>OY998270.1:51323131-52648131 GCA_963922045.1 Persicaria maculosa
CTCCAATGAAGAAGAAGAACGCCTAAAAGCACCAAAACAAAGTCGTACGCCGCCTGAGAACCCACACCACGAAAGACCAGGCAAAACGGATCAGTCAAGCCTTATCAAGATTTAATTCAAGCTCTCTCGAGCGAGAAATCAAGTCCTTACAGAATTTGCACATGTGTAGTTGTTAAAACAAGCCCTTTTGGGATTTATTTTAAGCCCTTTCGAGCGACATTTCAAGTGTTTATGAGATTTGAAATTTTTTTACATATGTATAAACAACGCAAATCTAAAAATATACACATATAAAAACGGGTTGTATATATATATAGAGAGAGAATTTAAATATAAATCTATATAGTAAAGCTTTTTTTTTTAATTAATTACGTTCTTGGTATGCAAGGCCAAAATTAAGCCTTGCATGTCGGTTGTCAGGCAACAAAAGTACACAACTCACCAAGTCAAGGAGCAGCGAGGAAGGATGAGCTTAGACAAACCACTAGTTGTGGGAGGTGACAGAAACAAGAAGGCGGAGAGCGTAGAGCACCCAGACCAGCGTCGCACCACCAGGCTCCCAAATATCGACGAGGAAGGCATCGAAAACCCCCAAACTGCAAAAGCCCCAACCTAGTTAAGTAGAAGCGAAAATCCAACACCCCACCTCGGACCGAGAAAACCCTAATTAAACCAACAAACATAGATCATGGGCCCTGACTAGAGCAAAGGAGTGTCAAATCCCCACCACCTGAAGAGAAGGGGGAGAACAAGAGGGAGGGAGACACAAGAGCAACGAGGGTTGCCAAAGGAGCGCCCCAAATCAGAAACCATGGAGGATGCTGACCGATGCAATAGGAATCGGTCACAAGACCCGAGACGTGATCGATTAAAAAGAGATGGATCTGAGCAAGGAGTATGTAGTAGATTGGATCGACAAAAAAGCGGGGATTCAATCGTCCCCTTCGGGATGGGATACACAAAGAATAGAGTTTCTCTCTCCCGAGAAAGATAAACACCCCTTTCTCGATTCATCGACAATTTTTTTCTATTTGTATGCACTAAGTTTGGATGATAGATATATCTTTTTAATATTAAATGTTTTTCGTAAAAAATATGAATGGAGTTTGAGAAATGGTTTGAAATATACATTGCTCTATCTTAATACATTAAAAGAGCGGAAAAAAAACCAGTTTACTCAAATTTTAAATTATAATTAATTTATAATTTCAATCGGTATGTACCTTCTTTACTCATTTTCTATACAAATTTTGTTTATTTTTCCTCCATTTCTATTCTCATTTTACCATGAGGTAGTGAAATCCTTTTCTATCCTTCCCTAAACTCATAACATTATCATTTTCTCGAATTAATATCATTTTTATATAAATTATTGTCTCAAATTTAAGTCACTTATTATATGGACGCATTTTAAGGATAATAAAAATCATATAAAATATCAATATTTTTATAAATTTTTTTAACATAATTTCATACTTATTTATATAATAAGTATGACATTAGTAAAAAAACTAATCAAAAAATTAATGTTTTATTAAATTTTTAACTTTTAAGAAAACATGTTAAACGACTTAAATTTTGATATTTTTTTCCTTTGCATCTCTAGTAATTTTTATTTTAAATGACCCATTTACATTCTCACCACCAAAAAAAAAAGAAATAGAGTTTGAGAAATAGGTTTAAAAATAAAAACTTTAAAAAGGTAAAAATATTTGGTAATACAAGTCCTTATTCTCTACATCCGCCAACCAAATGCCACCAAGAGAGCTTGTAATGTGTTGGCTTAATATATATTTTATTTGAATTAAAAAAAGGATAAAATATTTTAGGTATGATAGTCCAATTTCATGTGTTGACATGATGTTACATTGTGACCTAAATTGGAGGGGAGATTAATAATAATCAAAGTAAAGAAAGAGGGGAGAATATAAATTAAAAGAAGGCTTCAAAGGGTGAAAAAGTCAAGGAGGGAGGCCTCTAAAACTTCATATGGTTTGTCATACACAACACAACACAACACGCTTTTAAAATGGAGTTGATGCTCGACAAAGACCTCCTCTTTCTGCATTATTCATCTTTGGTTTTAGCCTTAACCTTGCCCTCTTATTAGATCACCATCTGGTGTAGGTCCAATCAAATTTCTATTTATTTTGTTTTATTTTTATAGGGAATTGATTATGTGATTAATATGGGTGGGTTAGATTCAAAGGTGGGAAGGTGCCTGCAATCACCTCATATATGTATGCCTTAATCATGAAGAAATTGGGAATATTCGATTGTGTTTATCATTTTTACAAATAGTACCCAACATAACTATTTATAATTAAACTTTTAATGATCTTTATTTATAATTAAAAGTATTATTTCAATGAATGAGATATTAAATTTTATTTTATTTTATTTCAAGTTGTTGTCTTTCTATCTTCATTTTATAATTTCGATGGAAACTAAAAACATTTGTAATCACACCAAGATCAAGAGTGAAAGCAGGAAGTAGATGGAAATCTGTTGAATTAGTTGTAAATCAAGTGAATATAAAATACGATAAAACTTTGTTTATATAGAGTTTTGTCTGCTATAACTTTTCCATGTTGCCCTCTAATTCTACCCCCCCCCCCAAGTTGGAAGTGGATCAAAAATCATCCCCAACTTGAGAGATGAGAAGTGATGTTGAGTTTCTCGTAAGGCTTTGATCATCAAATCTGCTAGTTGAAGATAATTAGAAGCAATGTGTCAAGTCTGCAAGAACCCTTCATGTACATTTCTTCTCTTTCACGAAGTGGAAATCAATCCAGAGGTATTTTGTTCTCTTATGAAAGTCTGCATTGGCAACCAAGTATTCTGCCGCTTTGTTAGGGAATTGCAATTTGTAAGTCTTGAAACAACCCTGTAACCAAATCATTTCACTAGTTGTATAATGTTGGACTAAATGTTGTTATTGTATAAGTCGGGACATAGAGTAGTATAAATACATTGATTGTAATTAGACACAACAAAGATTTCATAATACAGTTTGACATTTTCCCTCTCTTTTATCTGAGCATCAACATGGTATCAGGCTGAAAGTTTTTTTTTTTCTGCCTCGCATCATCTTTTTCCTTCTTCATCTTTGGTTTTCAATCATGCATCCACCAAATCCTACCTCTACGGTTGATCCTCACGATCCTTCATCCACCAAATCCTACCTCTACGGTTGATCCTCACGATCCTTTATATCTACACTCGTCGAATAATCCTGGATGTGTGCTTACGACCAAGGTTTTCGATGGTATGGGTTTCTTTGTTTGGCGCCATGTCATGGTGATCGCTCTTTCTGCGAAGAACAAGCTCGACTTCGTTGATGGCGAGATCCTTCATCCTGCCTCGGACTCTTCGTTTCTTCGTCGTTGGATTCGTTGCAACAACATGGTCATCTCCTGACTACTTAATGCCATGACCAAGGAAATTGCAGACAACTTTATGATTTCTCGAGATGCTTGACAGATCTGGTTAGATTTTGATGCTCGGTTCTCGCAATCAAGTGGCGCTCAAGGGTTTGCAATCGAACAACAAATCTATTCGATTTCTCAAGGCACATATTCAATTGTTGGTTTGTTTACTCGGATCAAGAAAGTTTGGGATGAGCAAGATTCGTTTTGTGCTTTTCTTCCATGTGCGTGTGGTCTCTCTCAAGCTATCAATTAATATGAGCAAGATCAACAATTATTCCAATTTCTCATGGATCTTGATGAGTCTTACAAACCTATTCGTAGCAGTATTCTTATGAATTCACCACTTCTGTCAATCAATCATGCTTATTATCTTCTTACTCAAGAAGAAAAATAGAGATCTATAAAGATCTCTAAGATGCCGATTGATTCCTCTACAAATGTTGTTAGTGTTAAGAACTCTAAAGATTCGCCTCAATCATCTTCTTCTTCGAAGGATTTTGATTCTATTAATCCATACGGGTGCAAGTGATCATTTGTGTTATAATCTGGACTTCTTTACGCATATACGTCCTTTGTGACACCTTATTCAGATTGCTTTGACAAATGGAACTGTTGTTACTTTAGCTGTGACTGTGAGAATTTCTTCACATTTATCTTTACTAGATGTTTTTTTCGTGCCTATATTCAAGTTCCATTGTGCTGGTTGCAGGGCCCTTCTCTGAAGAGCCGTCTGGAGATTGGTAGAGTGCATAATCGTCTATATGCGTTCTCTGCACCTCCATTCATCATTCATAAGAATAAACTGATTACAACACAGACATTGTCATCCTTTGTTAATTCTGCTTCTTCTTTTGATATTTCATATGTTGGACTATTACATTGTCCTTTATGACACTTACCTTACTACAAGCTTAAAACTCTCTTTTCTTGTGATATAAATAAGGAGAGCATTTTAGATTGTAAGATTTGTGCAAAGGCTAGACATCACATGTCTTCTTTTCAACATAGTTCAATATCTTCTACTTGTGCATTCGATTTGATTCATGAAGATACTTGAGGGACATATAGCTCACCCACTTATAATGGATTTCAATATTTTTTGACAATCGTGGATGATTACTTAAGGGTTACCTAGACTCATTTATTGAAAACTCAAAAAGATGCTTTCTCTGTCTTACAACAGTTCATCCAACTTGTACACACTCATTTTGGAAGACTGGTTAAGATCGTGCGAACTGATAATGCACATGATCTTGCTTTCAGTATATTTGACAATGATTTTTTCAAATGTAAAGGGATCGCTCATCAGTCATCATGTGCCTATACTCCTCAGCAAAACGACGTAGTTGAAAGGAAACACAAGCAACTTCTTGAAATGTAAATGATGCTCATGCTTTACTATTTCAATCTTCTGTTCCAATTAAGTTCTAGGGAGAGTGTTTTTTGATTGTAACCTACCTGATAAATCGGTTTCTTTCTAAAGTTTTGAACAATCTATCTCCTAATGAGAGGGTTTATGGGGGAAGCCTCCTTTTTATTCTCACTTAAGGACCTTTGGTTGCTTGGTTTATACATCAACTTCACCAACTGGGAGAACCAAGTTCATGCCTCAGGCTTCTCCTTATGTTTTTCCGGGTTATCCACCAGACAAGAAAGCCTACAAGTTACTATGTCTTTCCACTAATCAAATTTTATTTTCACGAGATGTGACTTTCCATGAACATATCATTCCTTTTCAAAAGCCTTCATTGATCTCTTCTTCAAGCTTATACAGACTTGTTCCTATAGATGATCTTACTTGTAATCAATCAACTTTTCAAACACGTTCTCCTCCAATTCCTTTGCCCTCTGTTCCTCCATATGTTCCCCCTCGACGTTCATCCAGATCATATGTTCCCCTTGTTTTTTTTTTGCAAGATTATCACTGCAACCTTGTTTCTTCTCTCCCTATATTCTTCTTGAATGCTCTTTCTTCATCATCTCATATTCTTTTGACAAATTTGGCACCTCTCATTGAGCCTTGATGCTATAAGGATGCAGTAGTGTTTCCTGAATGGTAATAAGCTATGCAATTTGAACTTGATGCCCTTCACATAAACAAGACTTGGGATATTATTGATTTACCAAAGGGAAAGAGGCTTATTAGCTCTAAATAGGTGTATAAGTTGAAGTTTTGTGTTGATGGCACACTGGAGAGACACAAGGAGATTGGTAATAAAGGGATGCACTCAGAAAGATGGGATTGACTATCAGGAAACTTTTTCTCTTGTTGCAAAGATGAAAACCATTCGAAGTTTGGTTGCTGTTGTTGTCAAGAAAGGTTGGTCTTTGTCTCAATTTGATGTAAATAACGCTTTTTTCATGAAGATATTGATATTGGAGTGTTTAAGCAAGTTCCCCTTGGGCTTCAACATCTTTACCCTAGTAAAGTTTTTCGTTTGAAGAAGTCTCTCTATGGGCTTAAACAGGCTTTTTGCCAGTGGTACAATAAATTGTCTGATTCATTGATTTCTCAGGGTTATGATCAATCTTTGAATAATTACTCTATGTTCTTGGTTGTCTATATCAATGACATTTTGGTTACAGGCAACAATGTTCCTAAGATTGAGCAATTGAAGATGTCCTTGCATTAGCCATTCAACATCAAGGACTTAGGCACCTTGAATTATTTTCTAGGGATTGAATTTCTGTTTCACAACAAGGGAATTTTGATTACCCAAAGGAAGTTTCTTCAAGAATTATTAAAGGATTTTCCAAGGGATTCTAGTCACATTGTATCCAGCCATCTTGATCCTGCATTCAAGTTGGGATCTATAACTGGGAATCCTATTTCTGATCCAACATAGTATCGCAAAGTTGTTGGCAAACTCAACTTCCTTACTAATACTCGTCTAGATTTGTTATTCACAGTTCAATATATTTGTTTGTTTATAGGATCCCCAACTGATATGCATTGGAAAGCAGTCACTCATGTTCTTCAATATCTGCATTACACACCTGATCGGGGTATTCTCCTTGATAATTCATCTGATTTTCGATTGCAAGCTTCGTGTGATTCAGATTGGGCTGCATGTCCAACAACAAGGAGATCCATTAGTGGCGATTACATTACTCTTGGTGCTTCTCCAATCTTCTGGAAGTCCAAGAAGCATGCTACAATTTCATTATCTTCGCTTGAAGTTGAGTCATAAGACATATCACCATGGAACTTACCTAAGCTCAAGGTCTTGGATATAATTCCTACTCCTCTCAAATGTGATAGTCATTCTGTTATATACGTTCCTAGGAACCTTTTGTTCCACGAACACATGAAACATATAGACATTGATTGTCACTATGTTCGTGCTCAACTCCTTACAAGCCTTATCAAGTTACAACATGTGTCTACTCACTCTTAACTCACAGATGTGTTAACAAAGCCTTTACAAGTCCCTCTTTTCTCCTTTGTCCTGCCCAAGAGGAAGCCATTTGCGCACCATCACATGGTAATGGTCTATGGAACTTCAACTTATCAATGCCATATGGCCATATCTAAGAGCAAGATGTTTATTCCTAGGGTATGGGGACCGATTTGGTTTGGTAAGCTTTTGGGAGTTAAGAACTTGTGACTCATGTCCATGTATTGCCAATTGGTAAAATATTATGGCTTCATAGTGTTCGTTTTTTATTCGTGGGGGCACAATTTTCGTAACCCACCTCAAGTCAATAAAATCTCAGGTCTGACCCTTTTTATAATTGCAAGATTATCAATTGGAGCTAAAGATTCACCATATCTTGATCAACCCAATACCATTCTCTACTTGTGAAACTAGATGATAAGCCTTGTTTACTAGTGGTTATGGGTCCATAGCCAAGATATTATTACAAACTCTATCAAAAGCATCACCCAAACTCATCAAGAATCGCATCAACCTGTTTTGGGGTTCAACATCATTAACCTTTTCATCAACTGACATAAACCTACAACCATAGCTCCACACGAACAATCAAAATAGCCCTCAATGCACTATAGTTCATTCCATACGCGCTTCAATTTGGAGAAATACTCAACCATTGTCTTTCCATCTCTAGAAATTGAATTCAACTCTTTCTTCAACCGAAATATAAATGGTGCATTAGTCTATCCATATCGTTTTGCCTATTCATCTCAAAGATGTTTTGCCGACTCGACATACACAAATCTTTCTAAGATCGAACCAACCATTGAGTTGAATAGCCAACATCACACCATAGTCAGCATGCAACCACCTTTGTAAGTTGTCATCCGTCGGTTTTATGCAAGAACCATCAATAAAACTCAATTTTGTTCTTTGCACCTAGAGCAAGATGAATCCCTCTACTCCAACCAAGGAATTAAATTAGAACTAGAAAGTTGAAATGAGATCAATTGAGCCCCCAAACTATCCAAATTAGCCAAATTCAGGGAATTATTCATATTGATATGAGAATTCTGAAATCGATGCTCATGTGTCTCTCTGATCACCATATTCACTTCGTTTGACATTCTTACTCTTAATTACCCAACAAACAAACAAATCATAACAAACAACCACAAAAAAAAAGTGAACAGAGATCACAAAGAAAGAAATCAGATATAGGACAAACTCGACTCCAACGCCTAATCATAACCCATTTGCTCCGATACCATGAAAACGTTTATGATCGCACTTAGATTAAGAGTTAAAGGAGGAAGAAGATAGAAATTTGTTGAATTAGTTGTAAATCAAGTGAATGTAGAAGATGACAAAGCCTGTTTAGATAGAGCTTTCTTTGTTACAACTTTTCCTTATTTACAACCATTGCCCTCTAATTCTACCTATTTACATTGTTGTCCTATATCATATATATTGTATACATGTTATTAGAAACCGCCCCTACAGGGATTTTAAAGATTAATTTCGATCGTTCCAAGCTCCCTTTGGGAGAAACCACAACGTGGTTTATAATATAGGACCATGCAGGTTCTCTGATGGCATGTGATTCTTCACATTGCGGTTCTTTCCCAGCATTGTTGACAAAGGCACTTGGCTTTCACTTACAACTTGTAGCAGCTAAGAATTCAGAGCTCCTTCGCACTGAGGTGGAGGGTGACAGAGTGATCGTCATCAACACTATCAAAGGTCTTTGAAAATGCTCTTGGGAGATCGAGATGGTGATTTCTGACTCTTTTTTCCTTCTCTGGACTTTTGATTCAGCTTGTTGCTGACATATCTTCCGTGAGGTCGGTCAGGTTGCGGATAGAGTGGTGTACCGGCCTCCATCAGTATTTGGGGCGGGACTCACTCATTGACTTCTCATTCGAAGATTCAGATGCTCGTTCCTGAGAGATACTATTGGGCGGTAGATCAACAAGACCTTTTATACCACCCAAAACTTTACCTTTGTAAAAAAAAAAATCTAATTTCAAATATTAAAAAAAATGCGAGATGGAGGTACATGCCTTTTTTCCCCATGACAATTGCTAAAGCTAACCTATATCTTTAAAAAGCTACACGGATCATATCCATTCCAAATTAAATGTGACTACATAACTTCGGATTGGTAATTGTGTTCAATAATAATTTTGACCGGATTACTATAATTCAAATATATATCAGTATTTTTTCTCTCAATACTCATATGTTATATAAAATATTTTTATTCATAATTAAACTAATTGATCAATCCACCTAGCTCTCACATGAAGTTGATCCAATTAAAAGAGAAAACACTCTCTCACTTATTTTAAAGGTATTTCGTTCATATGACTCGGAAAATTTAACCTCTAGGTAATTAAAGTTAGATAATATATATAGGGTGTTGTTATATACACCACAAATCCAACGTTAAAAATACACGTCGTTTTCGACGTGTAAGCCTTCTGCTTAATTAGCGTTTTAAAAAAATTAATTAATCTTTTTTAACCATGCACGTCGAAAATGACGTGCATGATTTGGGGTGCATATAGCGAACCCGTATATATATAAGACCCTATGCCCTTAGGGCATAGGATAAGACCCTAAATTGGGAAAGATTCCCTACCAAAAAGACAAGCGACCCTAGGAATCTAAATTAAAAGAAAAGTTAAATTAATTAAAATTTAAAAAACATTTCCCAATTTAGGGTCTTATCCTATGCCCCAAGGGCATATGATAGAAAAATCGTATATATATATATATATAATTTTGGAATATTTAACAAAGAAAAAGGTTGATATATATATATATATTAAATGGAATAGTTGAAGAAATTAGATAGTGGATGGAGTTGAGTAGCAAGCATGGTTAAGAGGTGGAAATGTGGAATGATGGGTGGGCTGTGATTGGGATTGCAACACCTCTCAATCTCATGCATGTACTTCCATGTCAATTTCGATGGATGATCTTTCTTATATTGGTTTAATTCCTCATATCTATTTTAGAAGAAAACTACATTATTAAGGGTGTGTTTCATAAATTAGTAATGGTAGAAAAGAAAGGAAAACACAAAATGGAAAAGGATAGAAAGGAAGAGAAGGAGAGAAAATGGGTGAAAATCTACAAATACGAATTTGGTGAGATTTATTTTCCTTCCCTTTCTCTACAGTTGATATCTTATCTTTGTATATTTTCTATTCAAATATCTCCCATTAATTTTCTCAAACATGGGAAATTGATTTCTTCTATTTTTCTCTTATTAAAATCTCATCATTTCCCGTCAACCAAATATGATGTACATCATTTTTCTTTATTTTAGGGGAAACAAAAAGAAAAATAGAGTGATCATATATTATCAAAAGGTCAAGACTAAAAGTAGCATTTTATGCTGTTTTGCGTCTTTTACAATATTTTTTTGTTACAATATTTGAAAATTCAAATGTCTATCTAACTAGCAGCATATTCTAGATCATCCTTTATATTATTATAAGAAAATCTGTGTTTATAAGAGATACATCATCAGATTTCAAGTATAATGTACGTTATTCCAAACAATAAAGTATGCCACTCTTTTGCAATGATAGATGTCAGTCTTCATAAAATTCTCCATAATGCGATAAATATCCTCGAAAGTTCTTAGTATCCCCCAAGGAGTACTCCAACTTCTAATGATAAGTTTAATTACATTAAGATTATCTCATTGAATGATTAACTTGCGAATACCTTGAAATGTTGCAAGCATAATGTCTTATCTCAAAGCCATACCTTCAACATGCAGGACAAATCTCAAAGAGATCTCCTTGTGGAGAACGTCAATGACTTATCCTAATTCATTCCTAATGATACAACCAATAAAAGATTGGCCCGAGTTCTGGCTATCCCTTTCCTTCTCCCTCTGCAATGCATGTTATTTTTGTTTTGTTTTAATTGTCTTTTCTTTTCGTTTACTATTGTACTCAAGTTAACGACGGTGTTATTCATTTAACAGAGATGCACAAGGTGAAACTGTCCTAAACTAGTAAACCACGCGAAATAGTATCTCATTGTACCAAGCGAAATTTCCGATAATAATACATTGTACCCCAACCCCCACCCCAAAAATTGCAATACGAAAGTAATTTAGGCTTTTGCTCCAGACCATCAGATAGATCGTACATCTTACACATAGCCAACGTTTTGGGGGGGGTTACTACATGAATTGTGAAATCTTGTCATCATAGGAGGACTAGAATCAATTTTTAGAAAATATTGGTCCGCAAAAGTGTTATAATCAGAAAAAGGGTCAGCTGGTCAAAATCGTAGGCCCAAATTCAATAAGCTCATCACAATGGTTTGCATAATTGGACTGAAGGTCTTTAAAGCCCATGCCCATCGCATCAAAAAAATCAGTAAGCCTATCATTTCTCACTGTTTTCAAAATTGTGTCTAGCAACTAGCAATCTTTTGCATAGTTTTGAAAACCGTAACAACTATCGTGTATTTAGCGATAAATTCACTGTTTAGATATCAACTCGGTTTATAAGGGATCGGGCTATTTGCATTCGCTCAAACGAGGGCAAATGATGTCAAAAAAGAAAAAAAAAAGTGATCCCCATTGACAAAATCACAACCATCTGAAGCTGGTTTGATCTGCAACTATGCAGTTGACAGTTGGACTCGGGAATCATCCGTCCATTACTGGATGATGTTCAGTAAAATGAAGCTTCCATGGTAGATCCCGAATACATCAGAGAGAGTGTAGCAAATGCTGCATTTGCTCTTCATATTCGGCTGATGATCAAGTACATTTGTCTCCAGAAAAGAGAGCAATCAACATTACCTGAAATTCTGATTCATCAGATCCCCATAGCCCACCCAGAGGAGAAAACATTCCTTTTACAGCACAGCACAGCACATGATTGACTGTAGAACTTGAAGTGCAGCTGGAATATGAATCTGAATTCAAACTCCAACTTCTCAGTGACCTCAATTTCAGCCTACTGATACATCCACGTGAACGACAGTCTCCATGAGGTCGAACAGCTACAACATCTAATGCAGATGATTACAAGAGGAAGATGGTGCTCAACACTGTCATAACTGAACAAACACATGATCAAGCACATCGCAGTAACTGCATTGCTTTTCATTTGACACTAGATATAGTCACCTTTCCGACGACAGTGCAACTGCCACAGTGCCACAGTATCAATATAATATAAGAGCACCCAAGAACTGCATCCCGGGGTAACAGCAGGATCTTATATTCTAGCACCACAATACCAACAATGCCTTGCATAATATTTATAATCCACAAACTCAAGCAACCAGTTCAATCCAACTGAACCCTTTATGATTCATATAGGTGCACCGGCGAATCGATCATCATGTTTATATGTTTCATCCAACAAGTATATACATAAAGATGATAAATAATGAAGTTATTGTAGTTACAGAAGAATGAAATGCAGAAAACTAAACTCAATTTCACAAACACATTAATAAATTTTGCAAATTGATGTAAAATTCACAAGCCGAGTAAAAAAGAATGATCTAATTTCCGTTTCATTTTACATTCTCTCGATGAATACACGAAACAATTCAAAGAATCAGAGAAAGCCGCAGAGAAGAGAAAACCCTAGAACAATTAGCCAAACAATGTGGACCAAGAGCAAGGCCTGACCCGAAAGCGGACCCGATCCGCCGTTACCGACCTCGCAAAATCCGGCCTTGACCACCTTCGTGCCCGCACAATGCGCGTCGGAGCACCCGCACCAGTATGTCACACCGTCTTCGCCGCATACCGGATCGGGTCGGAAGCACTTCACGGGGCAAGATCCGGCCCGATCCGAGTCGAGCGGGCACACCTGAGGTTTACCACCGTCGCTGGGCAAGCGAAGGAAGGAAAGGGAGACGGACTGCTCAGATTTGACGGTTGAGGAGAGGAGAAAGAAGGAGAGGAGAGAGAGGATGAGGAAGAGAGAGAAACTAGGGTTTGAAGAAGGAGATGCCGCCATGGGTTGATGATGGCCACGAAGAACCCTTCAAACCCTCGCCCCTGAAGCTCGTCGGCACAGAGATCTTGATTGAATTGCCAAAACTCCTGCTTTAGGATTGGATTTGGGAAATTAGGGGTTTTCGGAAATCCTCAAATTACCCCTTATTCGAAATCTCAGGTGATGGTAATCGAGGATTGCGATGCGCTGGTGAAAATCGGGAATTTGGGGGACGAAGATTAGAGGAGACCG
The DNA here is from genome assembly GCA_963922045.1 of Persicaria maculosa. Classification (NCBI taxonomy): domain Eukaryota; kingdom Viridiplantae; phylum Streptophyta; class Magnoliopsida; order Caryophyllales; family Polygonaceae; genus Persicaria; species Persicaria maculosa. The sequence goes on from OY998270.1 coordinate 51,336,185, forward strand.
ATATGACAGGAAACATGAAATTCAATTGAAAGATCAACAAAGGAATGAATTTGAGGGTTTCCGCTTTCCGGGGTGACAACTAAAATTGGAGCTGATTCTTTGCTTTTCCTTTACAGCCCATTTTTAGGTGCACCAGATCATTCTACCAAATTTTGACGAATTATTACCCAACACGGCGCTGTCTTTTGAGAAAGGGCAAATTATACCATTATTAGGGGTGTTCAGAAAAACCCGACACGACTGACACAACACGTAAAAACACGAAAGACTCGACACGAAAATGACACGAATCGAGAAAACACGAATGTAAACGATTCATGTTCGGATCGGGCATATTACCTTGTCGGATACCCGACACGAACCGATTATTTTTTTTTAATTTTTTAGATAGGGTAGTATAGTACTAGTATATTTAGAATCTTTTATATGACAATAAGTTTCTCTAGCCCAGTTGGTTTAAGGGGAAGTGCAAGCGCCTTTTATATGACAATAAGTTTCTCCTGGATGTCATCACAGAAGAAATCAAATCTGGAGACGATGAAGGAGAAGGTTGTGTTCTATCCTCCAATCGAGATCGAGAAGATTGAGCATGATTCCGCTCCCTCCCTAGATCCTCCCATCAAAACTCCTGGATGTCATCACAGAAGAAATCAAATCTGGAAACGATGAAGGAGAAGGTTGTGTTCTATCCTCCAATCGAGATCGAGAAGATTGAGCATGATTCCGCTCCCTCCCTAGATCCTCCCATCAAAGTTTCTCTGCGAGATCTCAGATCTAAGGCCGAGGAAGGAGATGAAGAGATGAAAGGCGACAGGGTTAGGAGACGAGATCTGCAATTAAGAGGTACATCGGTCCACCAAATTGGATGAGGAGCAGAGATGAAGATTTCAAGGACGCTATGGAAGATTGAGTTTATCTAAAGGCATCCATGGCGGAAGATTTGAACAGAGAGACGAAGAAGACCTAGTGAAGAACAGCAAAAAAAAACACACACACATGGTTCGTGTCGGGTACCCGGGTATCCGACACGGATCCGAATAGCTTTACCATGTCAGGTACCCGGCTTAAAATGGTTCGTATACGGTTCGAGCTTTTTGGGATAAACGGTTTTGGGTACCCGACATAATTATCTGGTTCGTGTCGGGTACCCGGATATGCCCACCCCTAACCATTATACATACCTTACCTTAGGGTCTGTTTGGATCGCTCATAGTCATGCATAATACTATTAGATTATAATATAGAATTTATTATATTACAATATGAAATTATGCATTATAAATCACAATGCATATTGATCCAAATAGAATATAAATTTTAGATTTTTTTATAGATAAAAACTATCTAAAGTAAATTTAAAAAGTCACCCAAATATAAAAATCGTGATAAGATATAGAGAATATAGAAAGGGAAGAGAAAACTGGTGATTCCATTGGGTTTAGAATAAGTCAATTTAGAGGGATTACAAGCCTTGGAGACCAATTTTTACAAGGTTTTCTATATATATCCACACATAATAATAATATTATAAGACTCTCCTTGGATATACATCATTAATATTATAAAATTATCTCATTAAAAACCAACACAAAAACTATGATCAAGGGAAAAAGAGTATATATTATTTAATGCGCTTTGGTAATACTGCTCCATTAACCATTAAAAACCTTGTCAGAAAAACTCAGTGTGGCAAAATCTTATCAAAGGGAAAAATAGTACAATGCGTATATTCTTTCCCTAAATTTAACATCCTTCTTGTAGTCTTCTCATTCTAATGACCTCTTTGAACTTTTTGATGGTGCTAACTTTAAGAGTTGCATGGTCGAGTCTCAACATTGTCTTCAGTGTGTACAAGTTGAAATGTCTTCATATATCACAATCGACTTTGATGCACTTGAATTCTATGTCTTTGGTGATGAACTACTTTCAATGCACAAATATAAGGTTCTTTATGACCTATTATGCACTTCATTAAGGGATCGATCTATTGTATAATTGTGCATAAGTTGCTTCATTTTTTAAGATCACAAGTTGCTTCATTAAAAAAACCCTGGAAAATTTTAATGGGATAAAAAAAAACAAGACAAGGGAAAAGAGTACAATATGTTATGGTACTTGGAGACCTAATACATTCTCACAATTCTACAAATGTAGGTACTTCAAGTACTATATTGATCATTGAATATTAATTAAACAGTACAACATGTTTTAGTTCATAGTGAAGCAGGCATAAGAACATATATCGCTTATATAAAAATACTTGAATGACATGCTCTCTTTTGGAGATAATTTTAGAGAAGTTACTGGGTCAAATTCAAAATGTAAAATTACATGGGCATATTTGACCGACGACTCTTCTAGGCTGTCTTAAGCTACTTTATACTCAACAATGTGATTAATAACATTCATTGCCTTCTATTTCATATTACCAAAATGTTAAGGAATCTATGAAATATTGGAATAACAATGGTCCATATAGTGGTGTTGTGTGCCCATAGTTATCTCATTGAATTCAATCAAGAGACATAAGTGACTTCGTATTTACTTTGAATATATATGATCTTATTGTTACTTTGCCAAGAAAATAAGCCAATATAGGCAGAGTGAATTGCACAAACTAACCCAATATCCGGCTAGCTTTGCCATAACCCACTATCCAAAACATTTGCAAAGGTTAACCCTCCCCCCTCAAAAAATCTTTTGGTTCTTTTGATGGGTGTTCATGTGAATTTCAATGATCATGTGCATCACCGTTTCACTTGGCTGAGTGAATGCCATAAAAAAATTGGTTCATCTTCAACAAACTACTTATTTAGGGGCAACATAGTTTTCAATGGGATAAATAAGTGTCAAATAAACTAGATATACACATTGTCATTTCTTTAGGACTTGTGTCTAGGATAAATAAGTGTCAGATAAACTAGATATATACATTGTCATTTTATCAACTAATCTCAAATGGAAAACCAAGTAGTAAGTTGCAAGACAGGCTCAAACCCTACATCACAAGCTCGTTATTCGAATGTCCTTGTCGAAAGGTCTGCTCTTCCTGATTAGTAGGGTTGTTATTTGAGTTGAGTGAGTCGATCATTGGTTGCTCATGTTAAGCTTGTTTATAAATGAATCGAGTTAAGCTCAAGCCAAGCCTACCTCAAGTCGAGCCATAATTTGGAATCGAACTTAAAAATGTGCTCACACTTACCTACTTACCTTGTTTAGTAAGGTGAGTAAGTCTAAGCCAAAAATTTTCAAGCGAAGCTCGTGTTGAGTTCATGCTACTCGACTCATAGAGTAGCCCTACTTGCTCATGACATATTAAACTATAAATTCCAAAAAAAATGTAGTCATTCGAGCTAAAGTCGTGTCGATCCTCAGTTTGAACTAAGCTTGAAATGTGCTTATACTCAACTATTAAAGTGAATGAGCGCTGGCCATGTTCAAGCTACTCAACTCATAAAACAACTCTACCGATTAGAATAAAAAGTTCCTTCTATTAGAATTGTAGTTGTAGTTTCCTAACTCATACAACTTGATAATCAATTCTTTTAGTATATGTTTTATCTACCAAACGCAAAGGTTTTCTTGAACTGAATGGAGATTGAACCTCGAGCGAAAAGGAAGAACTGACGAGTAGGGTTAGATATATAATAGTTACTCTAGGCATAATAGACTAATCATTCCGCCTCTTCATTACCAATAGATTAAGGGATCAGAAACAACAATAAAAAAAACTATCAAGTCTAATCTTGTATATTGCGGGATAATTGATTGATAATTACTTTCTCTGATAATTAAAACATGTCGTTTACTATTCATGTACACTTTTTTTTAGAATGATTAAAGATACATAAAATATCAACTTTTTTTTACATTTTTTAAAATTCATACTTAATAGTAATAAGTATGAAATTATATATATATATATATAAATTTTTTAAATTTTTTTTATATTTTATATAGTTTTAACACCTAAAAAGTGTGTGCAAATAGTAAAATGTTAAGTTTTAATAAACGAATGGAATAATATATAATCTCGCACATCTATTTTATATCCGAAACTAGTAATATAGTGCATAACCACTCCCTTAAATACACTACATTGTGCATAACCACCCCTTATATGCCTAATTATCGAACACCACCACTTATAAAGATATATTAGCAATGAACCACCCCTTTTTGGTTTTCGTTAAGTGCTTAGTTAGATATGAAAAATTATGAAATCATTCATAATTTATCATTCATAACCACTCCGCTTCACTATTGGGCCACACCGAAGGCCGATGAAATCATTCAACAAATTAGAACCAAATAGCGAAGAGAAGCCTGAAATTAAGGATACCGGGTTCAAAATTGAAACCAAATCCAAACCAGAAACCATATGGGGAAGAAGAAGGGGCGGTGATTAGAGTAAATCCAATCAAAACCATAAAAACAAACTAAGACAGACCAAAGAAATTGATGAATGAAACAGTTGTCACTTTGTGAGTTGCCAATAAAATTAAGAACAAAGAGAGAGAAATCGAAAGACAAGAACAAAGAACAATAGGATTACCGAGAAGTGACAGCGACAACAAGAAGTCGGGAGCACGAAATCGAACTCATCTCGTGTCTCTCGCAGAAAAAGGGACGAGGCGATACAAAACTAGAAGAAAGAAAGCGAAGAGAGGAGGTGGCTACAAGGAGAGGAAGACGAATGAAAGGATACAGGTGATGAAGCGGAAGCGGCAAGAGTAAAAGGAATTTCGGCCGCAGATAACTACTACAGTCGACGGTTCGGATTACCCCTGCCTAGACACTTGATAAAGAGGTAGAGCCACGAGGGAGAGAAGATGACGCAGAAGGAGGTGGTGGAGGCGACCAGAAGCATTGTGTAGGCAGGAGGTCGAATGAGAGAGGAGCCTGAGATCAGAGAACAGGGCCACCAGTGAAGGGAAAAGGGAAAAGAAGAAACAAAGTGATGAACAGTATTTTAGCCTAGAAGCAATTTTGGCCGTAGATAACGGCTTTAAACAACGGTCGAGATTAACTTCTACCCGCTCTTTTATAGTAGTAGAGATATAAGAATGTAAATAATTGGATTTAATGATTAAAAATAAACCAAGATAATAAAAAGAATTAAAGTAATAAATAAAAGGGAAGCAAATTACTTTGTTCTTAGCTCTTATTTATTTATTTATTTATTATGAATAGAGCGCATTTTTTTTGGAAGCAAGATAAGAATTAGGAAATCTGTCGTCGACCGGGCTTCTTTCCTAGAGCGTCCGAGCGGACGAGAACACGAAGTTCTGAATCATCAACCACGCTATCATCGACAGGGATGCAGTAAGCCAGACGCGCAATCCTGTCAGCCACCGCATTAGAATCCCTAAAAATATTACGAATAGCAACATGAGATATATATTTGAGATTTAACGTCGTATCGGTCATCAGCAGCTCGATATTCCAAGGGCAAGACCAGTCACCCAGGAGAGCCTTTATGACGACCAAACAGTCCCCTTCTATTAGCAGTTTTTGAATTCCTAGGCTTCTCGCCCTTGCCACCCCCATGTGAAGTCCTAAGGCCTCTGCAAAGACCGCAGAATTGTTATTACAAGGACCACATCCAGATGAGGATAAGTTGCCGAGATAGTCCCGGATTGTGAACTCGTAAGTGCCTTTCCCGGACTGGCAGTGTGAACCATCGAAATTGAGCTTATGGTATCCTGGTGGCGGCTTTTCCCAATGTTGATCTCGTTTTTGTATATTTGTAGCAGACGATGATTGATGGTTATCTCTCTGCTGGTTGTCGTTATAAACCTTATTCTCCTTATATTGAATACTATCGAATCGCGCTGACCAAGTCAGACGAGTCGAATTGCAGAATAAACCAATAGCCTGGCAGGAAGGGGTCGTTGTGTTTTGGAAAACCAGTTGGTTCCGAAAGAGCCATAAGCCCCACCAAGCAAAAGCAAGGTTATTTAGATTTTTCTTTCCCACCGAAGAGTAAATATTATTGAGAATGTTGTTTGGCTTGGAGGTTTTGTCGATGGTAGAATGATTAGGTAAATTAATGCGTAGTTGAGAAAGGATTGCTAGAGTCATTGGGCATTTCAGCAGAAGATGGAAATTAGACTCCGTAACCCAACGGAACCTCAACATGCGATCGTTGTAACCGTTGTGGCGTAGGTAACCCATCGCGAGTTATTTTCCATAGGAAATGCTTGATCTTTGGAGGAATGTCGAGTTTCCACAGCCAATGGAAATCTAAGTGAGGGTCCCCGTAGAGCCTGTCAGAGAATTTATTTCCTGGAAGTCTGATGTCTTTGATGTTTTGAATGAGGTCAGGGGCTAGCAAACCTTGTAAAGCATTGTTAAGAGCATCGGTATTCCAATTATTGTCCTCGCTGATAAATCTGTCTACGGACCAGGTCGAGATAGTACTATCAATTGGTAGAAGTGCCGCATTTTGTAGTGGAGTTTTGAGAGCCCAATTGTCGCTCCAGAACTTAACCGATCGTCCATCCCCAATTGACCAGCGTAAGTCAGTTTTGAACAGATGTCTAATAGCAGTCAGTTTAGACCATTGCCATGAAGTGTTACCTTTTTTTGACATAATCTATCAGCGCAGCCCCTTGGAGGTATTTAGCAGAGATAACCCTAACCCAGATATTGGTTGGTTCTGCAATAATTTTCCATAACGGTTTCATCTATAAGGCTAAGTTCATAGTTTCAGCTTTGTAAATTCCTAATCCTCCAGATAAAGTATCAGAACATATCTTATCACAGCTGACAAGTGGTGTAGCGTTCGGTCCTTTGTTCCAAAAGGAATTTCTGTAAACTTTATCCAGTTCATGTAGTATAGATGAAGGTAGCATAAAGGCCTACATTATGAACATTGGTTGTGCGCTTAGGTTTGCCTTTATGAGGACCCTACGTCCCTCTGCTGATAGAGATGCCGCTTTCCATTTGGACATTTGTTGTTTAGCTTTAAGGATAATATCAGCGAAAGTATCACGATTAACCCTGATGTGGATAATTGGGCATCCCAGATATTTTTCTAGGTTATTTGTTTATGGAATCCCCAAGGTTGTTGAAACAGTTTGAATAGCTGTTGGTGAGGTTCTAGAGGATACTTGGAAACTGGATTTGTTTAAACTTATTTTTTGTCTCGAAATAAGACAGAAGCGTTGTAGAGTGTTGGATAGAGTGTTACATGTTGCCTGGTTAGTTTTACCGAATAACATAATGTCGTATGCGAATGCCAGAAAAAGAACCTTTATACCTCCCTTTTCGAGGTAGAATCCCAGGTCTTTGGACACTGTCGCTTGTTGCTGGAGTGTTCTTGCAAGCACATCAGCGGTAAGGATAAAAAGGAATGGAGAAAGAGGGTCGCCCTGTCTTATACCCCTCGAGGGTATATTCGTCATTGATAAGGATAGAGTAAGAAACAGTCTATACACATTCTTTAATCCATAAAATGAACTTATCATCGAAACCGAACTTATGGAGGACAGCGAAGAGGAAGGGCCATTCGATTCTATCATACGCTTTTTCCATGTCTAGTTTGATCGCCATATAGCCACATTTAGCTTTATTTATTCTGAAAGAATGAAAGATTTCATGTGCAATTAGGATGTTGTTCTGGATAGTTCTTCCTTTGGTGAAGACACTTTGTAGAGGGTGGATTGAGTGAATTAAAAGCATAGAGAGCTCCACCTCTCATTTCAACCAAAAAAATATAAAAATTACCTCCTCATTTTTCCTTGTTCATAAACATAAAGAAGAACGTTTTATTACTCTAAAAATTGAAAGGCGGAGCTCTCTATGAAAGGCGAAGCTGTGAAGAGTCAGGCAAATTTTATTTTTTTGGTTAAAATTGAAAGCATAGAGAGCTTCATATATATATATATATATATATATACGGATTGACTCCGGTGAAAATCTCAAATTGTGGTAAAAACCGTGAGGACTACTTTATAGCTTGGTTTATTTGAAATCTGTGCTAAAAACCTCAATTACACAGTGACTTTATAACTCAGTTCAACCTAAAAACCGTGCTAAAAACTCCCGTTTTAAAATAACACATGACTTTATAGCTTGGTTAAGCCTAAAAATTGTGCTGAAAACTCATGTTTTAAAATCACATAGTGACTTTATAGCTCGGTTTTATTCAGAACCAGGCTAAAATCTGTGACCTTATAGATCGATTCTATTCAGAATCGGGCTATAAAGCTAGTGAACCAAGCTAAAAAGTCGGTCTTCACAGGTTTTTACCGCAATTTTGGTTTTCACCGGAGCGCACTGCACCCCTATATATATAGCACAATTAAATCTAGCACAATTAAATAAAATATTCGCTATTCCCATATTCAAAGATATTAGCATTTTTTTTAAGGTGTTAATACATCATCACATTAAGATTCAACTGCCACTGTAGTAATAGAATACATTTGCGTCATGAAGATGTGAGAAAATAGACTACAACAAGAAAGCGAAAGAAGGGTTGTGACAAATGAACCAATGAACCATCTCACAAGGAGAAATATGCACAAAAGAAGATAGAATTAGCGAATGAATAAATATTTTTTTTTACCAATCTTGACCTATTGATTATAAAGGAAAGACACCCTTAAACAAACAAGGTTTTAACCGCTTGCACGTTTTGAGGTGACTTGTGCTATACTGTAGAAGGCGACGCCAATGAAAGTTTTATAAGGAAGCCAAGCATAATTCCTATGAGTGCCACTAGAGAAGCAAATTTTAAAGAGAATCCCGTGTCTCCTTTACGCTGCCTACTTCTCAATATTTGCTGAAATAAAAGAAATTCAAATGGTGAAGGTTAGTTTAGATTTCTCTAACACGTTGGTTTTACCCTTGTTTAAGCAAAGTTTATAAGAAACGGGTAACTCTTAATCAAGAATCTCTTAGATTGAATAAAGATATAATTTTACATTCAAGCATATATATATATATATATAGAGAGAGAGGTTGAGTCATGTGTTAACAACTCTTACGGTGTTAAATGTTGACAAATCAATATTCGGCAAAATTTATCAAATATTCATCACAGTCACTCAATTATTCATCAAAGCTTTTGTTAAAATTAATCAAATATTCATCACAGTCACTCAATTATTCACAATTTCCCAAATATTCATCAATATTCGACAACATTTAAGAAATATTCATCACAGTAACGCAATTACTGGATTGGGGGTAGATACACGCGCAAGGGTTTGAGTTTTCTGGGTGATAATTTTTTTTAATTGGCAATAATTATTAATTGAAATGAATCTCTTAAATGTTGTCGAAAAGCTTTGATGAATAATTGAGTGACTGTGATGAATATTTGATAAATTTTGCCGAATATTGATTTGTTAACATTTAACACCGTAAGAGTTGTTAACATTTGATCCGTATTATATATATATATATATATATATATATATATATATATATATATATATATATATATATATATATATATATATATATATATATATATATATATATATATATATATATATATATATGGGGCATTGGATAAGGGGTTGTAGATTCTTACTAGTTGCTGTTGGAGTTTCTCTGTTTGGCGAACAGCTGCATCTCTTTCCTCCTTCAAAATTCTTATCATTGGGTTCTGCTAAAAAAAAAAGTATAGCATTCATAAGAAAATAGGAGAAAAGAAGCAAAAACAACATCATCCAAATTCATGTGTTATTTTTAATTAGATTTATGGAGAGAGTCTAGTTGGGGGAAAGTACATTTTATCTCACAAACATGAAACAATTACATCTTTATATTGTTTAAATCAACTTTTTTTTTTTCTAGTTTCTAGACTTGCAAATGATAATTTATCATACATATAGTGAAATAAAGTAATTGCAAACACCAAACAGTTTAACTGTTTCTTTAATATTTGACAAAGTTAGTGCAAATTCTTTTAGTCATGCATGCATATAGTAATGAGAATTGTCAAAAACCAACACTAGGATGGCTTCTTCAAAGCCAAAGAGATGGAAAGCATCATACTTACATCATTAATGATTGAGTCTTGTTCCTGAAAATGCAAAGATATGTGAAAAAGGTCATAATGTTAGATGACATAAATAAGAACATAAAAGGTTCTCATTATTTGATTAACAACTTGATAAATAAGAACATTAATGAAATGATAAATATTAACAATATAAAAGAATCTTATTGAGAAAAAATAAGTCATGATAACATATCAAAAGATAACTAAACTTGCCTCATTTGGGCTTTGTTTGACATTCTTTCTGGAGTCATCATCCCCTTGTGCCATGTTAGGAGAGAGATATACAACTCTGAGCTTGGATTCTTCTATTAATCTTCCACTATCCTTGTTGAACTTCAAATTAACATCATTAAAATAATTAAATATGGGGGATAACATATCATAAGAAAGTCATCAGTTATTAGTCATCACTATAGTTAAATACCAAAATTAAAATACTTACAGCATTGTTAGGAACAATATCATTATCACCATCAGGAGGAAGAGTTGTGCTTTGTAGAAGAAATTTATCTTTGGATATTGTTTCAGGTGGGTATTCTCGTTGAGCCTGTAGAGTAACTAGAAAACAAGAGTGTTGTAGAAAAGTCTATGTCCAACCAATGTTCTAAAAGGCGCTAGGCGGCGGGTGACCGCCTAGCGCCTAGGCGGCTAGGCGGGTGCCTAGAAGGCGGCGCCTAGGCAGACTTAGAACAAACTTGATTATTTCCTCATCTTTTAAAGTATAACACATGTCAATGATTCTTATAATGTAATAATAATCCATAATATCACTCATAAACCAAAATTTACGGTGCTTAACTAACATTTAAGTAAATAAACGCAAAAGTACGCGTCCGACTAACGACTTTAAAACTCCTAAAATTCAAAACCATAGGTTTGACTCAAAAGCAAATATATCTCGACTTGGGGGATAAAAAAAAACCCTAAGTTGACTAATCACATGCCCAAAAGATAAAATTAAATAATCGTCGGGCTAGGCGAGACTAGGTGGCGCGCCGCCTAGGCGGTGCCTAGGTAGATTTCCGCCTAGAGGGCCACCTAGGCTTAAAAATTCCTAGGTCCCCTCCCGTCTAGCGCCTAGGCGCGATTTTTAGAACACTGGAAAAAACAAAGATCAAGAGATAAAAAAAACTGAATGAGATTATTATTGAAAGCCCATAACTAGCAGAAGTATGCTAAAGCAAACCCATATCATAATTAAACAAGTGGAAAAATTATGTGCATAATTGCATTGCTTGACTTTACAGGGTGATTTAAAGACAGTTCTCTAAGAACAATGATATATCCTCTTTATAAAAATAGGCTAGTCATTACCTCTAATGATGCAATGATCCCAAGGATGAATAACACCAGTATTTGGCCTGACAAAGTACTTCTTGGGTGAAGTAGTTTTGACCTAAAGAGTCAATAATAGCATAAAGAAACAGTAGCATCGAAAAGTGAAAACATCTAATAGAGATGAGAGCATGTAGCTAGGCACTAATGTATACCTTGAAAGCAACATGATTCTCAGTTTTGTTTGAAACTTGAAGATCACAATAAGCTTGTTTATCTAGCTCAACTATTCAACATAGGGTTAAAAGTTGTCATAAATTATCAAAAAGGAAATAAGTCATACAAAAGAAATTTATTTACAATAGAGAAGGGATAAAGGCCCATATGACACATGAACAAATAAAGAGCTTCGGTATATGAATTTGAATCTAGTACTTATATTTTCTTTTTAAAGTGAACATTAACTTAAATACATCTAAATTTAATTCGTTAAAATTTATCCACACAACTTGCACTTTAACCTTCTAATGGTTGCCTTCTAAAAATTATTCATTATCAAGAAGTATTGCAAAAATCTATATTTGGTATCTAGATAGTAGTTGTCCAAAAGTTCTATGGAATTAACTTCATTACGAAGGTTCCTTAAAATATGATTTCAGATCCATGTACAAGTGTTTTTAAATATGATCCCTCAATTGGAGATATTGACAAACCTCTAATTTTAATCTCTTTTATATGTTTTCCAAAAAGATTCCAATTGAATTGGCTAGAACCTAAAACAATTTCAAACATAGGCTTTTTGGGTTTGGTGCTTTTTAAATCTCAATATCGAATGTGACATTGTGGGTACACTATCATTTCTAGGAATCATAGAAATTTATTTTATAATGGACAAAAAAAACTATTGCAATAGGTCTAAATAAGGTTTATGTAGCTATATCCAATGGATGGTGAAAGAAGAAAAGGGAAAGGAGAAAGTATACATAATATAAAGAATGTTCATATCAATTTTTTTTTTCAAGAATAACATGTTTCATATAATTCTATGCTACAAGGATTATATGCTACAAGGACTGAATAACAATTTATATTCCATATTCTTTGAATACTTTAACGCATGGGGTATTACAAAAAACTAAACCTTTCCATGTGTCATGCCATTTTTTATGGGTTAACACATAACATAATTTCATACTCCACATGCTCAATTTGCCTTGTAGGATTGTTTTTGCATAATTGCAAGTTAACGAGGTAAGTCTGCACCATTTCTACTTCATATACAGGCTGGAGAGTGCACCTTCACTCATCTACTTATAAAACTACTAAATTCTATATCATAGCACGCAGATATGAGTATATTCACTTTATATTATAGGGGTGTTGGTATATACATGGTAAATCTGTGTTGTAATACATTGCTTTTAAATGTCTGTATAGACATTGCTCAACGTTGAAAGAAACGTTGCACAATGTCGAATTAGACGTTGAATAAAGGTGTTTTCAATGTGCTCGATTCCAAGTGGGGAACAAATTAAATATTTTTAACAACACCCATTTGGAAGTTACTCACCATGAGCAACTTCGAATTGGATGTTGCTAGCAGTACCCTCAATTGAGTCTCTTCAAGCAACTTCCCACTAGACGTTACTAGCAAGTTTCAATTGGTCGTTACTAGCAATGTCCAATTGGACATTTACTACATCAACTTCATTTTCTCCCTTTTTTCCATTTCGACGCTTTTCAACATTTCATTGACGGTACTACACGTCCAATTGGACGATTATTTGTGGTGTATTTTGTTTCCATGTATTATATTTGTCTTCTTTTCCCTCTCTTTTATATTCCATCTTTTTACCGTGAGCTATAACTTTTCTAAGCATTCAAGGAAAGTTTATATACAAACATCTCCCTCAATCATATGAAAAAATGATATCAAATTTAAATCAGCGGGCAAATTGTGCAAAAGTTTAATACTTGAGAACAGATTGCCAAATATTGAAAGCATCATAACCACAATAGAAGTTGAACAACAGGCACCGGTTCCAACTGATCACTTATCACTATCGTTCGTTTGACTTCAACAAGCACCGACTCCCAAATGTTTGGGATAGCAAACAACAATGGGATCAGGATTCATAAACTTTTCAAAATTAGAGATTTTAACTATAATACAAATGGTAATAATCATGAGAAACTCAAACAGATCATTCAATTGTTACTCAAAGATAAATTTCCTTTATAAGATTAAACCCGCGGTTCTAGCTAGCTTCCCGTATGATACCACTAAAATCAAATTAAAATTGGAAAAATAAATACAAGGAACTTGAAGTGAATAGAAAGATAGAGAGGCATACATTGGAATCTAATCTCTTCCGGTTGAACAGAGACCAACGGTTTTTCATTCATTGTCGGCGACAGCTAAAAATCAAAATCCTATGTCACCGGCAGGAACGGAACCAAATTAATCAACAATAAGCACAAATAAGTTACCATAAAAGAGGAAAAAGGAAAAGAAAAGAAAGGAAGATGGGTGGAAAACAAAAGGAAAAAAAAAAACCAAACCAAGAGAGGAGGCAAAATGTGTATAGAGGAGAGCGAAAATGGCGGATTGATGGGTGGAAAAAGACAATATTCAAAACGAGAAAGAGAGAAAGATGGAGGATTAGAACGGTTGTTGTCTTCGAGTCCGAAGGGAAGGGGGAAGGAGATCTCAATTGGATGGCGATGAAGAGAGAATACCAATTTATTTTTAGTTCAACTATTTTTCTCCACCCCTCCATTCCTCTTTTTAAAACTAGATTTGCCAATTTGCTCAAATAGATTTGCATTTTATGTTGATAAAATGTTTGAAGTAATGTCTTCAATGCATAGTCAAACTGTTAAGCATTACTCACTCTGTTAATTAAAACTTGTCGTTTACTATTCATGCACACTTTTTTAGAATGATAAAAACTATATGAAATATTAACATTTTTTTAAATTTGATTTTATAAATTCATAATTAATAGTAACAAGTATGAAATTATTTTAAAAATATGTTAAAAAAAGTTAATATTTTATATAGTTTTTAACACCTAAAAAAACGTGCGTGAATAGTAAAACGTCAAGAAACATGAGCCAACTTGTCAATGAATGACGAGAAAGAAGGCAACTTGCCCTATCAAAGTCGCGCCACCCAGAAAGTTGTAATGTACTCTCAATGCGCAAGAGAATCCCTTGGCATGGGTTGGACTTGAAATAGCGAACCACCCTAAAAACGACATGCCAATGATCAACGGTAGGATGGTGCATATTTCTCAAGATCATCAAGAAAGGGTGATTCGAACAAAGCCAATTTTAGGATGGGTGTCTACGGGAAATGAGGTAGGTCGAGCACCCGACCGATCTCCATTTGACAAAACATATCATTTACTATTAACAATGTCATACTTATTGTTAATAAGTACAATTTTTTTAAAAAAAATTTATTAAAAAAGAAATATTTTATATAATTTTTATTATACTATAAAAAGTCTTTTTCAATATCACTTCGGCCAAGTTATTTAATCCTTTATTCTAATTGGGCACTTTTCAACCAATTAACAAGCAACACTTGCAGACTTCCAGGCCATTTTTTTTTATATTAAATGTTGACCTATGATGAAGTGCCAATTTCGGAGGGAAATTAAATAAACAAATAATAATCCCTTAATATTGTCCCATCTACGTGCTACCCATGTATACAACAAACCGACATTGTTTCTTCTTCCCACCCCCAAAAAAATTCAAATAATTGACACATTATTGTAAATGTTGGTCATGTAGTAGTTGTTGCACAAACTGCTCCTCCACTCCTTATTGCTACTATATATATATATATATATGCAATGCATATGCATGTTCCAATCCCTACCTTAACAAGCAACACATCCTCACAATCAAATCCATCTTTTGCCCTTTTTTTTGGAGTTTACAATGGCATTGTCTCGGGTCTCCCTCGCCCTTGCCATCGCCCTTGCTCTTGTGGCATCGGTCTTGGCCCAAGGCCCGATAGCATCCCCAATGATGGCACCGACGATGGGTGGACCCACAATGCCTCCGATGGCCACACCAATGATGGCACCGAAAATGGGCCCTGCAATGGCTCCAATGGCTCCACCAACACCATCTCCTGTGGCGGGTTCTCCTAAGACGGCGCCAGTGATGAGCCCGCCAACCCCGCCACCTTCATCAGTTGCATCCCCGCCATCTAATGAAGGTATGGCACCAGGAGAGGCACCCACTGAGGTGTCCTCGAGCGGTGCTTTCGTCCATGGAGGCGCTGTTGCCTCTGTGCTTGCGTTGCTCGGCGGATTAGCAATCCTTGCTTAAGGAAGCTCGCATGGCAACAAATCATATTTCACATGCAAAATCTAAATAATATCTATTTGTTCATTTCGATTTTTTTCCCTATATATCGTATACTTTGATTTTTCGATCAGTACCCCTGTTTCTGATCTTAATTCTGAGAAAATTTGTGATCGAGAAGGATTAATTGTTTGTTTGTTTAGACTTTAGATGTTAATTATAATGTCTAAAATATAAATGTGAAACAAAATATACAAGTTTGTTTTGTCTAAATGTCTAATATCGTTGTTTTATATACTTCACTCTCTGCATTTGCTTGATTTCTTAGTTGTATCATGACGGTTAGTCTATCTACCGTTTCTTTTCGGCCTCTCGATTTCCCAGACAAGAATTTCGATTATTACCTTGATAAAAAAAAATTATACTTCACTCTCTAGAATTAAGGCGAGTATTACCAGGTCCAAACTTACAGTTACTGAAACTTCCCCTTAATCATCTAAAAGATATCCCGGCCATATCCCAAGTTTAAAATCCCAAACTCACATGTCGACAACTCGACATTCACTTAAGGATCCATGATAACAATGACAATCAACTAACCTTGCAGGTTGTAACTTGTAAGAGGATAAAATTCAACATACTGTGTTCCTCTATCACCAGAAAATCATACCAATATTCAGTTGGCAGTTGTAGAATACACATAGGAACAGAAGCTAAGAGCTTGAACCTTGCTAAACTGTCATTAAGGCTCAAATGACAATGATGGTATCATAAATGCAAAGCCACAAACCATATAATGCTGCAACTAGTAACAAAAGCATTAGAGCCCAAACACGAACTCTTCCCAAAGACGTTGCATCTATAACTCAATCCTCATTAGTCATTTTTGCTCGTTTATTCTACCATTCACAATGCTGGTTTATTCTTGTTTAAGATAAGCATGAATAAAGTTTGAACAAACTCATGGTAAATCAAGACACTGATACTAAGAAATGTGAAACAAACAAAAGGGCAGGTATGCAAGTTTTCAAAATTGTGAAGCACTATATTCGCTTAAGCGTGCACTGATTTACCTCACAGGGTGCTATAAATACTGCTCTTCAGCTGGTCCATCAAACACTATTTGCTTCATGTAACACTTTTTGTAGAGGATCTTCCAAGTGCACATTTTGGCAGTCCCCTCCTGTGCACAGTATTTACTTCCAACTGAGTATATAACTCGTTTCGTAGAGGATCTCCCAAGTGCACACTAGTTGCTTCATATGATTCTGAAGACAGCCAGATGGCGAGAAATAAGATAAAAACCAAAACGCAATTTGATCTGATATGGAAATTTCTTGTTAAGATCGAACCTGATAACTGAATTGTGCAAATCTTCCTATCTTCTCCTTTCCTTTCTACGGCATTCAAAGCAGTTGCTACATGTAGACTGAGATTTGCTAGAATGGCTAGAATGGAGCTTGTCAGGAGAAACTTTTAGTTCTTCTACTAGTACTTGTCGAAGTTTCTCATTCTCCTCCATAAGTTCTTCAATGACTTGTTCATGTTTCAACACCTATGGAAATGATCGACTCAATCAACCAATTTGAGAATAATATATAGTGGATTTCATTCAATGTGTGTGCATGTGTATTTGTGGAAAATATTAAATTAAGAAAGCACATATCTCTATGTTGATAAGCAAGCAAACAAGTCAGAAATCATGGATGCAGTTTCCATAACCTGACATAATAATTGTTATCAAACTAGCTTTCAACATTTCAACTGAGGAACAATTCCCATTTATTCTCACATCCCATGTTTCTAACCAATTAATATAGAACCTAAGAGTTTGACCAAATACTAGAAAATAGCAAGTTGAGATCAAGCAGTACCATTCGTAGCATTCTGTTTTCCCGCTGCAGCTGCCCATCCTGCACAGGATTTAAAAGGAATGTCACTTGAAAATATACGATCATGGATGCATCTAAGAGATCAGAAAGGCAGACAGTAAAGCTTCATATTAACTTTAAGGCATAATATAGTAATATAAAATGGAACACAGAACTCATATTATGGCCCCTGGAATGTATCTCCTATTGAATAAATCTATCATAAATTCTTCTAATAACAATGTTAATTGAAGGCTACAAAAGCTCCAAAACCTTGCATTAGTATAAACAAGATAGCCAATTGAATTTGTTGTGAAATAGAAAATTGTCGAAACTAAGAGAGTACAAATGTCTACAAAAAAAAAACTAATACTGAACAAGTGAACAACATTAATTTAGGGGGCTCTGTTTGACCTCTTAAAGAACACCAACCATCATGTGTTTTATAAATAGCTTAAAAACATAAATATAAAGATGCCAAACTCTGTTAGCATTTATACCAATTATATTGTAAGTCTTTTGTGAATATCTTAATTTCAAAAGTGCTTTAGGTACTTCAATAAGAATGCAACAGTAATGGCTATAACACTCAAATACAGTGAATAAAGAAGATTGAACATCCTTACATCTGTTTCATTGAGCTCAGTATCTTCTCGCAAAACTGGATTTTGCAGAAAGCTGCCGATGACATTGTCAGTGCGGTTACTGCCGTACGAGTTTGTTACCACACCTTGTGATTGAATATTTTCATAAGAAAGGCCGTTAGTCAAATTCTTATTCCCCAACAAGTCTTGGATTGAATTGTTCATTGCCCCTCCAAATTGCATTATATTTCCTGCTGGATTGTGAGGAGAGGCTTGAATTGTCATGCTCGTTCCAATTTCCGTAGATGCTGGAAGGATACCTTGACCAATCGATAAATTTTGGGATAGTCCAAACTTGGTCATCACTTTCCCCATAGCTTCCTAGTAGTTCAACAAATTTAAAATGTTAAGATCTATAAGACTGACATGCTTGTTCACAAGGGTAAGATTTTTTCTGTAATAAAATGCATGTTTTTTCTTTGGTATTTTCTATTTTGTGCAGAATTTTCACGTAAAAGTAATAGGAAGGTTTGTAATCAAAATAGCTTTAGAAACTATCTATTTTTAAAGGAGATCTATACTAGCAAGTAGCAACTATACAGAAACACCTATATCACTGGAGGAATGGTGTGAATCGTAATTTTCTATTGATAAAAAAAGGAGGAAAAAGATAATCCTAAAAATTTCATTTGTCTATACTCTATATTACCACATTAGCACGTAAAAATCAAAATTTATGCACTCTTTTTTTTTTTTCATTCCTGTTCGCTTTCTTTTTGAGGCATTTTTTTTCTCTTTCCTTTTGTTGCTCATGTTTGTCTACTACTTTGTTACTTATTTTGAAGTTATACTTATACTAGCATATTTGTCTTAAAAATACTTGAATGAATGCGTGTTTCCATATCCATATCCATGGAAATAGTAAATGAAAACAGAGAAACCAAAAAAAAAATTGTAAAATCAAGAATATAGTAAAATCAGATACTTACAACAAGAAATAACTGTAATTGATGTGTCACTCCTGGCTTCAGAGCAAGGCCTATCAGACGAACCAACGTGTTCTTAATTAGCTTAGAAATTATACAAAGTTAATGTGCATCTAATAGCATAAAACACCTGTACAAACATCATAGTTATCCTGGAAATAAAACAAGAGAGAAACATTGAATCAAGCAGATAGAGGTGTATAAAGTATTAAAGTCCATTGTGCAGTCAGTCATGCAGCAAGCAAAGGTGTGGCAGACTAGTAGCAGTGTCATATTTTTTCTGTGAACTCAAGCAGATAGAAAACCAGGCATCATTAGTAGCTGCACTAGTGTTTACTCATGCATGAGTGGTAATACAGATTTAGGGCTTGCAGCGAAAAGTACCTGGCAATGTGTTTTCATGTTTCAAATCATTATATATGTGCACACAGCCCACTAAAGATAAGTCTTGAGCTTCCAAAGTTCAGGGAATGGTGAAGTAATCAGAACTAGTTGCATATTTTTCATTTGAACCCAATCAAAATGGAACTTGAATTAGGTATAGCGGCATAAAACAAGGAAACTTCAGATTGTAACTCGATAAACCCTTAGATCTAGCCTAGGCTGCTGATCACTCACTGCTTATATTGCGTTTGAGATCAGTAAAAATATTGCTTTTTCCTGTTCTTTTATCTCCAAATGAAAGCACCACAAGACAGCATAATCCGGTACACGTTTTTTTTTGTTCTCGCTGAAGGTGGTAAAAACAGTTGGAAAAATATCATAGAGCAAATACTCTCATTATTTGGAGAAGCATGACATACCAACTCCAAAACCATGACCAAAACCAACTCCACATCCTATGCCTGCTTCAATATTCTTTGCTCCAATCTTCTTCAACTGGAATAGTAAAACAAAAAAGGTCAGAGAAGCACAAAAAACCATTGGTGTGAGGAATGATTCAAAGGGGAATAAAATTGACAGCTGATCAAGTAGAGGGAAGTTATTGCATACAGAATCATTCACATGTCTGCCAATCCCAGAAAAGGCATGTGTTGCACCACTGGCAGCACTCATAACTTGACCCAACATGGGGATTGCACCTGGAACAACAAGGTCCTCCAATTAACTAAAGCATGGAGATACTATAAACCGCCCGAACCAAATTAACCATAGCACAAGAACAGCATAGGGAACATCTTTCATGTCTCAACTAAAAATCACTAAACATCAAGTCATTTAGCATAATATAAAAGGTCCCTGGCAAGACACCAATGATAAATAGCTCTGCAACAGTGCGTTAATCAAAATAATTCACATTCCCAGCCATACCAGATGGCAACGAACCATTTCAATTCCCTGATTCATCAGGAGTTGTACCAAACAGGACCCCCAAAAACGAGATTTACCCTACAATTTAACGAAATTGGAAGCAATACAGGGCTTTAGAGTAGTCAATTTTGAACGCCGATACCTAAATTTAAGGGGCGGCCGACGCCGATACCAACACCGCAACCGACTCCGAAGCCAGTGAAGACTTGACCTACTTTGAACGTGAAGGGGTTCTCCATTCTCACCCCTCCAATTGCTTTGGTTAACGTTATGCTCCGACTGCTACTACTCTCCTCCATTTTCTCAAATTATGAAATTGTTTGCTTCTTGAGTTCGGTCACTGAAACATCTCTCTCTGTCGCTCGCCGGAGTAGATGCAGGAGAGTTTTGCAGCTGCAGTGTTCAGAAGCTCGAGATGAAGAGTTGCGTGAAATTACCTAAATACCCTCACAGCTAACTTTGTAGAGATTGCAGCGGAGACCCTCGCACGGCGCTACCGTGTACTATAACGTCAACCGATCATTCCTCGGCGGCTGAGCCCTCCACGGCGTTGATTGTTTGGTGCGAGCTTCACTCCTAGATAAATGTCGTTTCAAAAAAAACTCTATAAAATAATATTTTTTTAATCAAATTTTTACTATTAGTAATAATTATTAATTTTTTTTATAAATTGATTAAAAATAATATTTTATATACTTTTTATCTCCTTAAATAACATGCACAAAAGTCCGACGACATTTATTTTGAAACGGATGGAGTATTAGATATCAGCTCTCGATATCTAGTATTTGGTATAGGTAATAGATATCGATATCACTTAATCTAATATATGATATCTGCACTTGGTATAGACCGATATCGATATCACTTGATATCTAAATATCATATTTGGGCTTATTTGATATACTGATTTCAAAGAAGATATCACTTGATATCAAGATAGCACCCAATATCGATATCTTGATATCGATACCAAACGACCCCTAAGAAGTTTGATTTTTCAACACGTATTTTAAGGAGCTAAAAATATATTAAATTTTAATAATTTTTTTAAAAATAAATTTAATATTTATCACTAATAAGTATTTAGTTTTTAAAAAAATAAAAAAACAATAATATTTTTTAAATCCTTAAAATACATGATAAACATTAAAAAAAATTGCATTTTAGATGGGAGAGAGTATTTTATGGAAATTGGGCCAATAGTTGAGGCCCATGACTCCCAAAGTTTGGGCTTGTTAGCCCAGTCATCATGTCCGAAGTATTAATATGCTCCGGCGATAAATCTGAGCTACACAATTAAAACACAAACCAGTTTGATTCTCCATCACTAGTTTCCAATCCATGGCTCTACATACTATTCAACATCACCCTACTCAAAAAAAAAAACCCCACTAAAGAAGAAGAGGAAGAAGAAAGAGAGTAGATGGCAACTTTGAGCAATTCAGCTCAATTTCTTGTCATTAAATCCCCTTATTCTTCAACCAATCTTGCTACAACTTCAATCACAAATCTCAACTTTCCATCTCACCATGGCCGAGCTCCAAGAAAACCCACTTGTGTATCAATGGCAGGTGCCGCCAAACCCGAAGATGTAGTCATTGTTGGCGCCGGCATAGCTGGCCTAGCCACCGCCCTTTCGCTTCACAGGTTCCATGCTCATGTTTTCACACACATACATTAAAATCTATGCATAACTATATCATGTTTTTACACACATACATTAAAGGCTAGGAATTCGGTCGCTGGTGCTCGAGCAAGGAGGTTCTCTTAGAACCGGTGGAACTTCACTTACACTCTTCAAGAATGGATGGAGTGTCTTAGATGCTCTTGGAGTTGGCCAAGCCCTCAGAACTCAATTCCTCGAAATCGAAGGGTAACTTCTCACTTCATTGATCCGCTGTATCGAATGTGTGTGTGACATCTACTGATTTGTGGGTGTGATCAGCCCTACAGGATAGTGCTAAAGACAGATCAAGGGAGGGAAATGCGCTCATTCAGGTTCAAAGATGAAGACGAGAGGTTGTAGCTTGTAATCCAAATGCCGAATAATGGTAAATGTAGAATGATTTTGACATCGTCGAATTGATTGTTAATTGTAGCCAAGAGGTCCGAGCTGTTGAGAGGAGGATCCTTCTTGAGACCCTTGCAGGTGAGTTGCCACCGGATTCTATCCGATACTCGTCAAAGCTCTCCAACATTCAGAGGTCTGAAGATGGGAGGATAGTGCTAGATCTAGTGGATGGAGCTCAACTATCAGCCAAGGTTTTACCTATACTACCACAAGCAATGATGATAAGATTTGCATTCCCTTAGTAGTTTTTTGCAATGCTTTGCAGATTGTGGTTGGTTGTGATGGAATCCGGTCTTCGGTAGCTAGATGGTTGGGGTTTCCGGAACCCAAGTATGTTGGGTATGCTGCGTTTCGAGGCCTTGCATTCTACCCCGAAGGACAGCCCCACGAGCCTCGAGTGAATTACGTGTATGGGCAAGGATTGAGAGCCGGGTTTGTGCCTGTATCTCCCAACAAGGTCTACTGGTTCATCTGCTACAACAGTGCCTCCCCAGGTCTTAGCATCTATCTAATCCAACCAACTTAATCCTATGCAGATGTAGTAGATATCATATCTTCATCAGTTTCTCTAAGAGCTCGTTTGATTGACATTCTAAAAACCCAGGAAGTAGAAATTCTCAGGAATTGGAGATAATACCAGCGTTTGGTTGGTTTTTTTGTTACAGAAAAACCCAGGAAGTTGAATTTCTAGGAATTTAAATTCCCCATTTTGGAGGAAGTGCACTTACCTAGGGGGACCTAGGTAAGTTCCAATTCCACCTTTTTTAATAGGAAAATTCTATTTTGGAGAATCCGCTTTACAAAAAAAATGCTAACATTCTCCAAAAACCTCAAAATCACCATTTTAGGGAAGTTGTTTTCAACAGATTTCCCGTTTTGGAGGATTTTAAAGATGTTTTTTGATCCAACAAAACTCATTCTCCAAAATGAGGAAGCAACAAAAAAAAAGGTTTTCCTAAGTCTACAGCATTTTTCAAAACTAAATGATTCTCCAAATATTCAAAATAATGAAGATGCTCCTGGTTGAAGAATATATATTTTGTTTCATGCTTTTAGAGAAATTTGGTTAGAAAGCAAGTTTTCAATAATTTGACAAGGTAAAATATCAGGTCCGAAGATAACTGACCCATCGGAGCTGAAGAAGCAAGCGCGGAGTCTAGTGAAGAGCTGGCCAGCGGAGCTACTGAGGATCATAGACCAGACGCCAGACGAGACGATCATCCGAACACCCCTTGAAGACAGGTGGATATGGCCAGCCATAAGCCCTCCTGCATCGAAGGGCCGAGTGGTGGTCGCAGGGGACGCATGGCACCCCATGACTCCTAATCTAGGACAAGGTGGCTGCTGCGCCTTGGAGGACGCGATGGTGTTGGCAAGCAAACTCGCACGCGCAGTGGGAATGGGATCCGACTCCAACTCCAACCAAGAGGGTGCCATTGAAGAGGCTCTCGTGTCGTACGAAAGGGAGAGGTGGACGCGCATTTTCCCCATGACTGTGCGAGCTAACCTTGTTGGTGCTCTTCTGCAATGGGACAACCCTGTGGTTTGCTCCATCCGAAACAACCTCATTGTGCCTAAGGTGGTTCAGTTGGGGCCGCTGTTGGACCACACCAACTTCACCTGTGACCCTCTTTACAAATAATACAAGTATATATATTATATACCCTAAGATTGATGACACATTTATATAACACCTGAAAGCATATGATCGAACTTGATACAGGCCTATAATATATATTCTCGATCTTGTAAACTTGAGATTACGGAGGAATCGGTTAGTTCGTCCACACTGGAAAGCTCGTCGGATGTCGTCTTTAAGACTTAGTTATTAGTTCCTTGACAAAATTCGCATTTACAGTACTCCTTCATTTACACAAGAGAAATGGTGTATTTGCTACAGGGCTTACTATTTGGCATTTGCACGGTGATTATCTCGCAGTTTACACGGTTCGTGCATTCGTAATGCGTGGTTGCGCGTTTTTTTTTAAAAACAAATCCACATCCGCGAACTCTAAATACGCAGTTGCGTTTTATTTAAAAAGAAAAAGAAAAAAGGGTGGATATCCTATTTACTCGTGAGCGCAGCATGCATTGAGCTTTAATTGCAGTCTGTTAGAATGTTATAATTATATCTTATAAGAAAAAAATAAGAATTAATTTGCTCCACAAGTCTTTTTGTTACTTTTATTGGGAAAGTGTCCATCAAACTTTAAATTAGGGTTTTGTACATCCCTCCCAAAACAACATCGTGTGTGCCCCTCCTCCTTTCTCTCACCGGATCTCTCTCGCTCTCTTCCTAAGCAGTCAGTGCCGACCATTGTTGGGTCGCGTTGCAGCGCCTGCTTCTTTCTTCTTTTCTTTTAACCTGGCCACCTGGGTGATGGTCCAAAAGACGTGTTTCTGTCTATGCAACGTCGTTTTAGCGCTACTAGATGACATGTGCGCATGCCAACCTCACATGCCCTCGTGCTCAGTGCCAAGAGCCCCTTCTTTTTGGGCTCGCCTGCAAGGGCTCCAATTATTATTATTATTATTATTATTATTATTATTATTATTATTATATGGTAAAAAATTAGGGGTGAGAATGAGACGGGACGGGATCCCCTCAAAAAAAAAAAAAAAATAATCCAATTAACTCCAAAATACCAAGCAATAAAGGTGCAAATTAAAATCACCAAATCTGACCAAATCTCATTACAAAATAGCAAGTCTGTAATGAATTGGATGTTTGCCAAGCAACACACAGTAAAAGTCTGTAATGATATGGTACTGCTTCTTTTTAGTATTAATTTTTTTATTCGTTATATGTTTTTAATTTTTATTACTCCCTCCGTTAATTAAAGTTTGACGTTTTACTATTCACGCACGCTTTCTGAGATGTTAAAAACTATATAAAATATTGACTTTTTTAATATATTTTTTAAATAATTTCATACTTGTTACTATTCCCTCCGTTCGAAAATAAATGATGTTTGACTTTTCTGCACGCACTTTTAGGAGCTAAAAACTATATAAAATCTTATTTATTTTAATTAAATTTTTTCACAATTTAATACTTATTACTAATAGATATTAAACTATGAAAAAATTAATTAAAATAAATAAGATTTTATATAGTTTTTAGCTCATAAAACTACGTGCACAAAAGTCAAACATCATTTATTTCCGAACGGAGGGAGTATTAAGTATGAATTTATAAAAACAAATTCAAAAAAAAGTTAATATTTCATATAGTTTTTATCATTATAAAAAGCGTGCATAAATAATAAATGACAAGTTTTAATTAACAGAGCGAGTATTATTTTAAATTTTAGATTTAAAAAATGTTAATATATAATACTCCCTCCGTTCGGCAAAACTTGTCGTTTACTATTCACGCACGCTTTTTTAGAATGATAAAAACTATATAAAATATTTATTTTTAAAAAAAAAATTTTAACAAGTTTGTACTTATTAATAATAACTACAAAATTGTTAAAAAAATTATTAAAAAAATAGATATTTTATATAGTTTTTAGCTACTAAAAAAACTTGCGTGAATAGTAAAACGTCAAGTTTTGCCGAACGGAGGAAGTATAAATTTTTAGTATTAAATTTTTTTTTTATTTCGGAGATGGAGGAGGCCAATTGAGCGGGCCTTGTCCCTTGTGAGACTGGTGATCCCATCCGCTCTTTGTAGGCGAGACCGAAACCCGGGCCCTTGCATTTTCCCCTTTTTATTTAAAGAAAAAGCTGAGCACGTAATAAGGTCAATTCTAAGTTTTACTCTTACATTGACCCAACTTTGGTAGAGGAATCCCACAAATAAGAACTGCACTCCATCTTTGACTATTAAAAGGTCAAATCTAAGTTTTTCTGTTGTTCTAATTGCTGGAATCACTCAAGATAAATACCCCCCTGTGAATGTTGTGATCACACAACTTGAAAATCAAACAGATCAGGAAGTAAACTTACCCAGAAATCTCAGATGGCAAGAAGAGCTTCAGTTTCTGTGATCACCTCAATTTCAGCTGCAGTATCCTCAAACTGCAGTGTTCCAACAATGGCAACCCGGTGCCTTTCAACTCGATCTGTTCATCCATCACCAGCTGGTTCCATGGGCGATACGAGTCTCCAAAAGGAAGAGGTGGTCATTGTTGGTGCAGGTGTTGCTGGATTAGCAACTGCTGCAATGCTTCACAGGTATGTATGAATTATGAATATTGAATACAACACAAACATTAATTCTCTTTCAATTGAATACCTGACTCTCTAGCGGTATATGGCTGTTTGATGCCCAAGGCTTGGGATCAAGTCGCGGGTGTTGGAGCAAGCAGACTCGCTTAGAACTGGTGGCGTGTCACTCTCGCTATCCAAGAACGCTTGGGATGCACTGGATGCTATTGGAGTTGGAGACGATCTTCGAAGCCAGTACTTTGCAATTCAAGGGTACTTTTTCAGCTTCTCAGTTTGTCACCATGTTTTCGGTTTTGCACTGCAGATGCTGGCATTATTGCGTGATTTTATCGACAGGGTAGTCATCAAGACGGAGCTTGGGAGGAAACTCTGCGCCTTGAAGTTGCCAGATGACGGGAGGTAACCAACAGGAACCAGTTGTTGCACCTAAAGAAACTATAGTGATTGTTTAACCTCGAGTTTTGATGAATGCGCAGCCAGGAGCTACGAGCTGTGGAGAGGAGAGCGCTCCTGCAGGTCCTAGCCGATCAGCTGCCACCAAAAACGGTCCAGTATTCTGCAAGGCTAACAAGCATTGAGAAGGCTAAGACAGGCGAAGCTCTTCTTCGTCTTGCTGATGGAACTCGGTTATCAGCAGAGGTCTATTTTGAGTACTTGTAGTCGTTCATCCATCTGAAGGGATCTTGCTATCTATTTGACACTATTGTTGTTACACAGGTTGTGGTAGGATGTGATGGAATCCGGTCCCAAGTGGCTAAATGGATGGGTTTCGCGGAAACTAAATATGCTGGGCACTGTGCTTTCCGGGGGCTCAGTGTCTGCGCTCAAGAGCCACCTCGCAGGCCAGTGGTAAACTACATGTATGGCAAGGGGCTACGATTCGGATGCTTTCAACTCTCTCCTACCAAGAGTTACTGGTTTATCATATACAATAGCCCCACACCAGGTATAATCCGTATCGATCAGTACTCGGTAGGAGTTTCTTGCATTCCCAATTACCATGTGGACATGAAAAATGTTACCTGGCTGTTGTTGGCAGGTCCAATGATCACCGATCCTTCACAGCTGAAGCAAAAGGCACGCGATCTAGTAAGGAACTATACACCAGAGCTTCTAGAGATGATAGATCACACACCGGAAACAATGATCGCTCTAAACCCTCTGGAGGATCGATGGTTGTGGCCAGGGATAACCCCACCCGCGTCCACCGGAAGAGTTGTGGTAGCTGGGGATGCATGGCATCCAATGACTCCGAATCTCGGGCAAGGAGCTTGCGCTGCCCTGGAAGACGCGGTCCTCCTGTCAAGGAAGATCCATGGCGCAATCAGATCCAAGCAGGAATCTGTTGAAGAAGCACTCGAATCGTTTGGACGAGAGAGATGGCCAGTCGTCTTCAAATTGGGGATTATATCAAACCTAGTGGGAGCATTCGTGCAATGGGAGAATCCAGTGGCTCGCTACATCCGCAATGAGTTTATCCTGCGCAAGGTCATTCCATATGGACAGCAAGTAGAACCTACATATTTCGACTGAGCTACCAACCCACCTGTCGTTTCTTACATGAAATCTTGATGCATAGTAAGATCCAACCCAATGACATGACAGATTTCTAGTAAAATTGTGGAGTGAGCAACATAAACTTATATAAAGCACGAAACACTGTCAAAAACACCAAAAACGAGACGCGAGAAGAAACATAGAACCATAGGATTTGTTTGATTTCAGAAAGGTAAAAACACTCCAAACAGTGACATGATAAACCCAAAACTTTCGTCTAACAAAAGCTACAACTCCATTCTACCAACGAACAAGAAAATCACATGCCAGTGAAAGCCTTCTTGCCACCGGCGGCAGACCCAGCAGGAATCACTTTCAACACATTGAATCTCACGGTCTTTGACAGGGGCCTGTTGAGAGAATAAGAACCAAAGGAAGCAAAATCAGTCAGAATCATCCCAGCACAACATCTACAAAACGTGTAATAAAAAGTACCAAAAATCTTTATTAACCTGCATTGCCCGATGATAACATGATCCCCTTCTTTAACACGGAAACAGGGAGATATATGAGCAGCGATGTTGGAGTGCCTCTTCTCATATCTAAGGCAATAACCAATGGCATTGTATATAAGATCTTTAAAGTTGTAAAGAGCAACAGGTCGGAAAGGAGCATGAAATTCCATAATACCTCTGATACTTCTTCACCCAATGAAGGTAATTCCTGCGGACAATGATGGTCCTCATCATCTTAGCACTGTGACATGTACCAGCAAGAATGCGGCCCCTAACAGCCACGGATCCAGTGAAGGGGCATTTCTTGTCAATGTAAGTTCCTGTTAATAAGATACATGGTTGTTAATAATCATTTTATGCATGTTGAAATAAACCCAAACCACAGAGATTAGAGCATATAACGATACAAAAAATGCAATGCAAGCTCACGACAATAGTATTATATGACAAAATTAGTAGCCAAACCAAGATCAGTGAGTTTATGCTCGGGATAATAATCGTAGTCAATGCTACAACCAGAACAGGACCGAACCAAAAAATATAGAAATAAAAATAGCAAAACTTACACCTAGTCTGCTAAATCATAGCCATAACTCCAAATCATATTACATAGTAAAAACTAAAAAGCAATAGACCACATCATCAGTCACCAACTCACCACACAGCATAGCGAAATCTCGAAGATGAGCAATAAATTTATAGTCAATAGTTAGATATTGCAAATTAAAGCTTTCAAGTTCTGGTTATAGATGAAATTTATCCAATCTAAAAACCAAAAGAAGAAATTATATAATCAATGATAAAATCTGACATTGTAGTAGCAATTGTGAATGTATACAGCCAAAGCAAAACTGCAATCGACAAGTGTAGCGAATAGGAAGCCCTAATTGCATTTCAAATTAGGAAAACCAAATTCAAGGACAGGAGAAAATGCAGCAAAGATAATAACACAAAGTGTTCAGCTTGCATTGATATTCGCCCTATGGGCATTGCTTAACCTATAGGAAGCAAGTAAGAAAACGGAGGGAGAAGATGAAAACCTTCGATTGCTTCTCTAGGTGTCTTGAATCCCAATCCAATGTTCTTCCAGAACCTGTTTCCACCTTTACCAGGTCTCTTTCCCTTACCAGATTTCTTCGAACTGACAAATGTGTTGATGGAATTATGGAAATTCAATTAATTCGAAAATCAATGGTATATAAATAAATAAATAACAAAGCCGACTGCAGATTAATCATAAAGCTTAAGAAACTCACGCCAGAAAAATCTTAGGCTGCTTCAGAAATGCCTTCTCGGTCTGAAATCAAATCAAAGCAAGCAGAAGGTATAAGATCTGAATTTACAAATAAACTTTAATCAGATAAGTTTTGATGAATATACCTGTTCCGCCATGGCTGAATCTGTGAAGTTGGGTAACTCGGGTCTCTGGTAATAAACCCTAATTTCAATTTCAGTGTGAGGACTGAGGAGTACGGGTTAGGGAAAGATTGGGTTGGAATGGGCTTTTCTTGCTCGTTTTGGGCCGAAACAAGTGCTCGTCTGGTTGAACAACGTTTGTGTGTAGCGACGATTAATGATAAAATGAATCGAAGTAATCTACCGACTTATATAATAGGTTTATATTACGTATTATTTAAATTTTCGATAAGAGATTTGTTTACAATTCACATCTCAAATCACCTTTGCAACTGAAATTAGAAATGTCTCGACTAGTTAACACATGGACAACATATCTAGCATCTCATATCTTTTTAGTTAAAACCAAAATCTAATGTCATGTCGTTTGACTAATCGCTCTAATATCGTATTAAATTTTATGGGAGCGATAATTGGAGGTCATGTGCTTATATTATACTGTATTAAAGCCTCTTGGGATCGATGATCAACGGGTTGTATACACAAGCGCTCATGTGTTAGAAGTCTAACATAAGTCTAATGAGGTTTCATTTTAAAACCAATTAATAATAATTAAAAAAAAAAAAGTAGCTCGACCATCGACTTATATTCTAGACTTGCATTGTTCAAACTTTCGATAGAAGTATGAGGATCAACTCCTTAAATGGGATATATCCTTGACAAGTTGCATTTGTTAAAATCTAAATCTAGGGCCTGGATGCTATATGAATTGTTTCCATTGGTGGATCATTGGATTACACAACTTTCACATCATGCTTTCTGATTTTCACTACTAATGATTAATGAATTTGTATTTGTCTTGACTCTCCTGATGGATAGCACTAGAAGTTATACTCATTAGCAACTCTAGTTGATTCACAAGAATTTAAACAAGAAATTAGCTAAGGATATTAACGAATGTTAAAAAAAAAAATCATAAGGTGGACAATGGTAGTGTACTTAATGTCTATAAAGAATTCGAGAGATTAATAGCGTAGCAGATCGGTTGACCTATCTGGCTCATTTGATGTCTATTGCTCCCCTTTTATTTTGACAAGGAACTTCCGATTCTTGTCTGAAATGACGGCTAGGGTGAACTATGTTGCGTACATAGGCCTTCCCCAATTTCTTTCCTTTTCAAAAAAAAAGAAAAGATGTGAGAGGGGAGAGAGAGCTTTCTCTCAAAGTTTCTTAACTAATTTTCAAAAAAGAAAAAACCAAATTTGAAAATTTTGAGTTAAGATTAGTAATGTATTTGTACCTTGTATTTAGAATGGTAAGAGTGATTACACATGTCAATTTCCCCCCAAATTCTGAATCACACCAATTCCGATTCATTTGTTTTGAGAAAGAAACAACTCCTCTCCTCCATTTTCAATCCACAAAATTCATTTTGAAGCTTCACAGGGAGGAAGAGAGTGCCTTCCATTCCATCGTCGTCTTCGATTCATCGATCCTCCTTGTCATGTATACTGAATAGTATGTTCCTTTTTAAGATCAATTCATTCCTTGAATGAATTGATTTGTAAATTTTGATCGGTTCTCATTGAATTCCATGTTGTTCAATTTCTTTCTTTATTATAGATGTTTTGTCTTTGATTTAGTAGATTTCAAAAAAAAAATTTATTTTTATCAGTTAAGATTAGGATCGTTTTCTTTTGAAATTTGCAGCGACTATTTGTTTAAGATCTTGCTCATTGGAGATTCCGGAGTTGGCAAATCATGCCTCCTTGTGAGATTTGCTGTGAGTTTCTTTCTTATCCACTGTTGGAATGTGCGTAATATAGAGAATGCTTGAACAACATATAAGGATGAAGGGCTACTACTCTCATTGCCAATTGGTTATGAGACAGAACTCAACGGGTTTATGTGTTGTTCGAGTCTTCCGTATATGGCCCCTCCACCGGCCCAACTGAGTTAACACTCACCGTTTTCACATTGAGTTAGTTCTTCATCTCTTTATTCGTTGTTGAACTATGAAAATAAATGCCTTTGTTTACTTGTCCAGGATGATTCATATCTTGAAACCTACATAAGCACAATTGGGGTTGATTTCGTGAGTATTCTTTGCCTTCGTCGATCGACATCTTTTATGCGAATATACGATTCCGAGACTCGATGACATGTTCTATATATATATACATGTGCAGAAAATCCGTACCATTGAACATGAGGGCAAAATCATAAAACTCCAAATTGTGAGTCTGTAATTTCAGGTGTATTTCAGTCCTTAGAACGTTTCGATTATCGATCTCCAACTCGTTATTTCAGTGGGATACCGCAGGGCAAGAACGTTTTAGGACCATCACCAGCAGCTACTACCGAGGTGCTCATGGAATCATTGTGAGTGAAACTACGTAAATCGATCATGTATGTCATGTTTCGACAACCGAAACTCATCATCCCCATGATGATCAATTTGTGCAGATTGTTTACGACGTTACGGATGAAGTAAGCTTCAAAAACGTAAAGGGATGGCTAAACGAGATTGAACGCTATGGCAGTGAGAACATAAACAAACTACTAGTCGGAAACAAGTGTGATCTTACGTCGAAGAAAGTGGTATCGTATGAAACAGCCAAGGTAATAACTCTTCTGAGGACATGAATCGGTTTTATAGGAGCATTTGAGAACGATCCAAATGGAGCACTTGAACGCGTTCTTTTGATCAGGCATTCGCGGATGAAGTTGGGATTCCGTTACTCGAAACAAGTGCTAAGGATTCCGTGAATGTGGAGCAGGCTTTCATGGCCATGACATCCGAAATAAACAACAGGTAAGCGAGCTCCTTATCATCAATCAACACATTAATTCTAGCTACTAGATGAAACCGATAGTTTTCGATGATTAATGTATGACATGTACATGTCGTTTTGTCGTAGCAGAATGGCAAGCCAACCATCGATGGGCGCCAGACACTCGACGCTTCCATTTCATGGACGACCTCTTAACCAGAAATCGGCTGGATGTTGCTCGTCTTAGAAGGCATTGAATCACAAGTTGTAAAAGTAGTTTCTTTATCTCATCTTCTTCATGGAGATTCTGGTTTTGCTTCTTAGTTGTTGTTGTATGGACCTTTTGGTTTGTTAATTAGTTGCCATTGTTTCAGTTTTCATATCTCTATAAATTAAGATTACATTTTACACTCTCTTTAGATGTTAATTCTTCAATTTACTTTGTTATAATACAATACTTAAATGGTTCAATAATAATGATGAGTTAGACTAGAAGGGTTAAAGTTATACAATATCAACTTTTTGATTCAGTTTTTCTTTTTCGATTCCATAAACTATTTTAAAATTTTGATATATTGTATACTTTTTGTCATCTTAAAAAAAGTGTATGTGAATAATAAGTCACATGTTTTTCGGAAAGTGTTTTATAAAACTAAAACTATCCAATCAAAACAACTCTAAAAAAAGGTTAATACACTAATAGCTGATGAGGTAACTAAAACTGATTGAGTAGTTGAAGCTGGTTGATTATTTGTATTAAATATAAGTTAAAAAACTAATATGGTAATTGGAAAACCTAGTTGTTAGGTTAGCTGACTGAAACTTGTGAATAAAAAACCACAAGCTTGAGCGAGTAGTTGATGAAAAAATTATGATTTCAAAGACTAATTAAACTAAAATCTTATATTTATTTCATTTAAAACAATAATATCAAAACCACAAGCTCCGAAGAGAGAGAGATCGAGTTGATATTTGCATGACCAATTTTTCGTCAAGTCCATGGTGCCGACACCGGCTTCCGGAGTTGGTAGACACTTTGCTTGAAAACAGCATACCGACACTGGCTTCTGAAGTCGGTAGATATTTTGTCGACTCGAGAAAGCCAGTGTTATAGGCTATTTGCAAGCAAAAATGCCTACCGACGCTGTTTTCTGAGTCCGCACCGTGCACTTGGTGCCAGTAGGCTGATTTTTATCATCTCGATTTCTTGACAACAGATGGCTTTGTAGTATACTACAAATTGACCCGGAAACATTGGTCATAAAGATAAACAATGAATCAAGTATGGAAAGTAATTTCAGGACCAAGCTTCAACATGATACTTGCCAGCCCTTTCCAGTGCTCTTAGCCACCGCACAGCTGCTTCCTTCTCAACCCGGCCCTCCCTGCAAATGATCTCCTCCAAGGCCGACATCACATCAGACGGCATCTTCGTCGAAGACCCTGCAATGTACACGGCTGCTCCCTCTCCCAGAAGCTTCCATACCCTTGCCCCGTTCTCGAGCATTTTGTGCTGCACGTAGACCTTCTGCGGCTGGTCTCTTGAGAACGCGGCATAAAATCCTCCGCCCTTTTCTTCTGAAAGCACACCCCCGTTGTCGGAATGGGCGAGCCAGAAGTCCTTGTACAAGAAGTCGCTGTCTTTGTTGCGGCAGCCAAAGAAGAGCAGGATGGGTGAAGTCGGGCCTTGTTTGCTCTGGACGGCCCTTTCGGCTACAAATCCGCGGAAAGGTGCACAGCCTGTTCCGGGTCCCACAAGAATAACAGGAAGCGATGGCCGTGGAGGAGGAAGGGAGCCTTTCTGGAACCACACTGGTAAGACGACTCCTTGTTGAGGATCGAGACTAGCGAGCCATGTGGAGCAAAGCCCAGTTCGCTTCCTCTTGAAAGGTGTCACCCATGAGACCACATCCACAGTCAAGTGCACCTGATTCGGGTGGGCTAAAGGTGAAGAGGAGATAGAGAATGCCCTTGTTCTTAGAGGAGGAACTAGCTGGACCAACCACTCAAATGGCATTTGGACGGATGGGAAATCCTCCAATACCTATTTACAATTATTTGAAAATAGGTTAACCGAGAATGATCAACCATCTTCCTGCGTAAGGTTCAGTATATGTTTAATGCGGAAAATGAAGGATCACCTCAAGAACAGTCCTTCGCTCCTTCTGGTTGTACTGATACAGATCATCTCTACCTTCTGCAGAGACAAAATATTGCAGTCGCTCCTTTTCGTGCTCAGCAGCTGCAAAGTGACTCATGACCTGAATAATTTTAGCACCAAGATTGACTGCCCGTTAGATTAGCTACTGTATTCTGATACAAACAGGTGAATTTCTGTTATATCATTCGTCGCTAGACAAAAAGGAAAGAAGTAGCATCTTCACATGAGAAGAATAAATACACAAATTGAGAGATATAAATACAAGAGTTTTCTGGCACACATTAAAAGCCCCATATTTAGAAAGATTTTTACAAATGCTTTAGCCCCTAGGGTTTATGCACTTACACCTAGGGATTTCCCTCCTTTTTCAGTTTCTAATGTATGCCTAAGCCCATAAATAAAAGTGAACAAACCACATACAAAAACTGAAACTAAATGATTTATCACTTTCAGCCTGATCCTTGAGGATGCTCTAGAGTTAACTACCTGACTGGCCAAGGGAAAGAAAGGACCACCTATCAGCAAGTATCTCAACAAAATAATGTGGGTTTTATGTACATTATGATACAAACAGGAAACATCACGAAGTGATATCAAACAAGAAAACATCATGCAGTCAAGTGATATCAAACAAGAAAATTACTATTTAACCAAGCTTCCTATGAACATAGAAAGCAGTTCACATTATTGATGGGAAGCTCAAGTGTAGGTAGAGCCAAAGGATCAGATTACTCAAAGAAAATAGTCGAGAATGAACAAACTCCAAAAACCATCACCTCAAAGAAGTATCTCCGAGGAGAAGCTGAGGCAATATCCATGGCCAGCTCCACATACTTTCTCAACCTGACAGGACCTATAGATGTATAGGCATCATCACCTTCAGCTCCTCCCAATTGAATCTGCAATAAGGCAAGACATGCAGGTAAATCTATATACTTGGGTGGGTAAACTACACAAAATGCATCTTATACGCCTTTAGAAGGATCAGAAGTGAATCAAAACACTGTCCAAGCCTTTCGGGTTTGTTTGGCGCGATATAGTGATTGCCTATAAGATATTCATTTGTGTTGATGACTGTGCAGAAAAGCACTAAAATTTCCAAATAAGGTACTTATAATTTATACTCTTGTGCCAAACAAAGCCTTGGACAATTTAGAATTTCAAATTTGTGGGTGGAAAATCCAGAAAATGACACCAATTTTGCTTGAATTTCGAATTCAGCATTTCAACATAAGAATAAGCAAATTCCAATGATTCCAGCTCAAAACTAACCCAACAAGAAAATTCACAAAATTGCCCAATTAGAAACACATACGGTTATGAATGCTTCAGGATCTAGATCACACCGCTTTATAAAGGCATCTATTGCTGCAGGACTTTGACTTGCGAGTACCTCAAGTGCATCACCTACTTCATAATTAATCACCTGAGGTAAATGGACAAGTTCAATGTCAGAACAATGAAGGAAGAAGAAGTACAAAACAGTGTTAAAGTAGAATTTAATAAATCTTGGAAGCAACTTCAATGAGGACAATAGCACACAACTCACATTAGAAAGAAATTCAAACTCTAAATGGCGCACATCTTTTCCACAGCTTGCTTTTGTTAGTGGACAGTTTCTTATCTGCAAGGGCAAGTTTCAATAAGATATATCAACAAAACAAATATATTTAAACGTCAAAACCTAAAGAAACTATACAGCCTATGTCACCGAATTGTCTAGTCATCATTTATCCCTAGAGTTCAAAAATGGGTAAATAAATCAGGTTCAGATATGATGATTCCGACTGGATTATTGTTGTTCAGCTTTCTTGCAGGTTTATTGAGTTTGGACGAATATGGGTCATATCCAACTGTTACAACATTCTGTTAACTTCAGGTTCAATTCAAGTCTGCTTCAGAATTAAAATCACACAAGCCATTTTTTGGACTACCCTTTGGGTAGTGCCATTTTGATATTCATCCATATCGAATTTTCATTTTGGAAAATAATATCAGGTTAAGTAGATGCCAAACGTTAATCATTTGGTTTAGAGGTAGACATTATAAGGATTGTTTTATGCACTCAATTAACTAGTAACTTATATTTTCATCTTCAATAGCATCTCCTCTTTCAGTTCTAATTTCCTCTCGTAATCCACATGTTATTTAAACTTATTTATATATTTTGTTTTCCATCAATTCACATTTTGCTTCTCTGCAGTCTGCACTTTAACAGTGATCTGAAAAAAAAAGTCCTTGGTGGCCACCATGAAGGTGGTAAGACGTTTGGCATTGGCTGGCCACCAAGATGTTTGGCTTTTGACACTTTGACCGTTTGTGTATAATCTGAGATTGATTTTTGTTGTTTCATTTTGTTAATGTACAAGTTATGGATTGTGGAGTGTATTTAAACATGTACAAGTGATTTATGTTTGAGTAGGACAATGTTAAAATGACCATGATGTTTATTTGATTTGTATAATGTTTTCTTGAAAGAAGATGTTGAAGACTTTGGAAATGCATAGTTGATTGCATTATATGCGTTCAGGGGCCAGGGGTTTAACATAAGAAAATAACTAAAATTGTCCTAGAAGACCACCAAGTTGTCTAGGCAATTAACAGTCCCCCGCTGCCAAGCGTCTTTTAAAACACCGGCTTTATTTGATATTCGCCATGCATGCTCCATTCCCCCCCCCCCCCCCTATTTAGGTTCTCTTTCTTCCGGTTTCTATTTTTCCCTAAAATTCATATTTCATTTTCAAATTCTATTTGACTTGTCACATTTCTATTTCTTCTTCTCCATTTCATTTTTTAAGCATGTTCACAAGTTATCAATTGGAAATATTATCAAGCATGTTCAAGTCTAAATGGGCTTTGGCATTCACAGTGTTTGGATTTGGTTATGAACAAATTGGTTTGTTTTGATTCAGATTAATTCAGGTTTCAGTTCCACTCCACTCGGGTTAAATCAGATTAACTACTCACCAGGCCAGGTTTCATCTTAAAGTACCAATAGGATTTTAAGATTAAAATCAGATCAAGTTTTCACCTCTTCTATTTTTCAACCATATCCTGTACATGATGCATTTCAACTTTCAAGTCAAAATTACCTAGTTTCTGCTTTCCAATTGCACAATTTATTTAGATTGATCACTTAAAAAAGAATCTCAATATTTGGTTGAATAATACTGATTTTAGAGAGGGGTGGTTCATCCTTGGTGGAGCTCCAGGGAAAAACAAATTCAAATGGTCCAGTTTTTCAATTTAGTGGCACATAGCCAATGGAAAATGACAAAACTCTAATTTGATGCCATCTGCAAACAGGTTAAGGTGCGGTTGCTGAGCTGAGCATACTACATTCCTAAATATACATAAAAGACACCAACAACAAATCTGAAGGTTATTTGAATTAATACCATTTTCAGCCAACATTGTGGCCTTCGCTTGTCAGAAGCAAAATTTCCCGGTGACATGGTTCGAGAACTATATATCTGAGATGCCAATGATTCCAAATCTGTATCAAACATGAAAATCTGGAAAAAGTTAGCAGCTCATCTTGTATCTTGTTCATCAATAAGGTGTACTGATGACTAGTAAATATTAATCTGAAAAGAGAAAGAGTAGCTAGGAGGGCAATAGCCCACATTGTAGAAGTGGGGAATTAGTGCAGCATGTACAAGCTACAAACTATGAAAAAGAGCATTCCTATAAGTATGCATAAATTAATTCAAATTAGAATAATAGAACAACATTAAAGGAATGATGCAAAGCAAGTATATATCTTACAACATCAAAAAGGATCAAAAGCTACCTGTTGCATCTGATGTCGATGGGTGCGGAACCTTATCATGATATGTAATATGAGCTTTTGGATGATCTGTAAACTCTGTATTAGAACTCACAAAATCTACACCATTTGGGAAAAACTTTGGATCCATCTCATACAACTTGTTCCATAAAGAGGCCATCCAGGGATCCAGA
This sequence comes from Persicaria maculosa, assembly GCA_963922045.1. NCBI lineage: Eukaryota > Viridiplantae > Streptophyta > Magnoliopsida > Caryophyllales > Polygonaceae > Persicaria > Persicaria maculosa. The sequence goes on from OY998270.1 coordinate 51,375,075, forward strand.
GCACCTTCATAACTATGAACAAAGAAGTTTGATTTAATTAATCTAATTGAAAGCAGCTATCTGAGAAAACAAGAATTTAACTATATCCAATTTGAAAATAGGCCATCAAAGTTCAATTTCTTATTATATTTTGAAATACACAAATATCAAAAAAAAAAGGAAAGTGAAAAGCAATGTATGTGATATAAAATCCATACTCATAGGTGCACATCACATGGTAAAAGTTCAGGCATCAACACTCCATAAGTTCTATACTCATGTCCAATTAAAAGCTGAAAAGCAGAATGCTAGACAATTTACTGATGCTAAATTGTTAAAACATGCCAATGTTACTCTTCAGGCATCAACACTTCATTTATTATGTACAAGGAATTTAAAAAAAAAAAGGGAATGTAGAAAAACAATCTACGTCGCCACTTTCCCTTTGCCTTTTCTTTCAAAATCAAAGACAATTCAGAAATACATATACATTATAAGAATTTCAAGTAAATATAAAGGAATGCCTTCACCTACATCTCAAGAGAAACAAAGATGTAACCAGATATGCAAAATCCCACAACCAAAACACCTCAGTTTTTTTTAAAACAAAACAGAGCCTTTTGTTTTCCTTCACACCATCAAATAGCTCAGTTCCAATAAAAAGAAATTTTGTAGTTTGCAAACTCAAACAAGTGCACAGTCTACATTCATACTGGAATATAGTTCATATAATTTTAGAAAATAACTGCATATATTACTGCATTTTCTATGTAAACACAGACAGGATAGAAGCATGATACTTGACAAGTTAACATCAAATTTAGTACCCTGAAGGGTGTTGGTCATCTCCAAGACCTCTCTGAAGCAACAGCCTTCCCCCAAGGTCCAAAAATCGCCTATCTAGCTTCTTTGCAACAAACTGAAATCAAAGAAAATTTACAGGCAGTAAGATGATTTATCTGAAAGAGAAATAGAAGGGCATGGGAAGAATGGAACTGGGATGGACTCTCTTAAAATGGAATGTAAGAGAGTCCATCCCTTTCTTAATTTCTCATAACTAAGGGGGTGTACACATGAAGCTATTTAAAATTTTATTCAGGCAATGCAGCAAATGTATCCATTGTGTTAAACTCGGCTGGGCCCGGTGGGGCTAAGACAAGCTGGAGGGAGGTCGTGTGTGCGGGCCCACATACGGGAGACTCGAACAACACATAAACCCAGGGGTTCCATCTCAAAACCAATTGGCAATAAGAGGAGTAGCCCTTCAACCTTATATGTTGTTCAAGCATTCTCTATATAACCGATGTGGGACAACCACATTCCAACACATTGTTCAGAAGAATAATACTGGTCCACTGGAGGTTGAAACTTAAAAGTCAAATGGGAGTGGGATAGTGTCAGTGAGTCAGTGACAGTGGAAAAGAAAAGAAGTTTATAAATAAGCACATACTTAATATTTTAGGTTGCTTCTTTTGCATCCTGCTTCTTAGTCTTGTTAAGAATAAACCACAAGAGAGTGAGGAGAAGCTCCTAGATATTTCAACTAATGCAAAGTGTTTAAATGTTTGAAATTGATTGATCAAAAAAAATATTTTGAACATTTGAATTTTATCTACTAATTAATAGTAAGTAATAAGAGAGAAAGAGTACCATAATCCCCCCACTAAGAAAAAAATCCCCCAACAAGAAAGAGAAGCCAAGAAGTATTACATTATATTTCTGGTATCCCGAATCACCCAATCCAAAAACTGCATAGTTGACTCCTTCTAACCATTGTGGAGAGAGGCTTTTCTGCAAAAGAAACCTCCAAAATGCCTACAAGTTCCATAAACAGATTAGTACAAGCTACTCAGCATAAAATTCATAAGTATCCTCCACACTTTTAGAGAAAATAAAGGGAGCAAAAACAAACCTTCATTGAGTCTGGTGTATCACCCTGGCCCGTTGTAGACACTACAAAAATTACTACCCGCTCCCTGGGAATACAATTCTGAAATCAATACCACTTTGCAAGATGAGTGCAAATATTAGAAAGTATCACAACCAATTAGGCAGATAGCACACATCTCTTCATTCAAAGACAAAAGATCACCAAATTTTCTGAAATAGAAAAAGTTTCTTTTCAAGTACCAAATTATGCAAAATTTCACTTCTGTTCTAAATAGCACAGGAAAAACAAATACAGTGCATATGAACTCTACCACTGACATATAAATGGGCACATTATGCAGATTATGGGCAGAATTACAACTGCACTGTCCTCCAAGTTACACAATCTATCCAAAACAATGTCTGAAAGGAGGGGTGTTCAAAAAGATCCACTAGCTCAGTCGATGAATCCTATGAACTCTAGACTGCACATGAATAAATCGAAGTAGAGTATACTTTATATGAAAAACTAAAATTGCTACAACTCCGGCAGAAAACCTCGAGAATACATAGGGAGGGGAAGATATTACAGGATCAAAACGGTCGAGGGATGAGAGGGAGACAGGACAGCCACGGTGTTCAGCTTCGCGGGCAATGCGCTCGGCAGCATCCATGGCATTACCAGTCTGAGTAGCATACAGGATCAATAGCTTGTGCTTCTCCTCCATTGTTGAAAAGCTCTCAAGACTTGCACGGGGAAAACTGCAAAACCAGAACCAGGGACAAGTTCAGACTTCAACAGTTCAACCATGAGCGAAGGCCCCAGCACTCAGCTTTATTCAGGCTTCAAGAAATTATACAAAAAAAAAAAGCAACAGTAATCTAAGCTGTACTAAACACAAACAAAATAAAACACCAAACATAATTACATTTAGTCGGTTAAGAAAAATGGACATCATGATGATATAGAAGTAGTAGTTCTGAATCTAGCCAGAAACAGCAGAAAAAAACCCGAAAAATTCAACTAATCTTTATTGAATAAAATCCCTAGGTGGACTATTCACTAGGTGAAACCCACGTGCGAAGGTAACAATCATACCTCTAAAAGAAGTATATGAATCACTCTCTTCATTTGTAAAAAATATTAGCTTTGCAAGTCAATCACCTCTAGCAAAAAAAAAAAAAAATTGTATGTATAAGAATCAAACTACTCTTATGCTGGTATTGAGGTGTATAATATGACATCATATACATTGGAGCATAAATTTCCAGTCGGTAATATGCATGTCATTGTAAGTTCCTATCAAGGCAATTTCAGATGCAAGACGCATTCAAAGAATGGCTGCAAATCCACCTAGAATGTCTAGGACAAATCAAGATAGATAAATTTTTTTTAACCGACTCAAGGACACAAATCTGCCAGAACCAATAGATGAACATTGGACAAGATATCAATATGATCAATGATTTTCAATCAGTGGGCATGATGCAACTGTAGTAGACAGGCAGTCATCCTTGAGTTGACTGCAAATGAAATTTAAAGAAAATAATGAAAATTTCTCCAACCTGCTAATCAGAGAGTGTACCTAAGACTAACAAACAAGTCTCACCATCCCAATGTATCCATATCACCTATTCGAAAAAACAGATTCCAAAGGCAGCTCAAAACACTCATTTTAATTCACACATATAACAAATTCAGTATGAAGTAAACAAATTGAACCACTGAAGTTGGATTCGTGGTACGCCCTATCGTTTCCCGTGACGGCAACGTCGAACCGAAATCGTTCGTAAACTCCAGCCCAAGAACAGAGATCTAAAGGGAGAGGGAGAAAAACGACTTACAGAGAACAAGCCAAGAACGGAACAACGACAAGGGTTTCCTCCGTCTCCCCTGCCTTCCGCTAATGCCTATTGATTGCTCTGATTAAAAAAAAATAGGTGAAATTGCAGAAAACCACCCACTAAATATGCAATTTTGCAAAAAAACCACCCCTTAAACTTAATATTGTGGAAAACCACCTGTTAAAGGCAGTCCGTTAGCGAAATGCCACCTATCCCCTCTATTCCGTTAACTTGTTGTTAAATGTGTGTGAAGTTACCATCTTACCCCTACTTGTTGTTAAATTTAACAGTTATATAACGAAATTTAGGGGACGGATTTGGATAACGGATTGCCTAAGTTTAAGAGGTGATTTTCTGCAAATTTGCACATTTAGTGGGCTTGTTTTTGCAATTTTGCCTAAAAATTTCTAAAAAAAAATTGCATCTAAGTTTCTTTATACTTTAGAAAATACTATTTACAATTAGGATCAAGACCTAAGACCACTCAAACAAGTTTATTGAAATTTTCAATTTGTAAAACCATACTCCGTATTAAACTCGTTAAAATACATCGAGGAACATTTTTCTTCAACTTTTTCGGTTTATTTTGGTGGTTTTCGAAAACTCTATTACGATTTTGATTGCTGGATATGTGTCGATGAGGATATTGAATTTCTGAGTTGAGAGTTATACATTGACTTGACCCATTTTACCAAGCTCAAAAGCTTCCCTCGGTAAAGTCAATTGAGTTCCATCATTTCTCTAAGCTTATTTGACCGAGCTTCTATACTTTGATGGTAAGGGAGGATTATATTCATCACATTTCCTATCATTCTAAAAAAAAATATTTGATTAAGTAAATATTCGAGCTCAGACAAGCCTGAAGCTCAAGAGGTTGACAAGTCGACAGACAGAAGACCGTCAAAATACAACACATTGCAATAAACAGGGAGAAAGTACTGAACAAATGACGAATCTAAATGGACTAAAACCTAACACGCTAAGGACGTAGACTACGAACGAAACCAAGCACCATTGTAAAATGACATCGTTGGTCAGCGATACATCAGGAGTCCCTATAGGCAGTGAAGATGAACCTCCAAGGGAGCACCATCTCATTCACGGAGTCGCCCCGTACACACCACCACAATCCCATCCAGACCCAACTCCGAGCACCAGAATCCCAATGAGGAAGAGGAACGCCTAGGCACGCCGAAGCGAAACAATACACCACCTCAGCGAAACGCACCAAGACGAGTCGGAGAAACCATACACGAAATTTGATCAAACCCCCTTTTTATGTTTTTTTAGCAATACACACTTAACAGTTGAGGGGTTTTTTCACAAACAGGCCGACAGCACAAAGCCACAAAGTGCGATTTTGCGAAGATGAAGAAAAGATCCCTCATGGAGTCCTAGTTCGCACCGCACCCTGGTCTGTTGTTGGGACTGAGAGTGCACTGCTACTACTGGGATTTGGCTCCTGTCCTTAGACCTCAGTTCTCCTCGCTTCCGCTATAGCATTGCTTAGTTGTTGCCTTGAATATCCTTCCAATCTTTCGGAATCCGAATGAAAATGTTAGTTTTTTTTTTACCTTATGGTTTATACTTTGTCAATTTGTGCTTTATATTTTAATTTGAGATTCAATTTGTAGATTGGATATAAGAATTCATTTAGGGTTTTGATATTAGAAGCCAATTTTGTGAAATTAGGGTTTGTGATGTGGAAATCAATTTTGTGAAATCTTGATTAGGGCTTGTGATTTTGAGAATCAATTTTGTAAATTGAATTTGTGCATTGAATTTTTTAATTGAATTTCGGGTTTGTGAATTGAATTTGTGATTTGGTGATTGTTGTTTTATAGGAATATATAACATGGACAAATTTGTTATTCGCTCTATATCATCTATTTCTACCGTTGGATCTTCAACTCCTCCAGTCAATCCTCTCCCTAATCCATATCTGAATGTTAAAGCGGTTGTGAGTGCTGATGATGTTAATTACTAGTAATCATAGAGATGATGCAAGGAGTGAAAAAAAGAGTTCGATTGGAGAAAGAGTGGGTGATTATTAGTGATCCGGGACTACGAAACCTATCCAGAAATATGATTATTTGATTAGAGATGACGTTTTGAGAGATTATGTTCTTAATGGTCCTTGTCAACCTATATATGTCACATGATTTCCCATAACATTTCTTTGGGAAACAAAAGAGAAGTTTCCAGAAGAAGTGGTTTAAAGACAGAGAATGGTTGAAATATAGTGTTTCTAAAGATACTGCTTATTGCTTTTGGTGTTATCTTTTCAAAGGTGATTTAGGACCAAAACATGGAGATGGGGTGTTTGTCAAGGAGGGGTGGTCTAATTGGAATAATGCTCTTGCGAAATTTGAAGAACATGTGGGGCATACAAGTAACAATGATGCAAAAAGATTGTTCGTATGTTACAGAAATCAAGCTCAGGGTATTTCAAGATGTTTATCTACTTCAACAGAAACACAGAGTGCTTCTTATCGTCTGCGTTTGACTACGAGTTTGAAAGCAACAAGATTTCTACTTGAATAGGGGATGCCTTTTCGCGAGCATGATGATAAAATTACTTCCAAGAATAAAGGGTACTTCTTGGAATTGCTTCACATGTAGTACAAGCCTTAATCCCAAGAATTCGTTCTCCATTGAAAGAGTCTTATCAAATGTTTTCCCTTGGTATATTGTCTTATCGAGTTGGTTTTGGTGCTTTCTGTCGCAACCGCCACCATTGAAAGAGTCTTTTCTACAATGAGTTTTGTGAAGACAGATTTGTGTAATAGGATATATGGGGGATGAGTATCTTAACGATGCTTTAGTCTGCTATATCGAGAGTGATGTTTTCAAGAGCATTGACAAGGAAGTGATTCTGAAACATTTTCAAAACATGAAAACTCACAAGATGAGTTTACCTCCTGTATTGTCAAAGTGAATTTGTTTGTAATGTTGAATTTATTTATAGTATTGAACTTATTTTTAGTATCACGATTTGTTTGTGGTATTGAACTTGCAAGATGAATTTTGTTATCGTTCTATATAGTTTTCAGCGTCCCTCCCCCCTCTCGAGCAAAAATCCTAGGTCCGCCACTAACTAGCATCAAGATGACTTAAGATGTTACACAGTTGTCTAGCGCGGTTGAATAAGGATACAAACCATCTTGAGTTACCTTGTTGAAGACAGGGATGCCAAAACTTCTAATTCCAATTGAGCTTCGGAATCATACAAGCCTTTAGAAGGATCGACCACCCAAGAGACGAAGAAATGACGTCCTTACTTTGGATGGATGTATGCATGGCTTTCCTTGCCTTACATGGCTAGCTTTTGTCACATTATTATCACATACTCAATATCCATTGGATATGATCTGTTTATTTTATCAAGTTAATTTTGTTCAGAAAAATATGTCATTTTAGGTATTTTGGGCTTGACTTTGCGAAAATGCCTTTTGTAATGATTTGTGAGTTGTTACTTGTAGTTTTTGACAAAGTAAAAAGTTGTAAATGAGGGTAAAATAGTACTCCATATCTTTGTTGATTTATTAAAAACTAGTTTTATTACCTGCGTGTTTTGCGGTTTATTGATCATTTTTTTTATATCAATTATTTTCAAATTAATGTGAAGCATTATGAATATTGAAATATGATGTTATTTTTGGTGGGAATATAAAACAATTTTTTTTATCATTAAGGTATTATGACTATTGAAATAACCTCATTACATAATTAAAGGAAACTATAAAATAAAATATTGTGTTTCTTAAAGATTTATGTAACTATTAAAACATAGATGGTTTATATTTAACCTCTTCTAACCAATGACCCCTTGCCCTAGTGGTAAGGGAGAGGTAACCCTTGCAAGAGGACGAGGTCAAGGGTTCAAATCCCATTATTTACACCTTTGTGTAATTAGTGGGTGCTCAAGCCTTCATTGACTTGGGTGAGCCTGTCTGGTGGCTTGCCGACTGGCTTACCCGGTTTGCGTCCTTTGCAGGCTAGGGTTCAGACCCGTGGGGATTAGTCGATAACCTCGGAACCCCCACGTCACAAAAAAAAAGTTTATATATGTATACTTAATGCATACCATATCGAATTATTTCTGATTTGTATAATTAATCATCCATGTTGTGGAAATATTTCTTTAAAGACATAGCCAAAATATAAAATTAAAATTCCATGAAAAGTTATTTATGAATTATGTTAGAATCTGACATGAAGAAAAATATAAAATAAAATATCATATTTTTTAAAAGATTAATAATTTCTTCTATTTAACCTATTCTACATATAATAGGTTAAGAATTATTTTGATAACTATTTATACCATATTGAATTTCTAGAAGTTATGTATGGAAAAATGATGTACATAATTTGAGATAATTAGATAACTATACTTTGATAATATATTTCTATAAAACTATACCAAATTGATATATTTTTTGGTAATATTAAATTAATTAATGAACAAATCAATTATTAATTGATCATATTTGATAAATTTTAGTTTATCAAAATTATATAGATTTCTTCAAATAAGTCATAAAATACAATATAATTAAGTTATATATGATAATATAAAATAAAAGATATTATTTGAAGCCTGGGTTAAATGAAGAAACATTCTAGTTTATATCTAAAATCCAAGATAAAAAAAAATCCAATACAATATGACTTTTTTTATTTAAGTATTTTTCAAGCAATCTTGCAGTTGGTATTGATTAATATCGAAACTATTAGTATTAATAAATCTCAAGTTTTATTTAAACCTTTAAGATATTTAAGCTTGCAAAACAGACAAATTTAAAAGTATTATTTAGGATTTTTTTATTCTTATGATAATTTTTTTTTATCAAATATGAGTAATTAATAATTAATTGGTTCATTAATTAATTTAATATTACCAAAACATATATCAATTTGGTATAGTTTTATTCTTATGTCTTCTAAGTTCTAACCATATCTTTTCAAAATCTAATTGTTTTTTACATTCCCTAGTTGTCACTTGTCATATTAACCCTCTACCAAACTTATCTTTGCTTGAATGAGTTGCCTTTTCTTTGGTACTCAACAAGGGGAACTCCTTCAAGATATTTGAGCCCACGGGTTCAAACATAAAATGACAAAAAAAAAAATCATTTTACTATTTATGCGCATGCTTTTCAAAGAGGTAAAAACTAGGTTCAGTAGTAAAAACTCTCCCTTCTCTCTAAGTTCTAGAGAGAGAGAGTTGGCATCCTCGTCGATATCCGACCGGTTGTCGCCTGCCTTTGAAGCCTCTCTTGCACCTCGCCTCCAGGGTTGGTAAGCCTGGTCGGCTCCTCTTCAGAGGTTGCTAAATCCCTCTTCAGAGGTTGTTTAAACCCCTCTTCGGAGGTTGCTAAATCCCTATTCGGATGTTGTTTAAATCCCTCTTCGGAGGTTGCTAAATCCTTCCGTGAAGACCGAAGACCCGCCTGTTCTGCATTTCCGAGGCTAGGTTTCGTTACCAGTGGTGTTCCTCGGTGCCGGATTTGCTTCGCCTTGGATTCAGGGCGTCTTGCTTTCGCAACCAAGCTATGCGGCAAAAAGCTCTAATTTTTTTGGGGCTTTTGTTGATTCAAGGTCTGGGTTCTCCATTCCTTTACCGATCTACTCCTCTTCGAACTATCGGCCTCCGATTCTCAAATCTTGGCGTTCGGTGGCCCGAAACTCCAATCGATTTCTCCGATCTGGGTTGTGATTGTGACTGTCCGGTCAGCGTTCTTGCCCGCCTCAGTCGTTCTTCTCCGGGTGACTTCGTCTACGCTGGCGCTAGCCTATGGCGGCCCCCCTCGGCGCCGGCGGCCTGGCCGTGTGTCGTTGATGTGGGTGATACACTGATACTACGCCGTAACCCTTGGCGTGCAAGTACACTGTTGTGCTTGCACGCCACACACAACTTATTAAAATAAAAATAAAAATTGGGGATTATATATATATATATATTCATATTTTAATATGTGCTCTGTCCAATGCGCTATTGTTCGATCTCCTGGTGCAATGGTGCTTATGCGTTGGGCTTCCTTGAGCCCTAAGGAGACCATTGGTGTTGTTTTTGAGCCCAAGTGATTTTGGCCCATTTCAACCCAATGTGAAAAAAGAAGAAGAAGAAGAATAAAAATAAATGTATCATATATAAATAATATTTCGTGTATGTATGTGTATATATATATTGACTGTCATATCTAAATCCCGAAAGGGTTTGACAAAATTCCCGAAAGGGTTGATCATATTCCCGAAAGGGCCTGGATAACAATTTGTTTATTTTAGGTTAAATAATTCCTTCCCGGTTTCTCAGTTTGGTTCCGAAAGGTTGCACACTTATTTCGTTTGATGTTTTGATCTTCCCTTTTTGGCCTATATTTGTTTCCTCTTTTGGCGTCGGGTCGCTGTTTTGGCATGGGTGCGTTTAGTTCCGAATTGGGTTGCAGTATCGGGCGTCCTGTATGATCAAGAAGATCGTGGTTGTGTTCGTGGTCTTCGAAGATCCTTCATCTAGGTGGAGGCAACGTCGGTGGTCCGCACTCCCCCAGGTTTCGCCCTTTCCGTTGGTGGGTTACTGTTCTCCGCCTTCTCGGCGTCGAGACACCGTGTGAGTCGTCGCACTCTCCCGTGTTCTCGATATTCGTGTCTCGCTTTGGATCTTCCTCGACTCCGCTGCTGGCTGATGTCTTTTATGGGTTCTTAGGGTTGTTTCTTTCATCTGTGTTATTTGTGTGTTTTGTATGTTGTATGTTGACGGTTAGTCCGTCTGCCGATTCGTCGGCCTCTCGAGCTTCAGGCTTGTCTGAGCTCGAATTTTTACCTAATAAAAAAAAAAGAGGTAAAAACTATTAAAAAATATCAATTTTTGTCTCTTTAAAAAAATATCAAAAATTTCAAAGATTTTATAATTGTCAGTTGTTACTATGAAACTATTAAAAAAATTAATAAAAAAGTTGATATCCTACCTCCGTATCAATATAATTGACTTTTTGATCACTTTTTCACGTAACAAAATATTTATCCATTTGAACAACATTAATGATAAAATTTCTAGTTTTGTCAATTCATCTCATTAATTATTTAATTGTATTTAATTTCCAAAATACTATATTAATACTCCAACTTCCCATACTATTCTTTTTTTTCATTGGTCCATTTTTTCACATTATTTATTTGCTAAAATTTTAGTTATTCTTCTTTCATTTTTTAGCTTTCTTAAAAAGTGTGAAATTGGCCAAAAAATCAATCATACTGATACAGAGGGAGTATTATCTAATTTGTCTACTAAAAGAAAGCGTGTGTGAATAGTATGTGAAATGTTTTCCCCGAACCGCGGCGGGTGTATATGTCAAACCTCAATGAACAAAAAGAACCAATACAATGAACAAAAAGAACTATTGCTATATAAGAGCACAATTGACTAAAGCAGTTAATTCATCTGGGGATATCTCCTTTACCGTTGACAGGGTTCACCAATGCAAGAACAACGAAACCACCAAGTGCCATTATCAGCATACCCAGAGAGTTCATCAGCAAGGCCTCCGTCGAGTAACGCGATATCACGTGGTTGGCCTGAAGAAATGTCAGTTTTTCCAAGATACCTGTCAAGGCAGTGGCAACTGCGAGAGCATAGATGAAAACTCCAAAGTATACGTGCCAAGGATGTAGGGAGGCTCTGCTGCTCTTTGACCCACCTGGATACCAGAATGTTGCAAATCCAGAAGCCCACTGCAGAGAATCGAGAGTAAGAGTGTGATGAGCAATATATGGATTTGATTGCTATTCATAGGATGAGCATGTTGGAATGGAGTTGATGTCTAGAGAATTTAGTGGTTAGTAAGACGATAGAAGGTAACACCTGGATGCCAAACAATATTAGACAAGCTAGGCCTAGCCATGAATGCAGGCTGTAGAAGTTGTCAATGCCCTTGTCATTATGGAACTTCAAAGCAGCCCAAACACCAGTCAGAGCCAAAGTTAAAGCTGTGAACTGGATTACAAGATGGATCAACTTTTTTAAGTTTTTCATTCCTGGAACTGTCTTGTAAGCTAGCATTGCTGCATTAACAGATGATAAAATTTCAGAAAAGTGACGAAGTAGCTAGGAAATGAACAAACACCACGTATAGATGATGCAAAACAAAAGGCTCACTTTCTAGACAAATCCCCTAAAAATCTCTCTTTTGTATATTAGTAATGGTTTCTAGAAAATTCCACTATAATTATCTCTTTTATAGACTTGCTAATACTTTCTAGACAATTCCCCTAAAATCTATCTTTTGTAGTTTCTAAAATTAAAGAATACATAAGAGGAAGCCTCCACAGGAAAGAATTACATGGTTACCTTCTCCATTCAAAAGAACAAGGCTGACCACCATCAAAACAGGATGGACCTGCATAATGGGAAATCCTATCAACGTGAAAATCAAAGAAAAGCAAAGTTATAGATAGGATGGATGGTTCCTCGATATTCAGTAGTGATCAGATTCACATAAAGCTTTCAACTAACTAATAGCGGTTTTCATATATCAATAATGGACATGTATCTTACAGACAATTTGTAGTAACACTGTAACACAAACGAATGCTACAATAGTGCAGGTTCAACCAAACGAGCTAGGGTAGAATTACATAAATTTATAGCAGTTTCACCGAATTGAGCTATCTAACAATGGTACTTTGTATATCCAAATTATGTCAGCATTCTGCATTATAAACGATACCTGAATAGATCCAGAACTCTATAAGACACACCTACCTGATCCCCTCAAACCCTTCATCACAAGTAAACTGTGAATATAATGAAGTACTTTTTCATATAAGACAATTTGTAGTAACACTGTAACACAAACGAATGCTACAATAGTGCAGGTTCAACCAAACGAGCTAGGGTAGAATTACATAAATTTATAGCAGTTTCACCGAATTGAGCTATCTAACAATGATACTTTGTATATCCAAATTATGTCAGCATTCTGCATTATAAATGATACCTGAATAGATCCAGAACTCTATAAGACACACCTACCTGATCCCCTCAAAACCCTTCATCACAAGTAAACTGTGAATATAATGAAGTACTTTTTCATATACTCCCAAGTTATAACAGGGCAGGAATATGGTGTGTGGCAAGTGCAGCACATTTCTAAAATTTCTAAAATGATATCTTCAAGAGTCTCAAGTAATTAAGCTGAGATCTAAAATGCAAATTTTGACATTTTTTAGAGGAAAAACATCTCAATGTTACCTGAACCCAATTCTGAGTCAATCATTCAAACAAAATAATAGCTTCTGAGCATTGAATTGCATCAAAATAAGGCAAGCTACCATATCCAAAGCTATTGGTTGGAAAAAAGAAACTCCTACTAAGAAATAAATTTGCACCAATCAAACAAAAGTCTTATTTCATTGAACAATTCACAATAGCTGCACATATCCATTATGTTATCCAAAATCATATTTACTCTAATTAGCATGAGATGCAAAGAATTGACATAAATTACAAAAAATTGAAACCAAAAGCTTAAGCTGTAATTGTGTTGTTTGTGCATGAGTACAGCAATGGGAACCAAGTCTAAAGCAGTACACAAGCACACAGTAGCATCAAAATGAGACTGAAAAAAGGGAGGTTCTAATTCAGTCTCCGACAAAGACATGGCATTACAAGACAATCAAGAACAAATTTCCAGATCAAATAAGTTGTCATCAACCGAAAGCAAAATCAGGCATCAAAATCATATATCAAATACGCTATAAGGCATTCAAGCAAAATCAGGTCAGCTACCATCTTCTTTGTCGACGACTAGTAGAAAATTTGTGAAACCCCATTCGACTAACTTACACAACCACAGGCGCAGTTAAAAGGGCATACGGTAAGGTCTTGATCGAAAATTTCATAGAATCTGAATGAGCATAGAGACAACAAGTGTGTGTGTGTGAGAGAGAGAGAGAGACAGATTACATTGAAGATGAGATCTTTGTTAGAGGAGACGAGAGCAAGTCCACCTCTGTAATGCAAGGACCAGGTGAAGACGAGAGCAGCGACTGCGATTCCGATTACTCTTATGAACAGGTAAATCGGAAACCTAATAGCCGGCACCGCCATATCCTCTGCAGCAAGAACGCAGAGAGAATGGAAGAGAGATGTGATTTGAGATTCGTGTTGATGTCGGGGCAAAAGTCCACTCAATTGCGTTTCGGTGACGAGGAGAAGTGGTCTGGATCTATTAAAATAAAAATAATAAAAATGATACAGTTAAAAATTTAGACAGGGTTAGGGCATGTTAAACCACAATTAAAGTGCATCCTGTAGATATAAAGTCGCTTGTTCTAGAGGGGACTTGGTATGACAGAGGTTTGAAAGAGCCTGACAACACGATATGTGCACTTGGTATGACATATGTTTGAAAGAGATTGACAACCCGGAGCATTAGACCTAGCATCGTCAGGATCACCTCATCAAAGGCGGTCTCATCGGCTCCCTCTCCTCTTCGGTGGCTTCTCTTGTTATCCGAGCCAACTCCTCTCGTCAAGTATGGACGATTCTCAAGTCCACGTACGTAAAGCCCTCTTGGGCTCATATTGGTCTTTTTAAAGAGCGCCTCCACACCGTCACCAAGGGCACCAAATCCATCACTGAGTTAGTTCATGAAGTCTCCGGTATTGCTGACCTCCTCGTTTAACTTGGTAAGCCTCAGGATCCGAAGGACATCACTGAAGCCGTCCTCCGTGGTCTTGACTCCTCCTATCAATCTGTACGGGGTTCGAGCTCGTGATACCCTGATTCCCTTTGGCGATCTCCATGAGAAACTCTTAACCCGCGAGACCTCCCTCCTCTACAAAGAACCCTCCTCGGCCTCCCCGACCTCTGCCATGACAGTGGCCTCCCGCCTGTCTAACCCTCGCCATCCCCGACATGTGATGTGGTGCGTGGCATCACTGTCAACTAATCAGGGTTGAGAATTGGGTTGAGAGGTAGCGAAATTGGCTTGAGGCAACGGTTGCGGAGGATGGTAAGTCGCAGGAGGACGAAGGTGTGGGGCTCTTTGGCGGAAGCTAGGGTAGCGTGCGAGGACGTGGCCTTGGGTACGACACCACTGATTGCGGCCGAGAAAGGTCCGTGGTTTGGTTGGGTCGGCTGGGGACGGAGCCAAGGGTGAGAGCCCCTGAGGTCCACGAGGTAGGGGAACGATTCCATTAGAAGGGGGAGGAGGAGGAGGGTCCATGAGGTAAGGGAAGGATTCTCAACTCTGGTTAGTAGACAGTGCTGCCACGCACCACCTCACAGGTTAGGGATGGCGAGGGTTAGACGGGCGGGAGGCCACTGCCATGACAGAAGTCATGGAGGGCGAGGAGGGTTCTTTGTAAAGGAGGGAGGTCTCACGAGTTAGGAGTTTCTCATGGAGATCGACAAAGGGAATCAGGGTATCACGAGCCCGAACCTCATCAATGACAGATTGGTAGGAGGAGTCAAGACCGCGGAGGACGGCTTCGGTGATGTTATCCGGATCCTGAGGCTTACCAAGTTGAGCGAGGAGGTCAGCAACACCGGAGACTTCATGAATGAAGTCGGTGATGGATTTGGTACCCTTGGTGACGACTTGGAGGCACTCTTTGAGAAGACCAACATGATCCTGGGAAGGCTTTGCGTACGTGGACTCGAGGATTGTCCATACTTGATGAGAGGAGGTGGCTCGGGTGACAAGAGAAGCCACCGAGGAGAAGAGGGTGCCAATGAGACCACCTTTGATGAGGTGATCCTAACGACGCCATGTTTGATGCTCCGTGTTGGGGTTGGTGCCGCTGGCAGAAGAGGGGATGGTAGCAGGAGGCTCAACCAATGTGCCATCAACATATGAGCATAAATCATGCCCTATAAAGAGAGATTCAAATTGATTGTGCCATGTGATATAGTTTGTAGGAGTCAATTTTAAGCAATTGGAGAAATTGATGATTTGGAATGGCTTGAGAGGATCAGTTGGGTTAGGAATTTGATGGGGAATAAGCGTCGTGGAAGCAGATAGAGAGATTTATTAGTATCTTGAAACTGATATCATATAAAGAATAAAGAAGAAATTGTTTTTCCGTACTTTCTTTTGATGATGAAGATAGGTATTTAAATTACAAGATGAGAAAGTGGGAGAGATACTGGAGGAGAATTAATCTCAACTGCATAACTAACCCATTATCTAATTTATCAATTCAACAATTAATTCTAATACAGAAAATAATCCTAATATTTCAATTGGAGATGTCATCCTAATATGGTGCCTAGATTGTTAGTGATTTTTAAGTGACAACCAAGGGATAACTAGTGATAAAAAAAAATACAAGGGGAGGCATGAATGGATAAAGAAGTGACAAGTAGAGTCGAAGGGGTTGATGGCATGCATCAGGTTGATAGTTTCTACAAGGGTATGACAAGCAAGTGATATGTAATATGTAAAGGGGTGACAATGTGAGGGTATGGGTTATAATTAAGTAAGGGTATGATCACTAGGTGTGAATCCCTTTCCCCATCATCCCATCCATCCATCTCCCCCCCCCCTCCCCCCCTTCCGAGTTGTTGAAGATTCGAAGGAACACTGTCGACGATCCTTTTTGGCTCGAAATGATCTCGAGCACCAGAGGCGGATCCTCTTTAGTGCCACCTCGCGGATCCTCTTTAGGGCCAGAGGTGGCAGTCGCCCCCGCAATCAAAAATAAAATTTAATATACATATTCCTCTCGTCGATAGCTTCGATTTGATATATTATAAGCTCAAATAAGCGATATAAATTATTTTTCACATCATTTACCAAATTAATATACTTCTATCATACTTATCATTTGTAAATTTCATAACTTATACTATAATTAAACACAAAAACTTCAAATATTGATGTTTTTTTCGAAATTAAAATTAGAGTTCAATTTTTCGCCCCCTCAACGATTCGCTTCAGGATCCGCCACTGCCGAGCACATCATTTTCTCACGGTTTAGAACCAGTGTCACCGTCCTTTTGCCCAAAAATTCACCGTCCTAATATCAATTCGAATACCAAATGTATAGGGGCATCCAATATAGCTTCCCTAAAAACTTTTCAAAATAGTAAAACATTGGCGAAATTGGGTAGTTATACCCAATTCAAGTTTTTATTTAGTAAATATACCCTTGCAGATTTTGTTTTTATTATGACAGATTTGCCCTTGATTTGTTTGTAACTAATAAATATATTGACGCTCAATCGGTTTCCATCAACGCTCTTTTTTCCATTCCTCTCTTCCAATAAGCAACGCTCATCCCCCATTGCATCTTCCTTGAAATACGGTGATTGCGAAGACATTGAAGGTTGGTAAATTTGATTTTAATGTTTATGTGATTGTTACTGTAACTTCCATGATTTGAGAACCCTGATTCAACCACGGGAGTTAGGCGTCCGACACAGACGTAAAAACTCGTCATCAACGTTTGTGATTTTCCAAAAAAAGGATGATGCAGAGTAGATGAAAGAGCAAAGATGTAGGGTCGATGGAAGATTTAGGGAATAGATATCTTATCTACGGTTATTGTCTTCGCTTATTGTTAGTTAGGGATAATAATTTAGGTTACAATAATCGTTATCTATTTTTACAATAATTGTATGCTACTTATTTGATACCCATGTTTACCAGGATTCGGTCATTACAGGAAATCATTCATTACAATAATTTTATGCTATTATAGTTGGTTATAGTAATGGGTACAAGAATTCGTTCATTACAATAAATCATTCATAACAAGAATTGTATGCTATTTTAGTTGGTTAGAGTGATTTCTTGTAATACAACTCTACGAGACAACTGTGGGTATAGTAATGGTGAGAAGATTTAATTCATTACAGGAATTGGGTCATTACATGAAATCATTTATTACAATAATTGTATGCTATTGTAGTTGGTTATAGTAATGGGTACAAGAATTCGTTCATTATAGTAAATCAGTAATTACAGGAATTGTATGCTACTTTAGTGAGTTATAGTGATTTCTTGTGATACAACTCTACAAGATAAATATGGGTATAGTAATGGGTAGAAGAGTTCATTCATTACAGGAATTGATGCAAACTGGAAAAAGAAACAAAAGTTGTTACAATAAAATCATTCGCACACAATAATTTAGGTTAGAATGGATCGATAAACGATTGTAATCAAATAATTTGAAGAGTAACGTATGTTACCTGTAACCTAGAAATTTGTTGAAGTTGTATCCTAGAAAATTCTTCTTTGATAATCCGTCTGCAGTAATCTAACTGATTAGTTTTAAAAAGGATAAAACTTGTTAAAATATCTCCATCCACCAATCTTTTTAAAAAAGGATAAAAAAAAAGGATAAAATCTGATTTGTTAACAATATCTTCCTCATCAATATTTTAAAAAAGGATAAAAATTGAAAAAGGTAAAAATTAATTGTAAGGGTAAATATGTAATATCCACCTTAAAAAAAGTACAATTACCAAAAACAAAATTGAGGGGTATAATTAGTTAAAAAAAAACTTGAAAAGAGTACACTACACCCAATTTCCTCTAAAACATTCTCCATATTTTTTTTCCAACTCCAATAGTGTATATATATATATATTGATAAGGAGATTCTCCATATATTTAAAAGGTTTGTAGCAATGTTTTTTTTTTTACTTTCTTCTTATATTAAAAAATAAAATAGAAAATCTACGTACTTTAAAAAATCAAAATTAAAAAAAAAACAAATTTATCTAAAATGAAGAAACGGTTGATAATAATGATAATAATCTGGTATTCAAATTGCAAATTTCACATGCCATCACACATTACCGGCCTTGTAAACACCACAACGTTGATATTCCAATGAATTATCGAATAATGATAATAATTCCAATATCAATGTATCAAAAGGATCAACAAACTACAAATAATTTTATGGTCAATACAGTAATATTTTAGCACAAATAAAGGTGAATCCAAATCCAAATTCTTACTCTCTTAGTTTCATAACAACAATGTCTTGGACACAAATTAAATCTGGAATCAATTTAGACCAACATAGAATAACTCACAACATAATCTATTTGTGATTCGTTCAAAATGAAAAAAAAGGGCTTAAAGATTGAGATCTGGAAGCAAGTTCAGACCTCGAATGTCCTTTTGAAGCCTTGTTGATGTGAGAAACATCAAACTGTTTGTGGTGTTGATTTCTTTGCTAACCTCCTCACTCATATCTTCAAAGCCAAATCTGGTTATCCACTTCGTCACCATTGCTGATGTAGATGGTATGTATAAGTACTGCACCCCAATATCTCTAAGCGCCTGTGAAAATCGACATCACGAAAAATGTTAAAATTAATAGCAATCTAGATAGACCTAGAGTGAGATGTTGCAATGTGCTATATAGTTTGGTGTACAAACCGATTCGATGGCAATTAGCAAGGTTCGACACATCCCTTTGTGTCTCCACTTGTGAGAAGTTGCAATGAAGGGCATCTCCGCGAGCTTGGATCCATGGATTCTAATGATCATTCGCAAGATGAAGTCGTTGCTTAACAATGGTACTACCTAGGTAGCGAAACTTTAATGTATACTATCAATTGAAGAATTCAAAGTGTTACCTTATGGAAGCCACTGTGACAATCTCATCTTTACTCTCCAAGATAGCTGTGTAGAATCGAGTAAAATTGATCCTAGGGAAGTTAGACCTAACAAGATCAATTAACTAACGCGTCAACAACTATCAAAACATCGACGATCTACATTCACCATGAAATGGAAGAGCTTTTACCCGCAGCTGAAGGCAACACTACGAATCATGTTGATCTTCGTGTATCTATCCACAATCGGCTCAAATGAGTCTTCCATGAGCTGTGCTGATACCGCGATCTTCAAATTTGAAGTCAGCAAGTTATTAGAGTCCAATGTATTGGATACTGATTCCTTGTCTTTCCTTTTCCATAGAGTCCATGACAGATCTTGATCTATATGCTTTTTGACTCCTAACATCTCCTCTAGCTTGAAGTAAATCTTTCAAACAAGCCGAAAAAATGTGTTATGTCCAATGAAACTATATATATAAGTTTCAAATTTAATAAGCTTAATCATTAGTGTAACATAGAACTTACCTTACTGCAGGTGCTGCCACAGAAATAAGCACTACATACATTTAAATCAAATGACATTATGTCATCACCTCCAAAGCATTCCGAATGATCTGAATCGAAAGCAAAGCAATTTATTACAAGTGTTTGAGCAAAGTCGCGAAAAAAAGGACAAAGTTAACAATGTACTCACAACTCTTTTCGCATTGTAAGCATGTGTAGATGATTTTCTTTTCATGACCAGCATACTCGCAGTACTTGCAACGACAATAATGGCATTTCCAATCATCAGGAGGTGTGTCCTGTGAATTTGGATCATCAATAGTTTGGTAAATGTCGCAAAATCAACGATATTGTAAGCGAACAAAAAATGACTAACCTCTAAATTTAAGCAACTCTGGTGGTACGTCGAAGGGCAAGTAGCACAACAAATCAAGTTTCCGCCGTCAGCACAGATGATGCAAGAATCATCGCTCCTATCGGAAGACCCTTGTTCACTTCTAATCTCGTTGTAGCCTCCGTAAGAGGGTGTGGCCCTCAGCTTATTCCAAGCTTCACTCTTACATGTCAGCAATGAGGTGTTTCTTAGTGTAAGGAATACATTTTGACATGTAATTCTTGCATCTCCTCGATGATGACCAAACTCTTGAACCGTAAAAACTTGCTGACAACAGTTGCAAAGGATGCCCTCTCGAACAAGCATTGCCGATCCAATCAACTTCCTACGCGCGAAATCAACAAGTTGGACCCTATCATACTCATTCACAACTTTCATGTCTATAAGCCATGAGAATATGGTCCCTATTCGTCTAGAGTCGACGTTCGTTCTTGCACTCTCTTCACTGGCTTCGTTGCCTCTACGATTGTCTCGCCTTCTTATGCTACGAGCCTCGCCTTCATTCATGTCCAAGTGCTTGTTTGATTGGTGCTTCCTTTGTCTTCTTGTTCTTGATGATCCAGGCATTCCAAATGCCATCAAAGCAGCATCTTCTTCTTCTTCGTCGTCTAGATCGATTTTGTAATTCGGCTTGTTCAATTTAGACGCTCTAGGCAGACTGGTTCGGATTGGTCGTGTAGGTGACGAATCCTCTACAGATTTATCTCCCTTCCTCGACCTTGCCATTGTTGTTTATAATTGTATGATTGAAAACTTCACCTGTGACAATAACATGGTCAAGAAGAGTTATTAATTAGTTGTTTCTAAAAATGAATGCAAATCAAAACAAAAGATTGAAATCAAATACTGATCGAGTGATTTCACATATATAACATTTGATGATCATTCAATACGTGCAGATTTATTTCATATATATGACATGTGATGTAAATTCCATGTGTTTCCAAGTCCGGAGAGACTTAGGCCTTGTTTGTTTGTTTGTTTATGGAGTCGGGAATAGAAGGAAAAATAATCAATTTTTTTATATATATATGTATAATTTTTTTTTTAGAAAGGAGAGATGGGACTCTCCGCGTCTCAAAGAGCGTTTTATTAGAGAAAAAAAATATAACCGGCTATGGTCTAACTAAGCGGGGTAGCCAATCCCCTTACATCGTTCCCTAACAATTGAGCAGTGCCCCCCGGAGGGTCATGCAAATCTA
The DNA here is from genome assembly GCA_963922045.1 of Persicaria maculosa. Classification (NCBI taxonomy): domain Eukaryota; kingdom Viridiplantae; phylum Streptophyta; class Magnoliopsida; order Caryophyllales; family Polygonaceae; genus Persicaria; species Persicaria maculosa. Next base: position 51,396,457 of record OY998270.1, read on the forward strand.
ATTTATACGACCTTCTCTTTTGTGTGAGTCTAGCGGAGGGAATTGGTTAGAACCGATATGGTTACCCTGTGATAAAATTAGAGAATCAAATAAGGGTAAATGAAATAATTTTTTGTATAGAAAATGAAGAAAGAATGGTAATAATTAGAATATTGTTTAATGAATTTTAACTTAAATATGAACTAATTTCATAAGGCTAACCATAACATGACATCTAATAAAGATTTAGGCCTAGTTTATTGTAAATTGGAGAGAATATAATCAATTTTTTATTCGCGAAATATAGTATATAATCTTCTTCTTTTATTGTTTTCAGCCTAGTCGAGAGAAGAGAAAAATGGTTAAAGTATTCTAGCTAGGGAATCGATTACTAGATCGATGTCTATGGTAACTTAAAGATAATAATGGTTAAAAAAATACTCCATAGTATTAATTATTAAATCTTAATTTAAATATAAAATAAATTTATGAGATCGATCACTACCTTTCTACTTATAGAAATTGTCATAATCAAGCAATAATGAGGGACTAACATCTAATATAAAGATTTAAAGTAATGGTAGAGAATTAAGCAATAATAAACTGGTATGAACCTCATAATTCTAGTTTACTATTTAAGTATAAAATTATTTTTTAAAAAATTAATATTTATATAATTTTGATCATTTTTTTTTACAAAAATATGGGTCGGATGGAGCACCACTTTAATTTAAACTCTACTCCTATTTAGCTTTAATTCCGCTGCGTTCGAATCGAGATCGATCCGACACAATGTAGATTCATTGATTTTCAAAGTTGAATGAAGCGAGATTGTACACTTAGAAAAAAATACAAAGGGACCAACTTGAATGGCGAGAGAAAGAAGTAGAAGCCGAAGCCGTGAGCGCATCCCCGATGACTGATCGGCGGACAAATCGCCTGACCTTCAGACCTTAAATAACCCAAAGAATCCAAATCTGGTTTCAAACAAGAGGGGCTCGAGCAATGAGGAATTGACAAAGAAAAGAGCAAGAAGGGAAGGAGCGAACGAGGGTGCCATGAAGGTTGAGCAACAAGTTGGGACCGAGACCAACAAGGCCTCATTACAAGCTAGGCATGTCCATAACCATAACTTTCCATCACTGACCAGGGGCATCAAGAGGGGCAAGGAGAACAGCTACCGGGAGAAGCTTTTGGCGGGTAGGAGGGAAAGCTATGGTGTTCAATACACAAACCCTTCTTACCAACCGGCTGACAATGAGGATGGTTATGAGACTGAGGACGGGATAACCCCCCCCCCCCCCCCCCCAATCCCGAAGAAGATGACTCGTTTTGCCCGAGCATCGTGCTGGGCGCAGAGGAGAAAAGGGAGCTCTAGAGACCGTGGAAGGACACTCTGATCATCAAGCTCTTTGACAGGGGTCCGAGCTATATACAACTCCATCGCCACCTTAGTCAGAAGTGGGCGCTCACGGCTGCCTTGAACCTGAAAGACCTGGGAAATGAATATTTCATCGCCCATTTTGGGAACAAGGCCGACTATGAACATGTGCTAACGGAGGGCCCATGAATGCTAGTCGATAACTACCTAACAATCCGCAAGTGGGTGCCACGGTTTGACGCCCAAATGGATGAGATTACGAAACTGGTTGTGTGGGTACGAATACCTAGTCTTAACATCGAATATTTTGATCAGAGGTTCCTCCAAATCGTTGGTAAGAAGATCGGGAAAGTGCTACGCATTGACAACACAACGACTTCCGCTAAGAGAGGCCAATTTGCAAGACTCAACGTGGAGGTGGATCTCACTAAACCGCTTCTATCTAAGTTTAAGATTGATGGAAGAACATGGCCGATTCAATATGAGGGTATCTGAATTTTGTGCTTCTCTTATGGGAAAGTGGGACACCATGTGGAGGACTGCGGAAAAGGACAAGAAACGACCAATGCTACTAAGCCTCCAACCGCATTAGAGAAGGTGGAAGGGGAAGCTTTTGGAGAATGGATGAAGTGCAAGAAGACTACTCATCGTCGGGGATCCCCACCAGCCAGCCAGGGAAGCCAGCCCACATCGGCGCAACCAAACGGTGATCAAACTCCGATGCCATAGCCAACCAAATGGAGAGGGCATTTGAGCGCTACGTTGAAGCTGCTGCTATTGTTGCAGGTTGTAATGTCCAAGATCTGCATATGAATACATACCACGAACTAATTTTGATGATGGAACTCAACATCTTAATTTGGAACATATAGGGGGCAGGCGACCCTCGTTTCCTCAATGCTCTGCATGACATGATTCGACAACACAACCCTCGGGTGCTGGCCTTAGTGGAGACTCACATTAGTGGCTATATGGCTAATTAAGTTTGTAGGAGAACTGGCTACAATGGGATGAGAAGAGTGGAAGCTAATAGGTTTGCAAGGGGAATCTGGTTATTGTGGAGGACAGTCGAAGTCACTGTTTTCCCTGTACATCTCAACCCTCAACATTTGAGGGTGGAGGTAATAAGGAGGGGAGAGGAGCCATGGGTTTTCTCGGGAATATATGCCAGTCCTGATGAGGCGAGAAGACACAAACTTTGGCGCAACTTGGAAGAGTTTGCCCACACCAACTGCAAACCATGGCTCCTTGTGGGAGATTTCAATGCCACGACCCATTATCAGGAGTGCTCCCACACATCCAGAAGGACGAGACATTCTGATAACACCTTTGCCGATTGGGTGGACGACCTGGAGCTAATCGATTTGGGTTTCTCAGGCCCGAAATGGACGTGGACTACCCATCAGGACATCCTCGGGTGGAGAGCTGCTCGGTTGGATTGAGGTCTATGCAACAAGGAGTGGAGACTTAGATTCCCGGATGCAGTAATCTCGCACCTCATGGCACCTCACTCAGACCATGCTTCTTGCTTCTCAAACTGGACGACCGTGCTTTCGATGTAAGTGGGGATAGACCTTTCAGATTTCAACCGGCTTGGATGATGCATGATAATTTCAAGGTTTTTGTTAAGGACCACTGGCGACATAATGAGGTGCTTCCTAAAGGTCTGTCGGAATTGGCTTCACGTTTGCTCTATTAGAATAAGGAAATTTTTTGGAACATTTTCAAAAGAAAAAGGCAACTTTACGCACGCTTGGAAGGAATTCTGAAACGACTGACCATTCGACCCCATGGTGGGTTGATAAGGCTTGAGAGAAGAGTTTGCCATGAACTCAAGGAAGTTCTAAATCAAGAGCAAGAGTTGTGGCTGTAAAAATATAGATCGAGCTTCATGATGGAGGGTTATCAGAACACTAGATTCTACCACCTCTCAACCTTAGTGAGACACAAGGCTAATAAGGTAGAGTCGCTCCGAACTGCTACTGGAGATTGGGTTCACACTAATCAAGAGGTAAAGGATCTAGCCTTTGCATATTATTCTAATCTTTTTATGGAGGAAGGGTCGAATCTACAAGCGTGACATCTTGAAGCCTAAGCTAATTTCCCTGAACTCAACACACGGAACTGCCAGGGGCTAGTTAAGGCTGTCTCTGCGGCTGAAGTTTGGAACACCTTATAACTTAAGGGACCACTGAAAGCGCATGGGTCAGATGGGTTTCCCGTTGCCTTCTACCAATAAAATTAGGACCTGGTAGGGAGTAAAGTCACCAAAACAATCATTGGACTCCTCGACAAAGACATATTTCTTGAGAATATCACTGATGCTTTAATTGCCTCAATTTTGAAATGTGAGCTCCCGAAGAAGATGACCCAATTCCGCCCTATTGCGCTTTTGAATGTGGTGTTCAAAAATAGCCACCAAGGTGATCGTTAATCGGTTGAAGCCAATCATCCAGAAGATTGTGGGACCAACTCAATCAAGTTTCATCTCGGGGCACCAGATTACGGACAACGTGGTGATAGTGTAAGAGGTGTTGCACTCTATGCACGCCAAATCTCCAAGGATGAGATGGATGGTGTTGAAAATAGATCTCGAGAATCCCTTCATTCCCAATTTGAGGCTGAATTCATCCCCTAAAAAAAGTAGAGGGATCCTTCCATTCCCAATTTCCCAACCCAAAACACACTGCCCCCATTTCCTATTCATCCTCTTCCCAGCCTCCATCCATCCTCCTCCCTCATCTTTCCAGCCTTCGGATTTGCCGACGTCGCCACCGCCACCGCCATCGCCCCATCGTTGTTCAGATTCGCCGAGGTCGCCATCGCCACCCCCTTCTAGATCTACCTCCGCCGCCACCCTCGATCCATCGCTGTCGTCCTCATCCTCTGTTCAGATCTACCTCTCACACTGCAGTCCTCCCTCCGCGTCATCCCGATCGCCATCGTCTATATGGTCGCCGTCCTTCGTCGTCCCCTTCCTCGCGTTGCAGCCCCCCCCCCTCCACGCGCTTGGCATCACCACCCCCTCCCTCTTTGTTACAATCGCTCGCTTGGCATCACCACTGCCTAGCCCTCCTCCAAGCTACAGTCGACTGCTGCCGCTGGCTACATCCCAACACTGCCTCCTTTCAGATTTTGATTTTTGAATTAGGGTTGTACGATTTGTGTGATTTTTAGGGCTAATTTGAGATATTGATTTTTTAATTGCTCATCCCGACATAATACCAAACAACATGCTTCAGTAATGGCTGATTCCAATTTTTAATTCTGATTCCAATTTCCATTCCCATTCTGATTACTACATTCATACCAAACGAGGCCTAAATTTCTTAGGGATTAGCATGTGAAGTTCAGGTTTGATGTTGTGTCTTGTTGGTTATAGGACCCTACGACTAGGAAGATGATAGCTAAAGGATGGGAAGAAGGTAGCTTATATAGACTAAATGCTCAAAAGTTGAAGGTTCTTGGATTGTTACCTCATATAGGTTTAAATAAAGGAAGCATCAGTTGTAACAATGTAGACACCATTAAGGTTGTTCATGCTAGACTTGGCCATATGTTTGTGTCCAAGATGAGGCATATTTTAGTTTGTAAGGATGAGGATTTAAACAATTTCAGTTGTGACACTTGTGTTATGACAAAGTTTCACAAACTCAAGTTTGACAGAATTACCTCTTTGGTTGTTGCTCCTTTCCATTTACTGCATATGGATCTGTGAGGGCCTTTTAAGACTCCTTCTATGTGTGGTGCTCGATATTTCTCAACTATTTTGGATGATCACTCTCGTACTACTTGGGTTTATTTGTTGCAAGACAAAATCCAGGTGTTAAGGATCATTTCTTGTTTCCTAAAGTTGGTTGAAACCCAGTTTGAAGCCTCTGTTAAATGCATTCGAACTGATAATAGGACTAAGTTCACTCAGAAAGGGTGTGCTGATTTGTTTGTGAACCATGGCATTATTTATCAACGTTCTGCTCCGAGGGTTCATGAGCAGAATGGAAGGGTCGAGCGTAAGCATCGACATCTAATTAAAACATCAAGAGCCATTTGACTATATGTTGGATTACTTGTGAAATTTTAGGGTGATTGTGTTCTGAGTGCCACTCACATTATCAATAAAACGCCGTCATCTTTGTTAAATTGGAAATCTCCCTTTCAAATTCTGTACAAAGTTGCTCCTAATTATGATCAACTTCGGGTTGTGGGATGTTTGTGTTATGCCTTGCAACCAAATGATTATCGAGACAAATTAGGGGTTGTGGCTCGTCGTTGTGTGTTTTCGGGGTATCCACTAGGCTAGAAAGCTTACAAATTGTTTGATATTAATCGGGGTACTGTCATTATTAGTCATGATGTGAAATTTGAGGAAGTCTGTTCCCCTTCCAACTCAGAGCAGGTCTTTCCCAGGGCTCATTTTTTCCCACTGCACCCTCTATTTTTTATGATGAGCCTGCTCTTCCAATCTCTCATGCCAATCATATTTCCCCTTCGATATCTGGTGATAATTTAAGTCCAGGGCCTGACATTATTGCTAATATATCTCCCTCTTCCTCACCTTATTCGGTTCCTTCTCAAACTCCTTTGTTGGTCAATCAGAAGCGCCATGTTCATCTTCCTTCCTTCCAGACTCAATGATTACGTTTGCTTAATCCTTCCCACTCATATTTATGCTCCTTTAAGTGATTCAGAGTCTCAGTCCTTTGTTGTGTTCTGTCTTCAAAATTTGGCCTATCTCTCTCTAGGATATGTTCAGTCATTGGTGGCCATGTGTGATACTTTTGAGCCAGACAACTATGCTCAAGCTCGTGGTGTAGCACAGTTATGAAAGTTGAGATTATAGCCTTAGAAAAGAACAAAACCTGGACTATCACTCCCTAACCATATGGGAAGAAGGCTATTGGGTCTAAGTGGATTTTCATAATAAAATACAAAACCCAATTGTGAGATTGAAAGGTATAAAGCTAGATTAGTGGCAAAATGGTACAATCAAGTTAAAGACAAGGACTATAAACAAACATTCTCTCCAGTGGCCAAATTGTCATCATTTCAGATAATTTTGGTGTTAGCTGCAACTAGAGGCTAGGTTTTGCATCAATTGGATGTCAATAATGCTTTCCTCTATGGCTACTTGGAGGAGAAGGTGTATATGCTGCCTCCCCAGGGCTATGCTGTTCAGGATGGTCATGTTTGCAAGCTTAATCGCTCTCTTTATGGCCTCAAGCAAGCCAGTCGACAATGGAATCATGAACTCACTCGATTTATGATCAGCATTAGGTATGTTCAATCTAAACACGATTACTTTGTCAAATGTGTGGGTTCAGACATGACTATATCCCTTGTCTGTATTGATGACATGCTCATTGTGGGGAATTCTACTGCTGAGATTGCTCATACTAAAAATGCTTTGCACATGGTTTTAACTATCAAGGACTTAGGGGTAGCTCGATATTTTATGAGTATGGAGATCTCTAGATCTTCTGCTAGGGTCTTACTTAAACAAAGGAAATACATCTTATACATTCAAGATGCTAAGATGGAGGGTTGCAAAGGTGCCTCATTTCCTATGCAGCATGGCACCAAGCTCTCATTGCTTGAAGGTGAACCTATTTCCAATCCAGAGGATTACAAGAGGTTAGTTAGCAAACTTCTTTATCTTACTCTCACACGTCTTGATATTTCATACACTCTCCAACAACTTAGCCAATTTCTTCAAAATCCCCTAAGACCTCATTGGAATGCAGCCATATACCTATTGAGATATCTGAAGAGCTCTTTCAATTTGGCTTTATCATACTTTGCATCCTCCTTACTTAAGCTTAGTGCTTATAGTGATGCTGATTGGAGCAAATGCCTTAATACTGGGAGATCACTATCAGGATTCTGTGTTTTTCTTAGGTCTCCATTGGTTTCATGGAAAACCAAGAAGCAAAAGGTCATTTCTAAATCCTCCACAAAGAGTGGATACAGGAGTATATCGACAGCTGCTAGCGAGCTTGTTTGGATCCAGGGGTTACTTTCTGATTTTACATATTGGTGTAGAGCATCCCATCACCTTGCATTGTGATAACATGGCACCTCAGAATCTTGTAGCCAATCTTATTTTTCACGAATGTACCAAACATGTGAGGATTGATTGTCATTTTATTAGGGGGGTGTTGATATATACACCGCAAATCGGGTTAAGGATTTGCACGTCCTTAAGGACGTGCAAGCCTTGTGACTAATTAACATTTAAAAAAAATTAATTAACCCCTTTTAACCATGCACGTCCTTCATTTGGGGTGTATATAGCAAGGGCGTATTAGGGAGATGGTTCAGTAAGGTTTCCTCATAACTGCACATGTTTCTACTTCACTTTAAATTGCTGATGTCCTTACTAAAGCACTTGGGGCTCATCAACATCAATTTCTCTGGGGCTCATCAACATCAATTTCTCTGTGGCAAGTTTGGCCTTGTAACACCTCTTACAAGTGTAGCTTGAGGGGGTATATGAGAATATATGCCTTTATATTCTTAGCAATAATAGAGAAAGATTTAGAGAGGTATTTTCGTCTTTTACATACTGGATCAAGTGGACCATTTTGTTGTATAAATAAGGAGGTTTTAGGCGCCAAAGGTTGTTAGACCAACCAAGCATTTCTTAAATCTGTAGTTTGAGCTCCAATGGAGTTAATGGAGATTTAGCAGTTTGGGATAATGTTTCTTCTTCCAATTTCCTCCAATTTCTTCATTATTGATTTGTCAAACAAATATTTACATTAATAAGTGAAATATAATTATAATGCATTGGGATCCAAAGACACCCTTAATTAATTGTCTTTTTTACTAAGTGGGATAGGATTAACTTCATTAGAAATCAAATAATTTAGAGAATAAATAATTAAGATTTTATGGTAAAGTTGAAAAGATTTCATTTCTAAAAAAATAAAAAAGAGAAGATTTTATTCATTTAATTAAAAATTAATTCTCAAAAAAATATGTAATTCCCAAATCAACCAACCTATGTGAATATTAAGACAAACTGACTTTCAAAATCTACAAGATAAAAATGTCATCTTTTGCATTTTAAATTGAATAAATTATGACAAATCTTACTCTCTACGATTAATAAGTATCGAACTCGATTTTCCCCTCTTCCATTGTAATGAGTTTAAGTGTCTACCTGTAGGGAAAAATTGAATAAATTATGTTGAGTTATATTTATTTTATGGGAAAACTAATTAAAATACCCTCACATTTAGGGATATGGTAAAAATATATTTTCAACTTTCAAATGTAATAAAAATATCCCGACCTTTAAGGGTAGTGGTAATATATTACCACGAGTTTTTTCACGGGTCAAAAATGTTGACAAGGCAGCCTACGTGGATTTTTTTTTAACAAGACAACCTATATGGAAGCCTTTTACAAATTAGCACTAAAATTGGGTTTTCTTGAACGATTTTCTTAGTAAAAAAATAAACCGACAACAAAATTATACTCGAAAAACAAAATTGATTCAACCAAGCAAATAATCGGGTCAAAATTGCCTCAAATTAACACAACACGACTATTCCTAACACCAAATCAACAACAACAACAATAAAGAGGGGAAAAAACAAAACATACTCGGCCATGTCCGTGAATGAATCAAAGAAGAAGAAGAAGATGTGAGAGAGACAACTCAAGATACGCGACCATAAGGGAGGAAGACTACCATTGAAGAGGAACTATGAGCTACCTGGAAGACTTGGAAGACAGTTCAAGAGACGACCACGGAAGGAGATAGGAGGGAAGAAAAGGCGTTGGGTATGAACCCGGTCCAACTCTTTATTTATTTTTTCCTAAGCAAACCGTTTCAGAAAACCCTTGTAAAAAAACCACGTAGGATGCCTTGTTAGCATTTTAAATCCGTGAGAAAATCCGTGGTAATATATTACCACTATCCTAAAAGATCGGGATATTTTTATTATATTTGAAAGTTGAAGATATATTTTCACTATACCCCAAAGGTGCGGGTATTTGAATTAGTTTTTCCTTATTTTATTAATTTTTTTTGAGGCAATGCTGAAATCAATTTTTAACTTACTCAATATAACGTACAGATGGAAATTCATGTACCATAATTAAAGCTAATTATGCCAATACTGGTATGCACTTGTAAAACAAATACCCCTGTACATGAATAAACCTAACGCAGTATAATCTATGTATAATACACCATACACGGGATGGTTTTAATTTCGGTTCATAAATGATAATATACCACTTCTCTATTAAATTTTAATTCATTTTACTTATCGGAATGATTTTTTTAAAAGCTAATTTTTTTATAAAATACTGAAAGTTGATATATGTTTTAAATAATTTCCTATGAAATGACTATATATATGTTTGAAATAATTTCATACTTAATAATAAAAAATTATAAATTAATTAATAAATAATTAGTATTTTATAAAGTTTATATCTTTCTGACTAGCGTGTAAAAAAAATTAAATTAAATTTTGATGTGTACATAAATGTGTTTCTGACCGTTCGGATAAACTCCACCGGTTCATCCCCTCATTTTGGGTGAGTTGAATTTGAGATGACAACGGGGTGGGGATTGCCTTTCGGTCTCTATCCTCATTTATTGAAATTATTTCATTCTCCGTCTCTATACCTATTTTGGTATTGAAAATCATTCCGGAATGGTTTAACCGAAAATGACTTCTGAGTAGTACCCAAAGATCCCCGTTTCGAACCACGGATGGCCACTCTTTATTTACCAAATTCAAGGTATTGAAAATCATTTTTAACTGTGATCCCCATTTACAAATTTTATATCTCACAACCAGCAGGAATGTAGTCATTTCGAAGGATATTGGAAGTTGAATGATTAAATAAAACAACATCAAATTATATTAATTTAAAGAATGAACTCTAAGAGACTAAGAATGATGTTTCACTAATAAAATGATTATAGAATAAATTTGTGCCAATCAATTTTTGTGGATCTAATTAAAACGCTACTTCATGACTTTTTACTCATGATTTTTATTTCCTAGTACCTTAATTATCCCTAATTTCTTTACTCATTTTAGAGCCTACATTATGATGAAGATTTCCATAAAATAAATCAAATAACTAGTAATTAATTCATGAAAATATCATTTTGAGGATTTAGATTTCTTGGTCTCTCCAACCAAAAATTAGAATTTAAATAAATGACTAAATATAATCTGGATTGGCCATGAAAGAAAATTCTAGATCTACTTAAAGTGTAGTTCTACAATTTCCTTAATTGCGAAGATGAAAACTAAACTTGCATTCGCAAAAAAAAAAAAAAAACTTACTTTGTTAACCATTAAACACAGATGATTGCCCTTCTTCCGCGTTGTCAAGACTCACCATTGTAGATTGTCTTAAAAAAGAATCCCTCCCTCTCAGCTAGAAATTTCGATTGCGTATATATTTTTTTTACTAGAAAATATATATAAAAGAGAAGAAAGAGAGTGTAAACTGAAAAAGGTAAGCGAGGATGAAAGAGGGGAGACAAAATGTACAAGAGAGAGAGAGGCGTTGCGGATTTAAGAGATAAATTGGTGCAAAGTGCGGGGGTCACAGTAAATAAACAAAAGAATAATTATTTATGTTTTTTTCTTAAAAAAATTCTTATTCTCCTATTTTCCTCTCTTTTAATATCTTTTTTTTCAAAAGAAGATGACTATTTAGAACATGGTAAAAATACTTTTTAGAATATGATATAGTTACTCTTATAATTGCATATTTTAGAGATAAATTGGTGCAGAGTGCGGGGGTTACAGGACAGAAACAGATAAATAATTATTTATGTTTTTGCTCAAAAAAATTCTTCTTCTTCCCCTTTTATCTCTTTTTAACACCCTTTTAAAAAAAATGAGATAGCTATTTAATATTTTTTATAATATGAGTTAATTACCTTTATAATTGAAATAATCTACCACCTTACTCACCCCCCCCCCCCCCACATATCTCTCATTCCTATCAAATGCTTACTCGCTCTCATGAAGAAAAAAAACTCAAATCCCACCAAACCTAAGACAAACATGAAGGCTTGTTACTGCAAGTACTCCCCGTCGATCCGATCTGGCAAAGACAAAGATGGGATCAATTCCGGAGGAACATCGCTGAAGAATGAAGATTGAGCTTTGGTCAGAAGATCGGCAACCTGGTCTTGAGAGGAGATAAAAGCAACTTTCAGAGATTTGGCAAAGACAAAGATGGGATCGATTCCTGAGGAACATCGCTGAAGAATGAAGATTGAGCTTTGGTTAGAAGATCGGCAAGCTGGTCTTGAGAGGAGATAAAAGCAACTTTCAGATATTTGTTGGCTACTCATTCCTGTACGAAGTGGTATTCCATTGACAAGTGCTTGATGCGATGATGAAGCACGTGATTGACGGCAAGGTAGGTTGCTCCTTTTTTGTCACACCATAAAGCACATGATTGGCGACAAGGTAGGTTGCTCCTAGAGCCACTGCAAGAGCAATGACCCTTTATTCAACTTCGGTTGAGGACCGAGCAACGGTTTTTTGTTTCTACGATGACCAAGAGACTAGATTAGACCCATGATATATACAATATGCAGCTATTGAATGCATGTTCAGACGGTCTGTAACCCAATCTGCATCAGAGAATGTAGATAATTCATGACGAATAGTTGAGCAAATATGGAATTTAATATCTTTGGTAGCATATAAGTAGCGGAGAATACATTTTACCACTTGACAATGGGATACACAGAGATTGTGCATAAATTGAGCCACTCGATTCACGACAAAGTTGATGTCAGAACGAGTGAAGTAAAGATATTGTAGGCACCTAACAAGGCTCCAATAAAGGCAACCATCCTCGAACAGCGGGGACGAGTCGACTACGTCAAAGGTTGGTGAAGGGGAACTGATTGGCTTGGAAGTTAGCATCCCTATCTTGGATAGCAAATCAACAATATGCTTGGATTGACATAAATGAAAGCCTAAGGAGTCTTGACTTATCTCTATACCGAGGAAGAAATTTGACGGTCCCAAATCCCGAACAGAAAATTGTTTGAAGAGACATGAAACAAAATTCGCAGGATAGAGGGGTTAGATGTAATTACCAATACATCATCGATATAGACTAGTGAGAAGGCAAGGTCAGATACTTGGCAATAGGAGAATAAGGAGACATCAGCTAGACTAGAAGTGAATCCAACAGAGAGTAGAAAATCACTTAAGTGAGCAAACTAACAAAGGGGGACTTGCTTTAGACCGTAAAGAGAACGATTTAGTTTGCAAATATGACAAGGGAAAGAAGAATTGACAAACCCGGGAGGTTGGGAGACGTACACATCTTCATCAAGGGAGTCGTGGAGGAATGCATTTTGAATGTCAAGTTGCCTCTTTGTCCATGGATACATGGCAACAAGTGACAAGAGAAGACGAATGGTGGACGGTTTGGTAACGGGACCGAAGGTCACATGATAGTCGACTTCTTTGAGTTGATGGAACCCCTTTGCCTCTAATCGAGCCTTTCGACGCTCCATCGAGCTATCCAATCACCGTTTGGTTTTGTACACTCACTTCACACTTAGGATTTAGGACATTGGCATTGCAAAAGGTAGGGACCAGAGACCATGTATTGCTCTCAATAAGAGCTTGAAACTCATGTGACATAGCCGTTCTCCATTCGAGAAGTTTTGAACCCTCTATAAAGATTGTAGGTTCCTTCGGAATTGTAGTGACTTGTAAACAGTTAGGCAATAGGATGGTCCCATCAGATCAGGTTAGGGGGCTTGAATATGTTGGCTTTGGCTCGTGTCGCCATTGGGTGGATGGGTGTAGGAGGTGGTGAGGGTTTGCAGTTGATGGGATGATGGTGAAGATGAAGTAAACGGTAGCATTTGTAATGTGAAGTTTGGGGTGTGGCTTAGATGATCGGGAGGAGTTTGGAATTATGCCCAGGTGGTATAGTGGACGTAAGTAAAAATAAAAGTAGTTGGGCTTTTGTGGTGGGTTGGGACAATGTGGAGAGTTGGGCTGTTTGAGTACTGTTTGCAAATGAAAATGTATGCTTATGATACAATACATCTCGGGAAATATAGGCTTTGTTGTTGAGCTAATCAAAGCATGTGTAGCCCCTATGATTTGGACTATAGCCCATGGTGGGTGTGGATCATAGGGATAGTTTATCATGTTTTTAGGGACATAAGTTAGGAAAGTAAAGGCACCTAAAGACCTTTAAAATTTTGTAATCCAAAGGCGTATGAAAGGGAATAGAAAAGGGTGATTCATGGTCAAGGATAGGCGTGGGGGGAGGGGGCATGATTGCTCAAGTACGCGACTATTTGAAAGGCATGATCCCAAAATCTCAATGGGAGGGAGTCATGGGTAAGGAGAGTAAGGCTAATGTCCACAATACGATGATGAAGGGACTCAATGGACCTGCTTTTTATTGATTTGAGCAAGGACAAGTTAGGTTATGACTAATGCCCAATTGTTGGAAAAGGGGTGTAAGAGGCTTGAACTCCGTCCTGTTGTCCGTTTAGATAGAAAAAATGTATCAACCAAAAAAATTTGTAACCAAGGGAATGAATATAGAGATAATTTTTGACACTTCATTTTTTATTTAAATGGAAAAAGTCAAATAAACTTTTAAAAGTCCTCAACAATTGAGATAAAGTATTTATTTTCATTCATTGAAGTACTATGGGTCGGACCCATATGTCCATAAACAAAAGACTCAAGATACTACTGGATTTAGTTTGACTAATATGATGGGGCAGGGTGTGGGCCTTGGCCCATGAACATGACTCACAAGGAAATGGGTCAGACTTTTTAACTGGTCAAGGTAAGTGATATTGGGATATCACTAATTTCTGTGTTATTGACCTAGCAGGATGACCTAATCTTGCATGCCAAGGCGGTGATGACAACGATGAACTAGAAATAGCCGAATGTAGAAAAGGGGTTGGCATCGATGATGATGATGATGATGATGCTTGAACGGGCATGACATACAATCCATTCTTATCCACGAGCCCCTTGAGCAAAAGAGCTTCCATCTCGCAATCCTTCATAGAAAAATGGTCTTTGTGAAATGTGAAAAAAGCATTGTTGTCTAAACAAAAACGATGAACAAAGACTAAATTTTTTGTGAGTAAAAAGGAATGAGGAATATTAGACAATTGAAAGGAATGAGAGGGAGTAGAGAACAAAGTAGAACCAAAATTTTAAATTGGAAGAGTGGACCCATTGCCAAGGGAGATACTGTCCAAGCCTTCGTAGGGAAGCCTGTCAGTTCTCAAGTTGGTTACATTAGGGGTATAGTGGTGGCTAGCAATGATACCAATTAGATGATGTGTAATTGGCTTGGAAGGAGCGTGGTGGAGGAGGATGAAAGAAATGGTCAAGGCGACTCCAACATTGAGCAGCTACGTGACCTCGCTTGTCACACATTTGACAGATCGGGTGAGTTTTTAGTAACCACCACGGTAGGATCAACCTCCCCGATTGTCCTGACCTCCTCGGGAGGAGTCTCCGCGAACTCGTCCCATGCCTCTGGTGCTGGTGAAGTTGACCTCCAAGGTGGGTTAAGTCAATGTTTGGAGTTGTGGTGTTGTTTAGAGCCACCTAGATGTTTGCATATAGAGTGGTGTGGTTACGGGCGACACGAGCTTCTTGAAGTAGGAGATAATGGAGGATTTCATAAGGAAGGGTAAGTATAGGTTGAGTCGAAAGTGTCGTTACCATGGCATCATAGTTGCTCCCAAGACCGTCCATGAGATAGGTGATGAACTCATGATCGGAGATCGGAGATCCGGTGGATTGTAGCTGATGCACGAGCCCTTTGGCTTTGTTGAAGTAGTCTGTTGCAGAGTTGACCCCTTTCTTCAAACTTGCAAGCTAAAGCCGAGTTTTTACAATTTGGGCATCTGATCTAGGCACGAAGAGGTTGTGGAGACATTCCCAAATTTGCCTGGATGTGTCACAATCCAGGATTTGAACCATCACAGGTTCGGTTAAAGAGGAAAGTATAGCGACGATCAATTGGTCCTTGGAAACTCAGTCGTCTGCTACAGACGGGTCAAGAAAGGATGGAGGGCATGGAATATAGCCATCAACATAGCCCACGAGGCACCGAGAATGCGGGTAAGGAACAATCTGACGTTGCCAAGTCGGGAAGTTTGTTGCGGAAATCTTAATGGTGTTGAGGTTGTGGAAATTTGTGAGGGAAGTATGAGGGGATAAGGAAACTTGGCTATTGAAGACTAGATTTGGGATAGAGCTTCGTCCAATTTGGATATGTCATGAAGCTTGAGCAACAAGAAAGAAAGATTTGAATTTTGAAGAGGATGTTAGCGTTGGCCTACTAGACTCTGGTACCATAGTGGAATGCACACGTTTCAAGCACCATGGTGGTGTAAAACTGTAATACTATGTCATTAATTCACTTTGGATTTAAATTATCTGTATTTATACTCAACGTTCGCTCATACATCAGATTCTTCTAAGAGTTTCCTGGTGATGGGCTTGTCCATGAGCTTGTTCTCTCTAGGTTGGGCTGATGAAGGCTTGTTACTGCTAGTATAATTTATCTTTAAAAATTATTTTATAAATTCGTTTTGTTTCTATTATAAAAAAAATATTATGATTCCCAACTCAACCAACCTATGTGAATATTAAGACAAACCGTTTTTCAAAATCTACAAGGTACTTCTTGCATAAAAATGTCATTTTTTGCATTTTAAATTGATTAATCATGTCAAAACTTACTAGCTTAATTTATAAGGATAACATGTAATGACTAATAATTCACTAATTCAATTCTTCTCTCTCCTATTGTAATTAGTCTAAGTGCCTACCTGTGGGGAAAAAATTGAATAAATTATGTTGAACTCAATTTTATTAATTTTTTTAGTGCAAATTTTATTAATTTTTTTGGAGGCAATGCTGAAATCCATTTTTAACTTACTCAATATAACGTACAGATGAAAATTCATAAATTCATGTACCACAATTAAAGCTAATTATGCATGTATATAATATCTTGTAAAACATATACCCCTGTACATGAATAAACCTAACGCAGTATAATACTACTAGTGTAAGTCTCGTCCCGTGTACGGAGAATACATTAATACAATATTATAAATAATTTAGGTAGTTTCTAATAAATAAATAAATAATAATCTAAATATAAATTATTTTGCCACAAAAAAATAATATAGATATAAATAAAATTAGTTCGGCAGATTATAAAAAAATTTAAATATCTTTTATTTAGATTCTCTCAAAATATAAATAAAATTCTCATTTATAAGGTAAATTTTTTTTTCTAACCTATCATTAATTGAATCTCATGTAATTTAATAGATAACTGTTTTTTAAAAATATTTTAATATTGTTTTTTTATTAAATATATAGTATAGATTTATTATTAAGTTAGTTTACTAAATATCTATCTATCCACAAATAAATTTTTTTCACCAAAAAACAATCTATATATAAATAAAATAACACTTATCAAATACTACATATTTATCTATTAATATTTTGGTAAGTATGACTATGAAGTATTTTTTATTTATATTTATGTCAATTAACTAAAATATAAATATATATAGATAGATTGTGGCTTATATAACTTTCTATAAACTATGATAACATATTATTTTATTATTTTTTTCCTAGAATCAACTACAACGCGCCACATAGGACTTTTGTCTCCAGAATCAACCACAACGCGTCACATAGGACGCTATGCATCGGTTTTAGTATATGTATATAGAAGATAATCTATGCACTGTATAATACACCATACACGGGATGGTTTTACATATCGGCACGATTTTTTAAAAGGCTAATTTTTTTTATATAAAATATGATATATATATATATATATATATATATATATATTTTGGAGGAAATGCGAAAATCGATCAATTTCCTTCGAAATCACTATATGTTTTAAATAATTTCATACTTATTAATAATAATAAAATTATAAATTTAATTAATAAATAATTAATATTTTATAAACTTTATATCTTTTTGACAAACGTGTAAAAAAAATAGAATAACTTAAATTTTGATATGTACATAAATGTGTTAGTTCGGATAAACTCCACCAGGTTCATCCCCTCATTTTGGGTGAGTTGAATTTTGAGATAACAAAGAGTGGGAATTGTTTTTCAGTCTCTATCCTCATTTACTGAAATTATTTCATTCTCCGTCTCTATTCCGAATTAAAGATTAAAATTATTTTCACCAATGCCATACCTATAAGAAAATCCTCATTTACACAAAGATTTTCATATTTACATTTTCTATGAATTTTCCAATCAATACATTTAAAACTCAAACTGTGTTCCCCGTTTACAAATTTTATATGTTACAACCAGCAATAATGTACTCGTTTTGAAGGATATTGAAAGTTGAATGATTAAACATAACATCTCCAATCTAGCTAGGGTATAATACTATAATGTATAAATAATTTAGAAAACTTGAGCATCAAATTAATTTAAAGAATGAACTCTAATAGACTAAGAATTCGGTTTCACTAATTCATTGATTATAGAATAAAGTTGTGCCAATCAATTTTGGGGGATCTAATTAAAACGTTACTTCATGGTTTTTTACTCATGATTTTTATTTTCTAACACCTTAATTATCCCTAATTTCTTTACTCATTTTGGAGGCTACACTATGATGAAGATTTCCATAAAATAAATCAAATAACTAGCAATTAATTCATGAAAATATCATTTTGAGGATTTAGATATCTTGGTCTCTCCCACCAAACATTAGAATTTAAATAAATGACTAAATATAATCTGGATTGGCCATGAAAGAAAATTTTAGATCTATTTAAAGTGTAGTTCTACAATTTCCTTAATTGCGAAGTTGAAAACTAAACTTGCACTCGCAAAAAGAAAAAAAACTTACTTTGTTAACTATTAAACACAGATGATTGTCCTTCTTCAGCGTTGTCAAGACTCTCCACTGTAGATTGTCTTAAAAAAGAATCCTTTCACCAAACACGCCAGCTATATTTTTTCGATTATATATAAGAGAAGAAAGACGGTGCAAACTGAAAAAGGTAAGCGATGATGAAAGAGGGGAGATGAAAGGTACTAGAAAGAGAGAGGGGTTGAAAATTTTAGAGATAAATTGGTGCAGAGTACGGGTGTTACAGTACAGAAATAGACAAATAATTATTTATGTTTTTTTTCTCAAAAAAAAATCGTCTTCCTCTTCCCGTTTTTTCTCTTTTTAATATCCTTTTTTTTTCAAAAGAAGATGGTTATTTAGAATATGGTAAAAATACTTTTTAGAATATGACATAATTACCCTTATAATTGTATATTTTAGAGATAAATTGGTGCAGAGTGCGGGGGTAACAGTACAGAAACAGATAAATAATTATTTATGTTTTTTTCTCAAAAAAATCTTCTTCTTCTCCCTTTCTCTCTTTTTAATACCCTTTTTAAAAAAATGAGATGGTCGGTTATTTAGAACAAGATAAAAATACTTCTTAGAATATGACATAATTACCCTTATAATTGAAATAATTTACCACCTTGCTCGTCCCCCTCCCCCTCCAACCCATATATTTCTCATACCTATCAAACGCTCACTCGCTAAAAATAAAAACTCAAATCCCACCAAACCTAATTCTTCTCAGTTCTCTTCAATCAATCTCATCCAAGTTGAAGATCTATCAAAGCATAGGTATATTTTCATACCTTTTCATAGTACTTTTAATTGCTTTGACACCTTTGACATTATTTAGGTGGTTTGATTTTTAGATTTGGATATGTTGTTTCAAAAGTGATTAAAAGTGGTGTAATCTTGTATATTTGTGCTTATAAAAGTAGTATATAATTATAATGCATTGGAATCCAAAGACACCCTTAGTTAATTATCTTTTTTACTTAATGGAATGGGATTAACTATATTATAAATTAAACAAAATGACATCCCATGAATTTAGAGAATAAATAATTAAGACTTTATGGTAAAGTTGAAAAGATTTCATTTCTAAAAAAATAAAAGAGAGAAGATTTTATTCATTTAATTAAAAATTAATGATCTTTTTGAAAAAAAGTATTTTTAACCTTTAAAATGTTAAATATTTAGTATTAAGTATCGTCTGATCTATAAGATCTTGATTTTAAGTGGTTTCCCTCCAAATTCATCTGAAATATCAATATAGATTATAGTAGCACAATAACTTTAAAACATTTTTCCCCTAAAAGTAAGTTAATCATTTTTTGTAAAGATTTAGTTAATTTTATTATTTTAATTTAGTGGAAGGCACACATTTCAGGCACTATGGTGGTTTAAATCTGTAGTACTATTTCATTAATTCACTTTGGATTTACATTATCTGTATTTATATTGAACGTTCTCTCACTCATCATAGATGACAACTCATACATTAGATTCTTCTAAGAGTTTCCTGGTTATGGATAATTGTTGTCTAAGACATTGGGCTTGTTCTCTTTGGGCTGGACTGATGAAGGCTTGTTACTGCTATTACTCCCCGTCGATTTGATTTAGCAAAGACAAAGATGGGATCGATTTTTTAGAAACTTCGCTGAAGAATGAAGATTGAGCTTTGGTCAGAAGATCGACCACCTAGTCTTGAGAGGAGATAAATGCAACTTTCAGAGATTTGTTGGCTACTCGTTCTTGTATGAAGTGGTAGTTCGATGACAAGTGCTTCATATGATGATGAAGCACAAGATTGACGGCAAGGTAGGTTGCCCCTAGGTTGTCACACCATAAAGTCGGAGCCTGCAACAGTTGAATGCCAATAGATGCAAGGACAAATTGAAGCCAGATAAGCTCACAAGTTGCAAAATCAACGACCCTATATTCAACTTTGGTTGAGAATCGAGCAACGGTTTGTTGTTTCTTCAATGACCAAGAGACTATATTAGACCCATGATATATACAATATGCAGCTATTAAATGCATGTTCAGACGATCTGTAGCCCAATATGCATCAGAGAATGTAGATAATTCATGACGAGGAGTTGAGGAAATATGGAATATAATATCTTTGGTAGCATTTAAGTAGCAGAGAATACGTTTCACCACTTGACAGTGGGATACACAGAGATTGTGCATAAATTGAGCCACTCAATTCATGACAAAGTTGATGACAGGACGAGTGAACTAAAGATATTGTAGGCACCTAACAGTGCTCCGATAGAGGTGACCATCCTCGAACAGTGGGGATGAGTCGGCTACGTCAAAGGTTGGTGAAGGGGAACTGATTGGCTTGAAAGTTAGCATCCCTGTATTGGATAGCAAATCAACAATATGCTTGGATTGACATAAATGAAAGCCTGAGGAGTCTTAACATATCTCTATACGGAGGAAGAAATTTGTCGGTCCCAAATCCCGAACGGGAAATTGTCTGAAGAGACATGAAACAAACTTGGCAGGATAGAGGGATTAGATGTAATTACCAATAGATCATCGACATATACTAGTGAGAAGGCAAAGTTAGATCCTTTGGTATAGGAGAATAAGAAGACATTAGCTAGACTAGAAGTGAATCTAACAGAGAGTAGAAAATCACTAAGTAAGCAAACCAACCCAGAGGGACTTACTTTAGGCCGTAAAGAGAACGATTTAGTTTGAAATATGATGAGGGAAAGAAGAATTGACATAACCAAAAGGTTGGGAGACGTACACATCTTCATCAAGGGAGTCGTGGAGGAATGCATTTTGAATGTCAAGTTGCCTCGTTGTCCATCGATACATTGCAGCGAGTAACAAGAGAAGACGAATGGTGGATGTTTTGGCAACGGGACTGAGGGTCTCATGACAGTCAACTTCTTCGAATTGATGGAACCCCTTTGCCACAAATCGAGCCTTTCGACGCTCGATCGAGCTTTTGGTTTTGTACACTCACTTCACACTGAGGACATTGGCATTGGGAAAGGTCGGGATCTTAGACGATGTATTGATATCAAGAAGAGCTTGACACTCATGTGACATAGCCATTCTCCATTTCAGATGTTTTAAAGCCTCTGTAAAGCTTGTAGGTTCCTCAAGAACTATAGTGACTTGTAGACAGTTTGGCCATGGGATGGTCCCATTAGATCAGGTTAGGGGCTTGAATATGTTGGTTTTGGCTCGCGTCACCGTTAGGTGGATGGGTGCAGGAGGTGGTGAGGGTTTAGGGGTTGCAGTTGATGGGGTTGATGGTGAAGATGAAGTAGACGATAGCATTTGTAATGTGGAGTTTGGGGTGTGGCTTGGGCGATTGGGAGGAGTTTGGGAAATGGGCCTAGGTGTTATAGTGGACGTAGGTAAAAATAAAGGTAGTTTGGCTTTTGTGGTGGGTTGAGACCATGTAGAGAGATGGGTTGTTTGAGTGTTTGTAAATGGAAATGTATGCTCATGAAATAATACATCTCAGGAAATATAGGTTTTGTTGTTGAGCCAATCAAAGCATGTGTAGCCCCTATGATTTGGACTATAGCCCAAGGATATGGTGAGTGTAGATTGTAGGGGTAGTTTATGATGGTTGCATCCTTGCAGGGACGTAGGTTCAGGAAAGCAAAGACACTCAAAGACCTTTAAAAATTTGTAATCCAGAGGCATATAAAAGAGGATAGAAAAGGGTGATTCATGGTCAAGGATAGGCATTGGGAGGCAATTTCTCAAGTACGCGGCTTTTTGAAAGGCATGATGTCAAAATCTCAATGAGAGGGAGGGATGGGTAAAAAGAGTAAGGCCAATGTCTACAATATGATGATGATGGGATTCAATTGACCTTGTTGATGCAAATAAGGACAAGTTAGGCTATGAGTAATGCCCAATTGTTGGAAAAGGGGTATAAGAGGCTTGAACTCTGTCTAGTTATCCGTTTAGATAGAATTGATCGACAAAAAAAAAATTTTGTAACCAAAGGAATGAATATAGAGATAATTTTTAACACTTCATTTTTGGACTGAAATGGAAAAAGGCAAACAAACTCTGAAAAGTCATCAACAATTGAGAAAGTGTTTATTTCCATTCATTAAAGTAGTATGGGTTGGACCCCATATATCCATGAACAAAAGACACTACTGGATGTAGTTTGACTAACAAGATGGGGCAGGGTGTGGGCCTTGGCCTATGAACATGACTCACAAGGAAATGGGTCGGATTCTTTAACTAAGCTAGGTAAGTGATCTTGGAATATCACTTTCTGTGTTATTGATCTAGCAGGATGACCTAATCGTACGTGCCAAGGCATCAACAAAGACGACGACGAATGAGAAATAGTCGAATGTAGAAAAGGCGATAGTGTCGACGATGATGATGATGATTCTTGAACGGGCATGATATACAATTCATTCTTATCCATAGGCCCCCCTTGAGCAAAAGAGCTTCCATCTCACAATCCTTCATAGAAAAACGGTGTTTGTGAAATGTGAAAAGGACATTGTTGTCTAGACAAAAACGAAAAACATAGACTAAATTTTTTGTGAGTAAAGAAGAATGAAGAATATTAGAAAATTGAAAGGAACGAGAGGGAGTAGAGACGAAATTAGAACTAAAATTTTAAATTGGAAGAGTGGGCCCATTGCCAAGGGAGATACTGTCCGAGCCTTTGTAGGGAAGCTTGTCGATTCTCAAGTTGGTTACATCAGGGGTATAGTGGTGGGTAGCACCTGTATTTGGATACGAATTAGATAATGTGTACTTGGCTTGGAAGGAGCGTGGTGGAGGAGGATGAAAATAATGGTCAAAGCGACTCTAACATCGAGCGGCTACAAGATCTCGCTTGTCACATAGTTGACAAATTAGGCAAGTGTCTAGTGCTTCCGTAAATGTCTGGTAGCCACCTCAACCACCAAGGTAGTCATGACCTCCTCGAGAGAAGTCTTCGTGAACTCATTCCCTGCTCTGTTATTTGTGAAGTTGACCTCCAAGGTTGAGTCCATGTTCAGAGTTGTAGTGTTGTTTAGAGCAACCTATGTGTATGCTGATAGACTGGTGTGGTTTCGGGCGATACGAGCTTCTTGAAGCAAGAGATAATGGAGGATTTCATGAGGAGAGGGAAATACATGTTGAGTCAAAAGTGTCGTTACCATGGCATCGTAGCCCCTCCCAAGACCATCCATAAGATAGGTGATGAACTCATGATCTAAGATCGAAGATCTGGTGGCTTGTAGCTGATGCATGAGCCCTTTGACTTTGTTGAAGTAGTCCATTGCAGAGTCGTCCCTTTCTTCAAACTTGCAAGTTGAAGTCGAGTTTGCATAATTTGGGCATCTAATCTCGATACGAAGAGGTTGTGGAGGCGTTCCCAAATTTGCCTAGATGTGTCACAATCCAAGGTAACAGGGATGTGTCACATCACAGGTAACAGGTTCGGTTAAAGAGGCAGAACGTATAACGACGACCAATTGGTCCTTGTCGACCCAATCGTCTGCTACAGATGAGTCAGGAGAGGATAGAGGGCATGGAATCGAGCCATGAACATAGCCCATGAGGCGCTGAGAACGCAGGTAAGGAACAATCTAAAGTTGCCAAGTCGGGAAGTTCGTTGCGGAAAGCTTAATGGTGTTGAGGTTGTGGAAATTTGGGAGGGATGTATGAGGGGATAAGGAAACGTGAGCCATTGAAGACTGGATTTGGGATAGAGCTTCGGCCAAATTTGGGTCTGCCATGAAACCTGATCAGCAAGAAAGAAAGGTTTGAATTTTGAAGATGATGATGGCGTTGGCCTATTATGCTCTGGTACCATAATGAAAGACACACATTTCAAGTACCATGGTGGTGTAAAACTATAGTACTATTTCATTAATTTACTTTGGATTTACATTATCTATATTTAGGCAAGGGTTTAAGTGAGACCAACTCAATCCAGTGAGAAGGAAATAAGTAATTTGATAATTAGTGGAAACAGATCTATTTTTTTTAAAAAAAACACCCCTATGCGTCTTATATCTCTTCTATTTCCCTTCATCTGCCATGGAAGCCCAAATCCTTCGTCTTCTTTCTCCGCCCACTCCGCCTCCCTTTCTTCCTCCTCCGCCCTCGAGGCCAGGCTCAATTCCGTCTCCCCCAGATCTACGCCCTCCCCTCCCTGCTCTCCCTACTTCTTGCCTTCTGCCCTCGCTTACCTGATTGTCTTCAATACACCTCATTTCAACACCAATTGCGATGACATCTATCGGATCGAGCACCTCCTGATCCCTCCGCTCGATTACTCGATTCTCACCGACAACCCATCCTTATTAGATAATCTCCCCTTCGCCCATCCCTCCGACCCTAACCTCGAATTCACAATCGAGGATCTCAAATTCATCGATGATCTCCTCTCTAATCTGGATACGGGCTTGCTTGATCGCAATTATCCTCCTTCTCAACGCCCGCCTATTCCACATTTTGATAAAAATTTTGTCTCAGAAGAGGGATTCAACTCAGCGTCGGTTGACGAGCGCTTGAGTTCCGAAGCGGCTTGCGATTTGGAGATCGTTGAGGATTCTGAACCTCCTAGGGTCGCTGAACATGCAAGGCGAGAGTAGTAGTCATCGGGCCATATTTCTTCTCAGGGCTCTGGCAACGAGGAGAGTGGTTTGTCAAAGACTATGGACAAAAACTCTGAATGGAAATCGGAGTACCAATCGTCGGAGTTGGGGAGTTGCGATCAATTTTCTTCTCATGGTTCTGGAAAGTTTAATTATGGAGTTTCGCCTGTTGAGATTCCTCGTTCTCCAGATTCGTGCCAGAGCTCTCCTCATTTCTCGACCTCCCATATTAGTTTTATTTTAATTAGTATGCACCTTCATATTTGTATTGCTATACACAATTGAGATTGTAGGTAGCTCATATGTGATATAATTGAATTCTACATCATCGAATATTTCATCATTTGAACTAGTTGAACCATTAAGAGTAAATGGTTGAACCATTATGAGTAAAATGATTGAACCACCACGAGTAAAATGATTGAACTACTACGAATAAAATGGTTGAACCACAATGAGTAAAATGATTGAATACGAGTAAAATTGTTGAATCATTTCTTGTTAACTTCACGAACCACTAAGTGCAAATGGTTAAACCACTACGAGTAAAATGACTGAACCATTAAGAGTAAATGGTTGAACCACTACGAGTAAAATGATTGAATCACTAAATGGTTGAACCACTATGCGTAAAAGGATTGAACCACTAAAAGTAAATGATTGAACCATTACGAGTAAAATGGTTGAACCACTATGAGTAAAATGATTGAACCACTAAGAGTAAATGGTTGAAACACTTCTTGTTAACCTTATGAACCACTTCTGTTAATTTTTTTTCCACAAAAATATACAAAGTGGGTGTATATGTATAGATAAAATTAAATTACACTCAAAAGTAGGTGTAGATATAACATATACAAAATGGGTGTCTATGTGTGGATAAAATTAACAAGTGAAACTGCCAAAAAATACTACGTAATTTTTAAAATTTCATGAAGCTTTTCTAATTAATTAATTGTAATGCAAGTTCATGAAGCTTTTCTAATAAACTTTACAATTGCGCGTGATGTGATCCCCTAGGAGATCGGAGAGTCCCACCCTATTGTCATCCCTACATTGGGCTTGTCCATGGGCTTGTTCTCACTGAGTTGGACTGATAAAGGTTTGTTACTACTACTATAATTGATCTTTAAAAATTATTTTATAAATTCGTTTTGTTTCCTTTACAAAAAATATATAATTCCCAAATCAACTAACCTATGAGAATATTAAGACAAACGTTTTTCAAAATCTACAAGATACCTGTTAGGACCCGAGGTGTTCTCCCATGGAGATTGAGAGGGGAGGTGAGGGAAAGAGAAGGAAGAGAGATTAGAAAGAGAGAGAAAGTATGATTTTGATTATTTCTTTGATAAATCCTCATTATCACTAATACTAGGTATTTATACTACTAATCTAATACCCTATACCTAACATTACCTTCCCCTTTTTTTAAGCTTTGTCCTCAAAGCTTGACGAAACTAAGAGCAACACTATCCTCAAAAATACAAAAAAAATCATATTGCCTATACATGACAACAAGTACCTATAAAAGAAAAGTCTTCCACTCAACTAAAAACTTTCATGTTGTTGCTGCAGTAAATGTCTTTAATGACATCATGGTAATGTGTAGTGTAGTCATTGCCTCCATGTTGTTGATGCAGCCACATGAATGCAGAATGATGATCTCCTTTGTTCTCCATGGACTTGCAGTAGCCTCCTATGAACTTGGGCTCATTCTCAACTCCTTCCCTTGTTGTCCGACTTTGTCACTCCATTTTAAGTCTCCATGTGGATGATGTGGCCAAATGAATGGATGGTAACTTGAATGCACTTGAAGTGAACAGAACTATACTCACATATGCAACAACTCACAAGAACAAAACCCATATGCAGCAGCTCGCATTGCCTACCTTCTGCAGTAGCTCACCATTGCCCACAAGAACAAAACTCATCTGCACCCCACTTCTGCAGCAGCTCTAAGTAGCAAATTTCAAACACACAGGAGCACCAAGCAGCAAATTACAAACAACTTACAACTAGTTCCTGTCCCTACCCCCTGGATCAAAAATAAACCTGAAACCATTGCTTGTTCCTGACCCATACACCTCGAGTCTTTGTGGAGCCCTACCTTTCTCCAATTCCATAGAAGCATGAGATTTCAAGAACTCACACAACACAATACACATTTCAGCCATTCCAGGGTCGAAAACTAAATTTCCCTCTTGCACCCTACACTCGACTATCGATGCAACAACCCCAAAAGATGACTCAATTTGCCAAGACATTTCAACAACCACCTTGGGTGCACTAAGTAAACCACAAAATTGATTCAACCGAAAGTCAGCCTTGCTATCCTTCCTCGACTGGGCCACTCTAAGTTCCAACAACTCAACAAGGAGCACAACCAAATCACTTAATTGTTTGGATACCCCTTCATAGATCTTAACGTCACAGGGATTGATGTTTACCTTGAAACAGCCGGTTTGGGTCTGGTGTTTTTTGATGTCGCCGTCTTTCTCTAGGTTTGACGTCTTCTTCAACTCCTCAGCCACCGAAGCCTTAGATGACTAATCATCTGCTAGAAATACATTGATTTCTTTCTTTGTTTCTTCAATTGGATTTGCGATTACTTCAACTTGCATATGCTCTGTTTCATCCCTATCGATCAATTCAGCTTTCGACTCATCAAAAACACTTTCCGTTGATGCCCAAACTTCAGTCCCGTATGATACTTTCTGCATTTCTTGAACGAATTTGTTGTAGAACATCGCCAATTCCATGGCGTTCATCAATTCTTCTGGTCTGCCCAATTTCACTAGGGATTGGATTTCCGACTTCAATCCGTTGATGTAGCATCAGGTGACATATGACTCTGGCAAATATGGATTGAAGAACAACATCCCTGATCGGAGATCCTCAAACTACTCGTTGTACTCCTCAAGGCTATCCACTTGACTTAGTTTGTAGAATCCATCGACAATTTCCATCCCTTGTTTCTCGCTAAAAAGAAAACATATCGATTCACTTAATTCTATCCAGCGAACCCCTTTGGTTTGCAACAGGTATTCTTGCACCCAAATCCTAGCTCGATCAACCATATGCCTTGCCGCAAGCTCTACCTTCTGTGTTTCTTGGATGTTGAAAATGGAAAAGAACTTTTCACATTTTCGCACCCAGCTCCAAGGTTTCTTCCCATCAAACTGAGGGAAATTGACATTCGGAGGTCTGTTCCCCCCGAAATTGGCCAAGAGAAAACCCCCAATTCCATCTTGCGAGCCTCGTCGTTGGAATTTGCCGACCGAAATTGGCGCTTCCTGCACCAAGATTGACTCCGCGATTTGAGCCATATTTTGGTCCGTCCCCAACTGGATCTGCTCAACCCGTGCTTGGAATTCCGTCGTCGCCTTCTGTAACTCCTCAATGGCCTGTTGCTGTTCTTGAAAGGCCTTCTGGTGCACTTCTTGCCTCTGAACTGCCTCGTTCAGCTTCTCACGCGTGCTCGCCGTGAACTGTTGGAGCTGTTGAAGTTGCACATCCACCTTCTCGGTGATCTTGAGTCGTGTACCCTCCGCCATAGCCGACGAACGCCGAGCTCTGATACCACTTTGTTAGGACCCGAGGTGTTCTCCCATGGAGATTGAGAGGGGAGGTGAGGGAAAGAGAAGGAAGAGAGATTAGAAAGAGAGAGAAAGTATGATTTTGATTATTTCTTTGATAAATCTTCATTATCACTAATACTAGGTATTTATACTACTAATCTAATACCCTATACCTAACAATACCTTGCTTAAAAATGTCATCTTTTGCATTTTAAATTGATTAAATCATGTCAAATCTTACTAGTTTAATTTATAAGGATAACGTGTAATGATTAATAAGTCGAAAATTCGATTTTCCTCTGTAATTTAGTCTATGTGTCTACCTATGGGAAAAAATTGAATAAATTATGTTGAATTCAATTTTATTAATTTTTTTTAGTGCAAATTTTATTAATTTTTTGGAGGCAATTCTGAAATCAATTTTTAACTTAGTATAACGTACAGATGAAAATTCATGTACCACAGTTAAAGCTAATTATGCCAATACTGGTATGTATATGAATATACCTAACGCAGTATAATGCTATAATAATCTATGTAGAATATAATACACCATACACGGGAACGGGATGGTTTTAATTTCGGTTAATAAATGATAATATACTACTTCTGTAAAAAAAATTAATTCATTTTACTTTACTTATCGGCATGATTTTTTAAAAAGCTAATTTTTTTTATAAAATACTGAAAGTTGATATCTATATTTTCGGAGGAAATGCGTAAATCAATTTCCTTCGAAATGCGTAAATCAATTTTCGGTTCTTAAATCATACTACGTAATATACTACTTCTGTAATTAATTTTAACTCATTTTACTTATCGCCACAATTTTTTAAAAGGCTAATTTTTTTTTTATATAAAATATGATAGATTTTTGGAGGAAATGCGTAAATCGATCAATTTCTTTCGAAATGACTATATATTTTAAATAATTTCATACTTATTAGTAATAAAAAAAATATAAAATTAATTAATAAACATTTAGTATTTTATAAAGTTTATGTCTTTTTGACAAACGTGTAAAAAAATAAAATAACTTAAATTTTGATATGTACATAAATGTGTTTCTAATAGTTCGGATAAACTCCATCGGTTCATCCCCTCATTTTGGGTGAGTTGAATTTTCAGATAACAAAGGGTGGGAATTGTCTTTCAGTCTCTATCCTCATTTACTGGAATTATTCCATTCTCCGTCTCTATTCCTATTTAGAGATTAAAAATTATTTTCACCACTTCCATACCTATAAGAAAATCCTCATTTACACAAAGATTTTCATATTTACATTTTCTATGAATTTTCCAATCAATTTCTCAGTTAAAACTCAAATTTATAGCTCACAAAGTCACAAGTCAGAACCAATCTAGCTAGTGTATAATACCATAATGAATAGAATAATTTAGAAAACTTGAGCATCAAATTAATTTAAAGATTGAACTCTAAGAGACTAAGAATTATGTTTCACTAATTCATTGATTATAGAATAAAGTTGTGCCAATCAATTTGTGAGGATCGTAATTAAAACGTTACTTCATGAGTTTTTACTCATTATTTTTATTTTAAATACCTTAATTATCCCTAATTTCTTTACTCATTTTGGAGGCTACACTATCACTATGATGAAGATTTCCATAAAATAAATCAAATAACTAGTAATTAATTCATGAAAATATCATTTTGAGGATTTAGATTTCTTGATTTCTCCCAACAAACATTAGAATTTAAATAAATGACTAAATATAATCTGGATTGGCCATGAAAGAAAATTCTAGATCTATTTAAAATGTAGTTCTACAATTTCCTTAGTTGCAAAGTTGAAAACTAAACTTGCATTCGCAAAAAGAAAAACAAAACTTATCTTGTTAACTATTAAACACAGATGACTGGCCTTCTTCAACGGTGTCAAGACTTTCCACTCTAGATTGCCTTAAAAAAGGATCCCTTCATCGAACACTTCAGTTGGAGTTTTTCGATTTCATATACTAAGAGAAGAAAGATGATGTAAACTGAAAAAGGTAACTGAGGATGAAAGATGAGAGACGAAATGTACAAGAGAGAGAGAGGGGTTGCAGATTTTAGACATAAATTGGTGCAGAGTGTGGGGGTTACAGGACAAAAACAGACAAATAATGATTTTTTTATCTCAAAAAAATTTATTCTTCTTCCCCTTTTTTTTTCTCTCTTTTTAATATTTTTTTCAAAAGGAGATGGTTATTTAGAACATGGTAAAAATACTTTTTACAATATGACATAATTACCCTAACAATCGTAGATTTTAGAGATAAATTGGTGCAGAATGCGGGGGTTACAGTACAGAAACAGATAAATAATTATTTATGTTTTTTTCCTTAAAAAAGTTCTTCTTCTTCCCTTTTTATCTCTTTTACTCCCTCCATTTCAAAATAAATATCGTTTGACTTTTATGCACGTTTTTTTAAAGAAGTAAAAACTCCATAAAATATTATTTTTAATCATTTTTTTTTAATAATTTCATAATTATTACTAATAAGTATCAATTTATAAAAAAATTAATTAAAAAAAATATTTTATAGAGTTTTTACCTGCTTAAAAAGCGTGCACTAAAAGACAAACGACACTTATTATAAAACGGAGGGAGTACCTTTTTTTTAAAAGGAGATGATTATTTAGAATATGGTAAAAATACTTTATAATTTGAACAATTTACCACCATACTCATCCCCTCCCCAAATCCACGTATCTCTCATTCCTATCAAACGCTCGCTTGCTCCCATGAAGAAACAACCCCAAATCCTACCAAAGCTAATTCCTCTCATTACTCTTCAATCAATCTCATCCAATTAAGGCTGTGTTTGACGTTAGATGGAGATTCTAGGGATTAAGGGGATTTCTGTAGATTTTAGGAGATGGAGATTATTTTTGTAGATTAATGAGATTTTGTAGATTGAGATTATTTATGACGGAAGTCTCCGAAAGGTGTTTGGTGGGTATAAGATTGTGGTGTATTTCAAAGAATGAAAATTACTAATTTGCCCCTAAAAATAAACCACTCATACCCTGCTGCCCTCCTCCCTCGTGAGTCGTGACATCTGTTCCTCCTCTTTCACAAAGTCACCCACGGGCGCCGCCTGGAAATCCCCCGCCCACATCCCAACTTCTCGGACTTCCGAAGCCAATATTTCAAATCCAATATTTCAATCGGAGTTCGGTCAGGGCATTGGGTTCGTCGGCGCCAAGCTTCTTGGGATGGCTTCGGGTTCAGTCGACGCGGGAGGAGGGCGGAGGAAGTTGCAGGTGCTGAGACGGTCATGGCGTCCTCATCTGGCTCAGCGGTGGTGGCGTCGACCTTGCGAGCTTCGATCGTCGGCAATTGAACGAGTGTGAGAATAGGTGCCACTCGATGGTGTTATCGGTCGTGGAAGGAGGCAAGAGGTTTGACGGGGCTCCGACAGGAGGTATGAGAGCAAGATAGGGGAGATCTGAGAAGGCTCGGCTCGTAACAACAAGCACCCGATGAAGCGAGAAGGAGAGGGCAGGGAGGACGGGAGAGGCGAAAGCTCCGAGCGAGTTCCATGGAGGACAGTGAACGACAGAGAGAGGAAGCTCCGAGCGAGTTTCCTTGCCTCTCTTCAGATCTGCGTTTGTGGTTGGGCAGGGGCAATTTTGGAGATGAAAAAGTGAAATCTCCACACAATCTCCACAATCTTGGCATGTGGAGATTCCAAAATGATCTAGTAAAATCCCCACAATCCCCATCTCCAGATCTCCCGGAATCCACCACCGAACACCATTTTAGGAGATGCAATCTGTTTTGTTTTTGGGCAAAAGCTCCACAATCCCCCAACATCTCATGCCGAACACAACCTAAGTTAAAGAGCTATCAAAGCTTAGGTATATTTCCATACCTTTTCATAGTAATTTTAGTTGCTTTAATATCTTTGACATTATTTGGGTGGTTTGATTTTTAGATTTGGACATGTAGTTTAAAAAATGATTAAAAGTGGTGTAATCTTGTATATTTGTGCTCATAAAAGTAGTATACAAGACGCTTTTAGAAAAATCTAGGGTAAAGGGGGTAGGGCTGTTATTCGAGCCGAACGAGCCGAGTATCACTTGTTCATATTCAGTTCATTTAGGATATGAACGAGCTCAAGCCGAGCCTAAATTTTGACTCAAACTTAAAAATGTGCTCATACTCGGCTCGTTTAGGAAATGAACGAGCTCGAGCCGAGCTTTTTTCGAGCTTTAAGCAGTTTTACTTGCTTTTTTTTTTTATGAAAAGTTTTACTTGCTAATTATAAAGTAATTATACAGTAACTTGAAGGAAATTTTAGATATTCCATAAAATTCGAACTATTCGAGTTTAATTCGAATGAGTCGAGCTTTGGACCGAGCTTAAAAATGTGCTCATACTCGGTTCGTTTAGAAAATGAACGAGTTCGACTCGAGTTTTTATCGAGCGAGTACGAGTCGAATTCGAGTTACTCGTGTTCACATAACACCCCTAAAAGGGGGCTGAAACTTGCGTTTTGGTTGAAGTTTCGGCGACTAGGGTAGGGGATGACATGGTAGCTCTAGCCAACATGCGTTCTAGTCTACTGGACACAACGATTACGGGCGCTGCAACCACCTGCAGTGTTGTTCATAGTGAACAATTGTGATTTGGTTGCAACAAACACTTGTTTTGGACACTACAATCAAGTTGATGCATATAGATTTAAGAGATCTGATATTGACCGTTTGTTGTTTGTACAAATTGTTATAATTACATATTTATGATCATTGTTTTTACATAAAGGTAGAAGATCAAACTTATATGCATTCACAAGATGTCTACTAGGAGTATATGAGCCAATTTACAACCCCTCTAGAAGGCGAACATGTTAGACAAGAAGAATAGAGAGATGCAATTATTATAAACTATAGGATTCCAATCGAGAATGCAAGATGAAGTGTTCCGAAAGTAGTAGATGACACTACATCCTAGGGTTCTCGTTCTTGTCCTAGGGACTAGCAGAATTACACGACAATAATATATAAGGCCAAAAATACATATGTAGTTTCTTTGAAGAAATTTGCTTATGACACTCATAACTCACATATAATTCTCTACTTTCTCTCAACTTATAAACGCACATGCTATATTATAGTTCATCTATATAGTTGTTAAGCCAACCATTTCAAAGAAAAGCGTATTATACCTATTCACACACATTGTTAGATATAAAAATGTGGAAAGGTTGATTAAACTTACAAACATAAAGACATTTAAGAAGGGTATATGTTAACTTTATATGCCATATCTATCACAAGTACATAAGGAAACGTCTTCAACAATGTAATAGAATTGGGATGCACCCAGACAATTTCACTTCAGACCAAGAAGCAAATTAAATCAGCATTCCAAGAAACAAAAGGGATCACAACAAATTCAGTCATGCTTACAAACAACAAAAGAGATCACAAACAACCAAATCAGCATTCCAAACAACAAAAGGGATCGCAAACAAACTAACCCATTAAGGACGGGCGATTTTAGTCAAAGCTAATTTAGCTGCCAAACCAAGTTATGTCATGCAGAACTTCATGCTCCCTGCAAGTATACATAATGACCTCGATAGACTTAAAAGAAGTTTCTTCTGTAACAAAGACCTACGATATAAACCACTTATCGGGTGAGATAAAGTGATACGGGGTTAGCCGCAGGGTGGCCCGATCTTCGACAATCAAGACTCAAAGACAAGAACGGAAGCAAAGACTCAACAAAACAATGAAAGAAAGACCGATAGAAGGGTGATTCGAACTAAGGTAGAACGAGATAAAGACCCCAGGCCTCCTAAGAGGGTAGGAACCAAATATCAACGACTACAAAGCCCGCCTCTACAACCTTACACAACCAAGCGGACAACTTGAAGGCACAAGGATGGGACTTGTGATTACCTGGATCACCAAGCTCTCGCGAGGTTGACGAACTCAAAGCAAACCAAGCAGGATCTATAACCAATTTGCAATCGATGAGCAACGCTTCGAATCGATTGACTTGCACTCTTGTGTTTTTCACCAAAAGAGAGAAATTTTCATAAGAATTGAACGTGTTCTTTTTACAATGGAAGGATCAGCCGCTTCTTATAACCCTAAAGGCTGATTTTAATGAAAATAATAATTAAAAGAGAAATTAAAATAAAACCCTAAATTACCTAAAATAACTTAAGTAAAGAAGGTCTCTAAAAATAGTAACAAAAGAAAGTTTCAATACTTAGTTTATTCCCGTCTAAACAGTGACAGCTGCAAAGAATGTGATTTTCGGCCAAGCTCCATGTCGAATCTGGAAAAACCTTCAACAGCAAAGTTGTAGATCTCTTCGTCCTCGTTCCAACAAGGTATGGCACGATCCAATCCGATTAATATTGAATCCTTACGACTCATTTTACTGAGACGTCGAAAAGTTGTCAAATGCTGAACGAATCTAAAAACGAACGACCATCAAGCTTGCACCTTTGGACCTTCTCCCATGGTGGATCCTTCTTCTTCCCCTTGAGGATGACATCGTTCTCACGAGCTTGAATCATAGGTCCATCCCCAAGTATAGATGTGTCCGAAGGTGTCTTGGATGGTCCCACATCATAAAGTATGTAGACCGAAGAATGAGGGTGAATGAGGAATTCAGAAGGCAAAAGACATGAGTAAGACATTGCAAATGAAACTACCATGAAAAATAATTGTGAAACCGCAAAATGAATGGGTGAAAATAGTTAGAAAGAAATAATTTTAGGAAGAGAGCATTTGGGGCTATACGAGAAAAAAGAACATGTCATGGCAATGAGTGAAGTTGATGGAAATTAAAGAAGAATTCTGCTCAGGTCTTATCTAACAGTTTGGAAAGGGGGAAATCATAAGGTTTTGGAAGGACAACTGGCTAAACTATGACATAAACCTCCGAGAAAACAGTATCCATGTCATAGACCACAGGGAAAAACAAGAAACGATTGACCAATTCTTAAAACCAAACAAAACTTGGAATGTAGATAAATTAAAAGATTTCCTCTATGTGGACATCGTCAAAAGAATCCTAGAAGTTCATATTCTCACAAATGAAATCGAAGATAGACTATAATGGAAACCAAGTAGAAATGGATGGTTTTCAACCGCGAGTGCTCTAGATCATGTCACGAGAATTAGAAGAACCAACCCTGATCCACTCGACTGGATTCGGAAAATTGATTGTCCGCCAAAAATAAAAAAATTTCTATGGAAAAATCTACCAAATGGGACCCCGACAAAAGTCAAATTACAAAGTAAAGGAGTTCATGTCCCACTTGAGTGCCCTCTCTGCAACTATAATGGTAAAGATGCTACCCACATCTTTACCAAAAAAACAAATCTTCTTTATCCTTTATTGGAAGAATGGATAGACAAATCGAGCATATAATCCGAAACACGAACAAAGTAGACAAATCTTAAAAGAATATAATTACGGACATTTTGCAAATATCTCGACAGAACAGAAATCAATATTTTCCTTTTCCCTTTGGAGCATTTGGTCAATGAGAAACAGAATTTTATTCGACAACAATAACATTAGGAATCAGAAAGAATGGATAAAAAAAATATAAAACAATACAAGATAAGCTGGAGAAAAGCAAAATCGGAGGAACAAGAAGACAGCACACCCACTACAAGAGTAAATACCCACTAAAATAGAACAAAAAAAAACAGAAAATTGTAAAATGAAAAAAGCTCGCTAACGACTTTGTCAAACTCAATTTTGACGGTGCTATGGCTGGTTCATGCATTGTTGCATCAGGGTTTGTTATTCGTGATATCCAAGAGTCGGTTCTCTCTTGTAGTGCACGGGGCCACGATATGGTGTTCGCGGTGCAAGTAGAATGTCTTGGTCTTTTATTTGGACTCCGAGAAGCTATGAAGAGGGGTTTTTCTCTGCTCGAGGTGGAGTGCGACTGCTTGACACTGACCAACGTCATGAAGGGATCTGTCGGTGTCCTTGGGAGTTTGAGATGATGGTCTCGGATGTCCTCAGCTTCTGTCGCACTTTCAAGAGGGTCTCCTTTTCGCACACCTTCCATGAGGGAACCATGTTGTTGATAGACTAGCGCATATCGGTCTCTTTTCGTCGCTTGTCGCTGAGCACGTTCCTGTTAAAATTACTAACGTCATCCGTCTCGACGCTCTTGGACGGTGGATCAACCGTGCACCATCCCTAAATCCTCGCTTTGTTTAAAAAATAAAGTGTTTGAAATTTCGGGAAAATTTGGGAAAAAATCAATCCCTCTTACGTCCATCACTTCCCGCGCTACCGCGCCCCTTGCTTCTCTAAAATCTCCAGTCATAGATTTCATGGCTGTAGTCTGTAGACGATGCAGGGAAACCTTCCGCATCAAATGGAAGAGATTACCGCTGTTAATTGTTGTCACCCGAACGCCTATTCAGCATCCTCTTTCAAACCACAATCTGCGGCCGCCGACTTCACTGCTTCATTTGGTAATTTCTGCACTTTCCCTTTTTTTTTTTGCTTATTTTCATTAAATCGGTGATGTAGAAATGTGCTTCAGAAGATAGCAGCTTGATTGATGGTTTGCTTGCATCAGATCTATGTTTGACAGATTCAGATTTTGTGGGTTGATTGTAACATTGGATTTAGAGTTAGGGTTTGAATTCCAATGTCATCTTTTAGGTCCACTTTTGGAGTTCATATGGATTCTAGGAATACAATTTCCGCAGTTCCAACTCTAATTGATCTTCAAACTCCGTTATGTTCATGGAAAGGCCTTCATTTCTTTATGTTGGAACATTTTCTTGGGGAGGTGTTAACAGTTTCTGTAGCTGTTATTAATTGCCATTTTTATTTTCGTGAACAACTTGTACAGAGACTCCTGACCTCAGAAACTGGTTCTCAAGTTATGTTTACCAGTCTCCAGAATTGAATTCAAGCTATTGTTTCGAAGATACTTTGCCTACAGAAGGAGAACCTAAAGATGTTGGATTGTATGTTGAAGATAGTGAAGGTGAAGAAGATACGGGAGCTCGCTATGCTGGTGTTAGGAGTGACTATACATCCAGATTTGCCAAGAAGATTAATGTTGATGGGTGTTGCCTACATGAATCTTCTGATGACTGTGATCACCAAACTGAGGTTAAGGTATTAATCTAAACATGTGCACGTCTACTGTGTAACCCTCCTGGGCTCAGTTCTTATTTCAAGAAGTAATGCTTTATGTTTGAACTTAAATCTTTGGTTATTTATAGAGTATAGTTGCCAGTTTGAACCTCCTAATGATAGAAAAGAAATTACAATTTGTATTTTGTACAGTTAAGATAGCTTTGTGATCGTGTTACTTGCTTCAATAGAATATGATAATCCCAGGTAGCTTTGATTGACTGATTTTTCAATCAACTGAGACTTTTGCATTGGTGAAGAATTAAGAGTGCAAAGATAAGACCTAGAAACTACATAGGAGTTGTCGCTCTCTTTCTTATTATTTTTGCTATTATTTTGGTGGTGAGAATGAACACTAGAACCTCACTACAAGGTGATGACGAGTTGCAGACTTACAGCAAATCCTTGGACATGCCTCAGAAAGTGGCTTTTTTTTTGTGGCTGTTGGAGATTAGCTCTTTTGATCAAAACTTAAAGATGATCATGGTGCCATAGGGGTAGACACTACAGAAGGATCATATCTCTTTGTAGTATTCTGCTTATAAGTGCAACATTTCCTAAAAAACTGCCTTACCACTGAGTAATGGGCTTATTGTTTGCTTAGGTATCCTTGAGCTCCTCTGGTTCCACCAACAATAAATGTGAGGCTTCATTATCTTACAATTGCACTCCTCTGCACATAAAAATCATCAAATGAGGTTGTCATTTCCATAATTCTGCAATATATTACTTGAAAGGTCCACCAAGACTCCAGGACTTGGTGTTGTGGATGTGCTATATCACTCTAGCAGTTTGATCCCATTTTAGCCTGTTTTCACTAGTGAATAATGAGCAACCCTAGATTCAGGAGCTTGACATTGATACATCTATTTAGGTATCTATGTTCATTAGTCTTTTATATGGCTGTTGTAATCTCTTATGAAATGCACTAGTGAATAATGCTTGCAAAAAAGAATAGCTTCCTGGCCTTCCATCAGTAAAATGCCCCCATGAAAGTATGAGTTCAGTTGAGTAGCAACTAGCAACACTACAGACCACTGAACCTCTATCGCCTGAATGAATTGCACTTTTATCCTTTGCCTTTCATAGCTCAGTTCTAGCTTTACGTGTTCCTGTGTGTTCAGAACATTTTGTCTTGGAAGGTGCTATACTGTTATTCAAGTGAATGATTTATGTAATCACTTGTCATTGTGCTGCCTACGAAAGCATGGCCCATTGATGCATTCACTGCCCTTGCTGCAGGTCCCAGAGTATTCTGACTCACTTCCATCGGGTGAGTGTAATCTTATTCCTTTTTCAGGCTTGAACAAGACAGCTTTAACCTTTTAGTGTAATCTTTCTTCTTTGGTCCATTCCAGAGCCTCCTGACATAAGAAACTGGTTCTCAAGCTATGTGTACGAGTCCCCAACGCTGGATACTGCTGAGATTGGAGGCTCCCTTCCAAGCACAGCTGACAGTGATGGCCCTGACGACAGTCCCACGCAAGAGGAGAAAACTTGGATGTCCATACCAACAAAGACTGCAGTGGATTTCCTCGCTGACAAGTCAATACAGAAAGATGCCTTTGTCAAACATAGGGAACTTGTTCCATGTGCGAAGAGTGGAACTGTCTCTGCACAGCAGGTAAATGTTTTAGTTTACTGAACTTTTTATATGCTTTGGTCATTAAACTAGAAACTTTACATGTCCTTTGGATATTTTCTAAACGATGATCTGTTGTTTGATCTGTTGTTTGTTCACGCATAAAACCTTACAGGAGATTGGCCTTGAAGATCATAAAACTGATTTGCTAGCCAACCCTGAGAGGCTGTTTCTTGGAGGAATTTCTCGTTCCATAGTGGAAGAAGCATCAGCAGATGAGAGTGTTGATGGCAATCCAGCTAACGTATGCGAATATCTGAGACTTAAAGATGCCGGCACTTTTGAAATGTTCCAAGGAGAGGAAAGCAATGGAGCAGGTTCTGCGTTATGTTATAGTCGTAAGCGCTCATCCACCAACATAGGCTCACCTATCCAGTTCAATGAAAGATGCTTAGATGAAGCTTATGAAACTGAGCACAAAGGAGATATCATTGATGCCAAAAGTTGTTCGGGATGGATTATGCCCAGTCATAAACCAAAACAATGGAATTCAGACAGCATCAACAGGGGCGCTAGCAAGTACAATGGTTTCACTTCAGCAATGAAGGAAAATGCAAACGAAAAGTTGAAAACCACTCCAAAAAAAGAGCATAAACGAGCTAAAAGCGTCGGTTCACCAAAGGTTGACAAGGGCATGACTACTAAAAAGCCCTTGATGGAGATAACCAATATATGCAGTACAGGTTCAAATGGGATTGCAGGAAAATGGAGGTGTCCTCAGAAGAGTAAGCCTTGCAAGGGACCCCCTCTTAAGCAACTCAGGCTTGAGAAATGGGTTCGTCGAGAGTGAATGTGTGATTGACAGAGCTGCTAGTAACTAGAGATTTGCATTTTTTTTTCTTTGTCAAGTAGTATATATAAGCAGCAGCTTGCACAAGGGGATTGAACTCACCCCTAGCAACTCTACTGATTAGAATGTTTGAAGGAGTTTATTTTGTAAGTTTGTAACTCTTGTTTTGTAGTACTAGATTTCCTTTTCTTACTATTTTTCTTCCGACTTAAAATGGTTACATTAAGTACCGTTGAGATTGCATCCATTCATAGGCTATAATTAACTTAGACAATCAGTTAGATAAACCGGCGTTGTTAGATACACCGCAAATCTGGATTGCGCTAGTGCACGTTCGAATTGACATGGTGCCACAGTTGAATTGACGTGGAAGTAGACCCTGGAAATCGAAGACAAATCAGGGTTTAGGGCACTACATTCATATCGACGTGGTGCTCTAAACCCTGATTTACGGTGTATTTAGTTTCCGCGCATCTCATACTTTCTAGTGGTTTAATATATTGTCAACAATGATTCAGGCCCAGGATGCCATCTTCTCCTTTGTAGTAGGGCCAGCCCAAACTTCATCTCCAATTCCTACTTGCACCTTTGATTTCCATTGGAAATCTATAATCTAAAAATTACAAACAAGTGAAACACATCATAAAAAGTAAAATACACACCTTCCTGCACCCAAGAAATATTAGATATTTAGATCCAGATCAGATCACTGATCAAGTTGAGCCAAGACAAAGAAAAATGATTTAACTTTTCTGAAGCGAACAAGAAAAATCATTAATTAGCAAACAACTAATCTCAATGTAATATATTATATACTACTACTACTAGGAACATAAAGAAAATGATTAAAGAGAAAATCATTGGGCTAACAAATTGGCATGTGCGTTCTCTAACTTTTCCCTGTCATTCCCTTTCCTTGACAAATCATGCAAAATCCCACCAACCAAACATGCCTTCCTTTCTCTATGTCCCCTTTAATTAGCTTTACAAAACTTAATTTAATTAATCTAAATCGATACACCATGTCTATATTGTAGAAGATTAGTTAATGAATTAGTTGAAACTGATGGATTATTTGTGTTATATATGTTAATAAGTAAATACTAGTATAATTCCCGCACCATGGCGCGATATTTAATAAATAAAATTTTAATAACATAAAAAATTAATATTATAAAATATTAATAAAAGTTAGGATAAAATAATGAACGTAGACTTGAAATCTTTAGGAAAATGGTAAAAATATTTTTTACCATAAAATTAGGCTTCATCAAAAAGTTTTTTAAATTAAGATATTATATTGATATAAATTATTATTATAATATATTAAGATATATAAATATTAATAGTAGACAGTAGATTTAATTCAATGTTTTGAATTAAACCCATTAGTTAGTAAATGGGTAAAAAAATAAAAGGGAAAAATGGGAAGAAAAAAGACAAAAGGAATAATTAGAAGAAGAAAAAATCCCATTGGATAAAGAGGAGTGGATTAAGGAGGAGGTGACACATCAGCAAAAGTCTTTGGTTTTAAGTAGTTATATAGATATAGATATATAGATAGTTAGTAAATGGGTAAAAAAATAAAAGGGAAAAATGGGAAGAAAAAAGGCAAAAGGAATAATTAGAAGAAAAAAAATCCCATTGGATAAAGAGGAGTGGGTTAAGGAGGAGGTGACACATCAGCAAAAATCTTTGGTTTTAAGTAGTTATATAAATATAAATAGTGTTTGGTAAACCTAGCTGTTAGGGTAGTTGATGAAAACTTATAAATAAAAAATGAAAAACTCAGTAATTGATTATTGAAAAAAGCTTTGATTCCAAAGCTAATTAAAATAAAATATTATATTTATTTCATTTAAAACTATATTAAAATCAAAAATTACTGATTACAATATTTAATTTGGTGCCAAAAAGAGCTACATCCTAAATACGAAGTCTTAAAGTTCAAATAAAAAAAAGTCCACAAATGAGGAGAGAGATTTTTTTGCAATTATTATAGCAATGCATTTAATTAGGAGATTAGTGAAAAAGTTAAAACATAACTAGCGGAGAGTTAGAGAGCCTTTTTGTTGCATCTTCTCGGTTCTTCTCATCTAGTCCAACTACACCTGTCAAAATATGATCCGATCTGACCGAAATCCAACCAATCTGAATTTTATTTTCACCGAATCCAACCTGACCTGACTCGACCAAGCCCGACGCATAAATTTTGACCGAGTTGATCAGACTCATCAGTGACTCGACCCGAACCCGATCAGATAACCCGAATTGCCAGCTCTAGGTGGGACTATAAGACTAAGCTTGCTACACATATAGTGATAAGGAACAACATCCAAAGCTTTGGTGAAATGTTGGCAAACTGTAAGCATGAAGGCACAAAAGAGGTATGAGACGACCCATCTTCCACCATTTCTCGAATGAAGTATAAGCATCAATCTAGATGTTCTTCATGCGTTCATGGAAAACAGGATTGATGGAGAGTTGAATAGAAACCTTGTTATCATAATGCAGAGGTATATGCAAATAAAGTTGGGATATGTTGGAAAAAAGAACTTGAAGCCAAACATGTTCTATTGCTTGCTTTCTTGCTTTAGATCATACAATGATCGAGTAAGCTAGCTTGCAAACTTGTCCAGAAGCTACCTTAGAGTACCCTACAGAGGGAACCATATATATTTCCTCATCAAGATTGCCATGCAAGAGCTAGAATAACCCGAATTGTAGGCGATTTAGCAATGGGAAAGAATGTCTATTCAAATCTTTATCTTTCACTTAATTGAAACCCTTAGCAACTAACATTTCCTTATACCTTTCAAATATTCCATCAGCTCTACACATAACCTTTAAGATCCAATTAGAACCTATGGTTTTCTTCCCTAATGATAGAGGAGTGACCTCCTAGTAAGATTTTGCTCAAGAGCTTGCAACTTAATTCTTCTACATAGTCTCATCCGACTCGGGATGACCCTTGGCTTGGGTATAACTATGAGGCTCCAATGTGTTTAACATATGAGCCTGCTTGTAGGAGCAACAACCTGCTTGTTGGATCTTCTAGGGTGAATAGGTTGTTCATGAACATGTTGAGGTGTTTCAACAATCATGATAGAGAGTGAAGATTGACTATCATTAACAACATCATACATGTGAAATGGAGAGTTAAGTGTAGTACATGGAGAACTACCAATAGGAGAAGGAGAAGGAGTCGAAATAATATTCGAGAAGAAGTCTAGAGAAGGGAGGATAGGTATAGGTGAATTCAAATTCACCAAATGCAGGATTCACCACAGGCGAGTTATTTGCAATAACTCCTATACTATGTCTATGATCACCTCTCTAAGGAAATTTGTCTTTATGAAACACCATATGCATTACTATGTCTATGATCACCTCTCTAAGGAAATTTGTCTTTATGAAACACCATATGCATGGCCACAAATATGATCCTTTTGTCTATATCATACAATACTCTTTATCCTTTTTTCCAACTGAGTAACCAACAAAGACACACCTTATAGCCGAAGGAGCAAGTTTTGTCTATGAACCTTGCTTTAATTGCTTGCATAGCAAAGACAACCTATAATTCTCAAATCATCATAGATTGGTGGAACATTATGCATAAGCTCATAAGGTGATTTCCATCCTTGTAGCAAGGATGAAAACTTATTGATGATGTGGGTAGCACAAAGGATACACTCACCTCGAAAATTAATATGTAGATTAGCATGCATCTTCATGGACCTTGCTATTTATACTAAGTGCTTGTGCTTCCTTTCTACCTGACCATTTTATTGAGGAACCTCAAGCACTGATCTTTGATGTATGATGCCCTAATTAAGGTAAAACAACTTAGTACATTTCTTTTGTGTGAACTCAGTCCCATTGTCTGTTCTCATAGACTTTGTGCATAAGTTATTCTCAATTAGGGAAGTGAAATTCACAATGATAGAGGCAACTTGTACTTTATCATGAAGCAAATAAGCCCAAGTGCAATATATATAATCATCAATCACAATTATGGACATATTTTTCGACCCATTATAGGCATAATATGGTTTTACAATTTACAACTCTATGCTTGCAA
Organism: Persicaria maculosa; assembly: GCA_963922045.1. Classification (NCBI taxonomy): domain Eukaryota; kingdom Viridiplantae; phylum Streptophyta; class Magnoliopsida; order Caryophyllales; family Polygonaceae; genus Persicaria; species Persicaria maculosa. The sequence goes on from OY998270.1 coordinate 51,440,596, forward strand.
AATTTCAAGCCTCTCTATCATTGGATCAGCCTCCTCCTCCAACGGAATCGGATTTTGGAGGCGAAAACGCAAGAAGATATTGCAGCAATGAAGAAGGTGGTGAACAGGTGCTCGGACTGTGAGCACTTTAACTCTCTAAAATTCAATCAAATATGCCTAACTTCTTTATTCTCGAAAATTTTGATTTCTAAAAGCCATTTGGCCAAAAACAAGTAATGAGAAATTCTATTTTCTCTCAATTTAATTAGGGTTTGTTTGAATTCAATTTTATTATAATTATAATGCAATTATAAATGTAAATAATTTTCAAGTATTTGTTAACACAATTTTATATTGTGTTTAAAATAACATGGATTCAAAATAAACCATCTTGTAAATTGTGTTAATAAAAAAAAGTAACTATTACGTAAAGTTTATAATTATATTATAAATTTAATGTAATTGATTAACACATTTTATAAGATATTTTATTTTAAATCAACATTATTTTAAAAACAATATAAATTATGTTAAATAACCACCTAAAAATATTTATAATTATATTATAATAATTATAATAATAATAATATAAGAAAATCCAAACAAACCCTCAAAATGAATCTCACACTAAAAAAGGAAAAGACATTCGAAAGCCTCAAAACAAAGCGAAACCAAGGAAAAAAAAATAGAAGCATATTCTCTATATAATTAATCTACAAATTCTAGATCTCCATTTTCTCTTCATATGAATTTAAAATCTAAAAGATTTTAACCTACAACTACAAATCATTCCGATACACCCCACACGTGCAGCCCAAACCGCAATAGTTTCGCAACACATTATAAAAAAAAAATAACTAATTACAGTAAAATTTAAAAATTAGTAAACCCTCATTTTCTTTCAGGCGAAAAAAAATAGTTACTCCGTATTAGAGGAGGTCACATCTCACATGGTGACCAGCTAAGCCGGTCACGTGGGCCAGATGTGTCGGAGTCGGAGCTAACCTCCTCACGCGCACCGCACGTGCGGCTGCAAGATCTCCTAATCCAACGGCTGGCGCTGCATAATCTATTCTAGGGTTTTAGATCCAACGGCTGACATTGGTCTGGTCCGGTCCGGCCCACGTTACCGACCGAACCCGCAAAGGCGACAAGACGCAAACACAAGTGCATAAAAAATTACTTAATGGAGGAGGAAAAAATGATACTCCTACTACGTTTACCAATAAATAAATAAATAAACTTAATTAAAGTAAATAAATAAATAAATAAAAATTGAAACTAATGATTAAGCTTGGTTAGTGAGGTTTTGACCGTTGAACAAATCAAGGTTTAGCATTGACCGAGGGGATCATGTGAATGAAGAATACACGTACGTGTGCATTTGCTGGATGTTTGTGGGTGCCACGTTTGATGCACATGATTCATACAGTACTATAGTGTTACCTCTGTTTTCTTAAAAAAAATATATGGAATATTTTATACTCACCTTTTTTTAAGTAAAATAAAGATTATATATAAAAGGTTATTTTTTTATTGATAGATTACATATTGTGTATAGAGTGGGCCTAGACATGGCCACGGGTCACGGGTCGGGCGGGTCGACCCGTGACCCGCCGGGTCAATGACTCATCGGGTCCGGGTCAACGGGTTGAAGGGTCATCTCGGGTTAAGGGTTAGGGTCGGGGGAAAGTGAACCAATGATCCGGCGGGTCGACCCGACTACGACCCGGCGGGTCGACCCGACTACGACCCGGCGGGTCGACCCGTCGGGTTGATCCAATGGGTCAAAATTTTTTTAAAAAAAATTATAAAAAAACTAGAATTTATATTTATAATTATTATAAATTTTATTTATTCATAATATATAAATTCTCATGCATTGCATGTTATGAAAATCCTACCCACCCTTTGGTTCTTTTATAGACTTAGCACCCTCCCCCTCCCCTTTCCTCTAGTTTTCAATGTGGGATGGGATGTGAGACAAAAATAAGTAGAAACTATTCATATCTTCAATCTCGATCATTCGGTTTTTTCATGTCAATCTATACTTATAAATTTTTATCATATACAAACACTAGTACTACACTTTATATAAATATTATTTTTTTGAAAAATATTTTACCTATCAATTATGAAAGATTAAAATAACGAACGAGTAACAAGAAAGTGTGAAGTTCAACACAATACCTTAAACATTTGTGTTATTTGGTAGTTCCACTATGAAATCATGATATATGATACTAAGTTAGGAGTCTTTATGATATAATTTCAAATAATACAAATATTGTTGTTGATAAAGTTGTTACACATGTATGGTATCCTTCATGTCGATTTTCACTTATTTTGAAAATGTTATAGAACTTCGGATTTTCAAGCATAATAATGAAATATATTATTGGGTAATACTTTTCAAATGTGTCTTTTCATTTTATAGCATGCAACACAAATAGGTAATCCAATAACATCATCATTATGTGTATACACAAAATGTGGCTAATTCAACTTTAAACGAGAAAGATTATCATATATCTATATGAAGATGAGCATAGATTTGAAATCAACAACCAAGAAATTAACATAATGCAAGTAAAATAAAACACTTATGATTAATCAATGGATCAACACAACTATCAATTGAATTAAATAGAAAGATTAATCCAACAAATTTGATATAATGTATCATGATGTTCCATCACCATGTGTTATTCATTTCTTTAAATCCTAAGAGGTAAAGACTTTAATTATATTATATGTCACATCATATAATCCAAAGACTTAAATTACATTATATATTCCACCATATAATCCAAATACTTTAATTACATTACATTTTACATCATATAATTCGATTCGTCGAAACATCAATTTCTACAATTTCTTGCCACGTGTCCCGACCCGGCAGGTCAACTCGTCGACCCGTGGACCCGCCGGGTGACCCGAACCCGTTGAACCGTTGAATTTCCGGGTTAGTGTTCGAGTCATGTGCCCCGGGTTCTCGACGGGTCGGACCCGTGGCCATGTCTAAGTGGGCCTATCAGGCCCAAGGCCCAATCTTTTGTAACCTATATATATATGATTATGTTAATGAATGAAACCCTCAATGAGGACTTTACATCAATTGCATCTCTCTACATGGTATCACAACCTTTTCTTCCTCACGGAACCCTAATTTGATCCTCCCGCCTCACCTCTCCACTTAACGCCGACGGCCTCGTACCGCCGCCGCTGCCCTCCCTCTTTTCCGTCACCACCCTACCCTACTTCCGCCGCTCCCGTTCCTCTAGGCACCATGGCCGACAAGCATACAATCCCCTCCTCCCTCACTATCTCCGACATCAGAAGCCCTACCACCGCCTACGCGCCCCCTGCCTTCGGTCGCATTCACGATTTCTCATCGACGCAAGGCTCCGTGCGCGTCACAAGCGGCGGTCGCCGCATACGTCTCTTGGTGGCTTTCGATGGTCCCCGCTGCCTAGCTTCAACCCTCTTTGGATGCAATCCGACTTTCCTGCCCCTCGACATGCCGGTCCTCAGGACTATCTGACATCGTCTGATCAAGGTTCTGTTCTGTCTGATGGGCATCACGCCTTCTCCTCTATGCAGTCGACATCTCCCGACTCTTCTTGGCACATGGACACTGGTGCCACTTCTCACATGACGCACTCCTCAGGTAACCTCTCCTCTATTTCCTTTAAAGGTCCTGCACACTCGATTATCGTCGGCAATGGTGGTCGCCTTGCTACTTCGGGGATTGGCCAAGCCAAATTACAGACCCCAACCCACCCACTACACCTTAACAATGTCCTCATTGCCCCAAAGATTGTCAAAAACCTTATCTCTGTCCGTTAGTTCACTACTGACAATAGCGTTTCTCTTGCGTTTGATCTCTTTGGTTTCTCTGTGAACGATCTTACTACGGGGGTTACTCGCTTGAGATGTAACAGAACCGGGGAGCTCTACCCTGTCACACCACCTTCTACATCCAGTCAGTCGTGCTCGATCGCCCTCTCGGCATCGTCGTCCAGCCTGTGGCATGCACGCCTGGGCCATCCCAGTGCTGCCATTCTAGATGTCCTCCGTTCTCAGAGTCTTGTCCACTGTAATAAAGAGCTACGCTTTAGTTTATGATCTTCCTGTCAATTAGGCAAACATACAAGACTGCCGTTCCAACGGTCCTTGAACTCCACCCTTGCACCTTTTGACATCATTCATAGTGACATTTGGACCTCTCCTGTACCAAGCAAGGATGGTCACAAGTACTACCTTTTATTTCTTGATGACTACACTCATTTTTTGTGGGTTTTTCCATTACAATTTAAGTCCCAAGTGTTTCCTATGTTTGTCAAGTTCCATGCCTACATCAAAACACAGTTTCACACCTCAATCAAATGTTTCCAATGTAACAATGGTCGTGAATTTGATAACAAGGACTTTCACTCTTTCTTCACCACAAATAACATCTCATATCGGTTGTCATGCCCCTATACATCTCAGCAAAACGGCAAGGTCGAGAGAATTATTCGAACGATAACCAACATCAACGACATGTTATCTCCTCAACATCCTCCCTTCTACTACCCTCCAGCATCGCTCACCCACTCAGGCATTATATTGCACCATGCCTAGATATGATCACCTTCGTACCTTCGGGTGCCTGTGTTTTCTAAACATGTCCTCCACCGCCCCACACAAACTCCACCCGCGCTCCACTCCATGTGTCTTCCTTGGCTATCCGTCAGATCATCGCGGTTACCTTTGCCTCGATGTTCAAAGCCATAGGCTTATTGTGTCACGTCATGTCACTTTTGATGAGTCTCACTTTCCCTTCTCTTCTCCTCCTCTCCCTTCTCCCACACCTCCTATGTCCCAGTCTGAGTCAGAGTCCCCCTTCCCACACTTTCTCCTTCCCCAGAGCTCTACCGGCGCTCCTCCCTCTCCCCCTACACCGCCCCCACCACCACCTCCTCCTCCTGCCACCAGACCACACACCCGCAGCGTCTTTGGTGTATTCAGACCTCGTCAGATCGTCTCTATGCACGCCTCCGATCACCCCGCCATCACCTCCCCTGAGCCCTCTCGAACACACCTCCCGTCACACCAATTGCCGTGGCCGTAACATCGTGCAACGCCCGCAACATACCACTCCGCCGCGGCCGCCACCATGCCGCACCCGCCGCACATCATAACCCCGCCCCCAACGCCTCTCAAGTCCCTCCAGCCTCCAACCCGGCCTCGCTATCCCCCATCCCCACCTCCCACAAAACAGCCCTCCTCGACCCGAAGTGGCAGGCGGCTATGCTCAATGAATACAGGGCCCTTACAAGGAATGGTACCTAGGTTCTAGTTCCTCGCCCTCCTGAGGCGAACGTCATTCGCTGCATGTGGCTCTTCCGCCACAAGTTCCGCTCTGATGGGTCATTGGAACGCTACAAAGCTCGTCTTGTGGTTAATGGTCGATCTCAGCAGGCAGGTATTGATTGTGATGAGACATTCAGCCCCGTGGTCAAGCCTGCCACTATCCGAGTGGTTCTAAGCTTAGCGTTATCACGACATTGGGCTATTCATCAGCTGGATGTCAAGAACGCCTTTCTACATGGCCATCTGAATGAGACAGTTTACATGTTTCAGCCGTCGGGGTTCGTTGATCCTGATTATCCCAAGCACGTTTGTCTCCTGAAGCGCTCTCTATATGGTCTGAAACAGGCTCCGTGTGCCTGGTTCTAGCGCTTTGCATCTCATATGCTATGCTTGGGCTTCGTTGGCAGCCTCTCGGATTCGTCTCTGTTTATCTATCGCAGAGGCACAGACATCTCCTTTCTGTTACTATATGTCGACGACATCATCCTCACCGCCTCTTCTGATGCTCTTCGGACGTCTATTATTTCCCAGTTGAGTGCCGAGTTCGCCATGTCGAATCTTGGGCCGTTGACTTATTTCTTGGGAGTCTCCGTGCAGCGTCATGCGTCTGGGTTGTTTGTCTCTCAGAGTAAGTATGCTGCCGAAATTGTTGCTTGGGCCAAGATGAGCAACTGTAAGCCGGTCGCCCCCCCTGTTGATACTTCCAACAAGCTCAGTGCTCACTCTGGTCCTCTGGTTGATGATCCGACGTTGTATCGGAGTCTTGCCGGGGCATTGCAGTACCTCACATTCACTCGGCCAGACATCAGTTATGCCGTCCAGCAGATCTGCTTGTTTATGCATGCACCCAGGGAGCCGCACTTTCAGGCCTTGAAGCGGATCATTTGGTACATCAGTGGTACCCTCGAGTTGGGCAGCACGATCTCCCCTTCCTCTCGACTTGACCTCGTCGCTTACACTGATGCGGATTGGGGTGGTTGTCCTGAAACACGTCGCTCCACGTCCTGCTACTGTGTCTTCCTCAACGACACTCTTGTGTCGTGGTCAGCGAAGCGTCAGTCTGTGGTTTCTCGCTCTAGCGCCGAGGCTGAGTACAGGGGCGTCGCCAACGTTGTTTCTGAATGCTCCTGGCTGCGCAATCTCCTCCTTGAGCTCCGCTGCCCTCTTCAGAAGGCCACCCTCGTCTACACCGACAACGTCTCCGCCGTTTATCTGGCCAGCAACCCCGTCCAACACCAGCGCACGAAGCACATTGAGCTTGATCTCCACTTCGTTCGAGACAAGGTTGCCTTTGGACATGTTCGTGTTCTCCATGTCCCGTCCTCCTATCAGTACGCTGATATCTTCACAAAGGGTTTACCTCGTCAGTTGTTCCTCGATTTTCGGTCCAGACTCATTGTACGGGCCCCTCCACTTTCGACTGCGGGGGTTTGATAGATTACATATTGTGTATAGTGGGCCTATCAGGCCCAAGGCCCAATCTCTTATAACCTATATATATGATTATGTTAATGAATGAAACCCTCAAGGAGGACTTTACATCAATTGCATCTCTCTACATTTATATTAAATTATTACTAATAAGATTTTTTTATATAAAGGTATTTATATAAAAAAACTTGTATTTCTTATACTATCAATGTGAGATGTTTATTTCATATCTTCCACAATTACCAACTCTTCAAACTATATAGTTGGAATCAAGCATCAATTTGGACAGTCCAAAGTTATAAATCCACAAGAGTTTATCACTTAAGAAAAAGCTTCATTTTTAGAGCCCAAGAAACAATATACTTGAAGGGACATTGTTAGCATGAGCTAGTAAATCCTAAGATCTTAGGTTTTATTTATGGCATGAGAGTCGATTCTCGACTAAAGGCTCTTGTGGGATATGGTAAGGGAGTGATCACCATCTAGGAATATGTTCTAAACATTGGAATTGAAGGGACTTTAATTGTTGGCATGTGCTAGTGGATCATAAGATAACTCATCTTACATTTGAAGTATGTATGTCAAATCGGACGATGTCGATTTTAGAAAGTTGTAACATGCTAGTATTGTCTTTTTTATTAAGTAAGAATTTGAGATGAAATATACTTTAATTTCGAGGGGAAACAAATTGGAAGACGAAATATCGTCAAAATATAAAATCGAAAACATAAAAGGTGCAAATACAAACAAGCGGAAGCGCATCCTACACAGACGAAACTAGACAAAACTAAATCTACCATGTTGAGGACGTAGAATACGGATAAAGCGAAGCATCGTCCTGAAACAACACTAACGGCCAACAATACATCAAAAATACTTATGGGTAGTAAAGACAAACCTCTAGAAAACTCCTTCTCGATCACGGAGTCACCTTGTACACACCACCTCGACCACAGTCAGTCCTGATTCCGACTGCTAGAGTCCTAATAAAGAAGAAGAAGAAGGATGTCTAGCCACACTAAAATAAAGCCGCACACCACCCGAACAAACTGCACCTTGAATGACCGATCAAAATGGACCAGTCAAGCCCTAACAAGGTTTAATTCAAGCTCTTTTGGACGATTATATATATTATTTTTTAATTTTTATCCTTTGTAATTTTTTTAATGCTAACGAAAGCTTGGCGTGCAAGGGGCAGATTAAGCCTTGCACGCCAAGTGTGAACAGCCCAGCACGGGACAACTGTAGAAGTGTGCACGACAGAGGAGGGACAACTGCTTGCGACGGGGAATCAGGCCAACCAATAAACGACTGACCAATGGAATCAACGTTTCACATCCAAAAGACACAAAGGTCCAGGACTCCCAAGCAACGTCGAACAACGGATGTAGATGTTACTAGAGGCCGACCTGGATGAACAGCTCCGCCGAAATCAAATCGGCTTCTGCAAGGTGAGGACAGGCGCCTGCTGGTGGCTATAAATGTTGTTTGAGTGCAGTGCCGGCAGCCAAGAGGTGACGGAGGAAGCGGCGAAAACCACCCGCCACCGAGATAACGAACGAAAAGGGAGGAAAACAATGAAGGGCGGAAGGGAATCCATCCATTAAATTTGATTGAAGATGAAATCGGGCTTTAGGCTTGAGGGCCACATGAAAAATCGAACCCATGGTTCGAAATCTGAGATTTTAATGCACAAATTTGACCAGGGAGATTAAAGAAAAAGGGATAGGATTAGGAACCAAAAAACAACAAAAGCCCCATCTTAATCTCGATCTAGATCAAAATCCGAAAGAGGATTTTCGGATTTACAGTTGTTCCCAAATATGACCAACAATAGGAACGCTAGAACACAAGTTTGACGGCGCCATAGCGGCAAGGATGCGGCCGAAGCTGAAATAATTAAGCTGGCCTAAGTCGGAATTGGGGCTCCCTCTCTCTAGAAAATTTAGAGAGAAGAAAGAGCTTTCTTGGTATGGTCTATGCGAATGGTGTTCGCTAGTATTGTCAACATTAATGGGGCTAGCGTTATTTGATATTTTGTGTTAAAATGAAAATAGAGAAAGAGATAGGTAGAGAGACCTTAAGCATTTGGATATGAGAGAAAAAGAATTTAAAAAAATCGAGGTTACAATAATTTACATACGAATCAGGTATAGATTTGTATTAGAGATAAGATCAAAATCATCTGTTGGGCATCTGACCATGAGTCAGAATTCCCTTATGTCCCGACGTTGTCCGCCACACATGTCACCTTGTCATCCCCACCACCTATTTCTCTTGATCTCTTGTCTTCAGTACCTTGCTCAGTCTCGCCAGTTGAGCACTCTACATATCAGTCGCCGCCACCAGAGCCCACTTTTATTGACAATCCACGAGAACGAACACCACCCTCTCCTACAACACTTGCAACACCCATCTCCCCTACCGCTGAACCTCCATCCCCCCAACTGACGCCCTCTCCGACAGTGTCCACACCCCGACCTCCTTCGGCTGAATCTCCACCCCCACCTCCTCCGATCCCTTCTGTCTTACAACACCTTCGCCTCACTGACAACAACTTCCATCCCATGACCACTCGTGCCCAAACTGCCTTAAACCCAAAGCCCTCCACACTACTAAGCATCCTTTAGTCCCGGATCCCAACCCAGACACTGAGCCTAACACCTTTCGCTAGACCACACATCTCCCTCAATGGGTCACTGCCATGGAATCAGAGTTCAATGCGTTATCTTGTAATGGTACATGGTATTTTGTTCCTTGTCCTCAATTTGCTAATGTTGTGGGTTGCAAGTGGGTATACAGGGTCAAATGGAAAGTAGATGGTTCTGTTGAACGCTATAAAGCGCGACTTGTCACGAAGGGATACCACCAAGAGGAGGGTGTTGATTACTTTGACACTTTCAGCCCAGTTGTTCGGCCAACTATGATCTGTTTGGTCTTAACGATAGCACTTACCTTCAACTGGTCAATTCAGCAACTTGACATTAACAATGCCTTTTTGAATGGTGACTTATATGAGCAGGTCTTTATGGAGCAGCCGCCGGGGTTCATTGACAAGACTCAGCCTTCCCATGTCTGTCTTTTCCAAAAAGCTCTATATGGACTTAAACAGGCCCCTCGTGCCTAGTTTAGCAAACTTAAAGCTAGCTTTCTTATTAGCGTCTGGATTTTAGGGTTGTCAATATGATTGCTCTCTTTTTGTCTTCAAAACCTCTGCCTGTGTGATCTATGTCTTGGTTTATGTTGATGACCTGATTGTTATTGGGAGTTCACCCTCCCACATTGCCTTCTTTATTGCGAAGCTCAATCAGGCCTTCTCTCTTAAGGATCTTGGCGACCTTCATTTCTTTCTAGGAATTGAGGAAATATGCTCTAAGGATCTTTTGTTGCTCTGCCAGCAGAAATATATATATTCGAGAGCTTCTCACCAAGTCCAAAATGGTTGATGCCAAGCCGATATTGAGTTATGCTGAACCCCACTCTCGGCTCTCTAAGCATGGTGATCTTTTTCAGGATCCTACTCTCTATCGCAGCATTGTTGGAGCTCTTCAATACGTAAATATTACTTGGCCAGAGATATCTTATGTTTTCAACCGCGTTTTCCAGTTCATGCATTCTCCTATGGAATCCCAATGTGATGCAGTCAAGCAAATTTTTCGTTATTTGAAGGGTACGTTGACCCATCAATTCTCTATTATGTCTGCCCTACAGTTTACCTTAATTGCATTCTTCGATGCTGGCTGGGCATACGACCCTGACGACTTCCACTCTCAATTCAGGTTTGCCATTTATTTTGGCAACACTCTAATCAATTGGACTTTGCGCAATCAACGAGTGGTCTCTCGTTCGACCACGAAGGTTGAGTACCGTGCTATCGCCACCACAACTGCTGAGTTGAGCTAGATCAAGTCCCTCCTTTTTTGATCTTAGACACCACCTTCTCACTCGTCTTGTCTTACTGTGTGAAATTCTCAGTGCTACCTTTATGGCTCGCAATCCTGTCTTGAACCATAGGTCCAAGCCTATACATGTTGATTTTCATTTTGTTCGAGACATGGTTGAGTCCGATTAGCTTCATGTTCGTCATATCAGTGCCACTGATCAGGTTGCGGACATCTTCACCGAAGTAATTGGATCTCGCCACTTTGATAAGCTGACGTCCAAGCTTCATGTCGGTCCACCTCCATGAGCTTGGAGTGGGTATTAGAGATAAGATAAAATCTTATATGGGATATAAGTTATCTTTATATGTAGATAGAACTATCCTTATCTGTAGTGTGTATATCCTGTGATATGTTTTATGTAATCTCCGTATATAAATACATAATCTAGGTATGATCAAAATCATCTGAGTTCTCAATTCTTTTAATTTGTAAGATGTTGCCAATCATATGAGATCATGATAGTTGATGCACTGTGAATAATTGAATAGCACTACACGATTTTGATCATAGTTCACATTGCATTGTAAGACCTTATCATGTTGTCTTCATTTAGATCCTAATAGTTATGCTTCCATTGGTGAATACAATCATTACAATCCTATCGATCAAGCTAATTAAAGGTGACCCTTATCCCCTTAGACCTTAGTGAGTAAGCTAAGCTGATTTTGACAAAGCTAGCTTATTTATTTTCTAGTAGTCGATCAACCTAAAATATGGTTGGATTTTGGTAAGAAATCGCAATGAATGAATGCGTATTTTGGAAAGGTTTTAACTTTGAAGAAAAGCACTTTATTTCTTGTTTCCCCACCTCCCAATTGGAAATTGGAAGTGAAGTGAAGGAGGATTGATTGGGAATCCAATGATGAAGCAAATGAGAGGGGTGTTGAATGTTGCTTTCGGGAAAGACAACAAAGAAGCAAAACTTGTGAGCAAGTGGGGTTGGGTTCTCCTTATCCTGCTGGCCGAATAGGAAATGGGTTATGGGGGGTGTGGGGGTGGTTTTGGGGTTTGGTAGAGAAACAAAAGATTGAAAGCCTAGCTATGTCCATCATCATTGATTTGCTTAAGATTATTGATTTGACATCAATCTTGGCTTGTCCAATCAATGCATTATTTTTGTACTAAAAGTATGATGAGTTAAATTTGCCCAAAATACATACCCGTAGTAATTAATAATACCTTCATTAATTAAAACTTGACGTTTTACTATTCACGTATACTTTTTTAAGGTGTTAAAACTGAGAGTATGTAGTAAAATATTAACTTTTTTAATATATTTTTTAATAATTTCATATTTGTTACTACTAAGTATGAATTTATAAAAACAAATTTTAAAAAAAGTTAATATTTTGTATAGTTTTTATCATTCTAAAAAAGCGTGCATAAATAGTAAATTAACGACAAGTTTTAATTAAGAAAGAAAGTATTTAAAACTATGGAGTAATAATTTATCATATACGGAGTACTCCTTCTTCAAGTCGTAAACCTTTTTTTTTAACAGGAAAAAATTCGAAATCCCAGATGACAACAGAAATCTGGGAAAACGAGAGGCCGAAGGGAATCGGCAGACGGGCTAACCGTCATGAAACAACCCTAAAAAAGCAAAAAACAAAAGAATGCCCGAGGACCAAAGATCTCAGCAAAGAGGACCCGTAGAGCGACAGTCGAAGGACAACAAGAGAAGGCTGCGAATGCCAAGAACATGGGAAAGTCGATGGACTGACACGACGTCTCGACATCGGGGAGACAGATGCAGAAACCCGTCAGCGGAAAAGGCATCTCCTGGGGAAGTGTGGATCAACGACGTTCCCCCCACCTGGATGAGAGATCTTCGAGGATCACGAACACCGCCACGGTCAAAACGAACATAAAATCTCTATAAAATATTTTTTAATCAATTTTTTTTACAAATTGATACATTACTTATTAGTAATAAGTATAAATTTATTAAAAAAATAATATTTTATAGAGTTTTTAACTCCTTAAAAAACATGCAAAAGTCAAGCAATATTTATTTTGAAACGGATGGAGTATCATCTTTTTATTAAATCTTTTTTAATAATATTATACTTATTAGTTATTGTTAATAAATATGAGATTATTTAAAACATTATTAAAAAAAGAAATATTTTATATAGTTTTTATTATCTAAAAAAACGTGCATGGATAGTAAAAAATCAATAATAAGGATCGAATGGAGTACATCTATTCTAAAATACATGCATTTTTAATAATTTATACAAATTTTAATAAAACACCTTACGTTTAAAAAATATCATCATTCTACTAATTTCTTCATAAATTTTACTCCGTATTATTTTTTAATACCCACTACACATTTCAACCAATCAAAATCTTTTAAAAATTTAATAATACGCAAATCAATACAAATCATTGCAATCATCTACCTAGAAAATATAAAAAAACAAGTATTTTGAAACAAAAACTATCATCTAAAAACTCATCTATTTTGGAATGGAGAGAATAAATATTTAAAAAATAACTTAGAATAAACGAGTTTTAAAAAAAACATAAATTGGAAAAATGAGTAATAAAAAATATGAACCAGACAAATATGTCCTTTTTTATATAAACCCGACTCAATTAATTAAATTTGACTTTTATTATTTTAAACTGATTTTTCTTTCTTTTTTTAAAATTAAATTTCCTCAAATTGAGTTTTTAAAATATTTTTTCAATCAAGTTTAAAATTGTTTTTTCATAAAATATAATACTTTTCCATAATAAAGGATTTTTTTCTTCTTGTTTAAAATTAAAATTTTCAAGATAAAAATATCACAATATGCTTTATTATATGATTATAAAAAAAATTAATTATATTGAAAAATGATTTTTTAAATAATAAGTGAATTTTATTATTATTATAAAAACTAATTATATTAATCTTATTTGATGGTAACTAAATGTAAATGGTAGTTTTTTACTATTCAACACATATTTTATGAAGCAAAAAACTATATAAATTATAAATTTTTAATAATTTATAAAAATAAATTTAATATTTATAGTAAATAAGTATTTAGTGTTTAAAAAAATAATATTTTATATAGTTTTTAGCTCTTTAAAATATGCATTGAAAAGTCAAATTAACTTCTTATATTTTTTTATCGGAAGGAGTAAAATTTTTGAAAAAGTTAGTGGAATGATGATTTTTTTTGAAAGTGGAGTGATTTATTAAAATTTGTATAAATGCATGTCTAAAAAACCATATATTGTGAAACGGATGGAGTAATATTTTATAGAGTTGTTTACCTATTAAAAAGTGTATAAAAAAAATCGAAGACCTAAAATATACAGTACTCCAGCCATTTAATTATTTGGACCAACTCCAGCTAAAAGAAGGCTAAAACCTAAAAATAAAAAAGGGCCTACTTTGAATTTTGCTAACTTGTTTCCTCCACTCATTTATATCCAATTTCAATTATTACAATATCATCATCACTCATTGGATAAAGACATTTCACCACTTGCCTGAGTGTGACCTGCAAACCACCATTTCTTCCCATCTTCATTTCCTTTGTAACTGTGCTATTTTTTGTCTTTTTAGGTAAATTCTCCAAAATAGAAGTATTTGCCAAAAGTACCCCACCATTTCACTGGAATCTATTTTCACTCGTTTTTCTTTGATCATGAAATACTTGAATATGGAGTATATAACATTTACATATCCATGATAGTTTTCAATATGCTCGTTTGATTGAATATAAATAAACACATGCACTAAAGGGACTGCTGAGGAAAGTAGCTAGGAATGACATTTTGGGAAAACAATGATATGTTTCAAGAAGATGAGAACAATCAAGCCAAACTAAACTCACAGAGAAGGGCACATGAGGCATACCCTCCTAGTTTTATAAAACTAAACTTTGATGGCTCTGTCCTTTAACAAGAGAAAGTAAGAACTCACATATATTATACATTCAAACCATCTAGATATACTAACCATAACTGAAACAAAAGCCTTGGAACCGCCTCTTATCACAGAGGTCAAGAAAACGGAATTCAATCATTGTCACTTCATATCATTAAATGGCCTTAAAGGTAAAATGTGGATACTAATCAAAAGGATCGTGTCTACAAATAGTCTAACCATTTTGGAATAAACTGGTCGAGTTTTCATGATAAAAAATAAAATAGAAGACCATTATATGGCGCTCTTATTTTTATACGCATCCACAAGCGATCGTGATAAAACAGTATTCTAGGATAACATATTTAGGATGGCTAACACTCACATGATACCCATTATTCTAATAGGCAATCTCAATGCAATAGAAAACGACACCGTAAAATTAAGGGAAGTTACTCCCTCTCTTGCTAGATTTCGCAAAATGAAAGCTATCAAGGAGGAACTAAATCTTCACATGATTCCTTTCAAATGATCACCCTTTATCTGACGGAAATATAACAATGCAAACAATAATACTTATGAATGACTAGATCATGCATTGGTTCATCAAGATGTTTTGACAACTTTCCCAAACCTATATGTTCAACATCACTCTTTTACTGCATCAGATCATTGCCTCATCATAATGCAAATAGGCAAAAAAAGTGGGTAAAAAGGGTTCCTCATTTCGTTTTTGAGATGGCTTTGACCTCCACCTCAAAATATGAACAACTTGTTCAAAAAGTCTGGAAAAACAAGCTAAATGGCTTGTTGGCCTACAAACTGATCCAAAAACAAAATCTTTTGAAAATGAATATGAAGTATTGGTGCAAAAAATAAAAACTCAAACAATATCCTCAAACAACTGTCCAAGATTGATAAGGACATAACTAAACTACAACAAGCACAAAACTGGGGAATAATGAATAACCAACAGGCAAAAAAACTACAACGTCTAGAAAATAAACGAACCCATATGTTATCTTTCAACCATAAATTCCGAAAACAATGAGCCAGGGTAAAACATCTCTAGTCAGGAGATAAGAATACAAAGTATTATCAATGTATGACTAAAATTAGAAGTTTTAGGACTATAACTAATAGTTTTCAAAATAAGAATGAGCTACTTATAGAAGATAAGGAATTAATATCAGATGAAATTATAAATGAACTTACTGAATGTTTCAAATAAAAACACATTATAAATATCTCATAGACTCGAACCAGTTGAAATATATTGGACTTGAAATTACCAATGAAGAAAATAAGCGACTCATTAGCCCCCGGACAGATTAGGAAATTCTACATTTGCAATGGCAGATGACAAAAATCCAAGGTCAAATGGCTACCCACCTGGGTTTTATAAGCATTTCTAGCACATTGTCGACAACTCTGTTTTGTCTTAAGCTTTCCTCGTGTCTAAAACTAGACATGAGGAAAGCTTAAGACAAAACAAATTGAAATTTCATCGAGAGTATGCTTCTAAAAATGGGTTTTCACTCAAGTTAGGTAAATTGGGTTAAGATATGAACATTAGTTTACAAATGAAATTACTCTAGAAAATTTATACAGACCATGATAACCTATGTGTTAAAATAATAAAATAGAATTACCTACAAAATGAGTCAAATCATGGAGAAATACAAACACAATACATCATGGTAATTTGGAAGATTACTAAATTTACAAGTCCTTTTTCACATTAAGGGTCTTCTATGGATCGTTGGAAACAGTCAATCCATAAATGTATAAACAGATCATTGGGTTGATAATCTATTCCTAGGCTGTTTCCGAGAGAATCATAACATTAATCTTCGGGTTTCATACCTCTAGGATGATCACAAAAAATTGGAATACCAGCCTTCTACAAAAACTTTTCCCCTCAAATAAGGTCCAAATTATATGAACCATTAGGATTCCTGAGTGGGACACACTTGATAAATTGATTTGAAAACCAAATACAAATGGGTCATTCATAACAAAGTCCACGCATAAACTAATCAACCAAATTCCACGTGATGACAATAATTACACTTGGATTTGGAAACTTAATATTCCCTTTAGGATTAAGAATTTCATATGAAAAACAGCAATGACGATTTACCTATGAAAATACGATTAAATAAATATTTTACCAAAGTACTTTCCCAGTTTTGTTTATGTAACCGGGATGATGAAGAGTCTCAAAATCTCTTTGAATGCCCAATAACACGATCAATAGTATCCCAATGTGAAACAATAATAGGAAAGCACATCTTGTTCTCAACGTTAACCCAAAATGTTTGGGATAACCTCATAACTATGAAAGAAAAAAGTAAACACTTTGACGACTTGTATTTCTTATGAAAAACGATTTGGGAACTGAGAAATAGTGTTATCTTTAAAAAAACAGAAACATATCAATGGCACAAATCGTCCACCATACAATTACAAATGTTAAAATTGGAATCAAGCGCAAACAAAGGAGGTCAAGCAACAATAGAGAAAATAAAGATGCCCTAAATGGGAACGTCCACCAAGAGCCTTCTACAAACTAAATGTAGATGGCTCCGTCAAACCCTCTGACAACTGTAGCGTCGGAGATATTGTTTGGGATAGTAATGGTCAGGTTATTGATATTTTTCAGTCTGATCATTATTACAAATAGAAGCAATTGCCTTCTGTAGCATGATGAAGGTAACACTCGAAAGAGGTATAAGGAACATCATATTGAAGGGGACAATCTTAGAGTAAACACAACCATTGAAGATAGCAACAAAGGTACATGGGGAATACTTAGAACAGTTAAGAAGATTCACAATCCTGAGAAGAAGCTTCAATAACATTGAAGTGCGGAATAGGCAGATAAGAGGCTAACAAATACTCTAGCAAGGGAAGAAGAATAGAGTATGGCAACTTTTCGCAAAAGCTGAAACTGGTAAGATCTTACCAGCCAGAGGTAAGACCTTATCTGAAACTCATAAACAAGTTAAGCAAGAATAACGAATAAGAAGCAAGGCAAACGAAAATAATAAGGATAAAGCGCAGAAAGTAAAGCACACGCGAATTGTTAACGAGGTTCGGCACAACCTTGCCTACGTCCCCGCCTAGGGTTATCCAACCCGTAGGATTCAACAACTTTATTTCACTTTATCTTATGAGCCCTAGATACAACCTCTAGAAGACCTTCCCTCTTCTAGACTAACTTCCTATCTAGCAACTCAAGCGCACTAGTGAAATAAAGCTTCGAAGGATATCGGAGTACCCTCTATGATTGGGTAAAGAACCCTGAGTATAACTCAAAATGAATTGTACGATAAAGCTCAATGTAAACCTCACACACTCAAAGAAATAAAAACGCTCAAGCAAGGAGTGATGTGAGATCGGTGTTGTAGGAGACAAAGGATTGCAGGAGAAACTTTAAGCGCTGATGTTGAAGCTCTACCCTTCTGCCAACTTCTTTGTCTTCTTATATAGGTTAGCCCCTCCGAGTTTGAATGATTTGAACGATTGAATTTCGGGCGCCTGATTTGTTGAGAGACGTTGCTATACTTACGGAGAGAAGCACCTGTAATTCAAAATTATGTTCCAGCAGCTACGCCTGGGATATGGTTTAAATTGAAGCGTTGAAGGCTGAAAGCTTGGTCATCCAAATCCCCTAAATATCTCAACAAACAAATTAATATCTATATATATATGGTTAGCAAAAGATAGACTTTAAAAGAATCAAACCAAATATATATATATATTGGCCTTAGTTCAAAACTGACCCATCAAATAAATCTATGACCAATAAAGGTCTAAATAAAGTCGGATTTACGAGCCTAATAAATAAGCTTATAAAAAACAGGCTCGTATAAAACTGTTGCACAGTATTGGTAAGGCCTTATCAAAACTAGTAAGGTCTTACCAAAACCTGGAAACCATGGTTTTGACTTTCAATAAGGTCTTGACTGTGATGGTTTGTTTTGAAACGTTGAAGGCAACCAAAGATTGGTTCAACCAAATCTCTTGAAGATCTCAACAAACCAACAACCTTTTGAATTTGAGGATTGCTCCACAAGATCTTCAAAGAAGCTTTTAGAAAGTCAACCCCAAATCTTCAATAACCAAATCAAATCCTGCACAAAATCTCCAACAACTAATTTAAGTATAAATTCCAATAAATAGTCTAATTAATATTTGTATAAAATAAATACTACCTTTCTTTGTCTTCCATCATACTAACAATATAACATCAAGATAGACTCAACAAAATCTATTTCAGAAATTTCTAAACAAAAGCAAACACCAGTGCTGATTATATTGCTAAAGCTCAAAAGACTTGTAATGTGATTAACATCCCTTTGAATAGGGAGCTATGTAACATCATCTTTAAGGATGATCTTTGTGAGTTAAAGACATCCTAATTTTTGCCTACTGTAAAACAAACCTGGAGAAAGCACGATAGGACTCATCGTTAGAAAAGAGTTAGAAGAAATGAGTATGATAAAACATAAGAAGTTACAGGGAAACAAATACCCCTAGAAGTAGAAACATAATTAACAACATTGAAAGGAATTAAAGTTACAACAGAACCAACCAGGTCCGTATTCCTTGAAGAGAATATGGACATGACTTTGGTCTCTCTTGAAAAATTCTCTAGTGCCTTACTAACTCATATACAATGCAATAACAATATAATAACAAATAAAATCGCACACCTTAGTCACTATGTGTAACTGTGTAAGATGGTTTAATTCAGAATCAACCAGGTCTCATTAACCACATTCGAAATAATGCACGGTAGGCATAGGACGTTCCCCTAGCAGCCAACTGAATTTTTTCAATATAAAAAATAATACTCCCTCCGTCCCCCAGTACATGTCTTTTTAACCCATATAGTTTTGTCAATAATACATGTCTTTATCGAACTAATTATTACAATTAACCTCATTCGTATTTTTCTTAAAACTTTATAATTTCTTTCAATATTTTTCAAAAAAGTACTTATCATGCTATATATATATATATGTGAAAAAAGTTATTAAATTTTACTATATGATTTTTTTAATAAAATATCATATTTATACCATAATTTATGGTTTTTTTTCAATATATTTTTTTAAAATTCTTCATTATATATACCAAGAAAAAAAATTCCAAAACAAAAATTTTGCTCCAACTCTAAAAAATCTTGCGGTTGTCAATGATCATTATAGTTAATTTTCACTCATGACCAATTGAATTCACTCTAATTTTTGGGCCAACTAACTAGTTTATAAGTTTTTCTTAATTACCGTGCATATGACTAAAAAGACATGTATTGACGGAAGAAGGGAGTAATAGGGGAAAAAAAACTTGCCAAGCATGGGGGTGAGCAGTTTGGATCCCCTATATCATTTTTTGTGTTACATCTGGTGTTATACTTAAATTTTTTTTTAAAATTAAAATTATATTTATACTCTATATACGTATATTAACATGTTTGTAAACTTTTATTTTGAAAATATATGTTTTAGAAAAATAAAAAAATAGTTTCTAAAATAATCAATTTTTAATACGAGTACTAATAATTTTTCATAATAAAATTTTATAAATATGTTAATATAAGTGTATAGAATATAAATATATTTTTCATCTTCAAAAAAAATATAAATATTTTTTAATACTCCGTATAAATCTATACTCGAAATATTAAGTGTAAGATTCGATGTGATAAGGGATCGAGATGGGGTGGGAGATGGGGACGGAAGGAGATGCAACATAGTGAAGTGGGGCCAACATCACGTGCAGGTCACATGGAGGAGGAGCCTCGTACGGCCCCATCCCAATTATTATTGATAATTGACCATCACCATGAATATGATTATCTTGATGGAGATTTACCAGTTGTCGGAATATTTATCTTTCATTTAAAATTTTGGGATATTATTTTTTTTATAAAAAAAATTACTCCGTATGTAGAAAAGAAAAATGAAAAAAAAAAAGAAAAAGAAAAAAAAGCTGAAGGGAGCACGTGGGGACAGCTAGCACGCACCCGTGGGGACAGCATGCACCTCAATCATCAACCCAACATATTGTCGGATTTTTCTCTCTCCACTCAAACCTTTAATTATTTCCACCTACGCTTTTTTAGAATGATAAAAAATTAAAAACCTTTAATTATTCTCCATTTTAGAGATTTTATACTTCATTCGTTCGACAAAACATGTCGTTTACTATTCACGTACGCTTTTTAAAATGATAAAAAGTTAAAAACTATATAAAATATTTATTTTTTTATAAATTTTTTAACAAGTTTGTACTTATTAAAAAATAGATATTTTATACTCCCTCCGTTCAAAAATATTTGTCGTTTGACTTTTGTGCACGTTGTTTAAGGAGCTAATTAAAACTCTATAAAATATTATTTTTTTAATCAAAATTTTTTTTATATAAATTGATACTTATTACTAATAAGTATCAATTTATATAAAAAAAATTTTGATTAAAAAAATAATATTTTATAGAGTTTTTAGCTCCTTAAACAACGTGCACAAAAGTCAAACGACAAATATTTTCAAATGAAAGGAGTATAGTTTTTATCCCCGAAAAAGCGTGCGTGAATAGTAAAGTGACATGTTTTACCGAACGGAGGGAGTAGTTTTTAGAGAATTAATTTTAAAGCGTTTTTTTATTTAATAGATTTCTTATCTGATTTTCCAAAATGAAAAACTAGTAAAAAAATCGAGAGATTTTCTAAATATGCAGCATTTTCTAAAGATAAATTATTTTTCAAATCCTAGAAATAAAAAAATTATTGGAGTTAAAACAAAATTGATTTAAAAAATATAAAATTTATTTTCTCATTTTTCAAATCTTAATTCTTAGAAATGCTCCCTTGAGTTCCGCCTATGTGCCGACATATATGCGTAGGTTAGGAATGTATTTGTAATTTGCTTCATATATAATCGATCGCTCTGTTTTCCTTTTTAACTTGGTGAAGCAAACAATCAAATTTAAAAAAATGTTAATTACAGTTGGAAAGATGAAACTTTTTAATAGGTTAACTTGAAACATAAAAATGGAGTCGAATCTATCCGAATTCATAATTAATTTTGGAGAATATCAAGGTTGATTTTGGTCCAACAGCTTCTCCATTACATTTTCCAAAATAGAGAATGAGGAGAAAAAATGGAGATATTTCCCTAAATTTGGAGAAAACTCTATATATTTTGGAGTAAACTCCATAATGGAGAATCTGTAGGATTTCAGTCCAAAAAAATCCAGAATATGTGATTCATAATTCTCCATTTTGGAGAATTGTTTAGAGAAGTTGTTGGGCATGCTCTTATGCTCCTTTTAGGAATTGAATTTTTATAGTTATTTAAAAAAATCAAATTCAATTTAAATTCTAACTAGATCGAGCAGGACCCTTATCAAATTTAAAGGCTTATAAGGAAACAATGAATATTAAAGATGAAACGTTATTGAAGCTACGAATGCAAGAAAAGTTATGGCTCGACCGACTACCAAGCTACTTGGCTGAGTACCAAAGGGTTTTTAGGGCGATGGGCTGAAATTTAATACAAAATTATTAAATTATTTCTTTAGCATGTAGTTGCCTATAAATGAGTCCGGATCCTCTACAACACCCGGTGCACTACGAAATTATTTCGGGTATAATTTTATATTAAAAAAATTTAAAAATATATTTACATTCCACATACTTATATTTATATGTTTATAAACTTTTTTTAAAAAAATTATGTTTTAAAAAAAAACATAAAATTTATTTTCTAATATAATTGATCTTTTAATTTTATAAAATTTTTTAAATGATTTTTTTATAATAAAAATTTATAAACATATACATATAAGTATGTGGAATGTAAATATATTTTTTAATTTTTTTTAAAATAGAATTATACCCGTAATAATTTTGTGTTGTAGAGGATCCGATTTCCCTATAAATACACTAGTAAAGCATGAAATTAGATATATTCATGCACAAATTTTCAGACCTATAGAGTTTTGTTACATCTAGTTAGTAAGTTGTTATTTGAAAAAAATAAAGTTATGTACTTCTATTATGTCGCTTTTCCCGATTATGTCTCCGTCGTTAAATTGATTTTAGGGTTAGGTGAGTTGATGAATGATCATGATTGCTAATGATTTGAATATTTGATGCATGCTTTATTAAGTTTTCTAATTTAATTGAATTGAATTGATAAATATAGGTTTTGAATGAGTGAAGTTAACCTTATTGTAAAACTAGATCGAATCCCTAATATTTGACAAGAAAACGATTCGACAAGGTAAATGCAAAAGCAAAACAAACAGAACCAATCAAGAACACGAGAATTTGTTTACGCAGTTCGGCGAACCTACTCCGCGGAGCCTCAGGAGGGAGAGACTCAACCTCGGAAAAATCCACTAAGCAGATCAAGAGTACAAGTCATGGTTGCATGTCACAATCAAAGAACAAGAAGACGAACTTCAAGACGAGATGACGAGAAAACTCCCTGATCTTCTTAGATTTGGGATCAGAGAAGATATAACAACAAGATGACGGATAACACATGAAACGGATGTCGTCTTCAAGGATCTATGGTAGATTTGACTCAGGATGCTCGATCAGAGCTTCTTCAATGGTGAATTCTCCTCGATGATCTCTCGACACTTCAACTTCTCTCTCTCTCTCTCTGTATTGGCTTACCGGCTTCAAGAAAGCAGCAACTGAGGAGCTCTCTTAGGGTTTGATCCCTTATAAAGGGAACCCTAAGTCAAAACGTTGCATTCCACTTAGCTGAAGACTTCAACGGAGACAGAATAGGTAAGCCAGGCCAGTGAGCGGTGTTGGGATTTTTAGCCCAATTACAAGATCTGAACCTAGATTACATAACTTGCCCAATCTACCATACAAGAGCTTATAACCTATAGTTCTAACATCTTATCATATGACATGCCATCCTATGACTTTATACAAGACATTTAAGATTACAAAGCATAATAAATATGCCCTCCTAATCTGAATGTCCAACCTTGAACTACCAGTAGTAGATTTTTCATGGGGTGTGAGTGAACACTTATCCGTCATAGGCTCATGCGCGCACCTGCAAATTAGTGGACATAAAAAATATGCAAGGCATTCCTGCAAAAACAAAACTTGTTAGCAAGAACAATCTTGGTTCCAAAGTCAGTTGGGTTCTCCTCACCCTTGATCTTCTTCACCTGCAGGACCTGTTCTTCTACTCTATGTCTGATATAATGGAACCTCATATCTATGTGCTTGGTTTTTTCATAGTACATAGGGTCTTTACACAGGTATAATGCAGTTTGAGAGTCCGTATTAATTACAGGTATAAAGGACTTTCGAAAAACCTCTTCCAAAATTCCTTTCATCTAGACATGCACCTTCCTTGGCAGCTTTAGTAGTTGTAATGTATTCAGCTTCTGTGTTGGAGAGTGCAACAACATATTGTTGTTGTGACTTCCATGATACACAATTTCCAACTCAAGTGAAAAAATAGGCGGTAGTTGACTTTATGTTATCTTTGTTGCTAGCATGGTCAGAGTCAACAAACCCTAGTACTTGGGAAGCAGACTTATAGGCACTATATACCAAACCCAGATTTCTGGTGCCATATATGTACCTCATAAGGTACTTCATTGTAGTCCGGTGAGCTTGCACTGGATTTGACATGAACCAGCTCAACACACTAATAGCAAAAGCCAAGTCAGGTCTTGTACAAAGCATGGCATACATTACAGAGCCCACAATAATATCATAAGGCACATTTGCCATCTCTTTTCTTTCACTCTCAGTCTTAGGGAAGTGAACTTTAGAAAGCTTCAAGTGCCCTTCCAATGGGATAGGTGAGGTTCTAGTGTTATCCACATTAAACCTCTTGGGATAACATGAGTTGCTTCTTTTTCCTATCCCTTATGATGCCAAGAATCTTTTGAGCATGGCCAAGGTCTTTCATCTCAAAATGTTTCAATAAGTCCCTTTTCACAGTGGAGATAATAGGCATAGAAGGACATATCAGCAAAATATCATCCATATAAAGCAAAATAAACATGGGACACAGAGATTTAAGACCCTTAAATACAGTCAGGAATCATATTCAAATCTCAGAAAATCAATCTTCTTCATGCACATATGGCTTTACGGCCCAATTACAAGATCTGAACCTAGATTACATAACTTGCCCAATCTACCATACAAGAGCTTATAACCTATAGTTCTAACATCTTATCATGGAGGGCCTCTTGATTGAAGCTCCTACTGAGTATCTAACCATGGAGGGCCTCTTGATTGAAGCTTATAGCTCTCGAAGAAACCTAGTCCCTCGCGCTGGAGCTCGCCCCGAGTATCTAGCCGCGAAGGGCCTTTTTATTGAAGCTCAAAGCTCTCAGAGAACCACGTCCCTCGCGATAGAGCTTGCTAAGATTATCTGGACATGGATGGCCTCCTGATTGAAGCTCAAAGCTCTCGAAGAAACCAAGTCCCTCGCGCTGGAGCTCCCACCGAAGTATCTAGCCGCGGAGACTCCTAATTAAAGTTCAAAGCTCTCGAAGAAACCGAGTCCCTCATGTCGTACCTTGTCAGACTCGAGCCCGCGGAGGGCCTCCTGATGGAAGCTTATAGCTCTAGGAGAAAAAAAAACGAATCCTAAATCTAAGTCCCTCGTGCGTTGGAACTCATTAGAGTCCAGCCTACGGAGGGCCTCTTGATAATAGCTCATAGCTCTCTATAGGATGAAGTCCATCGAAACTTTGCTTACTAAAGATCAGTTGTAAAGCTTAGTGTACGACTTCATCAACTTGGAGCTATAAAGAGCTAACCGTGCTAAACTTGGAAACATTCATGAATCAAAGTTTAGAAATCCAAAACTGAAGGGAATATACATAGTTTAAAAGATAGTTTGGGAATCCAAAAGTGCTAATATCCAAAGATAGTTTTGAAAGCTTAGGCATTGGACTGCCCTTTTCAGGTTCATCCTCGAGCAGGCCCCAGTCCTCCTATTTGCTCTTCGGATCAAATATCTCTAAAGGGGTTCCAGGGTTCTCCACATATTTCTTCACACTTCAAAAGATGCCCGCCTTCATTCCTTGGTTGAAGCACTCCATGTACCTATCATGGATAAACTCTCGACCATCGACTTCCTTCAACCACTCGGAGACAACACGGGCCTTGAAATGACGACTGTCAAAGGTTTTGATCCAACTATCCACAAGCTTGGTGCATTTGCGCTAGGGATTGATAACCAGTGAAGGGAAATATCTCCATATGTCCACAATGAATAAAGCTAGAGCTCTTTCTGAAGCTGCACCATTTCTTTAACTGCCTTGCTTTTCTCCGCTCAAGCGGCTTCAAGGGATGCTTTCATGCACCTTGGATATTGGCTTATCTTTTGTGGCCTCACGAACTTGGGACTCTGCAAGGGAGGATTGAAGCTCATCCATATGAGATTCCAAGGATGCTTTTCCCCCTTGCTGACTTGGATCTGGTCATCCAAGACCCCCATTCGCATCGTCAGCTAGCCCACCTTGATACGAGACTCCTTCAAGAGACGACGGAGCTTGGATGCTTGTTCCTCCAGCTCTTTGGATGTCTTAGTCTTCTCCATCTCCTGCTTCAACCGCGTATTTACGTGGGCATCTCGTACGCTATTTCACAACTGGATGATCCGCGAATGAGAGCTCTGCGCAATCACATGCCCCTAGCTAATAGAGGACAAGATTCAGCCCAAAGACAAAAAGGAAAAACAAAGTTCCTCACGCCAAACAACTTACCCATTGGATCCATCAGTACTACTCCAGGGCAAACAGGTCGTCGGTTAGATCATTCAAGAATTTTTGCTCCGATATCCCCACATCCAAAGGGAGTTTTAGCTTGTCGAGGTCACTCTGGTCAAAGTTGGGCATGCGATAAAGCTCCTGGCCTTGCTCATCCTCTAGAAAACCAACCATGTTCCAATCCGTTCCGGCCCGGGGGTAAGGGCAGCTTGCCTTGACCGTTTGTTCTTTAGAGTGGGGGTCATTGGCGATTCTGGGGCAGTGGGAGTAGCCTAGGTAACAAGAGCGGGAGTATCCTAGGCAACAGGAGCAGGAGTAGTGGGCGATGGCTAAAGGATTATGAGGTCCAGGGCCGGAAGGGGTTCAGTGGGAGACTTTATTACCGATGCTTGGGTTTTTTTAGAATGTTGGATACATCCACTGATAACTTCCTCTTGTTAGTCCTTAACCCTTTCACCCGTTTTATAAATGCCTCGATATCCATGTTATCCCCAAAACCAAAAAGAGAGTAATAAGTAAAAGTGGGATAACATGAATAGAGTTTATAATTAATACTAGGACGGACGACCTGTCCGCGGGTGAGGGAGACTCAATACAACCATCACCAATTGCAGAGGCGACAAATTTTTGTGCCAAGACATTTTTAACAGACACGGGAAGACTGATTCAAAGAAGAACACAAACGGAGCGAGCGAGGGGTGCCGACGAGGTCGAGGTCATCTTTCCTCATTGAAGTAGTCGGAGGAAGGTCGAGGTCGAGGTAGTCGGAGGAAGGTCGTCTTTCCTCATGCGTGGGGAGGAGGACAGAAGAAGAAGAAGAAGAAGAAGAAGAAGAAGAAGAAGAAGAAGAAGAAGAAGAAGAAGAAGAAGAAGAAGAAGAAGAGGAGGAGGAGGAGGAGGGGGTGAAGCATAAGAAGAAGATGATCAAGCGTGGAAAGACGACGAAACAAATCTCAACAGACAGGATATTTCATACTTATATAAACTGATGCATTGTATCCTATATGAAAGCTTGTTGATGCTTCTCATAAAATCCCCCCCCCCCCCCCCCCAACACAAAAAAAACTTATACTAATAAAATAATTAGATAACTGCAATTTATATGAAATTAAATTAAATAAAACTAATAATTTTATCTTATCTAATATCATAGGATATATATATATATATATGCATTGTATCCTATATATGTAAATGTTGTATATAGATTTTAATAGAATTTAATCTTCATTTATTTAGTTTGGGTGTATTTGGTGTAGCCATAGTAACAACTTGGGCTACGCAATTTAATTTCTGAACAATGAAAGCAAATGTGGGGTGGGGGTATTTTGTGTAGCCAGTGTAAAAAGTTGGACTATGCAATATAATTTATGAAAAAAGGAAGGCAAGTAGAGTAATAATTAGGAAAGAGAGGGGTGTCGGGGAAGGAAGAAAACAAGATGACACGCACGATTCATTGAGGTTTCAGGGGGAGTGGGGACCACTAAAACCCCAGTGCATGGGAAGTCTTACGTGGCGCACCCCACGTGACTTTCCTCTTGGAACGGAAGAGGAATGGTGGGCCCGCCCCTCCTCCTCCCACGTGAAGTCCACCCTCCTCTGTCTCACCCCCCTCCTGTGGTCCCCACACTCATTCATGTCTTTCTATTTGTCCAATCATTGCATCATCGTCGCTACGCATGCACCAATTAAATTTTTTTTTTAATGATAAGGAGGTTTCGAGATTATTGAATACGGAGTACTCCGTAATCTTTTACTGGTTGAGTACTAGTCTGTAAAGTATTCAAACCGAAAAGTTAAGTGATAAACCGTAAGACAGGTTCAATCCATGTTAAGATAATTTCCACGGGTCTAAGTCTTAGTATTCAAAAGACATGAACCGATAAGTCAAGCAACAGACTCATCCAAATTAATGAAGACTTGAGCACCCATTCGAGGTACTTCTCCTTTACTACTAGAGCAAGGAGTCATTGGTTCATTGATACATCAATTGAAAGTGTTAAATGCAATTGAAACATTGCCTAAATCCTAAAACGGTTTTTTTACTATTACTACTCTTTATCTCTTTTGTAAAATACATATCATTTGACTTTTTGATATATTTGTTAATGAGCTAAAGATTATAATATTCCTTTCGTTCGGCAAAAATATAACTTTACTATTTACGCACGCTTTTTAATAATTTTTTTAATAATTTCGTAGCTATTATTAATAAGTACAAACTTGTTAAAATTTTTTTATAAAAAATAAATATTTTTATATTTTTACTCCCTCCGTTCGGCAAAACATGTCATTTTAGATTGTTTCACAAGTTTTAAGGCAATTAACAAATGTACTAATTTACCCTCAGTTATTACCCTCCTTTTTTACTTTATCGAAAACTACAACTAACAAGCTATCAATCATGTCAAGGGCATTTTGGTAAAGTAAAGTGCAAAATACCTACAATGACAAGTTTTTTTGAACAAAAATAACACCCTAAAATGACATGTTTTGCCGAACGGAGGGAGTATCATTCTAAAAAAGCGTGCGTCAATAGTAAACAATATGTTTTGCCGAATGGAATGAGTATAAAATAGCGACCTTTTATTAATTTTTCAAACAATTTCAAATTTATTATTAATAAGTTTGAAATTATTTATAAAAAATTACTATTTTATCGATTTTTTAAAATAATTTCAAATTTATTATTAACAAGTTAGAAATTATTAAAAAAATAATTTTTTATATAGTTTTTAACTCTTTAAAAATGTTTCAAAAAGTCAAATTAACGACATGAACAAAAATAACATATGTTCAGTAATCATTTAAAGTTTGAAAAAAATAATAATATAGACGAATCCTAATTCATTTATTTATAAGCTATCGAATTATAAATCTATTTACCGAATCTAAAATCTACACCTTTAAATGTATTTTTTTTTTTTGCTCTTAACCTTTAAATGTATATAATACCTTAATGAATACACACATAAGCATTCCATTCAACCGTAGTTAACTTTTATACGACAAAATATCTTATAAGGATTTCGGACCCACCAAATCCATCGAGAAGACTTCGAGGAACCATTTTACGACCACTTGACATTCAACTTGCTTATCTAAAACCCTTCCATTCCAATAAAGCTATTACGGAGTATTATTAACACTTTTCCGTTAAATAAAGTTATTCTAAAAGACTTGTGAATTAGGATTACTAGTACAATTCTCACGTTATGACGCGATTTTTTAAAACTAAAATATTAATAATATATATTATAAAATATTAATAAAACGTTAAGATAAAAATCATAAATTTTTTTACCATAAATGCATTTTATAATTCTCTTATAAAATTATTTTTAAAAAATCTCATGTAAAGTATAATACATAAATATAGGTATTTTAAATCACTAGTAATAATAATATCAATATCATTACAACTTTGTCCAAATGTGATGTGTCATAACCAATTAATAGTTAGATTCAATATTTTGAATTAAGCCCAATAATTATATTAGATTGAATTCAATGTTTTAAATTAAGTCCAGTAGTTAGTAAATATGTTAGGAATAAAAGAAAAATGTGATTGGTTTAAAGAGGTAAAAGGAATAATAAATAATAATAATAACAATAAAAGGAAATAAATAACCAAAAGGGGCAAAAAAACTTGATTGATGGAAATGAGAGGATTAAGGAGAAGATGACACACAAGCATCAAATATTCTAAATTAAGAGTACTATAAATAGATATAGATGCAGATATATAGGTAGTTAGTAAATATATTAAGAATAAAAGAAAAAATGCGATTGGTTAAGGAGATAGAGAGAATAATGAAAAAAAATTCTTAAGGAAATAAATAATTAAAAAGGGCAATAAAAACTTGATTGGTGGAAATAAGAGGATTAAGGAGAAGATGACACATAAGCATTAAGTATTCTAAATTAAGAGTATATATAGATATAGACTGATCGGGAGCTAGGTTTCTTGGCGGCGCTAAATGTTGTCTTCCCCAACGTCCAGCATCTCCTTTGCTGGTTACACGTGACGAGAAGATGCGAGGAAGCTGCTCTGAAGATCACAAAGAATTTACACCACGCTGGCATCTTCAAGGGCAACTATTGGGGGTTGTTCCAATCGAGGTCGGAGGAATCATTCACCCGACGTCGTCGGGCGCTACACGCTGCATGGCACCCATTCCCAGGTGTGGTGGCGTATTTAGAGGCGGTGTGGCTTCCGTACAACAGGAACATCGTACGATGCTACGTAGATAATGTCTTCCATTTCGACACTCGTACAACAAACAAGTACACTTTACTTCATATCTCCCATTACAATATGATATGACATCAAACATTTAGTGATATGAACTTCAATGTTTATGTGAAACTGTTTACAGAGTTGAGGGTCAACACAAAGTTCTCAAGGAGGCACTGTACTCATCGACTGGTGACTTCCGCATCGTGATCGATGCAATCCATAGAGTCAACGATTGCCAACTGCATGAGTTGCAAACTGCTTTGGAGATCGACCGCTTCAAATGGCCAACGACGGCATATAAAGTCAACCTTTTTGATGAAGTAAAGACTTTAATCTCCAAAAAGTGCTTCGACTATCTGTACAAGTTGTGGCAGGATGTCGTAAACCAAAACATTCCTCCGGAATGCACGGACCGACATTGGAGGGTTTGTTACAGGATCCCTTGTGTCCATGAGATTCAGGCATACGTCAATTCCGGTACTCCGATACCCGCTGAGGACATCCACCCGTTCTGGATGGATTTGTCATGGACTGACATCGACGACACCCCACTGCCGTATGACCTGTCATCTTCATACACGGCTTCCAACGATGTATGCGACGATGAGCTCCACCAACCCTCATCTGCAAGCGTCCGATCAAAAGGGAGGCCTCGGGGGTCGAGGAATGCCTGCAGAACCAACCCGTTGCCATACGAGGAGTTAAGGGAAAGATTTGAGAGAGAAGAAGCACGTGCTGATCGACATACTGCTCGACATCGTCCACAAGCAACCTCAGCTAGACGTGGATGTGATGATGTGTTCGGAGGGTTCAACTGGGGTCGAAACAACGTTGATCCCTTCATGCTCGGACATATTGAGGGTGTGAGGGACACTATTGGAGATGGTCATTGTGGCTACCGTGCTTTGGCGTCATTGACATCACCGATCGACGAGTCTGCTTTCCCGGAACTCAAAACATTTTTATGCAATCACTTGGAGGATCACGCCGATTTGCGGTGTATCTAACAAGACCCTATATATATAAAGATCATTTATGGTACACCGTAGACAACTGATCACATGAAACAAAGGATAATTAGAAACAAGATAACATTAAATGACAACTCACTACTTGCAAAAAAATAGCTAGAGTGGATATTTGAAACAACAACTATAGAACTAGGAGGATTTCAAAGCAGCTTACTGGGAGGAAGGGGAACAAAGGCCCTCATTTGAAAGAGGCAGCAATAGGAAAAGAAGGAATCTGATATGGAAATGACCACCGCCAGGGTTGGTCCAACTGAACTTCGATGGGTCTTGAATTGTCTCCAATCGGGGAGGCATTGGCTAGATTTGTCACTCGCAACCACAATGGTGAGGTTCTCGACTACAAATCTTTTTGATGTGGCATTGCTTCTCCTCTACTTGCTTTAGTTCGTGGTCTTAATCAAGGTCTAATTTTAACAAGGGATTGGAGTGTGCGCCAAATCGAAGTGGAGGGTGATAACTTGATTGTAATCAACTTTGTTCTTGAAGTTTGGAAGCCACCCTGGGTGATAGAGATGGTGATGTCAGATATCTTGGTTATTCTTTTATTTATTTAGTATGTCTACTGTACTCACATATTTTGAGAGATCAATTCAAAGGTGGAGAAATCGCTTGGTTTGGTCACTAGATTGTTTTTGAGAGTCTGTTATCAAATTCTAATTTATGAATCCTTATTCGTAAAATTGCTATTGAGTTGTGGTCTTGTAGGATATGAGCTTCACCCGAATTATTATAATCTTATACTCTCTCCGATTAAAAATACATATCGTTTGACTTTTTTTACACGTATTTTAAGAAGCTAAAAACTATACTCCCTCTAATCCAAAATACATGTCGTTTGACTTTTTTACACGTATTTTAAGAAACTATAAACTATATAAAAATGTCAACTTTTTTTAAATTATTTTTTTACAACTTAATATTTGTTGGTAATAAGTATTAAATTGTACAAAAATAATAATAAAAAATTAATATATTATATAGTTTTTAGCTCCTTAAAATACGTGTTGAAAAGTCAAACGACATGTTTTTTGGATCGGAGGTAGTATAAAATATCAATTTTTTTTAAATTATTTTTTACAACTTAATATTTGTTGGTAATAAGTATTAAATTGTAAAAAAAATAATAAAAAAGTTAATATATTATATACTCCCTCCATTTGAAAATAATTGTCGTTGAATTCTGTGCACGTTGTTTAAGGAGCTAATTACCCTATAAAATATTATTTTTTTAATCAATTTTTTTTTTATAAATTGATACTTATTAGTAATAAGTACTCCCTCCGATTTTTAATATAAGGCATTTGACTTTTTTTCACGTAGTTTAAGGAGTTAAAAACTACTCCCTCCGTTCGGCAAAACTTGTCATTTTAGCTTATTTTACAAGTTTTAAGGCAATGAACAAATGTACTAATTTACCCTCAATTATTACCCTCATTTTTTACTTTATCGAAAACTACTCCCTCCGATCCAAAAAGGATGTCGTTTGACTTTTTAACACATATTTTAAGGAGTTAAAAACTATATAATATATCAACTTTTTTTAAATTATTTTTTTACAACTTAATATTTGTTGCTAATAAGTATTAGATTATAAAAAAATATAAATAAAAAAGTTAATATATTATATAGTTTTTAGCTCCTTAAAATACGTGTTAAAAAGTCAAACGACATCCTTTTTGGATCGGAGGTAGTACAAATAACAAACCATCAATCATATCAAGGACATTTTTGTAAAGTAAAGGGCAAAATACCTACAATGACAAGTTTTTTTGAACAAAAATAACACTCTAAAATGACAAATTTTGCCGAACGGAGAGAGTATTGATTTTTTCTTTATTAGGGCATCAGGTCAAAATGGATCAGATATTGATTCGAATTTGTTTTGTGTAAGATACTATATTTTTGGATTTCGATCGGATCTAGATTGGGGTGGATCAAATAGGGTTAAATTTTACCAACCCTACGAGTGACTTAATAAGATGAGGAGGGACATGCTCTCCATGCCCCCTTGGTTCCCTCTAGAACGAGGGTTATATTATTGACGGAAATCTATCTCTTTAAAGAGAACATTTACTCACAACTCAAATATTTGGTCAAAGAAACATTTACATCTAAATAAATGTAATATTTATAGCAGGAAGTTTTGGGAGCAGAAGAAATAAAGTAATTAATACCCAATTAAACATTCACATCTAAATAAATGTCATATTTAAATAGAACAATTTTGTACGGAGTAATTTCGACAAATTTAATTTTATGAATGTATTATCGGATTTGAAACGGTTTGATTTCAAACCAATCTCCCTTTTATAGCTTCACGAGGAAGCCATTAAAGCCCTGCAGTAACTTTCATTTTCATAATCAAGGGGTGGGAAATATTCTTTTTTTCTTCAACAAGCTAAGTGTCTTTTTAATTTCCCTAAAAAAATTATACTGAGCACTATATGCATGCTGTAAATACACCCTTTTCACTGCTGTATTTTTCTTAATCTTTTTGAAATCTTCTTTTATGTGGTTCATATGAAGGCAATTCCTTTGCAGTTGCACACCTCAAAAGAAACCTCTCTAAAGCTCTTTTTGATGTCCTTTTTTTTCATTTTATATATTATATATATTGGAAAAGTTACAGTCCACCCAATAAATATGAGTTTACATTTAAACGCCCATTAAATATAAAATTACATAAAACTATCCATTATAGAAGTTTCATTTACAAAATAACACTCATGCCCTACCTTGTTAAAATCCCAATAAAATAGTGGAAAAATCAGTTTTCATTTATTTTTTTTCTCAATGATTGAAACTTATTGACAGATTGCTTACTGCTCCTCCGATCCAAAATAAGTGTCGTTTGACTTTTTAGCACGTATTATGAGAAGCTAAAAACTATACTCCCTCCGTTCGGAAATAAATGATGTTTGACTTTTGTGCACGTAGTTTTAGGAGCTAAAAACTATATAAAATCTTACTACCTCCGATCCAAAAAGGATGTCGTTTGACTTTTTAACACGTATTTTAAGGAGCTAAAAATTATATAATATATTAACTTTTTTATTTTTATTTTTTTATAATCTAATACTTATTACCAACAAATATTAAGTTGTAAAAAAATGATTTAAAAAAAGTTGATATATTATATAGTTTTTAGACTAACTCCAATGGTTAAGTGTGCAAATGTGTATATTTGCACAAGGTGTTCAAAAATGCACATCACTTTATGATATTTTACTCCAATGGTTAAATGTGTATTTTATACACACCTATCTCTAAATAAATATGATTAAATTAAAAAGGAAAAAGAAAAAGTTAAAACAACCAATAGAAATGAACCATACTTTATTAAAAAGTGATTAAAGTTTTTGCACATGGGGGAGGTGAAGTGCTTATATTTGAACACTTTGTGTGCAAATGTGCACATTTTGAACACTCAAAAGTAACCATTGGAGCACAATTTGTAACAAAATGTGCATATTTAAGCATTTGCACCATACCATTGGAGTTAGTCTTAGCTCCTTAAAATACGTGTTAAAAAGTCAAACGACATTCTTTTTGGATCGGAGGGAGTATTTATTTTAATTAATTTTTTTCATAGTTTAATATCTATTAGTAATAAGTATTAAATTGTGAAAAAAATTAATTAAAATAAATAAGATTTTATATAGTTTTTAGCTCCTAAAACTGCGTGCAGAAAAGTCAAACATCATTTATTTCCGAACGGAGGGAGTATAAAATATCAACTTTTTTATTAATTTTTTTTAATAACTCAATACTTCATCCGTCCCACAATGATTGTCTTTAACTATTCATGCACGTTTTCTTAAGAAGCTAAAAACTATATAAAATATCAACATTTTATTAAATATTTTTAAATAATATCATACATATTACTAATAAGTATATAATTATTTTAAAAAATTTAATTAAAAAATGAATATTTTATATAGTTTTTAGCTCCTTAAAAAGCGTGCATAAAATATAGTCCAAAGACAATTATTGTGGGACAGAGGGAGTATTTGTTAGTAATAAGTATTAAATTATAAAAAAAGAATAATAGAAAAGTTAATATATTATATAGTTTTTAGCTCCTTAAAATACGTGTTAAAAAGTCAAACGACACTTATTTTGGATCGGAGGGAGTAGTAAGAACTAAGAATGCAATCATACATAATTTTTTTTCCCTATTTTTCGTTTTAACTATAAATTACTTGGAATTGATTAAATATAAAATTACATAAAACTACCAATTATAGAAGGTTAATAGGGGCATTTATGTCTTTTTAATACATTTTAATGGTCGCTTGATGGTGCTAGAGGCATGGATGTTCTTGTATTGGGTGGTTTTGTATAATTTTACATTTAATAGGTGGTTAAATGAAAAATCTCATATTAAGCGGGTCGTTTCATGTAAATTTCACTTTTATACTGTAGTCTGTAGTTGCTTTATTGATAGGGAGTCAACGGTCAGCGTGCACTACATGATGCCATGCCTGCTCATCCCTCTCATATGATACACAGTAACATATCTTAACCATGGTTACCTTAACTGTGTGGCTGAAAAAATACACATCGGTTATTATTACTCCGTATTTTTCAGAATTAATATACGGAGTAAATATTACGGATTATTCCGAATTAAATACTCCACTGGATTGTTAGAAAAGAAATTTAAATTCGATTGACCGAATTAATTTCTCCGTACTTTTTGCACCCTGATTCTGACAAGCTTCAGATTCGGTAATCCGAACCTCGTGTATAGAATATAAAAAAGTTAAATGTATTTATTTTAAAGTATACGGATTTTTATTTTTTTTAAAAAAAACTTTGGAGTATCACTATAAATCCCGATGTATTTGAATTCCAATGTGTTTATTTATACTTATAAACATAAATATTGAAAGCATTTATTTAACTAAATTTTTATATATATTCAAATAATATGAATTTATTATAAAATATTACATAAATGATATAAATCAAATATGTTAAATTTGTAATTATTTTATAAAATTAATACAATTAATTTATATAATTTAAAAGATATTAGATTATATTTGAAAAAAAATTATAAAATATTAACTTTAAAAATAATTTCATATTAATAATTAATAAAAATAAATTTAAAAGCAATAAATATTTTATATAATTTATAAACTTTGAAAAATATGTTAACTTTTTTTTACATTTTGATATAAAAAAATACTCATAAGAGTATAAATTTTTTTTAAAATAATATTATTTTTAATTAATTTTTTAGAATTGTACTTTCTTTTTTGGAATATATTATAGCTGACACAAAGTGATGATTGAGGCGTGTAATTATCTCTCTCTTCTGTTTCTATATAACACCCCTCTTTGCCCTTTCTCTTCGCTGCCATCCAAACTCAACTCAAGCCCTCTCTCTCTCCCTCCCTCCATTACCTTCCCTGACTGTTCAGTTCTCTCTCCATTCCAGAGAGAAGCTTCCAGCGGAAGATTTTCTCCTGGCCGACAAATTCACAACAAAAGAGATCGCAAATGATGGTTGAGAAAGAAGATTTAGGTTTGAGCTTGAGCCTTAGCTGCACTACCGGATCTGCTGCTTCTTCTTCTGCTGTTGTCCATGGCGGTCTCCCTCGGAATCCTCATCTTCTTCAACATCCTTCACCCTTGCAGTTGAATCTGTTCGCCGCTGCTTCTTCCTCCACTTCCTCTTCTCTGCCTGCCGCCAATCTCCCTTTCGCTTCCGCCGCGAATCTCAAGGCCTCCTGGCTTGAATCCTTCCCTTCCTCAGGTGAGCGCGCTAGCTTTTTGCATCTTCCTCCTGTGATTTCTCAGATCTGTTTGTTTTCCGGTAAAGATGTGCTCCTTTCTTTTGCTAAAAATTAACGAAAAGATGATCCGTGATCTTTTCGTGGAAGCGGAAAAATTGTGCCGGATTTTGAGAGAGTCAAGAACTTGAGATTCTCGCCGATTAATTCGCAAAAAAAATAATTAAATGGATTCTATTCCTGAAATACAGATCAGTTAAACTTACCGCTCTATATTCCGGGGTTTATTGTACAGATCGGACCTCAGAGGCGCCTTGCAGAGTTGCAGGATACGGCGCCGGCGCCGGCGCCGGCACCAACGATCCGAGGTCGTTTCTGAGAGGAATCGATGTTAACAGGACGCCGGCGAACGCAGCGGAGGACGATGAAGCCGGAGTATCGTCCCCGAACAGCACGATCTCGTCGGTGAGCGGGAAGAGGAGCGAGCGCGAGGTCACCGCCGGCGGCGCTGCAGCGAGCACCGGCGACGATATCGATTTGTCGCGCGGCATAAGCGACGAGGAGGACGGCGACACCTCCCGGAAGAAGCTCCGCCTCTCGAAAGACCAATCCAACGTCCTCGAAGAGAGCTTCAAGGAACACAACACTCTGAATCCCGTAAGCAACTCCACTTCAGGCTAATCTTTGTGATTTTGAACACTCCGGAGGGGTATTTCGGTCATTTGAGTAACAGCTTTTTCTGTTATCGTCTTTTAATTTTGGACTGTAGAAGCAAAAGCTGGCTCTGGCGAAACGGCTCGGTCTGCGCCCCCGTCAGGTGGAGGTGTGGTTTCAGAACCGAAGGGCTAGGTCAGTAAATTCCTTGAACCAGGATGCGTGATTCCGTTTTTGCCCCTGACTACCAGTTGTATTTACGGTTTTCTTCTTCTTTTTTGTTTGGTAAATCTACAGAACGAAGCTGAAGCAAACGGAGGTGGACTGTGAGTTCCTAAAGAGGTGCTGCGAGCAGCTGACGGAGGAGAATCGGAGGCTCCAGAAGGAGGTTCAGGAGCTCCGTACGCTGAAGCTTTCGCCGCAGTTCTACATGCAGATGACTCCACCGACCACCCTCACCATGTGCCCCTCTTGCGAGCGCGTCTCCGCGCCTCCCTCGGCCGCTTCCGCCTCCGTAGACTCTAGGCCCGGCCAGGGCGGCCCCAACCGTGGCCTGCTGATGAATCCTTGGGGGGTTGC
The DNA here is from genome assembly GCA_963922045.1 of Persicaria maculosa. NCBI lineage: Eukaryota > Viridiplantae > Streptophyta > Magnoliopsida > Caryophyllales > Polygonaceae > Persicaria > Persicaria maculosa. The sequence continues at coordinate 51,479,217 of OY998270.1, forward strand.
CGCACCGGTGCCGGTCCGGCCGTTTGGGAAATAGTACAAGAGAGTTTTTATTTTAATTTATTTTAATTTATTTTTAGTTTGGTAAAAATGGAAAATTGGGGATGGGGGAGTTAGAGGAAGGGTAGTTTGGGTAAAGAGGGTAATTTTTCTCCTGGTAAGAGGCTTGTTCATACCAGGTTTCTCTCTCTTTTATTATCTTTGTAAGGTGTGATTTCTCTTTTATGCCCCCCCTGCTAAGGAGATGTTTTGGTCCTTTGGGGAATGTGGGTAAAAGAGGAAAGGCAAAGTTATGACGATGATTGTAAATGTAAAGTGGCTTAGTTCCAAACTCTAATCAATCAATTAAATATTTATATTAATTAATATTATACTCCGTATTAATTAATTCTACATGTTTATAATATCAATATTATTACGAACCTTTCCTGATTCTAATTAACGATCAAAAAAACTTTCCAATTTTTGCAATTTAACGACTATTTATAATCCGAAAAATATTGATAAAACTTTTAAAAAGATAAATGAAACTTTAGATTGTGCAAGCAATACAAGCAGTTGGGACATAAAAAATTTAGTCATTAATCTCAAGTTGTGGGACAATTGATGGCTCAACAAATGTTTTTAAAAATGGGAAAAAAAAAATCTGTTTATTCAACGGGAAAGAGGAAAGTACATGATTATAAAAACATCTAAAAGATGAATAATGAGTTGCAAGACACAGAAAAGGAATAATGGAGTTGGGAAGGAAAGAAACAAGCAAACATTATTACTGTAAACGAGGAACTATAGTGATTGCCACGTATGAAGCTTGTAGTTTTTTCTTCTAGCTACTTACTTTTTACGTGTTATGAAAATGAGATCTTTCCAAATCAATGCAAATTTTATAGTACTAAACAACAGTATGTGTAAAGTTAAAGAAACAATATATAAGTATATTTTTATAATTAGTTTTTTTTCCCTAATGTGTCTAAGAAATGAAAAATACCCTAGTTTAAATATGTTAATTTTAGGAGCTAATGCATTAATTTTTTTTTAAAAAAAATTCTAAAACTCAATCTTTCTATAAAAGTTTGAGTTAGAAAAATATTTTTTTTAAAAAAAAATAGTTTATATATACTTATATTAACCAACATCCACATCAATACTAAGGGTGTGTTTGGCAACACAAGTAGATTTTCTTCATTTTAATATTATATAACTTTAAATGAAATAAAGCTAAGATTATATTTTAATTAGTGTTTTGGAATTGAATTTTCAACAGTCACACCCGCAAGCTTTCAAAGCTTTCTTTTTATACACACAAATCTATTCATTTTATAAGTTAGTTTTATCAGCTACCCTATCAGTTAAGGTTACCAAACACATTACTAGCTTTTCAACGGTCTAATTTAACATATATTTTAAATAATTAACCATTCAGCTTTAGCTACCCATTGAGCTTCGGTTATCAAACACACCCTAAATAAAATTAAAACTAATTTTCAAATGACCGGGACGGTTTCTTATAAATAAATAAATTATTTTTAAAATAATTTAATTAAAATAATTATGCTCTGACGTGCAAATTTTATCACAAAGATTTTTGCCCCGACCTATCCTAGAGTTTTGTTTGCTCGATTCTAGCGGTGCTATTACTTTGAGCTCTGTGGTCTCTCTTTTGCCGCCGTGCGAGAGGTCGTGAACATGATCGAGATCTGACGGCTCGCTGTTGATAGAGTCAAAATCTAAGGTCTCCACATTTGTTCCCCGAGAATTCCCTGCGCATGGCCTCTATCAACTATCAGAAGAGATGACTCACTTTGTATTCCAACTTCATTTACCTTGCTAGTATCGGCCTTCGTTCTCTAGTTTGTTCGTGGTGTATTTGTCTTTGTTGATTTGTCTTGTATTTTCGGTTCATTTCATAACGGTTTATTCGTTGCCGATCTTTTCGGCCTCTCAACTCACCAGGCATGTCCGGTGCGTCGAATTCTTTTCAGTTAAAAAAAACAAGAAAAATCATTTTTTTAATGAGAAAAAAGGACTTTTACTACTCTATCCGATCAACAATATAAGACATTTACTATTATACACATATTTTAAAGAGTTAAAAAATATATAAAATATTTATTTACAATTTAATACTTAAGAATTGTAGAAAAAAGTTTATAAAAATTTAATATTTTATATAAATTTTAACTCATTAAAATTCGTGCGGAATAGTAAAGTATTTTACGTAGTAGTATATTTTAGGAAATTTTACAGAAAATCACCCCTTTATATCACTATGTTTTCAAATAACCACTCGTTACTTTTTATTACATAAAAACACCCTTTATATGCTTTCCGTTTTCAAAAAACCACCTCTTCCAATTCAATTGCATAAACCGAATGTCATATCTAGACGATATATAATCAATGATCTAACTCTCTAACAAATTGCTCACAATGGATGGGAAATCTCTCTCCTTTTCTATTTTAGACAATTTTCTAGGAAAAAAAAAGACCGAAGCTAACGGAGATCGGTTAGGATCACCTGCGACCCACAATGTAACCCTCTATGTTACATAATTTTTATTGGATCACCTATAATTAATTTATCAAATTATTTCAGAAAATCTTAATTTAAAAAAACTCTTATTTCCTAAATTAAAAATAAAAATAAACACACTTTATTCTTTTTCAATCCCTACCTCTGATTGCATCCTTCTCTTTTTCCATTCTGATTGTGCGCCGGCAGGAAGGCCACGCTGTTTCTCCCATCCACCAAGATTCTCAATACCTTCCTCCAATTGCATAAGTTACATTCTTCTTCCCCTTCTTGATTCTAATGGGCGCCGAGATGGAGAAGAAGGTTCGACCTCGATCAGGCTACGGTAAACAATTTAGGCTACAAATTTTATTCGAATTTTTAGTCTGAAATTTTTTTGTGGACATAGGATGGGAATTCCGTCCTTCGATGCTATTGAAACCAGTCGGTCTATTAACGAACAACAAAAGATTGATCTCAACAATTGATTTCTATGAAGTGAACATTTTAGAGAATTTGTGGAATCGGGAAATGAACATCTTTGTGCAATATCATCCGCATGTGCCTCAAGATTGAGATGTGTAACATTTGCCAGACATCTTAGACTTGATGTTTTAATTGCATATGGTGCTTTTGACGGTAAACTGGATGAATTTGATGGTGAACTTGGATGAATTTGACCTGACGAAAAAATAATTTTCATAAGATCTTTATTTTTTTAATTTAGGAAATAAGAATCATAGTTTAATTAAGATTTTTTGAAATAATTTGATAAATTAATTATAGGTGGACCAATAGAAATTGTGTAACATAGAGGGTTACATTGTCGGTTATAGGTGATCCGAACCGGCGGTTGGCAGGGGTGCTTCTTTGAAGAAAAAAAGTCATATAAATGGTGTTTTTCTGTAATAACAAAAATAACGAGTGGTTATTTGAAAACTAGGTGACATAAAGGGTGGTTTTATGTTATCAGATACACCGTAAATCCACATTAACAAATGCATGTCCTTATTGACGTGGCACCACGTCTTTATTGACGTTTGAAGGCAAATCAAGGGTTAGATTATCACGTTCATATCGACATGCATCACATTTATAACAACGTGGTTCCCTCAACTCTGATTTGCGATATTATTTAGTTTCAGCGTAATCTCTAAAAAAAAGTACTCGTATTATTTACAGTAGTAATTATTACACATAAAAAGTAGGTCAAGTAAATCTTTAACCAGTACTATTGTAAAGAAGAAAAAGGGTTGGGTTGGGATAGGGATACTATGCAGACTATGCAGTTGCAGTAAGTGCTTCAAATTAACGCCAGTTGAGAGTTAATAGAGAATCCAGAGGAAGAGGGAGGGAGGCCAGATTTTCAATTCATATCAATCATAAACTCAAAAGGCCAACATACAGTAAAAAAGAAAAAAAGAAAGATAGATTCTGGAATTCTCATCCGTTGAAGTAACATCCTAATAGTAGTGATTTTCTGCATATTTGAAACTAGGGCAGGCCAGTCCAGTCCTGTGTAGATGACTCTACTTTCACTGCGGTCTTCTCTTTTTGCTACACATGTTTTTATGGTTATATGCCCCCAAACATATTCCCTCATATCTGCACTCCATACATTTTTATTCCTACTTTGATATATTATTTGGTGAATTGTCCTGTTAAATGTATCTAAAGTCCTCTATCTTTACAATGATATAACCTGTCACCTATCCTATGCCTCATTCATACTCTTTTTTTTTTTTGGGTCTACATGCATATGTATGTATACATATTTGTACAAACTTTTTATTTTTCTTCATGTTAATGGTCCATGGTTATTAAAATCGAGATTCGATAGTACAATCCAAATTCCAGCGTCCATGTCATAGAACCTTTCTCGGACCAAAAATTCCATTATTGATCGAATCAGAACGGATTCAATTAATTGCAAATTTGAAAATATATTGTACACACTGAGAAAAAAGAGAAGAAAAGTCAATAAGACAAGAACTAAGTATGCGAGTAAGAAGGGAAGAGGCTCTCCATCTATAGGAAGTGTGAGGCTCATTTCATTGTAAACCTTTAGGTAATTCTTATGTTTTCTGGTACTTAGGGAGAAATATGTATGTATAATATATGCATCAGATGCTCATTGTATTGGATTGGGCTTGAGCCCAATCTGATCTCAGACCGGCCCAAAGCTGTGAGCTCGGCCCACACACTTGAACTCCTGACCGTTGGTGGCTCAGCGACGTCGTTTAGTGTGGCACGAGTTTATAAGGGTTTGCAAACCCTAATCTCCTGGGTAAGAGAGAGAATATGAGAGAGCAACTTTAGGCTTACCTCCCTTGTCTCCTGAGCTCTGCTAGTGTTTACCTTTCTCTTGTGCTGAGCGTAGGTTGAGCTCCCTTCACATCCAAACACTGAGATTCTGAGAGCTTGTGAGATTTGAAGCTCGATTGCCCTTCGGCTCTATCCGGCCCTTGGTGACTGGTGTCCTAATTGAGGCTATCATCTTTATTTCTCTGTGTTTTTGGTTTTGTTGTAAACTCATTTTGAAAACTGTACGTGTTTTGATCGATCAATACAATCTGTCTCTGATGTTTTGTGTTTTGATCTCTCTCTTCATCCGCATTTCAGGAAGATTATGTTCAGATCTGTTAATCAAAGCTTTGCTTCTTCTGGTTAACTCGTATTATCCTATACTTTTTCACTTTGGTCGCTATTATCCTATACTTTTTCACTTTGGTCGCCTTGTTATAAAAGTCCTTTTTAACGATGCTTGACTCTTATCTTAGGTCGGAGCCATGGTCATGTGTTGCCTTCTCTAGTATAGTGACCGCTTTCATGTTCTCTCGCAATTTCTTCAATTCTAGGCGGCTCAAGTGCATGTTCATTTATCTTCATCCCACAAATTTAGCATGGCTACCGATTGTAACTGTTACATGGTTTATAGTCAATAGTTCATAACCGTTTGAAAATTAGGATTCTTGAATGATGGATTAATTCCACTCAGTATCTTGTCGGTTGGTATAACCGTATACTTACATGGAGGTGTGTTGTCATTTGAAAATTGCCTGCACCCAACTGAATAACTGATCCATCTGACATTCCAATTAATTGATATCATAATATATGTGGTTAAACTCTTTTACAATTACTCTGCATAATCTTTAAATAGATTGTTATTCTATCTAGGCCATTACCTATCCTGCACATATGTAACAAGCCATATCTGAGTTGGGTTCTATTTGGTAATACTTAGCTGATAGAGTAGCTGAAACTGATAGAATAGTTAAAATTGGTAGATTAAGGGCTCGTTTGATTATAAGCATGTAAGGGTAAACGAAATACAAATAAATTTTCTATATGAAAATATAACCAAATAAAAGAATAATGTTATTTTTTTATATGAAAAATAAGATAGGAATGGTAATGATGAGAGGATTATAAGGGATATGGTTACCCTTGTATAAATGAGTGATTGAAATAAGAAGGAACAATACCAATTTTGTATGAACAGTTAGAAGGAGAGAGTAATGATTAATTTTTTTTAATAATGTATCTTAAACTATAAATAGACTACATTCATTTCATATCTCTTTACATTTTCAAAATTTAAACCATACGAGTCCTAAGTCAGTTAAATTAATATATGTTAAATTAGAGTGTGTATAAGCTAATAAGGTGCTTGTTACCCCATCGATATAGTAGCTGATACAGACTAGTTGATAAGATAGAAGAAAATAAATGAATTTATTAACATATATAAAAAGTTTTGAAAAGTTTGGGATGAGTAGTTGTAAATCCAATTTCAAAAGTTAATTGAACTAAAATCTTAAATTTAATTGTTTAAATTATAAAATATTAAAACCAAAAACTGCCCCGAAAAACTCTATTGTTTGAGCGTTAGGCACCAATGATAATCAAATCGGGGCGACGTCCTCCCAAACAAGACGAAATGATCAAATCTTGGGAGTGGGCAGTCATCATTCAGATTATACCAAGTTTAATTGTCAAGGACCGAAGACACTAAGGTTACTCCTTCCGTTGATCCGTTAATACATGAGTTTTTAGTTTTTGATATTTTGTCAAAAATACATGAGTTTTTTTAGGATAATTATTACCCCTAAAAGTAATACAAGTTAGTGCCTTTTACATTACCCATGTATTTAGGGTAATTATTACCCTAAAAATACGCGAGTTTTTAGGGTAATTATCTACTTTATTTTTTTTTACCAACTAATTAGTTATAGGTTTCCTTAATTAATGTGAAATGAGCTAAAATCTCATGTATTATCAGATGGAGGGAGTATTATTTATATTTAGGAAAATTTACAGAAAACCACTTGTTAAATACGAGGGTTTTTTATTTAACCACCCATTAAATATAAAATTACAGAAAATAACTCGTTAAAAGGATTTTGTTTACAAAATACCACTCATGACCTTGTTTTCTATTAAGAGTCCATTAAAATGTATGAAAAAGACTAAATGCCCTTGTTAAGCTTGTATCAATTCCTTCTTCATTTGTTGTTCATCATATTTAATCACATATAAGTTATTTCACCCTAAATTCAAAAAGATATTGGAATGCATATAATCCAAGTAATTTATGAACCAAAATGAGGGAAGAATTACGTAATGTTGCTTTCTTTTGAAATTGTTTTAGGGGTTTTGAATTAGATTTAGATATTGATCAATTTTAGTTAATCATTCAAATTTTGAAATTTCAATTAAATATAAAAGATAAATTAAATCTTAATTAAACCCCAATTTTTCATCATCTTTCGGTTTCAATATGAGATAATCACCACTTCAATTCTAAGCCTTTCTAATTACCTCCACAAGCTGGACTCAATTAATTACAATCATAAGTCTATTTGCATGTAAGCAATTTGTCAATTAGTTTCATTTTCAAACCTATAGAAAAAAGGTTCTTGGCTTGCGTAAATCTTCATTCTCTTTACGTTTAAGGACATTTAAGCCTTTTTTCAAATATTATAACAAGGAAAGAGGTCATGGGTGGTCTTTTGTAAACAAAACTTTTTTGATGAGTGGTTTTCTATAAATTTGCCTTATATTTAAGTAGTTAACAAAATTTCTTTATCATGTACGCATAAATTATTCGTCTGTTTTCATATGATTATTCGTCCATAACAATGTAATGATTCGTATGTACAAAGAATGTAAAAAAAAAGTAAATTTCATTCTAACAAATAATCACTCAGTACGACCGAATAATTCTATGATAACGAATAATCATTCAATACCACCGAATAATGAGAAGTTACACATGAAAAGAAGCAAAGAACTCCATAAAGTCATGGCACAATAAAAATGGAATCAATTCTTATCTTAGACGCACATTTGAAAAAGCCAATACACAAATCTCATTAATTCCTCATATGAAACATGCCATTTCTTTATTCCAACGCCCTAGGCTAGAGGTTCCTTGGGTCGGCCCAAAGAAGCATATGGATCTTATACTTCCTCTTGACCAAATATGTCTTTTTATGGTGTGAATCTTCTTAATAAAAAGATATTATCTTAGGTATTTTGATATTTATTTTATAAATTTATCTTTGTAATGATTAGTAAAATGTTAGATATAGTTTTTGAGAAAATGAAAAACTAGAATAATAATTAGGGATAAAATGTTAGCCGGGGAGTACTAGAGGATTGCACCAATCCAATATAACAAAGCCCACACTTGAAGTCCAAACCAAGGCCCAAACGAATGCAAAGGAGCCAGTCCACACCAAGGCCCATACGAATGTAAAGGTGCTAGAAGAATTGTCATCTAGCTCATAGGAAGCTTCTAGGTATTGCAACTTACACTACCTTGTAATATTCTATAAAGGGACAACTGTGTAGACTATTTGAATCAATGAAAACTAGCACAACAAAAGCACAATAATGGTGGGTTTTCATGATATCTGATATTCAGAACCTTTCACCACTTCCTTTGTTAGGTGCTCCTTGAGACCCTGTGTTGTTTTTGTAGTTGTGTATCTTAACATATAACGAAACAAACTTAGTTCCTAGGATCAAACGTACCAGTGCCAAATTACACTCATATTTGATTTTCTTCTTATATAAGTAGATAACTCAAGATCCGGTTTGGCTCGCAGGCTTGTAATGTGGAGAGAGGTGTTGGAGTCTAAGGGTTTCAGAATGAGTAGGACGAAGACCGAATATGTCCAGTTTCCTTTTGGAGAGGGTAGGGACTCAGAGGCATCTGTTGTTTTGGGGGATGATCCTGTCCCAAGGAAAGAGTATTTCAAGTATCTTGACTCGTACATTCAAAGCGATGGGGGTGTCGAAAAGGATATCGAGCATCGTATCCAGATGGGATGGTTGAGATGGAGAAGGGCGTCAGGGGTGTTGTGCGATAAGAAAGTGCCGGCGAAATTGAAAGGGAAATTCTACAAAGTGGTGGTTAGACTGACCGTATTGTATGGCTCAGAGTGCTGGCCTATTACGAAAGCTCAACTGCAGAAGTTGTCAGTGGCTGAGATGCGAATGTTACGGTGGATGAGTGGGCACACAAAATTTGACAGAATCAAGAATGAAGACATTAGGAGCAAGGTTGGAGTTACCAGTATTGTTGACAAACTGCGAGAGTCCAAATTACGATGGTTTGGGCATGTTCGTAGGAGACCTTTATCAGCCCCTGTGCGTAGGTGTGAGAGCTTGGAGCTTGGTGCTATATCTAGAGGGAGAGGTAGACCGAAGAAAAGTTGGATGGAGGTTATCCGTCAAGACCTCAATTTGTTGAACGTTTAAGAAGAAATGGCTTTGGACAGAGACCACTGGAGGAGGCGCATTCGGGTTTCGGATGTTTAGTTGTTCGAGTCTGGGCGTTGTGTCCTTTTGCTTACACTCCTGTTCTTTCTTCTTTCTTTCTTTCTTCCTACCTACCTACCTCCTATTGCCTCCTTTTCTACTGTTTGCCTTGCTTCCATGCGATTTAAGTAACTTTTCTTTTTGGGTCTATCGGAAACACTCTCTCGACTTGTTCGGGGAAAGAGTGCGTACATCCCGACCCCCCAGACCCTGCTTAATGCGGGATATACTGGATTGTTGTTGTTGTTGTATCAGTAGATAATAGACATGGTTTACATCAAGTAATGGTTTCATCGTCAATATAGCACCTCTAGCCACTACTTGCATTACCAAACATAGCCTTTGTATTATAGGGCGTATGTCAAGCTCTCCCTTTTTTTCGTGGGGTTTTCCACAACTCTTATGCATTATTTTCGCATTGCTATTCAAATCACGGTGTTGTGAATGAAACAACTTGCGGTTATACGACGAGTCACCCCCATTTTGGTCCTTGCAAAACTTGAATCCATACCACCTAAGTTACAATTTACAAAACATTTTACAATTTTCAACCCATCCTTAGAATCCCATGTAACCACACCAGCAAACTACCATTATTTCACAAAAGACTACTATATAGTAACACTTAACCTCTAAGAAAGCAGTTCTCTTGAAGCTACAATGGAGGGAAACAACTTCGATCAATTGGGTAGGAACTTTCAGTGAATGCCTTCTACAAACTTAATTGGCCGGGAAGATGGAGAGAGATATGAATGGTTAAACGGATGTGACGAAGTCACCGCTGAGATCCGAGTCCAGCTCAGCATCCAACTCATCGGCGTCCAGGGACCCATCACCTACAAGCTGTCCATCATCATCAGCTTTCGACGACGCTTCCCCTGGAGTTCTTGCTTCCTCTATGATGTGCATTATCTCTTCGACGCTCTGTAGGGACGCTTCCTCACACTTGCTTCCTTGGTAGTTTGTCTTCTCACCTTCGATGATATCCTTTGGCAAGTTCTTGAGGAACCATGGATGCTTTTTGATCTCTGGTATGGTGATTCTCTGTAGGTATACGTAACGATTACACATTCAGTACAAACTCAAGAGGGGCTAATGTACGTATAAGAGTGACATTAATTACGTACGTACCTTTGAAGGGTTTGCGACAAAAATACGAGAAAGAAGATGCCTGCAATCTATTGATATGCGTACGTAATCCGGTATTGAGTATTGGGCGCTCATTATCCTCTGGCAGTGGATGCACATGTTATGGTTACCTATAGCTAACTAGCTACGAAACGAGTTGTGGAGTTTATATGAATGAATAAGCGTACGTAAGTCACCTAACGATCGACTTACCGCTATTGTTTTTCGTAGATTTTTAGGGTCATCAAGATCCTCAAATGGATAGGCTCCAACCAGCATCACGTAGAGAGTCACTCCGCATGACCAAACATCAGCAATCTACAATCAAAGCCATTAAATTATGATGATTAAGATGCATTCTTAACTAGGAGAACATATCAAAATGCACTATGAAACTTGGCTTTAGTGCCATCTTCTAAAGGTTAAACAACACAATTGTGCCTTTAGTTATCCACATTGTTGTTTTTCATGGATCCTCGTCGCCACAGAGGTAAAGGGGAAAGTTTAGTTTTGGATATGAACATAGGAAGAGGTTAGTTCCGGTGTACACATCCCTTATCATGTATCATGTATGCAGAAATTATTCTTCTGTTTTCACATAATTATTCATATGTAAAAAAGTGTAAAAAAATATAAAATTTATTCTAACGAATAATCTCCTTCTAATCTCATCCATTGATCTTCTTGATTCATCACTAACCCAAATTTGTTAACATGATATACAATAAGAGCTGTGCACATTTGATCTATTGTTAACATAGGAATGTATAGATTTAGATACCTTTCCATCATATTCTTTCCTTGAGAGAACCTCGGGCGCAATGTATGCTGGAGTTCCAACTGTTGACTTGGGCTGTGAGTGCAGTAGGCCAGACTAATACCGAACAAGATCAATAGTAAGTTATATGTTATAGTAAGGTTTTGTTCAGATATGCACATAGAAACATATATTAGTACCTTTGAGTAACCAAAGTCGCATATCTTAAGACGTGGCGCTGGGCTTCCATCTAGGAGTGTGTTCTCCAGCTTCAGATCTCTGTGACAAATTTCCTGTAGGCAAAAGATTAATTCAACAAACCAAACAAGAAAAAAAAACTATATATAAGAAGATGAAACTTTATAATTAGCTTAAATACCATGGAATGACAGTAACTGACTCCTGATATCAGTTGTTGAAAGAAAAATCTGGCCTTTATGAGCAAATTCATGGAGAAGGAAAAGATCAGTAGTGATAAGGTAACATTTATTTACAAAGGAAAGAGCTGAAGCCTGGATGTAGTAGCCAGCCACGTCACCTCATCTTCGCTAAAGCGGCCAGCATCACATATCTTCTTAAAGAGTTCACCTCCGGCAGCATATTCCATCACAATGGCTAAATGCTTCGGCGTTAGAAAGACCTACAAGCATCAACAAAAACGTCGGTTCTATAGTATTCCTTATGCAAATTTTTAGTCAAGAGAAGCCTCTGAAACAGACTACATACACACATGTAAGTACATATATAGCGAGCTAGCTTGATCTCTTAGCTTGGGCTACTGGATTGTTTCATTCAAATTAATATTAAACCACAAAAAAAAAAGGTGTTTGCTTAAAAGAATGAATGTGAAGAGTTGTTTTGAGGGTTAAAAATGAATAGGCTTTCTAATAATTTAGCAGCGGATTGGAGTCCTATATATATACTCCCTATGATGTATGATAGAACATTTAATTAGGTATGACTGCATCATTTCACTACGGTATTAGTTCATTTGTAAAGTTAGTCTTCTTGCTGGCGTATTCAAATTCGCCTTAACAATTTGCTCCCTCAGATCTCAAACAGTTCCAAAAAGGAAAGAGGGAGATGTAGACACAGTCACACAAGATACGAAGAATCAATGGGAGATATATGATGAAACAAGTTTAATTAATTAAGTTTCTTTATTGCTTGGTACAACGCTAGCTAGAGGCTTCTACCAAGCATATTTCAGCTTAAATTTAATTATGATGTTTGGGTTGGGTTGGAATTTAGATTAATTATGTAGTGTGTATCTCACATACTCAGTATAAAATAACAAAAAAAAGAAGAAGAAATTGAACAAAAAGTATAAAGTTATTGTGGTACCCATGCGCATGTGGCAAGTGCAACTTGTTGGTTAAAAATGCTGTTACAGACGTGTTGGAATGTGGTTGTCCCACATCGGTAATATAGAGAAGAGTAAATTACAGTACATAACCACCCTTAAATTAGGCTAGTTTTCACATAATCACCCATAAAATTATAAATTACAGAAAACCACCCATAAATTACATTTATTTTCAAAAGACCACCCATCCATTAAACTCTATTTGTTTTGTTTGAAACGACTAAAATACCCCTAATTCAAACTTATTTTTTAAAGGAAAGACTCAGGTGGCAATTGGGCGAGTCGGGTCGGATTCGGTTAGTCGGGTTTCGGGTCATTAGGGTTTCGGGTAATGTCTAATAAATTGATCATTGGGTTGGGTCGGGTTCGGGCTTCGGTTGTATCGGGTTTTGATTGTCTCGGGTTTCAGTTATTTCGGGTTTGGATTGTCTCAAGTTTTCATTATTTCAATATTCATTTTAAAATTTTTACTAGAATCTATCTTAAAATTTGGGTTATATCGGGTTTCTGTTATAATGGGTTCGAGTCTTAATGGGTTTATGTTGAATCGGGTTCGGTTCATTCGGATTTGGGTGAGTTTCGGTTATCGGTTATTCGGATTTCGGGTCCAAAATGGGCCGGCTTGGGTCGGTGTTCAAGACAATCGGTTCCAAAATACATACAATAACCCTAGAGCTAGCAAAACCCGACCCGAACCCGCAAACCCGACCCGGTCGACCCGAAACCGATTGTCCTGAACACCGACCCAACCCGACCCATTCTGGACCCGAAATTCGAATAACCGATAACCAAAACTCAACCAAATCCGATTCAACCAAAACTCATTAAGACTCGAACCCGTTATAACCGAAATCCGATATAACCTGAATTTTAAGATAGATTCTAGTAGGGGTGAGCACAAATCCCGCAAATCCCGGACCCGTCCCGGTCCCGTCCCGGGCCCGTCTCGATCCCGGTGGAATTTGAAAAAAAATAGTGAATCCCGTCCCGGTCCCGTCCCGCAAAAATTATGCAGGACGGGACGCGGGACGAGGATTCCTTATCCCGCAAATCCCGTCCCGTCCCGCATATATAATATATATAATCAGTGTACATATATACACTTTTACAGTATACGCCTATATGGAGTACATCATTTACAGTGTATATATAATGTTTTTTTTGGGTATAAAGTCTATATATATAGTGTGTATATATATATACACTTACACTGTATAAGTGTGTGTATATTTTGTATACATCGTCATTTGTATCGATTTTTCTTATATATATATATATATAGTGTGTAATTATATGCATTATAAGAAAAATCGTAAGACTATATAAAAAATATTATCAATCTATGTTATATCTTTGAAAACCGCAAAATATATAGACATTTTAGAATATTTTTATAATGTTTTTTATTCGAGGGACAGGGTCCGTCCCGTCCCGGTCCCGTCCCGTGAGGGACAAGGCCCGCGCGGGATTGAAAAAAAAATAGTGAATCCCGTCCCGGTCCCGTCCCGCAAAAATTACGCAGGACGGGACGCGGGACGACCCCCATCCCGTCCCGTCCCGCGCCCACCCCTAGATTCTAGTAAAAATCTTAAAATGAATATTGAAATAATGAAAACTTAAGACAATCTAAATCCGAAATAAGTTAAACCCGAGACAATCAAAACCCGATACAACCGAAATCCGAACTCGACCCAACCAAATGATCAAATTATTAGACATTACCCGAAACCCGAATGACCCGAAACCCGACTAACCGAATCCGACCCGACTCGCCCAATTACCACCTCAGTCTTTCCTTTAAAAAATAAGTTTGAATTATGGGTATTTTATTCATTTCAAACAAAACAAATAGAGGTTTAATGAATGGGTGGTCTTTTGAAAATAAATGTAATTTATGGATGGTTTTCTGTAATTTATAATTTTATGGGTGGTTATGTGAAAACTAGCCTAATTTAAGGGTGGTTATGTGTAATTTACTCTATAGAGAATGCTTGAACAACATATAAGGTTGAAGGACTACTCCTCTCATTGCCAATTGGTTTTGAGATGGAACCTCGTTGGGTTTATGTGTTGTTCGAGTCTCTCGTATGTGGGCCCGCACACACAACCTCCCTCCATGTCCCTCCAGCTTGTGTTTAACCCCACCGGCCCCAGTCGACTTTAACAGTTAATGAACTACCTTTTCTCTATAATTGGTTTTAAGACCCAACTTTTATGGTGTTTTTTTATGGCGAAGAACCTGCCTTCGGTGGTAAACTCCGAGCACGTGCCAAATCTTGAATTTTCATCCAATGAAAGTGGCGGAGGCAGGGATCAAACCCTGGACCTCCATACCACCCCTTACTCCACACCACTAGGCCACCCCTAGTAGTCACCCCGTCTTGGGCGGTTACTTTGTTTTACCGAAAGGGAAAGAGCATCATATAATTATGATATGAGTATATTATGTCTGGCAAGAGTTAATCTTCTTTTTCTTTTCTTTTTGTTATTTGAAAAAAAACAAGACTTTCAATAATTTTAACTAGATTATTTTTTTTAAACAACGTCCATCTTTCAACTTTTATTCCATACTATTAAAGTCTGGACCGGCCAATAACTGAGCTAGGTTATTTCCATATGGAAAGCAATGGCATAGTATATATCAACAAGCTAGTAAACCTTTTATTTTGTTAAGATTTTTACTGTATAGCTAAATGTAAAAACACAACACATACCGGAGTATATCTCAATGCAACCGTTTTTAAAGGATATAAGAAAGTAGCTAGTATGCAATATAAGTATGAGAATGAGGAAAAGATGGAAGTAATTACCTCCTTAAACCTGATAATATTTGGGTGCCTGAGTGACCTATGGTTTATGATCTCCCTCTGAACGTTTTCATCTATCTGCAACCAAATCCAATATATATACTACTACTAATTAATACTGGATCGATCAGTAATGAAGAAGATAAGATTAATGAAAAGACGTACCTTTTCCCCTCTTTGAATGTACTTGACAGCAAGCAGCTCTTTAGTCTTCTTATCTCTCACCAGCTTCGCCACTCCGAAATTCCCCGAACCCAGATTCTTCATCGGTTCATATCTATCCGCCATTTAATTTCCCTCAAACACGTACTCACCAGATATGATATGATGACAAATTGGGGGGATTAATTGAGTGGGGTGTGTCAAGTACTAAAGATCGATGAATCAATTGAATTGAGCAGAGATGATGATGGAGGAGGAGATCGATATCTAAGGAAGGAAGGAAGGAAGAGGATCCCTTTCAATTTGATGATTATTGAAATAAAATCTGTTTCTGAAAGGAATTTGGGGACACGTACGCGCCTACTGTATCATTGAAGGCTCCATCGCCAACGAGATTTGACGTCCTGGCCTTCTATTAAACTTGCACATCTTGACATGTGGTGTTTTCTCATTGGCTGGGCCCCTCTTCTCTTGTTCTGCATATCATTTCATTTGTGCTAATCTATTTTAGTGGCCAGATATTTTTATTTCAAACAAAAAAAATATTGCAGTAATGGATAGACTCAATGAATCGAGAGGTTTCAATCATATTTGTGTCGGACACTTGTAAATCCCGCGTCGGAAGTGAGAGGATTCTGAACCTAACATATAAATAGATGAACTATTCTATCTAATGTCAATTGGTTTTGGAATGATATCACATAAATAGATGAACTATTCTATCTAATGTCAATTGGTTTTAGGATGATATCACATTCTAACTGATAGGTGGACTTTTTGATCGGGTCCAACCAGATTTTTTTTTCCAAACAATTTCTAACACTCAAAAGTTAATTAATAGATAAATTATTGTAAATAAATAAAAAAGAATTATAAGAAAGAAAAACCAATACAGAACGAAAAAGACTCAATAATTGGACTTGAACGATGTGTGCGATCCTCTTTGCATGGCTTATTTTAACGATTTTTCTTAATGTGTGTATATATATTTGAGCAAACATTATAATAGATTAGTTATACAATGTTTTTTATTATCTTACTTTTTACATTATTGAAAAGTATCAATAAACAATTGAAGCAATATACTCTCTTTAAATAAAAAACTAGGTATTGGTGAATATAGAGAGCCTTATAAATTGAATCAGATCGAAATTGAATCTGAACCATATCAAAATTATCAATCTTTTACTAGAGGATGATAATTTTGGTTCAATCCATCCTATATAAAGATATATGGTTGCGGGACTTAATCCAACACCTTACGTCGACCTGAGCACAGCTATACACAACTTGTGTTGGCGTTCCTAAAGTCACCCCTTGTCCCCTTCCCCTTTTACAATTTCAATCCCCTGTTTTCTATTATTTTTTAATTTAATTAGTTTGATTGAGTTTAGTCTCTTCTAATAATATCATATTTAAGGTATCAAAACCCTCCCTCACAAATAACACGATTCTAACTTCAAATATTTTAACATAGAATGTGACTTTTTTTTTTTTATATATACAATACAAGAATTTAAATCGTATTAGACCCTGATCCACCATTCAATAAGATCCGATGAGAATCCGTGATTAGAAGGTAACCCCATAAACACTATAGCATTTGAAGGGCCCTATATATATATGAACGGATGGATTAGAGCTGGCAATTCGGTCGTTCGGGTCGGGTTCGGGTCAGGCTTGCTCGGGTCGGGTCACTGACGGGTCGGATCAGTTCGGGTAAAATTTATGGTCGGGTACTGGTCGGGTTGGGTTCGGTCATAATGAATTTTAGATTGGTCGGGTTTCGGGTTAAATCGGGTCATGCCCATTCGGGTTCGGGTCAAAGCGGGTCGGACTCGTTCGGGTTTCGGGTCAAGAAGCAGGTCGGTCTCATTTGAGTTTCGAATCAAAGTGGGTATAGCTGTATAGTTGGTTTGAGTTTTCGGTCGAATCATATTCGACCCGTTTGGATAATTAGGTTGATTCTGACTCGGTTGAATACTTAAATATGTAATTTACTTAAAATAAATGATTTTAACTCAGTTGAATACTTAAATATGTATTCAACCATTTCAAGTCGATGTTAAATAAAAAAATATTGATGTTAAAAAATATTGTGTTAAAATAAAAAAATATTTAATATTCAAGCATTAAAATGTTGATGTTAAATAACCACTTCAAGTCGGGTTGGGTCGTGTTGAGAGTCGGGTCGGGTTCAGAGTCGGATCGGGTTTAAAGTCGGGTTGGGTTTAGAGTCGGGTCGGGTCGGGTTTAAAGTCGGGTTGGGTTTAGAGTCGGGTCGGGTCGGGTTTATCTGTGTTCGGGTCTGTTTCGAGTCGGGTTAGGTTCGGATCGGGTTCGGTCTCGGGTTCGGGTTACGGATGACTCCAGATTTTCGGATTTCGATCGGGTTCGGGTTCGGGTGAGTCGGGTCGGGTCAGATTTTGCCAGCTCTAGGATGGATCATAGCAAAGGTGGCATTGTTTGATAATTCAGTAAGACCAAAATCAAATGCTTACAATAATAACGAAGGTAAACGTGGGTGGGACAGCGGGTCTACCTTTCTCTCAACAGTTTGAAAGGGCCCCACCTTAGGAAATTGCTTATTTCTTTATTTTTTTTATTTTTTTTTTGGTGTGAAGTGGTTATCACCACAAAATCAACCGCCCAGATTAGCTTTTTTGAGCTTTTAAAAATCAGCCGACCACCTAGCTAAAGATCCAATTAAAAGGTCGGTATATCATTCCATGTAGTTTGACTTGAGTTGTCCTTTTGTTTATAATTATAATTTGGGAAAATTAAAGAAAACTACCCTTTAAATATGAGTATTTTTACTTAATCACACCTTAAATTCACAATTACAGAAAACCACCCTTTAAATGGTATTTGCTTACAACTCACCACTCATTCAACTATTTTCGTTACTTTATCATTAAATATATTATATTTTAATATTTTTAAACTCAAATTTGATTGTAAATATATTTAAATTTTGAATTTAAGGGCAAATTTATATTTTAGGGATCATTGTATTTATTTTTAAAAATAATAATCAATAAAGCCTAGAATTATTATCTTAATTTATGTTTGAAAATGTTTATAAATTTTTAAAACATTATGTAAATTACTCTTATTTAAAATATAAATAAATAAGAGTAATTTCCATAATATTTTACAATTTTATAAACATTTTCAACCATAAATTAAGATAATAATTCTAGGCTATATTTATTATTATTATTTTTAAAATAATAAATAATCCATAAAATATGATCGAGCCCTTAAATTCAAAATATGAATATATTTACAATCAAATTTGAGTTTAAAAATATTAAAATATAATATATTTAATGATAAATTAAAGAAAATAGTTGAATGGGTGGTGAGTTGTAAACAAATACCATTTAAAGGGTGGTTTTATGTAATTTTAAATTTAAGGGGTGGTTAAGTGAAAACACTCATATTTAAAGGGTGGTTTTCTGTAATTTTGCCTTATAATTTCTCCCAATATTTTAGCTTTTATCTCTCTCCTCTCTCTCTTTTATTTGGTCGAAGCTTTTATCTATATAAATCGTGGCAAATCGACAAAAGTATATTGATTTAATGATTTTCTGTCATCGTGGGTTTGTGCTTTTAATGGATGGTAAATTGAGGCTTGGTATCAATTCAAATGTTCACTTTAGTGGGTGTTTCTCAACTTGTTCATATTTGAGGACAATCCATTGTCAGAACAAAAAAAAGAAGAAGAAGAAAGAAACATTGGATTCCATACGAAAATTAACGACTCTCCAACTCCAACCCATCTCTTCAATGTATATATGATTCCAAATCTTTCATCTTAAAGGAAAAGATGGAATGTCTGTGTTGAATTTAATCATTCACCTAGCTATATGAACATGATCTAAAGTTCGATCTTCTTAAAGAAACAGGATATATTCGCTATTTTGTGGTTCAATGGGGGAGAAAATGATGAGTAAAAACCTGCAGTCTTGTCTTATGTTTGTAAAATTATATATAAATAGGGTTGATAACGGGTCGAGTGGTGGAGAGATAAACCCTCGTTTCATCCAATTTACTATGAATAGATCATCACTTCACCCGATCTATCGTCTATATCTAGTTCACTCATCACCTAGTAGGTGAAATTAGTGAAATATGTGTGGTTTTTTTATGAAAGATGTGAAATGATACATCTCACATTGATAATACTACAAAGATTCCAAATCTTGTATATTTGTCGTTTGACTACTCGTCCTAATGCCAATTGATTTTATGATGGAACACTAGTACAAAAGGGGGACCAGAGCACGCTTTTTTATGCATGGGAGCACACTTCTCGTACTGTGGTTATAGTGGATGCGCTCCCAAACAAGCACGCTTATTATTTAACCGTGATCCCATATTTTAAGCACGGTTTTGTGTTGAAGTGTTCTTAAAATTGTCATACACCCAATATCCATTCTCGACTTATAAGAACGCTTCAATTGAAGTGTGCTAAAAAAAAGTTTTAGCACACTTTTTTTCAAACCGTGCTTAACAATAAGCAAACTTTAAATAAAAAGGGTGTTCTTTCATATATCTCTCAAAATGATATATCCACATATCAACACTGGTCTAATTCAATACCTTACCTCTCGAACCAAGAGTCAAACCCACGACCTCTTGCACCCTCATATCGAATTCATCCGCTTCACACGCCTGCCACCTGAGCTACGGAATTTTGTTGTAACTTTGTGCATTTACTTAATCTAATTACTTAAAAAAACTCTAAATATAAAAAAAAATATTTTTTTCGAGAACGATTTATAAAAATAAATGAGAACGCTTTAAAAGAAAAATGTGTTCCCACTAGTTAAATTTGGTTTTGGGAAGACACTTTTCTTATAAAATTGACTTAATTCTGAAGCATGTTTCAACACCATCCCTTGCTTCAAAATCTCCTCCAACTTGATGTCTTCAATTAGAGCACTTCTGTCTTGAACTTCAGCTTGACTAGAATATAGATGCACTTTCTCATCTAAAAGAGCTTTTCTTTGACAACTTCTTGTGCCATGTGTGACTGCTCTTCTTCAACTTGAAACCTGCACTTTCTTTGGTTATGACCAAATCGCTTGCACTTGAAACATTGAGGTTTACCTTTTTGCTCATTGGAGTCGTCTCGATCCTTTCCATCCCTTGCTGAATTTTCTTCCTTCATCTGGAAGACCTTCTCTTCTAATTTACTCTCATTAGATCTATTGATCTGATCGTCATGAGCCAACAACAAGCCCATTAATCCCTCAAAAGACAAATCAGACAAATCCCTAGATTCTTCAATAGCAGCAACAACATGGTCATACTTTTTAATTAGGGATCTCAACACTTTTGCAACAATAGTTTCATCCGTGATTCTTTCACCATAGGACCTCATTTGATTTACAACCCCAGACACTAGACAAACAATCTTGAATAGACTCTTTCTCTTTCATCGCTAGCGTTTCAAATTCACGACGAAAAGTTTGCAATTTCACAACAATTATCTTCTTATCGCCAAAATACTCTTGCTTGAGTATCTCCCATGCTTCATGAGACGTGCTAGCCGATGATATTCTGGGAAATATATCATCATCCATTGCAGATTGGATGAGAAACAACGCCTTTGCATCCTTCTTGCGATTTTCTCTCAACCGCTGGTCGGGATCAACCGGTGATTGATCCAGTTCTTCATATCCTTGCTCCACCATGTCCCAAAGCTCTTGAGACTTCAACAAGGTCTTCATCTTCAAACTCCATAAATGGTACTTTTCCCCTTTGAAAATTGGAATTAGAGCATTTGATGCAAGGTTCATTGGCACCTCACACTGCTCTTCAAATTTTGTGTCTTATCTCTAAAAACACTCTCCTTTTTTTTCTCTTCTACTTACACTTAGCAAACATCTCTTTCCTTGTTTTGTTTTCCTTTTCTTCTCTTTCTCTAGAGTGGATTGTAGAAGAAACGTATGAAGCAGTACACCCACACCAAGTTTTCTAACCTTGGCTCTGATACGAAATGTTGGAACTAAAAGATAGAATTTTGTGGGCAAATCTCAATTCAATTACTGCTTGATCAAAACCAATTACAAATCTGTTTAAATAGGATAAGAAATAACAAAGCAATCCTTAAAATATGGCCACTTCTACCAATATCCACACCACTAACTGAAGAATTGTTTAAGGCTGAATAATTGATTTCTTTGATTGATTTAAGTGTGTTTAAATAACACAATTACAATGAATATTCTATCTTAGTAAAGAAGATAATAGGAAAGATATAAATCTATCTATCTATAACAACTAAGATATCCTAAAATATGGTAATTTTCAATACTCCTCCTTAAGATGGAGCATGGCTGGAATGAATGCCCAACTTGTCCAATAGGAAATGGAATTGTTGATGCCCAAGCGCCTTGGTGAAGATGTCCGCGAGTTGTTGTGAGGAGCGAACATGAAATAAAGCAATATTACCAGACTGAACATGATCACGGACAAGATGACAATCAACTTCAATGTGTTTCGTGCGCTCATGGAAGACGGGATTGTTGGCAATATGAATCGCCGATTGGTTGTCACACCATAAACGCATAGACCCATGATGAGTGACGCCAAAAGAGCGCAGAAGCGACTTGAGCCAGACAAGCTCGCAGGAAGTCGTAGCCATCGCCCTGTATTCGGCCTCAGCAGAAGAGCGGGAGACTGTTGTCTGCTTCTTTGTTTTCCAAGAAACAGGGGACTCACTAAGTTTGACGATGTAACCGGTTAAGGAGCGACGAGTCAGAGGACAATCTGCATAGTCAGAATCACAATAGGCCACGAGGCGTAGATCACTATGACAAGAGAGAAAGACACCTTGAGCAGGACGGCCCTTGAGATAACGCAGAACCCGAAATGCTGCATCCAAGTGAGCCTGGCGAGGCTGCTGCATGAATTGAGCAAGGACGTGAACCGAATAGCACAGATCTGGTCTGGTGATCGTCAAGTAAATGAGACGACCGACGATGCGGCGATACCTATCCGGCTGCGAAAGAAGAGCACTAGTGTCTAGAGCAAGCTTGTGATTCTGCTCCATAGGAAAATCGGCAGGCTTGGCGCCAAGAAGACCAACTTTGCCGAGAATATCCAGAGTGTACTTGCGCTGAGCCGCTGAGACAAAGTGATGCCAGAAGAGGTTCGTGAGACCTCAATGCCCAGAAAGTATTTCAGATGACCGGGGTCCTTCATGTGAAAACAGGAGTGGAGATAGGCTTTGAAGCGAGGAATATATTCAGAATTGTTCCCTGCTATAATCAGATCATTAACATAAACAAGCACATGCAGAACCAGATCGGAACGAACAAAAGAGAACAGAGAGTAGTCGGCATAGGACTGACTGAACCTAGCATGTCGAAGAGCAGATGCAAGTTTCGAGAACCAATTGCGGGGAGCCTGACGGAGGCCATAGAGAGACTTCCGAAGTATGCAGACCTTGTGACTACCATCGGTGGAGAAGCGAGGGGGCAAGGACATGTACACTTCTTCCTCAAGATCACCATGTAAGAAGGCATTGTGCACATCCATCTGATGAAGCTCCCAATTTCGGATAGAAGCAACTGCAAGGAAGACTTTGACAGAGACTAGTTTAGCAACTGGAGCAAATGTTTCAGAATAATCCGTACCCTGAACTTGCCGATTGCCGAGAGCAACAAGGCGTGCTTTATGTCGTTCAATGCTGCCGTCAGAGTTGTACTTGACTCGAAAGACCCACTTGCAACCAATAGCCTTCTTGTGAGGAGGTAAGGTCGTGATCTCCCAAGTACCATTGCGATGGAGAGCATCAATTTTAGACCGCATAGCGTCTCGCCAATGCTGATGGCGAAAGGCCTCGCGAAACGTCGTGGGTTCAGGATTGGCACTGATGGCAGCCAAGAAGCTAGTGTGCACAGGAGTGTAAGCATGTGTGTCAACATAATGAGCTAAGGGATAAGGCGTACCTGACGGCGTGACGGAAGCAGGAGAAGCCGAAATAGGATCAACCTTGCGGATGGTGTGACACACATAGTCCTTGAGAAGGACCGAAGGTGTATGGGTGCGAGTGGATCGGCGAGGTGGCGGCGGCGGGGGCTGGGCAGCCGGCTGTGGTTCGTCCGGGGCGTCATGGGTGATGGGGTTAGGGTATGTGGGAGACTCAGGAGAGGGTGAGATAGACAGAGGAAAGGGAAAGACATCCTCATGAAAGACAACATCTCGAGAGACAAAGAACTGGTGTGTTTCAAGGTCATAGAGACGCCAACCTTTCTGACCGAAGGGATACCCAACAAATAAGCATCTCCGGCTGCGAGGGGAAAATTTGTTTGTGGAGCGAGGAATGACAAACGCATAGCAAAGACAGCCGAAGACTCTAATATGTGTATAATCAGGGGGCTTATTGAATAGACACTCATAAGGGGTTTTACCTTTAAGGATAGAAGATGGGGTGCGATTGATGAGAAAACAAGTTGTAAGAGTGCACTCACCCCAGAACTTAACCGGAAGGTTGGCTTGAAACAGCAAGGCTCGAGCAACATTGAGAATATGACGATGTTTACGCTCAACACGACCATTCTGTTGAGGTGTAGCAACACAAGAAGATTCAAAGAGAATGCCATGATCTGCAAAGAATGATCGCAGAGCAAGAAATTCGGAACCATTATCGCTGCGAACACACTTAATAGTTTTGTGAAACTGAGTGACAGTAAGAGCACATAATTGTTGTAGGAGTCGAGAGACTTCAGACTTGTGGACCATAAGATAGACCCAGGTGGCACGAGAGAAGTCGTCAACAATGGTTAGAAAATAAGAAGCCCCAGACGAGGACGGAACAGGATAGGGTCCCCAAATATCACAATGAATCAAATCAAAAGGTGCTGAAGCATTTGATAGACTAACAGGAAAAGACAGACGTGTTTGTTTGGCCTTGTAGCATACATCACAAGGAACATTATTATTTGGTAAAACTGAACTAGAAGTTTTGCAAAAAGAAGAAAGCAGAGAGTATGATGGATGCCCGAGACGCTGATGCCAAAGTAAGGGGGACTCGGCTTGGTTGGTGTGGCAAGCAGAGGTGACGGTGGTGGTGGCAGGAGGCGCCCAGCATAGCCAATAGATCCTATTTTGAGCTTCACCCACTCCAATCAGCGTCCTCGAAGTGCGGTCCTGTATCACACAGAGCTTATCAGTCAAGGTAACAACACATCGTAGATCCGCAGTCAAGCAACCAAGAGAGATTAAATTACAGGAAAGCCCAGGAACAAACAATGCAGTGATATCAAAAGAGTCACAGATAGAGATGGAGCCAGCCTTATTAGCTGAAACAACAGAGCCATCCGGGTATTTGATGCGCCAATCATCAACCGGATGAACATTCCGAAGCAAGTTGTAGTCCCCTGTCATGTGGATCGATGCACCACTATCAAGAATCCAAGGAGTAGAAGAAATACCTACTAGAGTATCGGTCCTGGATTTAGAATTAAATTTCTGAAACATATCGAGCATGTGATCCCATTGCTCGTTAGAGATATTGATGCCCGGACGATCAGCAGCAGTGATAGACTGAGAGCCAGTCGCAGCAGGACCATTGGTGACGACGGAGTTCACGGCAGCAGCCTTGCCACGGCCCCTGTCGACGCCGGAATCAGACGAAGACTGAGCGAGAGGCTGTTTATTCCTAGGCGGCGGGGCGCCAGTGACGGGATCAGCAACGCCTCTCCCATTGTTCCACCATTCCGGATAGCCGACAATTTTGAAGCAGGCGGCGTTGTCATATCCTGTCTTGTTGTAGTGGACACAAAAAAGGGATTTCTTATCGACAGTACTTGATGATGGGCGAGGCTGTCGGCGTTGAGCAGCGAAGGCAAGCGCATCCGTGACCGATTGAGGAGTAGTGCGCATAGAAAGCATCCGCTCCTCCTGGACAGCGAGAGAGTGCACCTTGTTGAGAGTGGGTAAGGTATCCTGAGCGACGATGGTAGAACGCAGAGTCCCATAGCCGAGGTCATCGAGCCCCATCAAGAATTGATCAGTGCGCTCCTCCTCACGCTCCTTGGCGTGATTGCCGCAAGTACAGGCCTGGGGTGTAAGGTGGCTGTCAAGCTCGTTCCAGAGCTTCGTGAGACGACCGAAGTAGGCGGCGACGGACTGACCGTCTTGATGACATCGAGCAATCTCAGATCGCAGTTGAAGGATGCGAGGACCATTGCCAATAGAGAACCGCTGAGAAAGATCATCCCAGAGTTCCTTGACAGTAGAGAAATATGTAACGGTGGAGCGAAGAGAACGCTCAATCGATTGAGTAATCCAACCGATCAGCATGGCATTAACAGGGCGCCAGTACTGGGAATCGGTAGAGGTTGCTGTCGGCTGAGTAATAGAACCATCAATGAATCCGTCTTTACGCTTCGCAGAGAAAGCGTTTTTCATGGCGATGGTCCATTCTTGATAGTTGTCTCCTTTGAGAATCATCGGGCAAATAGAGAGACCAGGGTGATCGGAAGGATGAAGATAGTAGGGAGAGGCCGGGGTGAGAGCCGCGAGAGTAGTCATAGCAGCATCGGCGATAGGGTTTGGGTAGGGCCGGTAGAGGCGGTGAGAGAGGCCGGTGTAGGAGGCGACGACGGTGAAGAAGAGCCGACAACTAGGGTTATTTTAGAGGATCGAAAGAAAGCCTGATACCATGAAGAATTGTTTAAGGCTGAATAATTGATTTCTTTGATTGATTTAGGTGTGTTTAAATAACACAATTACAATGAATATTCTATCTTAGTAAAGAAGATAATAGGAAAGATATAAATCTATCTATCTATAACAACTAAGATATCCTAAAATATGGTAATTTTCAATACTAACAATTAATAAATTAATTAACTAAATAAATTCAAATCCTAATCTCTCTAACCTAAAACACTTCATTGCCCACTAACTAATTGAAACAAAAAAACATTAATTAAGAAACCCTAAAATTGACTTAATTTTGAAGCATGTTTCAACAAATTGTATGTCTTGCATATACAACTTAGCACTTGTGTTTGGGAGCTGGATATGGCCCATAAAGGGATTTGTTTGAGAAGATTTTGTAGACAGGTTCACATGTAACTATGATGTAAACAAATTTACAAAATCCTCAATATTCACAACTTATTATAAATTACATAATTCTATGAGATTGAGGACATAATATATAACAGCGGTTACAAGCCTTAGGCTCAAGCTATAAGGTGTACAAATAGGCAATGATCGGATAACCAAATCGAAAGATAATGTTTCTCGACACTAGAAGGAGATGTTTTTCAATTTTTGTCTCGCCCTTTCGGGATTCAGGATGTGGAGAAGAACCTCCTTCCCCACACATTTGTTTTCCTTTTTCCGCTTGCATTAGTTACATGTCGCAAAGAAAATGACTATAGTTACTTTGACAATTGTTAGTTTCAAATTAAAGGATAAATAAGAATTTGAGGACAAAACCTACAAAAGGCCCGATAATTCTATTTTTTTACCCGACTGAACATTGTCATCAAAATGCAAGAAACCAAAGTCGAAGCTACCATGGAAATCTCGCCACCATCAATAGGGAAGGAACAACCCTTCAATGCATGTTTCATCATAAAGTTAATTTTGAGAACCCTTTCAGGATGTAGGAGGATGGACACAAAGCACATGTACCTCCACTGTTTTAATCTGATTGATTTTGAGTGCTTCCAAAATCACCCTGCTGCATCTCTTATCGGGGCCATCAGAGGACATAAATTGGTTGTAGAGCCCCAAACCCGTGAAGATAAAGCACCAGACTTCACCTTTTGAAATCGTACGTGGCCATTGAACATAGCGAGACCAGATTGTCGGCGTCCGAACTGATTGCTTACCGATCTTTGAACACCATATCCTCTTTCCAAGGGAAGCTCCCATATTTCGTACATCTTTGAAAAGGGGTGAGGTACATTTTAGTGGAGTGCGGACGATGAGAGTGAGACTCCATACAACAATCAAGGAGTTTTTGTGGCTTGAATCGAGAAGAGACTTGTCGGAATTCACCTTCCATAAGAAGATTGGGGATCTGGTGTAAGAAATTGGAGATATATATATGCTCCACGAGATTGGGTGCGCATGCAACTAGGGCTTGACGTGTTCATTTTCACCAAAAGGGGGTTTTCTCGATCTCAACTTTTATCATATTAAACACTAAAAATCATCCATTTTAATTTTAATTTTTAATTTTCGAGAATATATACCAAACTGGCGCTTAATATAAAGTCCAGTATTAATAGAGTAAGTAGCAAATGAACGATACAAATTGGTGGAGTATTAAATTAAAAAAGGAGGCAGGAGGGCAGATCTATTAGGATATATAGATTTATGTATATAAGGATATATTATGTAAAAGGGAAAGTTACGGGCTATAGTTTGTAAATATAGGAAAGTTGTAACTTCTTCCTCTATATATTCTTACCTCTGTAACAGATTCTCCAATGTCTCAATTACAGATTTCTCAATCTCTTTCTTTCTTCTATCTAATCTCTCATTCTCATGTATTCGATCATGGTATCAGAGCCGAAAGGCTTATGATCCGTTTGAAGAGATCGTGCTTCCGCGTTTGATTTTGTTTTTTTTATAACTGCGATTACGTTTACTCTGTGTTCGTGAAGTTTCACGAATTTTGCTACGAAATCTCAAAATTTGAGGTTCTTGAGGTGTATTCATGGCAGATACAGCTGTCTTTGGTGATAATCTTCATCAAGAGGGTAATTCCCAAGGTAATTTGGGAGATCCCCTTGCTCTGTCTAATTCCGACAGCCCAGGGGCTCAATTGGTGAATTTTCAGTTTTCTGGTACCAACTTTCTTGGTTGGAGTCGAGGTGTTCATCTTGCTTTAGGGGCTAAGAATAAGTTGGGGTTTATTGATGGTTCTTGTTCAAAATCGTCAGTAGGAGCTGCCAAGGTTCAACAATGGGTAAGGGCAGATTACATGGTCCGATGTTGGTTGTTGAACTCTATGGTTAATTCGATCTCAGAAAGCTTCATGTATGTGGATTCTGCGAAACATTTGTGGGATGAAGTTTCTGAGAGGTATGGACAAACCAATGCGCCATTGATCTTTCGTTTAAAGAAAGATTTGAGTTCTGTAGTGCGTGGAGGAGAGTCAATTGCTGAATATTTCAACAAGCTTAAGAAAATCTGGGATGAGTTGCAGGCTGTAGAAGGATTCCCAGAGTGTGTGTGTGGTGCAATGGATGCATGTTCTTGTGATCTGGTAAAGAAAGTAATTGAAACTGAAGGAAGGAATCGTGTTATGCAATTTTTGATGGGGTTAGGTGATGAATTTGAAGGAGTAAAGAATAGTATTCTGGCTATGGATCCTTTCCCAACAATCAACAAAGCTTATTAACTAGTTCAGCAGGTTGATGATTCAAAGGGAAAACCTCAACAACCTTCTTCAGATTCAACAGCCTTGGCTGCAAATAGAGGTAGTGGTCACCAAGAAAGGAAAGATTTCAAGAAGGACAAGAAGGATAGATATTGCTCCCATTGCAGGATGAAGGGGCATACAGTTGAAACTTGCTTCAAGTTACATGGTATTACTGACTGGTATAAGTCTAAAGATGGTAAGGATGGGAAAGGGTCTAACAAGGATTATAATGTGGCTGGATATAGTCTATCCATGGTGGATCATCCTTTACAATCTGGTGTTAAGGATGGGTCTGTAATGGATCATTCTTTTGTGAATGCTATATGTCAAGAGGTTATGAAAGCTATGCAAGGGCAGTCTCAAGCTAACTGTGTGACAGTTGCTCCCATGGCAGGTACCTCTTATGGTTTTGCTTTGTCTTTAACTACTCAATTTGAAAATGATAAGAATTGGATTATAGACACTGGTGCAACAGATCATATGACTGCATATGAGCACTTATTAGTGGATAAAAAGGCTTTATCTAAGCCTATACATATTGGGCTTTCTGATGGAAGTATTTCTATGGTTAATAGCATTGGTACTTTGCATTTAACTTATAAAATAACATTGCATAATGTGTTGTTAGTACCTGTTTTCAAACATAATCTTCTATCTGTTGGTAAGTTAGTGGAAGATTCAAATCTTGCGGCCATATTTACTGCAAAATGTTGGTACCTACATGACCTTGGAACTAAGCACATCATTGGCTCAGGGTCAAGGACTGCAGGACTGTACAGATTGAATTATGTTGTTCAAGACACAGATTCTATGATTGCTTGAATTCTCAATCTGATAATGTTTCCGATTCATCTGTTGTGACATCTAAGTGTGGACCAAAGGATGTACTTTTCCATGCTAGACTAGGTCATTCTTCTATGAGTAAGATGTCTCATTTGGATTTTATACATTCTAAGTCTTTGCCTAGTTGTGAGACATGCATTTTAGCTAAGATGCATAAAGTTTCATTTCCTGTAAGCTCTTCTGTTGCTAATAAATGTTTTGATTTGGTTCATTTGGACATTTGGGGTCCTTATAAAATCAAAAGTGTGATTGGTGCTACTTACTTTCTTACTTTGGTGGATGATTGTAGCAGAACTACTTGGACTTATCTAATGCAAAGTAAGTCTCAAGTGTTTGGTATATTGTCTGCTTTTGTTGAATATGTTGCTACTCAGTTTGATACTAGAATCAAAATCTTTAGAAGTGATAATGGTGCAGAGTTCTTGTCAAAGGCTTGTACTGAATTACTTGCTTCTAAAGGTATTGTACATCAGAAAAGTGCTCATTACACTCCCCAACAGAATGGTAGAGTGAAAAGGAAGCATAGGCACTTGATAGAAACAGCAAGGGCACTTAAGTTACATGCTGGGTTACCAGGAATGTTTTGGGGTGATTGTGTGCTTGCTGCAACACACATAATAAATAAATTGCCCTCTTCTGTTCTATCTTGGAAAACTCCTTATGAGGTTTTGTTTGGTTCCTTGCCTACATATGATGATCTTAGAGTTATAGGGTGTCTCTGTTATGCATTGATTCCTCATAGTAGTAAAGATAAGTTTGGGGCTAAGGCTAGGAAATGTATTATGATTGGATATCCTTTTGGCCAAAAGGCATATAAACTGTATGATTTGCAGACAAATCAATATGTTATAAGCAGGGATGTTTTATTTTTGGAAGATAAGTTTCCTTTTAAAGATAAGGAAAGTAAAAGGCAAGAAGGACATCCTGTGTCACAGCCACAATGTCTTCCTTTGGTGAACCCTGCCCATGATGAAGTTGCTCCATCTTATGTGACTCCACATCAAGTGGCTTCTGAGAGTGTGGATCATCCCATGGCACAACAGGGTGATCTGTCACAGCATGGTATCCCACAGCAAGAGCAGATAACTTCAAGTAATGAGTATTATGTTCAAGACAGCATTGGAGATTCTTAGGTACAGAGTGAGTCTGGAACTAGTGGTCATTCAGATGTTGAGGTGGTAGCTCCTCCAAGGAGATCTACTCGAGCTCATGTTCAACCTTCCAAGTTAAAGGACTTTATTTGTCCTTCTTTACAAAAAGGGCATTCTGAGTCCGTCTCTCAATCGTTTCTATCAGAAGTTCTTGGTGATACAGCTTTATTCTCAGAGGATTTTGTTGCCTCATTTGCTCATATGGCACATATACCTGAGCC
Source organism: Persicaria maculosa (assembly GCA_963922045.1). NCBI lineage: Eukaryota > Viridiplantae > Streptophyta > Magnoliopsida > Caryophyllales > Polygonaceae > Persicaria > Persicaria maculosa. The sequence continues at coordinate 51,510,403 of OY998270.1, forward strand.
ACACTCTTACAGACAAGCTAAGGACAATCCACACTGGATAGATGCTATGCAGAATGAGTTGAATGCATTGGAAAAGAATCAGACTTGGGTTCTTACAGAGCTACCTAAGGATAAGGTTGCAATAGGATCTAAGTGGGTGTTCAAGTTGAAGCATAAACCAGATGGTTCAATCGAAAGATACAAGGCAAGATTGGTGGCTAAAGGATACAATCAAATCAAAGAGAAGGACTATAAGCATACCTTCTCTCCTGTTGCAAAATTTACAACAGTTAGGAGTTTGCTGGCTTTGGCAACAGTAAAGCAATGGCCTATACATCAGCTTGATATAAACAATGCTTTCCTCCATGGATATTTGGATGAAGAGATCTATATGTTACCTCCAGAAGGATATCAGAAAGCTAGTCCAGGACAAGTTTGTTTGCTCAAGAGATCATTATATGAACTCAAACAAGCCAGCAGGCAATGGAACCTTGAGCTTTCCAAGTTTCTGTTCTCTCTTGGGTTTTCACAGTCTAAACAAGATTATTCCTTGTTTGTAAAGGAGGTTCCTAAAGGTATCATCACGGCTCTTGTTTATGTTGATGATCTCCTTTTAACTGGTGATGATGAAGAAGTTGTCATTAAGGTGAAGGACAGCTTGCATAAAAAATTTACAATCAAGGACTTGGGTCTTGTAAGGTACTTTCTTGGTTTAGAAGTTGTAAGATCTCAGGCTGGAATGTTGCTTCATCAAAGAAAGTATATTTTGGATCTTTTGCGTGACACTAATAGCTTAGATTGCAAGCCTGCAGTGTGTCCTCTGCCTAAAGGGTTAAGGTTGTCAGTTGATGATGGTGATGCTTAATATGATCCAGAAAATTATAGAAGGTTGATTGGGAGGTTATTATTTTTGAACCTCACCCGTCCTGATCTATCTTATGCAGTACAACATTTATCTCAGTTTGTAAGTGCTCCAAAGATACCTCATTTCCAAGCTGTCACACATGTTCTTAGGTATCTAAAAGGCACTGTTGGAGCTGGTTTATTCTATTCTTCTTCTTCATCCTTGCATCTATCTACTTTTACAGATGCTGACTGGGCATCATGCGCATTCTCTGCAAGGTCATTATCAGGATATTGTGTATTGATGGGAGATTCACTTGTTTCATGGAAAACAAAGAAACAAGTGACAGTATGCAAGTCAAGTGCAGAATCAGAGTATAGAGCCATGTCATACACATCTAGTGAGATGGTTTGGCTTCAAGGGTTATTTGCAGATTTGAAAGTTCAAATTCCTCTCCCTATTCCTCTTCATTGTGATAATAAGGCTGCGCAATACATTGCAGCTAATCCTGTGTTCCACGAGCGCACAAAGCACTTAAGAATCAACTGTCACTTTTTGCGCGAAAAGCAGCTTGAAGTTTTTTTGCAAACTCACCATGTGCCTACAAGTCTTCAGCTGGCTGACATCATGACTAAGCCTCTGGCTGAACAGCAACATAAGTTTTTAGCTTGCAAGTTGGGATTGGTTTTCTCAAACCCCAATCCAACTTGAGGGGGTATTAGGATATATAGATTTATGTATATAAGGATATATTATGTAAAAGGGAAAGTTACGGGCTATAGTTTGTAAATATAGGAAAGTTGTAACTTCTTCCTCTATATATTCTTACCTCTGTAACAGATTCTTCAACGTCTCAATTACAGATTTCTCAAATCTCTTTCTTTCTTCTGTCTAATCTCTCATTCTCATGCATTCGATCAAGATCGAGGCGCACAACAACGTACACTAGCTTACCCTCTCGTTACATTTAAGCGCAATCGTCCATATATATATATATATATATATATATATATATATATATATATATATATATATATATATATATATATATGGATTAATAATTAATAAAAAGAGTACGTAGATTGAGTTTGAAAATAATAAACCGATAGATAGAGGGTAATTAAGTAAGTAATGAAGTAAGAAAAGAAAGAATTAAGGAGAAGAATTAGGAAAAAGGGAAGCAAAGAGTTTAGTGGCGAGGATAAGATTAGCAGCATCGGTAGGATGGAAGGCGTCCCAGAACACATAATCTTTCCTGTCTTTGCACAGATTCGAGTTTGGCAAGCACAGTCCTCCTATGCTCGTGTTCACGTTGCAGCACGCCTGCGTAGACACCTTCAACCCTGCAACCCATAATCCATACGTACGTACATGATCGATCCAGTGAATTGAATTTACATATATACATTTTTGAATTAGATTAAATATTACCGTAAGCTTGAGGGTTGGAGATGAGATCAATGACGTCGTTGTAGGTGTCCGCAAAAGTGAAGCGGGAACGAGGGAGTTGGATGTTGAGTTTTAGGAGGAGCGCCTTCACCCTTGAGTTGAACTTCTGGGCCCACCCGTTCACCTTTTCCAAGCACTCCCCTCCCTTTGACTTTGACCTTTGTGAGGGTATGCATCCCAGTGGGCCCAGCCCATGAAACACCACCTTTCTTCCTCCGTATTCGTATATCCTCTGTAATTACATTTTACATATTGTATTATTCATATACTTACTAGTGTAGGTTGTATTCCGTGTACGAATAATAAATTAATATAATTAATGTAGATATAAATAAAATTAGTTCGATAGATTATTAAAAAAAATTAAATATTTTATATTTAAATTCACATTTATAAGGTAATTTTTTTTATAATCTAGAGTTAATTGATTCTCATGTAATTTAATAGATAAACTAGTATTCGTGCATTTTGTTAATAAATTATATTTTATTATTATATCATTTATATTAAAATATCATATTAGATTATTAATTGATGTGGTTTTAAAAAATAAAACCAAATTGATATGACTCACAAAAATAAACCATATATAAATATATTATATTTAATTTGATTTAAAAGGTAGAATAATTGATCAAATATATATTTTTTTTCATCTTTTAGAATCTTGATTAATATATTTATTTTTAAATGGGACTATTCATTGAGATGATAAAATTATATTATCTTATTAATTGAGTGGAAGATAATTAGATTAAAAGTTTCGATGGATTTGTTTTCAATATTTCATGCCTGGTAATCACAAGGATAGAAAAATTTTGCATTGAAATTTTGCTTCATTATTTAATTAACCGACTAAAAGCTAGCATTCTTCGTTCTTTGTTCTAAATGAACCGAAATGATTTTGTTTTGTCAAATCTCGATTTAATTTCACTGATCTAGAAAGATAAATTTTTTACCTAAATATATTGACTTATTAATTGATATGGGTCAAAAATATAATCTATATATTAATTAAAATCAAAACATCTACGCCACGTGTCATCCTCTCACGCAAAGTTATTTTTGTAAGGTATTATTTACACAATACCATTTAATTATGGTAATTAAACTATCTGATATTATTTACATATTATTTACATAACATCATTTTTTAATATATTTTTAACCAATGTGATTAATTTAAAACTTTTTTTAATAAAGGTAATATTAACTATATAGTATTATTTCATTATATATTAATTACATGATATTATTTCATACAACTTTTTTAAACAATGGGATTAATTCAATTTATTTTTTAAAAAAATACATAGTTTCAAATATATGAAGTCTTTTTTTAACTCTCTGTGTGTGTACACACACAATGAAAACTACTGCATCCGATCGAAAATATTTGATGTTTTAAGGATATGCACAAGAATTTAGAAATGTCATTTCCCCCTCGATCTAAATACTCCATCAAATAATTTTTACTCCCGCATCACATTTATTATGCACAAATGTAATTGGTTAAAGAAAAAAAGTACAAATTATATTGATATTAGTGTAAAAGTAAAAAAGAGTGTAATTATTACTTCTAAAACATCAAATATTGTTGATCAAATTAAATTTAATCTCCTAAAACATCAAATATTATCGATCGAAGGGAGTATTTTTTTTATATAATAACCTTAATTTTTTTATTTTCACCTAATCTACATAAAATTTCAAATAATAAATTTTAAAAAATTAACCAATGGGATATATCTATTATAACTATTAAATGAGAAATGTTTTTGCTTATATGTTATAATCACTTTAGTTTCACTATTTCCTCCCAATCAACTAAATCTAGGAAAAAAAATCTAACTAATGAAATTTGTACACGTTTCTCTAATAAATTTGGTTATATCTAACTACTAAATCATAAGCATTTTTATTAGGTGTTATAACCACATTTATTTTAGGATGTTCATTCAATCAATATATTCTATTTAAATCTTAAACTCATACTACCTCCGATCCAAAATACATGTCGTTTGACTTTTTAACACGTATTTTAAAGAGCTAATAACTATATAATACATTAACTTTTTTATTATAATTTTTTTATAATTTAATACTTATTACCAACAAATATTAAGTTGTAAAAAAATATTTTAAAAAAAGTTGACATTTTATATACTCCCTCCGTTCGGCAAAACTTGTCATTTTAGGGTGTTATTTTTGTTCAAAAAAACTTGTCATTGTAGGTATTTTGTCATTCACTTTACAAAAATGCCCTTGATATGATTGACGGTTTGTTAGTTGTAGTTTTCGATAAAGTAAAAAATGAGGGTAATAATTGAGGGTAAATTAGTACAATTGTTAATTGCCTTAAAACTTGTGAAATGAGCTAAAATGACAAGTTTTGCCGAACGGAGGGAGTAGTTTTTAGCTTCTTAAAATACGTGTAAAAAGTCAAACGACATGTATTTTGGGTCGGAGGGAGTATAATTTTTATACATTTTTTGTAATTATTTTTATTATTTTTTACTTACTCTATCAAATCTATTTTTTTGTTTTATGTTAACGTTTGGTAATAGATTATTTAATTTTATACTTACATAATTTTTTTTTTTAAATATGCGCCATGGCGCGGGGATTGTACTAGTACCACTTTAATCTAGAAAATGCCACGTAAGCAAAAATAATCCCGCTTTAATCCAGAAAATTCCGTGGACGCGAGATCGCACCAGAGTCCGTTTCAGGCCTCTGTTTTAGTATTTTATATAGATGTTTTTTAAAAATACTTTTATATTATTTTTTATTAAATATATAGTACTATATTTATTACGTTAGTTTACTAATTAACCTATCTATTTACGGATGGATTGTGACTAAATAATATTTTGATAAATTATTTTTTGTTTTAAAAAATAATATAGATATAAATAAAAATAATAATTATTAAATAATTAATTTTGATATAAATAATTTTTCCACCAAAAATAATCTAGATATAAATAAAACAACACTTATCAAATACTATACATACTCCGTATTTATCTATTAATATTTTTGGTAATTAAGTATGACTATAAAATATTTTTATTTATGTTTTTGTCAATTAACTAAAATATATATAGATAAATAGGTAGATTGTGGCTTATGTAACTTTATATAAACTATAATAACATATTATTTATTAATTTTATTTTCTTAAAATCAACCACAACGCATCATATAATACGTTATGCATCGGTTTTAATATATGTATATAGATATATAGATTAAATACTGTGTACGTACTGTGAGTTGCTTCTCCAAAGTAGTCATCAGAAGCCCCAGAAACTGCTCGTGTGTGTACTGCTGCGCATCTGCCATGAATCCTTGCAGGTAATTATTCACATAATCGTTGCTTCCTGCATAATTAATTTAATTAATTAATCAAACAATGTATTCAAGTCAATCAAATGCGAGCATCATCCACCTCTAACGTACGAGAGAAGTTACCCATTCCAATGAAGTAGAGGGCTCCGTTCAAGAGCTTGGCAGCTCCTTCTTCTCCAATTTTGGCCTTTATAACTTCTGTGGTGTTACCAAATGTGCCGATTTGGTCACTAAATGTCATCCTTTGAATCTACCAATCAATATTCACATATACAATTTATTATCAAATTTATTTAAAATTAGTCTAGCGGGCGTTATATGTGGACATATATATTACGTACAAAATAAATGCCGGTTTCATTAAGAATTCCAGCCCCTCCAGATGCATAGTTGACTCCTTTGAGCAAAGCATCGTCATTCGGCGACAGCGACAGGTACGCCGGAGGCGATGCTATCCCAAGCTTAGCAGCTGCACATATATAGATATATGAATTGAAAACCATAACAATTAATTCAATTAATACAAAAGATATATAAAAAAAAAGGAGGAGGAGGATTAAATATATTACATATGATGTCTCCAATGGTTCTTCCATTAGTGAACCTGCCAGTGGCCTTTCCGCCAATATAATCAATACCGTACCATGGGAAATTAGACTTTGCCAGTGCGTATGGTAAGTAGTTATTGTTGCCCACATCCGTCAGTGAATCCCCAAACACAAACGTCACCGGCTTCTCACTCGGTGCCGGTGCCGGAGCTGCTACGGGAGCAGCCACCGGTGACCCCACTCTTGCGTCCGCCGCCGTGAAATGTACAACTGTCATCACTGCAAAAACTGCCCTCAGCATTGTCGCCATGCCTGATGCCAGCTATGGTTTATGGTATGGTCGACTCTATCTAGCTTAGAGTGTGTGTATATATATATATGAAATGAAAAGTGGGTTTTGTTTTATTTAAAGAAAAATAACTTAAATAATAATAAAATATGAATTTTAAAAATTATTAAAAAAATATACAAATTATTCCATATTAAACTAATTTTAATACAAGATAAATTCCGATCAATCAAAATGGTAACTGGAAGTCAAAAATTTAATTACGTAGCATCGGCACGACATCATTACTCATATACTCCCTCCGTTAATTAAAAGGGGTTGTTTTTTACACCCAAAATCTAAGTTTTTGTTTTTTTTTAAATAAACCCTACGCCTCTTGAGTCATAGGTGTGTGACTCAAGAGACGCAACTATTTTTTTCTATATACATACCCTGCCCCTCTTGAGTCACACGTCTATGGCTCAGGAGGTGTAGGGTTTATTTAAAAAAAAAAAAAAACTTGGATTTTGGGTGTAAATAGTAAATTTTGTGGGTGTAAAAAACAACACCCTAATTAAAACTTGACGTTTTACTATTCATGCACGCTTTTTGAGGTGTTAAAAACTATATAAAATATTAACTTTTTTAATATATATTTTAAATAATTTCATACTTGTTACTATTAAGTATGAATTTATAAAAACAAATTTTTAAAAAAGTTAATATTTCAATATAGTTTTTGGGTAAATTACATCTATCATCCCCAACCTTTATCCATTGTTTCATTCAAGTCCCTAAGCTTTAGCTTGTTCTAATATGGTCCTCAAACTTTCATTTTGACTTCAAATATGGTCCTTCTGTCTAATTAGGCATTAATTGCCGTTAATTTGCACGTGTGTACGAGTAATATAGTAAGTGTTTGTCCACTGTGAATGGCACATCACGTATATATATTACTAGTCTAGTTCTCGTCCCATATACGGGAAATACATTAATACAATACTATTATAAATAATTTAGATAGATTTCAATAAATAAAAAGAATAATCTAAATATAAATCATTTTCCACCAAAAAATAATATAAATATAAATAAAATTAGTTCGAATGATTATAAAAAATCTAAATATCTTTTATTTAGATTCTCTCAACATATAAATAAAATTCAAAATATAAATAAAATTAATGCTGATATAAATAATTTTTTTCACAAAAAAAATAATTTAGATATAAATAAAATATCACTTATTAAATACTATATAGTTATCTATTAATATTTTTGGTAAGTATGACTATGAAATATTTTTTATTTATGTTTTGTCAATTAAATAAAATATATGTATATATATAGATAGATAGATTGTGACTTATATAACTTTCTATAAACTATGATAACATATTATTTTATTAATTTATTCTCCTAGAATCAACCACAACGTGCCACATAGGACACTATGCATCGGTTTTAGACTTTTAGTGTATATAATATAATATATAATATATATGTATATATATCAATTATATATACTAAAGATTTTTTAGGATTCACTCTTAATTTTTTATTATTTTTTTTGTTTCCAATTAACGTTCTTAAACTATGTATGACTTAAGACCATATATTATAAAGACCAATAAAATAATTTTAGTGGTGATTACTATGTTAATCTCTCACCTTTATAGCTATAGTAGAAAAATATATTTTTGTTTAATTTTAATGAAATGATAAAATAGTGTTAATAATATACTAATATGTCATTTGCATTGGGCACACACACTTATAAGCTACCACACCCCAAAACCAAATTAACACTCCTCTATTAAAAAAAATAAAAATAAATTAGCACTTATCATTTAACAGCCATTAACGTCTAGTTTGACGGAAGGGCTATATTTGGAAACAAAACCAAAGTTTAAGGACCACATTAGAACAAAATAAAGCTTAGGGACTTAAATGAAACAATGGTTGAAGGTTAGGGACGATAGATGCAATTCACCCTATAGTTTTTATCATTCTAAAAAAACGTGCATGAATAGTAAACGACAAGTTTTAATTAACAGAGAGAGTAATTTTTTAAAAAATGGATTTTATGGTCAATCTACCGCTCTAATTAATTGTACTCAAAACTATAATTGCTATTTTTTTTTTCAAAAATTACATTTTGGCCATTGAAGATGTCTCACCACTACATTAAATTTTTAAACTTTTGGTTGGCTAGAATTTGTCTCGTATTGAAATTGATTTAATGTAAAATAGTTTGTGTAGATTTTAATAATTTTATGTTTGTATTTTGACATATATCTATAATTCGAATTATTTTGCATACATATATTTTTCAAATTTGAAAAACCTTTCATTGTTTAAAATATATGAAAAGTGGAGTAACTATATAAATATATATTGAAAAGAAATGGTATCCCCTGAATTGGTAATGTGGGTTAGATCGATTAGGTGGTGACTTTGAAAACTAAGTAGATCTAAGGAGGTGGAAGTGGTTATCAGACGAAGGCGCGATGGGTTTGATTTTTTTTTTCCAGTTTTTACGGTTGGGGCTACCTGCTAATCTGCTATATATACATAAATAAAAAAATAAAAAGTAAAAACTTGTGCTAATTATGTTGTTGGACTGGTCGATCTGCTCTTTCACTTTCATCCAATCACTGTCAGAATAGTTGACTGTCTGAGGTGTTCGTCTTCTGCGGTCAAGGTAGTTGGCCAAATTTAATTAGTGTCTAAAAATTGATCTTAGTGTCCATATATTAATTTTAGGGTTATTAGACAAATAATTAGCATTATGTTACAAATTCGTTTAATCAAACTTATTCTTTATCATAAGGTCTTATTTCATAATATGTCAAAATGGCTATTAGTAAGACATATTTTATTAAATATTTAAGTTGCATAACAAGTCCTTCGCCATCGCATAATCTACACGGCTCCACGATCAAGCTTATCGATGGATATATAGTAAGGTAGCTCAAACGGGTTGAACCTGCCCGAACCGAACCGAGTCAAATGGATAAGGCCAAAACCGATTCAAACAGTTTGAGTTGAAATTGACGACACGATTTTTCATGGAGGTTGAATCAAAGCCCGACCCAAAACCGAATATCCAGTTTTTGGTTTTCTGTTCATGACCCGAAAAAACCGAACCCATCATATAATATATATATATATAGAGAGAGAGAGAGAGGGGTTGAATTGGGTCATGTGTTAATAACTCTTACGGTGTTAAATGTTAACAAATCAATATTCGGCAAAATTTATCAAATATTCATCACAGTCACTCAATTATTTATCAAAGCTTTTGTTAAAATTAATCAAATATTCATCACAGTCACTCAAATATTCATCACAGTCACTCAATTATTCACAATTTCCCAAATATTCATCAATATTCGGCAACATTTAAGAAATATTCATCACAGTAACACAATTACGAGATTGGGGGTGGATACACGCGCAAGGATTTGAGTTTTTTGGGTGATAATTTTTTTTAATTGGCAATAATTATTAATTGAAATGAATCTCTTAAATATTGTCGAAAAACATTGATGAATAATTGAGTGATTGTGATGAATATTGGATAAATTTTGCCGAATATTGATTTGTTAACATTTGATCCGTATTCTATATATATATACTCAAAAACTGGGAACAATGGGAAAGGGAACGAGGTGGTTGAAGAGTTTGGAGGGACAAATGGGCAAGTCACTGTCACCATCCTCACGGTTTTTTCGGTCTGGAATCGAAATTTCAGTTCAATTTCAGTTTTCGGACCGAAACCAAAATTTTATTTTAAAGAGTCGATAACCAAACCATTTAGTACCCAAACTGGACCAAAACCGAGTTTTTCGGTTCGGTTTTCGGGGGAAATCACATTTTGAACAACTCTAATCCATAGTGGAATACCTTAGGAGATTTGGTGAGATTGAGATTTAGTTCGTTGGAAGTGAGAAGCCTTGTCAGTTGTCTTTGCTTGCAATCTGTGAGGTGCTGGCTCGAGCGGGCTCAAGTGTACGTACTTTATTCCACCTTAGGATGCCAAACGGCTGCTCCCTCACTTGCTACACCGGAGCCTGATTCTAAAGGGAGTTGTCACTCTTATTCCCTCTTTTCACCGACTTTGTCGAACATATTCTCTCTCGTTGGGACAAAGCACGTCTCATAACCTACAAAAACATATTAGCGTGTTTTTATATAGTTTATATGTCAAAATCTAAAATAAGTTGCGGTGAATTATATATGTTTTTACACATGCATCAAACAATTTCAAATAATATGATATAACAAAAAATTGATGAAATACACGTCTACTGATATAATTTCAACCCTACATAAATATGCAATGAGCACATTTTATAATCAACAAAATTCACATCAACATTCTTAACTACAAGATGTCTAATTTATGTCATCCTACGTACACATTCCTAACTGCAATCTGCACATTCCAGATTACAAGATTTCTAATTTCAACATAAATTTCATTCTCAAAATTTCAACATCAACATTTCTAATACCTAATTTTCATCTTCAACTAAAAAATCTCTAATTTGAACATCACTTTCATTCAAGAAATTTCAACCTCCTCATTTATTTCTAATCCCAAATTTACATCTTAAACTACAAAATCTCTAATTCAACAACAATTTCGTTCAATAATTTTCACCCTCGAATTTATAATCAATAATTTTGATCTTTAACTACAAATTATCTAATTTTAACATAAATTTCATTCATAAAAATTCAACATCTACTTTTCGACAAATCAAAATTTTCAACTTACCGTGGAGGTTGCTTGAGCACGGGAGTCCGATCTTCTCCTCTCGCCATCGTCATCGTCATGTGAACCACCTAGGAGTCGCAAAAGACGTTCTAATCTCCAATTCGGCATGTTTAGAATTTCTCGACGGCATTATATATGCTACCGACTTAGACTTACGAAGGGAGGGTTTGTTTTGGAAGAAATGTGTGAATGTTGCAACCAAGAGTGTCGGTATTTATAGACGTACACAGAAGGGTGGTTTTGTCGACTTCAGGTGTTCGTGTCGGTGGAATCTGCAAGGGAATCTTCATAGCTTTTGCAGGGGAATCCTGCGCAACCTGACGAACAAGACACAAACTCCGGACAGGGTTAGCCCATGGGTCGTGCGAAGTGTGCAATTGCACATGACCTCAAAATTGGCCTCAAAATATAAATAGTGTATCACAAGTATTCATATGGATTAGTTGGCAAGAGAAAGGCATGTCTCTTTCTAAATTAGAGAAAGGGCTAGAGTTTAATTCCCATTGTCTTCAATTTTGGCAGAAATTCTTTTTTTTTTTAAATTGATTTTTTGGATCGAAATTCTTTTGACAGCAAATTAGCAAGTTTTTTGATCGGTTATTTTTCGCCATCAAATTGTATACAACAGTTTGCAATTCTCTCTTATGCTCTTCTCTCTTCAAAAAGGGAAAAACTCTAATATAGTGATGTCAATTCAAGTTATTAAATAATTGCAATAATATGCTCAATCATCAAGAATTGTGAAAGGTAATTAGAATTCTCAATATATTCCGTTTATTTTGTTAGTTTTTAGTTTATTAGATGATCATAATTATTATTTCAAAAGTAGGAGTATTGTATAATTTGTATTAGATAGATTATTATGTCCTCTTGGTAAAAAGTTTAGTTAACAACTATTTGTAATGACTTTGCATCTATCATCTATGACAGACTGACAACATTTCTTTTATTAGTAGATTTGGTTGATTATTTTTCCCTTTATATTACTTAAAGAAAGGCCTTGACACACAAGTTGTACAAAGCCTCAAATATTAGCGAACCAACCCTGAATTCGGGTGTCGGTGTTGGTGAATAGATTGATTGGACTACACGCAGGGGAATCCTGCAGGTTTGTACAGACGCACCTTTGTTGACTCCGGGTGTTAATTTCGAGGCAATGCTTGTCGGAGGGAGTATTAATAATAAGTATTATAATGTAAAAAATATTATTTTATATAATTTTTAACTTTTTAAACTACGTGCACAAAAGTCAAATACCTTATATTTACAATCGGAGGGAGTATATAATAAGTTTGGATCTTGTTATTCACACGACGATTTCATCGCCATCGGCACGGTCTCGATACCGAGTTTCCGAATCGGCATTCAAAATGTCATTGCCGAGTTTCCAGATCGGCATATTGACGGGGTGGTGAACTTAACTCATGCCTATGCCGACTCTCCAAATCGGCATCTCTGAAAAAACCTGCAAGATTCCTCCTAGCTAGGTCGTCCCATTGTTGTAGCTGTTCGGTAGGCCTGTGCCGACTTGGTGAACCGGCATCGGCATGTCCCATCCATCTGCAGCACAGTCTTGGGCAGGGAATCCAACAGCTTTACGTCACGTCGAGAACTGCCTATACCGAATCTCCAAGTCGGTATTGCCCATCTCTATATGCTCTGCCTATTTGGGAACTAGGCATAGGCAGACTGCTTACCGACTTCGGAACTAGGCATAGGCACCGTGCCGATGGTGATATGGGGCCGTGTGAATAGCATAACCGATAAGTTTGGGTCTTAATTGAGAGATATAAAAGTTACCGGGACACTATTGGTGTTGAGGGCTGCACGTCTGCAATGTCTTGATCAATTCATCATAATGTCTTTAGAAGCTTACAACATGGAAACAATAAGTCAACATCCCTATTATGTGTGTATCAAAAAGTTGGTAGAAGCCGGGTGTGTTTTGAATAACATGAATTATGAATAATAAAATAACGTCTCAATCAATCACATGAATTATGAATGCAATATTAGGCAAAATATATTGAAGACAATTTTTGTTTATTTGCTTTCTAGTTAGATTATCGTATTGAAGCTTAAGACAAGTTTAGATATGCAATGCTACTTGTATTGTGTTCCGCGCCCCGCACCGTGCGGGGCGCGGAACGGACTTGGATAAGTTTTACCCAAAATATTATCCCAGTATTGTGGGCACAAGTCAGACTAGACCCGCTTCACGAGTTGAATGTATTGTCCGAGCCCGTCCAATATTACGGATATGGGTTGTTTGCGAGTATCCGCAAAACCTAACTACACATAACTACACATTTTGCCATAACTACACATTTTGCTAACCATGTATATAGTTTGTCATGCTCGGTGACACCTAGTAGCAAGACGCTTGTATTGCTCTTTCACCCATTTTCACTGTTTAGGCTGCTCCTATTTCGCTCGCTGCTACTACGGGATTCACTTATACTACATTTTGCTAACTACGTATATATTTTGTCATGCTCCACTTCATGTTATGAGATATCTGGTAAAAAATTGGGATGCAAAATCAAGAACATAACATGGATATATGGGGGAAAATGATATATTATGTTGCCATTTTAAGGCCATATCATATTTTTCTCTACAAATTATCATCTCATACCTTTGAAAGTGGCCACATTCGATCACCATACCTTTGAAAGTTTATTAGAGAAACTTCTCCATCTCACTCTCTAAAACGAGGAAGCAACAGAAATATATATAAAGTATTCTCCAAAACTAAATGATTCTCCCAATCTTCGATCGGGATGGAGAACTTGTTAGAGTTCGATCAAAAATAACTTGAGAATAAGGATCTTGTTTCTCCATTTTGGAGAAATTTTAGGAAAGCTACCTAAAGATGGTCTTACACCAAGCATAACCACCTATAAAATTAGATAATATCACCACAATTTTCCCAAATTACAATGACAAACTCAGAGGCTAATGCTTTGTAAATTGGGGACAAAATGAGGGGAAAAAAAATACAAGCCTTAATCAAGATCCTGGAGAAACTGCAACATGTGTCAAGAATTATATTACAACCATCACCTCAAACTTAACGTATCCTTCACATATATATATATATATATATATATATATATATATATATATATATATATATATATATAACGCTGAATCATATTCTAAGTGGATAATAAGACACCCTAGGTGCATCGATTCATCTACACAGCATGAAATTCAGCAAACCTATAAAGATGAAAACACATTCACACAAAGAAGAGAAGAAATTAATGGTGAAAACAAAGTGCATTATCTACCTAAACAAAAGCATATCACATCTTTCAGAAAGAAAGAAAACCTGGATCGATCACTAGGTCAAGGAAGCAGATGAAACGGTACGAGAACAGCTTTCGATCCCGTGGTTCTCCTTGCACAAGATGAATGCTTTCTCCAAGTTGGTGACGACATCCGACATTGTAGGCCTCTCCTTGCCTTCTAAGCTTACACACCTCAAGGCAGTGTAAGCCACCAGCTCGACAGCCTCAGCCTCATTGAGGAGAGGGTAACCTACCCTTTTGTCAAGCACCTTCCACACCTCGCCGCCTAGTATGTAAGGCCCCGCGTACTCAACCAAGCCCACAGGATGGGGACCTTCTGTATCCCTAAACACGGCCTTCTTCCCTATCAAGAGCTCCAAGAGCAACACACCAAATCCATAAACGTCGCTCTTTGTTGTCAAGACTTTGAGCACATAGTACTCCGGATCAATGTATCCAACAGTTCCGACAGTGTTAGTCGACATGCTAGAGGCCTCCCCATGCTCAGATGGCGATCCCATTAAGGATAGTCCAAAATCAGAAACTCTACCTATCCAGTTTGAATCTATGAGTATGTTGGAAGACTTGATGTCGCGGTGGATTATGGGTGGGACTGCATAGTTGTGGAGATACTCGATTCCTCTCGCTGCATCCAACGCGACTTTGATCCTTTTCTTCCATGAATTCAAAGTTATGTTACACTTATCCGAGTGAAGATGATCGTGCAATGCTCCATTCGCCATGTATTCGTAAACCAATAGCCTTTCCTCTTTCTCTTGACAGAACCCAACTAGGCCAACCAAGTGCTTGTGGTGGAGCCTAGACAGCAACTCCAGCTCCGAATCGAAACCTGTGGCATCATTTCCGGATAACGCCTTCATCCTCCTCTCGCTCATCATCTCTTGTCGCTTAATAGCAACAGGCCGACCATCGACTAAACGACCTCTATAAACGGTGCCAAAGCTTCCACTCCCTATTATGTTATCAGCCGAGAAGTTTTCTGTGGCTGTGGCCAGTGATCCCAGGGAGAACTTCTCAGCTCTATTCCCAGGCCTCGACGAACTCATGCTTCTTAAGGCGGCGAGACCTGGGGAGCTGTTGCTATGAGTGATGGAGGATGATCTCGAATGTGGCGCACTTGACGGGTTGCTTCCAACAACCGCTGAATCCCTTGCAGTATTAAGCGGCACACCTGAGTCTTTAGACTCCAGCATTGGTCTGGCCTTCTGTTTTCGGAACACGAAAAACAATGAAATCAAGGCTACAAGGATCCCAAATGACCCAAATGCTATATATCCCCAATGAGGCCTCTTTTTAGATGCCTCTTTAGGCATTGATGCAACCAGCCCAGGTACCTCAAGGGGTGCTGGGGAGACTGTTGAGCTAGTAGGCGCAGACGAAGGACTCGACGAAGGCGAAATCACACATGATTTACAAATGCTTAGCCCCTTTGTTCCACAAAGAGAAGTCGAGTTTGGTTGGATACCGCAAACGCCACACGCCTCATCGACACAAGGCCCAGGGATCACTTTCGGCAATGGGATCTCACTCATTGAGAAGCTCAAGCTGGTAGGCCAACCGGGTCCCCAACAGATTACAGTCAAATCAGATGCAAGCCCACATGTGAAATCCAAACCTGCAACAATCGATTCGAAGGAGAAGCTCGCAACGACGAACTTCATAAACCCCATGGCTGGCCCAAGATCATCACTTCCCCAACAAACCACCGAGCCATTGTTGCTTTGAATGGCACAGGTATGATTCTCTCCCAAAGCAACAGCTGAGAACTCGAAGTCTTTGTTCGGAGGGACATTCAGTTGACCGGTAGTGTTGCTTCCCTTGCACACCAACACACCTGACATGGCTAAACCGCAAGCATGAGATTTCCCGGCAACCAAAGTAAACATAGACATGTCATCAAACTCGCTCTCAATCAAGTCACCAATCGCACTCACGCCCCAGCAAGAAACAAGGTTCGTCTGCATCTCTATCCCACACGAAAACCCGCCACCCGAAGTGATCGTCCTCAACTGGGACGATCGCTTCGGTGGGGAGAACGGAGGAGAGCCCTTCTTCCAGCATTGAACCAATCCTGTGACGGCGTGCAAGGCACATATTTGATACTGTCCGACGGAGAGGCTGGTCAGCGGCGCAGTGTCGTTGTGATAAAGGGTCTTGAGCACAAAGCTGGCATTGGAGAACCCCGTGTCCCAGCAATGGAGGCTGAAGCCACCAGAGGTTAGACCACATAGGAAATCAAGGCCCCCGGAGATGGAGTCGTAGGAGACATTGGCTGGGGAGACGGCGATGATCTGGCCTTGTCGGTAGCATTGTATCGACTGAGATGGACCGGCCAAGATGCCACAGATGGTGTTGGAGCCAAAGCTCACCGAGATTGTGGAGCCCGAGCCAAGGCAAGACACTTGTTTTGGTTGGAACAAGACTGAAACAATGGTAAGTAGTAAGAAACAAGAGTAGAGATTGGAGAGATGAATTAGGTTAAACATGATACCAAACAAATTAAACAAGGAGATTCAAGGAGAGATCGAGAAGCAGGGAAGGGAATCCATTAAAGCTTCCCAAATTAAATTGAAGTTTTCTACAAAACAACAACACACATCCTGTCTGTCATTCATGAAATATTTAAACAAAACATGGACACCACCAACTCCTTATTTTAACGAGGAGAGGAGCACGTAGTAAGCTGTTAGAACTTAGAATGGTCTATTATTTGTATGGATTAATTTGTTAAATATTGATTTCATTTACCCCTATTTAAGTAAATGTCCCTAAATGTCCATTTTTATAACCTCATTAAGTAAATGTCCCTATATGACATTTTTGTCTTTCCTTTCAAATTTTAATTTAACCATTGTCTCATTCCCATTTTTAATTTGACCATTGATCGACTTTGGTGACACGTGTGTGGTGACAAAAAAAAATGGTGACAACTTTTATTTATAGTTTTTTTTTTACAATAGCAGTGTCACCACCTTTACAGTTTTGTGATAGCTTTGTTTTTACAGTTTTTTTACGAGGTCATTGTCACCAACCCTTATTAGTGGTGACACTATTGGTGACAAATTTGGTGATAACTTTTTTTTTAGGTGAAAGCTTTTTTTACAATTTTTTTTACGGGGACAGTGTCACCACTCTTGTCACCACCTCATGAGTAGTGACACTATTAGTGACAACTCTTTTTTTGTGATAACTTTTTTTACGGTTTTTTTTACGAGGTTAGTGTCACCACCTTTATCAGTGGTTGCTGACACATGTAGTGACAACTTTTTTTTGGTGACAACATGTGTAACCACCCTTATCAATGGTGACACTTTTGGGGGACATAAGTGGTGACAACCTTTTTCGGTGACTTGCAAATTGTTTCCATATACCAAGAACCAAATGAAGGGTAGAGAAAACAAACAGATACATTATACTCAATGAGGGAAATGAGGCAGTACTACTTCAATTCAAGCTGAATTCTTAATTGGTTCAATCAAATATAACAGTCACTGTTTTGAATTTTAGATGGCATAAAAAAAGTAGATGACATCCAAACAATAAAATGCAAAATCAACACCCTTCCATTAAATAAACCCAACATATTTCAGCACCAATCAGAGTCAAATGGAACCTCAAAAATAGCACCAAAAGTTGAAAGTTGGAGCAAGAAAAAACAGAACTACAGATTGAAGATAGAACTAGAGAATCGTCACTGAATAAAGCAATGTTCAAAGAGGTTTAAGCAAAGTTTAAGAAGATTGAAGACTGGTAATCAGCGATGACTAAATATTCAAACTAGACAGAGATTAAGATTACAAAATTATTTGATTTTACGTGTCAAGGAACAAATCTGCCAAAGCACTGCGCCTAATATGTTCCTTCTTTGCAACAACATATGTGAAAATGATTTGCTCAGGATGCACTCCCCTCTCAGGAACATCTATCAACTAGAAAAAGCAGAGTATATTCCTTAATATATTTATAAAGGCAAGAGGAGAGGACGAAAAATTATGCAGAACATTCATAGCTGTTGCTGAAATCTTACATGCACACAGTCTTGCCTCTCCTGCAACAGGGAATCTAAGAAGCCAAAGTGCACTGTCTGGAACTCGTCTAAGAATATTGCACCTGAAAATATAAAACATACAGTCATCGTGATAAATACAATTAGGAACATCCAAAAACGGAATACAGAGAGAAAAATATGTATAGTTGAATTAATACAGAGAGAAATGTGTAGCTAAGATTTTACTCCTAAGTTGAAAAGAAACCAGCAATGAGACGGAAATACAGGCTAGCCCTTAGCAGTCAGAAATTAGCAAGTAGGCAACTTAGGAGTAAATACCTCGCCTGAAGCTTTGTCTGCAACCATTCCTTTTGATGCTAGGGCTCATTCAGCACATATATGAGAATGTGCAACATTCTCAACATATGTCAAGTCATACATGTTATTTCCATCACCTATAATGAACTGCACGTTCAGAATAATTCATCATCACGACAACAAAGATGACAGAATATTAAACAACAAGGGCAAGTAAAATACTCAAATACTGAAATATTTTTAAGGCACAAGCAGTAATCTAGAATTCAGATAGTGATCAGTAACACAATCCCATTCCTCCAATGCAAAGTCAAAAGGATAATTTACTTATTTCTTCCTTCCTCTAACAAGCTATGCAAGAACAGACCAACATATATATTTTTCCAACTAGCCAAAGCACAAGGATTTAATAAAAGTCAAAATTTACTTGTCATACTATTTAATAGGCTATGCTATCAAATTTACATTAGAATGCTACTAAATGAGGAAGTGAACATCCAAGAACATAATACAGAGAGAGAAATATGTATAGTTGAATTAATACAGAGAGACAAATGTGTAGCTGAGATTTTGGATTTCATGTTCTTATACATCGGAGTAGAAATATATAAAAACAGAGTTTAAGAGGATGCAATTTGGCTGGCATGAGTATGCAGTACAATAGAGCTAGTAGTGATTCATATGTCTCCTACCTTGCATTTAAGATAGATAAATACCCTTCAAATGATGGAACAATTAAATACATGAATAAGATTGTTGAAGATCAATCAAAGAACTGATCCCTGTGGTGTATATTTTGTGAAGAAAAAATGGCTTAAATTGACAGTGGAAGCTACTGTATGATACACAGTTTTATAATTTCATATGCAGGCATGCGCCCCTTTGGTGATATTGATGATTTAAGAAGAAAACACAATTTATCCAACCTTAATCTTGAAAAAATTAATTCACAATTTCACACCGTACTACTGACTAATTTTTAGCGGAAATAAATGAACAATCAAGCAATTAATGGATTAAATGCTGAATTTGGAAGACAGGTAGGTATGTACAAACATGGACCTAGTGAACTCGAAGAGCTTACCGGTGGGGGAGAAGACAATGAGCGCGACCTCCGCATCGCAAAGAACTGACAGCTCGTCTGCCTTCTTCAGGATTCCATTTCTGCGGTTTGAGAACGTCACTTGCCTGCTTGCTCGAGTCTTTCTCTATCATATTCATCTGCAACTTCCTCCTCTCTATTTTGAAGATCGACTACTGATTAAGTTTAATTGGAGAAATCTAGGTCAAAACCCTAGGAGATCGAACAAGCACACCAATAATGCAAAAGAGATCGAGGGAACAAGAAAAAAAGCAAAAGTTTTTGCAGCTTAGGTTTTTCGTCTTCTTTGTAGTCGATCGGCCCGATCGATACTCTTCGCTGCTAATCATCCCCGAATTCTTGTCTTGTATAAAAAAAAATCAAAAAAATAAAGCATATATTCTAACTATAAAAAAACAAAAAGATTGAATTTTTTTTACAATTTACCTAGGACGAATCTAAAATTCGTCTTATGTAATTTTTTTATTTTTTTATAACGGACGGATTTAGGATCCGACTATTTATTTTTTAAAAAAATTTACAACGAACGGATCCGTGATCCGTTCTAAGGAGTGTATATAGCATCTGCGATGGGTGCATATAGCCACACCGAATTAAAAGAGAGCATATTAAGAAAGATTTTGACTATTTTTTTGGAAACGACAATAGTTTGGGTGAGATCGGGCCCTACTGGACCACCCATGAACGTCCTTTCGGACGAGAACACGAAGTTCCGGATGAGACACTAATCTAGCCGCATCCACTAAATATCGGAGATGGACCACATTTTGACGAGTACTTATCACTAGACCTGTCAATCGGATCATTCGGGTCGGGTCATTTCGGGTTTCGGGTAACACGGGTTCCGGGTAAAACGGGTCTCGAGTAGATCCGGGTTAACTCAAACCCGGGTTTGACCCGATTTCGGGTCAATTTCGGGTTGATCAATTTTTTTTATTTCTTAATAAAATCTCGTATTTTGATGACTTCATGATAACTTCAAAATGTAAATTTAAAGATGTGATTGGTAAGTTGTTCTTTTTGGGCTTTATACTTATTAGAAGATGTCATTTAAGCTCGAGCGATTGTAATTATATACTACATCCAATCTAAAATATTTAATTTTTACTATTACCCATTATTTTTAATAAAATTTATAACTCTATAAAATTTAAAAGTTTTAATTAACTTTTTGAAATTATTCCATACGGATTAGTATTGAGTATAAAATTTTAATTAAAATTTTTAATATTTTATAGAGTTATTTTAGCTTTTTAAAAACATGTTGAAAAATAAAAAATAAAATATTACCGATCGGAGAGAGTAATTTACAATAAAAATAAATATAAATGTTAATTTGAAAATAAAAGATCGAGTGTTTATAATTATAAAATGTAATAAATTGGAATCTCAATGAATAATTTTAATAATATATAATTATAAATTAATTAATTTTAATAATATATAATTATAAAATAATTAATTTTAATAATATATTAATTACTAAACTTACCCTGATATGACTTTGAGATTTTCTTGGCTTTTTTATTAATTAGTCAATGTTTTATTTTAACAAATCGGGCGGGTCATCGGGTCACCGGGTCGAAACCCATTTGACCCAGAAAAATATCGGTTTTCGGGTTTGGATCCAAAAAAATTTCCGGGTCAAAATTTTTGGGTCTTGACCCAAAAACTTTCGGGCGTTTGGGTTGGGTTTTCGGGCCCGGTAGTGATACATCCCTCAAAATCAGTATATCAAATAAGGCCGTTATCAAGCGATATCGATATCTGACGATACCAAACATAGATATTAGATATCAAGTGATATCTGGGAGATACCAAACAATAGATATCGATATCACTTTAAATGATATCATTATCTAGCCATATCAAGCACCGAATATCAGATATCAAGGACAGGACCGATATCTGATATCTAATATGTAGATATCAATACCAAATGGGTCCTTAGTTTTGTTTGTTTTAATTTCACGTGGATCAATCAAATTACTTTTTTTTGTTGTCACCAATAGAATTGTTCTCACCCGAAATCTTCCTATATATATATATATATATCTTTTTTTATTAGGCAAAAATTCGAGGTCAGACATACTTGAACTTCGAAAGCCGATAAGTCGGCAGACGGATAACCGTCAAGACAAATATAAAATACATAGATGGTGCAAAGAACAGGTAAGATCACTCTAGAATTGTTCTCACCCGAACTCTTTTTATATATCGATATAAATAGATGGTTAAAAAAGGTAAAATAATGGATAAATAATTAAGAAAAATAATGTTAGTTAAAAGAGCTGGAATTGAAGTATTTTTTTTATTAGGAAAGATTTCGGGTGAGAAAACTCTACCCGAGAGCATCCTTACGGATGAGGTCCTACAAACCTAAATTATTTGAGATGTCGTTACCCCGGGTAGAGTGGACAAGGTTTGTGTGCAACCTTGTGAGCCACACTATTGCCCATGCGGGGAATGTGAAAGAAAGAGATTTCTTTCACAAACCGACAGAAGAGTTTTGATATCAGCCATGTTCAATTCAATTTCCCAAGGGCAGTTATGCTGGTTTCTCAGATGATTTATTATTATTAGAGAATCACCTTCAATTTGTACTTTGTCTATATGCAACTGTCTAATTTTTTGTGCACCTAATTTTAGGGAAAGAGGTTTCAATTTAAGCGGATTTTGGGAACCGAGTTGACGAGACCCAATGTGGAGCGGATTCCCTAACCAGTCCCGAATGATTATGCCCGTAGAGCTAATCGAGTTAGACAGCGTTGAGCCATCAAAATTAAACTTATAAACCTATATAAGGCTTTTGCCAAGAGGTGTTTTTCTTTTGATTTTGTTTGACCTGCAAAGAGTTAGCTTACGTAGTAGAAAAATCCACCGGATTCAGATCGTCATCGAACATTGATGCTTTCTTCCAACTATCAATGTGAGTTTGTATGAGATGACTTGTTATAGATGTTCGTGGGATGGCAACTTTTGTAAACAAGAATTGGTTTCTAATGTACCACGTAGTCCACCAAGTAAACACAAGTTTGTCCTTGTCCTTTATTGAAAAGGTGTTTTCGTTGAAATTGAGGATGGGTTTGAAGTCGCCTTGGCCAATCAAGTTGGAAATTTTTGAAATAGTATTTGTCAGGAAAGAGTGTAATAAGTTCATATAAGGGCATTCAATAAGCAAATGAGTGTCATCTTCAACCGCAGAGTTGCAGAGACAACAAGTAGAGGGAACGGATACACATCGCTGGTTAAGCCGTTCAGCAGTCGGGAGGCCTTTTTGGGAGATATTCCACAAAAAGTTTTTAATTTTGGGTGGGGTATTAAGAGTCCAGATCCAGGCGGTGTTATCCATTTCTAGGGAATCTTGTGAAGAGACAAGCTTGTGGGCAGACGAGGTGGTAATTTGCGAGTCTGCCCACAAGCTTGTCTCTTCACAAGATTCCCTAGAAATGGATAACACCGCCTGGATCTGGACTCTTAATACCGCACCCAAAATTAAAAACTTTTTGTGGAATATCTCCCAAAAAGGCCTCCCGACTGCTGAACGGCTTAACCAACGATGTGTATCCGTTCCCTCTACTTGTTGTCTCTAGAAATGGATAACACCGCCTGGATCTGGACTCTTAATACCCCACCCAAAACAAACAAAACTTCTTGTGAAGAGACAAGCTTGTGGGCAGACGAGGTGGTAATTTTGTGGTAATTTGCACGTTGTCCCGAAACTTTACAGTAATTTTCAATAATGCTTTTGACTTTGAGACTCGCAGATACACTACCTTTGGAGAAAATAATGATATCGTCTGCGAATGTAAGGAAAGGAATGCATGGACCATTTCAACCAAATCTAAATCCTATGGGACTATTAGCGGCGCAGGCTTCCATCGCCAGTTTGCGAGAAAGGATTTCTGCTCCTAAAATAAAAAGGAAATGTGATAGCGGGTCACCCTGACGAAGACCCCAAGTGGGTAGGAACATGTCGGTCGGTCCATTAATAACCAATACAAAGAATGAAACAGTTGTCACGCATTCCATGACACATGCTACAAAGATAGGGTGGAAACCAAATCTTTCAAGGACTTATTGTGTGAAATTCCAATCCACCCTATTATAGGCTTTTTCCATATCTAGTTTTATTGCTAGCCAACCCTCACTGCCTTTGCGGGATTTGAATGAATGAAAGATTTCATGGCAAAAAAGAACATTGTTCTGAATGGCTCTATCTTATACAAAAGCCCCTTGAAGGGGATGAATTAGCTTTCCAATGATATTTTTTAGTCTTTCAGTTAGGATTTTGGATATTACTTTGTACAGGGTTGAGCATAAGCTAATGGGTCGATAGTAATTTGTGGAGGAGGGGTTATCACGCTTAGGAAGCAAGGAAATAAAAGTGTGATTAATCTGGTTTAACAATTTCCTAGAGCGAAAGAAACCTTTGACAACTAGAATTGAAGTATGGTTGACACTGACACCACATCTTAAATTCTTTTTTTATTAGATAAAAATTTGAGACCAGACATACTTGGACCTCGATGACCGACAAGTCGAAAGACGGAAAACCGTCAAAAACAAACCAAAAATACAAAGATGGTGCAACATACAAGCAAACGCGCTCTACAAAGTGAAACAAAACACAACTAATCCGAAGAAGACGAGGACGTAGACGAAAGACAAAGCCAAGTACTCCCCTGGAGCAGCACCGTAGGCCAGCGACACATCAGGAGTCACCTGTGGGCAGTGAAGACGAACCTTCAAGGAACCATTCTTCCGAAAAAAGGAGACGCCTCGATACACACTACCACGACCCTAGCATATCCCGACTCCGACTACCATAACCCCATCAAACGGAAAAGAAAGTCCATTCGCGCCAGACGAAGAGCCACAAGATGCCTGAACCGAAACACACCAGAAACCCAAACGGGATTTACGCAAACCCCATAAGGAGTTATTTATATATAGTAAATTATTAAAATTTACTACATTTTTTCTATCTATAAAAAAATATTTTTATATAGATATAAAACTAATTTTTTATTATTATTGCTAGTCATGCCCAGCATTTTTCCCTACTCATTTTAATTTCACCCCCACGGCCCCACCACTCCTTGCCTTGCAAGGCACAAGAAGATCCCGGAAATCACGGATCGTCCGTGCGGCGCAAGGAAAGAGAAGATGACAGTGAGGCTAAGGAGGCAATCCGAAGGGGTACCACCGCCGAGGACCGCCGGAGAGGCCAAGCCGATGGCGGCTCCGAGCCAACCCAAGCGGAGGGAGGATACGAGTGAGAAGAAATCAAACACCAGCGAGAAGGTGACCGGAGAGGCTATCACCGAAAAACGCCGGCAGATGAAGCAACGCCGAATTAGCAAACTCGAAAGCACCCGTCCGGGCATAATCGAACACCCAACCACAGTCGAATGAAGAATACTATGTTACTAGAGGCGGAGGTGCAGAAAGACGATAATAAAGACACCGATTGTCGGGCTTTGAAGCCAATTAGACAAGGAGGAAGATGGATTTGGGGTCACCGACTAGAAATCAATAAAAGCCCCAACATTATTTTAGCTTTGAATCAAATTCCGACAAGGAAAATCGGATTGGGTTTTACCACTTCACTTTCTTAATCACACCAGACAAGGACTTGGAGGCGTAATAGAGGGTCGAAAGCAGCCGAAGCTGGGATTGAAGGCGGTCGAAGCCGGATTAGGGTGACCGAAGTCGGGATCGAAGGCAGCCGAAGCCGAGATCGAAGCGGTCGAAGTCGAGATTAGAACTCCCTCTCTCTAGATTTCTAGAGAGAGGATAGAGCTTCATATATTATATACCTTAAACCTATCTTAAATTCTTTTATTTTAAGAATTAGACAATGTAAATATAGATGATCTAAAAAATATTTTTTTTTATACAAGGGAGAGTTGGGGGTGGCTAACCTCGGTTATACCACCACCCAAGTGCGTCCCTATGGACGAAAGCAAGAAACTCTGGATCATCATTCCAAGACGAGGCTTCCAACGTCAAAGCTAAGTGAGCGAGCCGATCGGCCGCTCTATTCGCCTCCCTTAAAATGTGTGTGACAGAAGCCGTCTCGAAGTAGCGCAGTAAACGAAAAGCATCCAAAAGAAGGATTTCAATCTCCCATTGAGTTGCCCAGACACCATTAATCACATTCACAACCGCCAGACAATCGCCCTCTACAACAACTCTTCAGATCCCCAAGCGTCGCGCTTCCAACAAACCAGTCTGCATCCCAACAGCCTCGGCCTGGATAGCAGACACCGTCCCACATCTGCTTGCACCGCACGTAATCACTCGTCCATCCTCGTCCCTGATAACAAAACCTGCTGAAGCCATGCCGGTTACGGATTTAACGCCATCAAAATTAATTTTGAAAACTCCGTTTACAGGTCTGCACCATCTAATGGTACCCCTTTTCCGCGAGTTTCTTGTAGGCTTGATTCTCCTTGTTAGTTCATTTTCTTCATCTGATTCAAATTGTTTAGTTTTTTTTTCCAATTTTTCATGTGTTGTTTGATCATAGATACCAGTTCATCAGTTGCACATGGGTTCTGGTTTTCGAATATAATCTTGTTTCTTTTCGTTCACATGCACCAACAAGAGAATGCCAAGGTAGCTTTTTTCTCAGGTGTCAATTGTCGAAATACTTCATTAGCAATTGTCTGTATATTTTGGCTGCTTTTGTCAACATTTTCAATTTTCCTTTTAATATCTCTATTCAGTTGTCCAATGGTTCTCAGAGCAATCGGACATTCCGTGAGAAGATGGATGGAATCCTCCTTCCTAGATTTACAAAGGACGCACTCCATAGGTGTATGAACCCCTTTGGTTCGTAATTTAGCTTTTGTAGGCAGTTCGTCAGATCCTACTTTCCATAAGAAATTTCTGATCTTTGGTAGGCATTCAACTTTCCATATTCCAGATAATAGTTCAAGCTCATTTTCATTAGTCTTTGAAATAAATTTTACGGCGCTTGAAGTTGAGAACCAACCATCGGAACTAGATTTCCAATAGAGTCTATCATCCATATCTTGAGAAGGTAGGGGGTACTAATAATAATCTGGGCAAGATCCATAGGGAGGATTTTCGAATCTTTTGTACGTTCCATGTCTTGTTTGGTAGGATGTAATTTTCTACTCTTTCTTGATCATCAATCTGATGGGTTAGACTACGGTCCTTAAGTTTTCTTTCATCATTTAGCCAACAATCCCTCTAGAACTTAACCGCCTTTTCATTTCCGATTTGCCAGATGAGTCCATCACAGAATTCATCCTTTAGGTCCATAAGTTTGGTCCATTGCCATGATAAGTTTTTCTTCTTTTTGTAGTCCCAAATTTGGTCTTCCTTTAGATATTTTTCACGGATTATTCTGACCCAATGATTGTGGGGTTCAGCCAGAATTTTCCAAAGTAATTTCATTTGCAGGGCTTTGTTTATGTCCTTCGTTTTCCTGATTCCCAATTCTCCTGCTCTTTTTTATTTACAAATTTTATCCCAGCCTATCAAAGGCTTATAGTTTTGGTCCTTGTTCCAGAAGAAGCATCGATTAATTCTGTCAAGTTCATTGTGCACATTGGTCGGGAGCATAAAGTTTTGCATCACATAATTGGGTTTGGCCAAAAGGTTTGCCTTTATTAGGACTATTGACTATAATCACTTGGTTAAATTGGGTAAAACAGTGATTAGTGTTAGTTAAGAGTTTGTTATGACAACTTGATTGGTTACTTGTTTGCTTGGTTATGTCATTTGTATAAATAGCCAACAATCTGATGTAATTGAATCAATCAATACATTGTGTGAGTAATACACAAAATTTCTTTTCCAAATTCTCCAAACTATAACATGGTATCAGGCTAAGGTTTTTTGCATCTTCATCAATGGCAGACGATCTTAGATCCGCTGCTTCATTACTTGAACCGAGTGATGAATTGTTTCTTCATCACTCTGATCATTCTAGTTACATCCTTTCTGCAAGTCTCCTCAATGATCGCAATTATATTTCATGGCGTCGCTCGGTCGAAGTTTCTCTGTACGCTAAGAACAAGATCGGCTTCGTTACAGGTGCTTCTTCTCGTCCTTCAGCTAACTCACCTTTTCTCGTTCAATGGGAACGGTGTAATAACATGGTTATTTCATGGCTTCTGCATTCTGTTGAGAAAGAGATCGCTGAATCTGTATTAAATTTTCGTTCCGCTGCACTGATCTGGAATAATCTTTCTTCTCGCTTTTCCCGATCCAATCGAACTCGTATTTTTCAGATCCAGCGTGAAATTTTTCCGATCTCTCAGGGATCTTTGTCAATTTCTTCGTATTTTACTAAATTGAAGAAGCTTTGGGACGAATACACTCTTTCTATTGAGGATCTCTTATCTGATGTTGGATCTGCTACTGTCATTCAGAAACTTCTCGATGATCAACAGGTCATCCAGTTTTTAGTCGGCTTGAATGAGACATATAATTCCGCTCGAGCTCAAATTCTCTTGATGCAGCCTGCTCCTTCTTTGAATGAGGTTTATCAGCTTATTATACAGGATGAGGAGCAGTGTGAGCTTGGATCTAAACCTGCTTCATCTTCATCTGACATCACTACTGCTCTCTCTTCTCAAAGATCTTCAGATTCTTCTAAACCAGCTGCTGGCAGAGGTCAAACTAATTCTTCTCGAGGTCGAGGAGGTTCAACTCCTGGTTGTGGTCAATCTGGTGTTGGACGTGGCTCTCTTTTCGGTGATCATTGTAAGATCGGTGGTCATGTTATGGAGACTTGTTGGAAGATCCATGGACATACTATTTTCTATGAGTTTTGCAAACTTGGGGGTCATACTATCGACAAGTGCTGGAAAAAGCATGGATATCCTCCTAGAAAAGGTCATCACATTGTTGCTACAGCTGCTGATTCAACTCAGACTTTCACTTCAGAGCAATACAATCAATTGATAGCTTTATTGTGAAAGCCTAATGTTCCTACTTCTGAGACAGCGGCATTTTTGGCAGGTACAAACTTCAGTTTTCTTACATCTAGCTCTAATCCAACTTGGATCATAGATAGTGGTGCAACTGACCACATTACTCCACATAAATTTCTCTTTTCTACATTTCTTGCTTTGCCTAAACCTATTTCCATTACTATGCCTAATGGCAAAACTGTTGTAGTATCTCATTTTGGAACCATTTCTCTTTTACCTTCCCTTGCAATTTCCAATGTTCTACACGTTCCTGATTTTTGTTTTAACCTTTTATCTGTCAAGAAGCTCATCTCTGACACAAATGCTAATGTCCTCTTCACTGATAATTTTTGCTTTCTTCAGGACCCTTCGATGAAGATTCCACTTATAATTGGCAGTGAGGTTAAAGGTCTTTATATTGCAAACATGTCCTCTGTTAGTAAGCCTGGACTTAGTCCTTCTGTTCATCATGATGTATCACCTACTATTTTACATACCTTTGCTTGTTTTGCTACTCTTTCTTCTCATTTACTTGAACTTTGGCATTTTCGTATGGGTCATGTCCCTTTTTCTCAGCTAAAGCATATTGGTGTTATTGATTGTAGTGTTAAACCAACACATATTTGCAAAATTTGTCCTCAATCCAAACAGCACAGGAATTCTTTTCATGTGTATGTCACAAGAGCTTCAGCTCCTTTTGACCTTATCCATCTTGATACTTGGGGCCCTTATCACACTCCCACTCATGATGGTCACAAATACTTCTGACTTTGGTGGATGATCACACTAAGTCCACCTGGACTTTCCTCATGCCTACAAAAAGCAATGATCTATCCATCCTTTCCATCTTTCATGAGATGTTTATTACTCAATTTAACACCAAAATCAAAGTCATAAGGTCTGATAATGCTATTGAGTTTTGTGGATCAAGTGCTTCCCATTTTTTCTCTTCCAAAGGAATTATCCATTAAACTAGTTGTCCTTATACTCCACAACAGAATGGGATTGTTGAACGAAAACACAGGCATCTGTTAGAGGTTGCTCGTGCTCGTCGTTTTCAATCCAATTTACCTATAACCTATTGGGGAGATTGCATCCTTGCAGCCACTTATCTCATTAATAGAACTCTTTTACCTTCTTTACAATTTCAATCTCCTTACTTTCTCCTTTTTCACAAAGAACCTGACTCATTTCATTAAGACATTTGGCTGTCTTTGCTTCATTTCTACCCATCCTCACACCACAGACAAGTTTTCCCCCAGATCCAAACCATGTGTTTTTATTGGATACTCCTTTGGAAAGAAAGGTTATAAAGCACTTGATCTAGAAACAAAGCGCATTCATCACACCAGAGATATCATTTTTTATGAATCTCATTTTCCATTTCATCTAAAACCCCAGTCTCATTATGCCATGTTGCATGTTGTCCCTGATGTTGACTTTGATCTCATTTTTACTCCTATTACCACTACCCCTGTTTCTTCTAATGATGAGCCTTTACCTCATGTTGATCCTCCCCCTTCATCATCTCTTAGGAGGACTACAAGGACTCACCAACCTCCTCCTTACCTCAGGGATTTTGTTTGCAATTTTGGTCCTACCTCTACTGCCAAGATTAATGTGGTTTCTTCTTCTTCTTTACCTTCTTCTCATTTTGCTTTTCTCAGTCATATTTCTTCTTATGTTGAACCTTCTTCTTATAAGCAAGCTTCCTGTGATCCACTTTGGGTTTCTGCTATGAGTAAGGAAATTGTCCTTTTGCCCCCTGGCAAGGTTCCTATTGGTTGTAGATGGGTTTTCAAAGTCAAGATTAAGTTTGATGGCAGCTTAGAAAGGTATAAAGCCAGGTTGGTGGCTAAAGGATTCACTCAAAAGGAAGGCATTGATTTTCATGAAACGTTTTCTCTTGTAGTAAAGATGACAACCATCAGGACTCTCATTGTTGTTGCAGCTTCTAAACATTGGCCAATTTATCAGCTGGATGTTAACAATGCCTTCCTCCGTGGTGATCTTCATGAGGAGTTCTACATGCTTATGCCTGAGGGGGTTCCAAATCCCAATCATCATGTCTGTAGACCGAAGAAAAGCTTCTATGGACTCAAACAAGCTTCAAGACAGTGGTTTCACAAGCTGACTACCACTCTTCAGTCCCTCAAGTATGTGCAATCTAAGAATGACTACTTTGTTTTTGTCAAACACACTGCTTCACACATCACCATACTTGATGTGTATGTTGACGATATCTTGATCACTGGTAGTAATGTCACTGAAATTACCAGTCTCAAGGATTTTTTGCACACCACCTTCAGCATAAAAGACTTGGGGTTACTTCATTATTTTTTGGGAATGGAAGTCTCTTCTCTTCCAGGTGGTTATACTGTTACTCAGGCTAAATTCACAAAGGAACTATTGTTAGACAGTGGTTTGTCAACTTATGGGAAATCTTATGTCACTCCTTTGCCTCTTCATCTCAAGCTCAATGATACAGATGGTGCTCTTCTGGATGATCCCACCAGTTATAGAGCTATGGTTGGTAAGCTCAATTTTTTGACCAACACTAGGCTTGATCTTTGCTATGCAGTTCAAACCCTTAGTCAGTTTATGCAGAATCCTCGTTCCCCTCACTTTGATGCTTTGCTTCATACATTGAGTTATGTACATGGCACTGCTGGTCAGGGTATTTTGCTTAATGGTTGCTATTTGGGCCTCCTGTTCTATGACCAGAAGATCAGTTACTGGTTATATTGTCTTCCTTGGGTCTTCTCCTATTAGTTGGAAATCTAAGAAGCAATCTGTTGTTTCTAGGAGCTCCTCTGAAGCTGAGTATAGAGCTATGGCTAATGCAGCAACAAAGATTACATGGCTTGTTCATCTGTTACAGGATTTTGATGTTGCTCCAATCAAGCCTGTCACTTTGTTTTGTGACAACAGATCTGCTATGCATATAGCTACCAACCCTGTGTTTCATGAACACACTAAGCACATTGAGGTGAACTGCCACTTCACTCGTGATAAAGTCATGGAGGGTCTTCTCAGTTTATCTTTTGTCACTTCCTTTGAGCAGTTGGCAGATGTGCTTACAAAGGTGTTGCCTTCACATCAACAAAACTATATTCTCTCCAAGCTGGGGATCTATCATCCGACTAAGTATCTTCCAGCTTGAGGGGGCCTATTGACTATAATCACTTGGTTAAATTGGGTAAAACAATGATTAGTGTTAGTTAAGAGTTTGTTATGACAACTTGATTGGTTACTTGTTTGCTTGGTTATGTCATTTGTATAAATAGCCAACAATCTGATGTAATTGAATCAATCAATACATTGTATGAGTAATACACAGAATTTCTTTTCCAAATTCTCCAAACTATAACAAGGACTGCCCTTCCCTGTTGGGAGAGGGAGTTTGCTTTCCATTTTGTAAGCTGCATTTTCGATATTCCTATAACATCTTTGAAAGTTTCTTTCTTAACTCTACCGTTTATAATGGGGCATCCTATGTATTTATCCAAGGCTACTTGTTTCACTATAAGTAAGGTGCTTTGGATCTGGATTTTTTGGTTATCGGATACACCCTTTTTTACTTGGAAAGCCGATTTGTTAAAATTTACTTTTTGACCCGATATTTGGCAATAGTCGTCGATTATTTTTTTCACCTTGACGCACGATCCCTGAGTTGCTTTTGAAAAAATCATAATATCGTCCGCAAAGGAAAGAAACGGGATTCGAGTCCCAGTAGGAGTCATTTTAAATCCAATTGAGTCAGTTGATTCATCACATTGTTGTTGTAGTTTCCTGGCGAGGATGTCTGCACTTATGATAAACAGGTACGGGGATATAGGGTCACCTTGTCGAATACCTCTTTGTGGGCAGAATAGTTCAGTTGGTACATCGTTCACAAGTACTGAAAAGGATACAGTTTGAATGCATTCGCTAATCCATCCCACAAATCTAGGGGCGAAACCAAACTTAGTCAAAACTGTCAAAAGGAAGCTCCAATCTACTCTATCATAACTCTTTTCCATGTCAAGTTTTATCGCGATCCATCCTTGTTTTCCTTTTCTCATTCGGAAAGAATGGAAAATTTCATGAGCTATAAGCACATTATCCTGGATAGCCCGATTAGTCACAAAGGCTCCTTGAAGTGGATGAATAATTTTCCGGAAAGGAAAAATAATTGGGTTTTTTAAAAAGAAAGTAATTCGATATACTATACAAGGCTAATAAATTGAGAATACCGTCACCTCATCAAAAAAAAATTGAGAATACCGTCACCTCATCAAAAAAAATTGAGAATACCGTCATAAAGACGGTAATTGGATAAACCAAGAGAATAACCACAAGAAAAAATCAAACAAAAGAAACCAAACATTCAATTGAACAGAACCAGGGACTGAAAACAATTCTGCTAAAAACGATCATCAGTATATAGATAGAGTTTTATAAAATAATAAATTGACATTCTCTACATTTGACAATTTAGACATGCGTTTCTTGGAAACCCTATTCCTGTGGTGATGATATACATGAAAAGTATTATTTCTAATAAAAATATATGATGATATTTGACTAGAAATTACTAGATAATATACATTATACATAACATTTATGAGTAAGTAGACATCCTTGGCAACATGATCTCATTTTTGACAAATTGGCCAATATATAAATTCAAGTAATGGGAGTATGGCTTCTCGCATTTTCTTGTGAAATAATATAAAAAATAAAAAGACATCTTATCCTTTATGGCGTAATCAGCACATATCTTGATCAATCGATCGGATAGGATCTTGTTATATTTGTTAAAGTTGGTTGTGTCTGATGGGTCAAGATAAGCTGAAAGGAAATTCGAAATCATGTGCGTCATGTGCGGACACTTGTATAAAAGATACGAATAACATACAAATTCATCAAGCTCAAAAAGAAATCAATGCTCGCGACATGTCATAAATTCAATAACACCACTAATCTGAACTTTGAATCGAAACTATCCGAACTCTGCTCTAATACGATGTTAAAGTCGACTGAATCTACTGGGGTCAAGACAAGTTAGAGAAAAATCGTGTGCGGACGAGAAGAGGTTATTCAAGACATCTTAATATTTTTCATGGTGGTAAAACCCATATTCCAACAGTATCATATATCAACCATATAATATGTTACCTATTTATAACTTGTTCTTATTGGTTATGAGAAGTTTTGGGTGGTGGATCTTAAGAATAAAAATAT
Source organism: Persicaria maculosa (assembly GCA_963922045.1). Taxonomy (NCBI): domain Eukaryota; kingdom Viridiplantae; phylum Streptophyta; class Magnoliopsida; order Caryophyllales; family Polygonaceae; genus Persicaria; species Persicaria maculosa. The sequence goes on from OY998270.1 coordinate 51,544,536, forward strand.
ACAGTTACAAATGATTTTAGATATGCTTCAAATGACAGGATTATTTTAAGGGAAAACTAATTAAAATACCCTCACTTTTGGGGATATGGTAAAAATATATCTTCACCTTTTAAATGTAATAAAAATACCCCAACCTTTAAAAGTAGTGGTAACATATTGCCACCGGTTTTTTCATGGGCAAAAAATGTTGTTAATTTTTTATAAAATGAAATACCAAACTATCATATTTATTAGTTTCCTTAAAAATTTCTAGAATATTCTCTTAAATTAAAGATAAAAATAAAATACCTATAATAATAAAAGTTTTTTTTAAAAAAATCAATATGTTTATAAATCAGTACTAAAGTCTAGTATAATTGTTGGTTTCTTGAAAAAAAGGAAATGAGGGTTGGACCGGAAAAACAAAATAAAATTTCGATTTTATTGAACCCATCCAGTTATTTTCAAAATAACCTACAAAACTTGGACTCTATTGATGCGCTTACTCTCTTTATCGATCTTCTTGAAACCGTCTTTTGTCCCTTGAAACTCACCATCATCGCCACTTAGAGGAAAGTGGTGCTTGTTCAAATTAGAAAATTTTCATTTTAATAAAACCAAAAATTTATTTTGTTAATTTGTCCAGTCTAACCCCTCATTTCCTTTTTTTCCATCAAACCAAGAATTATACCGGACTTTTAGTTCTAATTTGTAAACAGGATGATTAAAAAAAACTTTTATCATTATAGGTATTTTATTTTAATGTTGAATTTAAGTGAATATTCTTACGCGTTTAAGAAAACTAATAAATGAGATAGCCCGGTATTTTATTTTTAAAAAAATTATCAGCATTTTTTGCCCATGAAAAATCAGTGGCAATAAGTTAACACTACCCTTAAAGGTTAGGATGTTTTTATTACATTTAAAAGGTGGGGATATATTTTTACCGTACCCTCAAAGGTGGGGTATTTTAATTAATTTTCCCTTATTTTAATTGGACAATTATGATACGGGATAATTTTTGTAGAACTATTAGGTCAAGAGAGGTCGATCTTGCACTTGTATTTCATCTATTAATTAGCCGGATTCGTAACCAATTGGATTATGTATTGATTCCGCTCAATATCGATCCATTTTTTTTATCTTAATCCAGTTCGAACGACTCAGTCGTTCTATATTTGGATCGGGGATTTGAAACTACCTCCTTTGGTAGTTTCACAACGACTACACCAACTTGTGATTAGTACTCAATACCGATCACTATAGTATATAGCTGTGCACTCAAACTAATTGGAACTTAATTAAAGCCACAGCAAACTAATTGGAACTTAATTAAAGCTTTAACTAATTGGATTTTTCAAACCTACACACCCGTGAATTGGAATTGGAAATTTGGATGATTCCACGTAGCAACAGAAGGCTGATATCACGGCAATTTAGCGAGTAATTGAGGACTACATAACGAGAGGATCCGGATTCCTACCGAATTAACACAACTCCAAGTAGAATCAATGGAAACATATAGTTATCGGATGATCTGATAACAAAAGTAAGAGAGGTAAATTAGGCTTTGCAAAAAGCGTTTAAATAGAAAGTAAACCCTTAACACTAAATATATATTAACAATTATCATTGGATGTATTAAAATATAAGTATAACTGATACAACATGATCGAGGAAAGCATGAAGTATATATTTTTATTTAGGGTCAATATTTCATGTTTGGACTTGGTATTAGAAGACACATAATTTAACCCTTAATTGATTGTCTTTACCGCAATTAGAAACTCTCCGGAAGAGTCTTGCCAACTATTTGGATCAATTTTGTGTCACATCAAGTATCTTATAAACAATAAATAGTCTGAACTTAATAATAAAATATTTTATAAGTGATAATAATCTAATTCAAGCTATATCATATTTTCTGTATCAGAGAATGGTTCCTAAGAGTATTTAGCGCTCACATTTTTATCTTATTTAATCTTATGGATTACTTGTGTCATAGAATATATGTCGTAAAAGTTTAGTCCATATAAAATACTCAGTTATAATCTCCTATAGATTTGAATTCAAACCGTTAATGATCAATGAATTTCAAGTCTAAATTGGTCTTTTCTTTCGAATTATTACGTTGCTAGTTCTCGCGAACTAAGCATCCTTTTTTTTTACAGCTAGCGATCCTTTATCTTCATACAATACTTTAGCCTCTAGTTCACAGGTTTAGATTAATCTCTGAAGAGAAGTTGAAGAAGAGTAAAAATTCGGTTTTCAAGAATGGAATATTATTTAAAATTCTTAGAAAACATTGTAAAGGTGTTTAAGTATATATTTTTCCAAAATTTTTTGCTGTAACATTTCATTTTAATGTATCGAATATTGCAATTTGAAACATCCATTTAATAAAAAGTTTACTTTATTCCACGTTTTCGCTATTCAATTTAATTTCACATGTTATTTATTTGTTATTATTTTGTTTATGAGAGTATAATTGTATGTCCTTATAATACTATAAGCGGTAACAAAAACCATAATTTCGAGTAATCAATGGTGTTGTTACAATTACCTAGAGTTCAACGAAGCAAGTAAAATTTACTAGAACATGAGAAGTCTCTAGATTGATGTTAATATAAGTTACTCAATAGATATTTGTATTAAGTAGAAAAGAAATAAGATAGACTAGTCCCTGATAGGGTGGCTCAATAGTAAGAAGTAAGGGGGATTAATGGGAGGTCTTGGGTTCGATCCCTGTCTCCGTCCTTTCTCTTGGTGAAATAATCAGGATCCACCTTGCTTATTACCATTGGGTCTAACTGGTCGGAGCAAGTCGGTTTACCTGGCGCGTGGCTCTTGTCGGCTGGGTCATGTGTCCTGGGGAAATAAGTTACTACAATAGAGGGAAGTTTTATATTAAAAATTCCCGTTGAAGAGGATGGGTGTTTAACATGCCTCTCCATAAGCTATATTATCACAAAGTGAATATATGTTCTACACACTAATAGATAACATCAGTAGCCAATTCCTCCTCAAGCTCATTTTGAAAGTTAGTGTACTGTTTCAAATTCTTATAAACTTTCGTTTGCATCTAACTAACAAATTGTTTTGGAATATGTGTAATGATTTATGCAATATTACAAATATCCCAATGTATGAGCCTTAATATAATTTCATTTTCACTCTGGACATTTAGACACAAGAAGTTTCTAGGAGTAGGTAGAACATGACTAGGTTTAAAACTTGACACAACAAACAATAATGGCTGAAAGATTGAGACTTTTCAAAAGTAAAATAGGACATAAGAGCAAACACACTCGTGGGCTTAGGGCTCTTAGGAGAGCCACATCGGACAAAAATAAAAAAGGAAATGCAAATAATCTTATGAGCCCCAGAGTCACGAGTCCTGTAAATAAGAGCTCCAAAATCCGGGTCTCACAACGTGAGAAAAGAGGGAGGGTGAGCTGCACGTGATTTTTGCCAACAGATGAAAAGCAAAACGACGTCGTCTGGGCTTCAGGAGGGAGGAAATACAGCGTTTGGCATGTTCACCCCAAGTGGGATCTTCTACAACTCTCCTTACAACCCTCCCTACTCCACTAATTTTTTTTTAAATATTTATTTAATCTTAAAAAAATTAAAAAATTATATTTATATACCTAACATCTATTTTTATATATTTATAAAATTTTATTTTGAAAAAATCTTGTTTTACAATGTTTAATAATTGTATTTTGTAAAATATTGCCTTTTTAATTTTAAAAAAATGTAAAATATGATTTTTCAAAATAAAATTTTATAAATATATAAACATATATGGGAGAAATATAAATATAATTTTTAAGATTAAATAAATATTAAATATTTTTGTTATGTAGGGAGGGGAGTAGGAAAATGGTTGTAGGTGATCTTGGTTGTGTGCACCCCGGTGCAATTTAAGCTGACTCGTGTTGACACGCGAGCCAATCACAGGGCGCCACATGTCAACGCATTAAATTTAATGTATTTAAACTATTTTGTAGTCATTTTTTATAAATAAAAAAATATTTTCAAGTGTGAAATAATTTTATCTACCCATACACACCCATTTTGCATATTTTTTGTAAAAAAATTATATCAATACTACTCATATACTATTATTTTTACCATATAAAAACCAATTTTCCCACCCATTTGACAATGTAATAATAATAATAATATTTATTGTTGTTATTATTATTATTATTATTATTATTATTATTATTATTATTATTATTACTATTATTATAGACAGATGAAGCTTCTGTGGAAAATCATAGCTGAGCCTGAAAACATGTGGGTGAAAGTGGTCTCTGCTAAAGTACCTGAGAGGGGCGCAACTCATGAGTTACATCAAAACCACTAATACTTCCTAGCAGTGGTCTAGGCTACTATCAATCAAACACTTGTTCCAACCTGCCTTGCGATGGTCCATTGGGAACGACTTATCGGTTAAGTTCTGAACGGACAACTGGGTGCTCAAAACACCACTTACTAAGCTGGCTTGAGCTACTATTGATGACATCTCTTTAGCGTGGCCCGTCAGTAGGTTCATCTTTGATGACAAACGGTGGAATTTAGCCAAATTGAATGAAGATTTGCAGGGTTTACTTGATCCAAGTATTATTACCCATATTGTTAACATTAAGTTACCAAACAATAATTTTCATGATCGTATGTACTAGGGTCCACGTAAGGACGGTTGGTTCTCCACCAAATCTGCAACATCAATTGTTCCATTCGGCTCGGGTGACCAAAATTTCGCATGTGGTTGGATTTGGAATATGGATGTGCCCCACAAGGTGCGACATTTCCTCTGGAAGATAGCCCGTGACGGTTTGCCTACCTCAGATCGACTACTTCGTTCGCATGTGTATGTGCCTTCGGGTTGTTGTTTTCTATGGGTGCACCTCTGATTCGATTATGCATTTGTTTTTGGAGTGCAATACATCTAAACAACTATTGCGTCTCATCCAAATGAGGGTTCCAACTGTCAACTAGGACTTAAATGACAAAAAATATAACAATTTACTAAACTACCTCTACTCTTCCTTGGGTAACAAAATGATGGCTAAACTAGCACTAGCTTGGTGGACTATTTGGTTCTTTATGAACCAAGTAGTCTTTGAACAATGCCCTATTGTTTCTATTAACAAAATTATGATTTTCTATACAACAACAGAACAAACTTGGTGGGCAGCAAAAAATCTGCTCCGCAACGGGGAGCCGCGTGAAGGGATTCTAGGGGACCCTTTGAAACAAAAGCGAGATCATCAACCTCCTACTAGTATTAACAAGAAAAAGCATAAACCTTGGACAAAACCTCCGCCCGATTTCTTCAAACTAAATTTCGACGTTTCGTTTCGTTTGTCTGACCAGGGGTCTTATGGCTTCGTCATCCGTGACTCGAGTGGGACGGTAGTCTCTATGGGAAACGACACTTTTCATAACACCTCTGCCATCTTTGCTGAGGCCTTAGGCCTCCGTATGTGCGTTCTAAGGGCTAAACAGATTGGTCTAAACAATCTTTTGGTGGAGGGAGATTGTTTAAATGTTATAAAAGTCTTGCTAGGTGACTGAAAATGGCCATGGAATATTGATCTTTTAAAGGCAGACACTATTCTCGATCTATCTTCCTTCTATAATGTTGCTATTTTTGTCATATTTGTACTAGCTAGCCCTGCCGATGATAGCATGGAGTCTGACTCAGAACTGCAGGTTCTCGTCCGTCGTGACGCTCTAGGAACGAAGCCGGCCCACCGGCGACTTTCCTAATCCTTATCCTGCTTCCAAAAAAAGAAAAAGTAAATAGTAAAAAGTAACTTAAGAGCCCGGGTCCGGACTCACGAATGAGGGTGCAAATAATTAAAAGCTGGAATGGAGCCCTTGAGCTGATGTGGCAGAGGAAAAGTAAATTAAGGGCCCAGATATTAAGGAGTTCAAGGCCCACGAGTGTTCATGCTCTAATAAACTGGATAAATTAAATAATTGATAATGTTTGCAACATGAATAAGTAATTTATTTGGGCATTTGCAAATAATATAAATTTAATATTAGAATCACTAGATGTTGAATTCCCTTCAATTGACCAATGCTTGCAATTCATTTTCTCAATTGACCAATGCTTACCTCAACTCTAAATTCAATTCGTCATCTGTTGAAGATGCTTGAAATAAAAAAAATTTAGCCAAAATAGATTAAAAAAAAACCAACCAAATCAAGCATGAAACTCTAGAGAAATCAACCCAAAAACATGAGATGAACAAGAGAGAAATAGGCAAGAAGGCAAACAAATCAAACTTCGAAACATGTAGACGTGGGAAGAGGGGAGACGAGAGGATGCTTAGAGAAGAAGATATTCACCTCGTCTCCACTATAATTGATTTCCTTTTCGTCCTCCATCTCAAGCTTCTTCGATTCATAGAGAGATTTAAGAAGCAATGGTTGCATTGGAGGAACAACGAAAGGAGGGTAGACAATTCACATAGTTTCAACAGTTGTGAGGGCCAGGTGGGGGTGGTGGGATTGTCGTCAAATTAGTTCTAAACCATTTGAGAGGGACGAGAGGAGAGTGCAAGAGAAGAGACGACAACAAGGGTTAGGTTTAGGAAGAAGCACCCAACGGATGACATTTAAATATGCATGTGTGAGATACATTTTTACTGTAATAAATATGTTTGTAAATAGTAAATATCATATTTTGCCTAATGAATGAAGTATTAGAGGTTAAAAACAGGGTTGAAAATCACCCGTGGGTAATCGACTTATCCAATCCGATTATATGGGCGAAAACCCAAAAAAAAAACGAGTGACGGATGAGTGATGGGTCAAGTGAAACGGGTGATAGGTCGGGTGATGGACGATATGTTTTTTCACCCGTTACCCAAACCATCATCCAACACATTGTTCGACCCGCTTAACCACCCATTAGTCCACCTGATTATTAAAAAAACTAGTATATACGTAGTAAATAATACTCCTTTTTCGCCTTTAATTTCGCCATTCTCCAATTGTTCTGTTTCAAGAAGATCTAAAAGAATATAAACTTGTATTATTTAACTCCGTATCTTTTTAAAATTTCTTTTATTTGTTTCGCATATATTATTAAAGTGTGAGCAATTTGACTCTTTCTAACAACTTTTTAATATTTAGTGTATTATAATGCATGATTAAAAAATCTTATTTTTCCAATTTGTCAAGAGATTTGTAATAATAATCATCTTCATTCAAATAAATTAAAGAAATGACATTTTAGTCTGTTTCTAAAGACATTTCTATGTTTTTTAACTATAAATTTAGCAACCGCGTTAAATTTATCTCATCTAGTTTGATATTAAACTTCTAATACTATTTTTTTAATAACGAGGGTAACCCACCTTTGGTGCACCTTTGGTGGTAAACCCCGGGCATGTGACCCAGCCGGCAAGAGACACGCGTCAAGTAAACCGACTCATTTAGTAAGATTCATATGTTGACGTGTTTTATATTAAACTTCTAATACTATTTTTTTTATCTCATTTAGTAAGATTCATATGTTGACGTGTTTTTATAAAATTATCGAATATAAATGATTTTTAAGTATGTCTTATGACTCATTTCCTTTTAATTTACTTCATCCGATTAACCATCTGACTCACCCGATTCACCTGACGGATCGGGTGATGGATGAAACATTAGACGGGTGGGTGATGGAACGAGTGATTTTTTTTGTGGCTAATAGATGAAAAAATAGTTCTACTCATCCATCACCCAACCCATTTTTTCTATCCCCTGTTATAAGTGGGTTTAATTATCGTTAATTCGTCAATATAAGAACGGAAAAGCGATATAAAATTCTACTTAATACTCCCTACTCCCAATCCACAAATTGATTCTCGAATCCACAAATCTACTCCAAATTGCTACTTAAATTCACAAATTTATTAGCAAAATCACAAACCCTAATGAAATTTACCCAAATTGATTATCAAATCTTCAAATTCTAATCTAAATTGATTCTCTTCTCAAAGAATTGAACTTAAAAACAATCTAATTAAAATTCAACTTAAATTAATCCTTTTCAATATTTTATACTCCTATAAGAAACAAATCCACAAACCACAATTCCAAATCACAAATTCACAAATGCATTTCTCACAACCATAATCACAAACCTCAATTCCAAATCACAAACAAAAAATTCAAAAAATTATTTCTCACCACAAACACAAACCACAATTTCAAATCACAAACCACATATTTATTTCTCACAAATCATAAACTCTAATAAAAATTTCTCCCAAATTGATTCTCAAATCCTCTAAATTGATTCTCATATCAACGAATTGAACTTAAGAACAATCAAATTAAAAGGAAGAGGAAGAAACTAACTAAAAAAGATTGAACAAATGAAGATTGAACCACTTTAGCGCTGCGGACCGCGGGAGACAACAGACAAAAAAGAGGGCTAGGTTGCGGTGGTGCGACGCCGGTGCCAAGGTCGGGCGGAGGTAGAGCTGGCGTCGACGGTCAAGTCGGGAACTAGGGGTTTGTGAATGACTGAATGTGAATTTGTTGTTTCTTCAGTTTTATCGTGTCTGTGTTAAAAAAAAAGGAGAAGAGGGCTTCTGATAGCTTCGGATTTAATTCATTCCTTGTCTTTGCTACTAAGCTAACTCATCTTTTTGATACTATGCTACTTTACATATATATATATATATATATATATATATATATATATATTACATACAGTAGCATATTACAAACATAACAAATAAATGAAAAATATATATATATTTTTTTTTCGGATAGGGGGCTTATTCCAGCTCGAGCATGTGCTGTTTTATTTTTCTTGGAGGGCCTTCATCCTCCTCGTTTCCAATAAAATAAAATTACCACGGTAAAAAAAAATAAAAATTACCACGGTAAAAAATATGTTATCTTGAAATTACCGAACAGAAGACACGAGCGGCAGGCGGCAGGCCGCCACGCGCTTCAACTAAAGCACGTGGGACACGGGCCACACGCGTCAACTCAGCGCGTGACACTTCTCTCCCTTCCCCATCTCTCTCTATAAAGGAAACTGGAAATAAAAAAAAAAAGGTGAGAGCTTTAAAGCGTCGGCATATTCTCTCGGTGGTTTTGAACATTAGCGGCGTGAATTTCTCTCCGCCTGGCTGGTTCGCCCCCTCCCCTCCAATCCCGTCCCCTCAGCCGTACGATCTTTCTCATCTCTCTCACAAGATCACTGTACTTTTTTAGCATATACCCTTCTTTTAACTTTCCCCCAATTTCAATAAATATCTACCCTCTTCCTTTAATCTCTGCCTACCAGACTAAAACTTGAACATTCTCAATTCTCTCTCGCTCCGGGCAGGCGTCGTTCAGCGTTTTTTCGCCGGAAACCACCGGCGGAGGGCCCTCCACCATCTGGGTATCTCTCTCCCTTCTCAATGCTTTGCCAATTTCTGGGTTTTGATTTTGTATGTGTTTGCATGTTAGGTTTTTTTTAAAAACAAAATATTTTCTTTTTTTGTTTCTGTTGATTCTGTTCTGACTTCTGTATGTCTCATTGTCTCTAGATTGGGTTTATTTGAAATAAAATATACAAATTCATTTTATATTAGGGATTAAAATATAGGCGGTTGCTTTATATTCCTGGCAATGGAGTTATTGAGGGCGGTTGTTTGAGTGCTTCACGGGCGACAATCCCAGCTAATGTAGATGTGGGTTTTTTTTTATGATTATAAATTTTATGGATTCTGATTCACCTGGGGAAGAAAACCTTGAGGTGTCAAGATCAGGTTTTTCCGTTTCACAATCCAATTCCTCAGCTTTGGAGATCACCCACTTGGCAGTGGCTATTGTTTGATTCGTAGTGGTTCAAGTTCGACCGATCCCTATCACCAAGATCAGGTATTGGAGAATATGAATATCCGATGTTTGGGAAATCTATGTTTGTGTTGCGAGGCTATGGGAGAAATTTCCTACCAAGTTCTTGGAATGATTGAGTTAAGGTTATTGAAAGATCAATGCTCCTTTCACCTATGATTTCGAGGGGTTTGTGGTGTTCGTCTTTTTCAATCTTGTGGTGATCATTTTGAATTTTGTGTTCATATCCTGCCATGTGATTTTCGGGTTTACTGATGTGTTGTTGTGGATCCTCAGGCGCCAGTCTAGATTAGTGGTGAGCTTCTTCCTCCACAAATGGGTTGCTTTTCGTCAACCGCAAGAAAACAATGGCCTGGACACGAAGACCCTGTGTGTCTTGCATCAGAAACTGCTTGTAAGTGGCTTTTTATTAATTAATGATGAGCATCACTGTAAGGTTTTCTTTCCATCTGCTTGATCGCCCATTCATTTGCACCGGTGGATTCATGGATTTCTTCTTTAATCTCTGGGGTGCAGGATGTTCTGATTTGTCGTGCTTGCTTTATGTTTTAACTGATTTTACTCATTAGATGATTCATGACTGTCGTTTGCTTCTTTTGTTGGCAGTTAGTGTTAGTGAAGTTGAAGCTTTATTTGAGCTATTCAAAAGTATAAGTGGTTCTGTGATCGATGATGGATTGATAAGCAAAGTATGTAGTTTTCTTCTCTTTGTGATTTCCAACTCTAAGCCTACTAGTGTGGTTTGTACTTGTCTCATGATCAGTTGTCTGCCGTGTATGTTAAATTTTAAAAGTTTACATATATATAGGATGGTATTGATACCTTGATATCTAGATATCCGATATCCATAGGAGTGTATAATTATTTGGTATAAGAAATTGGAAGTATAGTGATCTGTTTGAAGCAGTAAGAAAGTGTCATATATGAATTAATTCTTCAAAGATTCTCACGTTTTTATAGTGTTCTAAAAATCGTTCTAGCCAGCCATCCGATTTTGGCCTGTGGTGGGGATGGCTAGGCACGGGAAGACTGGATGGGTGGGTGGACTGGTGGGCTGGTGCCTAGGCAGGCTTGGCGGCCCGGTTGGATGCATAGAGTAGGTGGAATGATTACCATGTATAGGATGGGATGGTTAACATCCCACATTGGTCTAGGCCCTCCTTTGTAATTTTGATTACATGTCCATATATTTACTGCTTCAAGCTAGGCCCCTCCCCGTTGCCTGGATCCTGCCTAGCGTCTTGTAAAACAATTGAGTTTTCGTGTCATGATTGTCCAATTTCTTTGCCTGATTTATTTGCTTCTCATGTATCCATGTTTTATGGTTCTTGTTTTCACTTAATATTTGTTTTGTATCTCCATTGGCAGGAAGAATTTCAGTTGGCATTATTCAAAAACAAAAAAAAGGAAAATCTTTTTGCCAATCGGGTAAGATTCTGATTATTTCAGTTATAAAGTTATAAAATTTTGATGATAAGTTCTTTTTCTTTGCATCCTTGAGCTAGATAAAAATGTTGCTCTCTTGACAATGGGCAAACCTAGCTAATATTTTTAGTTTAAAGGCCAGACCAATTTATTTTACTGATTCCTGATTGTGCATATCTTGTTTCAAATGGAATCGGATCAATTGAACTTCACCTGATCCAAACCGGTTTGAAATTGTTATTATCAGAATCTCTGAACTTGAATAGGATAGTTGACTCTGCATGTGGATCTTTTCATCATGAATGTACTATTAAAAGGTTGGAATTTTTTCCATCTAGTCCCTCTTTGCATGTACTTATGGTGTATGTTTGACATGCAGATATTTGATATGTTTGACGTCAAACAAAAGGGATTCATCGACTTTGGTGACTTTGTTAGATCGCTCAATGTTTTCCATCCAAGTGTATCACAAGAAGACAAGATTGACTGTGAGTTATTCTATTTGACATATTTGAGGGATTTCCCTTCCATTAATTCTTGGACTTCTATATTACAACCAGGGACGGAGCCAGAAAGTTTTGAGGTGGGGGTCACCATAATAGTAGACAATAAGATCGAGAAAGAAGTCGTAAAACACACAATATGTTCGATAGTACAAACTAGTGTCAAACGATAATCCAAACTGGTGTGAAACGATATTATAAATTACTACAAAGATATAAAACAAAAATAAGAATATAAAACGCAATAAATAAACATTGTATTCTTAACATGTAATAATGTATAACTAGATATAAAAAATTTAAACTTGCGTAACTTCTTACCAAATTCTCAAAATAAGTAATATAACCTATGGTTTCAAAGCTCTCGAGATAAATTATAATATGTGAATGTCAGTTTATGTCAAATATAAAAGTATTATAGTTTATTGAAATAAAATTAAAGTGATTAACACACCTATAATTTTCAAACATTCATAACTTTTTACTCATATGTTGGATTAAGGCGTATTATATATCAAAATGAAGCTATTGACAAGGAGAATACATCTAGGTAATTTGTCGGATGAGGGGAGGTCACGTGATCCCCCTAGGACCCCTAGCTCCGCCTCTGATTACAATGAAATTTAAATTATCTCATGGATTTGCTTACATATTGCAGTCATCTTTAAGCTCTATGATTTGGATGGCACTGGCTTTATCGAACGGCATGAGGTATACTGCTGGTGCTTTCTTTCCACATTTTTTAGCTTTCCTTGCGACCTTATGATCTCCTGCCATTCTGCACGAATTAGTCATACATGATTGATGAGAACAAAATATATGCATAGAGATTATCTTTGTTTATGCTTTTTGTATAGTATAGTCCAGTTAGTTATCAATGCATATTGGATGTCATAACTCTTCTTAATGCTTGTTGGGCTGTCCTTTTTGCATTAGTGTTTGTCCTTGTTATTATTTTTAAACGAAGACATACATGGCCAATTGGCCATGTAGAACTGTGGTAAACTTTGTTATGCAATAAACCATGAGGATATGTGACTGGACAGATTAAGTTCTGGTCTCTGCTCTAAGATTTTTTATATGTGTGGATAATTATCCTATAGAAGATGCAGTCACATCTCATCTTTTCTCTCAGCATGATGTGATTTTGATGCAAAATTCACTTCTTCCCGTCATCTAAGCTGCAATTTTGCTGATAACTAATGAGTGGCTTATATGATATGTTTGAACTCTATTTGACTTTTGCAGGTCAAGCAAATGTTAGTTGCCCTTTTGTCCGAGTCCGACATGAAGTTGTCAGATGACACAATAGAGATTATACTTGATAAGGTGGGTGTTGTTTGCGTCATTGTCCAATGCAAGTTCGATTTTATCTGCATTTGTTCTAGCACCATTCTTTTTTCATATATTTTGGGGAAATCATGGAGCTAAATTATGGAATAGTAGAATATGGAAGACAGATGGAATATAAGTAGAGGGCATGAAGTTATTCTAGAGGTAGTGGAGAAGAAGAAGAAGAAACAAGGCTTGGACTGATTCCTATTGCTTAATATTCGAAACCCATTGTTCCTTCCTGTGTTCTTGAGAGGGATTGGTTGTCTGGCAGTCACTGTCCAAGGATTTGTCATTATCACATGTTATGAATAAGAAATTAGGTTGTTGAAAAAATTGACTTTGGTGGTGTTAAGCCATAATTTGATTGATCAAATATGTACAAGATATACCATTTGCACTGAAAATCCTATCTACAAAGACTGAACTAACTCTCGAACGATTGCTTCCTGCAGACGTTTCAAGATGCAGACACAAATCAAGACGGGAAAATCGATAGATCCGAATGGCAACAGTTTGTAGGTCGAAACCCTTCATTGCTGAAGATAATGACCCTCCCTTACCTAAGGTATGTAACCTCCCCTACCTCAAATTCGCCAATATGCCAGTTTTTCGGATTCACATACTCACAAGTAAGGCAAACCCCAATAATGCAGGGATATAACGACAACGTTTCCAAGCTTTGTTTTCCACTCGGAGGTTGACGAACTGGCCACTTGATAACAATAGGGACACTTGGACGAATTTTTGTTTTGCAAAACTACATTGTTAACGGACCGAAGAAAGGAAAAGACCATGGGAAAAATAACAGAGAATTCTGATTCACTTGGTGGTTTCTTTCCTTTCGGGTTCGTAGAGCAGGAGAAGTTCCCTTTGTTTATCATTCGGTGCTGGCGCCCCTGCCCGGGGCTTGTAGTAGTTTGGTCTTTCTCTAACCACTGTGAATGTGAAGCATTAGCTTGTAGTAGGTGTTGTATGGGTGCCTTTATTTGGTTTCTGGCACTGCTTCCATCCTTCTTTGCTCCAAAAGCTGTAATCTTTTCTGTAATTGATTTTTCCCTCTCTGTAACTATCAACAAGTATGGAAAAATCTTCTACGGAGGAAAAACATTAATGGTTATATAAAGATGTTGGAACTTTGAAGTAGTGGCCCTCTCCCAATGGAGCTTTTAGACCTTGTCCATATCTCTAGAACTTCAATTAGAGTGCTCATTCACACATTCATTTCTTTAGAGATGTTGTTGTGTAGTGGGTAATGATGAGGTTACCGATTACTTTTATGTAATCTTTCGGTTATAATTTTTGGTGTGATTTTGTAGGTAGTCAAGCATAGAGTAATGGACCAAAAGTGGTTCGTAATATAGGGTTGTCAGTTTGTCACATGATCACATTTTGGAATTAAATAAATTAAAAGAGTGATTGACTTGTTTGAGTAATCTACCTTGCCTAAAGAAGTGGTTGCTATTGGGATTGCCATTTTTTCGTCATATGCATAGTGGATATCACGACTCTGGAAGCCGGTGACGATAAAAATTGAACCATCATCGATATCTGATGTCGGCAACGCTCTAACTAGGTATCTCGAGTCGATGCTTTCATTTGTCGGCTGTCGGCTCCGACATCAGATGTCGGAGGTTAATCAATCCACCACCACCAACTAGGATTGCAAATTAATTACGATTGCAAATTAGTTCTTCGAGCTTTGCCGTCTCCGACTCTTGGTGTCGGTTAGACATTTACCGACACCGGAAGTCGGGAAATAAATCGTGCATTTAGCAATATCACGTTGTACCAATAGCAAGCTGGCTAAAGAAACTCTTCATAATTTTTTTTATTAGGTAAAATTTCAGGTAGACCGAGCCTATTTGATAACATCCTTTCGGATGAGGTCTTGCAGATATAGATCATTGAAAACCTCTCGTCCCTTGACAAAGTGGCTAAGGTGTGCAACTTTATCAGCCACTTTATTGTCATCACGAGGCACATGAGAGAAAGATATGTTTTTAACTCCTTGAAGGAGCAGTTTAATATCTGACTTGAGAAGTTCAATCTCTCACGGACAGCAAGAACTATCTCGCATGTGTTTGAAGTTCAATCTCTCACGGACAGCAAGAACTATCTCGCATGTGTTTGATTATTACTCCCTCCGTTTTGTTTTAAATGTCGTTTTGAATTTTTTTTCAAATTATCAAATTACGGAGTATTTGTCATTCGTACAAATGCTAATTACTCACCTGCATTTTCATTAGGGTTGGGCGGTGGTAAATAAATTACCGTACCAACCGATTACCAACCGTACCAACAGAAGTTTGGTACCACGTAGTCGGTAACCGACGGAATTGGTAACCGAAACTTCGGTACCGACCATTGTCGGTACGGTACACGGTAATGAAAATTAAAATCCCGTGGTACCGAATATATGTATATATATATATTTTTTTTTAAAAAATATAGTTTCAGTGTTGCTGGTACCATCGGTACCGATGGAATCCCGGCGGTACCGTGATATCGAATATATATATATATATATATATATATATATATATATATATATATATATATATATATAGTTTTAGTTTTGGCGGTACCGTCGGTTACCATATATTAAATCACGTAAATGATAATTTAATTTTGTTCTGTTGGTAACCACGACACCGACGTTCGGTAACCGACACTTTCGGTACCAACCACTTTGGTAACCGAAACTTTCGGTTGGTACGTGGTAGGGAAAATTGCATACCGAATGGTATCGGTACGGTACGTGGTAACTGAAACTCTTCGTAATTATAAAGGGTGTACTAGCTAATTTGTGTACTGAGGGCATTAATTAGTTTTGGTTTGCATCTTCTCATCTAATTAATTAAATAACTTATGAAGGTAAATTGATGAGTTAATTAAGTAGTGTCATAATCCACACAAAGGTTGGACAGTACGGAGTGTTTCCTTTTAAGCGATTTTTTCAAGTCATGCACGTAGTTTTAGAATGATTAAAACTATATTAAATATTAATATTTTAATAATATTTTTTTAATAATATTATACTTATCACCAATAAGTATGAGATCGAAAAAAATATTTTAAAAAATTATTATTTCATATAGTTTTTCACACATTAAAAAGCGTGCATGAATAGTAAAAAGTCAATTAAAAGGAAACGGATGTAGTATTTATTTTTCTTAATTGGTGTGCATTTGGCTTAAACGACAACTAAAACAGAACAGAGGGAGTATTAAAGAGTCCCCTTCAATCTGAAGATTTGAAATATGAAGTTTCTTGACTTTCTACACCCCTAGCAATAACGCAAGAGTTTTTGCTTCAATCTGGAGATTTTGTTATAATAGAAGAATTAACTATATGCCAATATTTATGATAAAACATTATTTAAATTTGGCTTTCAATAATGGAGTATTAGTAATGCGAAAAAAAATTCTCTATTTTCTTATCTCTATCTTAATTAAATAAATAAAAAGCTCTTATTTTATGATAAGTACAAATGCAAATAGTTTTTTTAATGAGGCGCTTGTCTAATCCAAAAGCGCTTGTCTAATCCCTGACTCATTATTGCAATTCCATAGGGCTTTGTAGCTCAAAGGATTATAGCACATGACATGGCTATGAACCACATTGTCGAGGGTTTGAATCCCTTCGTGCCCACAACTTCCCCTATTGGATTGGAAGGTCCCTATGGGGATAGGAAAATCATGGTCGACCGAAAGCTATGGAATATTAGTGGTTGGACGAGACCAAAATAACTCGTTGTTTAGTCAGTTTTGAAATTGAGCTTATCAGCCCCTTTGTGGTCTATCTCATTAAAGTCCTAGGATGATGATCAGGTGGTCGAGAAGGTGATCCATTTTACTGCAAGAATTTTTGGGATTATGTCTGAATTTGGTTTAATTAACTAGTTTCTACTTGGGTTTGATTCTAGATAATATCTACAATATTGAGTTACATATAAATGAAATGACAGATCGTCTATAGTGGGTGCCCAATTCGAATGGGTCATTCACCACTAAATCCAAATGATGCTTTGAATGGTAGCTTTCGTGTGCTTGGATTTCGAAGTTGGACGTTCCTCCTAAAATCCGATATTTCTTATAGAAGATTGGCAAAGATGGCGTTGCTCCTAAGGATTAGCTTCAACGATCTCATATTGTTATGCCTATGGTGGATTGTGTTATGATAAATTAGTTGTTTAAGGGGTTGAACTCAGACACGGAAGCAGGGCTGGGCTTTGCCGCAGCCCACCCCAATTTAATATATATATTTAGCAAAGTTTTAATTATAAACACTTTGTTATGTTTAACCAAGTGGTACAAGCTTTTTACCCAAACACTCAAGTTTCAACTTTGATTCTTCCCTACAACCATATCACCTATTCACCTTTTGCCTTATTTTTATTCTATATAGATGGCTTGTCTACTTTTATATATGACGATGCCCCTTTTTATAAAAAGAGAGAATAAACCATAAAGTAATAAGAAGCTGAGAGAAACCGCGTAAGCAAACAACTATGTATTGTCCACGGGCGAAAGCAGCAGAAGGAACAGGAGAACAAGGTGTCTCACATGCCCCTCACCCACGTGTCAGAAATGGATAAACACATGGCATTAACCTTGCGACAAGTGTCAGATGACAGAAAGCAAAGTGTCCAGAAAGCCTTGTCTGGAAGGACTATAAAGTCCCTGAAAAGGAAAGGAGAAGGGGCTTTTTGTAAGGAAGAAAAGGAGAGAACGGTTCGCGTATGAGAAAGGACAAAAGGTTTAACCTGTTTTCTATAAATCCTAAATCATCGTAAGTAAACATACCACAACGATAAGTAAAGACTACAAGTATGAAATTTAAGGATGCCAACAAATGTTCTCTCTATACCTTCGTTTCTTATTCCTTTGTTGGGCCCTGATGAAACCGAAAGATAGGAAGAGAAATTGACTTTAGTTTAAATGGAATTAAATCTATGGCACTGGAAACATAACCCCCATGTCCGCGTGTGGGGTAATCCGGGTAAGTCTGACAATTATAAACAGTGATAACGGCACAGGAAATGATACCCCCGCGTCCGCGCTCGGGGTATCTCAGGTAAGACCTTTGACTATTGTGAAACTAAGGTGATAAAACTGATCCGCCTCCACGGATGACGTGGCGGGATTATTAAAATTCGGGATTCGTCAATATATATAGCCTATGTTTAAATACTTTTTCATTCTATATTTTCTATTTGATTGAACAATGATTTTGGCATATTTTTGCATCAATATTTTCGCCATTAGTGTCTTACATATTTTTTTAACAATAATGTTGTTTATTATATAATCTAACCCACATAGAATTTTATTTCTGGTTTCGTACCTAGTTGAACTTTCAACTACTCTCATTACATTTAATAATATATCAGATGTTTCCGAAGAAACATTACATTTGATTTAATAATATATGTTGTATTAAATAGGATGAGTGAATAATTTGGGGATGAAAAGATGGATGCTTTGCTTATCTGTTGGTGGTCGATTTAGTTTTTAAGAAAACAGTTCGCGTTTGGGCACGTGAATGCGGTATTGTTGTTGAAATCTTTTTAACAACTTTTAATTAGAAATGGATTGAGACCGATAAAATAGGCATAGATGAAGATCTAGAATGGAGCAATACGAGGAGATCGTATCCTATGTCCTAATTTATTTACCAACTTAAAAAGAAAAATTATATAAAAACACACACGCATTAAATATGAATATTTTCACTTAATCACCTATTAAATTTGAAATTACAGAAAACCACCAATAATAACTATGTTGTGAACAAAACACCACCCATAAGCCTTTGCCATTTAGTGTCCATTAAATTGAAGCAAAAAGAAAGTACCCTTTCCCCTAAGAGTATAAAAGCTAATGTCCCCGCTTGGCTCTTCATCTGCTTACAACTCGCATTTGCAATTCCTATCCCTTATCGTCTTCTTTCATGCCATCACACCCGCCACCTTGTTCATCATTGCACCTGTACTTGTACCAATCTGTTATTCCAATAGCCCTCCTAAACCCAACAAATTAAGATGAGGGGTTTCAATTCCGAGGGTTTTCTTCTAGATGGGGAAATTGTTGGTGGTAAGCTTGATTGTGTTTTGACTGTTAAAGGTAGGAATGGAAGGGGAGGGAATAGTAAGGGAAGAGGATTGAGGTTGTTGAGTCTCCATTGAAGTAGAAAAAAAATAGTGATGCTGGTACTAGTTGGTAGCAAGAATGGCGTGGACCTTGAGTGCTCTGATATCATGCTATAAGACAAGGAAAAAGCTAATTTCAATTCATTCTTGCTTGCCCATTTCATTATTATACAAGGCATTATATAAGACCTCTAGTTATGAGATCTTTTGACAAGTGTCATGATCTCCAAGGAAAAGTACCCTCCAAGGATGATTCTTCTATAATGAGTACTCGGGTGACAACTCACCTATTACAAGGCTTATCAATATGTATGGGCTAATGTATGTTGAGTTATAGAGTGTGGTTATGAGGGATGAGTGATCATGTGCTAGTACAACTCCTAATTAGATTAATTCCCAGACAATGATTAACCAAGCGTTAAACCGAATTTCGATTCACGAAAAAAAACTTATCAATTCAGACACCCTTATATCCCTAATGCTCTTAATCGAAACCCCTAAAAATGGCTTCAAACGATTATAAATTGGTTTTGGATGAGAAAATTATTTGCAATGAACTGACTGTTTTGCTGACAGTATAGCCATTAAGGGTGATTTTCTGTAATTTTAAATTTATGGGGTATTTGATTGAAAACACTCACATTTCACGGGCGGTTTTCTGTAATTTTCCAAATATAAAAAAGGTACAACTCACTCCACTCTGTTTTTGACACACTATCCGCATTCTGTATCAGGACACGCCCCCTGAAACCCAGAAGGCAGCGCAACAGGCACACACCAAGGCAGAGTCCAGTCCACCAGGAGAGTTAGCGACCATTGACGCTTCAGCTGATCCTCTATCTCTCTCTCTTGTCAGTGCTTCTCCCTCCTCTCTTTCTTTCCCCTTTACAATTTCGGTGCTTATTGATACATCCTGAATTCCGAATGCTGCTAAAGGTCTCGTCATTTTTTCAATTGTTTCAGCTTCGAAAATGGAGATTCAGGAGGCCGAAACCCCTTAATTAAACCCATCTGTCCTTCATCCCACCCTCTGCGTCCTTTGCTGACGATTTGCTCTTCAATTGAGACCACAAGGTGTGTTTTTGAAGCTCTGTTGTTGTTTTTGTTAATCTTTCGTGTTTGTGAATACAAGATTAGGGTTTTTGTTATTGGCGTTGCGAGCTCTTTGAGGAATTTGAATTGGAATTAGGCTTCTAGGGAGATGATTTTCCCCTTTTTTTCATCTAGCATTTGAATGGTATGCCTAAAATTAATTTTAGGGGTTTGTAAGTTGTTACTTGTTTGTGCGTGTGATGAGTGATGAGTGGTGAGAAACCATCTTCCTTGATCACCATTGCCATTTCCCTTCCTAGATAAGCACCATCTCCCCCTCTCTCCCAATTACACCTCTTGTTTACTAAATCAGCCGAAAAAAAACACTATCCAATCAAGGGACGGAAGCATGAATTGCCGGAGGGTCGCCTCTTAGGTATAAAAACTCAATTGTATCCATTTCGGCGCTAAACGAGACCATTTTGAACTAAAACGAGGTTTTATCGGTCCCTGATCGAATCCCTTGTCAAACCATCCAAATAAACATGATTATATTATTTGATTCTAGTTGAACTTGTGCTGAACTCAGTCAAACGTGACGATTGTACACAGGAAGTGACACAATACTCAAATTTCAGACTAATATGCCAGAGCTTAAACGCCAACCCACAACAGCCCCAAACTAGAATTGACCCGGAAAATATGTTTGAAATAAGTTTATATTTTCATGATGAACATATGTAATTTTAGACATACTATCCAAACTTCTTGTTATTCTGACCTCCTGCCATCTTGGGTGGACACAAAAGTTGAGTTAACAAGCCTGAAACTCAGTTGACTTTGATGCTTAAAAAACAATGTTCACCTTGACTTGGCCTATTGTGATTCAAATACTAAGGATTTCCTTGAGCTTGTAGCATCCAGTGTGAATTGTGTGATGGTTGTCTTTGGTTAGGTTTAGTCATTTTGATTTTGCATCATGTTTGATCCATGTCGCTTTCGCTTTCAGTGAAACTATGTTGACGTGAACTCTTCACGTGTTGCTTGAATTTTCCCCAACTGTCACTTGTTTCATCATTTCAATCAAGCATGGTCTTCATAAATTTCTTGTGGGAACCTTCAAAGCTTTATTGAGTTCAAGATAGTTCTGATCATACATTTGTTATGCTTCATAAGCAACATTTACTATCTCAAAGGGTGTGTGATGGTGGCTATAGTATGTTTCCAAGTATTTTTTTTTTTAATTTTCTTGTATGCTAATAATATTGTGGGTCACTTTCCATATACCTTTTTTAGGCAAGCTTAAGATGGAAGTGTATGGGGCCCTTAGAGAAGAAGTTTATGACCATGGTATGGCACTTAATCCTAGTAATGACAAAGTTCAATGCAATTATTGTGGAATTGTGGTTGCTGGATTTGACTGCCTCCAGCTTCACTTGGGTGGAATAAATAGGAAAATTTCCGAGTGTCCGGAAGTTCCTTCCAGGGTCAAAGAACTGTTTGCAAGTGCTTTAAACATAGTAGAAGAGAAAAACGTGAGACAGAAAGATGGAAACTTTTATAGTGCAGATTGTCCTACAGATCCCATTGCTAACTCAAAAGGGGGAAACCGTAAGCGTGCAAAGGCTGGAAGTTCTCAAAATGATGAACCAAAGGATTCAAAGCGCGGATATTTTGACTCCTCTTTGAATAAAAAAGATTCCATTCCAACAGCTTCTAACTTTAGTGATGAATCTGCAGTGCAAAAAAAGTTTCCAAGTAGTGAAGGTCATCAATCATCGTCTATGATGATTAGGAGGTGGATTGGTAGATTTCTGATTGAGAATGACATTGGTTTTGACGCTGTAAAATCTGACAGTTTCAAAAAGCTGATGGAAAGTGTGTCAAATGCCAGTGATATCCCAAGTGTCCAAGAGCTCAAGGGTTGGATATTCTCTGATGAGCTTAAGGAGATCAAAAACTGTGTACAGACGATAAAAGATTCTTGGGCAAGGACTGGATGTAGCATTGTGCTTGATGGGTGGATTGATGATAAAGGCCGGGACCTGCTGATTGTTGTTGTGGATTGCCCTTTAGGGGCAGTATATATTCAGTCATTTGATATTTCAACTTTGGTGGGGGATGTTGAAGGGTTTCTACTATTACTTGAAGGCGTCCTAGCAGAAGTCGGGATTCAGAATGTTGTTCAAATTGTTGCTCATTCGTCATCAAAGTTTATGGATGTTGTGGGCCAGCGTCTAACGGAGAAGCACAGATCATTATTTTGGACGGTGAGCGCTAGCCACTGTATAGCACTAATGTTAGAGAAGATTGAAATGTTAAGTTCTGTTAAACAGGTCTTAGATAAGGCCAAGGCAATAACAAAATTCCTTTACAGCCGTGCTGATGTTCTGAAGTTAACAAGGAGCCACACTAGCAGCTTTGATCTCATCAAGTCATCTAAAATCAAGGCTGCCATGCCTTTCTTGACGCTGGAGAATATCTTATTAGAGAAGAAGAATTTGGGAAGTATGGTTTCTTCTTCAGAGTGGATACGCTCTTCATGGGCATCAAGTGTCGAAGCAAAAAGAGTTGCTGATCTAGTGCATGACCGATCGTTCTGGGCTGCGATCTCTAATGTTGTCAGAGCAACAATTCCCTTGGTAAGGGTACTGTCCTTGGTTAATGGGGATGGCGATCCTCATTTAGGATTTATATATGAAACCATGGATCAAGTCAAGGAAACCATTTCCGAGGAACTTGGGTCTAAAAAGGCACAATATTTGCCCTATTGGAAAATAATCGATGATATATGGAACAACATCCTCCATAGCCCCCTTCATGCTGCTGGTTATTTCTTGAATCCAGGCTTCCTGTACACTGAGGATTTTTGTACCGATTCTGAGGTCGCTGGTGGTTTGCTAGCCACCATTGTGCGAATGGTGGAAGATCCACACTTACAAGACTTGATCACTCAACAGATTGAGAAATATCGACGTTGTCAAGGTGATTTTAAAAAGGGGAATGAGAATGACAAACAAATTAGTATGCCTCCTGGTATAAAGCCCTTCATCCCTCTTCCGTTACCTTGCCCTCTTAGCTTATTGCATTGTTTCGTTTTTACACTGATCATATATTAAACAAATGCAGCTAAATGGTGGCTGTCTTTCGGGGGCCAGTGTCCCGAATTGCAAAAGCTAGCTGTTCGAATTCTGAATCAGACCTGCAATGGCGCCGAATCATATGGGTTGAAGAAAGGCGTGGCTGAAAAGCTTCTATCCAGTAGTGGCGGTAGAAGTCATGAAGAACAGCAGCAACTAAGCAACCTCGCATATATACACTACAACATGATCTTGAAGCAAAAGAAGACGGGTGCAAGCTCTGATATTGAAGCAGAAGAAATTGATTCAATGGGTGACTGGATTCATGAGTGAAGTATGTGATATTGAAGCAGAAGATGCTTTGCATAGCAAGGGCCTTCTGATAACTCCAAGGTGGAGTTTTAAGTATCTTCTTCACTTCATGAAATTCATTGCTATTTGACTGTGTTGCGTGTATGAATTTTATCTGTGCATATGAGCCTTAATGTATGGCTAGTTGATTTGCTGCAATAGTATTAATTAGTATGTTTAGCTTAAGATGTTAGAACTTGTTGTCATTGTTATTGTACTTGTTCATCTTATCTAGAGTGGATACTAGATTGTGATATAATAGAGTTTGTTTGTTTAGATACTTCTGAATATGTTCTTTGAATACTCTTACAAGTTGAGGTTATTTTCCATAAAGCAATCAACACATGACACCAGTAGCTCTTAATTGAATCAATGTAGTTTTTGAAGGCCGAATAGCACAAGTCATTGTAATTACAAAAAGAGAAAAATGTTCTCCCAAAAGAGTTACATGATGCCCCCAACAACCCCAATCAAATGTATATATGAATTGAGGTTTTACAACCAACTCTGATCCTATCAATAACCAATCCATATCCCCATGGATTCCTCTCTCCTCTTCCCAACCTTCCAAATAATAGCATCCCTTTCTTCCACTTCTGTTTGTGAGTTTTTTTCGGATATATGCAGCGAAGGGAAGACCCGAAAAGTCCACTTCTAATACAGCTTGTTAAAGCTGGGAGCCTGCGGGACCTCGGTTAGCCTGCTTGGCAAGAAGGCCTCTCTCTCGAGGGACACTTGTAGGCACGCAAACACTCTACTCGACGCAATCCAAAGAGAAGGAGCAGCACAGAAAGCGTAGCCAAAAACGACTAAAGCCCTTTGAATCCCATCATGGTACCATGGGAATGCCATGACCAGCAAGGCACCCAGAAATCCTAGCCAAGGCGTAAGAATGGCCAGCATCGGGAGAAGGAACGCGTTGATTGCAATGGAGTTGAGAGCAAAGGAACCAAAAAGGTAGAGACTCCAGCCTATAAGGGGGTGGACAGTTCTCGGGATCAAGAAGAAGGGTACCACATAGGCTGCGAGGATGGAGAATATGGCTAAGAACTTGAGGCTCGCATGGTACATAGAGATGTTCCTGTCTGAGCGCCGATAGCAGAGCTTGGAGAGGCTAGGGCGAGCTAACCGTGTGACAGCTATGATTCCGAGGTAGAGCACTGCCTGTATGATCACCATTGGCATTTCTGCTCCATACCTATTGGCATAAAAATGATCTTTCAGATTTAGTAACATTTTTAATGCAAAATGGATCAATTGATCATATATACAAGTCAGATAGTTAATGTTATCCGTTGAATCGTCATATCCTTTCTAAATCATTGTTCAACAATACGAGTATTTGAATTGTGTTTATCTTACCCCACGGTCTTCAGGCGGCGTTCATGCCATTCCAAGCCAAGAGGAAGAACGGGCCACGACCACCAGTACCAAGGCTTCATGTACACCGCACTGGGGAAAGTGATGACACTGTTTGGCCCACAGGGAACGTTCCATCTGAGTTTGAGATCTGGAAAGCAACATGAATGAGAAACTACTTCGTAGATAATGGACGTTAAGAAGATGGATTCGATTGTACTTACAGAAGTAAGAGGCATCCATCTGGTACCCTAGAGGAAGTCGAAATTGGCCATTGAGCTTGGTGTTGTTCATTGGAGGATGAAACATAGGCATATCAAGCAAATCGGGGAAGTAACTTCCAATAAAACCCTGATCAGCCCCGTCTGAGTTTGGTCTTGCACTCTCTAGCTCATGAATCATGTCCTTAAAAACCTCCGCGGATGGCTGCAAAGTCAAACACCATCCACATTACACGACCATCTTAGTTTTCAGATCATTTATCAAACGGCATTCATGTACAGAAGACGATTTGTGTTTTATTAACAAGTGCAAAAGTTAAAGAACAAACAAAGTTAGATGTGAACCTTTGTCCTTGGGGAAAAGTCACAACTATATGTCAAGTTTCTTTTTTCTAAAAGCAGCATAGATATAGCTGCAACTGCTGTAAAAAAGAAGGAAATATTTACCTGCAAGACGAAGAGACCAGTGTGGAAGATGCAGGGGTTGATGAAAGCTGCACAGAACTGGCCACATTGGAATAACTCGTCCGTCTTCTGGAGGAAAAGGTTGTCAGCGTCAAGCATGACCACACGGTCATAGTCCACCAGGTTCCAAGCATAGAGCTTGTTCATGGTCAGTTTGAATCTATCATTAGAATTGTCATCCCTGTATGGATTATGCAGATTCTTCACGCTCACCACTTTCACTCCATCTTCTATCTCAC
Organism: Persicaria maculosa; assembly: GCA_963922045.1. Lineage (NCBI taxonomy): Eukaryota > Viridiplantae > Streptophyta > Magnoliopsida > Caryophyllales > Polygonaceae > Persicaria > Persicaria maculosa. The sequence goes on from OY998270.1 coordinate 51,570,555, forward strand.
TGGCAAAAACAAAAAGTCACGGCTTCAATTAGGATTTCCTGCTCATAACAAGAACTCGTTCACTGCTATCAACTTTGATTTTGTTGCAAAAGCCTCAAGAGGTTCAGAAGATGAACTATTTATAATGAAGATAAACTGGAAGCTAGAAATCTTTTATTTCAACCAAATCAAGGACTAGCTAAAGTTAGAAAGAACCTTATCCATCATAACCAGACTTGATAAAATGTTACAGTCTAAGATTTCAAGCCAATTTGGAGACATTCATTTCCAAATAACAGTGTGAGTTATGTGTTTCCTAGCAGCATTGGCAACGGTTATAAGTGCAAATGTTAACGAACACCAAATCAGACAAATAGATGTCTATTACAGAGACTGAGTCATTGACAGGTCATAATCTGAGCGACAACTCGGCCAGGTCATCCTACAAGTCAGAAGTCAATCCCCAAAAACACGCTGAAAATGGTAGCTGTGGTGGTTTGAATGGCAGGTCCAAAGAAGTAGATATTTAGCAACAGCAACTTGTGTACTTGAATGAACGGGAACAAGACACCAACTACTACAACTAGCACACAGAATATGCACACTAAATACTAATTAATGTATAATCAAAATAGGCATGTGGGCTGTACATAAGAAGTAAAATGGATCAAAACCAATTAAATTAAATGAATATTTAAAGCCCTAACAAACATATGATGCTTGATCTACAACTTGATTGAATGATGGTTTCAAAGTTGTTTCTACATCCAATCTTAATAATAAAATATTTGTTTATGAGTTTAATTAAGGTTTTGAGGCGTGATATATGCTGGTATCACATGCCTCCCTCGTCTTCATGACCATGTCTTACAAAGGCAACATTTGACTTTCTCTTCCATTTTATGTGAATCATTGGAAATTTGATCTCTATTTTATAGAGATTTTTAAAATTAATGGAGAATAGTGTAACAAATGAATATTTAAAGTAAAGAAACTATGAACTGTTATAACCAAAAAGCACATATATGTATATATAACAAACATCAACATCAAAAATGGCAAATAATACCAAGTCAAACCATACCTACTAGACATCTACTGGGTATAGAGCCTTTGATTACATTCCAATTTACAAAGGTAAAACATGTAGGAGTTTGTATTTTAAAAGGGTATATTAAATTGATTTTTCCTCTTCATAGTGCTTTGTCAAATATATGGGGTCACCGCCCAATATTTTTCAAAATCAAAATAACAAATGGTTTCACCTGCATCTATCCAATAATTGTGCCAGAGCTACTACATATAATACATACAAAGTAACTAAAATAATGGTTTTATCAGAACTCAGAAGCCAGAGGCAATTACAACTTACACCTCACAATCAAATCCCTTATTTATTAAATGGATCTTGTTGTCATTTTCTTTTTCATTTTTTTTCTGGGTCAAGTAGTTGTCATTTTCTTTTGTAATAGCAATAGCAAATTAACAAATAAGAAATGATATCCGACCTTGTTGCATTTTATTAAGGCCATTTTATTAGTTGCCTGCACGATTAATCGTATAAAAATTAAATGTAAAATGTTAAAAAAGCGTTATAGCTTCACAAACCCTATTCAAAACAAAATAAGGGCGCGTTTGGGTGAATGCCACCTAGCCTAAAGTAAAAGATCCCTCTGGACTCTCCCACTCGTGAAAAACGTACCCCGCGCACTTCCCAATTCAAACCGGAACGTCAAACGGAGCCTTACTTTAGGGTTAGAATCCGCATCAGAACAGACCATCGGTGACGTGTACGTCCACGATTCGTTGACTTAGCGCGAGCACACAGTAAGAGCTCCGCAGCAAATCGATCCCCGATAATGGCAAATTAATTATTATTTTTAAAAAAAAAAAAGAAAAGAAAAGAGGGCAGCACAGAAACAGACAACGAGAGACCAGAGAGCGGCGGAGGAGGCGACTTACAGAGCGCGGACCCAGCGAGGGGGGACGTCGGCGGAGGCAATAACGACGAGATCGGCGTCGACGTTGAGGTCGCGGAGAGATCTCATCAGGACACGTGTGGCGACGTAGAACTCGTAGTCCCTAGGGGTCCCCATGTACATCATAGAAGCGTAAGCGTGTTTGTGCTTCCTCAACTCGCCGTATCGGGCGTCCACCGAACCAAACGACGCCGTAGCAACAAACGCCACTAGTAACAACAGCAGCAGCAGCCGCCGCAACCCTAATAACCTGCCCTTCCAGAAGGCCATGCCTTAGTAGCGGCGAATCCAGATATCAGACTTGAAAACTCAAAATTGTAAGATCAAATCGGCTGATTTCGGTGTTGAGATTGGGAAATTTGAAGCGCAGGTGCGATTGAAGCTGGAAATGAATGAGCTTTTAATCGAGGTGAGGTTGGAGCAGAATAAATAAGAGGCGGGGTGGGGGTAGGCCTACAGAAATCACCAAAAGGAAGAAGCCGCGTAGAAGATATTTTTGAGGAGGAGGAGGAGGAGGAAGAGGGCGGGCGATGGAGGGGGGGAGTCGCTGTGTGTTATGGGGAGATTCAACGGCAATTGGGAAGAAAAGGAAAAGGGGGGATGGGGGAGAGACAGGGGGGTGAAACGCGAGGCAGGGTGAAAGGAAAGAGGCGAAGGACTTTAAAGTTGGACTTGTAGGGCCCTCTCTCCCTATCTGTACCCTGTCCCGTTGCTAATTTTCTTTTCGATTAGATTTAATTATTTATTACTCTAATATGAGGATTTTTATTTTTATTTTTATTTTTTTTAGACAAGAGAAAAAAAATAGAAAAGAATTACTCACTATGTATCAAAATATATGTCTTTTTGTTTTTCGATACTTTTTTTTAAGGAGTGAAATTTTTTATAAAATATTATTTTCTTAGTTAATTTGATGCTTATTACTACTCCCTCTGTTCGGCAAAACATGTCACTTTACTATTCACGTACGCTTTTTTAGGAGATAAAAACTATATAAAATATCTAGTTTTTTTAATAATTTGTTTTAACAATTTCGTAGTTATTATTAATAATTACAAACTTGTTAGAAAAATTTATAAAAAAAATGAATATTTTATATAGTTTTTATCATTCTAAAGAAGCATGTGTGAATAGTAAACGACGTGTGTTGTCGAACGGAGGGAGTAATAAGTATCAAATTATATTAAAATATTAATTAAAAAATATTATTTTATAGAGTTTTTCTCTCCTTAAAAAGCGTGTAAAAAATCAAAAGGACATCTATTTTAAAACGAAAGGAGTACATCTTTCTAGCGGTACTCCGTCCTAGAACATCATTTTGTCTTAGATGAGATACACCCAAGTAGTTCTAGAATGATCATCCAAAATTGTCAAAAAATAACGTGCACCACACAAAGAAGGAGTCTTGTAAAGACCCCATAAATCCATACGAACCAAATGAAAAGGAACAACAGCCAAAGACTCACTTCTGTCAAACTTGAGTTTGTGAGACTTAGTCATATCACAAATGTCACAATTGAAATTGCACGCATCTTCAACTTTACAATTTGGTAAATGCCTCATCTTGGACAAAGACATATGCCCAAGACGAGCATGAATCATATGTATCTGATCAACTTTATTACAAACAACTGAATCAGCAAAAGCAACTCTATTCCTCTGCAAGCTCTTGGCACTTAATCTGTATAGACTACCACCGTCCCATCCTTTGATCAACACTCTCTCAGTTGTAGGGTCCTGTAACCAACATGACTGATCATCAAACTGAAATACTAATTTCTGATCTCTGAGAACCTTAGACACATACAACAAATTATGATAGAATTGAGGAACAAACAACACATTCCTCAACACAAACTGTTCATGTAATCTAACTGTCCTATAGCGTTGCACAACAATATGAGAACCAACAGGTAATCCCAAGGAAATATCACTCTTTAAAGGCTTAAGATAAAAAAAATATGTCCTTATCAAAAGCAATGTGATATGTGGCACCAGAATCAACAATCCAAGTCTTCCTATCACCTTTAATGGAACCAATGAGAAAGGAAACACTTAGAGTACCTGCAAAATGAACCATTGCTTGGTTGACAGAGCTCTCAGAGTGATCCATGTGATTCTTGCTCTTCATCATCCTTACTTTCTCATTAAAAATGGCATTGACCATTGCATGAGCAGGTTTCATCGTTTGAATTAGACCAATATCCAAAGGATTATCTGCCTATGGAACCTCAAACTGAGCAGCAAACTTCCTAGGTTGCTTGCTCCGATCATCTTCTTTTGGTCCTTTGAACCATTTAGGGTAACCTATCAACTTGAAACAATAATCCTTAGTATGCCCATTCTCCCCAAAGTAATCACATTGTCTCTCATATTTGACCTTCTTGTAGTCTCTCTTAATGTGCTCAAACTTTGACTGGTCTCCTTGCCTGGTATAACCAAACCTACTAACTGCATTTATTTCAACCTCAGCCTGTTGGAACTTATTCACATTCAAAACATTCACCTCCCCTGGTAACACAGAAGTGACTCCCTTTGATCTTTCCAGTTGCATAGCCATCTAAAACACCTTAAGGTGACCAGACATTGGCTCCTTAGACAACACATTCCCACGCAGAGGCTCATAAACATCGTTTAACCCCATCAGAAATTGCATAATCTTGGATTTCTTCTCTTTCAGTAATCCTTTTAAGTAAGCTACATCCACAGTTACTAAGACCCCCACAATTACAGACAGGGATAGCATCCAACATCTGAAGCTCATCCTAAATTTTCTTCAATTTCCTATAATAAGCTCCAACAGACAGATTTTCGTGTCTAACATTGCAAAGATCACGACGAAGCTGATATATCAAGGGATCATTTGATTCACAAAAACGATCTTTGATCTCATTCCACAGTTCAGCGGCAGACTCAACATACATAAAACTTTCTGGGACATCAGTTGACAAGGAATTCAACAACCAACACCTAACCATATAGTCTGCTCTCTCCCACTTATCAAAATCATCACTGTCAACAGCTGGTTTAACGCAATTACCAGTTATGAACCCTAATTTTGCCTTTGCACCTAGTGCCATTTGAATACTCATACTCCAGCTAGCAAAATTCGAGCCATATAACACGACAGTAACTAACTGCATGCCAGGATGGTCGGAATTCGACAAGAAAAGAGGATTATAATGCGCATTGCTCGTACCTTGATTCAGATCCCCAAATTGAACTCCGTTAAAACCACCATTAAAAGCTCTGGTAGCTCCAGGTCCAAGAGGTGTGACAGCAACGAAGGTACCTAGACCTCCTCCAGTAACAGCGTCAGCAAAGCTCTGACCATTCGGAATTGAAGAACCTCTTCCGGCCATGGATCACAAACGATGACACGATCAACCAGATCACGCACAGATTTCAACCAGATCACAAATTCATGAAACAAAGACACGAGAAAACATAAAACCAGATCGCTACTGCTCTGATACCATTTGAAGAAGATCAAACAAAGATCAAAATACAGGAAATCATCAAACAAACTCCATTGAAGAGCAAGAAGAAAAAAACCCCAAATCTGAGTTTGTTACAACCACTCTTATTCTCCAAAACGGGCGCCAATTCCCTTTTTAACAAATCTGTTGGGCATGGGAAATTACCAAACTACCCTTTGTTACATGAATCTGAATTTGTTAACTAAAGGGCATTTTGGTCAAGATGATATATGCCCATAAAAATAACTCATGGTAAAATGATAGATTTTATAATAGTTTAAGATAGATGAGATCATTGTCTAGTGTGGCTTAAAATAGATGAGATCATTGTCTAATATGACTTAAATATATTGGATCACTATTAATTGTTAAAAAAATTCAAGTCAGATTGCACCAGAAAAGACATATAGACAAATTACATCAGATGAGACTTCAGGTCTCTATTTTAGTATATTATATAGATAGACTAGTTTTTATTGCCAATGTCGTTGTTGTTAATTATTTTTATGTTGATAATTTTCAAATTAATTTAAAGTAAAATTAAATAAGCATATGATTTTTAATTAGAGAGAATGGGGTATATAGACCCTATTCATTAATTGTAAAGGTAAATAGACCCCTCTAATATTTTTATTGTAATTTAGACCTTTTATATTTTGTGATTCCAAAAAAACCCTTGTAACTACCTTTTTACTCCACTACCGTACAAACTCAAAATCACTCAATTAATTATGTAAAAAATTAAAGAAAAAAATCGTAACGTACAAACTCAAAATCACTCAATTAATTATGTAAAAAATTAAAGAAAAAAATCGTAACAACTCCTTTCATTTGAAATCCTTACAAAATCAAATCAAATCAAATCCCTCCTATATATTTCATTTGTGATCGGTTAAAAATATAATCAGTAGAAAATTAATCAAATCCCTCTCCTAATTAGGTAGCATGGTGAGAAGGTGTGTGCTAATTAATTAACCAAAGCCATCACATTTCTTGCTAACGCGGAAAACTCCATTGAAAAGAGATCCAAGAGTGCACAGTTTCTCCTTCAAGGGTAAGTATTGTGTTAATGTAACGAAATTGAAATGACCAATTTGATTTAATGTAAGTTTCTCCATTGAAGCTGTCCTTCGATATTTTCGATATGGAATTGAGTAATTCGACAGTCGGTCGGTCCGAATTTGTGGGTTGATATTGTAACAGGATATTCAATTTCGATTGTAGAAAACAATGAGTGTGATGATAGGTCGTTAATTACAATAAGTCGGAAATTTAGTGTAATGAGAAAGAAAGTGGTATGGTACTATATATATATGGTATTGTAAGTGCATATTCAGTTACATGAAATATTATATTGTAGTGTCATATTGTAAGTAGTAATGTGTTTATTGATGTCCATAGGTATGGAGGAAATACTTATAACGACATACTATATTCAGTTACATGAAATATTATATTGTAATGTCATACCTCTAACTCCATGGAACATAGAGAGAATTTGGTGGTCGAGCAAAGAAACACTACAAAATTGAGCAGAGGAAAGCGTATGAAATGTCAAAGAAAACTCTCAAACCGTTTCTCAAATCTGATTGTAATCTCACTTAAAAGATTTGATTTTAACAATTTTCGTATTTAATTTTTTTTCCTATTATCTTTTTTAAAAATAAAGCAGTTAAGGACAATTAAGTAAAAACACCTATAAAAAGGTCTACTTACCTAAAATATTAACAACGGGGTCTATAAACCTATGTTACACGGAAACAGAAACGGAAACCGGAAGGGAAATGGAAACGGAAACGGGGAAACGGTCATCCAAATTTTGTAGGAAACGGAAACGCCGAGGAAACGACAACATGAATTATATGTTCATTTAAAGGTCTAAATAAAGGCAATAAACATATCACCAAGTCAAACACATAGAATGCAACATTAGGCTACAAATTGAAATGTTTAGTACCGTAACAAACAATATCCTTACTCCTTAACAGAAATCAATACAGATATGTCAAGCATTTTAAATGTCCTTACTCCTGATCTTCGACTCCATTAGTTGTAGAGTTGGTTTGCTAGCTTTGTTCAACACTATGATTTCCGCTAGGACCGCTACTCGCATTTAAGGATGACATAGTGAGAGCCGAGAGGGAGAGAGCACTGAGCAAGTGAGAGTTTACCAGGAGAGCACACCGAGCAGAGAGAAGGGGGTCACCGGAAGGAAGGAGAGGAGGGAAGACCAAAAATGGAGGAGAACAAGGCGGCAAGGCTAGAGGGAAACAAGAATTTCATACGAGAGGAAGTGAAGCATGATTTAGATTTAGATTTTTTATTTCTTTTCAATTATAAAATTAGTGGAAACGCCACCTGGCAAGGCAGAAACGTTTCTGACCAAGCGGAAACGGTCAAGGTTTCTGACTTTTTGGTCAACGAAACGGTCAAAGTTTTTGACCTGTCAGAAACGTTTCTAAGGTGTTTCCCCGGAGTTTCGGAGTTTCTTCATATCCAGAAACGTGAAACCGCTATGAAATGGAGTTTCGGGGTATCATAGCTATAAACTAATAATTTTATTAAAAAGGGTCTTAATCCTCCAATTTTCTCTTTTAATTATGCTATTGTTACGAGAATATAAATCTATTTATCTTCTTCTTCTAGTAAGCTCACAAACTTAACCTAGAGTTTTTATCATTTAGGTGCTAATAGTGTTCAAATAATTAATTGAGTATGTAAATATTATTTATAGATTATGTTTTTTTTAGCTTCATAAGTAGATTATGGATTATATGAGAACCTTAAGATATGAAGAAAAGTATAAAAGTAAAAAGTTGGTAAATAGCGTCTCATGTGTTAATTAAGTTTTCACTTGTCTCTTGTTTATTTTTAGGCTAAAGAGAGTCAAGTCGAGGTGAAAATAAAGAAAAAGGTTCATGAGAAAATAAAGAAGATTAAAGACTAAACCTTAGCAAAACATCAAAAGTAAGAAAACAAAACACAACTTGAAGAAGGATGGCTATTTTACTTAGCGGCCGAGTACTAAAGCACAACTTGCTTGCCTACTCGGTGAGTACAAGACAAATAAAGAGAGAAGTAGAAGTTTGAAGATCGCCACCAACATCTATAGCTACTCGGCCGAACACACAAACAAGTAGAAGGAACAAGTAGTGCTACTCTTGTGACTGAAAATCGACACTTCATAAAAACGACTATAACTCACTCAATATTGAGTGTTATGATCGAGAAGACTTGCGAGTACTACTTTTGTAGTTATTTTCAAGGATTACAATTTTGTAGTTTAAGAGCAAACACGAAGTAGAAGATGATCAAAAGTGCATCACAAGATGATATAGTTTCATAACACTAACCATAACTCAAATGAGTACAGGAGAGTAGGAGACTACCCTTGGCTACTCGAGTTACTTGGAGGGCTGATTTTGTCCCAAAATTGAACAATGTAATGATTCTTTAATTCTTTTAATTAGCTTGAATACAAATGTGGGTGCATCATTATCGTGACAAAAAAAAAGATAATCTGCCCCAGTCAGAGTGGTCCAGTAATATAGAGCAAGGGGAGGAGTAAGAAAGTCCCGAGTTCGATCAATATCTCTGCCCCTTTCCTTAGGTGAAAATCCAAGATTTGTCTTACTCTCTACTAGTGGGTCGAGGCAGATGACGCAAGCCTGTTTATCTGGTGCATGACTCTTTTCGATTGTATCACGTGTCCAGAGTTTGCCACAAAGGTGGGTTTAATTTCCTCTTCATTAAAGAAAAAATGAAAAATGAAAAAAAAAATCTTGACACATTCTTCAATCCAATCATGGGGAGAATCTTGACTCATGATGGTGTGCGGCTCTGCGGTTGCGTGACTTGGCGTTTCTTTCTCATGGATGTGGTTCGGGTTGTTGGAGTCAAGATAGGTTGGGATCGTAGCAGTGTATATCGCGGCGTTTATTTTATTCGGGTTGCCTGCTTCCCTGGAGTTTCGTCCTCACTGCCCACGGGATGTTCGGGTCCTGATGTATCGCTGGCATACGGTTTTGCTTCAGAGTGGGGCTTGACTTCATTTGTCGTTTTTCGTCTAGATCTATTTAGTTTGGTCCGCTTGGTTTCGTCTTTTGTAGGGTGTTTTGTCTGAGGCTGCACCGTTATGTTTTGTTGTATTGTTTGTTTCGGTTTTTAGACGGTTTCCTATCTGTCGGCTTACCCGGCCCTCGAGTTTTAGATATATCTGAATTCGAATTCTTACCCTATAAAAAAAATAAATGGGGAGAATCCGAATTTAAAGAGTCGGGAAGATAAACTCTCATTCAATCATTTCATAAACTTTTTTACGAGTTTCATAATCAACCATCTTTCTTTTTCTTTCCATTCTTTGAACTTATTATTATTATTAATATTAATGTACAGTGGTATTTGACACAAATACACCATAAAATGGATGAACCTCCCGCCGTTGTAACTTTATACGAAAAAAGAAAAGGTGGTCGACTAATGGACCCAACCGAACGTTAGATGGAAATCCACACGCTCTTTAGCAGTTAGCTAGCAAGTTGGGATTGGATTATATACAACACCTTCATTTTAAAACCGGTTAAAGTTAAAACTGTGTTCAAAACGTGGTTTCGTGCCGAGTCAATTCTCCTTCCCAGGGATATATGATGGTTGACTTGAAAATGTCTTCTTTGTCGTACCACGCTACGTATATCGGAATACTACATATATATATCATCATTATTCAATAATACTCCGATAATCCGAATAGAGAGGTATGCGAATCCGAAGATGGATTCGGACTTACCGAGTGGCCGACGCCCGCCCGCCCGCCCACTACGTACCTCTCAAGTCTCATCTCATCTACGTTACGTACGTACGTACCTTCCTTCCCCGTTTGGCTGCTTGCTTCCATTTCCCATTTTACTTAATTAATTAAGTACCTAAATGTGTCATTTTTTTATTTATTACTCCATCCACCAATATAAACTTTAAATCAATATATATATCTCATATTCGATCATCTCAGTAATTTTACTTCTATAAAAATTACTCCAACATACTCAAATCTTTATTTCTTAAAATTCGATCTTCCCATTTCTTGGATTATCATGACATTTTATAATTAAATTTATTAAAACTATAAAAATGTTTTACTCCATATCCATGTAGTTCTTCTGTCCGTAAATATAGGTAATACATTATTATTGAATCACGTCACTGTCTATTTATCGTTCTCATTACAACATATATATATATAATCATTTTTCAGTTATATAATATATTGGGTGATTTTATGGTTTACCATTTCTTATTTATGAATGAATTAATTAACTAATCAATATATGAATTGAGTAGGAAAATGAGGACCAAGTCGATCCCATTCACGCAAAATGAAATTACCATCAATTAATTTGACATAGTCATTATTCCATAATACAAATATATATCCCTATCCTTAGTCCTTAGTCCTTAGTCCTTACTAAAGTTGGATAAGGACAATTTTGTGGTCGTATTTGGATTTCTTTGATTTGTTAATCAAGTGGTAACAATACGTACACTACACTACGGCACCACTTCCACTTTATACTACTGTTTATTTTATAGTGATCTCCTCATTCATATCAATTATCAATTGTGAAAATTGCATCATCCCGTATTTGTCAACTAATTGCATTTACATATAATTTCACAGCACTTGACCACTATATATATAAATCTACCCTGTAATTATATGTAACTCCACTCCTATCACTTAACCAAAACATTCATTATGATAATTTTTTTTCCTAATTCTTTTTTTTTTTTCAAATATCAAGAAAGAAATTCGACAATTTAGACATTATAGATAACTGATAGGGGGCTAACGCCACTTCGAACCCCCCTAGATCTGCCAATGCTTATACTCCCTTTGTTTAACAAACCATATTTATTATTTATGCACTTTTTAAGAATAGTAAACAATATATAAAATATCCGCTTCAAAAAATATATATATAAAATAATAAAATGTCATAAAAAAGCCATAAGAGATATTTTTTTTAATTAGGAAAAGTAATTTTGGCGAAAGAAAAAAAAAGTAATTATATTAACTTGGGCTCACTATCACTGGTCTTATCATGCACATATGAAAAAAGTAAAGAAAAAATAAATGGGCCCCTTTTGAAATTGGGATATTAATATTAATATTATAGATATTTCAAGAAGCATTGTCCGACAGAAAAAGAAGAATATACCCAATAACGTTAGGAACGTGAGAATGAGTCTATTTTGAACGGATATATTGTCAATGTGGATTTGGGAATTAACTCTAGGACTTAAACATCTCCAACAACTTCTCTAAAATTTTCCCAAAATGAGAAAATAAAATATTTTTTTTAAATTATTTTTGTTTTAACTCCAACAGTATATCCATTTCGAAGATTTGAATAATTATTTAATTTGGAGAATGCTGCCGATTTAGAGAATCATCTCTATTTTTATTTTGCTACTTCTCAGTTTTGAAGAATATGATGGGAAATCTGTTAAATAAAAAAAATACCTTAAAATTCTTCAAAATCTTCAAAATAGGAATTTGTTGGAGATGTTCTAACAACTTTTCTGTTTTGAAGACGCAGATTTGGAGTATCACCTCTATTTTTTTTCCCTATTTTGAAGAATGAAAAAAAATTCATTATAGACTTTAAAAAATCTTAAAATTATCTAAAAACATCAAAATATCTAAAGCTGTTTGGATGCTCTAATCAATCTCATTAGACCAAACTATTGGTAAACGAATTACGAATCCCTTGCCTACGGCCCTGCCTGATAGGCTCTTCTTTTGATATTAAGCATTATATGGCCTAAGGCCCAAACTTCTTATGTGGGCTTCCGGCCCAGTTAGTCTTGCAAGTCTGGCGGCCCAATTGGTGATCAAGAATGATGATACATGTTTTTGAATTGGGAAATTTAGGGAAAACCACCGCTTAGTCTTTTTTCTAAAGCAGGATAAGAGTTAAGACAGACTCCAGCAAGCCGCCCTCCTTTCTAGAGCGTTCAGACGGACGAGAACTCATCTGTCTGTTCTAAGTCGGACTCCAAGCTATCATCGATAGGGTTACTGTAGGTCAAACGTATAATTCTGTCAGCCACAATATTCGAATCCCTGAAAATATGACGAATAACAACATTCGAGAATGAAAATAGATCAAGAACCGTATCTGCTTATAGAAGCTCAATATTCCATAGACACTTCCAGTCACCTAGCAAGCCTTTAACTTCCATCAAACAATCTCCTTCGACAAGAAGATTGTTTAGACCAAGTTGTTTTTTCCTTGCAACTCTCGTACAGAGTCCCAAAGCCTCGGCAAATAAAGCGGAATTGTTGTGACAAGTCCCATGCCCCCATTGAGACCACCGTCCCGTTTGAGTCGCAAATGACCAAACCATAGGATGCATCCTCAGAAAAACGAAAGGAACCGTCAAAATTAAGTTTGAAGAAACCTGGTGGGGGGCTTCTTCCAAGGGTCAAATTGTTTTTGCTTACTTCCAGTCAGTGGATGTGGACCTGGCTGGTCGATTGCGTGAGCCTGAAGGTCATCACCACACGGCTCCCCGTTACGAAGTAGTTTTTTTTTTATGCCGCCCACATTTGTTTCGTCATTTGGTAAAACATGTAAATTTCTCTGACAGAAACACAAGAGCAGTGGTCAATAAACAATATGATTCCTAAAAAACCAGATAGCCCACCAAGAAAAGGCCAGTCTAGCCATAGATTTGTTCCCAAGGAGGAGTATAGTTTGTTAAGTGAAAGGTTATACTTTCTGTCATTGTAATCCCAATTAGCAGTTGGAACATTAATTAGGATGTCACGCTATAGTTGCTTAACCGTAGGGCAATCCAAAAACAAGGGAGAAATAGATTCGGTTGTGCATCCACAAAAACACCAACCCGAAGGCACCGAAACATGAGAGCGTTGTAACCTATCGAAAGTAGGTAGCTCATCATGGGCAACCTTCGAGAGGAAATTTCTTACCTTGTGTGGCACATCAAGCTTCCAAGTCCATTGGCAAGCAAAGTTTTGATCACCTGAACCTGTCGGAACAATAGTGGTAGCAGACTTGGTAGAGAATCAAACCATCACTGCTTGGGCCCCATTAAAGCCGATCCTGGAAAGTGTTGTCTAGTAACTTATTTACAATATGGGTTACAACACTTAGATCAAGTAATCCTTGTAAGTCCTCCCCTAGTTTGTACAAGTTCCACTGTTTGTTATCCGAGGTGAAACAACTAACTGGTCAAGGCAAAGTATATTAAATAAGTATATTACATAGATTTCTATTTTAAAAAATAAATATATTAAATAAGTATAACTGATTAATCCGTGCATAGCACGGGTTTAGTACTAGTACTCTGCTAAATAAAATCTTTCCTTCTTTTTTTGTGGGGGACGTTTACCAAATAAGGACAAAATTTAAATAAATGAAACGTTACAAAGAAAATAAAATCTTATGAATATTTAATTGGTGATAAAATACCATGGCTTTACCTTTGTCCATAAATTTCATAACAAATTCACAATATGGAGACACCCTATAAATAATTTATAATTGTAGATACAGTATTATACAGAGTGGCTGAACTGGGCCAGCAGCGGTGGTGGGCTCCTTTACATGACAGGTAGTGAATAGAAAGAATTAATGGGCCCACAAAGGCCCAACTTTGACTACGTGTTGAAGCCGGAATAAGTGGGCCACCCTCCACCGCAAACCAAAGTTGTCCTCTATATATATTTAGGCCTTTGCTTTTGATTTGAATGGGTGTGTGTGTATGGGAGTGAGTTGGGTGTGTTTTTGCCGTTTATGCAGCCCTCATCGAGTCATCGCCTCCTTGCGGATTTCATTAAAAAATTCGATAATATTACATAATAACTTAAGTTTCTGTGTTATATGCGAGGTAGATATCAAATTTATAAGATAATGTGTAAAGTCTGTTCTTAATCTCGACACTATCTCGCTATAGATAATTGGACAGCATGTACTAACTTTAGTACATGGACTAAGTGGACGACACTAGCTCTCAGCTTGTACACAGATTAGCTGCTTTATTTGAAATGCAACGTTCGATCACAAGCTCGGCTATATAAGCATAAACCTACTAACCTACTAGGGTTTTCTCATTCAGTTTCCGAGCTCCGCAAGGTAAGAGAGAGAAAGAAGAGAGAGAGAGAAAACCGAGCGACGCAACTAGGGTTTCCTCAGCGAGCCTTTTTTTCGACGATCAGTGACAAATGTTTTCAAATTTAGAGTGCATCCTTCTCAAGATTGAACTCTAAATCTGAGGTTGAAGATGACGACGAAGTCCAAGGCAACGAGTTTCTTGCTCTTCCAGTGTTCCCTGCGATAGATCTGGCTTCCAACTGCCAGATCCGAGGGAGTTATTCGTTTCTTCCCTTTTAGATCGCTTTCTTCTCTTGTGTAAACCTTGTATCTTTTTGTTATGCTTTGGATCTGTATTCTAGAGTGTGTATATGCAACCTTATCTATAATCGCAAACAAGAAGGATTCGGGCCCGAGTCTCTCTCACTTGAGAGTCGCGGACGTAAAATATTATACTCAAACCGCGTAAACATTTCGTTGTGTTCTTCTTCTCGTTTTTCTGTTTTTGGTTCTTGCTTGCACTCTAGCTTGCGTTTACATAATGTACACTTGATATATAACCTGAAGTGCGTATGGCAAGCCATCGAATTGAAAACGACAACTATTTAACTCAGAAACTTGACAACCGAGGAAAATGTTGATGGGTCCTTATGTACAACTTAAATTTGGAATTGGTCGATGACATTGAATTAATGGCAATATATTATTGATCAAGAGATATGGAAATGGAACAGGCAAAAGGGGACATTAGATCAAAAAGGTTCATGCACTTGCTACTTAATTGCTTTGCACTGTTTCATCTAAACCTCTATTTCAACACATCCTCTACATTTTCTTGCAAACAAAAAAAAAATCGCGATCACAGAGCTATTGTATTAGAACTTGAACTTGGTATTAATATGTAGAGGTCAATCTAGAGGTTTGAGAGTCTTATGAGAAAAAAAATTTAAAATCTTGTATAGGATTAATGAATTCTAAAAATATGAGAAAAAATTAATAAATTATATTATAAAGTTTGTATAGGAAGGGTAAGAGAAGCTAGTTGATTGGATGTGTTGAGAGAGGTGAAGAAAACAAAAGAGTGTTATATTGAAAGTTGAGCAAAAATAAGTCTAGTGTATAAGTCGGTGAGGTACTTCTCTTGTCACCAATTGGAACTTTAATTTACTCGGTTTATGGACTTCAGATTATGAGTTACAAGAGATTTTAGTATGGTATTATAGCGATGACGTTAAGAGATAATTGGAAGATTAAGACCCTCTTTCATAATTTGTTTGGTTAATAGACCCCGTAATAAATCTTTTAATTATATAGACCCTTTTGTTGATGTTATTACTTATTTACTCTTAATTGGTTTAGTTTAATAAAAAGTTCATATAATTATAAAATTGAAAACTATTTTTAAAAAATAGTTAAAGATAATTATATTTTTTTTGAAATTCTACATTCATATAATATGAGTATGCACTAATTTATAGCATAACATATATATTGACATATGCGATTAGAATAATCAATTACAAAAAGAAATGTATTTATTGTAATACATGAATAGTTACAATACATTATTCATTGTATTACAATATGGAATCTCTACGGTAGTAATTAATATTGTATTACAATAAAGGTGAAATATTGTATCACAATACACAAGTTATTGTGTTACAATAATTAATAATGTTAATTATAATGTATATACTTAGATATTTTATTAGGGACCGAATATAATAAACTATTATTTTTTCCTTATAATATATATTATATTTAATTTGAAGATTTTTTTACCCATTTTTGAAATTTATTATTGAAGATGTTAACTTTTAAAAAAAATAAATAGCATTGAAGGGTATAAATAAAACAATATATATGAAAAAGTCTATATAATTAAAGAATTTATTATGGGGTCTATAAACTTAAAAAAAATAATGAAAAAGGTGTATAAAACTCATTATAAAGTTAAATGACCCAACTCTCAATCATAGACTCTCTAAAAAGAGAATGAGATTTTAAACTTATTGTTCAGGTGCCAATTTAAGTAAACAACCCTAGTTACACCTACCCAAGTCTATTATATAAACAAATTAATATACTACTTTTTTTTATCGCCAATTAATTTTAAAATAAAATTAATTATCCTTAACTAATATAGCACACAAATGTTAAGTATACACAACTCTGAACTCTCAATTACAAGTCTAATGGACCTGCGCGCATTGCCTGCCCATTGCTGGGATTCTTGTGAAACAGCTAAAGGGTAGGGGCCGGGCAAGTTTATAACATACATATTTCCTAACTAACCGCGATAAGGATGAATGATATACTGACATATATTATTTTAGTATATACGGTATTCAACCTTAGCTTTAATTTAATTAATATAATGAATTTGACAAGTGTACGTTTAGCTTCACCAGATACACCTCCATCTAAAATTAAAGGATGCCTGCAGTGCAAAGTATCATACATTCAACCTATTTATATTGTTTAGGTCGGTTCAAATTAGGTTAGGTTAGGTTAATTTTAGCCTTTTACGGCATTTACAAGTTAGGAGGGAGTAAAATCTTTTTGGATAATTCATAATTGTCACCTCACCTCCATCTAAAATTCTAGAATAATATATGATTGGGACTCGACTTAAAATGTTTTTGTAGGTCGGCCTATGTGCCGGATTGGTCGGTGCTCATTTATGACCAAAATACCCTTTGGAAAGTGGACTCTTTAACTCAATGGATCGATAGGTCGACACGGTGAGTCCAACTCGTGGTCACGTCTAGTAGTAGTTCCGTCTGCTTTGCATGTGGGTAATATATGTATTGAATATAGAAAAAAATATATGGTTTATACAATACTTTACGAAAAATTGACAATGAGTCAATAGATCGGGATAATTTGTTATTGGGTGCTATATGGCCCGAGTAACTCGAGCTCGACTTGAGCCTTGAGCTCAACTCGATAAAAGCTCGGTTCGAATTCATTCATTTTAAATAAGCCGAGTATGAGCACATTTTTAAGCTCGGTTTAAAGCTTGACTTGCTCGATTTAAGCTCGAATTTTGTAAATTTCTAAAATTTTCTTTAAATAACCGTGTTGTAAACAAATAGGACTTCTTAATACTCGAAAAAAAGCTCGACTTGAGCTCGTTCATTTTTTAAACGAGCCGAGTATGAGCACATTTTTAAGCTCGAGTACAACTTTAGGATCGGTTCAAACTGACTCGTTTTCAAACAAGTTGAATATGCACATTGTAATATTGGCTCATTCAACTCGAATAACAACCCTATATAATGACATGATGTTATTGACTAAAGATATTTTCTAAAGGTTATCAATCTGCTACTAGTAAGAATGATCCTTGATTAGATGATAGACTGTTACCAGTAAGGCAACAATCTTCTCCTGTGTGGAAGAGAAATGAAGATCAATAGAGTTTATGAGGCAACAAGGTTAGCCAGTTGTCCAACACTTTGTCTTTGAATAGCTAAAGTAGGTCGTCATCCATATTTTTCAACATAAGTGGAAACCATAGTAGCTCTATAATTTTAGCCAATTAATCAGAGGCGGATCTCACTGTAAGTAAACCCAGCTGTTGGGTAGAAATTTTTGAATGCACTTAAAAAATAATAATTTTGCTGGGTAGAAATAATTATAATCTCGATTTAGTTTTAACCAAACTAAAAGATGAACAATAAATATGATAATTTAGTAAAGAGATGCTGCACTTTCTTTTAACCTGTCGTCCTTTCGACTCTTGTGAGAATGCATTTATAGTTTTTTGTTTTCAGAATCTGAAAATCGATAACCTTTTTCATTTTTTTTAGCAAGATAAACCTTTTTCATAGTGAGCTATACATTAGTTTAATTAATTAAGAGTTATAAAAATATCAAACGAGTTGTTACCGGTTTGGGGGTATAGTTTTCTTAATTGAATTTTAGCTTGTAAAATTTTGTCTTTATCACGAATATTTTCACTCACCTAACTTTGGAACATTAGATCCGCCACTGCAATTAATATTAAAGAAAATTACTAACCGGTAGCATTTTTTGATTAGAAAGAATGCATTTTTAAGAATTTACAATTGACCATAGAGATTCAAGAAATAGGATTGCAACAAAACTAAGTTTGTGTTGGAATATTAGATGCGCAGCGGAATTGTAGAAAACTATTTTCTAACATCTAATTCGGGATCTCATGCATGAATTGATATGAACAATATAGAAGGGAAAAGTCGTACCTTTCTTGTGCGGAACCTTGATTCGAAATCACCTTTGGAGAAAAGAGCCTCAAGCGCGACTCCTCTACTTGGTCCACACGAGCACGGGATTGGATCTCCTTGTCTTCGTTTGCTAGAACGAACGATCGAAGGATTGCAACTCACATCTAACGCTTTAGGGATGGGAGTTGTTTTGGTGGGAGAAGAAAAGATGCACAATGCCCAAAAAACTAGGTTAAGACTTATTCTCAATAAGTCTCCTTATATAGTGCACAAATTAGGTCAAACTTATTCATAATAAGTTACCTATTTATCTTTTATCTTCTATCCATAATATCTTTCTATAAAGATATTATATTAACAATAATAACTTATTATTATCATTAATCAATTATCCAATTCCTAATACTATTTTGTGTGTGACCTTATAGGACCCGAATAAAATAGCAATAGATTAAATCCAATTTAATCCATAAATTATAATTGGCTTCTAGCAAAGCACTATAATTACATAGATTATTCGGATTATAAATCTCTATTTTAATCCTATTATATCATTAGTATTTTACACATCAATTAAAGGACACATATTCCTTCAGTTTGAACTTTACTCAGCCTTAAGATTACATATATGCTAACTTTCACAAAGGAAGAAGTTTTAAATAGATAACAACATCTGGTTTGTGACTGCGGTTCATGTACTATAGGTTGATCATTTTATTCTCTGACTTGTTGAAGCTTTCTTAGATTGTTATTATAAATTGCGTATGTATAAAGTGAAAATATCGACCCTAGGGAGAAAAAATGAATTCTCATCAAGGGTTAAATGATGTTAATTTTGTGATTGTATTAACTGCAAATGCATGCATGAGTTACATTTTTTTGGTTGAATGCATGAGATAAATTGTAGAAAGGTATTGTGATTTGTGACCATCGATAGCATTTGATTGAGAAGACATTTTCACAATTATGAAGAGATATACATTTTGAGTAATGTTTGCATCTTAACATAATTTTATCGACACAGATGGTTTAAATATTTTTTTTTAAAAAAAATTATTTATCATACTCCTGATCATGAAACCCAGTCAATTAAGTAGGGCTGTTATTCGAGCTAAATGAACCGAGTATTGTTTGTTCATATTCCGTTCATTTATGATATGGACGACGAGTTCGAGCCGAGCCTAAATTTTAACTTGAGCTTAACTCTGTGCTCATACTCGGCTCGTTTAGGAAAAGAACGAGCTTGAACCGAACTTTTTTTGAGGTTCAAGCAAATCTACTTGTTCATTATACAGTAACCTAAAACAAATTTTAGAAATTGCATAAAATTCGAGTTATTCGAACTTAATTCAAACGAGCCGAGCTTAAAAATTTGTTCATACTTGATTCATTTAGAAAACGAATAAACTCGACCCGAATACGAGTCGAATTCGAACTATTCAGGTTCACATAACACCCTTACAATTAAGCTGTCTAGTTGAAACCTAATACTATTCCTTAACCACTCTCTAAAAAAGATTGTGGGTAATAAAAAACCCAAAACCAAAACCACCCAATCTTACAGGCTTAATCCTCATCCAAATAATTAAGTCTGCGTTAGTTGACCTCCCTTTTTATTTACTCCACACTTAACACTAATACTAACACTTACACTATAATGTTTTGTTAAGTTAATCACTTTGTTTAGCAGTAAACCCTTTGAATTCAACCCAACCCCCACCACTCAAATTTAAATTATTAACTCAGCAGTCATCAAAGAAACTTCCCATCTTCTTTCTTCTCTTCCCTCCCAATCCCCCTTTCAACTTTAAAACCCCTCTGGCCTCTGTTCTGCAATCCTCCAAAAACAGAGCACCTCCCCTCATCCCTCATCTCCATCCATGGCTTTCTTATCTCTTCTCTTCCTCCTCTCAATTATCACCGCCTGTGCGAAACCCCAATTCCTTGTCCTCCCCCTCACCCACTCTCACTCCCTTTCCGCCGCCCCCACCCACCACCTCCTTAAATCTTCCGCCGCCCGCTCCTCCTCTCGCCACCTCCACCGCCGTTCTCAGGTCTCCCTCCCGCTCTCCCCCGGCAGCGATTACACCCTCTCCTACTCAGTCAATTCCCAGACTCTCTCCCTCTACATGGACACCGGCTCCGACCTCCTCTGGTTCCCCTGTTCCCCCTTCGAATGCATCCTCTGCGACGGCAAAACCCCCTCCTCCCCTCCCCCTCCCCTCAACGTCTTCTCTTCCTCCCTCCTCTCCTGCCAGTCCCCCGCCTGTTCCTCCGCCCACTCCTCCCTCCCCTCCTCCGACCTCTGCGCCGCCGCCCACTGCCCCCTCGACCGCATCGAAACCTCCGACTGCGCCCGCTTCCCCTGTCCTTCCTTTTACTACGCCTACGGCGATGGCAGCCTCGTCGCCGACCTCCACCGCGATACCCTCCGAATGGGCCCCCTCACCCTCCCCAATTTCACCTTCGGCTGCGCCCACTCTGCTCTCGCCGAGCCCGTCGGTGTCGCCGGCTTCGGCCGGGGCCCTCTCTCTTTCCCCAACCAATTGGCGGCCCTCAATCCTCAATTGGGGAACCAGTTCTCCTATTGCCTCGTATCCCACTCCTTCGACTCCGTCCAGGCCCGGCAGCCGAGCCCGTTGATCCTCGGCCGGAGCGCCGGGATGGGGAAGAAGCCGAGGAAGATGGATGCAGGGGCTTCCAAGGAGGACAAGATTGTCTACCTTTACACGCCTATGCTCGACAATCCCAAGTATCCGTACTACTACTCCGTCGGGCTTGAAGCGGTCTCGGTGGGCCCGACCCGAATTCCGGCGCCGGCGTCGCTGCAAAAGGTCGACCGGAAGGGGAATGGCGGGGTGGTGGTTGATAGTGGGACCACCTTTACCATGCTTTCAACGGGCCTCTACAAGGCGGTGACGTCCGAGCTGGACTCGTTCTTGGGCCGGGCTTACAAGCGGGCCGGGGATACAGAGGGGCGGACCGGGCTCAGCCCGTGCTACTACATGAACGGGTCTGGATCGGGCTCGGATGTGCCCGGGTTGGCGTTGCATTTTGTTGGGGGCTCCACGGTGGCGCTGCCGGTGAGTAATTACTTTTACGAGTTCATGGACGGAGGGGATAAGGCGGGAAAGGGGAGGAAGGTGGGGTGCTTCATGATGATGGACGGCGGAGATGAGGCGGAGAACGGGGGTGGGCCCGGGATGACGCTGGGGAACTATCAGCAGCAGGGGTTTGAGGTGGTTTATGACTTGGAGAAACGGCGGGTCGGGTTCGCCCGCCGGGCTTGCTCGGAGATGTGGGAGGAGCTCGGGCACTGAGCTGACGTGGAGTGCCAGCGTGGCGTTGACTCCTTTTTGATTGGGGAGGTCAAGGACGGGTGCTGATGCGCTCTTTTCTTTTGACTGGCTTACCGCACGTGTGGGAGGCTGGGACCCACCCAACAAAACAATACGATTCGTTGAGGTCGAATTTTTTTTTAGGTAAAATAAATTAAGGAGAGGAAACTATTTTTTTAATTTTAATTTTAATTTTAAACATTTGTCAAAAGGATTTAAAAAAAGTAGAGAAAAACAGGAAACTGTATAGTGATCTTGTATAGAGAAAGTATGTGATGCGATTAATTTGATTACATATGTTTATGCAACTTTATTATCTCTTTTGTATTTTCATATATACATCGTCTCAATAAAGTGACCATTTGAGTTTTCCACAAGTTAGTCGACCACTTTTTAGTATTTATTTATTTATTTATTTATTTATTTTGTATATTTTTGTTTTATGTTAATCAATCATCTAATAGCGGTTTGGTGTGAACAAATGATGGGTGGATGACTTCGACCAAAACAAAATATAAAAAATGGTGGGTCGATGACTTTTAATATTTTATTTCATATAGTTTTGTTTTAGGTTAATGAATCATATAATTATGGTCTGTATAATCGGGTACTCAATACTATACAATTGATTATGTCGGGTATCCGAAATTAATAAGACTAAAACTTCCGATACAGTTATTACTGAGTACCTAATACGAAAATACAAAATAGTTTCGTGTCGGATATCCGTGTACCACGACACGACACGACACGATTAAGAGAAATTTCTAAAATAAAAATAAGGGTAAGTGTAGTTAAAAATTAAAGGGGTGGGAATTGAGAACCTCATAACCAACTGAGCCAACTTGCTTTTATGTTCCGTTATCATAGTTATTATATTTATACTAAACTACCTTATAAAATATTTTAAAAAAAACTAATCATGTCATATCAAATATCTGATAAGAAAAAACTCCGATTCGTATCCGACACAGTTATTATCTTGTTTTTCCCTTTTCTGTCATTTGTTTAGTGTTTTTTCTTGTCGTTTCGTCGTGTTTTCGTATTGTGTCATATATAAAGGGGTATCGGTTAGTGAGAAGAAGAAAAGGTATTATGAATTTATGATGTTTAACTAGTAGTGTGGGAGTTAGGCTATCCAATGGGGTAAAGTTGATTGGATTGGATGCCTAAAAGTGAGAGTACTATTTATGTTAAATGTATATGTTGATAAGGTAGCATTTTTTTTTTGGTAACCTAATGTTAGGATAGCTCTAGCTGATGAAAATTTATAAATAGAAAATTAAAAGTTTTGAAAAGCTTAGCTAAGTAGTTTTTGAAAAGCTCCAATTTTACAAGCTAATTAAACTAAAATTTATATTTATTTCATTTAAAACTATTTAATATCAAAACCAATAGCTCCGAAAAGCTAACTGACAGCTGGAGACCCGGGCAAAAGCGGGCACGGGCCGGGCTTGGGACGGGCTTTACCCGAGATTTTGTCCCGTTGTTACGGGCGCGGGCCGGGCTAAGCCCGCTTAACGGGTTGAAAGTCGTGTCTAAGCCCGTCCGCGAATGCGGGTGTGGGTAGTCCGCGGGTACCCGCAAACCCAATCAAAATTTCTTATTAAACCTATTGTAATCAATTTTAATATATATATATATATAATTTTAAAATGAATAATTAATTTGATTTATAGTTACTGTTTTGTCTTATTACCATAGTTACTGTTTTTTTTATAGTCACTTTATTTATATAAATAATTAATATTACATGGAATAATTTTTCTTAGGAGTATATAGTTACTATTTTTCTTATTACATGGAATAATTAATTTTATTTATATGAATAATTAATACTACGTATTATTTATAGTTATTGTAATCAATTTTTCTTATTACATATATAGCTACTGTTTTTTAATGAATAATAAAATTATTTATTATATATATACATATATATTAATTTTAATAAAAAAATGGTGGGTACCCGTTACGGGCCTAGGGTTGATTGATATGTCCAATCCCGCACCCGATGCGGGTCCGGATCGAGCCTAACAATCCGCATGGGCTTTTCCTCATGTCCAAGCTCGTCCGCTAATGCGAATGGGCGGGGCGGGCCAAACGGGCCTACCTGCGTTTGCCCATGTCTAAGCTGGTCTGCCAAACATAGCCTTAGTCAGATACTTTCTATCATTAATTAACAATTTGAGTTTAATTCATACATGGAAACTTTACCCCAATATCAAAATGACACGACACATATATAATCGTGCACCCTTCAAAAATCCTTTGACTTTGCCACTTATAACACCTATTAATGTAATGAGGAGATGACACCTCAATATAAATAAAACTTCTCATTTAGGGGGTGTTTGGATTCCATTGCGGTATCATTATGATGCAATTATAATTATAATCACTTCATTAGTGTTTTGTTCACTCAATTTATAATGTGTTTAAAATAATATATATTTTAAATAAAATACCTTATAAATTATATGAATCAAACATTCATTTTGACATAAAGTTTAAAATTATATTATAAACTTAATGTAATTAATTGACATCATTTATACGGAGTAATATATTTTATTTTAAATTTATATTATTTTAAACATATTATAAAATAACTTAATAAACACTATTGAAGTAATTATAATTAACGCATTTAAATCCAAACACGTACGCTCGTATAATTCCCATTAATTCGGCGTGTAGATATTTCAACAACGAATCAGGAAAGGATTTGGATCCAATATCCATACCCAATATTTGGAATTTAGGACATTAATTAGTCAAATATAGCCTTCATATATTATTCATTTAATAATGATTAATTTGCAATGAAACAGAGACTTACGTTTAGGATATCTTTCTTGTATAATAGTCAAACTAGTTGGAGCTGATCTGTCAGCTTAAACACTAATCAACTGATCGAGTTCAGTGAAGACTGAAGATACGTTCAAACTTCAAACCAAAATTAAGAAGAGGAAACATTAATCAACTGATCAAGTTTAGTGAAGACTGAAGATACGTTCAAACTTTAAACCAAAATTAAGAAGAGAAAACATTATTTTTGGGGCCTTATTGTTAACTATTTATAATTATTTTTGGGCCTTCTTATTAAGTATTTTTATTTGTTAATTTAACACAACCTCATGTTATATTGACATAAACATAAACAGTAAAAAAACTAAAAATCTAATAGAAGGTAGTTCTATATTTTTATTTTGGTCTTCTTTTATTTTTTAAATATAAATTTATTCAATACTAATTTACTCTCATACATGTTTGTGATTTATTAGTAAATCTTAATAAATACTCCTCCTAGTAAAATAGTTATATTTGAATTTTTCACAGGGTTTAAAAAAACAGAAACTCTAAAATATTGGCTTTTAGATTATTATTTTTAATAATTTCATATATTTTTATATTTTATATAATTTTTATCTTTATTAAAAAAACCAAATAAAAATTAAATTTTTTATTACGGAGGAAGTATTTGTAAGTGTTTAGATAACCGAGTTCTTGAAGGATCTCAGAGGAGCCTACTCCTGTATATATATCATTGGGTGAAAACCCTGAGGGTACAATCGTAAATATGTACAACTCTATCTAAATCATATATACGTGCTAACATCCTCCCTCAGTCGCAGCTAGAGGTGAGCGAATAGCAAGACTGGAACGAAAAGAAGTAAAAAGAGGAGTAGGTAATCCTTTTGTGAAGATGTCCGCATACTGATAGGCAGAAGGGACATGTAACACTCGAACCTGGCCTAGAGCGACCTTCTCTCTAACGAAATGTATATCAATCTCGATGTGCTTGGTCCGCTGGTGCTGAACCGGGTTCGATGCAAGGTAAACTGCGGAGACATTGTCACAATAGACCAATGTAGCGGCACGAAGTGGAACGCGAAGCTCGCAGAGGAGGTTGCGTAGCCAGCATGTTTCCGCCACGGCGTTGGCGACACCTCTATACTCAGCCTCGACACTGGAGCGAGATATGGTTGCCTGACGCTTAGAGGACCACGATACCAGATTGTCACCAAGGTAGACGGCGAAGCCAGAGGTAGAACGGCGGGTTTCTGGACAACCCGCCCAGTCAGCGTCTGAGTAGGCTGTGAGAGTGTCGAAGCGGCCGCGACAGAGGTGCAATCCCAGGTCACTGGTGCCCTTGATGTACCGGATGATCCGCTTGAGTGCCTGTAGATGGTGCTCACGGGGATCATGCATGTATAAGCAAACCTGCTGGACGGCAAAAGCAATGTCTGGCCTAGTGAACGTCAGATACTGGAGGGCACCTGCCAGACTGCGATATGCGGTAGGGTCATCAACCTTGGGACTGGAGGCAGCATCGAGCTTGGACTTGCAGTCGACAGGAGTGGTAGCGGGCTTGCAAGACGTCATCCTAGCCTTGTCGACAATCTCAAAGGCATATTTCTTCTGATGAAGAAACAAAGTATCCCGAGTGCGAGTCACAGAGATGCCGAGAAAATAGCTCAGGGGACCAAGATCCGTCATGGCAAACTCTGAACGCAGCAGTCCCATCAGGCGAGACAGTAACGATGGAGAAGATGCAGTAAGCACAATGTCATCAACATACAACAATAGATACGCCGTGTCAGACCCTGAATGGAAGACAAATAGGGAGTGATCTGACTGACTGCTCCGAAAACCAATTGCACTGAGGTACATGGCGAAACGCTGATACCAGGCGCGAGGCGCCTGTTTCAACCCATAGAGAGACTTTCGGAGAAGGCAGACGTGAGAGGGTCGAGAGCGATCATAGAAGCCTGGAGGCTGATGCATATACACAGTTTCCTGAAGGTTACCGTGTAGAAAAGCGTTCTTGACGTCCAGCTGGTGAATAGGCCAGTCCTTAGAGAGAGCGATGCTCAACACAGTGCGTATGGTAGCGGGTTTGACGACCGGGCTAAACGTTTCGTCGCAGTCCACACCAACCTCCTGAGACTTGCCATTGACAACGAGGCGAGCCTTGTGTCGTTCAAGTGACCCATCAGATCTATACTTATGTTTGAACAACCACATGCAGTTAATGATATTAGTGTCCCGAGGCCTAGGAACGAGGTCCCACGTGCCATTTTTAATTAAAGCACTAAACTCATCGACCATGGCGGCATGCCAGTTTGGGTCCTGTAAGGCCTTTTGTGGTGACTTAGGTATAGGTGATATGGGAGTGGATGGGGTGAGGAGGTTGTATTTGGGGTTGGGTTTGACGATCCCAGCTTGAGATCGCGTAGTCATGGTTGGGGCGGGCGCTGCGGGTGGCGGCGGCCGCGGCACTGGGGCGGCTGCTGCAGCAGGGGGGTGCGGCGGGGGCAGCGGCGGGCGCAGCGGGATGCGGCGGCCGCGGCACAAGGGCGGCGGGCGCTGCAGGATGCGGCGGCCGCGACATGTTGGCGGCGGCCGCTGCATGTTGCAATGGTGTTGCGGGTTGGGCGGCGGCCGCAGCTTGAGGCGGCGGCCGCGGCATCGGTGGTTTGCTGCCAAGGAGGAGACGTAGGAGGGGTGGGAATGAGGCCGAGGTGCTGGATTCTTGGGGTGTGGGGACTGTGGGTTGATGGTGGGGGGCAAAAGGGAAGGTATGTTCGTCGAAAATCACGTGGCGAGATGTCACAACCCGATTTGTATCCAAGCGAAGACACCGGTAGCCTCGATGGTGTGGGGAAATGCCCAAGAAGACACATTTTGTGGACCGTGGGGAGAGCTTATGAGGAGCGGTGACACTCATATTGGGAAAGCAAAGGCATCCAAACACTCGAATATGATCGTAGGATGGGTAGCGATGGTAGAGTGCCAAGGTTGGGTTAGAGTTGCCAATGGCCTTTGATGGTAGGATATTGTGGAGGTAAGTGGCCATGTGAAGAGCTTCAACCCAAAAGGAGGGGGGTAAAGAGGCATGTTGAAGGAGAGTTCGGGTTTTGTCATTGAGCGTGCGGAGAATGCGTTCCGCTTTGCCATTTTGAGGTGACGTTTGTGGACAAGAGAAGCGGAGGGCTATCCCTTGTTGTTGACAAAAGGAGCGGACAATGTTGTTGTCGAACTCGCCTCCCATGTCACATTGAATGGCCTTGATAGACAAACCAAACTGGGTGTGAACAAAGGTGTGGAAGCTAACAAGGTGGCCCTGTGTTTCCGATTTATGGCGCAGTGGAAAGACCCAAACAAAATTTGTGAAGTCATCAAGCACAACCAAATAATAACGAAAACCACTCGCACTAGGAATAGGCGATGTCCACAAATCGCAATGAATAATGTCAAACGGTGCAAAGGTATGAGAATGGGAAGTGCTAAAAGGAAGTCTATTGCTCTTGGCGATCTCACATGAAGTGCAAACGCCCGCGGCTTTATTACAAGAAATGAAATTGTTAGAGCGGAGACTTTGAAGCACGTGATCGCCAGGGTGGCCAAGACGAGCATGCCACAAGTCGGAACTAAGGGTGACTAGGGCGATGGAGGCGGCAGGTGCGGAATCGTCCGCTGGGGCGAGTGGATAGAGGTCGCCGGAACTATTACACCGCATTATTGGGGTCCCCGTGCGAAGATCCCTCACAAGGAAACCAAAAGGGTCAAATTGGACAGCCACGTGATTATCAATGGTAAATTGACGAACAGAGATGAGGTTTTTGACTATGTCAGGGGCAAGTAGGACGTTGTTAAGGCGGAGGGGTGGGCCAGTGGGGAGGGTTGCTTGACCTGAACCGACAATGGATAGTGGGGCGCCATTTCCGACATAGATGGATGGTAGAGTGCTAGAATTAAAAACAGTTTGTAGGTTACCTGACGCGTTCGTCATGTGAGAGGAGGCCCCGGTATCCATATACCAGTTGTTGTCCGGCTGCTGAAGTCCCATGGTAGAGAAAGCGGCGGAGAGTATCGGCGGCGGCGGGTAGCCTGCCCACGTCGGGTAGGGGGAGGGCGGCGGGGGGGCATACGACGTATGCTGCGGGTAGGGCGGCGGGGGCTGCGGCGGCCGCGGCATGGTGCTGCGGCTGTGGCATGATGCTGCGGCCGCGGCATGCGGCGGCGGCCGCGGCATGTTGCTGTGTCCGCCGCTGTGGCCCCGGCGGGGATTCCTCCCTTGGTCATGGCCTCCGCGTTGGTTGGTCGGCCTGGGCTGGTTTGTTGGTGGGTTTCCGGGGTAAAGGTTTTGTGGCTGCGGTGGGGGGTTGACAACGTCACCCATTGGTAGAGGTAGGTAGCGACGGCGGCAAGAAGGGTGCGGCGGCGGCGGCTGGGTGTGGGCGGCGGCGGCTATAAGAGCGGCGGCGGCGGGATCGAATTAATTTGTGAAACGAAAAAATTTTAGGGTTTCACAAAGAAGCTGTGATACCATGTAAGTGTTTAGATAACTGAGTCCTTGAAGGATCTCAGAGGAGCCTACTCCTGTATATATATCATTGGGTGAAAACCCTGAGAGTACAATCGTAAATATGTACAACTCTATCTAAATCATATATACGTGCTAACAGTATTGAACAACGCCCCCAAAATACATTGGACGACCCTGTACATTACAAGGGAGCTACAGATATAATAATAGAAGACACCAAATGATTATACACATATAATATAAGTACAACGGGTGGTTGAGATGAAGATTGCTTCCCAAATCCCAGTATATATTTCCTCTAAATGATTCATACTGATCTGCTGTTGATAGATTCAACTCACAAAACTCCCCGTAAATTCATGTATTAATTAATTAGCATTTGTTCTGAATGAAAGCTGCATTGAGTTGAGAGAAACCTTCTGCTGTTGATAGATTCAACCGTAAAGATGTGCAGACAGGTCCTTCGCATGAAATAAAATCGAGGTTGAGATTGTTGGAATCATTTATATTTTGATTTAGATTTCGATTTCAATTGTGCTTCGATCTTGCCGGCAGAGTACGTGATGGTTACACGATTGCTGGTCGGCTAAAGATTCCAAATTATTGATAATAACAAATACTCCTTCCGTTTGGAAATAAACGATGTTTGACTTTTGTGCACGTAGGTTTAGGAGCTAAAAACTATATAAAATCTTATTTATTTTATTTAATTTTTTTCATAGTTTAATACTCCGTATTTATTAGTAATAAGTATTAAATTGTGAAAAAAATTAATTAAAATAAATAAGATTTTATATAGTTTTTAGCTCCTAAAACTACGTGTATAAAAGTCAAACATCATTTATTTTCGAACGGAGGGATTATAAAGTTGGGTGAAACGGAGGGATTATAAAGTTGGGTGAAGCCTAATTTATTATTGATAACATATACTATGTATGTGAGAGCAATGTTTATACATATATTATTATTAGATAATCAACTGACCTTAATAAAAATATATAAAAATAAAAAAGATATATGACTTGTGTTTATATATATGTGCACCAAATTAAAGAAGATGGTTGTAGTTTTGCGGGTTCGCCCAAGTATTTATTTTTTAGTATTGTATTTCAGATTGTTTTGTATCATGATAGTGTTTAATGAACATTCGAATATTTTCTTGTATAAAAAAATAAAGGTCGATTTGCAGAAATACACCAAATCGGTATTCGGTTTGCAAAAATATATCCGTTTTCTGAGAATAGCAAAAATAGGATAGGTGGGTCATTTGTGCTAAAAAATAATGACTGATTTTACCTTTAAATTTAAATATAAAAATCTTTAAAAGAAGAATTATGAATTAAAAGAAAAGTAAAAAAATATATAAAAAAATGAAATATATATATTAAAATAATGTTTTTAATATTTTTTTAATAAAACTAGCCGGATGAAAAACATTGCCTTAGTAAGAGAATTAATACTAACAGGAATAAATTTTCTTTTTGACATGATATAAGTTCTTTATGATAAAGCTGATAATTAATAGTGACATGATGAAGTCTATAATAGGGAAGAGAATAAAGATACGATTTTATCCATATTATAACTAGAAATTAAAGGCATGTCTAAGATGACAAAGTTATTTGTTCCCAACGACAGAAGTAATGTTCATAATGACAAGGCTGTAGGTTTACTTTGACAGGATGAAAGCTATAATCGGGGAGAGAATCACTGAAGATACGGTAAATCATATGTTCATGATTATTAACCATATTTACAAAAGGATTGTCAATATATATCTTGAAACCATAATATTATCACATTGACAGGATGAATATCGTTCTTGACAATCCCAAGTATGAACATTGACAGGATATGATCAATAATCCACGGGAGGTTGAGTAAAGATACGATTTTGACCTAATCATAACCTTGGGTCGGGGCTAGCTGTTAGGGATTGGGATTGAGATTTTTTTTAATTCCAGATTTTTTAATTTAATTATTTAATATAATTTAAAAATAATTAAAAATATAAGAAAAATGATAAATACCAAAAATATTTAACCTTTTTTTTCCCTTATTTTTTGGGGTGGTGGGTAGTTTTGATAATTAAATAAGGTATTTTTGCAAATTTTCATATATTGATGCAATTGTTTTCAAACAAAAAATATGCACCAAAATAAACCAATTATCAAAGTGGAGTATTTAGCCGTAATTCCCCATAAAAATATGCACCAAAATAAACATGTGTGAGAATTAGATAATTTCTTTATTTTATTTTAAATTAATTAAAAGTTATTTTATATAAATAAAATCTATAAATATAACTAGTTGATTGGAAACCACGTATATCACTCTCAAAAGTCAAAAACACCTCTCACTAACCTCCTATATATACCATACTCGATCTTAACTCAAAACGCTACCAAGAACTAAACCAAAAATGTACAAACACATGGTGATGATGCTATTCCTCCTCCAAGCAGTGTTCATATTGCACCTCGGCGCCTTGTGCGAAGGCGCCAACGTGTCCGCGGTGATCGTCTTTGGAGACTCCACGGTCGACTCAGGAAACAACAACTACATAACAACGGTTGCGAAGGCCAATTTCCTGCCTTATGGCCAGGACCTCCCTAGCAAGATGCCCACAGGGAGATTCTGCAATGGGAAGCTAGCCTCGGATTTCGTATCCCAAGCCTTAGGGCTCAAGGAGCTGGTCCCAGCTTACCTGGATCCCAAGTTTGGTATATCGGAGTTCGCGACTGGAGTTGATTTTGCCTCTGCTGGCGCTGGCTTGGACGATACAACCGGTGATTTTCTTGTAAGTCCCCTTTGTTCCTCCATTTTATGGTACATTCGAGTGTCGCGAAGCCATGCAAATATCGTGAGTCGTGACTAAAGGCCTGCCTGATGTCTAATATCAAGATATGTGTATGATATTGATATATGATGGTTAGCTATAACTTCGTTTATAAGTCCCCTTTGTTCCTCCATTTTACAATACACTCGATCAAATGTCGCTAAATCGAGGTTTTCGGAAATTGATGATTGTGTGAACGTGCAGCCAGTAATACCTCTATCAAGACAAGTGCAATACTTCAAGGAATACCAAGAGAGATTGCGAGCCTATCTAGGCGATAGTGAGGCTAAAAAGATCATAACCGAGGCCTTCTTCATCGTAAGCATCGGAACGAATGACTTCATCGAGAACTACTTCTTGGTACCAAGAAGAAGATTAGAGTACACAATCGACAACTACCAGCACTTCCTATTACAAATCATGAAGAACTTCCTCCGCCAACTCTACAGCCTTGGAGCCCGAAAGATCGCCCTAATCGGGATTTCCCCTATGGGATGCATTCCGATAGAGAGGACCGTCAACCTCGAGAATCTGACTTCTTGCAACGAGAAGTACAACGCGGTTGCTAGAAGCTTCAATGTCAAGCTCAATAGCTTGGCCATCAACCTCACCGAAGAGCTCCCCGAGATGAAACTGGTTTTCGCTGGCATCTACGATTTGTTCATCGACATGATCAACAACCCTCAATCATATGGTAAGTCAGTCTTGATTGCTAATGCGAAAACGCCTCATTCCGACTATATATTGATGTTTTTTTCTTAGGATTTGAGGTGATCGATAGGGCGTGCTGCGGGACAGGAAGGTTCGAGGGGGGTGTCTTCTGTAACAGGCTAACACCCACATGCCCGGATCGGACCAAGTATATGTTCTGGGATTCAGCCCACCCTACACAGAGAACATATCAGATAGTTGCTGATTACTTGATGAACACTTCTTTGTCATCCTTCTTTAATTAAATCAATGTGAGATGAACATATAAGGATGTAATTTAAAGATTCTTGATAGCAATCACACAATCTTTAAAGTGACTTACTATTTACACGGTTAATTTTTCGCTATTTACACGGTAAATCCGCGTACTCATAATACGCGTTTCTTTTTTAAAAAAAAAGAAAAGCTCATGTACGCGTACTCCGAGTTCGCTAATATATACTCCAATCCGTGTCTCTTTCATACTGTATAAAGCACTCCGTATTAAATTTAGCCTACGGGAATGGGGAAAAAGAGCTATGCACTCTGTACGAATAATATACAGCACAATATACTCCGTGTTATCTTTCATCAAAGAAAAGGGGAAATTTCATTAAAAAAACGAAAAGGGAAAAATGGCTCTGTCATCTACATTTGCAGGTCAAAGTGTCAAACAACTTTTTTTTCAAGCCGGGGATGACGTTAGCTGAGGGAGATAGCGCATTCGTGATGCGCAGTTGCAGTCCCGCGACGTATACAGGATTTGCAGTTGCACAGTGCACACTGTTGTTGCGGGCCCTACCAACTTCGCGCATTCACACTACACGATCGCGTTCCTCTACCGTGTAACGGGCGAGAAATTAACCGTGTATATAACAATTCCGTCTTTAAATTGCATCCTTGGAAGTTTGAGAGACAAATTTATATAATAAAGGGTGTTATATATCTAAACAAACCCTAATAAAGAACACTACTTTATGAATATTTATAAAAATATAAAAATAAATAAAGGATGTATTATTGGCTTTGTTGACAGTACATCCTAAATAAAGATGCTTCTAATGCAAGA
Source organism: Persicaria maculosa (assembly GCA_963922045.1). Taxonomy (NCBI): domain Eukaryota; kingdom Viridiplantae; phylum Streptophyta; class Magnoliopsida; order Caryophyllales; family Polygonaceae; genus Persicaria; species Persicaria maculosa. The sequence goes on from OY998270.1 coordinate 51,604,594, forward strand.
CGGAATTTTAACAGACAAGACATGCTGACAGATATAGATGAAATGACGAAAATGCAGTAAATGGGCCCAAACAGAATGTCAAGCGGCATGTCCCGACTCTCCAATTATACCATACATGTCCGTACCACTACCGAGGTAGGACGCACGGTCGTACCGAACCATACATGTTCGTACCACCACCGAGGTAGGACGCTCGGTCGTGCCGCACCAGGTATAATCAAACATAAATGTTCGTGCCACCACCGAGGCAGGACGCACGGTCATACCAAACCATACATGTCCGTACCACCACCGAGGTAGGACGCTCGATCATGCCGCACCATAAATATAAATATAAATATATATATATATATATATATATATATATATATATATATATATATATATAAATCAATCAAACTCTATTAGGACAAACTCGATGGTGCTGGGTTGTCCTATGACCCTATAGAAAAGACTCTACGACTCACAGATAACGGTCGTTCTCTTTTCAAACGCATAAAGTAAACAGATGCTCATTCAATTAGTGCAACCTAAACAGGATACTACATGATCATGATTTTATGCATATGCAACACCGTACCTAGTATATCATGTGACTACATGCAGGGAAATTAATCTAATCAATATGATTAAGCTCCGTGAAGGAACTTACCTATAATAGCAGAACAACAAAAGTAATATCCAGCAATAGAAGCAAGCCAAACACGTCACAAATCACCTAACAATTTATAGAATAATATAAGTCTAAAGTGCAACATGACCCATTTACCGCTACACAGAAGCTAAGTAAAAGCAAGAACTCATTTATCATGAACATAGTCTCATCTCGTCTCATATTCCATATCAATATCATCATCTCGTCTCATTATATTCTATCTCATATATTATCTCATATGTATATCTTATCCATCAACATATAGCATTTCATTATTTCATCATAACATATATCATAGCATGCTTCCTAATCGTTCTCATAATTAACTCAACATTCCGATATCAATCATGCTGGCAACTCATAATCATATCACCTCATAATTCACATAATTCATATTATTTCACAAGTAAGAATCATAATTTAATTCACCAAGTCAATTCAAGCAAATCAATTCAAAGCTTCTCAAAATCCCTTAAATTCCCAAAAAGTCAATTTAATAGTCAAACATTTCCTTCAAAATCATACTTAGCCGAATCCCGACATTAAACATTTAAATCCTTAAACCAATATTCCAAAATTGTATTATTAAAATAATCTCGGCATATTTCTTATTTCAAAATCATTATCTTAATAATTTCTGACACTTTAATAAATACCTCAAATATTATATCTTACCATTTACATATCACAATTAATCAACCAAATAATTTAACACTTAAATCATTTCATTTTCAATAACCCATATTTATAAATTAACATTAATATATCACAATAAATATATTTTAAACACACATGTAATTAAAAATCATCATATAATAACATACTATATCCCAAATACTACTACTTTAAAAATACTTTATAATATATATAATTTTCAAAAAGTATTAATTTTTTCAAAATCCAAGAATAATAAATAATAATAATAATCATCTAATAATCACATAATCACACAGCAATGTTATACTAACTATATAACATAACATAATATAACACAATAACAATATCTATAATTATATCTTACTTTTCTTTTTCATCATTTAAATTTTATAGGATAATTTTTGTTTCAAATTAGATGGTCTTTTAGATTTTCTAGGTAGGGGTTGTAATGATTTGCAGTATTGATTTGTAGATTACAAAATATTTGAAATTTTCATAAATTGATCAGTTCTTTTAAATAAAGTATAAAAATAAATTTGGGTAATATTAAACATTATAAATCATTGATTATTTAACTTACCTATTAAAACTAATATTGGTATATGAAATATTACAAAATATGTCTAATAAAATGAATCGGTATAAAAATAATATCCCGCGCTACCGCGGGATTGCCCTTCTAGTATTATTAAAGTTTTAGTGAATAGATTAAATGAGCAACTAAAATCTTACCCCTTCTATCTCATAATTATCACTTTGACTTTTGGTATAGTTTTTAAGAAGTTAAAAACTATATAAAATAATCACTCTATCTAAAAATATAGGTAATTTTACTTTTTAATACAGTTTTTGAAAAGCTAAAAATTTCATAAAATATTAATTTTTAAAAAAATACATTCATACTTATTTTTTTTTGATAAGGTAAAGATTTGGGTAGGGTCAGGCTCTGCTGGACCACCACCCAAGGGCATCCTTACGGATGAGGACGTGCAAAACAGGATCAGTGAGGAGGTCCCGCCTGGACGTCGTGTGGATGAGTCGTGCGATCCTGTCCGCTGTTGAGTTGACCTCCCGGAAAACGTGGCTGATTTGCACCTTTGCAAAATGTTGGAGTAGGAACAGGGTGTCGGAAATCAGCATCTCGATCTCCCACGGGCATCGCCACAGACCTTGCAAACAATTGATGACGGTCAGGTTGTCGCCTTCAATCATGATGCTGGATAGCTGAAGTTCCTTCGCCTTGCCGATGCCTTCTTTGATCGCTAGAGCCTCTGTAGCCAAAGCTGAAATGTGTCCACATTTGCAGCCGCCGCCATCGATGACTGCCCTGCTGTGGTCCCTGATAATGAAACCTGCAGAAGCTTCACCCGAAGGCAGTTTGGATCCGTCAAAATTAATCTTGAAAGATCTCTCATCTGGTTTGCTCCATCTCAAATTTCTTATTCTCCGTGGCTCAGTTGTTCGAGTTTTTTGGTGGTAGTATGTGGGCTCCTCTTCAAAGATATTTATTAGTAATGACTAATGAGTATGAAATTATTTTTTAAAATTAATAAAAAAATATTTTATGGTGTTTTTAGTTTTAAAAAAAACGTGTTAAAATTCAAATGCCCTGTATATCAAGAAGGATGAAGTATCAACTTTTTATTGTTTTTATTTTTATAATTTTATTATTATTAATAAGCCTCGTATTATTAAAATTGATATTTTAGAAACCACTTGGAAAAATTTCAAAATGATTTAAATCATAACAAGCTCTATACTATATCTTTTTTTCCAAATATAAATATATATAGTTGACGAACTAACCCTCATGATACAACAAAGAAACTAAGCAGAAAAAATACATAAAAAAAGGAATGATCCAAACACAAGTGAACATAGAAAAATAAGATCTACATAGTGGAAGTCGAGGAAAATTAACGGAACATCATGAATGCCAAGAATATGAGAGAGTTAAGAGTAGGGCTGGACAAAATCTACCAAGACAAACCAACCAATGGCTTACCAACTGAACCAATTCAAATTGGTATCGACTAAATTGGTAACCAATTATATTGGTACGGTATTAGCGAATCAATTCCTTAAACTTGGTTGGTAATGGTAATGAGTTTGCCGAATGAAGAAACGACACAAGCCCCAACTCGGTTCAAACGAACATACTTTAAAGTTTTGATCAATTTTTGTTTTATACCCCGTACTTGTTAAATAATTAATCCTTACAATATTGTATTTGGATATTTAAATTTAGAGTTCCATGCCACTTGGTAATTTACCATTACCAATCATTACCAACCAATTATATTGGAAGTTGATATAAGAATTTTTTTTGGTTGGTAATGATACAAGATTTATCATTACCGATTATAATTATTTGATATGTGGTAACGATGAAAATTAATTGGTATTTGTACCAATTCCACCCCTACTCAAGAGATTGACGTGATAATTTTGATATCAGAGAGACAGAAGGATACTCGAAAAGCAACTCGCAAAAAGTTTCAATACCGCTTGAAAAACTTTGGCAAATATGTTTAAAGGGAAAACTAGTGTTTGGGCTTTTCAAACCAATCATTTTTCGGTCCGGCCCAATTTAAAATGCGTCGGACAGTTGATAACAAAAGGTTTAAATAATATTATACTCCACAAGTATTTTGTAAATAAAATAAAAGTATAAGTATGACCAATCAAACCCTAATACAACATATATTTAGTATACAAAACTGCGATATATTATATGTTCAACCCCACAAGATCAAGAAAACATTGCAAAATTTTAGTATAAAAATATTCAAACCAATAACTTATGAGTTAGGACAATATTATTTAAGAGAACCTTATAAAAACCTTGAATTTGTAAATAAAGAGCAGTCATATTCGGGGTTCGAACTGGGGACCTTTTGGTAGAACCTTATAAAAACCTTTTGCACATAATAATCGAGATATCAAGAACTATGAACTAAAGAGTGAAACTCAAGCAACCAAATCATACAAACAAATACAAGCAAAAAGAATTTTTTTTATACAAGGCAAAGATTTAGGGGCGGTCAACTGCGGTTGATCCACCGTCCAAGTGCGTCCTCATGGACGAAGTTGTTGATCTTGACAGGAGAGTGGTCCAGAAGCATAGTCGAAGTGAGTCACAGATGTGCTAGTTTGTCCGTAACCCGATTCCCTTCTCTAAAGATGTGAGCTTTGTAAGGCACAACATAGACCAAATTCATCCAAAACGTCATCTCGACCTCCCACAGACACTTCCACAACCTTTTAATGGCATTGATAAATGTCAAACAGTCACCTTCCACTTCAAGATGGGCAAATCCCCGCTTCGAAGATTCTAGAAGACCCGCCTAAAGACCACGACACTTTGCTTGTAAGCAAAAATTTGTCCATGCCTTTGTGCGCCGCATAGAAGAACTGCACCATATGGTTATCACGAATCACAAAGCCAGAACCGGCAAGGCCAAAGGCGATCTTAGCTCCGATAAATTTTAGTTTCACGAATCCCTCTTTGAGTTTTTTCTATTTTACCGTTTTCTGTCGATTCGTCCTCTTTTGGTAGGTCTTAGGTCTAGATGTAATCATGTCTTCTTTGGGTTTTCAGTTTTTATTTTTCTCCATTTTACCTTCTATTGTTTTATATATTTTATCCAATCTTCCATATTTTTGATGTCGTTGTTTTTGAACATAATTTTATTTTTCATAGACCAAACCCCCCTAGGGAAAAGGTGAGAACCGATTAATGCTCTGTTCATAGTTTCATAAAAACTTTAGTGATTATGTCATTGTAAGGCTTATTATTTTTTTTATCTGTGCTTCGTATCATTCTCTATCTATTTGTCCATTATTCCAACAAAAGTTAGACTGACATTCAGTAAATATATGTGTTGTATCTTCTTCATTGTGGTTACAGAGAGAGCATTCCAGTGGTATTTGTACTCTTTTATTCCGTAATCTTATCTTCGTCGATGTTCCATCTTTTATTCCGTAATCTTATCCTCGTCGATGTTCCATTTAGTAAGTTTTTCCATAAGAAGTTTTTTTTAATTTTTGACGAACAATCAAGTTTTCATATCCAGTCGAGTGAGTCCGTATTTGTTCTTCTAACTCTCTTCATGTGATCTAAAACACTAGCAGTTGAAAACCAATCGTATCTGCTTGGTTTTCAATATAGTCAGTCTTCGATTTTATTTACTGGTACTTGAATTTCAAGTATCTTCTCCTCAATATCCATTGGAAGAACATCTTTCGTGTTTCAAGTTTTGTTTGGATTTATATATTGATTAATCGTTTCCTCTTCTATAATGTGGGCATACTAAAAATGGTATATGCATCAAATTGAAAATATTATGGAAAAAAAAAACAAACACGAAAAAACACTAAGTTTAAATGAGAAGCAATTTTGCCACATGTCATCATTTTATGCCAAGTTATTTTAGGTAAGTGTATTTCCATAATAATCTAATTAAGTAGGGTAAATCAATTAACCTATTTATTATTTATCCATATATCTCAATCTTTCCATATATATATATATATATATATATATATATATATATATATATATATATATATATATATATATATATATATATATATATATATATATATATATATAAAATTTATTATAAGTTATTCTATTTAATTTTAGACAATATTCTTAAGGTAGAATTGGATATATATATATATATATACATATACCCATTAAATTTTATTAATTTATCTATATACACATAAAAAAATTCAAAATTTTGGTTTATATACATCAAAATATAATGATCTTATTAAATTATCCAAAGTATGATTTTGGTTTAACGATTATAGATTAAAATTTTCATTTAACATATCATTTTAAGAAAATACAGGAATTTTATTTCATCACATTCCTTTCTATATCTACCAAACTTCTAACCTATTTAGTTTTTGAGAAAATAAAATAAAAATTAATATGTTAAATAAAATAATAGAAGTTGTGTCTTTTGTTTTAAATTAATAAAATTTATTCATTTCTACAAATTGAATTTTCTATCTATCAATCAATATATATACTCCATTTTCTCACCAGTGGTTCAATGCAAAACATTGAATTAAGATTAATATTAATGTTAATATATAATTTTAATGAAAAGTAAGTTTGAAGAGGTGACATCATCACATTAATTATAATTTTTTCCTTAATATATTCTATATTTTCTAACCAAGGGGTTTAGTTCAAAATATTGAATTAATAAATAATCGATACCTATATATAATTCTTTGTATACTATATTAAATTAAAAGCACGAGAACATATCTTATAAATTCTCTCTTTCATCTGAGAGATTTTCATAAAATTATATTTAGTTAAATCTTTTATAGAATATTATAGTGATAGTAATTTTTTTTCTTTCTAATAAGATTATTTTAAAATATCTATATCTATAAATTTCTTTAAGTGAGAATCATTTTTAATAAGGTGTTATCATTACATTTAATTGTAGTTTTTTGAATTTACATGGGTATCCGGGGCTACTAGCACCCGACTGATCCCATAGGCCCTGAAGTGAACAACTAGGTAAACCCTCCAGTGGCCACCCGGGGCGAGATTCGAACCGGGGACCTTTGGGTAATTCCCGCAAGTCCTTTCAAGTTGAACCAACCCGAAATGATTTACATTGATTGTAGTTTTTTCAACCAATAAAATTATACATTTTTAATTTTATACTAACTTTTATTAAAATTTTACAATATTAATTTATTAATTTATTATGATTTAAGGTAACTATACTAGTTCTTAGCTTAATCAAGCCAGATAGAGCAGAGTTTTAAAGAGCCTACTGAAAGTGTATTCATGGCTTAAGTTACTAAACAAAGATCTTATTGTGAAACAAAAAATTGAAATTGGTAATACTCGTTGTACAAGCATCAAATATGAAGTTGATGGGATTTGAAAACTCTTCATTTCATCATAAAAAGATAAAGACACCATTTCAGTCCTACAAAGGGGAAAAACTCAGTTTTGCTGCAAAATTTACAAATTCCAGACACACCTTATCATTCAAACTCACTGATTTCTTTCAGAAGATTACTTGAATTTATTCCCAAAAGACAGAGCATGAAGAAACAGTGTCCTTACAAACTAATTCGTCAATCCGACTTTCATTCGACCTGAATCTGGAAGACATCCTTCCTCTCATCCTCTTTCACCTTGGGCACAACCACCTTGAGCACACCGTTCTTCATCTCCGCCTTGATTCCATCCACCTTGAACAGGTTCGGAGTCAGATCGATCCTCGTCGAGTACCTCCTCTTCTCCTCCTCCTGTGTCTCCTCGCTGCCTTGCTCTCCTCTGATTGTCAGAGTGTTCTCCTCCACTGCAACCTTCACATCCTCCTTGCCTATCCCTGGCATGTCCATCCTCAAGTACAGCGCGTTCTCGTCTTCCTTCGCATCCCATCCCCTCCTAACTCCAGTTATTCCTCCCAGTCCACGGCCTCCAGTTGCGAAGGGGCTGCCCATCAGCTGGTCCATTATGTTCATCAGTTGGCTCACGCTACGAGTCGGAGAGAACGGATCGAACACATCTGCAGGTACAGCGAAGTCAGCTCAATTGTCTTCGACACACAGCTAGAGATCTCTTCAAACAGGACAGGAAATTGCATTCATCTCATTGACACTAGATGCAGGGAAACGAAACAAAACAGAGCAACGAATTGTCTAAAGAAATTTATCGGATAGAAAATGACGAAGAACCGATTGACAATACATCAGAGACAACTATCAAATGGACGAATCGGTGTAGCAATCCAATTCAGACAACACGAAACCAGAAGCCGGAAATTCAAGCAACTGGAAAACGTAAAAAACAGTGTCGTGGAGCGAAGAAACAACTACCTGAGAGGAAAGCAGGCAAGTCACCACGACGAGCGGCAGAGCGATCGGAGCGACGATCGATCCCGTGTTGTCGATCGTCGTGGTCATGGTCATCCATCCTGGCCATCTGCGCATTGGTGTTGTACGAACGAGAAGCAAACGAAGGAGCTACTGAGAGAGAACGGAAGGGACGGTAAAGATTGTTTCCGGAGAGGAGAGAGGAAGAGATTCTTCGAAGAGCGAGGTTGGAAGCCATTGCTGGAGCTTGGAGTGAGATCGAGAGAGTATAATTTACTAGCAAAGTGCCTCAACTGAACCTTTTTCGTTTGACGCGAAAACCATCAGCGGCTTAAGAGGATTTATAGCGAGATGGATGAATGGAAGTGTGGAAAGTTCCAGAGAGAGAGAGAGGGATCTGGAGAAGTGGAGGGAAAGTTTGGGAAGGTTCTAGAGTAAGATTTGTTTTCAGTTTTCCCCTCCTCCAAGACAAGGAAAAAGCAACGAGAAATTTCTTGGGGAACACTTCAGCTTAAGGCTATTTTAATGGGCCTAAGTTTTTAACATAAGGCCCATTTGTTTTAGATGCTCATCAGATATTGGAGGCCCATAAAAAAATGTAGCTAACTTTACATTAGATGTTAGTAAAAATGACAAAAAAAAAATAATACGCATGAAACAATATTAATACGAACTTTAAAAACTATCAAAAATAATATAAACTATTTTACATTGAACCAATTTCGATACGAAAAAAATTCCGGTTGATTTTTTGGCCAACTTTTCAATGTGTCAACTAAATGTTCGAAAATTTAATGATGTGACATCATATTATTAAATGCAGAAGTATAATGTTTGAAAATAAAAACTAATTATTAATACAAACTAGATTATAATACTGATTCGTGTTAACTAAATGTTCGAAAATTAAATATTCGAATGTTCGATTAACATGTCAAAAGTTTGGCCGAAAAATTGACCAAAAATTTTTTCATATCAAAATTGGTTCAATGTGAAATTGTTTATATTATTTTTTATAGTTTTTAAAGTTCGTATTAATATTGATTCGTGTTTGATAGTTCATATTATTTTTGGTAGATTTTAAAGTTCGTATTAATATTGGTTCATGACTGATAGTTCATACTCCATCTATTCCATAATACATGAGTTTTTAGCTATTGACACAAGTTTTAATAAAAATACTTCATTTTTAAAAAAACAACATCGTTCCATTAACTTTTTCATAATTTTTTTTTATTTTTTAATACCCACTACACATTTTAACAAATCAAAATCTTTTAAAAAGTCAACAACACACAAATTAATACTCCATCCGTTTTGAAATATAAGTCCATTGACTTTTTGCACGCTTTTTAAGGAGTTAAAAACTATATAAAATAATATTTTTTTAATTAATTTTTTTACATAGTCTTATATATATTACTAATAAGTATATAGTTATGTAAAAAATTTAATAAAAAAATTATTATTTTAGATTTTTAACTCCTTAAAAAGCGTGTTAAAAGTCAATGGACTTATATTTCAAAACAGATGAAGTATAAATCATTACAATTCCCTACCTATAAACATAAAAACCCATCTATTTTGAAACAAAAACTATCTTTTAAAAACCCATCTATTATAAAATAGAGGGAATATATATATATATATCATTTTTCATAGATAGGAAAAATGAGCATATGTTCCTCCCTTTTGGTCTTTATAAAAGGGAGGAACATGTCCAAGGATTGAGCATATGAAATTACGTGAGAAATACAAGGGCGGATCTAGCATATGGAGTTGCCTAGTGTTCGTACTGGGTTGCTCAGAATGCTTCATCTTGAGAACGAGGCATTAACTCAACTAGTGTTTGGCATGGGGTGAAGGAAAATATTGCTTCGATTATGATGTTGTTAAGGACGGAATGAGGAGTGGATTGAAGTTTGTTGCAACCCACCCCATTTGAAAATAAAAATAGATGTAATATTATACATATAAGATGATGGTAATCAAAACTATGTGTAAATTCTCACATCCACGTTTAATAACAATAAAATAGGAAAAAAAAATCAAAACTATGTGTAAATTCATCCACTTGAATTTTATTCCTGGTCCGTTCCTAGGTGCCATGATGTTTGGCGGAAAATGGAGGCGGGAGAGGGGATGAATTTTCACCCATTTTCGGATTTTAGGGTGGAAAGATGGAGGAGATGGGTGGGGATATTGAACTCATAATTGCCCCTCTCTACCAGTTCGAAGCCATCACATATTAATCCTTTATCAATGGCGATGACTTACTCTTTCATCATCTCTCTCCTTCTTCCTCCCTCTGTCGTCCACCCCTGCAAATATCTATCTACTGCATTTTGTCCCTACAACACCCAATATCTCAATATCTGCTTCTTGCCCTCTTTTTTTTTCAAATTTCAACAACAATTGTAATTTTAAGTGGTTTTTTCATTTGGAGGTGGCACCAAAGATTAAAAAAATTTTCATCCGGAAACTATACTTAAATGGAATCTCAACTAAGACTAGATTGGAAAACAAAGGAGTTGCAATTCCTACAAGTTGTGAACTATGTAATCAATATAAGGAAACCCCAACTCATTTGTTAATCAGGTGTGATTGAATTATGAATCTCATAAGAAAAATAGACTTAGAAATCAAAATAATCATACAAGATGCAGACACGAATAACAACCTAAATGAAAATGTCAATCTTATATTTGGGAAGCTAAACAAGAAACAAAAATTGGTGCTAACAACGACATGGTGTAGTGTTTGGACAAACAGAAACAGATAAATTTTTTACCACTGTATAGTTACAACAATTCAAAATATGGAAATACTCAGAAAACAAACGATGTCAAACTGGGAAAAGAGAAGAAACATGAATAACGATAGCAAGAGATGTGTAAACGACAAAACACCACCCGGAAAAAAAAAAGAAACCTGAGATGGGAAAAACCCACCAATAGGAACGTATAAAATTAATTTTGATGGCTGCTAGAAGAACACGGGTTGCGTCTGCAGATTTTATCATCTGCAACTACTTGGGTGAGCCAATTGCAATGGTAGGTGTTCAATTGGGTTCGAAGACTGTTCTAGCAGCTGAAGCACTTGGTCTCAAACTTTGTTTGCTGAAGGAGAAGGAGTTGGGACTTTCACAACTTATGATTGAGGGAGACAATTTAATGGTAATATATCAACGCCCTAAAAAGCTGTTGGTCGTGCCTATGAGAGATTGAAATCATGATCTCTAACATCCGTCTCATCCTCAAGCAATTTGAGATTATTAGAATCTCCCACATCTTCCGGGATATCAATAGTGAGTTGATTGCATTGCCAGACTCTTCCAGTCGAATGTTCCAATGCCGTCTTTAGAAGCATAGGTTTATGCATCTTCATCCGTAAATATGCTATTGTATAGTTGTCTAGCAGAGTTTAGACACATCTAAATCATCACCGGTATTAAAAAAAGATATAGAATCATTATGGTATCTAAGTATGAACGTTTGAAAAACTATAGTTTTGATAAACAGGGATGAGAGGGTAGTCCCGACTTCCTGTCCCTACATTGTCCATATTAAAACGTGGATGTGAGGATAGTCCCGAGACTTTTGAAATAAATGATTATATGAAACAAAACCAACAAGAGCATATCAAGCAAAAACATATATAGATGAAGATGGATCAAATGTAGTTTCTAAATAAGAGGTGGTTTTGTAGAAAGACTAAAGTCTTTATATGAGTCACATGAGAGCAGATAAAGGAAAGGGCACAGGGTCGGTTCAACCACGTAACTCTGCCTCCCGCCTTTTTTTGTCCTCGCCTGCCCCCCATTCCCCGTTGCTACTTGCAAATCTCCATCATAATTCATACTGTGTATTTCATTCCATGGTTTTCACTTGGTACGTTTGCCGCTTTGGGTGGCTGGAATTGACAAAAAGATGTCAACCTTTAGACTTCAAAATTAATTTAAATACTTTTTAAGAATATTAAACTATTATCAAAATTAAATCGTAATAGAAATATGTTAAATGAAACTAAATAATAATATTATATTAAATTTATAAATATAATAATAATAATATTATATAAATATTATTATAGTAATAATATTTTAAGAATAAAAAAATCATGTTTTAAAAATAAGTGTTCTAATCATTACCAAAAAATAAAAATAAGTGTTCTAAACATATTATAATTAAAAAATATATATGTGAAGGGAAATTACAAGGGCGTTAGGGGTGTTATGTGACAAGAAAGTACCAGCTAAACTTAAAGGGAAATTCTACAAGGTTATTGTTAGACCGTCTCTACTATACGACTCTGAGTGATGACCTATTAATAAAGCTCAGGAAAAGAAGTTATCAGTGGTTGAGATGAGAATGTTGCGATGGATGCTTGGGCACACGAGACTAGACATAATCATAAATGTCGACATTAGAGGCGAGGTAGGAGTATGGAGAGTATTGTGGACAAACTGCGGGAGTCTAGATTGCGTTGGTTTGGGAACGTTTGTAGGAGACCAATATCAGCACCATTTCGTCGGTGTGAGAGCTTGGACCTAGGAGATATCCGCAGGAAAACCTAAGAAGAGTTGGATGGAGGTCATTCGACAAGACCTCAATCTTCTGAACATGTCGAAAGATATGACATTGGATAGAGACCACTAGAGGAGGTCTATTTGGGCTACTAATGTTTAGGGTTATAGGTTTTGGTGTTGTGTCTTGTTCTCTTTGCTTCTTTTGTGGCCCTCTTTTCCGCTTCTTTATTGTCCCTTCTATCTTTTGTGAGCACTGTTACTTTGTGGTTCTTGTGTCCTATATTGTTCTAGGTCTATTGGAAACACTCTCTCGACTGGTTCGGGGAAAGAGTGCGTACATTCTTACCCCAGACTCTGTTTAATCACGGGATCAACCGGGTTGTTGTTGATTAAGTCAGTGATATTAATTTTCAAAGATGTCTGGAGTTGGAGAGCTCCAATAGTAAGATAAAATACCTCTTTATAAAATTTTATAGGTGTCTTGAGTGTTTCATTATTAAAGTACTGAGATTTTTATAAAGGGAAAATGATGTCTTCATTCAATTTTGTTTGTTTTTACATATTTTGAAATAAATATTGCAATAAATGAAGTTCTACTTGTTAGTTTAATATTTTTTTCATCAAAATATGATTTATTAATTAAAGACAGATATTTTAAGTTATAAGTTAAATGGAGTTCTCTTACATGAATTTGAAAATGAAGTTATAAAGAATATAAGTGTTCTTTTTATACTAATTTTAATGATTTTTATAAATGAAAAATATTTATTTTTGATGACATAATATTTTTTTAGCAAAACATATTATTTCGCTAATCAACTTAAGTATTCACACACTTTATAAAAAAATTAAAAATAAAATAAAATTTAGTTGAATGGTTATTGAACAAATTTTGTTTTAATAAGTAGGTTTTCAACCCCATTGAGTTTGATTTTAATCAATTTTTTTTTCAAGGAAGATAATCTTTTCGCATATTAAGATATGATTTTATGGATAACATTTTTTGGAACATTTAGTATTTTAATAGTATAAGCTAATATTATATTGACTTTTATACACGGAAAAAAACTCAATATTTTAAATAAGTATAAATGTTGAACCCATGCATAGCACGGGTATAAGACTAGTTAACCCTAAATTATGAATGAGTGTTGAGAGATGTGAATGAGACCAAAAAGTGTCCCACATTGAAAGTTGAACATAACAAATCCTAGTATATGAGTTGGTGGGCTACTCCTTCTATTGCCAATTGGTTTTTGAATGGAACCTCACTCGGCTTGTATGTTAGGCTATTAGCGCATGTGCGCCTGTGCACACGACCCCCAAGTCATCGGTCCAAGTCGGACTTTGATATGGTATCAGAGCGGTTAGCCTAACGGCCCGTCTTTCGATCCTGGTCTGGGTTGCCAGTTGTCCAAGTGTCAACTAGATGAGTCATTCCTAGTTGCACTTGCGGGGGTGTGTTGAGAGATGTGAATGAGACCAAAAAGTGTCCCACAACCAAAGTTGAACATAATAATTCCTAGTATATGAGTTGGTGGGCTATTTCTTTTATTGCCAATTAGTTTTAGAATGGAACCTCACTCGGCTTGTGTGTTGCTATTAGCGCATGTGCGCCCATGCACACGACCCCCAAGTCATCGGTCCAAGTCGGACTTTGATAATGAGATACTTATGATAAAGAGGAACAATAAATGAATCAACACTATTCTTCAAGAGATATTCATGTTGATTGGTCAAAGAATATAATAACATTGGCCATAATTTGTTGTTTGAATAGAAAGAAATAGAAGGGAAATGAATCAAATTTTATATGGAAAATTAGTATGATCAACACTTTTTTGCATGTGAATCTAGAGAAGAGAAGGGGGAAATAGTTAGAGCATCTAAGGGATATGGTTACCCTATGGTCAAAGTAGGTAATCAAATGGGGGGAAAGGAAATAGATTTTTTATGTAAAATGAGAGAAGAAGGGTAATGATTAAAATAATGATCAATGAATCTTAAATTAAAAATGGTCTAGATTCGAAAGGGTAACCATTACCTTTCTTTACTTAAAAACAAACGAGGGGTAAATCTCAAATATACACCAACGCTAACTAGAACAATGCTAAAAAGAGTAATGACGATGTTAGCAATGGATCCGAATACAAACGCAATACGAAAAAACCCGGCCATATGACCAATATAGGGAAAAAAAACTAACATCAAATTGTTATGATCTCATATAGTAGGTGTTATATTAGATTAGTGTAGTTAGGATATAAATATACCCTTATACCTTGTAATTGGGCATGCAAGTAATAATCCAATCAATGCTCTAATCTCTCTTCCAATCTCTCTCTCGTTCTATCTCCCTCCTCTATCTTCTTCCTTTCCTACCTCAATCTCTCCCCCTCTCTTCTCAAATTTTCCATGGAAGCCAAAGCTTCCTCTTAATTGACCTTCAGGTCATACCCTAACTACACTAATCTAATATAACACCTACTATATGAGATCATAACACAAATGAAATAAACTAAAGGACAATTACTTTAAACTCAATTTTCATGGTTCCTTACTTCCTTATTCCCTAATGAAGATGCATCTTTCGGTTTCACTATAAGAGATTATTAGACAAATGTGATTAGTCTGAATGCCAAATGATGTTTCAGTCGGTCGATTTTCGGGGCAGAGGCTTTTGCACGAAAAGTTGGATTGCGAGACCATTAATCTTGATATCTAGCATATTGAAATCGAAAAAGATAACTTGCATTATCAACGCACTTTGTGACTTTTAGAGAGCTATATTGCATAGATTATCGATCGATCCACTTGGGTCACTTGATCCCCATTGCCAACTTAGAACTGTAAGTTCTCATCTGTAAGGAACTAAGGATGCTCTATGGTAAACTACGTCACATACGTAGCCCTTGAGCCCTTCCCTAATCTATTTTTTTGTTTTAAAAAAAAAAGAATGTGAGAATGATTTATATTTATGTAAAAATGATACAAATTTTATTTAAATTTTCCATCTTTTTTTTTATATCAAAATGCACATCACTCCTTATTTTTTTCTAAAACATTACTCAATCAATTAGGTTAAAATGATGCACCTTTTCGATATTTTATATTTATCAATTTCGACTAAATATGCACTTTTTTTCATGTACGTACATTATTTTCCTAAGAATATATATACTCTAGCACCCATCCTCACTAGACACCCCTTTCTATACAATTCATATATATATATATATATATATATATATATATATATATATATGTGATTGTTGTGTTTGGCACACCAATTATTGAAAGTTTCAAAATAATTGAACATGCATTGAATTGTACATTTATGATTTTTCTAGCTTCCAGCAACAATAAATTAGTAATGAAGGCAACACACTCACTCACTTACTTGCACGGTAAATAAACCAACTTCCTACATGCAAAATTAAGCACCAATCCATTAATTAATCTTTTGTCCCAAATGGTGAATCGATCTTCATACATACATATCCAGTGGCGGATCCTGAAACTGTTGATTAAGGTGCAGAAAATTACGATAAAAATTTGTCTGTAAAATTAAACCCTAATTTTTTTTCCCAAAAAATCATCAATATTATGAATGTGTAATTAGAATAAAAATATAAATTGTACAATCTTTATTTCATGGTTTTCAAATATTTCAATATAACCTCGTAATTTGATGTTCTATAATTATATTATTAAGGTATAAAGTTTAACAAATGATAACTACGATAAAAGTATATCAGTTTAGTAAATGATGTAGGAGTAATTTACATATATTCATTCATGAAAGTTGAAACGCTTATAACTTTTTGCTCAGATATCGGAATTGAGCTTATAATATATCAAATCAAAGCTATCGACGAGAGGAATACATATGTTAAATTTTATTTTCGATTGGGGGCGACTACTACCACTGACCCTAAAGAGGATTCGCCACTGTACATATAAATTGGGATTCTGATCGAACAACTCAAGCTACCTGCACATATATATGCATTCAACTTAATTAATTTGTCCAATAATATATATATATATATATATATATATATATATATATATATATGTACAAACTCGATCTGAGAGTAAAAAAAAAACTGCAGGAAATGACAAAGGGAATAGGCATATCCTCGTGGGGAACAAATGGGCAAAGGCGCCCCCTCCATTCGGCCCCACGTTAAGCTTCAAAAACCAAGTATTGGGAGACAAACGAGTCTTGCAAGTCATTGAATTCCGATTTCCAGAGATGGATGGAGATCGAATCCAACGTGATTTCCCAAACACCTGCATGTTCTTCCTATCAAAGGCCCCCAACCTTTGCATTCAATGCCCTCTATCTCCCATTGCTTTCATTTGTTTTTCCTTTGCTCTATATATTGTCCAAACCTCTCACATGCACTCTATACCTTCACACACCAACGTAACACAATCATCGCCTTTTTCGAACATATCGATCATATATCATCTCCATAGCTAGCTATCTATCTACCATATATGTCTCGTTTACTTCTTTGTGTGTTTTTGCTCCTCCAATTCCATGCATGCTTTGCCTCTCGGGCTCTCGGCTTCTTCCACCACAAAGATGAACTTCTTAGATCCAAGGTTTTATAGCTAGCTAGTAATTACATTATATATATATTTGTAGAGGTTAATACATTTTGATATATCTTGATTATTTGCGAGTTTAGGACGAGGAGACAACGCCACACTCGAAAGGCCTTACGGTGAACAACTGTCGAACGAAGGCTGAGCCTTGCATTGAAGCTATGGTAAGCATCAAGAGTACTGCTTCTGAAGGCGACGTTGAGAGTGAGAAGAGAACGGCAGTCTTAGGTACTTCTCTTTTCAATTTAGGGTTAATTTATTTTAAAAATATTAATAAAAAATTATTTTAAAAAAAATTGATTTTTATATTGTTTTAAGAAGTGATTTGAATCTTTTAGTTAGAATCTCACAAGTCTTGATGTGGAAAGTTCTTCAATATATATGTCTTTACTAGAAACTTGTGTATTATTTGCAATTTTCAAGTTAATTTAAGTGAATCACTTAAAGATAGCTAGGCAATATATATACATGATATTATTTGAGATGAGATAATCTTTAAATCGATCACTTCATAATATGGCCTAATTATTGAGTTTTGGTGAGAGGTCACATAATAATCAATAAATAAAGTAAGCTTAGTTTGATTGATCGATTTTGCTTAATGCATCGTGCTGTCCCTTCTTAATATAGCTATATATATAGTTTCATGCACCCTCGTTAAATTATTTGTTCATGCTCAAGGAAATAATTACATGAAATGTCATTTCTCTTTGTGTAAAAATTATATAGGTATCCGCTATGTTTAACTTCATAATATAATACATGCTTCGATCAAACTTAAAATATATAGGTATCCGCTATGATTAACCTCGACTAAAATCAATTGACATTAGGTGAAGTAACCAATCCAACAATTTACGTTCTAGAATGACAACATTGTACTTTTAAATTTGTATATTATAAGATCGGAATTCATCTTTCAACTAAAGTCTATATTCATGATTTCACCTTCTGAGATTAAAAAGTCCCACATCGGTGATGGAGCAAAAACAACAACAAAACATATGAAGAGGGAAAGTTTCTACACAATGACTGTCGGTCATAAACTGAAACTGAAAATCAATACTCCCTCTGTTAATTAAAAATTGTCGTTTACTATTCATGTACGCTTTTTTAGAATGATTAAAACTATATGAAATATTAATTTTTTTTTAAATTTTGTTTTTATAAATTCATACTTAATAGTAACAAGTATGAAATTATTAAAAAAATATATTAAAAAAGTTAAGATTTTATACAGTTTTTAACACCTCAAAAAACGTGCGTAAATAGTAAAACGTCAAGTTTTAATTAACGGAGAGAGTATTGATAATTAAACAATTACCATCACATTCACATACTTATATGGGTTTGATATAATTTGCAGGGATAGATTTCAAGCTGGAAAAGCAAAAGAAAAAGAGAATGTTGCAGCAACCGGTATATATAGATATATACTATACACGTCATTAATTAATTTCATCAACTGATATATTTAATACTTCGATCCATATATATATATATATATATGTATATATATATGGAGCAGTTATAGTAGTTAATTAGGCAGTTGCAAATTAAATGTAGCTATGTTGGATCCCTTGCAAGTTGTGGATTTTTAACCATAGGGACAAAGTACAAGACATATGGTCTCCATATCTGCATACTAGTGCATTCATTCGCTAGGAATTGGGACCTCCTAAATTTAATTCAACTTTAGGAGATGCATACCTTACTATACCCCCATATATGGGTCTTTAACTTAATTTATGTACTACATTTATTTATTTATGTACCTGGCCTGATTTTGGTCGCTCGAATGCTCGATCGATAGGATACGAAGATGGTTGAAGCTCGAGCTGCTCTTGAATCGTCGAACCCTAATGCGTATGAAGAAGGTAGCGAGTCAGAGAGGGGCGGGGAGGAGCCAGGGGAAGATATAGAGGTGAAGGACTACGCAACGCCCCGGCGAAAGACTCCTATCCACAATGAACGACCTTAGAACCATATCTAATTAAAAGTTGAGCTCAATTAATCATGTTTATGTATGAGTTATATAGTTATATATATGTATCATCTCGATCTCATGCTTATATATATATGAATTACTGTATAATATATCTCTCATGAGAAAGCAGTTTCTTCTAATTTGACGCGTGGGACAGAGCTTATATTTGATGAAAACGAGAAGTATTACTTTACATTGTACGTTTTGAGTTGAATTCATCAACACCTTATCGATCAGCACACATCAGTTAATGAAACGTACTTTAATTGGTAAGTGTATTATCAAAACGAAGACCAAGTTGTACATGGGAACCAAATTAAGGGCTCGTTTGGAAAGGGTATATAGATATAAGATATAGGCTATGAGTATGAGATATAGATATCAAGATATGGGTATTGGGTATGGGTATGAAATTGGTATTTGATATCTTATATCTGTTGTTTGGAAAGGGTATATAGATATCATAATTAAAAAAACCTTTTGATGAAATAACCCTAATGTAGAGGAAATAGAGGAATTGAACCGTTGAAGCCGAAGCCTCATGAAAGGCTGCAGCCGAAGCCAGCCAGCCTCATGAAAGGCTCAAGAACAGTCGCAGATGCCCAAAACACTTTCAAAGAAGAAGAAAGGATCAAGATTGAGAAGAAGAAGAAGCCTATTCGAGGAATAACAAAAAAAATCAAAAAAACCTACAATTGAAAAAGCCTATTCGAGCAACCATAGAGAGGATCGACATTGAGAAGAATAAGATGAAGAAGTGCTTTCAATGGAGTTTTAATGGAGGGAAGCCCTTAGGAATCCTCAACCAACTTGATCAAATTAATAGAAATTTTTTTTGGAACAAAACCTCAAATGAGAGATATGTTCCTTTAATCGGATGGGACCAGATTTGTAAACCAAAACCACAAGGTGGCATGGGTCTTAAAAAAGCAAAAGATCTTAACAGATGCCTACAGATGAAACTATTATGGAAAATCTATAATAATGAGGATAGCCCATGGGTGAAAGTTATCAAAGAAAAATACCAGTACAGACCGACATTAGAAACTTTCATAAAAACGACACTTCGTGGCAGTTTGGCAGACTTCTCTCTCTTAGGCAGAAATTTGAAGAAGGTATTCTCTGGGCTGTGGGTGATGGCTCTAAAATTAATGTTTGGAAGGATCCCTGGATCCAAGATACTAATCTTGCACAGTTCTTAGGAAACAATGCTCCCACACTAACTGTTAAAGATCTGATTACTACTGGTAAAATGTGGAATGAAGATCTCCTTAGATCTATATTCCCTGATAATATTGTCCAAAAGATATTATCACTGACAATTCCGAAATCACAGACTCAGGATAAACTTATTTGGACTCTAGCGGCCTTTGGAAATTCTCTACTAAAACAGCTGGAAAGCTTTTTAACCTACCAACAAATGCTGTGGATGGACACACCTGGATATGGAAAGGAAATCTGCCTCCAAGAACAAAGAATTTTCTCTGGAAACTTAGGATTGATGGGTTGCCGACGGCAGCTCGTCTTAATAGGTATGTCAATAGGGTCCCAAGTCAATGCTCCCTCTGCAACCAGGCTGAAGAGGATGCTACACATCTCTTCACCAAATGTACTTTCACAAAAGAAATCATCGCTCTCTTTGAGCAACAATCAGGTAAATTCTTCCTTCAACTAAATAATATGCCCTCTATTCATTCCAATCTCGAAAGCATTAAGATGGAAAACCAAAATTTTGATGAACTTGTTTGTATCTGGCAAACTATTTGGGACACTGGAAATGAGGTTATATTTAGAAATAAACAGACTTCTGATAAGACTCATATTCTTAGGAAAATCAATCAGAATCTGTATGACTGGAGAGAAGGACTGGGCCATCCAAAAAAGGCCAATGTTACTACGTCCAAAAGGGCCAGTGCCAGATGGCGCAGGCCACCAAGTACTATCTACAAAATAAATGTAGATGGTTCTGTCAACCTCTCTGGCAAAAGCCAGATAGGTGGGATCATTAGAGATTCCGATGGTCATATTATTGATGTTTTTTTCAAAGAAATAATTAATAGCTCTGTCATCAAAATAGAGGCTTCAGCTATTTTGACAGGTTTAAATAAAGCTAAGGAGAAAGGCCTTTCGAAGATTATCCTGGAAAGCGACAACCAAGAGTTGATTAAATCGATAAAGCATCGGCAGGAACCAAGATGGGAAATCATGAGACAAATCGAAGATATCTCTACCCTTCTATCAGAGTTTGAATTTGCTACGGTACAACATATTTATAGGGAAGCTAACATGTCAGCTGATTATATAGCTAGCTAGGAATGGTATATCATTTGTAATTTACAATCTATCCCCTATCATAGGGAGTTTTGTAACATCATCCTTAAGGATGATCCTGGAGTCAAACTACCTTTTCAGTAGCTACTCCTCCTGTTTGTCTACTGTTAAAAAAAATGGAAGGAAGCCCTTTTCGATGTTCACTCGTCCGCTCGTTCAATAGGGGAGGGAGTGAATATCCCCCAATTTTTGCAGATATACAAAACTAAACAAAACCCTAAAATTAGTATATGAGAGATATATGATTGATATCTATATACCCATACCAAACAAAGCCCTAAATTACATGGAAAAAGTCATTAATTATAAAACCTATAGGGAACCAAATGAGAATTTTGATTTTTGTGGGGAATTAAATGAGAAATGTAAATGGGGAAAATAGACGGGAGATGAGATTCCTTATTTTTGAGGAAAGTAATTTCTTGACAGGAAAAAGATATGGATAATTTGAAATCCCTGATCGGAAGGTATATATGAGGACCATTTTGGTAAAGCGAACAAGGAGGGCAACCTCATCTCAAACCCACCCCATTATTATACCTAATTTTAGCCCTTGGTATATTAGGCATTGAGACACGAGGATGTCGAAAACAAAGTACCAAGTTTTGGTGTTAACAAACAAAACAACTATAATATTTTATGGTTTGCTTAAGTGTTTTAGGTTTTGCAAGGATTGGAAGCTTGTAGAATAACTTGCTACTAGTGGCGGATCTGTGGGGGGGCTCGGGGTGGCTGAAGCCCTCCCTTAGCTCGAAAGAAAAACGTAAAAAAAAAATTATTTTGGATTTTTTTTCGTAATTTTTACTAATTTTATGGATAAAATAGTGTAAAAGGAGTAAGAAATCACAAAGACAATGCAACTTAGTTGGTAAGGAGGTGTATTTATTACCTTGAGATCATGGGTTCAAACCCTTTTAGCCTCATTTTTTTAAATAATTTTTGTTTCTCTTAGTTTTCTTCTACTAAAAATGTCTAATTAAATAAAAAATTTAAAATTTTCTCTAATACATTTAAATAAAAACATTATGTCCTATATATAAATATAAAAAAATCTATTTTTTTATAATTTTTGTTCTTCCTACAAAAATTGACTATTTAAATCACAAATTTAAGATTTTTTCTAATATATTTATAAAAAAAATATTTTTCATATATACATATATGATATATTTGACAAAAAATTCCTAAATTTTTTTTTAGCCCCCCTTAGGAAAATTCCTAGATCCGCCACTGCGAGTACTGAAGGACAGGACATATATGCTAACACTCACAGCAAGCCAAGTTCAGATGGCCCAATGGAACAGGGTCCCCAAAATTTCGGGGCCTAATATTAGTTATATTTGGTATGTAATAAAGGTCTTCTAAAATGTTTCAAATGTGCCAAGTAGCACAGTGGTAGGCGCGGCCCATATTATGCCTTCGAACCCATGTTCGAATCTCAAAAGCGCTCCAATTTTATCCCCTTTTCTAGGACCTTTAACATTAAATTTTTCCAGAAATATATTTTTTTAAGGGAAAAAATATATGAATTTACAATATTTTTATGCGAAAAATTAATCAAAACATAAAAGTTATCATCTTATTCCTAAGTTTCATACCATATTTTATCTAACACATTTATATAAAATTAATTTACAAACAATATAAATAAATCACATTTTTTTTTACAGGGCCCCCGAAAAGATTGGCACGACCCTAACTCACACCCACATGAACTATTACCTCATGAAGAAAAGGAACTGACGACAGTTGAAGAAAAAGATGTGTCTAGAAGGAACCAAGATGGGAGCCGTACCTAATACACATAGGACCTAAATGATAGAGTTACTTGAACCCATAGAGTTTATATATGAAAGTTTTAATAAATAAAAATATCCAAAAGAAAAGAAGATATATCTACTTGTGGCAACATCTATCCAAGGAAGAAAGATCTTTCAAGAGGTGAAGATAAAAGATTTTGTAGATAGAAGATAGATTTACAATGTGATAGAATTTAGGGATTCTTCCATTATAAATCGTTTAGTTATATTGTGTTTACATGAATGCGTGAGAATGAGTTAAGAAAATCAAGGAAAAGAAGCTAGAAGCTTTCGAAGATGTGAAAGTTGGAGCTTTATTTATGTTTGTTAATATACTTTGAATTGAACTTATTATATGTTTTGGGTTTAGGCCCATAGTCTAACTAGGGTTTCATGAGTCTCTATATATACTCATGAAACCTAACAAGTTGTAACCATAGTTTCTTGTTTGCCTTCATAATAAAGAACTCTATTTCTTTGCCCGTGGACGTAGGTAACACATCGTTGTCAAACCATGTTAAATCTCTATGTCTTTCTTCGTCTGTTTATCATTCTCGTTACAACAAACTGGTATTAGAGCTTGGTTGTGATTTCCGTTGAGAATGATGTATGGATCTGTGGTGAAGATTGACAAGTTTATTGGAAGAAACTCTTTGCCTCCGTGGTAGATAAAGATGAGGGCTTTGTTGAAGCAATAAGGCTTATGTGCACCGTTAACCACCGACAGGAAGGGGCAGATACAACCACTGTTGAGTACGAACTTTTGGAGGAGAAGACTCATTCGACGATCATGTTGTGTCTGGTTGCTGATTAGGAAACCGCTGGCGCCTTGTGGATGAAGTTGGAGAGTTTGTACATGACAAAGTCTTTGACGAACAAGTTGCTTTTGAAACAACGGTTGTTCGGGTTGTGCATGCAGGAAGGAACGCCGCTAAAAGATCTTGATCAACTTAACACGTTATTACTCGAGTTACGTAGTATCGATGTTAAGGGGGAGGACGAAGATGCTGCCCTAATTTTGCCGGTATACCTACCCCCACATACGAGAACTTTGTTCAGTCGTTCGTCGTTAGGAAGGATAGCATCACGTTAGAAGAGGTCAGGTTATCGCTTCAATTAACAGCAGAGAGTTGCGTCTGAAGGCAAGCTCGTCAGTTATAGACAATCAGGCTTCTGGGCTTATGGCCAGCAAGCAATTCTGATGGTAAAAGGGGCAAAAAGCAAGTTCGCAAATCAGGTAAACCAGATGATGTCTGTAACTACTATAAGGAGAAAGGTCCTTGGAAAAATGAATGTCCTAAGAAGAAGAGGCAACAAGAGCAGAAATCCGGGTCTACAACAGTAGTTCATGGTGGAAATACTTCTGAGGAAGATATTGTTCTACTAGCAGATAATCACACACATCATGATGTGTGGTTTCGTGACTCAGGTGCGTCTTGTCACATATGTCCTAGAAGAGAGTTGTTTACAACATATAGATGTGCGAAAAGGGCAATGTCTCTATGGGAAATGATTCCATCTACAAGGCTATTGGGATCACATGTTTACAACATATAGATGTGCAAATAAGGGTAAATAGGGGTGCTTCAGCAACCTGATATAGTTTTATAGATTGTTCTCTTAATATGTATTAATGTATAACTAGAAAAATAATTATTCAAGTTTTACCTGACTGTTGTTATGAGTAAAATGTTTCATGGGAAAGCTAAGAAAATCATAAAAGTACCCTTCTTCATTAAAAGAAGTGAATACAAAGTGGTTAACATACTTTCAATATTCAAACATTCATAACTTTTTGTTTGATCGATTATTAAATTAGAACTTAAATATATTAAAAGGAAGCTATAGATGAGACATACATATTCTATCACATGTTTACGAGGAAAGAGAGTCACGTGACCCCCAAAACATCCTATAACCACCACTACGTACAGACCATACAAATTATCCATAAATACAACTCACACATGAATAGTAGGAATTGAACATATAACCTTCTTAGAAGCCACACAAAATCCAACTCTTAATCTTTTCTCAATTTCCATGAAACATTTTTCTTCAATTCACTAATCTTTGATTTCGCCTTTGGGAGTAACAGCTTGGACACAATCGTAACTTAACTCTCATTAGCTACTTTTTTTTTAAACCGAACTCTATAGAGTTCATGGTTGGTTATGCTCTATATAGTGCTGCAATATGGTCATGTTCTGTTGATCAAATGCATTTACATCATCTTGCATTTAGTGTTTTTGTCCTTATTGTAATAAAGAGCTGAGTCAGGTGGAGAACACATTCTCACCTCATATAAATAGCTAGTTATGGACAATCAGCTACAGTAGGGTTTTCTAATCAATCAATGAGAGCCTGACGGCATCTCGATCTTCATCAATCCCCAAATGGATTTATCACTGAAAGCTTCCCCTTTTATCCCCTTTCCATAATTTTCCTTTTCTGTGTTTGATTTTACACCTTCATCTGCTACAGATCTCACTCTTATGAGTGTTGTCTAGCTGAAGGTAGTTGGATTTTACATGGTATCAGAGCCCACAGGTTGAAGATAGATCTTGTAAGCGTTTTGCTTATAACGATTGTTGTAGAAGAAGGTTTCTACAATTGCACTGAAGATGTTTAATGGGAACGAGAACTAGAGTGCAAATAGCAGATCTCATGATGGAGATAGTAATCAGCAAGGTAACCTTGGAGACCCTTTGTACTTGTCTAATTTTGATCACCCTGGAGCCCAACTGGTTGGGATCTTGTTTCATGGTGCTAATTTCATGTCCTGGAGTAGAGGAGTCATGATGGCTTTGGGAGCAAAATGCAAACTGGGTTTTATTAATGGGAGCTGTATGAAACCTGAGACAGTCTGTGGATCTGCAGAGGTGGATCAGGGCCGATTTCATGGTGAGATGTTGGCTACTCAACTCAATGAACAAGAACATAGCTGAAGGGTTCATGTTTGTGGACTCCAGTAAACAGTTATGGGATGACATTTTTGAGAGATTTGGGCAGAGTAATGCACCTCTGATTTTTCAAATCAAGAGGAAGCTAAGTAATGTGACTCAAGGAGGGATGTCCTTGCTTGATCTGTACAATACACTGAAGAGATACTAGGATGAATTGCAAGTACTATAGGGGATACCTGAGTGCACATGTGGGATTATGGCTCAATGCACATGTGATATGAACAGAAAAATCAGTGAAATCCAGAGCACAAACAGATTGATGCAGCTCTTGATGAGCTTGAATGATGGTTATGAGGCAACTAGAAATAAGATCCTAGCAATGGATCCCTTGCCAAGTATTAATAGGGCATATTACACACTCCAGCAAGTGGAGAAAGGAAATGATGCTTCTGTTGGAACACAGTCTAACAATGTTGATGCTAGTGCCTTTTCTGTGAACAGGGGAGCCAGAGTTACAAGCCCAAGACTTCCTCAGGAAGCAATTTTGGGACTCCTTCAGGAAGTAGTTATGGGAGCTCTACAGGAAGCAATTATGGGAATACTTATGACAAGAAGGATTGGAAGAAGTTGAAAGCTAAGAAGAAGTGTTCTCCTGTGGTTGAAGTGGGCACACAGTGGATGAATGCTTCAAACTGTATGGGATACCTGAATGGTTCAAGGAATTGAAAGAAAAGGAGAAGAGAGGATCTGCCAATGTTGTTGGCTTCATGAATGGAAGTATGCAAGACAATCCTCTAGATGATGGTGGGCAAACCAGAGAATCAGGAGAGGGAAAATTGGATAATGCCATGGTCAATGCAGTATTCCAAGAGGTCTTGAGGAAGATGAAGGCAAAGAGTGGTTCAGAGAATGCTATTAAAGAACATTTCATTGAATCTTTTGCCAACATGGCAAATGTTCAAGAACCTTACCTTTACTCACAGGCTGCTCAGAGTCCTCAATGGACTAAGGCAATGGAGCTTGAGATAAAAGCTCTTGAGGATAATGACACATGGGAACTGACAGATCTTTCCCATGGGAAGAAAGCTATTGGTAGTCAGTGGGTCTATAACATCAAATACAGACCAGATGGATCTGTGGAAAGATATAAAGCCAGATTGGTTGCCAAAGGGTATAATCAGATCAAGGGGAAGGACTACAAACACACTTTTTCTCCTGTTGCAAAGTTTCCTACAGTTAGGATCTTGCTGGCTATAGCAACTACAAGAGATTGGCCTTTACACCAACTGGATATAAACAGTGCCTTCTTACATGGGCATTTTGAAGAAGAAGTGTACATGGTTCCACCTGATGGTTATGACTTACCTAAACCTGGGATGGTTTGTAGGTTGAAAAGATCCATATATGGACTTAAACAAGCCTCAAGGCAATGGAACCTGGAGTTATGCAAATTTCTTATTAGCCTGGGATATAAACAGTCTATGAATGAATATTCCCTGTTTGTTAAGATAGTTCCTAAGGGAATTTTCACTGCCTTGGTTTATGTTGATGACTTGCTCATCACTGGAGATGATGAAGAAGAGATTGTGGCCACTAAAGCAGCTTTACATCAGGCTTTTACCATCAAAGATCTTGGAATGGATCGATATTTCTTGGGTTTGGAGATAGCCAGAACTGATGCAGGCACATACTTACACCAGAGGAAGTATGTATTGGACATCTTACAAGATTGCAATCTGTCTGAATGTAAGGCAGCTCTTTTTTCCTCTCCCTCGAGGATTGAAATTGTCAACAGATGTTGGTGATTTATTGATAGATCCTGAAAGATATAGAAGGTTGATTGGCAGAATATTGTTTTTGAATCTTACCAGACCTAATGTGTCTTATGCTATACATCATCTGAGTCAATTTATGTCTGCTCCTAGATAACCACATTATGAAGCTGCACTCCACATTGTCAAATATCTAAGAGGGACTGTTTCTGTGGTTCTATTTTATCCAAAGGATTCTTCTCCTATTGTCCATGCTTATTGCGATGCTGACTGAGGTTCATGTCAGTTCAGTGCACGTTCCCTTACTGGTTATTATGTGTTCTTTGAGAATGCACTAGTTTCATGGAAAACAAAAAAATAAACAACTGTCTCAAGATATTCAGCTGAAGCAGAGTACAGAAGCATGTCTATGACCACTGGTGAGTTGATTTGGGTACATGAGGTGCTTCAGGCACTCAGGATTAATGCTCCCTTACCTATTCCACTATATTGTGATAATAAGGCAGCTATTTACATAGCAGAGAATCTAGTTTTCCATGAGAGAACGAAGCATTTACGCATTGACTGTCACTTTATGAGAGAACGATTGCAAGAGGGATTTGTGCATCCACAACATGTCAGAACAAGTGTGCAGATTGCTGATATATTCAAAAAGACCCTGGGAGAAAGACAACACACTTTCCTCTCTTCCAAGTTGGGACTTGTTGGTTTTCACCCAAGTCCAACTTGAAGGGGGGGGGGGGGGTATAGAGTTCATGGTTGGTTATGTTCTATATAGTGTTGCAATATGGTCATGTTCTGTTGATCATTTGCATTTAAATCATCTTGCATTTAGTGTTTTTATCCTTATTGTAATAAAGAGCTGAGTCACGTGGAGAACACATGCTCACCTCATATAAATAGCTAGTTAATTATGGACAATCAGCTACAGTAGGGTTTTCTAATCAATCAATGAGAGCCTGACGGCATCTCTTCATCAATCCCCAAATGGATTTATCACTGAAAGCTTCCTCTTTTATCCCCTTTCCATAATTTTCCTTTTCTGTGTTTGATTTTACACCTTCATCTACTACAGATCTCACTCTTGTGAGTGTTGTCCAGCTGAAGGTAGCTGGATTTTACAAACTCCTAATCTAGATGATCTAGTCATATGAAAGTGTGGAGTGCGTTTGATGTGCCTTAAAGCACAATCACACATGGTGACGACTAATTAGAGATTATCAATTCTAAGAATGGAGAGACTCTGGATGTGATATTAGAAACTTGATAATTAGCAAGGATTGAGCCATTTGAAGCTAGCTAGGGTTAGATGTAAATTGTTACTACCTACCTCCGTTCAACATTACAAGTTCTTTTAGATTTTACACGTTTTTTAAAAATCTAAAAAAATATAGTAAAATATTAACTTTTTTTATCAATTTTTTTTAATAATTTGATACTTATTAGTTATAAGTACGTATCAAATTATTAAATTGATAAAAAAAAAGTTAATCTTTTATTAGATTAAAAAACATGCAAAATTTGAAAGGACTTTTATTTTTAAACAGGAGTAATTTATTGAGAGCATGTTATATAAATTAAAGCTCTCAATTTCATAGCTCACATAATATACACTACTGTATAGTAAAACCAAAATCACATTATCTGACACACTTTAATTATCCATATCATTTCATGTTTAGGGATAAGGTTAAAGAAGCACTATAAACTCTAAACATATGCACTTGAATCCATAACCAAATCAAGAGAAAAGGAGGCACATTTGTGACTAAAATCTAACCTTAACTTTCATCTAGCTCCTCTATAACACACCAACACTAGCATGAATCCATCGCCAAGCAATTTTAACCTCCACACTTAACTCATCACACTACAGTACTACTCATGGCAATGTATTATTCCTCGGCAGCAGCTTCCCAGCAGGCAACCCAACCGGAGAATGCCCTACGAACAGCGCGACATGCCCCATGAGCTTATCCTTCCTCGAGAACGTGGTCCCACACGAGCACCGCCACCTGAGATCCCCACAGTGCTTCTCATGAGTCCTAAGATCCGACAACACCGAGAACTGCTTCCTATTGCACCGATTACACATATACATCTTAGGGCAATGGCTCCTCTTATAGTGATTCTTCACACACACCATCGACTTCAGCGGCTGGAACTTAGCATGCTTCTTGTTCCACCTACACCCTTCCTGTGGGCACGAGTACTTCCTCGCGATTTGTCGACTAACATCATCACCATTATCGTTGTCCCCATCCTTGCCCTTTAGCGGGTTACTTAAGGCCGCGCTTGACTTGTACTCGTCCCCATGTGCCCTCATGTGCATCCTCAAATTCGCGTCTCTCTTAAACCCTTTCCCGCACACTTGACAGTAGTGTGTGTACTTTGCTAGCAACTCAGCTGCATCGATCTCGATTATATCGTAGTTTTCGGGTTCTGATTTGGCCGCTGAAGTTGGGGCAACATGATCAATTGCGTGGGGATTGAATGTATCATCATTGTTATACCAATAGAAGGGTGCCTCACTCGCAAGGAAGTTAGTACTAATACCGCCATTTTCGTACTGGCCATCGGATTTCTTGATGGCCCCGGTGTCTTGTAGATGATCATCATCATCATAACCATAAATAACAGGTAAAGTGTTGGTGTTGTTGTGGTTGTTGTTGTTACCTGTGGTGGTGGTGGTTGGCGGTGGCGCGATTGCCAGTTGTTGGCAATTGAACATCATGCTGGAGGCGGTGACGACGATTTCTTGAATCAAAGTGGCCATGCCAGCAAGGGCTAGGGAGGAACAAGAGACGGAAGTAGCCATGGATTGGACCTGATTGACCTTATCCTTGAGGAGGGAAAGGCTGCAAAGGATGGAGTTCAAGTGGGCGTCGGAGTCGGAGGTGTTGGTGGTGGTGGTGGTCGTCGTCGTGGTGTACTCCATGGATGAGGAAGCTGACATGCCTGCAGCGGATTGTTGATCATTCGGCACCAGCAACTCAAAGGATTGATGATCAATATTAGGGAAACAGGTGGACTTTGAATCAGAGGAAATCATTTGTAAAGGATTGATGATCGATCGATCGATTGATAGATAGATCGCTGTTAGATATGTATGAGCTCGATCAACTAATTAAGGGTGTTTGATCTTCTTGAAGCAGGTAGCTAGATGGAGATGGGTTACGCATCTTGAAGCCAATAAGGGAGCGTTGAATTGATTAATATATATCTATATATATCTATATAAAAGATGATATATACTGTAATTTAATTTCAAAGGGGCAAGTGATGAAATGAAGGCAATGGAGGAGCATACATAGTTATGGATGGAAGGTCAACTCTTGAGGGATTGAAGGTCTAACCATCCCCACTTACAACCTCCCTCAGTTGCTGTGTGTCCCATGTAAGAACACAAGACTAGGTCATTTAGTGTTTTTTTTATTATTATTTTTTATTGATTTGTTTATAACAATAAAACCTAGTTGCACCCTGGAATCTATGCATATTCCGCTACAAGTACATTATTAGATAAACTAATTGTAGTTCTGTGGAGTTTTTACAACACTTGGAGAATTAGAAATTGCGTTTTGCCTTTTTAGAACCAACAAAAACATGGCAATCAGCTAAATCATCATACAAAAGTTTGTCAATACTTATGGGAAATTGAAAAATAAAATAAGAAATAAACCTGTTCTCAAGTCGCAAACCAAGGAGATAATGAGCAACCTGATTCAATTCGGTTTGTTAGAGCATTGTCAATGGTGGAGAACTAACCTCCTCATTTTACTTTTTTTTTTAATTCGATTTGGACAATCCGACCATTATGGATAACTTTATCACTTTTCTTGTGACATAATATATTGGAAACCTTTTCAAATTCGAAACCACTCAAATGATACCATGTGTCCCTATAATAAATCATTTTTCATTCTTTTTTATTTGGGGTGAGATGCAAAAAGTGATTTGAAAACTCGGTTATTGTGGGAAATAAAGAATGAATTGAGAATGATTGATAATAATAAAGTTAATGAAAAATGAAGTGGATGAATAAAAAAAATGAGAGAGTTTTAGGAGACCCTGCCATTGGAATGCTCTTACGACTATAAAACCATGGGCAATCATAAGATTACCTCTTTTCTCTTTTATTTTAATCCCCTTATCATAATTTGATACCTCATTTTTTTTTCTTTAAATTAATTTCTACTTTTTCTACCTCTTCTTAGCACGTGTTTGGCAAATTGGGGTTTTTTAGGAGTTGGAGTTTTTTTAGGAGGTGGAGTTTATTTGGTGTATTATGAAGGTGTGAGAGGTGGAGATTTTTTTTAAAAAATAACCTTGTAAAAGTGTTTGGTGGTTGTAAGGTTTATAAAAGGTTATTGTAGTGAAAAAGTCCAAAATGCCCTTCATAAATGTTAGGGGGCAAAAGGGGCAAAGAAAGTGGAGGGTAAAACTGACATCTCAAGCCTCCACAAAAAAATAAACTCCACCTTAACCTCCCAAAGCTAGGGGGGAGCAGCTTCCATTTTCAACAAAAATAAACTCCACCTTAAACTCCCAAACCTCCACACAAAGACACAACCAAACACCATGCTCTAGAGCTTCCATTTTTTTTTAACCTCCGAAACCTCTTCACACCTACTATCAAACACACCCTTAGAGGTTTCCCTTGTAACCATGAGTTACCATTTTCTCTACATTTCCAGCTACCTCATTATTTTTATTTATATACAAAATTATCAAGTGTTTGATATAAATATTTTTTATTTCATGCAGATGAAAAATAACAAAAATAATAGGAATAGATTATAGGTAAATAACATCTTGATCAATATCTTCTCAGGATGGAGATCTTGTTGTCCATCTTGGTCTTGAAGCGAACTTCTAAGGATGGAGATCTTTTACTGCGATCGACGACCTCGTCCGAAAGGACGCTATTAGGTGGTGGTACAACCGCGGTTGACCCACCCCCAAAAATTTGCCTTTTATAAAAAAACATCTTCAATATCTTCTACTTGATGAGCTGTAAGTGTAGAGCGGGGAATACAATTTGTATTTCTATATATGTCAAGATAGAGATTACAAGTATATATATTTACATAGAGGTACCCACTACTCCTATACATACGAGAAGTGGAGGATAAACTCAAGGAGTTGTTACACAAAATTAGGTAGAAAATCTAAACTAAGTTGACCTATTCTTGAGGAGAGTTATCTGCCTTATCACCCACCGGCAAGCTCAAGGGCGGGTCGAACTTGGAGCTTGGAATGAAGGAAGGATATATTGTCCTTACTTAACGGCTTTGTGAAGATGTCCTCCAATTGATCATGAGATGAAACATGTTAGATCCGTAGGTTCCTAGATTCAACTTGTTCCCCGACGAAGTGCAAGTCTAGTTGAATGTGTTTGGAGCGGGAGCTGATGACCGGATTTATACACATGGAGGTGACACCGACATTGTCACATAGGATGGTATAAGGCAGCCGGAGGGGAACCTAAAGGTCACAGATAAGTTGCTGAAGCCATAGGAGCTCGGCAGCGGTGTAGGCGAGAGACCGATATTCAGCTTCTGTGCTAGATCGTGCGGCAACCCTATGTTTTCTTGCAGTCTAGATGATAAGATTGGGGCCATGGAAAATAGCGAAACCACATTTAGAGAGACAGTCATCCGAGTATGAGATCCAACCGGTGTCGGAAAAGGCCAAGAGGGACTATGCTGTTGTTTTTTTGGAACTGTAGACAGTGATCAAGAGTGCCATTAAGTTACCTGAGGATGTGTTTGACGGCTTGCCAATGAAGAGTGGTGGGAGAATGCATGAATTGGTAGACTCTATTGATCGCAAAGGCAATGTCTAGTCTAGTGATTGTGGCATATTGGAGGGACCCCACGATCTTGCAATGTGGTTTATAATGTGGTTTATAATGTGGTTTGCATTATTTAGAGGTTTATAATGTGGTTTATAATGTGGTCCAAACCCATCGTAATCCCTGATTTAGCATAGGTTTGTGTCGTTTATAATGCGGTTTATCTGTTTTTAGAGGTTTTTCGTTTAGTTTCTAGGATAGAGATCTACTGTCTTCTTGGTTGTGTCTTCAGGAGTTTTTCGGGAGCTAAGCGGAGATCGCTAGAGGACATTTGAGATGGGTACGGAAGCTAAGAAGAGCCGAGCGGAAATCATGTAGGAGGAACGAGGATAAGAAGCGAAGAAGCAACAACATAAGGAACAAGGCGAGCGTGCATCATGGGCTTCGCTGAAAAACATAAGTGCACGGGCGTGCAGATATCCGATTAGAGAAACAAGCCAACAGAACAGAAGTGCATGGGCGTGCACTATACAGGTCGGACAGAATTCGCTCGTTTCGACTCGGATGCTTTTGGCATTATTTTATTATTATTTTAGGAGTTTAGTATTATTATATTAGGAGGTTGTCCTAGACTATATAAGGGGCGGAAACACATCTTTGTCTCTCTCAAAAACCCTCGTTTGGATGTTCATTTTCAAGACCTTTTTGTGGAGTTAAATTTGGGGAACTTTGTGCAGCTTTGCTTGGAGATTTTCATTGTTTCAATTCAAGATTGGTATTTCCCCTTTAGTCTTCAATTTATTGATTTGATGATGAATTCTTCCATGCTTGGCTAAATTCTCCGTTCTAGGGTTAGGGTGAACCCGACAATGTCGCAAATTGTTTGATTTCGATGGTTGCTTGAACTTAGTCTGAATTTTATGAATTGATTTAATCCTAGTTGCTTAACCTAATTGATGTCAATCGATTAGAATCCTTTTTAGATTCAAGATGTTACCGCTGCGAATTGAAATTGGATATATAGATGAAATTCATGAACCCGAAAGGAGGATTGGTTTCATCGAAACCCTAAGATTGAAGTTAAGGAATCAACAATTGATATTGTGACATTTAAACGATTGTTGAGGACTCTTGAGGATTAATAAATTATCGTAGATTCTTAGGTGTTAGTCGGTTAGGCGGAACGCGATAGCGAAATTTTAACTGATTTTCTCCTAAGGTCTATAAAGAACTTAAAGGGTCTAGATTTGGTTAATTTAGACACAATTACTACAACATGCGACAACTGAGTAGTGATGACTTTAGATAATTTACCTTCAATTTGACATATTAAGGAGATGAAGTTCGAGTGAACATCGGGTTGAATTCTTTATGGTATTGTTGTCGGAATCCTTAACCCTAGAATTACTTCTCATATATATTTTCTTCATACTCTTTGCTTGTTTTTCTTAGTTTAGTTGAAAATCAAATCCCTCTTTCTTGGCTTAGCTTATAAGTTCTAGATAACAATTGATACATATATAATCCCCATGATCGATACCCGTATACTGCATTTGATCTCGTATTCTTGCGAGGTTGGTTCAGGCTACACTATTCTTGTGTTGGTTAAGACCACATCAGGAATCATAAGCAGTTAAAGCTCAAGGCTTGAGGTTGTTGGTAGAAACGCCGGTAATCATAGGATGATGGCTAAAGGATGATGGACGAAAGTAACTTGGGGCAGGGCTAGGGGTTAGGCGTGTGGCCAAAGAGCTGGCAGTAGGTGTAAGATAATGAGGGGAAGAATGTTAGGGGCTTGAGGAGGAAGTGACAGGGGATGTAGGTGGGCTAGGCAGTGGGAAAGGAGAAGCGGCAGAGGCAGATGCAAGGCCAAAAATGTCCGAAAAAGAAGGGATGGGTGGAGCAGGGTTATCCTTACAAGATCAAGGTCGTGGCATCGACGCATACGAGAAAGTATCCTCATTAACGACAACATGGCGGGCAATATAAAGCCGAGAAGTAGGAAGATGGTAGCACAAGTAACCTTTATGTGTAGAGAAATAACCGATAAATAGACAAGGGAAGGACCTAAAATCCATTTTGTGACGGTTGTAGGGGCGGAGGAACGCGTAACACAAACAACCAAATGTTTTAAGGAATTTAAAATTTGGGATTGTGTTGTATAACATTTGATATGGAGACTTGTAATTTAAGGGTGGGAGAAATAGTACGATTGTGGAGGTAAGTAGCGGTTTTGAACGCATGCTCCCAAAACAATGGTGGAAGAGATGATTGTGCCAAGAGAGTGAGGCCTTTCTCAACAATGATTCGATTACGCCTTTCAATAATGTCGTTTTGTTCTTGTGTATATGGACATGAAACACGATGAAGTATGCCACAAGATGATAAGAAAGTAGATACATTTCGAAATTGACCACCCACCCCCAAAAAAAATCTAATTGGAAAGTCTTGATCTCACACGAGAATTGTGTTTTAACCATTGTCCGAAATTGAACAAAGTTTGGTAGCACTTGGGATTTGTGAGATAGAAAATCTATCCAAATAAACTTAGTGCAATCATCAATAAACAAAACAAAATAGTTATTTTCATTCAAAGAAAGAGTAGGGGATGGACCCCAAACATCAGAATAAATCAAATCAAATGATTTCGAAGAATTAATATGAGAGGACGAAAGAGGAAAACGGTGGATTTTGTTCAACTGACAACAGTCATAAGTGTCCAGAAAATTATTTGTGCTAATAGGAAGATGAAATTGAGACACTAAACGTTGCAGAGATGTCTCATTAGGATGCCCGAATCGACAATGCCACTTATGGAGGAAGTGCGGATGCAAGTGAGAGCCATGGGTGTGGTTGTGGTGGTAGGACAAGAACCAAAGTGCGAAAATTGACAATTGGTTACCGTTTTTTACTTAAAGCTTGTCGGGACCACCGTACTCCTCTGTGATAGAGAATCTGCTAAGGTTAGGGGAGACGTGATAGAAGTGAGCGAAATTGACAATTGGTTACAATCACTTACATATGAGCATTTCGATTGGACTTTTATTGACACTCCCTTGAACACCCGGAGAAATACTAAATAGGTTATTGATTTTGGAGGGGGGAATTATACATATTTGTAGGATTTCATCTAACAAATTGATGTATATTTGGATTATAGTTTGGGTATTCGGGTCTTGGAGGATTGTTAAACATTTGTAACGTCATTTGAAATTGAGGATTATTGACAAGATTTGGATTTAAAGGGATGTTTGGGATGGGTGGAGTATTTGGATGATTGTGTTCCGTAGTTTATGAAAATAGAAAATGGAAAAAGAAGTGCAAAATATAATAGGTCAAGATAGGGTGTGTGTGTGTGTATATATATATATGTAAAAATTATACTCAATTATAGAGAAAAATAAAATAAAATTAATGGTATAATTTAGATGTGAAAATAATATATATTATTAATACATTTGAGTTATTAATATACTAAATAAATATGGATGTGATAGGTGCACCACTTGTGCATTTAAAAAAATAAAGAGATTACCTTGGTAAAGAGATGTAACATTTTCCAACCTCCTACATTAAGGTTTGAGTTGCAATTGTGGATTTTTTTTATAAGACCTATACACCCTATTTGGATGATATGATTTTTAGGAAGGAAAGTGAAAGAAAAATCTATTTAGTGTTTGGGTGGACAATTAAGAGGAATGGAAGGAATCACAAATTTAAATAACTGCTCAATTTGATGAAATTCCACAACCCACCAGAAAGCGAAATTCTTCCCCTTCTCTTCACTTTTTTTTTTTACTTTCTCAATATCAAAGTGAAGGTAATGAAAATCATGGTTGCTACTACGGACATACCCGACCCAGGAGTTGGGACAAATGAGGCTACCGTCCAAAACCCATTCCGAACGTGGGTCATCGAGTAAGCGTGTACGTACAATTCTAAAGGGCCCAACAAATCCTGATAAGGCCCAACAAATACGTAACTCCCATATTTCCTTATTGGCAAAATTGCAGAAAACCACCCTTTAAATAGGGTGTTTTGCGGAAAACCACCCCTAAAACGAAAATTGTAGAAAACCACCCATTAAAACCGTTTTCTTTGCAAAGTCACACCCTTCACCCAATTTTCATTAATTAAATGTTAAAGTGTGTGGAAATTCAATTATACCCCTTATTTTTTTAGTATTTTACTCAATTCAATTGGTATTAGTTGATATTTAACTTTTTGACATGCTTTTCAAAAACAAAAAAACACTATAAAATATAAAAAAAATATTTTTTTTAAAAAATAATTTCATACATACAAAAAAAAATTCTATAAAAAATTGATGTGTAATTTATGTTTTATACATATAAAAAAATGTGTAATACTAGGGCCACTTGAAGAAAATAATTTTTTTTTAAAAATAATGTTTCATATAGTTTTTACTTTTTATTATTCTATATGAAATATCATTTTTTAAAAACTATAGTGAACATATTTTTAGAATAATAAAAACTATATGAAATATCATTTTTTAAAATTTTATTTTCTTCAAGTAGTAATATACACTTTTTAAAATATATAAAATATCAATTATATCTACTTTTTATAGAGTGTTTTTACTAATAAGTGTGAAATTGTATATAAAAAATGATATTTTATAAAAAAAAATTACTTTTGAAAAACATGTTAAAAAGGTAAAAATTAATTAATATCAATTGGATAAAGTAAAATAATAATAAAAACAAGGGATATAATTGATTTTCCATGCACTTTAATATTCAATTAACGGAAATTTGATGATGGGTGTGACTTTGCAAAGAAAACGGTTTTAACGGGTGGTTTTCTGCAAATTTTGTTTTAAGGGGTGGTTTCACGCAAAATATCTTATTTAAAGGGTGGTTTTCTGCAATTTTGCCTTCCTTATTTTCTTGAGTGGTGTGTGGCTAGAGTATATATCAGTATTAATGGAGATGTTGTGAATTAAAAAAAATCAGGAAGCAGTCTATAGTCTCCACCATTAACAAAAGTGAGGACTGAGGAAGTTTGGACTAACTACCCTTCTGCAATTAGTTGATAAATCAAGGATTTACTAAAACTACTTTTTTTTTTTTAAAAAAAAAAGAGCAAATTTACTTGCTGTCATGAGCAAAGAGTTGAATTACAATTCATCACTCCCTGACAGGCTATTTACTTATTTAGGGACCAGGAAGTGATATTTTGTTCATGATACTATTAAACTCTATTTGGATCTTGCATGACATGTAACTCCTCTTTTATTGCGATCCAGTAGTTGCTTATGTGAAGCTGTATTCATCACTCCCCAACAGGCTAACACTATGAAGTTTGACACTTCTTGTTCATACCATAAACAAAAAGAGACTGTCATTCCATATTGATATGCTTTTCATCATGTACAAAATATACATTGTTCATGAAGTTACAAAAAAAAAGTCACAAGTAATCAAAGCTTCTCACTTCTCTTGCATTTCTATATTGCGAATTTTCAAAAGAACATATAATAAATTTCACATTACCCACAGTATTGCCTCATTTCATCTGCTCCATGTCTAAGCCTCAGAAAACAAATGCCTGAAAAATGATGCATCTTGTTCTATAAACTATACATATGCTGTAATGTATCATGTGTGGCTTTCTACAACTCGCGTCCACAGACGTAGAATCGATGCTTTGAATCCACTGGATTGTTGATCATCTGAAGAAATTCAGTTAGTCACTCTCAGTTTCATCTTCTAGCAGATTCGCAAAGGCGATTTTGCCACTGTAGTTGTTCTCCAACCTGTCAAACTGTCTGCAGATCTCCATGATCTCCTTTTCTGATATCTTCCCCATCTCTTTCAGCTTGTAAATTACATACTCAGATTTACTGCAACACAAAAATAACACTTTTTGTTCTTACTTCTTACAAACAACATACCATATATAAATGAGAGAAAATGAAATCAAAACCTGATGGATCCATCATGATCCCAATCAGCAGCCACAAGATCCCCAAGAGTCATCTTCTTCTGAAGCACCCACTTAGCCATCCTTCTGTTCCTCCTATCAATCCTGAACTCAGTCAAGTACAGGAAGGCTCTGGCAACGGCGAGCGTGCTCAGAAGCAGCCAAACTATGGCGAAACACCTCCCTGTCGCGGTCTTGAAGGCGTAATCTCCATACCCAACAGTTGTCACAGATGTCACTGACATGTAAAAGCTGTCCACCCAACTCTTCTCCTCTATGAAATGGACACAAACTGTCCCCAAACCCAAGCAGAACAACACAACACCCAAAGCCAAGCACACCTTAGTCCTTATCCTCATCCGCCCTTTCGCCTTATCCATCACATAAGTGTTCACCATGAAATTGAACCGGTTTTCATCCATGGCGCCCAGCAGGACCGCCTCCTGAGTGTCGAGAACATACGTAACGAGCCCATTGAGGAGGATATCAATGAAACCGAACCCAACCAGGATGAAAATGCAGGTGAACAGCTTGGTGAAGGTGGTGTCAGGCACAAGGTCTCCATATCCAATGGTACAAAGTGTGACCACAGTGAAGTACAATGCATCAATGGGGACAACTGTCTTATGACCACTGAAGTCCCCATTTGTGAAAATGAACACTGAAAGGCCTGCAGCCAGATACAAAAGCAGGCCTAAGGAAGCTAACATCACAATCTGGGACCTTGATTCATTTTGTTGGTGAGCAGGATCCCCGGAGTCCGACGAGCCACCGAGCGAATCGCGGGCGTCGGTCACCACTGGAGGAGCTGAGCTAGACCTGGTAGTAAGCCTCCTCTTTTCCTTGAAGCTGACAATGAGTTTCTTGAGGGCATCTCTGGGAGTTGTGATGAGGGTTGGTAGGAGAGATTCATTGTTGAAATCAAGGTATTGAAGCCTTGATGTGGGTGTTCTTGATGCTGATCTTGCTGATCTTGGGGTCTCATCAATCCTCAGCAAAACTTGATCCATCAGTACAAGATCTAACTAAGCTCATACCTTAACATTTTTTTGGCTTGTAGCTTTTTATTGGTTGTACTGATTTGATGTCCGGTAAAAAAAAAGGTGAATGTGGGCTCAGCTAACAGTCATGGCTGAATTTTCTGGCAGGTTAAATCTATATGGAGGCTGTCAAAAGATGCTTTAATTACTATGGTATATAGCACAATTAAGAAAAGGATCTTCCTACCCAAAAAAAAGGATCGAATTCTAGAAATCTAAAAAAAAAAGGATCTTTCTACCATAAAAAAAAAAGGAATTTTAGAATTATATTTTAAATTTTAATTAGTTTAACTTTTCTTTTAATTAGATTTCTAGGTTCTATTATTTTTTTACTAGCGAATATTTCTCAATTTACATTTTTATCTTATGTCCTAGGAGTATAAGATAGAAACACAGATAAAAAAAATAGTTTCTAGGAATCTAATTAAAAAAAATTAATTAAACTTTAAAATATAATTTTTTTTTATCTTAGTAAAGCTCGATCGACTCAATCACTCTACATCTGGATCGAGTATTGTGTGACTCATTTAAGGGATTGACTCTTCTACTCACAAGCGACTCTAGATTTTTAAGGGATATATTCGAACTTCAAAACTGTTGACAAGGGATGACAACTACAACACCAACTTATAATTAGTTTTAAAATTCTAAATTAAAACTCTTATTTTATACAGTATTTTTTTTTTGGACATAGCATAAAAAACCCATTCAATGGGTTTGTTTGTGTTTGGTTATGATCAAGCTTAAGTCATGCATGGTAGTGCTGTAATGGGTGAACCTTGATTGCTGGACAGTGTGTAGACCGTCCGATCAAGAAGCACGAGATCGTGGCC
This sequence comes from Persicaria maculosa, assembly GCA_963922045.1. NCBI lineage: Eukaryota > Viridiplantae > Streptophyta > Magnoliopsida > Caryophyllales > Polygonaceae > Persicaria > Persicaria maculosa. The sequence continues at coordinate 51,646,332 of OY998270.1, forward strand.
GTCCGTTGTATCTTTCTCTATCTCAATAACACGTTCAGGCCGGTTAATTAGCATAAGTTTCGGCTGATTATGAGATTCTGTTATCAATATGTATATTTTAAATTGTAATGTACAAATGTCAAGTAATCCTTGCAGTATACGGCGTATGTCGGAACAGGTCATTTTCATTTGACTTGTTTATAATAATAAATACTTCGGTTTTTCATCTTATGCCCTAAGGAAATAGGATAAAACTCTAAATTGGGAAAGATTCTCTACTAAAAAGACAAGCGACTCTAAGAATCTAATTAAAAGAAAAGCTAAATCAATTAAATTTTAAAAAATATTTCCCAATTTAGAGTGTGCAATTGCCGTGGCCCGTCAATAAAATCCCCGGGCTTTCTCTTTCTTCTTACTAGGTACATAGGATAGAAAAATCGTAAATACTTAAATAGGACAAACGCCCTTTTCTTGAAAAGGTAGGAGGAAGTGGACAACTTGTTATTTGTTCGGTCTATGGCCGACCATGCATCCTCCAGTTTACTCTCTCTCTGCAATCTATTTTTTGAACTGCATTCATATCTCGTGTTATGTTTTCAGTTTGAGTTTATGTTATTCTTTGCTATAGAGGTTTGGCGGATGTTTGACGATGAGGTAGAATTAAGTTTTAAGATAGTTTGACGGTGGATTCTTGCCTGATAAAATTAATTTTTGTTATTTTTTCTATATTTAATCTTTGATCATATGCAAAACTAATATAATGTATAAATTATCAATTTTTAAAGTTATTAACATCTTTGATTATATGCAAGTGTAATCCAAGCAATTGGCAGCCGAAGACGATCCGAAGCGCTCGTATGGAAGCCCCATCGGGCTTCCATAATCGATCAATTAGACGGAGAAATACAAATGAAGTATCGGACCTTCCTCGACTTCATGTTTACCTTTCAAGCACCAGACAAGTCGTCATGTATGTCGTGGAGTTTATTCCAACTACAGAGTGAATATATTTGATTCATTGTCGCCGCACACGGTATTAATTAATCCATACATAAGAGTGTGAAGCTTTACTGTAACAACCAAAATCAGGATCTCTTCATTACCAGAAAACCAAACTTACTGAATACAGAGAGAAAGAGAGAGAGGTAGAAGAAGTTGTTGTCGGTTAGTTAGGAGTGAAGGGTATTTATAGACAATACCCTCTAACTTCTCCTTATTACACAAACATACTCCTAACTTAGTATATTACATAATTTGCCCTTATATTACATATACTTATTACCCCCCCTCAAGTTGGAGATGGTGTTTGAAATACCATACCCAACTTGATTGACAGAAAACGATGCTAAGCCTCTTCAAATGCCTTGGTCATCAAATTTGTCAGCTGAAGGGTTGAAGGAACATGATGAGTGAGTAGAAAGCCATCTTGATGTTGCTCTCTTACAAAATGGCAGTCAATACGTAGGTGCTTGGTTCGTTTATGGAACACAGGATTCTCTTCAAGATGCTGAGCTGATCTGTTGTCACAATACAGAGGAATCGGATGAGGAAGTTTCACCCTTAGCTGAGCAAACACTCCATCAAGCCATATCATATCACTTGTTGCATATGACATAGCTCTATATTCAGACTCCGTGGAAGACTTTGAAACTGTCTTCTGTTTCTTAGTTTTCCAGGAAACCAAGTTCTTTCCCAATAACATGCAATATCCAGATAAAGATTTTGCTGAATATGCACAAGAACCCCAATCTGCATCAGAATATGCAATTAAATCGAGACTGGAATCCTTACTGTAGAACAAACCAGCATTCAAAGTCCCCTTCAAATATCTAAGAACATGCATAACTGCTTGGTAGTGAGGCACCTTGGGAGAACTAATGAATTGGGAAAGATGTTGAACTGCATATGACAGATCTGGTCTTGTCATGTTTAAAAATAGCAGCCTACCAACTAATCTTCTATAGACCTCTGGATCTTCAAGTGGTACACCTTCATCTAGGGAGAGCTTTAACCCTCGTGGCAATGGAAATGCTGCTTCCTAAGTGTCCAACATTTGTGTGTCTCTCAACAGATCCAATACATACTTCCTTTGATGCACTGTCATTCCAGTTGCAGACCTTGATATTTCCATGCCCAAGAAATACCTCACTTGGCCCAAATCCTTGATGGTGAATTTGTTATGCAGTTGAGCCTTTGTATTGATGATAACTTCCTCATCATCTCCTGTCAACAAAAGATCATCTACATACACCAAAGCAGTCACAATTCCTTTGGGAACTTGTTTAATAAACATAGAATAATCCTATTTAAATTGAACATATCCTAGAGAAATGAGGAACTTGGTGAGTTCCACATTCCACTGCCTACTGGCTTGTTTTAAACCATACAAAGACCTTTTTAATAAACAAACTTCATCTGTGAGAGCTTTATCATAACCATCAGGTGGTCTCATATAAATTTCCTCGTCAAGAAATCCATGTAAGAAAGCATTATTAATATCTAACCGGTGGATAGACCAATCTCTAAGAGTAGCTAGAGCTAACAAACATCTGACAGTAGTAAATTTTGCAACAGGAGAAAATGTATGTTTGTAATCTTTATCCTTTACCTGGTTATAACCCTTAGCTACTAACCTTGCTTTGTACCTCTTAATAGAACCATCTGGTTTGTACTTTAATTTGAATACCCACTTTGATCGTATGGCTGTCTTTCCAGGAGGTAACTTAGTCATTACCCAAGTTTTATTCTTCTCCAATGCTTGTAACTCCCTGTTCATAGCCTCTATCCAATTAGGATCCTTCTTAGCTTGAGTATATGTATGTGGCTCAGGAATCTGCACCATACTTACAAAAGAATAAACAAAATCATCTGAATAATTGTTAGTGTCACCAAGAACCATAGACAGAAAACTTCGTGACATTGAATCTTTCTTATGCACAGAAGGACATAAGAAATCCTTCAACTTTGTAGGTGGTTGATAATTCCTTCCAGATCTCCTAGGTTGCACTGTCATCACATTCTCATGTCTTCTAGGAACTAACTCCTGAGACTGAGAATTATCCCTCGACCTTGTAGCCTCATCAAACTGATGTTAAGACTCAGATATTGACCCTGCAATCTCATTGTAGCTATTAGAATCATTTACAACCTCATTCAATAAACCATTATTGACAGAATCATCTGCAATCTCATTCACAAAATCACTACTCACATATCCATGAATAACTGGACATATATCTGAAGAATCGGCAGGATTCACTAAAGGTAACCTCCACTGTCATCAAATGACACCTTCATACCTTCATTTCCTTTAAAAGGAAACTGATTTTAAAAAAACTGAACATGTCTACTAATAATATACTTATTAGTATCCAAAAAATAGAGCTTATATGCCTTTTAAGCAAAAGGATATCCAACAAGTATGCATCTTAAAGCTTTTGCACCAAACTTATCCTTCTTAGAATGAGGATTTAGAGCAAAACATAGACAACCAATAGTTCTTAACTCATCCATAGAAGGAGGATAACCAAATAAAATTTCAAAAGGAGATTTCCAATTCAACACAGAGGATGGTAATTTGTTAATGATGTGTGTGGCAGCCAATACAAAATCTGCCCAAAACCTCAAAGGCAAATTAGCATGAATCCTAATTGCCCTTGCAATCTCAATCAAATACATGTGTCTTCTCTTCACTCTACCATTCTATTGAGGTGTATAGGGAGCACTTTTCTGATGAACAATACCTTTTGAAACAAATAAATCTACACATTCTCTTTGGACAAACTCAGATCCATTATCACTCCTGAAACACTTAATACTTGCATTAAACTGAGTATACACATATGAAGTGAAGGATGATAATATCTTAAAAACATGATTTTTGTTGGGCATTAAAAATGTCCAAGTAACTCTACTTTTGTCATCCATTACAGTAAGGAAATAAGAGAAACCATCCACACTTTTTGTCTTATAAGGACCCCAAATATCCAGATGAACCAGATCAAAACAATCCTTAGAAACATATTGACTTATAGAAAAAGGAAGTTTATGCATTTTGGCTAACACACAAGTATCACAACATGGTAAATTCTTAGAAGAAACACCTTGCAAATTACTCAGTTTGCTCATAGATGCATGACCTAACCTAAGATGAAGTTGTTGCAACAACTCATCTTCTTTACTCAAACTAGAATTCATGACAGAAGACACATATTTATTCATGACAGCAGACAGACATGTATCATCGATCTTGAAATCCATTTGCTTAACAGCCACATGTTCATAATTTAGCTTGTACAACCCATGATCCTTAGCTCCAGAACCAATCACTTGATAAGTGCCAAGGTCCTGGAAAAACCAACCATGGGTTGTAAATATAGTTGCCAAATTTGAATCATCTACTAATTTTCCAACAGATAAAAGATTATGTTTAAAACTAGGTACAAGCAACACATTTTGAAGCACAATTTCATCAGTAAGCTTTAAAGTATCAACTTCAGTCACAAAAGACACATTACCATCAGGCATTCCTACAAGTATAGGCTTACTTAACCTTCTTTTATCACTCAACAGATAATCATATGCATTCATATGATCTGTTGCTCCAGTATCAATAATCCAATCAGTGTCTCTTGTAAATCTAGCCAATAAAGCCAGATTCTAGACCCTGGAATTACCTGCCATGTTGGTTACTATGGCACAATTCACTTGACTTCTTTCCTGCATAGCATTTATCAGTTCTTGACACAAAGTATTCACTAAAGATGGATCCATCTTTCCTACAGTACTTGAACCTGCACCACTGGTATTGTTGAAACCATGATCTTTGTTATCCCCTTCTTCTAATGGAGTGTCAAAGTCCCCATCTGATGTATCAAACACATTATTAGCTGAAGCCTTTCCATCTTTAGGCCCCTTGTACCACTCAGGATACCCATGTAACTTGAAGCAATTCTCCATGATATGCCCCTTCTGCCTGCAATGATAACAAACCTTATCTTTATTGTCCTTCTTATACTCTTTCTTACTATTCTGATATCTATCACCCTATTGATGTCCTCTTCTTGCAGCAACTAATGTCATATTCTCATATTGACCCACAGAAGAAATTCCTTTACCACCTTCAACCTGATTAACCAAATAATATGCCCAGTTCAGTGTGGGAAATGGATGAGTAGCCAGAATGCTATTGCACACAGATTCATACCCATCACCTAAGCCCATCAAGAACTGTATCAACCTATTCCTTCCTTCTTGTTCAGCCATTTTCTTTGACAACTGACAAGAACATGTTTCCATTGCTCCACAATCACATACAAGCAACCCCTATACACTTTGCAACTCATCCCAAACTCGTTTCAGCTTATTGAAATACCCAGCCAAAGTTTTATCCCCTTTGGTAATATGCATCAAATCTTTCTTTAATTGAAAGATCAGAGGCGCATTCGATTGTCCATACCTTTCTGTCAACTCACTCCACAACTCCTTAGCCGATTCAACATACATGAATCCCTCTGAAATTGTGTTTACCAAGGAATTCAATACCCAGCAACGAACCATGTAATCCGCACGTATCCATCGTTGCAGATCAGGCGACGTCACTAAAGGTTTCCCACACAATCCATCAATAAACCCCAATTTGTTCTTCACACCCAGCGCCAACCTAATTCCTCGACTCCATCCCAAGAAATTCATTCCAGAGAATTGGAATGACACCAATTGTGCCCCTGGATTATCTGAATTAGCCAGTGCTAATGGATCATTGCTATTATGTGGACTACCATCCATCATAGCCCCCAAAATTCCCACTGTCTGCCATTGCAAAAAATCAAGATCTCTCACAAACCAGAAAATCACCAAGATTCACCCGCGACACCAATCTCGCACCAAGCGAAACCAAAATCACAATAATTCAAAGCTTCGTAGCTCTGATACCATGTGAAGCTTTGCTGTAACAACCAAAATCAGGATCTCTTCATTACCAGAAAACCAAACTTACAAAATACAGAGAGAAAGAGAGAGACAGGTAGAAGAAGTTGTTGTCGGTTAGTTAGGAGTGAAGAGTATTTATAGACAATACCCTTTAACTTCTCTTTATTACACAAACATACTCCTAACTTAATATATTACATAATTTGCCCTTATATTACATATACTTATTAAAGAGTGGTCGATTGGAATTTGTCACCAACACCGGTCTAATACATCTATGCGATAAAACTATAAAACAATCACAAAAACTTCATAATTAGAAACATAATCAATCATGGACAACTGGACTTAACCACAAACACTACAAAACACTACCAAAGCTACAAATGTAGTCTTGTAGATGTGTTGGTGGCCGGTTTACTTGCTCTAGTTGACCAAACATGGTTGATCTATGGACAGATCACAAGAAGAAGTATTTATTTAGGTATGGTCAGTTTGAGAATAATCAGACAATTGATTAGATGAAGTGGTGTCTGTGTAGGATAAGTTGTCTGTAGTGATGGAATTTTATGAAGAATTATCTTGCTGATGTAGGAAAGTGCAAGAATGATTGTTAGTAAAGTTTTGGGTGGATAAAGAAGATAAATCAGAGTTAGAAAAGAATATAGAGTCAAGAAAATCATAAACAACATTTAGTAAAGGAAAAGAAGTATCAAAAGAAATTTTATGTAAAGGAAATTGTAGTTCATGAAAAATCATATTTCTAGAGACAAAAGAGTGAATCTTCAAATAAAGGACCTTGGAGCAGCAACCTTTAAAACATAAACATCCAAAAGGTCTAAGATGATTATAACTAGGAGCATGACCAAATAAAACCTTGGAGTATTGAACAGATGAAGGGGGAAGCCTGTAAGACCCAGAGTCTTAAGAGGTATCAGCCTATGCCACTTAGCTCTCTCAGGCCCGTCGTCCTCACTTGAAGCCTGAAAATGAAGAGCTCTTGTGAGCTGGGTAGGGTTTGAATCACTTATAAATCACTCTTAACATCTAAGGGTGATAATCGAGCTGAACGAGATGAGATTGGCACATTCAAGTTTGAATCGAACATGAAACGAGCCGAGCCGAGCTCGGGCCCAAAATTTATTCGAGCTTTTTTTGGCGCTCAAGCTCAGCTCGCGAGCCTGGCCTTAAACTCGAGCTCGGCTTGTTAGTCTCGAACAAGCTGAACGAATGAGCGTAGGCTCGTTTGAGCTCATAAGTTGGGCTCATTCGAGCTCGTAAATTGGGCTCATTCGAGCTCGGTTCGTAAATGATAAACACATATTCACAGAAGCTGAATGCATCAAATTTCAATATGTACAAATTTATAATCACCGTAGACTCGTAGTTAATCCATACAAATTTCTAATCAAGCAAAAATCTTCAATTTCAAGCTATATATACAAATTTCTAATCACACGATGAAGGAAAGAAAGAACAACAACAACATAGTTATGGGCAACTTAAGAACCTACTTGAACTCTCCAAAATATAATCGGAGCATGTAAAACTAGTTTTCAAAGTAGCAGGAATATACCCCAACACCAAAAAAAACATCCCAATCTTTCCAAGTAGCAGGAATATATAGAAGCAAATCACTGCCAAGGAAGTACACAGAAGTTCTAGCAGCAAACTCCACAACAGAGACCGTGACAACGGTAAAAAGAGATAAAGGAATGCAAAATTAGGTAACCAAAAGTAAAATTGAATCACATAATCAAAATAAAACTAGCACCTTGTCAACCATTCGTCAAAATCCAGAGTGAATTTCACAAACATAACTACAAAAACAAAGGAATGTTACCCCAAGGTTTAGAGAAATCGAAGGATTCTTATATAATCGAGTGACAAAAGGGAAGATGAACAAGGAGGGAGTAAGAGGATGACAAACCTGGTGCTGCTGGAGGAAAGACGAACAACAAAGAGGGAGTAATGCATACGACGCAAAGAAATAGAGGAGGGAGTAAGGCCGGAGTGTTGAACCCTAGAAATATCGGCCAAAATAGGATAGGAACGTATCTTGAAAGATGGAAATAAATCTTCATAGGACAAACTTTCGAAAGATTTTGCAGATCCGCCCTTATCCTATATCGGCGGGTGCTGATCTCATCGTCTCGGATCTCTCATCTTCGCTTCTTTGCATTCAACTAATTCCTCGTCTTGGCTCCATTTTAGCTCTTCATTGGACATGTTTGCCTCCTTCATCAACCATCCTTATTAGCTCCAATAGCTTTAGGGCTCCAACATCACCCTCCCAATTCACCCATCGAGTACGAATCCGCGAATCTACATATTTAACCATAAAAACGTAGATTTCGAACTTCGGCCACCAAATGATAAATAAGCAAATTAACTAGAAAACATGCACGATGCAACCTAAAACTACCCTAAACCCACCTAGAATGCCTATACAAAATATGTATTATCAAAATCTTCCACACTTAACTTTTGCTAGTCCTCGAGCAAAATAGAATATAGCGTCAACCATTCACCCCACAAACATACCCTTTCTACAACTGCCTTGTCAAAAGAAAAATCAAACACAAGGGAAAACCCAAGTAAGGTAAAGAAACGTCATAGGATGTATTTGAATGATCAAGTGATAGGTAAATATTCATCCAATCTCACAGGAAAAATGTGTTTCTCTCGCTCTTAATGTGCTTAGGTTTTAGACGCATCTCTTAACTCAATCCAAAATGAACTATACTTCATAGGAATTGAAAACTATATCACCAAATCTCCAACGTGAGAGTTATCACTTACAAACAACATCATGAGGTCTTTTATACAAGTTGTAATGGGGCTATGGCAGGAGCATAGGACATGGAAAATATTTTGGCATGTGGTGCTAAAAATCCGGAAAAAATGGTTAGTAATTCAATGAAAGCGGAAAAATGTGGCGATAAATCATTTCAATAACATAAACTCCAACACATAACAATAAGCTCTTTTGATTTCAATAGCCTATACAACTCATGCATTTTTTTCTTTTGATGATGACTTTATTTTCCTTCTTTTTTTTCTTTTTTCCTTCTTCTTGACTTTTGCTCCTAAGTGAATTTTATCCTTCTTAGGTCCCAAGCTACTAGAATTTTACTTCTAAGTGAATTTTATCCTCCTTAGGCCCCTAGCAATATAGTCATCTCTATGAAGCACAAATGATACATCCAACCATACATTTCTTTACTCAAAGCAACTCCAACATTTTTCGCAAGATTTTCATCAATTCTCCTCCTACCCGAATACGGTAGGCTAATCATTGGTTGAGAATATTTTATAGAGCTATAAAAATATAGGCTTATAAGATTTAGATTGGCTTCAAGCAAAGGATAATATGTAAGGTAGATAGAGTTATAATACGGCTAAAGAAACACATGCCTTAATCATTTGAAATTCAAAAGCAATAAGCATGTATATACGGTCTTGAAAATAGATAAAAATAATCAATCCTAAGAAGTAGAAAAATACGGAGAGTATAATTACACAAGAAAGCAAAAGGTATATAAGAATATCCCTATAAGGCCAAAAATTCGAACTTGAGCTCATACTCATCTTGTTTAGTAAATGAACGAGCTTGAGACGAATTTTTTTATTCCAAGTATTATCCAACCTTACTTGCTATGAGATATTAACTTAAAAGAAAATTTGTAAATTTCACAAAATTCGTGCTATTTGAGTTTCAATCGAGTCGAGCCAAATCGAGCTTTGAATCAAGTATAAAAATGTGTTCATAGTCAGCTTATTTTGTAAATGATGCTCAAGTCGAGCTTTTATTGAGCAACACTCGAGTCACGCTCTAGCTAGTCAGCTAATATAACAATCATAATCTTAACTAAATGTTTATTATATTGTGTTTCCTATACTTATTTAGTTAATTTTTTTCAGATATTTCATTTATATATTTATATTTCTTTTTTTAGGCGCAAAAAAAATGATAGCGTTGTATCATTAACCAATGACATTTTATCTTAAAATAACATTATTATCGTATTTTATATAATTCTTTATTCTAGTTTAATCCAAAACTATAACGTACATGTATAATTATGTCCCCCCCTCGAAATTTTTTATGCCAATTTAGTTATGGCCGAAAAGACAAATAGGTATATTAAATGGCCCCCCTAAGACGTATTGGTATATTAAAAGACTCAATGGACAAATAGGTATATTAAAAGTGCTCTTGTGGACAAATTGGTATATTAAAAAACTCTAAGGGACAAATAGCCCTTTGCCTCATTTGGCTTCATGTCATTTGGTTTTTCTTAATAAAAACATTTTTATATATTTTTAAATAATTAATTCTTTATTTAACTCTTATTCATTTGACTATATAATCATAAAAAAATGGATATATTTCTATCAAATTATAAAAATATATTTTTTCCATATGTTTGTAACTAATAATGTTGTATCAAATATTATTACATAAAAAAATTATTTTTTTTGTATAAATTACAAAAAAAACACTTATTTAATAGTTGGTTTACAAATCGCAAGTTAAAACACTTATTGCTTATTTTTACAAAATAATTAATTAATTAATAATAATAATAATAATAATAATAGCATATGAAATATAATTTTAACTTATTTCATCCTGCATGGTTTTATAAAAATTCTCCTATTTCATTTTTATTTTATTAAACATTTTTTGTGTAGTTTATACACAAATACTAGATCATATTTTGCGGGATAATTTAATTTGTGCAATTTATATAAACAACCATTGTAATAAAGTATTTATTTAAAAAATGTATATAATATATATTATTAGTGACAAATAATGATAAAAATCCAATAGTTTTAAAATTTGATAGAAATATATACAAAATTTAATATTTTTTTATGATTATATAACCAAATGGATAAGATTATATGAGTATGTAACCAATTAATCATTATAAAAATATATTAAAATAATTAAAAAAATGAAAAGGAAGTTCGATGATGTAAAATAAGGTTACTTGTCCACTAGAGTATTTTAATATACTAATTTGTCCACGAAACACTTTTAATATACCTATTTGTCCCTAAAGTCTTTTAATATACCAATTTGTCCAGGAGAACACTTTTAATATACCTATTTGTCCCTAAATTCTTTTAATATACCAATTTGTCTTTGGGGGGTCTTTTAATATACTCATTTGTATTTTTGGCCATTTAGTTATCGTGTACATAGCTCTTATCATGTACACAAGTCTTATCGTGTACACAGAAATTATTCGTCCGCATAAATAGTGTAAAAAATGGACATTTTATTCTAACGAATAATTTCCCAATACCACCGAATAATTTTATTCCATCGAATAATCTCTCAATACCAACGAATAATTAATCAGAAGTTACTTTTAATCTCATCCGTTGATTTTCTTAACTCAATGACCCATATTTGTTAACATGAGACACAATAAGAGTTGTGTACATTTGATCTATTGTATACAAGGTTCTATCGCGTATCGGGGTCGTATCGGTTAAGAGTAAAAATGATATATCAGGATATATAGGATTTATCGATTTTGCTAATTTTTAACTATAAATATTATATATATTTATACTTTAAAATGTAAAATTACACATGAAAAATTAAATTTAAATTGCAAAATTACCAAATAAACTTGACAAAATAAAAACAACTTCATTCATAAAGGCTAAAGTTTCCTTATCAAAGTTCGCAATTCTAAATATCTCTGATATATCACCAATATTGACCCGATATATCGGGTCATAATGGCTAAAGTTGCCTTATCAAAGTTGGCAATTCTAAATATCCCCGAGATATTGACCCGATCTATCGACGTTGACCCAATATATCGCCGATATTGACCCGATATATCGACGTTGACCCGATATATGACGTTGACCGATATTTTTCACCCGATATGCCGATATCATAGTGGATTCTAAATATCGCTGATATATCCGATATTTAGAACATTGATTGTGTGTGTATATATATATGGTGTGGTTTAGGTGTACATATCTCTTATTGTGTACCTTGTACACAAATCTATGCCGTTAATAGAGATGAAATGGATGGCTACGACTAAAAATGATTTTTTTTTATTTTCCTTTAATTTCTTATGGGGTCCACAGTTGAAAAAGAAGTCATTCCCACAAATTCATGCCTCCATGCGCGTGTAAGTACCAACCCCCACCTTTGCTTTATTTTTTTCTTTTTTTTTAAATGTATAAAATATTTGTGAAAAAAAAGGTTTTTTGTTCTGAGAAATAAACGCTTTTTGTAAACCCACCTTATTTATTTTGTTTTAAAGATTTGGTAGTTCCACCAAATAATATTTCACATGCTATCGAATAATATTCTGTTATTTTTTTCATCTAGTTCATATAAAAAATTACCAATTTCATTGAATAATTTGTCACATGCTGCCAAATAATTTGTTTTTGTTTTTTTGTTGATCAATTTCAGTTAAAAGAAACCTCGAATCCCTAAACATTACTTACGATTTATACGAATAATGCTTCATATTTCATCGAATAATGTTTTACATTTCACCGAATAATTTTTAGTTGTGTAGTCATACTCATGCGATGAGGTCTTTTATGTTGTTTGTCAAATGAAGAGTCCATATATTGACGAATAATGAATCAGATTTCACCGACTAATTGTCAACTCATTACCACTATTAAATGAAAATCGAAACATTCCAATGAATAATTAACGAATAATTAATCAAATTATGCATCTCGAAAACCATACACTAAATTCGACACATACATTTGAATAATTCTTCGTTTTTCCCCGAATAAAGAGAGAAATTAAGTAATAAATTTTATCCCTAACCTGATTTCGCCGACTACCCTTAACACAAACAAAACCACTCACCCTAACCCGATGAAGCAATAAATATATTAATGGAGAGGAGAACATGCTTTGTTAAATATATGTGAGGGGGGAGATGGTGGTGGGTGGTTGTCAAACCTGCAAACATATACGTAGTACTATTTAATTCCCCCTTGCACTAAAGTGTATATCCAGTTATCTCACTTATCGCAAAGCATAACTTCAAGTTGAAAGCTAACAGGTTCATGTATCCACAAGAAATAACGATTATTGCTCATGGTTGAAAGGTTCAACCGTGTTCAACAAGACGAAGTGGTGGTCGTCGGCGAGAGGGAAAACAAGGCTTCACCGTCTCGCACCAACCAAAGACAACAAACCCCTCCTCGTAGACCCTTGGAGTCGATTCGCCCGGACTCCTTCGATCCAAGAATTGATTCGCAACGCCTTGATCGAGCCCAGATCCATCAAAAACATCAAAACCCCTCAATCAATTAAGCACAACGATCTTAAATTCAAGGCCAAAACCCTCAATCAATCTAATTCAACCACAAATCCAACAAAAACAAGTTTCAATTTAGGCCATTTAATTCCAAAATTTTACAAATTTAATCAATTTAGAAAAATCTCAAAATTGGGGTTTATAGAAACTTTCTTGAGGATTCAATGGAGGAAGAGAGGAGGAGAGGTTGTTGGGCGAGGTCGGAGGGAAGGGATCGCGCGATGCTCTCTGGAGGACAAGCCATCGTTCTGGATGGTTGGTCGAAACGTGCTCGGGCGAGGAACCGCTCGCTTCTATTGGGTTGGGATGAGGGCTGGTGGTGGAGGTGTTCGATGGTGACGGCTGGGCAGACTGGCCGCTTTGATCTCTAGCTTGCACCTGTCGGCGACGACGACGCTCCTTCCTCTCCGGCGAAGGTTGTGCTCCTTCTCATGTTTGGCGCACTGTGATTTAGGTTTTTATTTAGTTTTCCCCACGCGCTGCACACTCCATAAGGTGGTGAGTTTGGGCTTCTTTTTCATTTTTTTTAAAAAAACTGTCCAATACACGTGGCGAAATATTATCCATCCATTCTATTTCGATTAAAGGCTCAGATTTGTGTACAAGGTACACCTTAAGGCTTGTGAACAAATGATTCATACTATATATATATATATATATATATATATATATAGGCAAGAGTTCCAGTGATACAAAGAATACGGTGAAACGAATGAATATTGTGTTATATTAATATGAATATGACATTATGTGGATATGAATATGTGAATATTGTGGTGTGTGGATATGAATATGGTGTTATTCACTTTATATTATTTGAATATAAATAATAACATATTCATATACCCATATTTAAATCATATTCATATTCACACAACATAATATTCATATTTATATATTCATATAACATAATATTCATATTCATATGGCCCAATATTCATTCGTTTCACCGTTACACCATATTATTCGTTTCATTAGAACATTTCCCTGCCTTTGTAATCCCGTTATATTTTAGTCGTATATCTGCTTACAAATAAGCATATACTTCCCCTTGGAAACGTGGAGTCACTTGTTAGGAGAGGGTCAACCCCTTAAACGGGTCACACGGTATCTAATCCAAATATAAAGTGACTGAGTTGATCGAACGAGATTAGGATAAAAAAAATAAAATAAGCATATACTGTATATCCCAAGTGTAAAATCTATTTATGATGGTTGAACTTTCGTGAAAGTTATTTAGGATTCATTGAATATTTTTTTCTAGGTCAATTAATTCTGAAGAGTAACTTTAATTTATTTCTCCAATTAAAATTTTAACTATAAAATCGGGCATTAAGTTATTGGATAAAAATAAATGATAAAAAATTATCGTAGTTTATTATGGATCAATCTCAATGATTCATTTGTGATTTGTTTCTAATTAAAAAAGAAAAAGAAAAAAGAGGAGAACTGATGTTTAGATAAAGGAAAGGTACAATAAGGAACTAAAGAAAATATATTACAGGTAGTAGCGGCCCCTCATCATACCAAAGGGCCTTCGACTCTTATACTCTGTAAGAAGGTAGGAAATATCCAGTCCCCACTCCCCATCACCACCATTTGTGATTGGTAAATTGTCAATATTGCCATTTGTGATTCGTGTTTTTTTTTTAATTAAGTTAAAGATTTGAAATGTGTCGAATCTATTCGATTATCGATCAATAGCATTATTTTGGATGATAGCATCTAGTTTCGGACGTGTAATAATATCCTTTATTGAGAGAAAATAGATTAGAAACACAATCAGATATGTCGTTGTGTTGGTATCTCTAAATATGTGGTCAAATCGGACCTTTTTAAAGTGCCAAAAATGTGATAGGTTATCGGAGACAACCAACATGGATCATTTTCCTAAAGTGGAGAAATCATCATAGGTATCATACATAATTATCGAAGTTTATTTTGAAAAATTTTAGCAAAGGTTTTCGCCAATTTATTCATATTGTTCTTTTTTCTCTTAGGTCTCAAAAGTATGATTTTCATGTTTGCTTATTGTAAGCTTCTTGTTTTTCCAATTAATTATGTGTTGCATAACTATTTTTCCAGGGTCTTTTTTATTGTTAATATTTTTTGGTTCAAAATTTGTTTTGTTTCTTTGATGCCAAATGCACCACCATATGGTAGCTAACTCTAAAATGATTGTTTGATCATCATATTTTACGTAGAGTTAATGTTCTGATTTGATTTCTTCATATCGGGGCCTTTTTTTTAGCAAGCATCTTGATATGAAGAAAGAGCTTCTGAAACGATCTTACTATCGAATAATGAAAACATATCTCATCCTTGCAGGGGATGTGTTAGCGTGGGTCTTTCTTCTTGACCTAGGTTGTTGGTTCTAAAAAATAATAGAACAATGCCTAATGACAAATGAATACACGCACACACATACCCGCACTCACAAACAAATACGCAATAGGTTATATACTGCAAAATAAAATATAACTGCTCCTTCAAAAGCGTGCGTAATTTTTTTTAATTAAGGCAAAATTTCGAGTATGGTCAACCGCGGTTATACCACCATCAAAGAGCCTCCTTACGAAAGAGATCATTGATCTCTGCATCAGATCTCCAACCTAAAGTATCTGAAGCCAAACTTAAGTATGTGATCTGATCTGCAATCTGATTGCCTTCTCCGAGCGTATAGGAGAACGAAGCCATGTCAAAGGATTGATAGAGAGCAAGCGAGTTAGAGTAGATCATCTCGATTTTCCACGGGCATCTTCGGACTCCTTTGAAGGTATTAATGATCGTCAAGCAATCACCTTCAATCTCGAGGCAAGTAATCCTTCTCTTCTGGGCTTCCAACAACCTGTTGTGCAGTCCAAGAGCCTTCGCTTGAAGCATTGACGCCTTCCCGCATCTACGAGCCCCAACCCCAACAACGCAACCAAGGGCATCACAGATGACACAGGCAGCAGCTGCATCTCTGGAAAGAATATTTGCTTAATCAAAATAAACCCTCCTTTGGTTTTTCCCATCTTATATTCTTTCGTTGTCTAGGGCTATGTTGTTGGGCATCATTTCTGTTGGTGAATCCTTCCTCTTCTAGGTCCATAACACATGTCTTTCTCTAACTCAATCTCTCATATTTGATAATGTTTATCCATTCTACCTCACCCCTAAATGAAAGGGGATCAAAAAGGATTTGTTCCTCGTTAACGAGACCCCACATAAAGAGAAAGCGAGAATAGATTTTTGATTTGGTGTTAGTTTTGTAAATATTTATGTAATAATTTCCTTGAATTTTCTATTTGTGTTATTAGTGTTTCGTATTATTCTTTCAATTTGTTGTTCCATCTTTCCAATAAATCTATGATTAGTTTGGAATTCAATAAATATGTGTGTTGCATCTTCATCAACATATATGGTTGCATAGTGCACATTCCAATGGTACATGTGCTCCTTTGTTTCTAAGTCTGATTTTAGTTGGTATTCCATCAATACAATTTCCCCGTAAGAATTTTTTTAATTTTTGGCAGACAATCAACCTTCTAAATCCACTCAAACGATTTTGTTGTATTCCGTCTTGTCTTTGTGACATATTTCTAAAGCACTTAATGTCGAAAACCATTCGATTCTACTCGGTTTTCAATGTAATCTATCTTCAATTTCATTTATTGGAATATGAATATTGATGATTTCCTCTACAATGTCCATTGGTATTGCTTCTTGTAGTCTATCCAAGTTCCATGTTTTGTTTGGTTTTATGTAGTGGTCGATTGTTTCTTGTTCCATTTCCTTGGTCTTGTAGTCGGATGTCTAACATATTCCTCTCATTAGTCAATCATTTGTCTTTCCAGAATCGTATTGTTTTTCCATTTCCAATCTGCCAGATTAATCCTCTATAGAATTCGTCTTTTATGTCCATAAACTTTGTCCATTGCCATTAGGTGTTATTTTTCTTCTTGTAATCCCATATGTTGACTTCTCTCATATATTCTTCCCTTATAATTTTCACCCATACATTTCGTGGTTCTGCTACTAGTTGCCAAATTAGTTTCATTTATAGTGCTTTGCTCATGTCCTTTGTCTTGTGGAGTCCTAACCCGCCCCTACATTTTGGTCTATAGATTTTGTCTTATTCGATCAAGGGTTTGTGCTTTTGATCATTATTCCACAAGAAATATCTATTTAGTTGGTCAAGTTCCTAGTTTATATTTGCAGGAAGCATGAAATTTTGCATTATATAATTTGACTTTGCAGCTAGGTTTGATTTCACTAATATGGCTCTTCCTTGTTGGTTAGTGTATTTTCCTTCCATTTTGTTAGTCGAATACTCATTTTTTTTCCTATTATCTCATTGAAGATTTTCTTGTTTACTCTATCATTTGTGATCGAGCATCCAAAATATTTTTCTAATGCAAATTGGTTTGTGATTTGGAAGACATTTATTTTTTTACCAAAGATTTAACAATATTCTTCTATTACTCTTTTCACTATTGTACGTGCTCCTTTTGCAAAGATCATGATGTCATCTGCAAATGACAGGAATGGTATCCTTGTTCCACTTCTAGATATCTGCAACCCATGTTATTCCTCTGCACCAATGATAGGAAAGGTATCCTCGTTCCTCACCAACAGGGCTAATTAGTGTTTTTTTACCGAATTCTGTGTGTATTAATGAAAATAACATGTGCTTTCCATATTTAAACCAATCAGGAATTTAGGACCCCTATTAATTTATTTTTTATACATGGTTACAATTTTACTTATCTATATATTAATTAAAACCAAAGCATCTACACCACGTGTCGTCCCCTCACGCAAAGTTATTTTTGTAAGGTATTATTTACACAATATCATTTAATTATGGTAATTAAACTATCTAATATTATTTACATAACATCATTTCTTAATATATTTTTAACCAATCTATATCTATATAAACTCTTAATTTAGAAGAGTTTAGGATGATGTGTCAATTTTAGAGGCATTTTAGGAGTTTTAACTAATCATATTTTTTTTGCCATTTTTCTTTGATTTTCTTTAATTCTTTTTTTTTTCTTCTTTATTCCTTTAATTCTCTTTTTTCTTTAATTTTAATAACTATCTATATCTATATATTAATTAAAACTAAAGCATCTACACCACGTGTCGTCCCCTCACGCAAAGTTGTTTTTGTAAGGTATTATTTACACAATATCATTTAATTATGGTAATTAAACTATCTAATATTATTTACATAACATCATTTCTTAATATATTTTTAACCAATCTATATAAACTCTTAATTTAGAAGAGTTTAGGATGATGTGTCAATCTTAGAGGCATTTTAGGAGTTTTAACTAATCATATTTTTTTTGCCATTTTTCTTTGATTTTCTTTAATTCTCTTTTTTTCTTCTTTATTCCTTTAATTCTCTTTTTTCTTTAATTTTAATAACTATCTATATCTATATATTAATTAAAACCAAAGCATCTACACCACATGTCGTCCCCTCACGCAAAGTTATTTTTGTAAGGTATTATTTACACAATATCATTTAATTATGGTAATTAAACTATCTAATATTATTTACATAACATCATTTCTTAATATATTTTTAACCAATCTATATCTATATAAACTCTTAATTTAGAAGAGTTTAGGATGATGTGTCAATTTTAGAGGCATTTTAGGAGTTTTAACTAATCATATTTTTTTGCCATTTTTCTTTGATTTTCTTTAATTCTCTTTTTTTTCTTCTTTATTCCTTTAATTCTCTTTTTTCTTTAATTTTAATAACTATCTATATCTATATATTAATTAAAACTAAAGCATCTACACCACGTGTCGTCCCCTCACGCAAAGTTATTTTTGTAAGGTATTATTTACACAATATCATTTAATTATGGTAATTAAACTATCTAATATTATTTACATAACATCATTTCTTAATATATTTTTAACCAATCTATATAAACTCTTAATTTAGAAGAGTTTAGGATGATGTGTCAATCTTAGAGGCATTTTAGGAGTTTTAACTAATCATATTTTTTTTGCCATTTTTCTTTGATTTTCTTTAATTCTCTTTTTTTCTTCTTTATTCCTTTAATTCTCTTTTTTCTTTAATTTTAATAACTATCTATATCTATATATTAATTAAAACCAAAGCATCTACACCACATGTCGTCCCCTCACGCAAAGTTATTTTTGTAAGGTATTATTTACACAATATCATTTAATTATGGTAATTAAAGTATCTAATATTATTTACATAACATCATTTCTTAATATATTTTTAACCAATGGGATTAATTTAAAACTTTTTTTTAATAAAGGTAATATTAACTATATAGTATTATTTCATTATATATTAATTACATAATATTATTTCATACAACTTTTTTAACAATCTATATCTATATATTAATTAAAACCAAAGCACCTACGCCACGTGTCGTCTCCTCACGCAAAATTATTTTTGTAAGGTATTATTTACACAATATCATTTAATTATGGTAATTAAACTATCTAATATTATTTACACATTATTAACATAATATCATCTCATAATATATTTTTAACCAATGAGATTAATTCAAAACTTTTTTTTAGTAAAGGTAATATTAACTATATGAACTATATAGTATTATTTCATTGTATATTAATTTCATGATGTATATTATAGTAATTAAAATATCTAATATTTTTTTTGAATGCAATCTAATGCCTACTATTAATCTATATGTAAATCTTTATATCTATACCTGTATCTATATATTTATTCTTAAAACATAAGAGTTTTAGCCTATGTTATCCTTGCCGTGTTTTTAATTATCTATTTAAACCAATCAAATATTTTTTCCTTTAATTATTTCTTCTTCTTTCATTTATCTCTTTAAATTAATTTTTTTCTTTTATTTTTAACACATTTACTAACTATCCATATATATTCTTAATACCAAATTTACAATGATATTTTTTTTTAAAGTTACAATGTTTTTATTATTTTTCTAACCAATAAGAGTGATTTAAAATTTCTATAAATTTTTATATATGCTAATTTAAATGAGTTTTTTTTTTAAAAAATATATAAAATACTTTCCATGATACTTTTGTGGTAATTATTTTTATGATTTTTATCCTAACTTTTATTAATATTTTATAATATAATTTTTTTATATTTTTTACAAAATCGCGCCATGGCGCGGTTACTGTACTAGTTTATATTTACAGTCGAAGACTAATAGCAAATTTCGCATATTTTTTGGATTTCCTAAAGTTTTAGAATATGAAATACAAGGAAAATTAACATAATTGTATTAAAGGGAATATAAGTTAATAGGTTAATTAGATCAACTTTGAAGTGAAACGAAATGTGTTAATAGAGTTCAATAAAATAAATTTTATTTTTATTTTTTTGCGTTGAAAGGTGAGTCATTGTTATAAACATCAATTTATGTTAGGGTTAAAGTGAAATATATTCATGAGTGAAGTGATAACACATAATAGGGTTCTACACTGAATGATGAATCGTTATTATAAACAACAGTTTATATTAGGGTTAGGGTAAAATATATTCACGAGTGAAGTGATAGCACATAGTAGGGGAATAAGGCTGACTAGGGGGTATACTTTAGAGTCGCTATTTAAAACAACGACTCTAGCCTTTAAAAAAAATTAAATAGGGGTGTTGCTATATACACCGCAAATCCGGATTAAGGATTTGCACGTCCTTAAGGACGTGCAAGTCTGGGACTATGCACGTCCACTAGCAAAGGCTTGCACGTCCTTAACAACGTTCTTGCACGTCCTTAAGGACGTGCAATACTTGCACGTTGTTAAGGACGTGCAAACCCTAGTAGGGTTTTAGGGTTTAGGATTTCCGAGGGTTTTGTAATGTTAATTGATAAAATTGAAGTGTTAGCTAGTGGAGTTGAAGGATTTCGGGTAAAATTAAATAGAAAACAATATTTGTTAAGGTTTTCATTCGGATAATATGCGAATAACGTTACAACGACATACACACGCACTGATAGTATAAAATCATTGTGTTTCCTATTAAAATATTACTCAAGCCTACAAACTAGTATAATTGTATAACAAGTAAGTAAGAGGTCGATCTCACAGAGAATAAAGTATTTCTAAGTAATGTCTATTTATAAATTATAAGAGAAGATGGATTTGTGTGATTTAAGTTAATAAGGTTAGTTAAAAAAAACAATTAAGAGATAGTAGAGTGCTAGGCCAAACGAGTCCTAACTAAACCTTTACTCTGAGGCAAAATTATAACACGACTAAGAAATACCTGAAAAGTAGCATCAAACGTAGAGATATATAATTGATATGCAAGTTATCAACACACGGGTGATAGTTGTACGTATAGTTGACTTCTTACGAATCCAATTATTCCAATGAGGACCAAAGGGACGCGATTGCTACTATAGATCAAAGTTCGCACAGAGAACAAACAACCATATGGGTATGTTAATTCAACTAAGTTGGCCAAACCAAGAGAAATTAAACACAATAGTATTGAAACATAAAGAAATCAACACAATTCAGTAGGAATTAAGAACGAGAAATAAAACTCACAAATCAACCAAACATGATTCGAGTTGTAGGCAAAACACGATGAGTTTAGTTGCTCATGATTCGAAAGCTAAAAACTCTAATTTCTCAAGTGCAAAGATGATCTCAAACTAACCCTAATACATCCTTAAATAAGGTCTAAAGTCGGCAAAATAATAAAATATTTAGAATCCCTAATTAAAACAGTTCTTATGGTTTCGTACGTAATCCAAACAGCCCAAAGGTTGCGCCTAGGCCACGGGCGCGGCTATAGCGCGACTGTTCCAGCAACTCACCAAAAGTTCCTCTAGGAGGTTGTAGGTAGAAATGGCAATGAGTTGGGTGGTGGGTGAATGGATCCTCATTTCACTCGATCCACCATGGGTATGCCATCACCCCACTCAACCCACCATCCATATCCATTTCACCCACCACCGAGTGATCGGGTTGGATGAGTGAAATATGAGTGGTTTTTCGATTATGCTCGATCACCACTTCGGCGATACAAAGACCAATGACCACCACCAATGCACTCTACCATCACTCAGAATATCAACTTGAAGGCCTCGACATAGCAGCTCTTTGGGAAGTCGCTCAAAACGTCGCCGGAAAATTCTGCAGAAACGTGATCAACAATCTGTCTTTTTGGCTCCGCCTTCGTCACCACAGTGATCTGACACCATGTATTTCTATTCCAACATGCACCTTGCAGCACCCTCTGTCGTTCCCAACTCTCCTCATGCTCAGAAGAGCTTCAAGGCGCTCGTACCATAGGCCCAAAATTGACTGATGAGTAGTTTTTTTAAATGTAAGAAAATCTGCTCAATAGGCGATTTTGGGGCTATGGTTTGAGCGCCTCAAAGCTTCTCTGACGAGGTAGAGTTGTGAACTATAAAAGGTGCTGCAAGGTACATGTTTCAATAGAAATCCATGGCGTCGTAGCATTGTTGTGATGAAGGCAGAGCCCGAAAGATAGGTTGTTGATCACGTTTTTGCAGAATTTTCCGGCGACGTTTCGAGCGACTTTCCGGAGAGCTGATGTGTCGGGGCCTCCAAGGTGATATTCTGGGTGATGGTAGAGTGCATTGGTGGGTGGTGGTCGTTGGCCTTGGTATCACCGGAGTGGTGATCGAGCGTAATCGAAAGTTTCGAAATGGACGGAGCTTGGAGAAGGAGAAAGACTAAGAGGGACACTTTTTTTTTTAAAAAAAAAATCAAAGGTAAAACGCGGCCTGATTTTTTTAAAAAAATCAGGCCGCTTTTTACATATAAAATTTTCTTTTTTTTTAATTGAAAAAAAAAGAAACGCGGTTTTAAACCTCGTTTCTTTCTTACATGGCATAGAACCGCGGGTTCTTATCGCGTTTCTTTTGTTGATATTTTTGAAATTTCAATTTCAAAATTTTAGGAATAAAACGCGGCCCCAAGTCGCGTTTTTTTTATTTATCTGACATCAAAGAATATTTTTGTAAATAGTTTAAAGTGTGAATATTTATGTAAATATTTATTTTTGGATGAATATTTTGAAGAAAAAAAATTCGTATATACGTAGTATATTTTTTTTTTCCTAGTTTGAAAAGTAAAATTATTATTTAAAAATAAAATAGAAAGAGTCATTACGGAGTATTCCCCTCCCAATTGGGCCCACCACGAAATCCTCCTACAACCCTGCCTCTCTGCCAACAGAGGAAGCCAACACAAACCACAATAAGCTCTGAATCAGTAAATCCATGGATCCTCTCAACCCCCCTACGAACTCTCCTAAGCGAATTTCGGAGGCGAAATCCCCTATGAAGTCGCCTCGTAGTTTTCCGGAGATGAAGTCGCCTGCGATGAAGTCCCCATGGAGAACTCCCGAGATGAAGTCGCCTGTAAGGTTCACTATGGGGAGACAATCGTCTCTGGCGCCGAACGAGTGGCCGGCGGACGAAGAGTACTTCACTGACGGCGGCGAAGGCGCCGCGGCGGAGATGGAGGTCGGAGTCAGGCTCATGTTCCTGGCGAATGACGGGGATTTGGATGGAATTCGAGAGATGCTGGATGCTGGCGTTGACGCTAATATCAGAGACATTGATGAGAGGACGGCTCTTCACATCGCTTCTTGCCAGGGTCAAACCGACATCGTTCGGTTCTTGCTCGGCCGTGGCGCTGACGTTGATCCCCGGGACCGCTGGGGTAGCACGGTAAAATCCACTAGTATCTTACAGTTGCAGTTTTTTTGGCCCACAGATATGGTTTTTGAATTTGTTTCTCTTGATAACTAATTACTTGTTGTCTATCCATGTTTCAAAACTTGTTCATCAGCTGACTTTATTGCTTCCACAGTTCCATGATTTAGGTCTCTATGAGACCTCCCGAGTATATTGACGGATACGAAATTGGGGAAAACATTCGTAATTAGGCCACCTGTAAACCCAATATGTAAAGGACGACATGCCATTTTTGTTGATGGTACACCGTACATCCACGATTGGCTTATGTGAACATTAAATTGTCCTATTTTATCAAGTTGATTGTGACTCGATAGGGGCTTAATGAGACAAATATACCTAAATAGGCCACTTGCAAACACAATTTGCAAAAATAGTCATCGGTGACAGATATGATATTTGTATAGGTCAGAAGGGCAACATGTTGGCCTATTTGTGCAAGTTACACTTTGAATTGGTCCACTTTTGCAAGTTCCTGCTATTTCCCTCTTTCCCTTGTCACATTCATTTTTTTAATTTTAATTTTTTTGCTTTTATCCCCTTTTAAGTTTGTAATCAATGATTTTCAAACTCAGAATTCAGTTTTGTTGCAATGTTGCATGATTAGATTTGTTAAAACGCCACCTTTCTGCCCTCTTATTCCATCAGACTCATCTTGTTCTGGCTTTCTTATATTCAGTTTCTGCTATTTCCCTCTTTCCCTTGTCACATTCATTTTTTTTTTTTTTGCTTTTATCTCCTTTTAAGTTTGTAATCAATGATTTTCAAACTCAGAATTCAGTTTTGTTGCAATATTGCATGATTAGATTTGTTAAAACACCACCTTTCTGCCCTCTTATTCCATCAGACTCATCTTGTTCTGGCTTTCTTATATTCAGTTTCCACAGCCTCTTTAGCTTACTTGACGCATTGGGCTTGTTCTTTACTCTTTTGAGGTTTTAATTACGATATCATTTATCCACGTATGATGTATGTAAAACTTATGGATAAATTTTGACCTAAATTACAATTGGTGGAAAATTAGGCTCATTGAGTATTGCTGTATAAATTCAAGAGTTAAGGTTCTAACTTCCAACTAAGTTCAATCTTTTTCTGTCTCTATTTGGACATATTTAAATATACGATATCATACTTATTCTAATGGCTGTGAGGCGGAAATGTATTGGTCTTACCTATATCCTAAGAGTGGAAAATATTTCAGCTGCTTTTCTCCTAGATACCTATATGCTTGATACGGTTATAGCATGAAATTCGGGAGAAGAATTTTATGATGATAGAGCGGATGTTTGCCTTAATTTCAATAATCTGGAAAAAGGTCCTTGTACTTGATGGAGAATTTGGTTATCGTGCTCAAAATGGTGATACATATCGAGTGCCTAGTGGATAAAGGGAATTTTGGAAGTGTTTTGCACTCAATCTAATGGAGAGGAGGGAATTGGTGTTAATGAAGAAAAATAGGACTTATGGTATGGCTATCCGCCCTTTTAAAGTTTAATATGAGCTGCTTGGGCTTGCACTTTATTTCTTGGAAACTTGAAGTTGGCAACAGTTGAGTTAGAACTTGTCATCTTTTTTTTTTCTTTCTTTTGAGGACCCTATAGGCTCACTCTATCTCCAAGCACACTACACCGGCAAACTGTAAACATGTGAGGAAAATAAATACGCCACACTTCCCACATGCTTATCCACAAGACAAAAGCTCTAGTGCACTTTGAGATTTGGATGAATGAATAACTTGTCATTTTAGTCAAATGAGGTATTTCCAATTTGAGCTGCCTGTGTCTGTGCTGTCAGTGACTCAGTGTGTACTTTTGTAAAAGAGAATTTGCTCTGTCAGCTATATTTCAGATTTCAGTATCACCTGCTAGTGATCATGCTAGTGCAAAATATGGGTTCTAATTAGTTTTCTATTAATGATGGATTGTGCTTACAATCAGCCCCTTGCAGATGCAATACATTATAATAATCAGGATGTGATCAAGCTTTTGGAGAAATACGGTGCAAAACGTCCAGTATGTATACCATATGGCTGTTGCTATGTGCTGCTTCAGCATTCCTTTAGAAATTGACCTTTTATCATTATAGTTCGGTAATTGCTCATCATTCATCGATATTTTCAGACACCCCCCATGCATGTTCTAAGTGATCGCGAAGTCCCTGAGTATGAGATAGATCCCATGGAGCTTGATTTTACAAAAAGCTTTCACATAACCAAGGTGCCACTAAGTCTTGTTTTTAAGTCTGTTATACTTTTTATCATTCTTTCTACATTTGAGATACATATGAATCTCGCCCTTCATTGGTTGCCTTTCAGAGAGAAGTGTTTGAGCTGGAAAGTTGCACCTCTGTTTATCTTTCTGCCACTAAATTTATACACCTATGAAACTCACAGTTACATTGCTCATATTCATTCCCGCATATCCCTTCCTGTCATCTATTAACAATTGGTGTGACTGGTATCCACATCCATGACATGGCTCAAAACCCCTTGATCCAACACTATTATGTTGATGCAATTTTTCTTACTCTTGATTACCAGGGGACATTTTGTGTTGCATCATGGCGTGGCATTCAAGTTGCTGTCAAAACAGTAGGGGATCATGTTGTCATGGATGGAGAGAAAATGTGAGTTTGTCTTTATCTCTCTGTTGCAAATTTGATGAAGTGATGGCTTGATCTAGACTCTGGAGTCGGCCTATACTGTGACATAATTGTGCTCATATCTCTGGCACCAGAAATTACCACCCTCAAGCTTTTTTTTTACTAGTTACTAAGATATCTAATCAATCCATCATTTTGCACAATGATGTAATTTATTATTTACTAGTAAAAGCAATACTCCATAAGATTTAGCCATTTATGTTTAGGGTGGCTGTTGCAAATAAAATATATCAATTTTGGGTGGTTAAATAAAAATTTCAAAATAAAGGGTTGTTTTGTGAAAAGTAGTGGGTGTAAAGAGTGTTTAAATGAAGTTGGTATTTTTCTGTTACCTTTGTTAACTGATCAACCTTAACCAAGATTAATTTTATAGTACAGTTATGAACATTTAGTAATCGAACTATTGGTTAACTGAATTTTATGGGACTGGTAATGTTTTGATAATGATTGTGAGCACATTCTGTGTTCCGGACCTTCTGGTATTAAGTGGGTTACAATGTAATCTTGTGTAACCTGTTAGCACTTACGAACTTAAAATATTTCCTTTTCAATGTTGTATGATGTTTTTTTTCCTAAACCAAAACTTAAGTTGGATCCACTTTGTGAGCTCGACTAATCTCAAAGGAGCGGGCCTTGACAAAGCCCCGGATGTACCATTTTAAATTTAAAAGAGGGCCCCCTATTGGGTAAATGATCAGTGACCACCATATCAGGGACTTGAAGTAGTGATCTCAAAGAAAGCTCTGGCTTTTAATATGCCTTTTCGAGCTGAGCCATCCGGAGATGGTTATGTTGTATGATTTTGGTTGTTTTATCTTGATAGAATATAGCCCAACTAATTGTTTACTTTCTGAGTGTGCAGAGAGGCATTTAGGGATGAGTTAGCATTACTCCAACAAATACGCCATCCAAATGTTGTACAGTTTTTAGGAGCTGTAACCCAAAGTAGCCCGATGATGATCATCACAGAGTACTTGCCTAAGGTTTATCCTTTTCTCGGGATATCTTAAATCCAGTGATGTCTATTATTTTTCTATAATATGTTCATTATGTTGCTTACATACATGTATATATAATGTTCCCATATCCTAATTTAATTAATTAGTTTCATAATGTTAAATCATGATGATAGGATCGGAGGATCTCTGAAGTTAACGTGCAAAAATCTCGCACCCAAACTTTAGGCACATGCTGACTCGTGCTATAAATTTTGATAA
The DNA here is from genome assembly GCA_963922045.1 of Persicaria maculosa. NCBI lineage: Eukaryota > Viridiplantae > Streptophyta > Magnoliopsida > Caryophyllales > Polygonaceae > Persicaria > Persicaria maculosa. The sequence goes on from OY998270.1 coordinate 51,674,202, forward strand.
CATATTGCAGGGAATGGGATACTTAGGAATTATGTATCATGACTCAATTTGATACATACCCTGGCTGTAAGAAAAATAGATTGATATGTTGGGCTGATGTAGTACTTCATATAAACTATACAAGATCTTATTGCAAATAAAAGTTACCCCATTTCATCAATGTTCTGTCTGTCATGCCTTTTTTATGCTCATTTCATGATTAGTATAGTAAAAAATAAATGGAGATATCTATTATCTATATATGTGCGTGTGCACATATTGTTGCTTTAATTGAAGGTTGTGTCAATATTTTTCATGCTTAGTGTCAGTTATCAATTCTGTATGAACTGTGGCTAAAAAAATTTATCTACTTTAGTCTCAATTTCTTATTTTATCGGGATATTATAAAAATCTGTTTGTTCCCTTAAATATGCATGTGATTGAGTAATACTCTATATCTCTAGGGGGATCTACGTGCATTCTTGGAACGAAAAGGAGCATTGAGACCATCAGTTGCTGTGAAATTTGCACTTGATATAGCCAGGTATTTTGTGTATCTTATAATTAGCTCCAACTGTCATTTTTATACTACTTCCTTTATGAATTCTTGCTTCCTGCATATGAATGGTGATGATATATGGAGGTATATTTCAGTTTTCTGTATTTTCTTCAATGTGTATATCAAAATATCTGTTCATTATTTTGAATCCTAAATCTAGCCCTAGTTACTTTCTTTCAACCAATAATATTGTTTAACTAGGGTTGCTTTCAAGTTATATTTTATTTAGACACTGAAGGAACTGTTATTTGGATTATATTCTTTCTCAGTTTCTCTGGCAGAAGCTCTGTTTTAGTTTTTTTTTTTTTTAATTTTCTTCTGCCAGTTTTAACTTGTGAGAGCACTTATTTGTATTTTTAGAAATTAATGAATCACAACCATGATACTATAGAGAAATGAAAAAAGGTATTTAGATGTTATTTGAGCAGAGAGTAAGAGTATCTTGTCTGGAAACAAATTGTAATGCTAGATTGTGAGCATTTTTTATGACGAGCCTTTCCTTTGATGGTAGTTGATGATGTGAGTATTGTTTGCTAATGCGAAAACACTGTGTTGCAGGGGAATGAATTATTTACATCAGCATAAACCCGAAGCAATAATTCACCGTGATCTTGAACCTTCGTACGTCTCCGGTTTACCTCTTGCTTTCTACTTCAATTTAGTATTTGAATTTTGTGTACTCAACAAAGGTGAATTTAGAGGTCCAGAATTTCATAGCCTTCTTTTGTTCTAATGGTGGCAGCAATATTCTGAGGGACGATTCTGGGCATCTAAAAGTTGCAGACTTTGGGATCAGTAAGGCACAAAAAGCTGCTAAGTCTGTTAAAGGGAATAGAAGTGTGACATTTCAGGAATCTTCTTGTGAGTGCTTTCAGGAATCTCCTTTGATCATCTTGATTGTCTGTTGATTTTATTCTGGATCTTCCATAAGCTCATTTCCTGCATGTTCTTGCACATGTTGATTTCATCTGGAAATGGTGCTCCTAGGAAGGTTTAGTATAGTTACTTACTGTGGTAGCTCTTAGTTACTGTTTTGACTTTCTATACGAGAACTGTATATTGGTTGCTAACAAACCTGATGAATATATTGGTAACTAGAGCGGGCAAAATATGACCCGACCGGACTCACCCGAACCCAAACCCAAACCCGACCAAAATCTGAAAATCTAGTATCATGCACAACCCAAACCCAACCCCGACCCATTTTGATCCGATACTCGAATGGACACGAACATAGACAAACTTGACCGATCCGTCCTTGACCCGACCCGAACAAGACTCAACTCATCCATATAATTACTTTAATTGTCTTATTTTTAAATATTCAAATACTGTGAATTACATATAATGAGACCTAATATAGTTAAATAAATTATGTTTAATAGTCAATTATTAAGATAAACAAAAATAATCATCATTTTATAATAAAATTAAATGCGACCCGACTTGACCCAAACCGACCCAACCCAACCCAAAATCCATTTGAACCGAACTTACCCGACCTGAAAACTCACCTGACCCGATCCGAACCTGACCGAACATAAAATATACCTGACATATGATTGAACCCGAATGGGTATACCCGAACCCGATCCGAACCCCCCGATTGCCACTTCTATTGGTAACTATGATAATTTATTCTCTCCAAAAAAAAAAAATGATGTTTGAGGCAGTTTGTGGACTCATGACACACACTGTTTGAACGACTTCTTGGGCTTGCTAATATAACTACTTTTTCTGCAGGGAGATATATGGCTCCGGAAGTTTTCAGAAGTGAAGAATATGATACCAAAGTTGATGTCTTTCCATTTGCCTTGATTTTACAAGAAGTAAGAGTGCTTTCTCTCTCATGTATATTTTCATATTTATATTCTTGTGTGCAGATAAGGTATTATTTATTTATTTCTTCTTATGCATTAAATGGCCTAGCTACCGGTACCCCCTGTTTTTAAAAATTGTGACAGTTCAAGTTAGATCTTTTATAGTTGTATGAACTAAATGTGAAAATTCAATGCTAATGGTCACCAATTAATGAAGTTTGTGATAATGAACGTATCTTCTCCAGTTTTCAGCATCTAGGGATATTTTCTTTTAAATAGCTCAATATTTTTCGTTATAAAGTTTCGATTTGCAAATAATTAATTCTAGAGTCTCTCTTCCTTGCATTTACCATGGTTATTGTATATGCTCTTTGGAGGACTGCCTTGCAAAGGAGGTTATAACAGACTTGATCCTGCCTGATCTGATTTCGATATGAGTTGGTATAATATTGGCAAGGATATTATTGAATCTGTAGATAGTTTTTTTGCAATAGCAGATAACTTCCTCACGCTGATGCCATGGTTGTATATTCACCCTTTAGCTTTTGGTAAGTGATGGTAATCCTATATTTTTTCTACTGGAAACTTCTGCCCCAGGTATTGGGGAATTTTTGAATCAGAAAGAAAACAAGACGTGTTTGGTAGTTCATAGAACAAGGACTCTACTTGGGAGTTGGACCTCCTTCATTAACTTAGCACAGATGAATGGGATTGGGGAAAAAGATCTAACATGAGATTTTTCTGTGTGTTTGTTTTGCAATATCCTCTTTCAATTTGGCAAGTGATCAAATGTATATTTGAGCTAGGTTCATTGCTGGTATAATAGATTGATATCTACCTTGATGGTTGCATAAGACAGATTATGTAGGCAGTAGCTTCAGGCTGACTTGTGTGTTTTGATATCTTGGATATGCCTCGATGAAGGGTGCAATTCTCTCTTGCTTGGAGGACTGAAATTAGATATTGACCTCTTCCAATATTTGCAATCATCACTTGATTCGTGGACGATGAAATATTAACCTCTCAATCAAAAGGAATTATGGGAATGAGAGACATAAATTACCATGGAAATCTCTGTAGCTGAAGTATCCATACCATTGTTTTCCTAATTAGTAACACAACATTGCTTAGATGATTAACTGAATTGTTTGCATTATTTTGTGGGACTTTTCCATAGATGATTGAAGGCTGCCCGCCATTTTCATCAATGCTGGAAAGAGATGTCCCTAAAGCATATTGTGCTGGAGATCGTCCACCTTTCAGAGCTCTGCAAAAGAATTATCCCTATGGATTAAAAGAGTAAGTCCTTTATTATCCAATCTGCGTCCTAAAGAATTGCACAATTACTCAATATCCTGCCAGAACAGCTGCATATATATTTTTCCTCAGAGGAACATGATAAGTAATCTCTAAATAAAAAAACTAAAAGCAGAATTTAGTGCTTTAGTACAAGTCATCTCCATGTAAAACATATGATATGACCATCCAAAAATTTGGATTCCAAATGACCATTGGCTTATTTCTCAAATGGATCACATGAAGGCTTGTGCAGGTGATGCAATTCACAACATATAGTTCAACACAAAGAAAGTAGTTTTGTAGGGTCCCCTCAATTGAAAAGATTTGTGACTGAATGATTTTGCTCACAGGCTAATTGAACAATGCTGGAATGAGAAGCCTTATAAAAGACCTACATTTAGCCATATTATCAAGAGCCTTGAAGAGATTGCCATCAGACTTGAACGAAAGAAGCAAAAGGTATTCCAACGCATTAGCCACAACCGAGTGCTATATCATGTTTTCCTCATTGAGCACGAATCAATCTTGTGTTGTCTGTGACAATATGCCGCTATTTGTTGAAAACATGAAATGGCTCCTCAATTTGCTGCATGAACTTTAGTTGAATGCGTGTGGAAAGATCTCATTTCAATGAACAATAGCAAGTCCTGAGAAATTGAATTACTCAGTATAATGTATTCTTTCACTTTAAACCTAGTCCATGTCATTGAATCTGCAGTTCTATTTTCTATGGAAATTGAACTAAGAAAGGAATTGCTTCTTTAAGAAATTTGTGTGGCCATATGTGACACTTTTGCTAAATTGATGAATCTACAAGATGAAATTTGTGTTCAGCTTGAGGTTGAAATGCCTTCTCATCAGAAAATGCTTAGTAGAAAAAACTCAAGCATGCAGGGATACCAGTTTGTTTTGAAAAAACCTTTCGATTTAATTTTGTTAACTGGTAGGATTTAGATAAAACTCCAGTGTGGAAATAAGGGGTTTATGCTTGGAAACAAAGAAATGATCTCTTTCCCTTGCTGTTTGGTTTACTATTGGCTTTGGTTTCTTTTATTTGCTACTTTCAGTGCTTGCTTGATCCTAAGCCTCGTTTCATAAACTCACATGGCTTTCATGCCAAACATCTGCTTGATAATGCACATTCAAACTTGTTTCCTGCCTTTCTATATGTACACTAATCTTTTGCTTTGATATTTGCAGTTGCATTTCACTTGCCTCAGTTGCTTCCGGACCATGAGAAGTAGGATGGAAAAAGATGCAAATCCTCCAAGCAGCCATGCTTCAATCTCTATAATCAGCTGACCAGAGGCCAGTTCGATATGTGAATGCATTTTCATCATTGATATACTAGAAAGCTCACCTTTTCTCTTGACGTGTTTGCATTGTCCATCAACCTCCTTGGTTAGAAGCGAAGCCATGCTTCTCTTCCCGGGATGCAAGTTTCCATCTACTGTGCGGGTTGCTTCTCGTTTCATGGTAATTAAATTCTGTTTTGTTCATAAATCCATGGAAATTGGGTGCTGGTTCAGATTTACAACTATCCATTTTACTTGTGTATTCCCTCCTCAACTTTCCTGCACAAAATTCTCATAATTAGAACATAAGATTGTACATAGGTTTCAAGTGCATTCGAACTGCTACTTGCAGGCAGTGATTGCTAAGTTTTGCTGGTTAATGAATTGTGTCTCGTAGTTCCGTTTCAATTTTATTCATGTAACCGCAACTGTGCCTTGTACATGTATTTCAGAAGGCAATTTTTTTGTTATACATTTTGGCGTGTATATGTAACACAAATTGATGTTATTTGCTGATAATATTTGTTTCCTCTCAGCTAAGAAACTTGGAAGTTTTCAAGCCAAAATTTCTTTCAGATGTCATATCACAGGTTCTTTAGCAATTCCATCAAGAATTCATTTCAGCAAAAGGAGTGAATCAAGAATTGGGTTTTCAGTACGATTGGCCGATTGGGCATCGGACAAAACCAACTGTCTTGCCGATGTGCAGTGGTGGAGTCAGAAAATTTTCGAAGGGGCACAATTATATACGTACAAAATCGTTTTGGATTAAATTGACATAAAGAAATATATATATAATACGATAATAAATGATGTTATTTTAAGATAAAATGTTATCGGTTTATGATAAAATGCTATTATTTTTTTCACGCCTAAAAAAATAAATATAAATATATGAATGAAATATCCGGGGAAAAAAATTAACTAAATAAGTATAAGAAACGTGTTATAAAACCATAGATTTATGATGGATGTTTCACCTCCCACCCATTCACCTACCTAAACTCCCACATGGTGGAAAACTAAAGGATGACCATTTATGTCTTACTTATCTATTCCTTGTCATCTAAGCCTATATAAGACCTTGTAACCTTACTTGAGAAAACACAAGCAATAGAGATGACTTCTCTCTTTCTATTTCTCCTTTCTACTCTATTATTCTTTCACATATTATAACAAAACGCAATATAATAAGTATTAAGTTAAGATTATGGTGTTATATGAGTTGAGTAGCTAGAGTTAGACATGGCCACGGGTCATGGGTCGGAGGGTCATGGGTCGGGCGGGTCCGACCCGTTGACCCGGCGGGTCGGACCCGTGGCCATGTCTAGCTAGAGCTTGATTCGAGTTTTGCTCAATAAAATCTCAGCACGAGTATCATTCACAAAATGAGCTGATTATGATCACATTTTTATGCTCGATTCAAAACTCGATTCAAACTCGATCAAATGGCACAAATTTTGTGAAGTTTACAAATTTTCTTTTAAGTTACTATGTCTTGAGCAAGTAAGATTGCATAATACTTGGAAAAAAAAACTTAGCTCAAACTAGGGTTGCTCAGAATCTGGCCCGGCCCGAAAACCGAGTTGAAACCGAACCGAAAAAGTCGGTTTCGGGCCGGCCCGACATTTCTCGGTTCGGGCTTCGGTCCTATAAAATCAAAATTCGGTTTCGTGCCAAAAACCGTAACCGAACCGAAAAATTCGGTTTTGGCCCGAAAAATCGATTCTTTTTTTAATTAACCCTAATTTGACAGCGCCTCTCCTAGTCTCCACTCTCCTCTAGTCCTCTTTTCCTCTCCCGAGTCCAGTGTCCAGAGTCTCCAGACCCTCTCCTCCTCAGCGCCTCTCTTCCTTGACTCTCTTGACTTCCTAGCCCTGCCCAACCGTAGCCCATTGCCAGCCGTACTCGACGTTGTCGGATCTCGCAGCCAGCCTCACGCAGTCCCCCTCCCGCAGCAGTTGCGCAGTAGAACAGGCGCACAACGACTCGATGGGAGCGACTGAGCGAGGTGAATTTGAGTGACTTCCTACTGTTTTTTTGAGCTTTTCATTCGATTTGAGGCGAGTTTGGGTCTGGATTCAGCTCTGTTTACTCCCTTTGATTCGGCTTTGGATTTTGAGCTTTTTCGTCTCTTTGATTCGAGTTGGTGAAATGAATGGACGGGGGCAGCGCTCAGAGATCTGGTTTGTGTTGGCAAGGTGGAGATCCGATTTGTGTCGGCGATGAGGATCTGGTTGGTGGCAAGGTCATGGTAGCACCGTAGCGGCGATTTGGAGTAGGGGTTGTCCTCTGAGAGTCTGAGGGCATCTGCTCAAAATTCTCTTGATTTTATTTGATTGAATTTATCAATCTATTATAAATTCGAAAGTTTATAGTTTTTTTCAAAAACAAAGGGTAGGTTATTCGGTCTTTTCGGTTTTTTCGGTCCTAAAACCGAAAAGACCGTAACCGAATTATCGGTTTTCGGTTCGGGCTTCGGTCCTTTTCCCAAAAAAATTCGGGCCGTCGGTTCCGGCCCGAACCGTTTGAGTCGGTTCGGTTCGGGCCGGTTCGGACCGTTTGCGCCACCCTAGCTCAAACTCGTTCATTTACTAAACAAGCCGAGTATGAGCTCAAGTTCAAATATAGGTTCGACTAAAGCTCGACTCTAAATATAATCAAGCAATACTAGACTTGCATGACTCAAATAACAACCCTAGTCAATATATAACTTGTTGCATTCATAACATATAATAATGTATAACTTGATATAAAATTTTTAAACTTGCGTAACTTCTTATCTAATTGTTGAAATGAATAGTATAATCTCTCATTTCGAAGCTCTCGAAATGAATTATAGTAAGTGAATGTTAATTTAAATAAAATATAAAAGCATTATGGTCTGTTGAAATTAACAAAATTAAAGTGATTAATATAACTTTAATTTTTAAACAGTCATAACTTTTTACTCATATATACGTCGGATTAGAGCGTATTATATATCAAAATGAAACTATCGACGAGAAGAATATACCTAGATAGTTCTTGAAATGAGAGGGGGCACGTGACCCCCCTAGGCCCCTCCCTAACACCGCCCCTGCTCATGTGTGCTCATTTACTGATGCATACGATTCGTGTTGCATCTTCGAATGGATTTTGAAACAAGATGCTAGGTAAAAGGTTTCCGGGTTTTGGCTTCATACGATACTATGACATTAATGTTACAAAGTAACAAATTCCCTTAAAAAAGTACATCAACTATAAATTTGTCTCTGCCTATTCTTTTTGAACCTTTTTGCAATCACACTTTATGGAATCCACTTATTCCAGCAAATGTAACATGGGAATTGATTGATCCCTTCCTTTAGTTAGCAATTTTGGGTTACCAGCTGGGGAGTTGATTCAAGTCAGCATTTATTCTTTGCTTGAGATGTAAGAGATCACCAATGCCTACAAGTAAAACACAAATAGATTCGGTTTGATTCATTTTTGTACCAACACTTCAGATCTCACAAATAAATTTTTGGGTTGGTAGTGCTTCTGGTTTCACATCATCTCCCAACAAAGCAAGGGAGATAGAGGCTTGCAAACTTCAAATTTGACAGCAAAAAATGGGGCTTCTTGCAGTGATTCTTTGGCAATTGGATGCAGTGATTGGGTAATCTTCTTTTTACAATTTATTCTATGAACTCATTGATAGATACTGATTTATTATCCTCCTGATTTTAGAGTCATTCGTTGGGCGGTTAAAGAAGTCTCACGCACATATTAAACTTTTATATTATAAGATGAATCCCGAAATTGATGCATTGTGGCTTCAAGTTTATTATTCGAGTATACTTTTCAAATCGGGTCACATTTTGACATGTCTATATAGAGTTTGATGTTTTTACTCTTGCGTGATGGAACAGGCCCGTGGTGATGCTTCTCTATCCTCTGTAAGTGCATTGTATATTGCATACATATATCTACATTGTGAATCTCCAGTTTTTTTTTTCCTGAATCATTCAAGCAATGTAAACTTAAAACAGATATTCATCAATGAGAGCCATAGAGAGCCCTACCACACTGGATGATCAACAATGGCTAACCTATTGGATCATCCACTCTTTACTCACACTCTTTGAGCTCTCCTGTTGGAAAGTTCTCCAGTGGTAAACAAAATTTTACTCAAAACACCCCCAAATTATTTATTTTTACTACAAGAAATAGATCTCTATGTAGCTGTAAAACAATGGATGGGTTGCAGGTTTCCAATCTGGGGATACATGAAGGTACTACTCTGTATGTGGTTGGTGCTTCCTGTATTCAACGGTGCTGCCTACATATACGAGAACTACGCGCGCAAGTACATCAAGTTTGCAGGCTCAATTCCTTCCATCTACCCAGAGAGTCAGAGGAGGGCTCTCCAGCTGATGTCTCTAGACGCAAGGAAGTCGGTTGAGAGATACATAGAAACCTATGGCCCTGATGCATTTGAGCGAGTTGTCCGAGCTGTAAGATGCACGTTTTTCTATTTATAAGTTGGGAGTTCTTAGTTGCACATAAAAGGAAGGCTTCCTAATTTCTCTACTGGATTTTACTGCAGGCTGAAAACGAAGCAAGAAGGCCAATGTAGAAGATGAAGAACACTGGCTTTACAGGCTCACGAGTCACGAGTTATTGTCCAAGTAGCAGGATAACTGAATTATGTATATAGAGATGAGTTTTAACACACTTCAATGTAATATATAGCACATATTTAGATACCGTGTGATTGTATGCGTTCGTCAACCTCTCTTAAGATTCAACAATAACAAAGCCATTAGAGCTTGAAGTGGTTTTATTGAAATAATGCTTCTGAGGTTAAACAACACGATATGCTAAAGGATGAAGGCAGGGTGACTGAAGCGGTGCTTCAACTTAACAACGGGTGCTCAGAGGATAGACCCTGAAGTTAGCTTGACCATAACAGCATAACAACTGAAAAACTAGTAGGGAATAGAGTAAGACTTGCTGTATGTTGGGAGCTGAAGGCACCAGAGTAGTTCCTTGTAATCATCCGAAACGTAACATATGTTACAAGTTACAAAAATGGGAAAGAGGACAATAAAGAGGAACTCAATACAATTGATTTATATATGCAACAACGGAGATAAACTAACCATGAAATGGACATTTGAAACCAAAGTCTTCAAATCAGTTTATGCAAACTACGCCCAGACTCTCCTCCGTGGAACAAGATCTGATGTTTTTACCTCGTCGATTTTGGCAGCTAAGATAAAGTCATTCATACTCAGGCCCCCTGCAAGCCAAAAAGGGATGCTAAATGTTAGTATGATAGAAAGAGTTTAAGAAAATGAAGAAATAGTCAAATTTCCATTTTTCTGTATGGAAATTGTTTATAAGGGATGATTTTCGGCATACCAATTGAAGGGGTCCATAATTCTGCTGTAACTTGATTAGGCTGCTCATGGTGAAGGGTAGGAAAATGACCTACAGCTTCCGCCACCTTAGAAATTCTATTCATAAGCTCAACCCCAGATTGGAAATCTTTTACCTTCCACAGGCATTGCAATTTTAGGCCCTCTTCGTCATCTAACAACCTCCATCCAACAACCTGCAAGGAGAAGAGAATTTTGAAGGATTTTTTTTAAAAACAAGTGCTCGTCCACACTAATTGACCACTTTATACACAGACCGCGGAGCAAAGATGTAAAAATCACACTTGACAAACTTCTAATATGAGCTTCAAAGTTCAACCTTTTTAGAAGAACTTGTAATATGGAATTCCTTCACCTAGTAGAGTTTCTAGGGTTTTGATCAAGTATTCAGATTGTAAGGAATGGCTTGATATGTGGAGCTAAAATAACTTGTTTCTGATGACTTTTGCAATAGAGCTTCCCTGGACTCTTACCTAATGTGCATCAACTGGTTAATTATTTGTGTATGCCATTTACAATTGAGATTTCAGAGCTACAAGCTACTTGAAGTGCTTGCTGATAAGTAACAAGGTCTGCACCACAGTTCTGGATTCCATACAGAGCAACAAGATCATAAACACAAGCAGCAAGCGAATCTGAATATCAGTGTAAAAAAGGCACAAGGCAACAAAATTATCATTTCAATTTACACTTGCCCATTTCAAGTAAAGTAGCTTCAGAGATGATGCATAAATTATCTCCTTCGATTTCCAAAATCTGATTGATAGAAATTTGGATTTACCTTCACATATGGGAAAATCTTACCCAATTTCTAGGTTACGATTAACCACTTAATTGTAGGTGTTCTGATTGCACGATTTTATTATCATCATCTGAAAATGATGCTCTAGGTTACTAATAGACATTAATGACCTGAGAATTACCCAATTTCTGATGAAATTGAACCCTATATAACCTTACAAATTTTGATCAAATAACAACAATTCAATCGAATAAAAACACCATCATTCACATAAAAGTCAGAAATTGATCAAACAACAATTCAATCGAATAAAAACACCAGCAAATACCAAAAAGTGAGGAAGTAAAAGGAAAAGATTAAACCTTTAAGAGCAAGGTTTGGGCATCATCGAGAGACATGGGGGGCTGTGAAGGGGAGATGGGAGAACACTCTAGACTGGCGAGAGAGAGGCAAGCGGCGGTGGGAATAAGGATCTTGTGCTCAGTATCCATATCACCAAGTACCTTCTCCCCGAATTTGCTGGCGATCTCTGCAGGGAAAGGGTCTCTAGCCCCCAAATCCCCTAGTAAATCCAACGACCCCTGCGCCTCCACTCTATGACTGTTTCGGAGCTTCACGCTCAGGCTCTGCGTGGGGAGTCTGAAGAGGTGCTGTTTTGAGGGGTTGAAGACATGGGGGGATGGAGGGGCTGAGCAGTAGACGATGTGGGTTGTCAAGGAAGCCATTGGAGAGCGAGGTTAGGGAGATAAGGCCTCAAACTCTATCCGCTTCTTTCAACAAACCAGAGTATAGTGCAAACGGTCAAAATTATAGGCCAACCTTTTCTTTTTCTTTTTTCTTCTTTTCTTTTATTTTTTTTAAATAATGAAAGACACTATAGCAACTCGGACTCTTAACTTATTTTCTCTATCGCATCACCTTCTTAATACCTCGGGTCCCACATCGGATATTACAAGGATGCTGTGAGTGATTATTTGCACTATCATTCGTAAGCTCGAGGGTCAAGTTACTTTTTATTATTTATCTTTTTCTATTACTCAATTATTATTATTATTATTATTATTATAGGTGAAATGGGCGAAAAAATTAGATTTTTACATGGTCAAAATAATAGTATAGGAGTATTGTTGACATAATTAAAAAAAATATATGCAAAATGAGTGTATATGGTAGATAAAATTAATTCACACTTGAAAATATTTTTTTTTCATTTATAGAAAATGCCGAAAAAATGATTTAAAAGAGTTGAATTTCAGGCCCTACCACATATGGCGCCCAGAGACAGAGACAGAGAAAGAGTTGAATTTCAAAATTCGTCGTCATCATAATGATTGCTATATATTGATGACACACTTTTACCACTCGTTTAAATGAACAACATTAACTACCCCATCGACTGAATTAACTCAAGCGACTAATATTATTCTAAGTTGACCGCTTAAATATAAGCCCAAGATGAGACAACCTTTGGGGCTTATTTGAGCCAAAATTTCTAGTATGTTCGTCGATTGGAGTAATTTCAAGCGATGAAACCATTCATTTCCATTGTATGAGCTACAATCTAGCGTAGTGCATAGGAAATGAGCTGGCATTCCAGACTATTTATTAAACATCAGCAATATAATGTGAAGACTCCACCCTGATTGTAAGACCTTGAGAACTAACCTGCAGGACTACTAAAGGATATGATCAAAGACAAAACAAAGGTCTGATTTCAAGACCTTGAAACCAGGATCTAAAATCTGTCCCCAAAGATATGATCTATGCACGTTTTATGTTTCGAATATTTTGAGTGCAGGAAAGGACAAATGTTTGGGCCATATTTCTTTTTGGATATAGGCCTAAATAATGGGCCACTTGTTTTGGTCGTTTGATTTTATCCCATATATATTGTCTACCATTTGATTTTATCCTATATATTTGTCTAATGATTAAACTTGGAGGATTTTCTCAAGATATTGTTTCAAGATTTTGTTACCAGAATTTTGGAGATTCTCAAGGATTCTAACTAATCAAATCCACTTGGACTGTTATAGAAGATTGTGTCTTTGAAGATTGGAAAGAAGAGATTTGAAGATTTCAAATCTCAAACGGCTCTTGTCTCCTCTCTTTCAGGATGAAGAATGGCTATATTTTGAAGAGCTTGAAGATAATCGACACACTTGATGAGCACTTCATTAGCGATCAAAAAGCCTTCATTCATAGTTTCTCTCGTTGGGTTTTCTCATAGCTGACCTTTGTTTATTTTCCGAGGGTTGAGGGAAACACTAGAGCATATTGTACGTACAAGTCATTTGTCTTACACTAAAGAGTATCTCATACTCAAAATAAAGCACAAATTGGTGTGTGGTGAGGGCATTTATTTCACTTGTAAGGTTGAGTCACTAGGATAGAAGAGTTGAGGCTTTGTATAGAAGAAGGAAAGTTCTTCTAGGATATTCTAGGGTTCTAAGGGAAGTGAAGTAAAGTGCATTTGAATCCTATGGGTTGTGGAACCCTAGGCAGGGACGTAGGCTAAGTTCGTGCCGAACCTCGTTAACAATTCGTGTGTTCTTTTATTCCGCTTTTATCTTTATATCGTGTTCTTCTCACCGTCAAGTTTTGATACTCATATCAAGATCTTGACATATAGGTTTGAAAAGATTGGTTAAGTTTTGATTTGCGAAAATCGTGCATACTCTATTCATCCGCCCTTCTAGAGTATTATTCATTGCCTATTAGACTCTTCATAATGTACATGTACTAGTAAAAAATTTCGATTTTATCACATAATCCTAATATTACGGACCTATTATATCCGTGCACTAGTACTAGTGACGTGGTCAGCGAATGGAGAGAAAAGGTATGCATGGCCCTTGCATGCAAATGCATATATGTATATATTGGGTACGTGTTCTTTCTTGACCGAGACATGTTATACCCTCCTCCTTAAATGCACTGCCCTCCTTTCAATCTCTTCGACATTAATTCCACCTTTCATTTAATTTACTGTTATCTCTAACTTAACCCATTTATTAATGTCAACGCTAGGGTTTGTTTCTTCTATATATAAACCCCGGTCCATTATTCCATTTCTTCAATTCATCTCGATCTCATCACACAAAATTAACAAAGGGGTGACAAATTAATTAAAACATGAACGCTCAAATGGGTTTGGTTTTGGTAGTTTTGTGCGTTTTGGGTTTCACTTATGGTGGTTTTTGTGACAACAGGAAGCTGAACATGGGCGGGTTAGCCCGCCCTAATGACTATGGACCGGGCGGCGGCGGCTATGGAGGACCCGGTGGAGGCGCCGGCTTTGGTACCGGTGGCTCCGGCGGCTACGGTGGCGTTCCAGGAGTTGGAGGCGGCTTTGGCGGTGGAGTGGGAGGGGGTTTCGGAGGTGGGGCCGGGGTTGGGGCCGTCCCAGTCCCTGGAGCTGGCGCTGGGTTCGGCTTCGGAGGAGGAAGCACCTTCGGTGGGTTGCCACTAGGTGGGGCATCGGCAGGGTTCGGTGCCGGGGGTGGAATTCGAGGTGGGATGCCGGGCTTGGGCGGGCTTCCGGCCGGTGGAGGACTGGGCATCGGCGGTGGAAGTGGGATGGGCGGCGCTCCCGCTGGAGGGGTTGGTTTTGGTGGGCCGGGAGGAGGTGGTGGTTACGGTGGTGTCGGAGCTGGTCAGAATGTTGGTGGACGTGGTTGACCGATCGATCCATGCATATAGATAGTACGTGTTACGGTGTTAGAGATCTTAATTAGGAACATGATCCATCCATTTTCATGCACTTTTTTTTTCCAAAAATAAAAAGGATTCTCTGTTTGTAGTTTAGCTTCATTTTCCACCGGAGCTTGTTAATTAATTTCTTCTATAGCTAGCTCAACTTTTGTATTATTAATTAAATAAATTAATTTTGGTGTGCCCATGCATCTATTTGAACCGTCCCGAGGTTGGAGTCGTGGGTTATATGTGATGGCATGCATATTGCTTGGGACAAGGCCACAAGGGTGGGAGTAGAGGTGTTATGTTAACACAAGTAGCTCGAATTCGACTCATACTCGCTCGATAAAAACGTGACTCGAGCTCGTTTATTTTCTAAACGAGTCGAGTATGAGCACATTTATAAGCTCAACTCGTTTGAATTAAACTCAAATAGCTTGAATTTTATAGAATTTCTTTTTAAATTACTGTATAATGAGCAAGTAAAACTACTTACAGCTCGGCTCAAGCTCGTTCATTTCCTAAATGAGTCGAATATGAGCACATTTTAAGCGCGAGTCAAAATTTAGGCTCGACTCGAGCTTGTTCATATCCTAAATAAACTTAATATGAACAAGCGATACTCGTCTCGTTCGGCTCGAATAACAGTTGTAGGTGCGAGGAAAGTTGTTATTGAATCAGACTCACTTGTAGCGACTAACCTTATCAGAGAGGTTCGAACCTGGGATCAAGGTTATTTTACGAGACCAATATATATCATCTGGTCAATTGTTGCCTGAAGTTTCATTTTTCAACTATATTAACAATATTGAAAATGCAGATCTCATCACATTTATGTCCGTATGTTGTTCATATCTATTGTACATATACTATAAATATATGCATACTGCGATTGGTTAGGTGCAAAAATAGAGTTGAAACACACCATCTCAAATTGTAAAATGCTGAGATTACTCTCCGTTCTTGATTGATCAAACGGAAGAAACAAGAACGAAGAAGAAAACTAAATTGGAGATTTCCATAACCAAGTAGCAAACTCTGATTTTTGCGTGTTTATTGTATTAGTTTCCTCAACTTATTACAACTATTTATAGCTATAGCACCAGGACCACACTAGGACAATTACAGAAATGCCCTTACAGACCTATATTGATCTCTATACAAATCAAAGAAGAAAAATGTCCATATTCGACAATAGAACTCGTTGTCCATTGCAAAATAATTTCACCTAATGAAGGGTTAACATTAAAAGAAATAGTGAATTTTTTTTTTAGTGAGCAAAGAAATAGTGAAATTGAATAGCAGTTAACATGCATGCATGTTAATTGCTAATTTGGAAACAATAAACCATACTCAGGATCTCATCAACCTCAAAAGTTTCCTTGGTAACTACTAGCATAAGCCCAAGTGACCAAGACAAGAAGCCCAATATCATCAGGCCTCAAAGGCCCAATGTCCCTCCGTAGCTCTTTCCCTATAGTGGCCTCATATATAAACATTGTAATCTTCTCCTGGAATGAATAAATGAAGATAGAAACAACCATTTACAGATCCCAAGGATCCTTTATGGTATCAGAGCTTTTAGACCCACGTCTTTAAGTTGCTCAATGGATCTCACTCAAATAGCCGCCATCATTACCCAGGTGTAAAGCGCCATGGCCGCTACTACAAATCCCCCATTATCGCCTTCAACCCCAAGCTTTCACACCTTAAACACAGTCAAACTCTCCTCTGAAAATTTTTCTATCTGGGTTAGGCAAGTTACAACTTATCTCCGAGCCCAACGACTCTTTGCCTTTGTTGATGGTTCCAATCCGTGTCCAGTTCTCACCCCGGAGACGGAAGCCGCGCACACTGACTGGCTCTCCAAAGATCAGCTTGTCATCGCTCTGCTCTCCTCCTCCTTCACGGAAGCAGTCATGGTTCACACCTTGGAGTTTACGTCGTCCAAGCAGATTTGGGACAAGGTTCATGAACTGTATGCTGCTCGGTCTCATGCCCAGGTGGTTCAGACGAGATTTCAACTGGCCAGCCTTAAGAAGGGAAATGAATCTGTCACCGAGTATTATAATCGAGGTAAGGCTCTCGTTCTCTCCCTCCAAGCCGCCGGCCAGCCGGTTTCCGATGATGAGTTCGTTATTTACCTCCTTGATGACCTCGGAACCGATTACGATGCGATGGTTACCACTCTCACCACCCTTCCCGCCATGGCCACCCCGAGCAACGTTTTACACTATATGATGCTCCAGGAGAACAGGCTGTCCCGTAAAACTGCTGAACTACAAGCCAATACCCAACTTTCCTTAAACACCACCACCACAAACTCAAATTCAGACTCCTCCAAGGGTGACAAAAGCGACAGAGGAGAGAAAAGTGACCGTGGTGGCCGCACTGATTTCATAGGAGGTCGTGGTGGTCAGACAAGGGGCGGCAGAGGCAGCTACAGAGGGGGCCGAGGTGGTCGCTCTGGCAACAATTTTGTCGGCTATCCAGACCACCGTCCAACATGTCAATTGTGCAACAGGCCCAGCCACACTGTCTTCAACTGTTGGCATCGCTTCGATCGAGCCTTTCAAGCCCCACCGCCACCATCCTTTCAAGCTCACCACACCCACTCCTCGTGGTTTCCGGACACTGCCGCGACCAACCATTTCACTCATGACCTTGCAAATCTGAGGATCGACAACAGTCCCTATCACGGAACTGAGACGATGTCTCTCGGCGATGGCTCCTCCATTCCTATTCAGCATCACGGTTCATCTTTTCTTCAATTTCCAAATTGCACCTTTACTCTTTCCAATTTATTACATACTCCAGCCTTAAACAAGAACTTGCTCTCTGTTAACCAATTCTGCAGAGACAATCACATTTTCTTTGAATTTCACTCTTCTGAATTTTTTGTGAAGGATACAGTGACCAGGGCAACTCTTCTCAGGGGTACCGTTGAAGGCGGATTGTACGTTCTGCCTGCCACCACGCGTTCACCATCGTCTCCACCATCTTTGTCTCCCACCATCTCTACTGCTGCAACGTCTCTTTCCAGTTTGTCGTCTTTTGATCTTTGGCATATGCGGCTAGGGCATCCCTCTCGCCTCATCACAAGACAAATAATCAGCAAATTTCAATTAGGTCCTGTCATGTCTCTGGCCCAGTCCGGCCCAACTTGTCCTAGCTGTTCTTGGGCTAAAGCCCACGCCCTACCTCATCCTCCTAGTCAGTCCAAGTCTTCCTTTCCTTTGCAATTGTTATTTTGTGATGTATGGGGTCCTTCCCACATTGAGTCTCTTAATGCAAACAAATATTACCTTTCTATTGTTGATGACTTCTCCAATTATATTTGGTTATTTCCTTTTCAATCAAAGTCTCAGGTTAGGGGAATTCTCACCACATTCATTAAATTAGTCATGAATCAATTTTCCCGAAACATTCTCTCCATTCAAATGGACAATGGCACCGAGTTCCTCCCTCTTAAGCCCCTTCTTCAATCTTTGGGTATTGCTCATCGCCTCACTTGCCGTTACTCTCACCTACAAAATGGAAGTGTTGAAACTCGTCACCGACGGATTGTGGATACCGGCCTCACCCTCCTCAAACACGCCTCCCTTCCCCTTCCCTATTGGGAATTTGCCTTCACCACCGCCGCCTATTTGATCAACCGATTGATCACCCCCACACTTCACTCTCGGTTGCCCTATGAGGTGTTGTTTGCCAAGCCTCCCGATTACAAATTTCTCAAGACATTTGGACACCTTTGTTTTCCTAACCTTCGCCCCTACAACAAACACAAGCTCTCTTTCCGCTCCACTCCCACCCTATTTCTTGGCTATAGTCCCAATCACCGAGGGTATATATGTTATGATTGGGTGAACCGGCATACCTACATCTCTCGAGATGTGATATTTCATGAAACAACATTCCCCTTTTCGTTGCCTACTCCACAAAATTTGACCTCATCATCCCCTGACTTGGCAACCTTACCTTTATTTACTTCTGCGCCTAGGCCCCTTAACACCAACACTTCTCCACCTGGACCTTTGCAATCATATGATTCTCCTACCCATTCCCCTCCTGCCGGCCCAATTCCACCACCAAATGACCCATCTCCACATTTACATATCCCATCTCCCTCATCAGGCCCATCCTCACCTTCAGGCCCAACTCCACCTTCTAACATTCACCCTATGCTCACACGAGCTAAAGACCATATACACCGTCCCAAAGCCAGGCATGACGGCACCATCCACACTGCTCTTCCACATCTTTGATTCCAAAAGAGCCAACAACGTTCACTGAGGCCTCTAAACACCTTCCACGGCGTCAAGCAAAGGAGACTGAGTTCAGAGCACTCCTTGACACTCGAACCTGGGACCTCGTCCCTCCCAATCCCAACCACAATGTTCTTGGGGTTAAGTGGGTTTTCAAGACGAAGAGGAACTCGGATGGCTCAATTGAACGGAGAAAAGCGAGGCTTGTTGCAAAGGGGTACCATCAATAGGAGGGTCTTGATTATCAAGAAACCTTTAGTCCGGTGGCCAAACCGTCCACCATTCGCCTCTTGTTCTCGTTGGCAGCCATGAATGGATGGTCAGTGCAGCAGTTAGATGTTCAAAACGCCTTCTTACACGGTACCCTCACGGAAGATGTGTTCGTCGCTCAGTCTCCAGGTTTCATCAATCCTCAATTTCCATCTCACATATTTAAACTTCGCAAATCCTTATATGGCTTGAAACAGGGCCTGGTTCGCTGAATTGAGCAATGCTCTCATCTCCTTTGGTTTCACACCTTCTAAAGCCGATTACTCCCTCTTCTCATATCGCCGAGGACCTGACTCTGTTTTCGTGCTAGTGTATGTTGATGATCTTCTTGTGTTTGCAAGCTCTAACCACCTGTCTACCAAGTTTGTTGCAGCCCTGTCCAACAGATTCCCTGTCAAAGACTTGGGCCCTGCTCGATTTTTTCTCGGTGTTGAAGTTACAAGGGATGCCTCCGGATTTCATCTCAGTCAAACCAAACATATCCGGGATCTGGTTCATCGTGCCGGCATGGACACCTACAAACCTGTCTCAACTCCTATGGACACAAATTTTGATAATCAATCCTTTGCCTCGGCGTTTGATAATCCCCAACTCTTCAGAAGTATTGTCGGCAGCCTTCAATACTTGCAATTCACCCGTCCGGATGTTGCTTTTGCAATAAATCGTGTGTCCCAATTTATGCATAAGCCGACCACCACTCATTGGCAGGCAGTGAAGCGGATTGTCCGCTATCTCAATGACACAGCCTCACTCCAAATTCATATTGCTGCACACAAGGATCATACACTCTCGGCATTCAGCGACGTTGATTGGGGCGGAGACCGCCTTGACCGACGCTCCATCAGCGCGTATTGCATCTTCCACGACCCGAACCTCATATCATGGTCCACCAAGAAACAACCAACGGTCTCTCGATCATCGACTGAGGCCGAGTACCGGGCCCTGGCCAACGCAACATGTGAGACGATCTGGCTCCAAAGCTTGCTTTCCGATCTCAAGGTTTATCTTCCGCATACTCCCACATTTTGGTGCGATAACATAGGGGCAACTTATCTTGCAGTCAATCCAGTACTTCATCATCGCATCAAGCATCTCTCTCTCGACTATCACTTCGTTCGGGAGAGGGTCGCCAATGGGTTTCTACGTGTGGCCTTCATCTCTTCCAAGGACCAAGTTGCAGATATGCTCACCAAACCACTATCAACGGCTGCCTTCTCTGCTAATCGTTCCTCCCTCTGTTTACACCAGCTCGGACCGAGGGGGGGGGGGGGGGGGTACTAGCATAAGCCCAAGTGACCAAGACAAGAAGCCCAATATCATCAGGCCTCAAAGGCCCAATGTCCCTCCGTAGCTATTTCCCTATAGTGGCCTCATATATAAACATTGTAATCTTTTCCTGGAATGAATCAATGAAGATAGAAACAACCATTTACAGATCCCAATGATCCTTTAGTAACTCGATCAAGCTAATACTGGACACACTAAGAAACCAATATCAATCAACCAGCAACCTAATAGCTAGCGGATGCATAAATCGTGCAAAAAACAACTCTTGAGCTACTCGGTGCTTAGCTTCTTGGAAGTGATTTGTTATTGACATATAATCGATCAAAGTATATAACTCGATCAGAGTTACAACAATGCTAAATTTAAACACTGAAACAAGGGATTGAAGATGGAAGCTAGGTATTAGTGTGGAGTCATGCAGTAAACATAGAACGAACTATTCTTTCGCCTTTGACTAAAGATTGAAGGTATTAAAGTAGAGATGACGAGGTAGTAATTGCAAGAGACTTGAGAGAAACGGAGATGGGCATACCTTGAGAGGGGAAGGGAAGGGGATTGACAGAGATGGGTTCATGGGGAAGGAGGAGTGACCAATCATATTGGGTGACTACATAGTGTACAAATATTAGTATGTTTAGCTTAGAGAGGTGGTAGCCTGCACATAGTCTTGGCCCCCCTCCAAATGGAACATATACATATGGTGCCATTCCCTCCTCAAATCTTGTTGGATCAAACTCTTCTGCCCTCTTGAAGTATTCCTCACTTTTGTGGGTCCCATAGGTTGTCCACAACACCTATACATATATTCATATCATCCAACAAATTGCTCAACAAACCTTTCAAAATTAAGCCTCAACATGAAAACCTTTGATATATGTATGCATGATTCTTGAGTTTGATAATTGATTGAAAAAACTAGTTCATAAATTAATAACAAAAAATAACAAGGATTCTTAATTGGTCAAAGTCAGCCTGATTGACTAAAAAGCACACTAATTCAAAGCCCAATAATTATGCATTAATATAAAGTAACAAACCATGCATGCAAATTAAGCATGATAAAGTAGGCTTATTTGTCCTCGTCCTTTTAGTTAAGTACGTTGTTTAGAGTGCACTTCAAAGAACATGGGCGATCCTATAAATGTGGCTATATCTCAGCCAACAACATAGCCCCACCCAGTTGTAAGTTGAATATATATCCACACCTCTTTTGGCATTTTGTTTAGACCATGTTAGCATACTCTATCCATTCCAAAATAGATGAACTTTTAGTTGAATAATTTTAATAAAATAATTCACTTTTAAAATAACATTATAATTTCACTTTGTTTTTATAAATTTTATTATTTTTAATACTTACTATACATTTTAACCAAAATCTTTTAAAAAGTTAACATTATACAAATCATTATAATCTCATATCTAGGAAATATAAAGTACCATCTATTTTAAAACAAAAACTATTATATAAAAACAGAGGTAATAATGTTTCAACTATCATATGTTTATGAATTAGGATTATAAAATGAAAGGATTATAAATGAAATGTCTATAAGTAATTATATTTAGCAAATAAAAAGAATAAATATAAAGAAATTGATAGAACCATAGACATATATAGTTATGTGAAAACAAACCTTCCATCCTTTGGGAATGAAGAAGCCATCAAATTGGATATCAGTAATGGCCTTCCTAAAAGAGCCGAAAATGGGAGGGTGCAGCCGAAGCGTCTCCCTCACCACTTTCCATGTATATTTCATGTCCTTCACTTCCTCCATTCTTAACTCTCCTCCTCCTCTTCTCTTTAATATCTTCTCATGCTCTGCATCAGGGACGGAACCAAAATTCAGATTTCGGGTATGCTAAATTCAAATTAAAAAAAATAGGGGACAAAGTGGGTATGCTAAATTCAAAGCATATAAAAAATGGTTAATTTGTGGGCAGTTGGATTCGAATTCGAACTTAAGTTAAATGAGTGCATATATAAGCTAACAACTCAACCACCAAGCCAAACAGATTTTAATATAAAAAGTTTTGTGTTATTTACATTTATAGAAAATTGGGACAAGTGCAATAAAGACCAGCCTACCCTTAGTTCTGCTGCTATCTTCTCTTTATTTTGATTTAACCTTTTATATATTAATTTCGCATTTCAAATGATCGATCGATTGAAAACATTTTTTCAAGTCTTTACCTTCAAGTAGAAGGGAATAGCAGTCGGGATGTTGAGCCAACATCTTGAAAGTCATAGCCATGGCAAAGGAAGTCGTGTCAATGGCCGCAAACACAAACAAAACCACATTGTCAGCCACCTCCTCCTCCGTCATCTCCCCTCTCAGCATCGCAGCCACCAGCCTCCCTAACAATGACGTTGCTTCCTCCTCCGATTCCCCTTGATTCAATTCCAATAGCTCATCCCTCTTCCTCCTCACTGCCTCTACCACCACCCTCTCGATCTCCCTCCTCGCTCTCTTGGCCCTCCAGAAGCTTGTCCCTGGGACCTCCACCTTCGCCGCAAACACCCCTTCCAAAACCCTCTCAAACATCCCCAACATCTCCTCCTTAGCCTCCATCTCTAGCAAGCACTCGCACACCACCCTGAATGCCACCATCTTCGCCGACCTGAGCCAATTACAAATCAAGCGTTACACAAAATAAATTTGACACGACTCTCGGCCTTGTAGTAACAAGTGGATAATAACCTGAATAAGCTTACAGTCACTTTTCTGCCTCCCGGAATCCAATTGGCCTGTAAATGTGACTTGACGGCCCTGCACATGGCCGGCGTGAGGGCCTCCATGCCGGCGGCATTAAAGCAGGAGGTAACGATCCCGCGGGCAAGGCGGTGAGGGTCGCCCTGCTTCTCCATGATGGAACTCCGGCCCATGAGCTCGACGGAGGCGGTGGGCCAGGAGCTGACGACGAGCTTGAACTCGTTGGAGAGGAAGAACCTGTTGGCGCGCTCGCCGGAGACGACGACGGTGGGAGAGCCCAGGAGGCGGGTCTTGAAGGTGGGGGAGCGGTGCTTTGTCATGCGCGGTGCGATGAAGTCCTCGTAGAGGCGGTTGCTCTGGCTGGCCCGGAAGAACTCCACCGTCTCCCCGATCCACGGCAGCCCGAGATTTCCCGGCGGGAGCTCCGTCGTCGACGTTTTTTTGGCGTTGCGGCTGTTGCGGTTGTAGAGGAAGATGAGGATGATGAGGAAGGGGATGAAGGCGGATGCGATGATCGACGAAGAGAGACTAATGGAGGGGGGATCGCCGGAGGTAGCCATTGCCGATCTCATTTGCTGGCCATGGAAATTATGAAATTTTGCAGAGCTAACGGGCATTTATAAAAAAATTGATATTACAATCTAACCTTCTTTTGTAATTGACCGTAATGATTCTAAAATTAAATATGAAAATCTTTTATAGTTAAATAAAAAACAAGTGAGTACAATCAATTAAAATAATGTAACATACTGTAAATATTATATAGATTGTGTAACTGAATGTTTGAACGGAGGGAGACCGGGAACGTGATATCGAGTGAGTGATATTTTAATTTAATGGGGGTATTATATATCAAATAACCAACTTCCTATCCATAATTAACTTTTCAAAAAAAATTTTTTGATTTTATATTACATTCAAATTTAAAACTTTGTAAAAATGCTCTTAACAATTAGTAAAATTATCTCATCAATTAAAATAACCAAAAAAAATAATTTCTTTTTAATTAAAATTCGATTAATAAACATAAATAAGTCAAGCAAAACTCCTAATCAAAGTGTAGGATCAGTTTTAAAAAATCGGCCTAGGCATCGTCTAGAGGTCACCTCGAAATTTTGAAGTGTAGGCCGGACTCTAGGCGAAAATCTGCATAGGCACCGCCTAGTCGTGTTTAGACACAATCTAGACCCCATCTGGGCCCATCTAATCCGATGATAATTTAGTTTTAATGTCTAGGCAAGTAATTAATCAACTTAAGATTTTTATATTCTCAAAGTAGAGATGTATTTGCTTTCAAGTCGAACCTCTAGTTTTTTATTTTGGGAGGTTTAAAGTCGTCAGTCGGACACATACTTTTGCGTTTATTTACTTTAGTGTTAGTTAAGCACCGTAAATTTGAGTATATGAGTGATATTATGGATTATTATTACATTAAATGAATTATAGACATGTGGTATATTTTAAAATATAAGGAAATAATCAAGTTTGTTCTAAGTCCACTGAGTAGCCGCCTGACGCTTTTTAGAATATTGTGTCAGATGGCATAACATATAAACCAATTCATCAAAATAACTGATAATGCATAGTTTGACATATAGAATAGGATAGTTTCAGCTGCATTTGTGTTGTAATATAGTCTTCATTCTAGCTAAATCCATAGTTTACACTACGTGGAGTCGAAATCAACACATTTTTAGTGTTTATTTGCAAACAATAGATCCAGGCTCATAAGGTAGAGAAATCATGGAGAAAAGAAAGCTAAGGAGAGCTAGGACAAGGCATAAATGAGCCAAGACAAGCCAAAGAGAAAGGGAGTAAGGAGTCAAGATCTAAGAGATAAAATGACAGCGAGCCGCAAAAGTTTTCTAACGATGAGCAGAATTTAAAATGTAATTTCCTAAGGCCTCGGATGTCCGATCGAATATTATGACCATGCATTGGAAATCTCTCATGACGTCAAAAAATATTGGCGCATGTTGAGGCCTAGTGGTGCCCGCCAAAGAGCAGCGCCCGTCGATAATGGAGTGGCGCCCATCACTGAAGGATAAACGTTGATTTTCGAGAGCTTATCCTATAGAGATTTATTTCTATCATTTGGAGATCTTTTCTTACCCATGAAGTGATGGCATGCATCAAGGGTTTTCTCAGCCCATAGCACTATAAATACCTATGTAGCTTAGGTTTCAATCATCACTTACAAAGGATTCTGCCTCCTAAGGCGAACCACTTTACATCTTCCATAAGCCATGTTTGGCTAAACGTTTTGTTGTTTTGTCTACGATTCAAGACATTGGTTTGGTGTATCATGAGGACTGATTCAGGTTTTATCTATCTATGTTTATCTTAGTCTTCTTTTATTTATATTGTTAATTATGTTGTTTCTTTGTCGTGATTAGATACCTCGAATAAGTTGCATCAAGCTAGGGTTCTTATTACCTCCGCTATCGCGAGTCGAATCTATCATAGTGACAAATAACATCTAGAGGAATGGGTGGGGAAACTAGACTGTGTTGAGGGAGATTGATATCTTGATTGTAGGTATTCATAGTGAAAGCGGTGGGTGGGTTGAGAACCAAGTGACAAATCCGTCGAGACGGGGATATCCAATCAAGTTGTCGTTGCATTCCAAGACCTAGTGCTACTCACCCCCTATGCAAGAGTTTAGGGGGTTAGATGGTGTTATCGGTAAGTTCGGTCTACCTCAACTTTGTGTATAAATCGGAATGGGAATAAGAAGAAGAAGCCCAAAGATCGTGAAACCAACCATGTTGCGATCATGAGCGAGTGATGCTATCAACTCATCTATCATAGCATCTTAGTTCTCTATTGTTTTGCTTATTACTTTTTTGTTTATGAATCTTTGTTGCATCTCTATCTTTGTTGTTTGATTGTTAGCAAGAGAACCACTAATCACACGCTCTTTGTGGGACGATACCCTGACTTACTTGTTATACTAGTATTTGAGTTTAGGAATTCTTTGGCGAGATCCAATGACCGACTTTCCTGCTCATCAAATTTGGCGCCGTTGTCGGGTAGCGCTGCTTGATTTAGTGTGTTTTCTTTGTTAACTCTTGTCGGGGACCTATCTTAGAGTCCTCGGCAAATTTGTTGCTAATCTTTCAACATGTTAATATTGTTTCAGGCCCCAGGAGAGAGGTTTCACTACTAACTTGGGAAAGTGAAAGCCTTCGCGGATGGTTACTATGCGTTGAACGATCCTGAAGGGATAAAGGACATGGTGTTTTGTGTACTTAAAGGCGTGAATCCTGAAACAGAAGAATGTATTGACTCCCTGTATGACGATGGTTTTTGTGGATCAGAACCATCAGGATTGTAGGATCTCTTCTGTGACTTGGCCGACCAAGAAGCGGAAGAGGAGGCTAGCTTATACTTCAACATCTCCACTCACCCCACCCCTGATTTTTGGCTTCAAAAACACAATCTAAATTATTTTTACATTTATTTAATCTTAAAAAAATTAAAAAATTATATTCATATTTCAAACATTTATTTTATATATTTTATAAACTTTTATTCTGAAAAACCATGTTATAGAATTTTGTATAATTATATTTTGTAAGATAATACCTTTTTAATTTTTAACATTTGTAATACATACTTCAAAACAAAAACTTATAAATATATTAAAATAGATGTTTAGAATATAAATGTAATTTTAATAATATTTGTTAAATAAAATAAAGACTAAAATAATTTAATGATGTAGATGGTAAAGCAGTTAGTAATGCATAGGACTTCATTGCTTGTGAAGAGCAGGTAGAAGCTCTCAGCTGTCTTGTTTCTATGGAGGGAGTCATTTCACCTTAGATTACAACATACCTTCAGATTCATTCATTTCAGGTACCTATCATACTCCCCAATTTCGAATTCCTTCCTATCGATTTGGATCAATTCAGCTTAAATTCTCAAATTTTGCTGCTTGGATCCACTACATTTCTGCCGCGATTTCCATTGGATCTTTTCTTCTCTTGATTATCAATTCCCAAACAAAACATGCTAGGGTTTGAGCGGAATCCCTTCAAACAATGGGGAACCGCTTCGAACTTCCGATTTCCCTTCCCGATGATTGTTATCCTCGTCGCAATGATTCTCACTGTTGCCTTCTTCTCTACCTGGGAGACCACTTCGCTAGGGTTACTCGTTAATGGCTCTTCTGGGGTTAGATCTGCCACTGTCAATTCACAGTTGTTGAATCCGACTGTGCAGCTCCTCAACGGGACTGAATTGATCTGGCAAATACCCGATTCGCCTCGGGCGGTTCTGTTCCTTGCCCATGGCTGCAGCGGCAGGGCCGGCAATTTCTGGGACAAGTCGACTCGTTGCCCGCGGTGTGTTGGTTTGCCGGAAGAGAGGCTGATTGTGCTCAATGCCCTTGCTCACCAGTTTGCTGTTCTTGCGATCTCGAGCGTGGGGGATTGCTGGACTTATGGGAAGGAGAGGGTTGTGGTTAGAAATGCAATCCAATTGTGGATCAATAAGAATGGGCTGTCTAGGGTTCCTTTGGTTGCAATGGGGGCGTCCTCCGGCGGGTACTTTGTGTCACTGCTTGCAAATGATGATACTTTGAGGTTCAGTAGCATTGTTGTTATGATTTCTGAGGGCTTGTTCGAAAGCATGAATATTGGACCGCGTTACCCTCCTACCCTTTTCGTGCACATGCCCAAAGATTCAAATAGGAACCAAATAATACCTAAATATGTTGAGATGTTGAAGAAGAAAGGGGTTGATGCGAAAGAGGTTAAGTGTATGGAGTTTCGTCTTACTCCAAGGTTCTTGTCTGATCGGATTCCAGGCCTTAATGTAACGACTTCTGAGAGGTTGTATCAGTTGTTTCAGGAGAAACGTTTCATTGATTTCAATGGGTACATGGTCAAAGATGGTAGGAAAACTCCATTGGCTAAAGCTCTCAAGGAAAGTAAGATTCCTTTCCCGTATGGAAAGATCTCAACGCATCACATTGAGGAAGAGCTCAATCTTGCTTTTGCTTATCATGAGATGACAAGCTTGCAATCCAAAGAGATGTTTGCATGGTTTGAATCACACATGAAATGAGTTAAGGTACTGCATTCGGCATGTAATATTTCCAACTCGGTTGGTTACTCTCTTACTCGTGTTAGTTTCTGATGTTGCCTGTTTTGTTGACAAGTGTTTAGTGAGGACTTATTTGCCTGTAAGGTGCACGGAGAATTGCTGGAGGTCAGTGTATAATATATATATCTAGTTCAGGCAAAACTAGTTCCAGTGTTGATGAAAGATGTACTTGAATCGCACTTCTATTATACAAGTAGTTTTTGCTGAAGTAAACTCCAATCTCTGAACTTTCCTGCTTCCTTTTAGAGTAAGCTCAAGTTGTTTAAGCTAAACTGCTGTTGAGTTTGCTTTGTTTCCAATCTCTAATCTTACATTGTTCATTGAAAGCATTTTCACCTTCATTTTCAATTCTGTCTTCTGTTACACAAGCATTTTATCTTGCTTGTTACACTTGCAGTTATCACATTTTGTTTTCAAAATCTGCTTGATAAGAACAGTATCTGATGAATGTTGTAGTTAGGAACTTGCCATATTTTCAGCGCAGAATGCAGAAAAACAGGTCTGTTTTGTAGAAACGTTTGTTACATTTGTCAATTCACCTAGCAGGTTTCGAAGTAAGGTTTGGTTGGTACAAATGTTTGGCAAAATGAGAAGTGTATATGACCCAGTTGTTTCAGCTCTACTTCTTAATTAGAGTTCCCATGTCCTGAAAAATACTGCATCTGGCCTGTTTTTTCTGATGGATGAAGAGGCTCTTTCTTCGTGATTCCATGGTACTTATAGAGATCATTGATTTAGGTTTAGACCCTGTGATCCAAGTTCTTAACCATATGTTATCAAGAAACTACATCAGCCTATATGTTTTGCAGCAGATGAGTTCATCACCGGCCATGGCATCATAGCTACAAGTTTCACTATATAAACCAGTACAATATCATATTTTGTTACTGATGATGCTCCAGTATTCGATCTGTACATTTAACTTCCACTGTCAAACTAATGGGTGTGTATAAGCTTTATTGGATTTGCTTTTGCATTTCTGTTTTCTTCAATTTCTACTGCAATTTAGCTTCTTGGTGACACTATCATCAGATCCTAGTCACAGCGATTAGCGAACATAGAATCTCGTTTATACTTTCAGAATGCTATTTGCATGGTTCTATCTCTTCTAATGCACGACGAGATCACCAGCTTTCAGTGTCGGTAGAGGGCTCACCAACACCGTCTTTTAGAGCCGACAATTAGTGTCCTTATAGTGGGTTGGGGTGTAGGTGTTGGGGTTGCCAATAGGGTTGTGCATCATTCGGTCCAAACCGAATTTTTGGGCCGAACCAACACAAACCGAACCTAATCGAAGTTTTTCGGTTCGACTTTCGGTATGAGAATTTCTATTTTTCGGTTTCAGTTCGGTTTGTGTTAAACGATTTTTTTTAAATATTCCACTGTAGCCTTATAATCCGTATATGGTATGCATATTATTAGTTTATTTATCGTTTTTTAATTTTTTATGTTAAAAAAATTTACTCAAAATCTAATTTGAACCCTTGAAGATGGGAGTTGGGACCGCTTGGAGTCATGTATGGAACTATGGATTGGATTGTGGTTTTGTTATGCAACTGTAAATCTGTAATCTGTAATATCTATTTAGAATGCTTCTTGGCATGATAATATGTGGTTCGTTATTCTATATTTTGCATTAGAGAATTACAGAGATTGATTTTGGGAGAATTACATAGATCGATTTTAGAGAATTATGAAAATTCGGTTCAATTATGTTAAACCAAACCGAACACAAACCAAACCGGAAAATAACCGAACCTAATGCTTTTAGTTCGACTTTCGGTTTGAAATTTTGAGATTTTCGGTTTAGCTTCGGTTCGATTTGGCCCGACTCGGTTAGATTTTAGACTGATGCACAACCCTAGTTGCCAATACTGACACCTGATGTCGGTGGTTAGTGTAGCTGGTGGCGGTGCTATCTATGGCTTGTGGGGGAGTAATTTTTTTTTCCAGAGTATATATAATGATGAATTTTTTAAAAAATATATTGAAAGAAAATCATATATTGTGCTATAAATATCGTATCTTACTACAAAAAAATCATACATTAAAATTTAATAATTTTTTTTTCATATATACGTGTAGAAAGATGAATACTTTTTTGAAAAATATTGAAAGAAAATTATAAATTTTTTAAAAAATATGCCATTTGTAAATAGAAAGAAATTGATAGGATTGAAAAGTGTGGCAAAAAACTCCATAAATTGTGGTTTAAATATGACATTGATAGTAAAAAATCAAAGCAATAAAAATTAAAAGAATTTTTAAAAATATGTGTAGCATAATGAATATTCTTATGAAAAAATATTTTTAAAAACTAAAAAAGTTGATTTAAATATGACATTTATAATAGAAAATTTTTGATAGGAGTAAAAAGTAAACAATGAGGTTTGAACCCATGACCTTTTGCATTCGTTAAGCTTTTTTTTCTTTCTTTCTTTACCAACTATGTTGTGTTCTTTTTCACATTTTTTTAATTTTTTAGCTTAATTTTTTTAAAAAAAAATTCTAAGTTTTTTTATTGCCGCCAGAGGAAGGGGCGACCGCCCTTGCCCCCTTGTGGCCGCCCTTGCTTGTAGGTGTTGGTAGAACTGGCAATTCGGGTCATCCGGTCGGGTTCGGATCGATCACATTCGGGTCGGGTCACTGATGAGTCGGGTCAACTCGATAAAAATTTCTGTGCCGGGCTTGGTCGAGTCGGAACGGGTTGGATTCGATCAAAAATGAAATTCAGATTGGTTGTGTTTCGTTTAGAATCGGGTTGGACCCATTCGGGTTTTCGGTCAGAATTGGGTCGGTCTCGTTCGGGTTTCGGGTCGGTCTCATTCAGGTTTCAAGTGGAAGCGGGTCTACATTTGTTTCAAACTTTTAATTGGTTGGGTTGAATCATGTTCGTTCGGGACTTTCAGGTAATCAATTTTATTAAATTGAATATGTAATTCATGTTATTTATGTATTTCAAAAAGTATTTTTAGTAAAATTAAATATGATTCAATATATAATCTACTCATTGGCTCGTAAGCTAAAGCTCATTCTATTCATCATTAATTTCATTGAAATTTGGCAATATATTGTTATCAAAATTCCCTATCTAAAAGATAATTCACATTTTTTGTGTGATTGTTATTTGTGTCTTTCAAAAAGTAGTTTTCAAAAGAAATTTCACTATGTATATGATTCAAGTTATAATATCCTCATTGCACTCATCTTTTATTAGTGAGAAATGAGAATTTTAAATTCAAGTCGATCATTCATCATTAAATGAGTAAACGTGTAATGATTTACATCAATCTATATGAATATACTATGAGTTGATAACTTTTGGAGTTTTGAGTAATCTAGTAAATCGACTCCTTTGTGAGTTAATTTAAATACTGATAAAGTAAACAAATTATTACCTATATGAAAATAACTAAACAAGATTACCTTAATCCTCATATATAAATTCATCTCCGATTATTTGATGAATTAGAATATTCGATGGTTTCAAACTCGTCAAGTGATGTAGAGTACATGCGTATATCAACCTCTACTAGCTAGTGAGATATGGGTAGAAGGTGGTTTGCAGAGGCTAAAAATATCAGCACCATCGTCTATACTTCTTCAATACGACCATAAATATGTTATACATATTACTGAGAACCTACTGTTTCATGAGAGGAGCAAACACCTCCAGATTGATTGTCATTATGTGAGGGAGAAGCTACAAGAAGGTTTTTTACAACCTCGGCATGTTCAAACTAGAGTACAACTTGCAGATGTGCTCACTAAACCGCTTGGAGGAAACCACCACATCTTTCTTTCTTCCAAGTTGGGTCTTACTGAATTGGTTTCTCATCAAGCCTAATTTGAAGGGGATATGAATATTATACTTAATCGTTTGCCCTTATATTTTACTCTATACATTTCATGTGGTTTTAAGTCATTTTCTTTCACTTTTTGTCCTCGTCTGAACGTAATAAAGGGATCCTATCCCATGTGCCTTGCACATGAGCTATGTAAGACTCACTATATAAGCTAGCTACACTCACCCCCATTTAGTAGGGTTTTAGGGATTGCAGGCGCTATGATGAAGGCAATGAATGCCATTTATGTTTTCCTGATTTTGATATAGGTATTTTAATTCCTTTGATTGTTCTTCATTTTCTTACTCGTCTTTTTGCTGAATCTGGTCATGTTTTCACCGTTGTTAAAAACCGCATCTCTTTCAATATTTATAACATAATGTCCCATAAATTATAAAAATATACACAGAATAACTATAATTTTTCATGTCATATACATATATGGTGTGCATTGTCCATGACATAAAAAATAAATAAGAGGCATCAAAAGTTCTATAAATTGTGAAACGTACGAAGTCACTAGGGCTTTTTTTTACAAGTACCATAAAAATTAATTATTTTGCAATATGGTTACAAACAAACCACCTAGTTTATTTTTGCTGGAGTGGCCTAGAGAGGTGCAACCCAATCTAAAAGAGGGATATGCTTGTTTGACCAGAAAAGGTATTACGCACCCACCATTAATATAAATTGCATTGGTACAAGTAATGGCATTGGCGTACGGTACTAGTATTGTGCTGTCTTGAAAACCTACTAATTTAAGTGCACATGAACAAATAATGCCATTGGGACAGTAACATGAAGCTTCAAATACAGCAATACTTGGATAGGTGCCAATTGCCATATATAGTAGAGTATTTACCTCTTATGAGTTTATATCAGTTAATGTGGTTTGACTTTTAGTTGGGACTTGGGAGTACATGGTTACTCCCTTCGTTCCATAATAAAAATTGTTGTAGTCCGGGGAACGTACAAATATTAAGGAGTAGTTTAAGATGGTAGACCCTCGTGAGGTGATTGCTTGTAGCGAAACCCATATGAGTATCTAGCAAAAATAAATAAATAAAAATCATGTGGCATGGGTATAGTTCTGCTCTAGTCGCAAAAGTAGGTCTCCGGCTTGACTGCTTGAGATTTTGAAGGCTACGAAATTCGAAGTCTTCAAAATCTTAGTGGATGATGATAATTTGACAATTATCAATGTTGTCAATGGGAGATGGAGATACCTAAGGGAGAGTGCATGAGGTAATCATCTCATAAGTTCTCTTCTCGCTGCAATCGTTTGAAACAGTGTCCGTCTCACATGTTTTCCGCGAAATCAATACAGTGGCGGATAGAGTGACCCGACTTTCTCTGCCGCACTTGTTACTACCTTTTCTCGACAACCATGAACTTTGTATTCTAATATAAAATGATGCTCTTGAGTAGTAGTCCAACAGGGGTTGACCCTACTCAAAACCTTTATCTCATAAAAAAGGCATATATATTATCATATGAAAAGCAGTTTGAGCCCTTCGCTAGTAACTAGTAACTAGTAACCAATCTCGATGGTTGAATATATTAGTCGAACCCACAAAGTTGATCAGAACACCATATTACATATCGTAAGGGCAAATCATATATTAAATTGCAGTTGTTGGGCAATAAAAAAAAACCATCTCCCACGTTGACGAGTATGAGAAATGAACACAAAAATATAAGGGGTAGTAAAGACCCTTTACAGTGATTTAAGTTTTTGTATTAGAAAGATACATCTCCGACCATATAACCAAATGAAAGAGTAGCTTCAAAGCTTAATTAAGGGATGTAGGCATGTAGCAGCAGCAGGGGAACAGCTAATTAATATAGCTAGAGAGCAGTGCATATAAAGTGAAACAGTGGCTTCACTACAACGTGCTGTAACTTTCATTCTTGTGTTGTGGGAGGTCGGATCGGAGTGGGAGTAAATGGGGTTTGGTCTGGTGTTGTGCTCCTGTGCTTGGTCAGTTGGTTGTGATCGACCTGTTCCCGTCTTCCTCATTTATGGCCGGCCTTCTGATAGTCATACTGTCAGTCCACTTACTCCTCTCTCGCTTGCTTCCGATCCTCCAATGTGTAGTTGAGGTTGATCTACTTTAAAAGGGGCCGGCGTGATTCATCCTTTTAAAAAAAAAAATTCTTTTTCCTTTTGATGAAGTAAGAATTCTGAATCTCGATGGGCCAATAAGTCGCGAAATGGAAAAACCATCGAACATACAACAAAAAGGCAGAAAAAGACGCAAACAAACAGGCAACACACTCTACAACCAAACGAATCTAAGCAAACCTAAAACTAGCAAGTTGAGGACGTAAACTAAGAACGAAACGAATTAAACATCATAATGAAGTACCACCACTGGCCAGTCCCGGCTCCAGACGCCAAAACCTCAACGAAGAAAAAGATCGCCTAGACACATCAGAAGCAAAACCGCACACTGCCTAAACAAAACGCACCAAAAAGAAGCGATCTAAACGAACACGTATTTTGATCAAGTCTTATTGGAATTTAATTCAAGCCCTTTCAGACGGGATTTCAAGACTTGTGCGGCCGAGGGATTTTCCGACTCCATCACTATTCTCACCCATACTTTGTGATTTTTATATTTTTTTCAACCTCTTAGCCGGGAGAGCTAGAACCTCCTCATGCCCCTTGCCTTTGCCCTATACATATATGTAAAAGATTTGGGATCGATGCATCTCTTCTACCTAGGGTTGTTATATGAGCCGAATAGGTCGAGCTCGGCTCGGACTCGACTCGATAAAAGGTTGGCTCGAGTTCGTTCATTTTCTAAACAAGCCGAGTATGAGCACATTTTTAACCTCGGTTCAAAGTTCGATTTAAGCTCTAATAGCTCGAATTTTGTGAAATTTCTAAAATTTCATTTAAGTTAGTATATTTTAAGCAAATAGAGTTGCTTAATGGTCGAAAAAAGCTCGGCTCGAGCTCGTTGATTTTTTAAATGAATCGAATATGAGCACATTTTTAAACTCGAATCCAAATTTAGACTCGGCTCGTTCAGCCCGAATAACCGTCCTACTTCTACCAATAGTTTCAGTTCATTGAGAAGTAAGAATATGAATTAATGCAGGCCGGTCTGCTTCGCATCACTCTTTATTGGTTATATTAATTAATTAAGTTAGTTGTCTATTATAAATTATCATCAACAATTTCTTCCTCTAGTGATAATTCAGAAGGAAATATTCCCTTATGCCAGCGAATAGACTATATATAGCTTCATATAAATTAATATTTTCATATATATATGGTAGGATTTTAATGCACAAAGAACATATATCACGAGCTATTGGGATGGACGCATGGTAGAATTTTAATTTCATGGATCGGAATTGAATACATGTAGCTGGTCCATCCATGGAGTATGTTCCTAGCGCGCCCTACCATCACCTGGCTGAAATATACTGTATTTATTTGTTTATATATTCCTTAAGTAGTTTTATTTTGTGTGTATATATATAAATGGAAAATTTCGGTTGGTGGCTCTGAGGTTTTGGTTATTTCGGATGGTGTCCTACAATTTTTGGTTTTCTGGATGGTGCTTCTAAGATTTTGTAAAAGTTTGTCTGATGTCCAAAATCAATGTTTTTCCTTTTTTATAAACGAATATAAACCTTTATTTTATCAATATTGCAAAATCACCCTTTACTTTTAAATTGCACATACTTCTCTAATGTTTTTTTCTTTGCCAAAAATGCAACACAAAAGCACACTTGCATTGTTTTTAAAATTAAATAAAATCACCCATTATTTTTAGAAAATCAGCACAAAAGACTTCGTAATTTTAAAACCGCATAACATATCAATCACTTGTCAAAATTTACACATAACCACCCATTTTTTGTGAACAAAATGGTTGAGCTATAAAATGCTAAAAATATATATTAAAAATATACTTCTTACAAAACCATCATTTATATGTTTTATGGGTGATGTATATGAGACTTACTTGATAAAAAAAATTATAGATTATATAAATGTTGGCTCAAT
Organism: Persicaria maculosa; assembly: GCA_963922045.1. Taxonomy (NCBI): domain Eukaryota; kingdom Viridiplantae; phylum Streptophyta; class Magnoliopsida; order Caryophyllales; family Polygonaceae; genus Persicaria; species Persicaria maculosa. Next base: position 51,710,514 of record OY998270.1, read on the forward strand.
TATGTGAGAATTAACCCTCCTAAAAAGATGTTATAATTCATTCATTTTCTTTCGACCCATTGTAATAGTGATTAAAACATTTAATTGGATACAACTTCAAGCCTGCAAGTTCACATAATGCTCTTATTTCTTTTGACCCATTGTAATAATGATTAAAACGAGGCTCTGATACCATTATGATGAATCAAGCTTGAATTAGAATCAGATCAAGCTTGATGTATTGAATGTGACAAAGGTTTAGGCATTTTATAGCCATAAAACAAGCAATAATTAAAACAACAAATTAAAGACGAAAAAAATGAAAAGTTTTTCGAAATTGATGAAGAAAGGTGGCCAGCCTCTTGGTGGAAAATGGAGGGTTGGATATCATCATGAAGTGTCAAAAACCATCAAGTTCCATTGAATGAATCCCGTTCAATGCATCTTCATCTATTCCGACTTCATTCAATGCATCGGGAAAACTATCCAGATTTCGGACTGCTGGATTATTGTAAATTTCGGATCTATTGTTGGATGATTTCGGCATTTTGTCTTCATGAAAGATGTAACCCTTCGAATTAGTTTTCCAACAAGTACTCATATATCTTCATCGGACTAATATAGCCCATTTTATGACTGAAACACTAAGCATGCGTCGGAAAAGCCTGAATCACATCACAATGATTATAAACGTGGATCAATATCAACCCTTTATCTCTAACAAATTCTTAACTAATTCAGCTATGTACAAAGCTAACTTGCAATTCTTTCAACAATAAGGGGTAAGGTTATTCTATCTTTAAAAAAAATGTTGAACTTTTAATTAATAAAGATTTCATTGTAGTCATTTAATTAATATAATTTTATAAAATGGACTATAAATCAAATTTCCTCTTTACCTTATCTATATATATAGACAAAAACATAATCAAATTTCCTCTCGTTTTCACTGCCAAAAGAAAAATAATTAACTTACATAAAGGCTCGTGTCTTTCAGTTTCAGCATGTCTTTAGGGTAGCGAATTTCATCGTCAACTCCCTTACCATAAAGGCTCATGCCTTTCCGTTAGGTCTTCATTTTATTTCAGAGCCACCTTTAATTTGGATTCTATTTTGCTTATTGAAGGGCTACTCCCGGCCTCTTCCATATGTAGTCCGGGTTGTTGTTTCTAGTTTTTATTGCTTGAATTGAGAGCTTGTGCTCTCGTTTTGCTGAACAAAAAAAAAAATTAACTTGTTCAAGTGCATATATGAACTATCAAAGAGAGACCACATATAACTCAAAACATTAAATAAAATTCAATTGATCACACACTGATTTTAATTCTCACCTTTGAATGGCTATATATATATATAGCACTAGATCGATCACAAGACATCGCATTACACCATTTTAATAATTAAAGATAACCTAAAAACCAACAGTTGATAAAATTAATCGAGATGAGACAAAATAAATAAAAGTTCCACATTCCACAACAACTGAAACTAACACACACACAACTGAATGGATCGGATCGGACTGATCGATCAAGTACGACGATCTAGACAAGCTTGAGGCGGCCTTCGTTGGCGAGGCGGAACACCCGAGCCTGAGAAGCGGCGGCCTTGTCGGAGTGGAGAGCGGAGACGAACGACGACCTGACTTGGCTGGTGGTGAAGGGGAAGCGCTTCGGAACCGCCAACGAGTTGAGGAAGGAAGCCGCGGCTTCTCGGTAGAGCGCGCTGTAGCCGTCATTGCTCGTGCTGGTGAGCGCGTACTGGATGCTGATGCTCGACGGGTCGGAGTGTCCGCCGGGGAGTGTCGTCACGTTGAACACGCCGCTCAGCGTTCCCCACCACCCCAGCACTCCCCATATCAGACCAGGATGCGATGCCCAGTACCTGCATATTTATCATATATTTATTCCAAATATTAAATTCAATTTACTCCATCCTTTCGGCAAAACATATAATTTTAGGATATCGATCTTAGTTATGTTCGGAAAAAATATCTTTATAATTATAGGTATTTTTGATTTTAATTTACGAAAGTAAAAAAAAGTGTGATAAATAAAGGTAAAATAGTATATTTAGTTTTATTTTATTTTTTTGGTTTTAAGGAGGGCTAGTGCCCTTTTTATTGAAAATAATCTAGTTCGGGTGCCCATCCGATGTGGGTGAATACATAAGTTGCCGAATACATTCCGAATACATCTGTTCATTTTTAATGAGTTAAAAATTATATAAAATATTAACTTTTTAAATAATTTTTTAATAATATAACACTTATTATTAATAAGTATTTATATTATATTAAAAAATTACTAAAAAATTTATATTTTATATAATTTTTAGAACGTGTCAAAAAGTCAAACGACATCTATTTCTAAATGGATGTAAGTATAAATTTACACCAAAAATGATTTTTGGTGATTTAAAAAATATAATTTTTTTTTTATGGATGAGTTAATTTGTAAAGATATAGGGACTTACGTGCATGGGAAAGGGCCAGAGGAGGAGCCAGGGTCAACGGGGGAATGAGGAGGAGAAGGGGTGATAGGGGTGGGCGGAGTGACGGTGGAAGGAGGCGGAATATAGGCCGGCGAGGATGGAGGAGAGTGGTGGGAGCCGCTGTGGTGAGAGGGGGTGGTAGGGGTGCAGCTGCCTGATCCAGAGCCTCCGTGGGAGGGTGTAGGGCTTCCACCTCCTCCATGGGAAGGACCTGCACCCAACAATTACTTATATACTTAAATCAATATATATATGCAGATTAAAATTAAGAAAATAAATAAAAAGAGGCCGGGCCGGAGGACGTACTGTGTGGAGAGTGAGGGTCATGGGCAGGAGAAGAGTAGTAAGTCTTCTGGGTTTCAAGAGGGCTAGCGGCAGCGGCGGCGAGAGGGAGGAGGAGGCTCTGAGAGAGCAGGCTCACAACAGAGATCCACAAGGAGATGCTTCTTGAGGAACCCATTTTTTGTTTTAGTGAAAAGAGTGTGCAATGTTGGTTTCAAAAGGAGGGGAGGGAGGGAGGGGTTTTTAAAGGGAGGGTTTTGGGGGAGGAGGGTAGTAAATAGGGTTTTGGTTAGTTGGATGCATTTATAATTTAATGGGTATTGCAGTAAATACTCAAATGCTTGGTTTCACTGGGCTGTCAATCTGTCATGCAGTGTAAGGTTAAATTTCGAATATATAAATTAATAAATATATGCACATGGAGTTATATATTGATTGGTTGGGCAGTTGGAGAAATGGGCTAGCTACTGATAATAAATTCTCAGTGACCAATTAATCCTCTTTTATTTCTTTAGCATTTCTCTGTTCTGTTTATGCATTATAGCAGAGATCTACATTTTATTTTCATTGGCTGGTTTGAGCTCTTTATCCATCTGTGGTGAGAAAGCAATAATGTAATAGATGGATGATGGAGATCAGAGCATGAGTCTGAATTAGTCAGTCTATATTGGATGGGTACTTCCTTAGTGTAAGTTGTTTGATGGTATAAGAGGTGGCAATTGGTCATGGTGTTGGGTTTGGGTTGGATTATTTTAGTTTCGGATCATATCGGACCAAGATTGATATCAAGGAGGGAACTAAATTAAATTAATACTCCCTCCGTCCCACAAAGAATGTCTTTAGCTATTCATGTCCGTTTTCTTAAGAAGCTAAAAACTATATAAAATATCAACATTTTATTAAATATTTTTAAATAATATCATACATATTACTAATAAGTATAGAATTATTTTTAAAAATTAATTAAAATATAAATATTTTATATAGTTTTTAGCTCATTAAAAAGCATGCATAAATAGTGGAAAGACAATTATTGTGGGACGGAGAGAGTATTAATATTTAGGGTGGGCTAGAAAAAAATCAACGTTGTTCACTAAATATATATCTTCTTTTTTGTTGGATGTCTTGAGAATATTCAAGGACCTCTGTGTTTTGTTGGTTGCAAACACTCCCTTCAGTTCAGTTTATGCATTCTGTATCTCTGCAATATAGCTTCTAGTTTTCATAAACCCCAAAAATTAGCCCTACAAAAAAGTATTTAAAAGCTAGAGCTTGTCAATCCCATTCCTTGGGTCTCATCATAGTTCGAACCGGTTCATTCGACCATTGATTCATTCAATTTTTCATCTCCATATGAACTAATAAAAATCATTCACTTCGTTGGTTGTGTCGTACATCACCATATGACTCATCTCACTGCTTACCTCACTACTCATCTCACTAATTATTGTTTATTTATTTATTTATTTTATTTAGTATTAAAATTTAAAAAATTACATTCCAGCACCCAAAAACAAACTCATATTATTAACTACATAAAATTATTATAAAAATATTAAATACTATATATAAGTTTTTTTTCATTTTCATATACTTCGTATTATACAATGTCCTAATTCCTAAATACTAATTTCATGTTATAAAATATACTAAATAGTAATACAGTTTGTTCATTTTATGTTATAAAAAATCAGTGATAATTTATTACATGTGTAATATCTATACTATATATAAAACCAGAAGCATGTTGGTTCTATGTGGCTTCAGTAGAAGCCTAAAATCCTCATGTCAATTTGATAGCATTTTGCCTCATCCACTTATTCATCTTCTTTCTTGCAAGCTCCTATATGGTATTTACATATCATTCACATGACATCTAAAAAAAATTCAAAAACAAATAAAATTTGGCCTCATTATCCATCCCACTAACCCACAACCTCAATTTTTCAAATGGGTTAACAAATCTTTATATCATCATTTTAAAAAAAAAATTAAATTTTCTTTATCTATTTACAATTAATTTTATCTTTTATTTACACTTATCTTTTATATTATGAAATATAATTTATTGATTAGGGTTTGGGGTTTTTCCGGGTTTGCTTTGGGTGGTTCTTTTGATGTATTCTGTGATTGTATTTCTTTCAAATCTTCGTGATCTCATCCTTCGGGATGCTCTCGGGTTGGTTAACTACCACCCGAATTTTTATCTTATCAATATATATATATATATATATATATATATATATATATATATATATATATATATATATATATATATATATATATATATTATCCGTTTCATTAGAACCTTTCCAGTTCTAGTGAAACGAATAATACGGTGCAACGGTGAAACGAATGAATATTATGTCATATTCATATGAATATCACATAATGTGAATATTATAGTGTATCAATATGAATATGGTGTTATTCATTTTATGTTATTTGAATATAAATAATATCATATTCATATACCCATATTTACATCATATTCATAATCACACAACATAATTTTCATATTTTCATATTCATATAAAATAATATTCATATGAATATGACGTAATATTCATTCGTTTCACCGTTACACCATATTATTCGTTTCACTAGAACCCTTCCCTATATATATATATATTTTCTGTCCTAATTTAGCCTAAAACAAACTGACCATATATTTGATCATTTAGTACGTAAGGCCCAAATCATGACAGGCCAATAGCCCATGCTTGTATTCCAAAGTTCAAAGAGTTCGCTCGTTTCCAGCAATCTGCTATTCTTTGTTTGCCCACAGCCCACTGCACTTCGGTTAACTTCAAACTAAAAATCGTCTTTAAATTGACCCCAAAAGTACCAAAATATTTAAAATATCTTGTGTAAACTTGAAAATCAAATTCAAAGTGAAATTAACTACAAAATATGAATTTTTTTTCAAATTAGCCAAAAAAACCAAATTTTTTTGCAAAATAGCCAAAATCGAAACTATTTTGAGATTTAACCAAAATAGGGTAAAGTCGTTGTTTAAAACAGCGACTTTACCCCAACTTTTAAAAAAAATGATTAAAATAACAAAGTCGTTTGAAACAACGAATTTGTAATTTAAAAAAAAAAACTTTATCGTTTAAATGGTAAAAAGTCTGAAAAAGGGAAAAAAAATATAGGGGAGAATCGCTGTTTTAAACAACGACTCTCCCTTAGTTAAAAAAATTGCAATCTCTTCTCTTATCCCCTCTCTCTCCCTGCTCTTTTGTCAGACCCCTCCTTCCGTTAGGGCTGGGCTTCCGGTCTGGATCGGACCGGACCGGACCAAAGATTCCGGTCCGGTCCAAGACCGATGGACCGTAATCTCCAAGAACTTGGACCGCGGATCGGACTGGGACCGGAACTTATGATCCCGGTCTTTCCGGTCCGTGGGCCGTAAAGACCGGTTGGACCGGAACTTTATCCTATATTGAAATTTCTTAACTCTAGATTTAAAATCGGGATGAGATTCTTCAATCTTAGTCTAAAATATTTATGATTTCTCCAAATCTATACTAAAATCGACATTAATTTGTCAAAATATACACAAAAAACCTAGATCTAAAAGTGAAACAGAGAGAGAGGCACATCTCACACACATTCACCTCTTCTTTTTTTTAATGATAAGACATCCGGTCCAATTCCGGTCCAGACCGGAAATTCCGTTCAGATCCCAGGTTTGGACTGAAAATCGGAAATAAGAATTTTTTGGACCGTGGACCGGACCGTAATATCCCGGTCTGATCCAAATACCGTAATTTTCGGTCCGATCCAAATTTTGGAGGGACCACTGATTACTTTTCGGTGCGGGTAAGTTTACATCAAGGGTCAACCCTAATCCTATTCCACTTTACTGTAGTGATGGATGTGGTATCAAAAATTATCCAATACGAGGATTAAGTAAAGGGTTAGCAGAAAGAACTATGGAGGGAGAACCTTGAATACAAGTTTTTTAGATTGAGGATGACAAAGACATAGTATATTAAGTTCAACCAGTAGGGTGAGGAGGGAGAGGGGGTGAAGACTTAATATCGGCCAATGTTGTTGTACCAAAGAAAGAATATTTCAAATATTTGGGGTTAGTGATGCGGAGTGATGGAGGTGTGAACATGGATATCAAACACTTGAAACAAATAGATTGGTAGAAATGGAGGGCATCATGGGAGTCTAGTGTGACATAAAAGTGCCCCCTAAGTTAAAAGGGTAAATTTTTATAGTGGTAGCGAGACCCGCCTTAATATATGGGGTGGAATATTGGGTGATCACTACGAAGGCTTGAAAACAAAGGCTTATAGTGGTGGAAATGAGGATGATGAGATGGATTTGTGGGAATACCACAAACTAGAGTCAACAAAATAAAAAATGAGACTATATATCTATGATTAGGTAAGAGTGACCAATACGAGGAATAAGTTGCGAGAGTTGAGGCCTTGATTGATTTGCCACATGCAGAAGAGAGCCAAAGTGCACCACTGCATAGGTGCTACAATTAACTTGCTACTGCAAGTGTTTGTCGAGATATAGGGCGGTATAAGAAGAGCTAGAATGAGCTTATTAGGAAGCACCACAGGACCTTGTCTCTTTGGACCTCACTGAGGACTTATCGTGAGAATAGGACTCGATAAAGGATAGTTAGACATCTATGTTAAGGAGGGCTAATCTGCACATCGTTGGAGAGCTTGTGGGTATATCCTTTAGCGTTTCATTTTTGTTTCTTGTTTAATTTCCCTTACTCATATCCATCCTTGTGTGATTGGTGTCCTTGCGTCCTTTGTTTGTTGTTTGTTCGTGGTGTTTTATATTTTATGTTTTTTTTTTGACTTTTTACTGATATTTTTGGATCAATTGAAACCAACCCATAGACATAGCCGAGAAAAGAGTGCATACATCTTTACCCTCAGATCCTAATTTGAGCATGAGGGATAAACTATGATGACGAAGCCCGATTTCAGAATCTCGTTCCAACGGTTCTAGGATATCAAGTATAACACGAATGACCTCGGGTGATCGGGCTTACCTAAGATGCGCGACGAGATTTCCGTCCGCGCACCATAATTTGGGCCGATTTGAGTTTGAGCTTTACGCGGACCACCTTACTCCCTTTGACTACATCAAATATCGATTCTTAATAGACAAGATGACTCCCACTTGAAAGGGGCTCTCATAGCTATGGAACTCGACCTAAGCCGTTAGAGATTCCAAAAATCAATCCTTGCAAATGAAGCCCTCCTACCTATTTATAGGAGAATTTGGTGGTTGTCTTTGCATGTTAATCAACAAGTGTGCTTTGGTTGATGACAAGTGGCATTCGGTCCAGGTCCAAGGGTTCATTGGGATGAGAAACGTGTCAGTTTAGTGATTTTAGTGAGTTTTCCCACATTGTGATGAGTTTGTGGACCGCAGACGGCTTCTGGGTAAGAGCAATGTTGATAGGGATTTCCATACATTAACGGATATGTTGTTTGCGTGGGACTAAGCACCATCACCCTTAAATTTATTGACCTTTCATTCATCATAATGATTATAAGCCACCTATGGGTGCTTTTATTATATTTGATTGCAGTTCTATTTGTATAGTGGGGAACCTCATTCATGATCTGATTCACTCGTATTTACTCATGGCATCGTAAATAGTAGTATGTACATTAATTAGTGCATTGTCAACCACCAGAAGATTTTCCTTTTTTTTTAGTTTCTAAATATGTGTCGATTAATGGTGATGTTTGTTTGATTTTAGTAATTGTGACATTCCTGAAATGGTAAATCTATAGAAATGTAAAAAATAGTTACAAAAGGCAAAACATAAATCTCGCCGCGAAATTGGCTTTCGCCAAGCCACAACCCCAATCTAACCGGTGTGGGTGCTCCCAAAAACCACCCCAAATCCTCTCCCTACTCGAGAAACCCCATCTACATTTATACCTCAAAAGTAAAGAACTAGCCCATAATCCTATTTACCATTGATGATCCCTGGGTGACCTATACTTGCACCTCAAGGATATACGTGATTTACAGTTTTCTATTACACGTTGTGCCCAAATCGTTGATATACATTCACTGCCCCTAAACACTACTTCATTTCTACCTATCCAAGTGAAGTATATGGTAGTGGTGAAAACAAGCAACTTAGCGCGAAATATGTTTATCTTTTGCGTGCCCATCGGTTCTTGGGAAAACCACTGAAGCCACTCCTCTATCCCACCATCTCGTCGTGGTAGCTCAATATGCCTACACTTGATCCTGGGTAGTCTAAATCTTCTCACGCTGAAACCACAAGTGCTCCTCAGATTCCTCCTATTGCTTGCATAACGGACACAACGCAGGTTCAGCACCCTTCCAATGCTTAATTATCCTACCAATCAAGAGGCGTTTTCGAGCTGCAACCCAGACGACAAACACCCCATTTTCGAGAGTGTACTCCATTCCATAGAATATCCCTCTAGACTATCATCGGGCTCACTCTGATAGCTTCATACAGCTTCCGACATCAAGCCCTCCACTGCCTTTGACTAGGTGCACCAGATCAGTTGGTTGGTCCATAATTTGAGCCCTTAGCATCTCATCTCTCCCTCCGAACAAGTCTTTATAAATACAAGAGTCGTAGATCTTTATCTCAATCCCTCAAATGTCATTGTTCTTTAGGTGAACGTTCTTCACCCATCTCATCCAAATGTTTGGGCATTGGAGAATCACATTACCAAGTAAGAGAGCATATCTAGTTTTGTTTAGTGCTTTAATTTGTTTTATGCCCAGCCCACCTTGATGAGTTGCAGTCGACCATTGTAAGAAATCTTCTTCGTAACCCAAGTGTTCAATCTAATCTCCACATTATCAAATTATCCTTTAAACTATGCGACACAGACTCTTCTCGAATGTAGGGGGTACCAAGAGAGGCTACGGGGGAGGAGCCAACCTGGTAGCCCAACTGTTGGGATATTAGATGTGCATCCTCTATAGACACCCCCCAAGGTACAGAGAGCACTTTGCAACATTTATCCTCAAACCCAAAGCTGCGAAGAATTCATTTAGACAGCCCTGAAGGTTGGATGCAAACAGATTCCTGGTCAGCACGGCAGAAAAGGAGCAAATCATCCGCAAAAGAAAGGTTCGTAATATGTAGTCCCTTACACCGAGGATGGTAGTTGTAGTCCGGTATATCGACAGCCTCAGATTTCATATTGTTTAGCATTTTCATGCACATCACAAATAAATAAAGTAAGGGTGGATCATCATGACACAAGCCCCTCTTTCCCCTGAAACCCTCTGGAGCACCATATATATTAATCAAAATGGAGAAAGACATCGTGGTGACACACTCCATTATGATATCAATTAGCTTCCTCGGAAATGACAGTTGCTCAAGAGCGAAATGTATGAAGTCCAAGCCTAGCTTTTGTAAATTGATTTTCAGTGTGCATCGGGGAGATATACTCTGTGTTCAATACTCCCTCCGATCCAAAAAGGATGTCGTTTGACTTTTTAACACGTATTTTAAGGTGCTAAAAACTATATAATATATCAACTTTTTTTAAATTATTTTTTTACAACTTAATATTTGTTGGTAATAAGTATTAGATTATAAAAAAAATAAAAATAAAAATTAATATTTTATATAGTTTTTAGCTCCTTAAAATTCGTGTTAAAAAGTCAAACGACACCCTTTTTGAATCGGAGGTAGTACCTATTTAAAATTTCTAGTACCACTGCACAGTTCTGCGAAATTGACCTCCCTGGGATGAATGCACCTTGATTGTCTCCTATCAACTCAGCCAAGAGCGGCTTAATTCTCGCTACAAACACCTTGCTCACCACTTTCATGAATGTGGAATTCGGCTGCTTCAGGACACTGCTAGTCTGAAATATCTCATCCACTGATCGGTACAAGTCTCTTCCAATCATGCCCCAACACTACTTAATAACTTACTCCCAAATCCATCTGGACCCGGCGATTTATTAATTCCAATCGACCATAGCGCAACCTTTATCTCTCGTTCAGACGGAGTAGCCACAAGGCCATCAAACAACTCCTCCTGAATTGCAGCACCACGTGTGGTATATATCTGGGAACAGGTTCACCTTCGGTTCAGTTGCAAAAGGCCCCTCAAAGTACCAAGCTGTGTGCACTCTGATATGCTCTTCATTCTCCATTAGTTCATTCCTCATGGCAATGATAACGTTAATCGCTTCTGGCTTTCACATTTCTGTAGAACATGGAGGATGCCTCTATAGAATTTGAAAGATATAGCGGAAGTGGAAGGAAAATTAGTATTACTGTATTATTCCAATCTAATATATTACAAAGATAAGGTGTGTGTTCTTATACAAAAATAAACAACGGTCAAGAGTAAATGAAGGATGCAATTATGCAGCTATTGCCTAACATAAGTTCTCCTAATATGGATAGATAATAGGGAATATTATCTTACCTAATACGGATGGGTAATAGAGAATATTATCTTAAATAAGGAGAAAGCTACATAAACAGAAATTTATATGTTAATACTCCCCCTCAAGTGGAGTGTATGTTGATAACACTCAACTTGGATAAGAGACTCTTGAATACTGTCGGGCCGAGAGGCTTTGTAAACAAGTCAGCGGGTTGATCTTTGGTTCGGATGTGCATTGTTCGGATTTGACCTTGTTGAACCTTCTCCCGAATGACATGACAATCGATTTCAATGTGCTTTGTACGTTCGTGAAATACTGGATTGGAAGCAATATGGAGTGCAGCCTTGTTGTCACAAAAGAGATTGGTGGGCTGCAAGTGGTTGACGGAGAGATCATGCAGCAATGTTCGTAGCCATGTTATCTCGCAACATGTGGTTGCCATCGAACGATATTCAGCTTCAGCACTTGAGCGGGAAACTGTGTTTTGCTTTCTTGTCTTCCATGAAATTGGGGCACCGCCTAAGAAAATAATATAACCGGAGGTTGATCGGCGGGTGTCACGACAGCGAGCCCAATCAGCATCGCAATAAGCGTTCAATTGGAGACGACTATTGCTTGGGAGAAATATGCCTTGGCCGGGTGTGCCCTTGATGTAACGAAGAACTTGATGGGCAGCATTGAGGTGCGGTTGTCTTGGATTAGACATGAATTGGCTAAGAATGTGGACAGCATAAACCAAGTCTGGACGCGTTATCGTTAGGTAGATGAGACGCCCAACCAGTCGTCGGTAAATGGATGGATCCGATAGGAGATCTCCATCTCTCTCACTGAGAACTAAGTTCTGATCTAACGGAACAGTGGCTGGTTTGGCACCAAGAAAGCCCGTGTCATCAAGAATTTCTAGAGCATATTTCCGTTGACAAAGAGTAATCCCTTGTGTTGATCGGGCGACTTCGATTCCAAGAAAATACTTGAGAGGACCCATGTCTTTGAGCTTGAATTGGTTGGCAAGGAAGACTTTTGTGTCGTTGATGGCCTGCAAGTTAGTCCCGGTAATGATAACGTCATCTACATAAATTAAAAGGATAGTATGGATACCTTTGTGTTGTCTAATGAAAAGTGAATAATCAGCCCAAGATTGTCGAAAACCAGCTTGTCTGAGGGAATTAGAGAGCTTTAGAAACCATTGGCGAGAGGCTTGTTTTAGCCCATACAATGACTTATGGAGCTTACAAACTCTCGTCTCCCCCTTTTGATGGAATCCAGGTGGCAATTTCATGTAAACGTCTTCCAAAAGATCACCGTTTAGGAATGCATTATTGACGTCGAGTTGATGCAAGTGCCACCCATGAGTGGCTGCCATGCTTATTAGAACTCGAACGGTTGTGAGCTTGGCAACGGGTGCAAATGTCTCTCGATAGTCTACACCTTCTATTTGACTATACCCCTTTGCGACAAGACGAGCTTTGTATCGCTCGATTGTCCCATCGGGTTTGTATTTAATTTTGTACACCCATTTACATCCGATGGGACGTTTGTTGGGTGGTGGCAGTACCAAACTCCATGTATTGTTGTCTTCAAGGGCCTTGATTTCCTTGGCCATGGCATCCCTCCAATTTGGAGATCTATTTGCCTGCAGAAAAGTCTTTGGTTCTTTCTCAAGCATAATGTTAGAAACAAAGTGTTTATAATTGTGTGAAAGCTTGTCATAAGATAAAACATTAGCCAAAGGAAAAGCCTTACCTGATGTTATATTTTGTGAGGAAGATGATTGGGGTTCCGATCGAGAGGGTAGATTTGCTTCCACATGAAAATCACGAAGGAGGTTGGATGGTTTGGTTGGTCGAGAGGATCGCCGAGGTTCCACAACAGGGATGGGAGGTGTGAGTAGTGGGTTTGGCGAAGAGATGGACTCACTTTGGGTTTCAGTTGGTGATGGTTGATCAGACTCTACAGTAGGCTCAATGTCATTGGTGGAGGATGTAAAGATGGGAGGGGTATCTTCATAAACTACGTTTGAATTGTTGAAAGTTGGAAGAGGTAAATCATGATTAGTTTGAGAAATGTTGGACATAGTTGAATAAGGAAACTGATTTTCATAGAAAACGACGTCTCGTGAAATAATAGTTTTCTTATTTGTAAAATCATAAAGTTTGTAACCTTTAGTACCGTGTGGGTATCCAAGAAAAATACATTCAACCGATCGCGGGTCAAATTTAGTTGGTCGTTGTGGATGGGTGGATGCGAAGCATCGACACCCAAACACACGTAAATGAGTATAAATAGGAGGTTTACTAAAGAGTTTTTCAAAAGGAGTTTGGTTTTGAAGATTTTGACTTGGCAATCGATTTATTAAGTAAGTAGCGGTGAGAATAGCATCTCCCCAAAAGACTTTTGGTAAATGAGATTGAAAAAGAAGAGCACGAGCAACGTTTAATAAATGTCTATGTTTGCGTTCAGCAACACCATTTTGTTGCGGCGTATTTATGCAACTAGTTTGATGCAATATACCTTTAGAAGAGTAAAAATCAAAACATTTAAATTCAGAACCATTATCACTACGGACAATCTTAATTCGTTTAGAAAATTGATTTTCGATGAGAGTAATAAATTGAATGATAAGAGGTCGAGCCTCGGCTTTGCTTTTCATAAGATAAACCCACGTGAATTTTGAATAATCATCCACAATAGTTAAAAAGTAGCGCGCTCCTGTTAAACAAGGAACATGATAACCTCCCCAAATATCCATGTGTATAAGATCAAAACAAGAAGAAGTAATAGAAGTACGATCCGGAAAAGGATTTCGAGTTTGTTTCGCCAAAGGACAAACTAAACAAGAATGTTCTTTTGAACCATTATTTTTAAAACCAGGAATGAAAGATGATACTTGTTGCGATGGATGACCAGTTCGTTGATGCAACAGTAGGTTGGACGCTGTGACACTGCATAAGTTGGGCATGGGCTGGGGTTTGAGGAAGTATAGTCCATCTCGTTCATAAGCAATCCCAATCATCTTCCCCGTGAGGATGTCCTGAATCACACATATCCGTTTCAAAAAGATAGTAGCATAAAAATAATCTAATGCTAATTTGCTAATTGAAACAAGATTAACCGAAAATTCAGGAACACAAAGTACATGAGAAATTTTTAATTGGGATGTGAAAGTGGCGGTGCCAATGTGTGAAACCTTATAAGATTTTCCATCCGGTAAATGCACAATGTGATTCGTAGTCGGTTGATATGAATCCAAAAAACGAGTATGATACGTAATGTGATCACTTGCGCCACTGTCTAAAATCCATGAATTATAAAAGAGAGTTTTTGCTAGTAAATTACCTGAAAAATGATCATAATTAGAGTGATTACCGACATGATTTGCGGAAGTGTGTTGTGGGGGATCCGTTGATTGCAGGGGCTGTTGTGAGGCAAGTTCCTGCAGATTAATCTTCTTGAGCAAGGCCATCATTTGCTGGTAGTCTGAAGGCAAAAATGAATTAGTGGAGTGAGCATCAGTTTGGTTGATGCTTGAGCTCGGCTGACCATTTTCAATGAATTTCTTGCGCTTTCGACAATAATCAATAGTGTGCCCCTTATTGTTGCAGAAGGTGCACTTTAGATGAGCTCGGCATTGCTTTGTGTTGTGGTTAGTCAAGTGACATTTTTCACAAAACTTTGTTTCACCTCCAGTTTGATTGTCACGAGCTTTCTTGACGGAGAATGCCGAAGTTTCGGTATGTGCAGGTGCCATTGTGTTGGACATCTCACCAAGGTTCTCTTGTCGCAGCACCATAGAGCACGCTTTGTTCAGCCCGGGAAATGGATCCAAGCCAATAATGGTACTCCGAGTATGTGCGTAACTCTCATTGAGTCCCATTAAGAACTGCATAGTCTTTTGGTTCTCTATGAAAGTCTTGAGTTCACCAGCGGCTGCACATGTACATGGTGGGAGGGCAGCGAGTGCATCCTTCTCGTCCCAAAGAGCTTTGATCTTAGTGAAGAATGAGTTGGCTGATTCTGTGCCTTGTTGACAGTCATGAATAGCTTTTTCGATATGGAACAAAGAAACGGTATTAGTATGTGAAAATCGTTCCTTGAGTTCAAGCCAAATACCTCTAGCGTCTTTGCAATGAATTACACTCTTCGAGATCTCCTTCGACATGGATCCAAGTAGCCAAGTTTTGACAAGAATGTTGCAACGCTCCCATTGCAACTCCTCGGTCGGTTTGTTGCTTGGTTTGGGAAGCGTTCCATCAACGAATCCAGCCTTGTTTTTTATTTGTAAGGCCATCATCATGGATTGTGCCCATGTTGTATAGTTATCTTCCACCAACGGTTGCGATACCAAGACGGCGCCTGGTTGATCGGAGTGGTGGAGAAAGAGTGGGTGATTTGATTTCTCCCATGGCTCGGAGCGTGGAGTTTGCTCGTTGTTCGACATGAGGAAGTGGTGTTGGATCGATTTGTGTAACCTAGAAAACTGATACCATATAGAATTTGAAAGATATAGCGGAAGTGGAAGGAAAATTAGTATTACTGTATTATTCCAATCTAATATATTACAAAGATAAGGTGTGTGTTTTTATACAAAAATAAACAACGGTCAAGAGTAAATGAAGGATGCAATTATGCAGCTATTGCCTAACATAAGTTCTCCTAATATGGATAGATAATAGGGAATATTATCTTACCTAATACGGATGGGTAATAGAGAATATTATCTTAAATAAGGAGAAAGCTACATAAACAGAAATTTATATGTTAATAGCCTCCTCACCCATGGTGATCCAACAGATTTTTGCTCTTTGCGCTGTCAAACTAACAAGTCTCCCCACATTGTGTCGGAGTTCTTTTTCAATCTATGCAACTCTGTTAAGCAGCTGGACGGTCTTTTGTAGACTTTTGAGGAGTGATAGATGTGATTGAGATCGGTTTTACGACTATTTGAGGATCAAGTACAAACCAATTATAAGGTTTTCACATTTATTTCCTAATGATCTCCTGCATTATCACAATCAACTAATGAACACAAATGTCACATTGTTCCTAGGCCGTTTTCTATCCTCTACCAATGTCATCTTATCGGTTATCACTCTAGTTTCTCGTTGTTCTTTTTTTTCTTTGTTGATGTTTTAATCCTTATTTTCATTTAAAAAAAAAATTGTTTGTTGTCGATCGTGCCTCTCAACTAATTAACTATTTAACCATATATACATGTGAAAAAAAGATAGAAAGTCGTAGGACTTCCTAATCCCTAACTCTCTTTTGGCATGTTGTGTCTGCAAAAACAGTACATTGTAGTGACTAGTGTAGACAGACAGCTTTGCTTACTATTCAGTCTGCGATTTGCATGTTCTTCTCTTTTCTTCTCAAATCCAAAAGCTTCATTTGACAAATATCGTCTTCAGCTTCTAAATTGGAATATTTGCTCTTAATTTCCACACACCACTTTTTGGTATCATATGGAAATTAGGTGCACTGAGTTTGAATTAGTTATTTATACAAGTATCAAGTTTAGACTTAACACTTTTTTTTTTAATTACTGATAGTCTTTTTATGTTTGACAAATCGTTGATATATATGTCGGTTTCCCACTCTAGCTAACTGCTCTTTGATTTAATTTTCTCCTTTTTTTTATTTTGGCTAGAAATGAAACAAAGCTACTCGATCAACACTTTTCTTCCTTTTCTTTTTACTAGTATATATATAATATATATAACAAACACGCATACATTAGATAACTTAAATGTTTTGTTAGAGACCCGCCAGTATATAACTTAATTACTCTCAATAGGACTATGGCATAATATTTGAACTATGTTTGAAGTAGCAGTCCAAAATTAGTTGGGTATTTTGTGTTTGATTTCCTTGGTTTTTAATCTTTTTTCTAGTCGTGCATGTAGTTTAAAAATGGGGTGGATATATGCATTCATGACAGGTGTTATATGCAATATTTAGGATGGATGATAGATCCGTCCGTTGCAAGCTTAAAAAAAATATACGGACAGATCTAGGACGGATCGATAATCCGTCCTATTTAAAAGAAAAGGTAAAAAACACTGCTGCACAACGACTTTTTTCTTTTTTTTTTTAGAAAACTATAAATTGTTCTTTTTTTTTGCTTGCTGCTGCACATCAACTTTTTTCGTTTTTCTTTTTTTTTTTATCATAGAAAACTACACAGAACGGATCCTTAGTCCATTCTATGTAAATTTTTTTAAAAAAAAATTATGACGGGCGGATCTAGGATCCTTCTGTGTAGTTTTTTTAAATCTTGCAACGGGTGGATCTATGATCCGTCCTACAGAGTGCATATAGCACCAATCCTTTAAAAACAGGTGAACATAAAAATTTTCAAAGGGGGCGCGAGCAGATGAGCCCGTGTAAGTGGTGTGATTGATTGTACGTTCGTGAGACGCTTGATGATAGTGAGGTTAGAGTCTTGTGTATAAGCACGCATATACGCTAGTAGCGAGCATATAAAGTGAGGTAATTGACTTATATACAGATCCGTGCTTGGGCCTGTGCAAATAGATCGATGGAAAAGTGCCCCAAAATTTTTAGAGCTCAATATCATTTAAGCTGATTATATAAGAAATGTATTTCATAATTAACCATCTAGCTATTTTAACCTACTATCCACCCATCTTGACTTTATTTTTGCCCATCTTCCTTCCACCAACCTAACTTTTTATTTTAAAAGCTGCATTTTTATTTACATTTTTTTGTGTATTATGAATTGATTAAAAATATAAGATTATCTTCTCATCACTAAAATTTTTAATTGATTTAATTTTTAAAAGGTGAATTTTTTAAATACATAGAATTTTAATGCAAAAAAATATTCATGCTAAAAAAAATATAAAGTCATTGCTCTTTAACAAAAATATTTGAATTGAATGAATTTAAAACAAAAGAGAATTTGGTGAAAAAAATAGTATTTTAAATTTTAATACAACAACTATTTTATAATTTCAACATTTTGTAAGCATAAAAGGATTTATGGTAAAAAAAAAATTAAATTGAAAAATAGTTTATTTGGTATTACAATGGGAAGGTAGTTTATCAATTGGCTATAACAAAAATCTAAATTTGTTAATATTATAAGACTTATTTTTTTAGGACAAGGCCTCAAAAATGATTAGCAGGCCCTGCTTATATATACTAGTCTTGTATATACTAGTCTTATATATACCAATTGACGATAAGAGAAGTAGGTAACCGACTTATATATACTAATATTATTTATTTTTTTCATATTTTAATATGGAACTCTTTTAGAGTCTTTACATCTCAACACGCCCTTACAAGTACAATTAGGGTTGTTTTATTTAGTTGACACATGAACAATGACTTAACTTTATTTGTAAATGTTTACATTTAAACACTAAAAAATAAAGCACAATTTAAATCAAAATGTGCATATTTAAACCTTCCTCACCATTTATATTCCCCACCCCAAGGAAGAAACACACTGTTTTTTTAAGGTTGTGTTTGACAGTGATTGTAAAAAGGAGATTTTGTGTAGATTGTGTAGATTTTGGAGGTTAGAATTTTTTTTTTTTTTTTGTAGATTATGGAGATTTTGGAGGTTATGATTTTTCCGGAAAAAAATCTAGTGAAAAAGCTAAAAGGTGTTTGGTGTGTGTAAGATTTTGAAGGGGTTTTTATGATGAAAAGGTAAAAAATGCCCTTTAAGTTTTACCCTTCCCTTCCCTTTGGCCTCAGCCACACAATCTCGTGTCTCACCATTGCAACCTGCCACTGAGGTCTCGCTCTGCTCGTGGTTACTGGAACCTTGGTCTGTTGGCAGCGCGCTCCCCTTCCGTTCATTCGACGTCTGGCACTTGGAGCATCATCTTCGACGTCAGCCTTCATAGGAGCATCATCTTCAACATCGGGCCTTCATAGGTGCGCAGAGACTGAAGCGGACGTGGCTAATGAGGAGACCAGTGGAGATGAATCGACTTCTTGCGAGGGTAGGAATGGACAATTGATTTCAAAATCTCCACAAAAGCTCCCAAATCTCCCCCCCCCCCCCCCCCAAGCTTCCATTTTGACCAAAAAACAAATCTATAGGAAAGCCCCTCTGAAAGCTTGAAAAGCTTGGTGATAATCTACTGCCAAACACCATGCGAATAGATTATGTTTTGTTCACAAAGCTTGAAAAGCTCCTAAAGCTTCTACCGAACACAGCTTAAATCATGAAATGTGAATTGGGTTTTTAAACGGAAAAATATCACACCCATGGGTGTACAATGCAAGCCCGGCATAATACATTTGTATATTTATCAAACCCATGGGTGTACAATGCAAGCTCGGCATAAATAAAACATAATAAAACTATATATATTTATACATTTGTATATTTATATATAAATAACTTCTTGCTTGCAAGGTTCGATACCCCTCTTTTCGAGTATTAAAATCCGTGTCTTTATAGGCCGGTTTTTTGGTGTTTTCTTCGGGTAGTGTGTTGCTGTCTTTGGTGGTCCTGTGGTCTATAGCTTGGTTGGGTGTGTTGCGTCCGGAGTCGGAATAGGTTGGGGTCGTGGTAGTGTGCAAAAGGCAACTCAGTATCCACGAGGTTCGTCCTTGGAGTTTCGTCTTCACTGCCCACGGGAGTTAGAGTCATGTTGTACCGCTGACCTGCGGTGCTTCCCTATGGTGGTGCTTGGCTTCGTTCTTCGATCGTTAGCGTCCTCAACGTTTTGGTTTTAGTTCTGCTTTGTTTCTTTCTTTTCATAGTGCTTGCTACACGGTGATTGCACCTTATTTCCTTTTTTTGTATTTCGGTTTTATTGTATGTTCTGACGGTTCAACCGTCTGCCGACTTATCAGACTCTCGAGTTTCAGGTATGTATGACCTCAAATTATTACTTAATCCAAAAAAAAATGTATGAGCTCAAATTATTACTTAATCCAAAAAAAAACATGGTAGTGATGGAGGATCTTAAAGTTTGATAATGGTAGGATCCACATGATTGGAGGAGGGTGGGGTCTTAAGACCCCATTAGTAGTTGGCTAATCTAACAACTCTCTCGTCTTTTACCTATCGATCTTCAACGTGATTTCATTGCTCCATACACTATCGATCACCCCTACTACATACCCTACCCGGCCCAACAATTAATCCTTTCATCTAGTTCTTTTTCATCATAAACTACTGTTCGTGTAAGTAGCAAACGTGCTTCTATGTTCTCTAAAACTCCTTTTTGTTGAGGGGTTAGAAATTGCCAAAAGTGGGATGGATTAACATATGGGTAATTAATGTTTTTTTATGAAGAAATAATTCGAGAGTTAGATAGATCCGACATTTGAGCGACCGATAAAATTGATAGACGGTGAATCGTCAAAGCATATAACGTAAAAAACAAAAAAAAAAGAATGTACTACAAATAAAAAGCACACACAAGTGAACCTAACCCAAATATGTTGAAAACAATATAGACTAGCTAAAATCCGACGTCAAGCACTACCAAACAAGCAGTGATACTACTGACCAAAGATATATCAAGAGTTAAAAGGATAATTAATTAGTTAATAACTTAACATGTGTTGGGTTGGATACGTTGAAAGAGTTCATAAAATATTGGGGGTTTAATTTAGGTGTCAATTATGCCTTGCTCTACCCCCATTAGGTCTTATGATTAAAGTAAATAAATATCTTGTCAATAAAGAGAAGCCAAACGTTCATATGCAATTCGGCATTGCCTTTTCATCATGAAATCAAATAATTGCCTTCTTTTCCACCTCTAAAATTGACCACAAGAGATTCGCCCAAAACAAATGACCACTAGAATTGTAATTGTAATTGAATTGTAGTAATCAATGGCGTTTGGGTTAAAGTGTTTATGATTATATGCAGAGGCGGATTCAAGGGGCATGTGCTTCGTTTTGCTATTTAATACGCATTAATTTGAAATTCGAGTAAAAAGTTATGAATGTTGAAAATTGAAGGTATAATAATTTTAATCTTATTTTAATAACCTAGCTATAACGTTTTTATATTTTACTTAGATTGACATTCAAATACCATAATTTATCTCGAGAGTTTCAAAATGAGATGTTATATTACTCATTTCGACAATTAGGTAAGAAGCAAAAGTTTAAAAGAGGAGAAATGTCTGATTTTCTACTTTGCAATGTATTGAGGATGTTTCTAAGAAGATGGTCGAGGTAGAAATTTATAAAGCTTTTGACTTGGTATATCGTCTCATTGAGTTGGTTTTAGAGTATATGTTATCAATTGCAATAGCTCAAGTGGAAAAAAAACTTTATTAGTTATGATTACTATCAAGCCTTATTTGCGCAACAAGATGGGAGATGACTTTCGCTCTGAGAGTTTGGTCTGCTATGTCAAAAAAAAGGTGTTTTCAAAGCGCACTGATAATGAGGTTATCCTTAAGTATTTTCAGGGTATGAAAACCTATAAAATAGATTTACCCCCTTTTATCTTCAAGTTGAATTATTTCAGTTTATAACTTTAGTTAGCAATGAAGAACTCTTTGTACTATTGAACTTTTTATTCTTTTATCGTTATTTTGTAGTATTGCAGTCATTATGTATTGTATGAGTCTGTATTATTCATTGTCGTTTGTTACCAGTGTGCCCCCACCTTCATCAGGGTTTAGCTCCATTATCGATTATATGATTTTTCAAGTATAAATTTAAGGAGTATTTGAACCTAATGATACTAGCTTGTAGTTTTTTTTTTCAAGATATATATAAAAGGAAATTTGAATATAAATATCGCTTTCGAATAATAATTATCCATTCTAGCGTATCTTTATGGATAAGAACCTTTATTTCTGTATTTGTTTTCACTCTTCCTACGATAGGTTATATCATCATATAGGTATTTTCTTGTTTATTATTTGAATTTCATTTATGTATATTAATTACTTCATATTGGTCTACTTTTTATTTTCTTAAACACTCAAGCTTTCCATTCCCCTCAAATATGAAAATAGTATAATTTTTTTTTGAAATTAAACAAAAATATAATTTTTTGTGGGCCTTCAAATTTTAATTTGTCGTGTGGCCCAACAAAAACACGGGGATCAGCTCTGAATGTGTATATATCTATCTATATAAAATACTAAAACAGAGGTTTGAAACGGGCTCTGGTGCGATATCGCGTCCACGGAATTTTCTGGATTAAAACGAGATTATTTTTGCTTACGTAGCATTTTCTAGATTAAAGTGGTATTATATTTCTGGCCCACATCAATTAATAAACAAATATAGTTAGCTAAAAACTTATCTTTATAGATCAATAATCTATCCAATATAACTTGAATTAGTTGTTATACATATTTATTATTTTCATGTTTTTGTTAATAAACTATATTATTTATTATTTTAAAAGATGAAGAAGAAATATTTGGTGCGTTATTCTATCTTTTAGATCAAATTGAATATAATATATTTATATATGGTTTTATTTTTGTGAGCCACGTCAATTAATTATCTAATATAATATTTTAATATAATAAAATATAATTTATTAACAAAACGCGCAACCGCGCGGGTAACGAATACTAGTATATATATATAACAGAGATTTGGGTGGTATCATCTACTACTCATCCGCCCCCTAACATTGTCTTGTAAGATGAAGCCTAAAACTTTAAGTATGTTGCCAACAATGCACAAACTAAATACACCGGGTAAATTACCACATTGATTTGGACATGGGACCACTACACTAATTATCCCTCCTAAACATGATTAAAAGTATAATTATTTAAAAAAATTACCACATCTAATTAATTAAATGTAATGCATACTATTTTGAACGTGATTGTACAAAAGAGGATTTACGGTGTATCTAATAACACCCCACCAACAATCAAGCGTCTAACACCCTACGAGTACGATGCAACCGATCTAACAAGCCACACAATTTTTTATACAGCTTTGAGTATAGGCTTAGCCACAGAATTTTTTTTTTTGCTAAAAAGGGATAAAATAAATTTTTAACAAAGAGCTCCCGAATAAGGGTTCGTTTGGTTGGCATGTACTTTCTTTGGAGTACATACTCCTGAGAACTAATTATAAATTTATGTGTTTATTTTGGGGATAAAATATTCATGATCGATTCATAACTTTTGGTGATACAAATCCTAATAAATGTTAGAATTTCATAATTTATATTTATATACTACAGGAGAAGCGTTTTTATAAGGTATTATCACTATATTAATTATAATTTTTTAGAGCAATTAAATTATAATAAAGGTTTTTTTTTGTTTTCTAAACATATTTTACATTTTTTCAGTTAATGGGCTCAATTTAAGATTTTAATTAATATTAATATTAATATAATGAGAAACAATTTTGACGAGATGTCATCACTAGGTAAATCACCACATTAATTGTAGATTTTTCAACATTAAATTATAATAGTTTTTTTAATCTCCTTAATATATTCTACATTTTCAAATCAATGAATTCAATTTAAAATATTTCATTATTATTATTATTATTATTATTTAAATGAGAATCAATTTTCATGATGTGGCATCACCAGACACGGAACTATGAATGAAAATTAGGATAGGCTGAAATTGCTATATATAATTAATTTTTTAAAGAGTTATTAATATTACATATACATAACACATAATTTTTTTAAGAGATTAATATCACATATAATAATACCTAATTAATATAGTGTATATATATGTGTGTGTTGTTGTTGGTGTGTTTTAAGATCTAAGTTAATACCCAGCCCTTAAAGCTAAAAAACCCTAAACACTTTAACCAACCTTTCAACCCTTCCTCTTCCTACTCCTCCTCCAACCTGCCGCCGCCTCCTCCTCTCTTCCCTCCGTCGGCCTTAGCGGCTGGCTCACCGGCCCTCTCCCTCGGTTCTACCCCTCGTCGTCTCTTCAACTCTCCCTTTAGACCCTCCCTAAACCTTAAACCTTCTCTCTTTAACCCTAGCCACCAACCTCTCCGCCTCTCAGCGCCGCCCTCTGCCCTGTCGCTCCGCCCCGGCGCCGCCGTAGTGGATTACCCTTCCCACCTTTCACCATCCCTCAACAACCACACCCACAGAATCCCATGTTGGCTCTTCCCCTCCAATCGCTCACCCCAGTTTTTTGGTACCCTGAGCACCGCCTCATCCGCCGGGTTCATCTCTAGCCGCTTGAGCATCATCTTTTTCGGTGGGTGTCTCTCCGGCGACCTCAGCTTCAAAACCTTCGGCGGCATGAACCCCTATGGCTTCCCCTCCTCTTTGTTGGCTGTCTCCTTCATCCTCCCTCCTCAGCCTGACTCTGCCGAACCTCTGCCATCTTCTCACTCTCATACCCTCCCTCTTCATCCTATTTTCTGTCAATTTCAGGGGATAGCTACCCCTTTCTCTGATTTCGTTTTCTTTGTTTTTTTTC
The DNA here is from genome assembly GCA_963922045.1 of Persicaria maculosa. NCBI lineage: Eukaryota > Viridiplantae > Streptophyta > Magnoliopsida > Caryophyllales > Polygonaceae > Persicaria > Persicaria maculosa. Next base: position 51,735,068 of record OY998270.1, read on the forward strand.
AGATTTCTATTCCTCCTAATTTTGGCCTCGTTTTTGCAGTTCTTTCTAGTCGATTTTCGATCTATGGGGTCGGCCTCTGCTGGCTCGTTATGAGACTAATAGCAGCAGGAGATCTCTCTACAGCCGCTGCTGATGGTCATATGGAGATTTGGGCTGATCAGATTAACTGTCAAGTAGCGAGGGCTGACAAGAAGAAGGCAAAAGCATCTTCAGTGCTTCAGAGCGGCCTCAGCTTCAACAACCTCGGCGGTCTGAGCAAGCCTCTTCGTTCTCTTGTTCATCGGACTCAGGCGCTTACGAGTTGGTTTTCGATCTTCGGCCTTGGCATCTGCTCTCCTTTTACAAGACGGGTCATTATGATTCAAGTTCAACAGCATCTTGTTTTTGATCCAGGCATCCTTTACAGATCAGTAACTTCTCTCTGGTTTTCATTTGCCTCCTGGTTTTCTTTTAGATTTCGTCTTCTGTTTTTTGTTAATTTGTTTTGGCTTTGTCCTGTTAGTGTTTTTTGGTCAATTCCTGCTTGTATAGTTGTTCCACAGAGCATCCATGAATTTGTTTCTCAGATGGATGTCTCTTTGTTCGCTTGGCTTAGGGGCTTTGTGTGGCTTCTGCTTGTTTTCACAAGCTTTTTTTGTTGTCCTTCTGGTTTGCTTTTGTACATCTTTTTGCAGCTATGGCTTAACAGCCCCCAACAAACTCAAATTTATGTTATGAAGGACAGGCCTAACAGCCATTTTCGTATCAATATACAGAAAAAATATAATAATCAAAGCCCAACAGCTATACAAAATCATATAGATCTTCTGAAACTAAACTGGTTTTCTCAAAAAATCTCATCGGCACTAATGACAGAAAACAAGGTACCACTGCAAGAGATCAAAAAATGCACAAAAATCCCAATATGGTACAAACACCATCAAAATTACATACTCACCGTCCATAACTATCATAATACCCTCATAAAGATCATCAAGATAAACAATAGAGAAATTTCGATAAATTTAACTTATAACAATTATACTTACCTACTAAACAAAAGACACCACAAAGAGAAAATTATATCCGGCAAAAAATATGGTAAATCAAAACTAAATATTTGTTTCAACAAACATAATCTATCATATATTTATTATCTAATATACCACATATACTATATAAAATTGCATTGGTTAAAATCACCAAAACAAATTGCACAAATCAATGACCAATCCTTTACCAAAAAGGAATACCAAAAAATGTTAGAATGGCTCAAAAAGCTGATACACGCTATAAATTTTTTTAAATGACAAACATAGGATACTGGAACATTAGAGGCGTCAAAAAGCCTAATATTTGGCAAGACTTAGCCTATATCCAAAAGAAAAATAATTTGGACATCCTTGCCCTATCTGAAACTAAAACAACTAACGCACCAATGGAAAATCTATATAAAAAATCTGGATTTAATAAGGCCCACCACATTGCATCAGATGGATCAAAAGGAGGAATGTGGATCCTTTTCAAAACCTCTGAATTTACAGACAATTTAGAAGAAATAACTAGATCAGATAACTACATAATGTACCTGGCTAATATCAACAACTTTAGATTTATTCTCAATTTTATTTATGCACCATCAAATCAAACTGACAAAAATAGCTTTTGGGACAAAATAATCACAGCAACACGACAATGTATCTATCCATCCCTACTAATGGGAGACTTCAATGAAATAGAATCAATAAATGACAAAATAGGTGGAACAAATCCACAAAATAATAGATTCACCCGTATTCAACAAATTAATGAAGAACTGGATATTCATACTGTCCCCTACACTGGCAGCGCAGTCACTTGGAGAAAAAGACAAACCCCTATTGACAATATCTATGAACGTTTAGATAGAGTCATGATCCATACAGACATTTCTAAACAATTCCCCAACCTAACTGTACATAACCATCATTTTACAAGCTCAAATCATTCCCTAATATCTATCTCAATAGGAACGAAATCAATTAGAGCAGGATCACCCTTTAAATTTGAAATGGCTTGGACAAACAATGAAAATTATAACAAACTAGTCAAATCAACCTGGGAAAATAAACTTAATGGATCATTCATGTTTACACTACTACAAAAACAAAAACTGCTCAAGAAAAACACAAAAATTTGGTGTAAATCACATCCAAATAATAATATTAGACAGTTAAAAGACATTGAAGATCAACTCTTATTGTTACAACCAAACAAATTAGTGGAAACTATGATAATATTACAACAAACAAAAGACAAAGACTTCTAAATAAAAGAGAAGCACTCATGAACTTTAATAACACCTTCTGGAAACAAAGAGCCAAATCTAACTTCCTTAATTTTGGAGACAGAAATACCAAATACTACCAATCAATCTCTAAAATCAGGAATTCTAAAAACATCACTCGTAATTTTACAAATAAAAACGGGTTAGTCATTAAAGATGAAAAACAAATCAGAGATGAAATAACGAATGAATTGGTTGAAAGATTCATTTCAAATAAACAAACAAACAATCAATACTTTCCAGACTTAATAAAACACACAATAACTGACTCAGAAAACTTAAGCCTAACTCAACCATTCACAGATAAAGAAATCAAGGACACTCTATTCTCAATGAAAGAAGACAAATCTCCTGGCCCTAATGGATTCCCCCCCCCCGAATTCTATAAAAAATACTGGAGCATTGTAGGAAGCCTGCTCTGTAAAGCTATCAAATCATTTTTTCATTCTGGCATTCTTCTCAACGAAGTTAACACAACATTCATTGCACTCATTCCAAAAATTGATAACCCCACTAATATTAACCATTATCGTCCCATTAGCCTCTGCAACACCATCTATAAAATTATATCAAAACTCCTAGCCAACCGTTTAAAACCAATTTTACCTCGTATCATCAACCCTTTTCAAGGAGCCTTTGTTCAGGGCAGAAATATTCAGGATAACATCCTAATAGCCCACGAAGTCTTCCACTCCTTCCATAACAAAAAAGGGAAATACGGTTGGATGACAATTAAACTAGACATGGAAAAAGCTTATGATAAAATAAATTGGGACTACATACGCATCGTTCTGACTAAATTCGGATTTCATCAAAAGTGGATAAACTGGACCATGACATGTCTAACTAAAACCAACTTTTCTGTTCTAGTCAATAACTTACCTGGCAAAACATTCCAAACTTCTCAAGGTATACGACAGGGAGACCCCCTTGCACCATATATTTTTGTCATAGTTATGGAACTCTTAGCCAGAATGATACAACAAGAATCATTAGAACTTAACCCGCTAATTGGAATCAAACTAACACATAACAGCAATCCTATCCCTTTTCTCTCCTTTGCAGATGACACACTCATCTTTGGAAAAGCCAATGAACTAAGTCTCCACACAATAAAAAACCTTCTAAACAACTTTTGCAACATATCAGGCCTTTCCATAAACTACGATAAAAGCTCCTTACAAGTCTCTAAGAACATTTCCGTTCAAAAAGCCCAAAGTCTTGCTCAACAGCTAAACATCCCTGTAACTAAAACATTAGAAAAATATCTAGGAATACCACTCATCAGTGGCAGAGTAAATAACAATGTCTTTGATGATGCCATCACAAACCTAAAAAAACAATTATCAAAATGGAAATCGAACACCCTATCTCAAGCAGGAAGATCTGTTCTCATTCAAGCCAATCTCAATTCTAAAACTAATTATCTTATGCAATCCTTCCTTCTTCCAAAAGGAATTCTTAACAAAATTGATCAGATGAACAAAAACTTCTTCTGGAACAAACTTCAATCTGACAACTATCACCCACTAATTAGCTGGGAACGGTTATGTACCCCAAAAAAGGATGGTGGATTAGGCTTCAAAACAGCTGAACAAATCAACCTAGGTATGCAAATGAAACTTCTTTGGAGGATAGTAGCAAACCCTGACAATATCTGGTCAAAGATCGTCACTGAAAAATACCTATCAAAAGAACCTTTAATGGAAAGAACCAAAGCCAAAACCTCATGGCAATTTGGACGACTATTAAACATTAGAGATACCTTTTCTAAAGGCTTACTCTGGCTAGTTGGTAATGGAAAAACCATTAATGTCTGGTCAGACATCTGGATAAACGCTCAGAAACTTGAAATGTTTAGAAACAACCACAACCCTAACCTAAAAGTCTGTGAATTATTCACAAACTCAAACAAATGGGATACTAAGAAACTAAATGACATATTCCCACCATACATTACTGAAATGATATCCAACATCTACATACCCAAAATTGATATCGCGGACAGACTAATTTGGATCTACAATAAAAATGGAATTTTTTCAGTTAAATCTACCTCTTCTCTCTTTAACACAAGAAACAACTATAATACTTCTGGAGACTGGATATGGAAATTAAATATCGCTCCAAATATCAAAAACCTCATTTGGAAAACTACATTAGATATCCTACCTACCGCTGAGCGCCTAAACAGATACATAAATAGGGTACCCAGTATCTGTTCTCTGTGCAACTATCAACCAGAGGACGCAAATCACTTGTTTTTTAACTATCAAATCACCAGATCGCTAATCCAAAATTTGGGTATTAGATTACACAAAACTTTTAGCATCCCCAATATAACAAATAATATCTCTGAAAATATCTTAAATACTAAGAGCCAAAATAGAGACTTCACAGACCTCTGCCGTCTATTGCACTCAATCTGGGAACTCCGAAATAAAATCATCTTTCAAAAAAACTCTATCAATAACATAGCATACACTCTCACTCAAACTATTGATAAAATTCTCTGTTGGAAAAAAGAGGTTTCAATAAAAAACTCTCCCAACCATACTAGGCCCCGTGAAAAACTAAACTGGAAACATCCTCCCAAAAATGTTGTAAAAATAAATGTTGACGCCTCTGTCAAAAATGGAATACAAGCTCAGATTGGTTGTATAGCAAGAAATAATCTAGGACAAATAATTAGAATACATAAATGTAATGGTAAAACATTTTCTGTTATCCAAACAGAATGCTTTGCAATACTTGCAGGTATAAGACTAGCAGCAGAACTTGGAATACAGAGAACGATCATCGAAGGCGACTCCGCAATCATCATCAATGCCATCAATCAGAAAATCTGCCCACCATGGGAGATTACACAAATAGTAGAAGAGATTCAAATTCTAAGCAAAGATTTTGAACTCATCAAATTCCAACACTACTACAGAGAGGCGAATAGTGCAGCAGACTTCATCGCAAAATCTCAATTGAGCTGTAACTCTATCCTTAATTATAGCTGTAATTTCCAAAACATCATCATGCTTGATGATCATGGATACTTAGAAGTATCCTAAATTTTGCCTACTGTAAAAAAAAAAAGATCTAAGTTAATACAGATGAAAAAAAATAAGGGAAGAGGCATGTTGTTGTGTTTTAAGAGGTGGGTTAATACAAGAGGATATAGGGTATATATGTGTGTTGTTGGTGTGTTTTAAGATGTAAGTTAATAAGTTGCGAATTCCAAAATATCATCATGTTAGATGATTATGGATACTTTTAGTATCTAAATCTTTGCCTACTGTAAAAAAAAAAAGATGTAAGTTAATACAGATGAAAAAAAATAAAGGAAGAGGCATGTTGTTGTGTTTTAAGAGGTGGGTTAATACACGAGGGAAAAAAGACGTGGGTTAAGTTAAAATACAAGAGGAAAAAAATAGGGAAAGGAGGAGGCTAGTATGATTCGAACACGGGTGGGTTTAATATTAAGCTATTAAACACAAAGACACAACCAACTGGGCTAAACTAAATATATATGTGATTTCTAATCTTCCTATTTAATTAATATATTTTGAGTTTTTGGGGTAAGCGAAGCCAACCCACCCATAGATTCGTGCATGGACATCACCCCATTAATTATAGATTTTTTTTTTATCAAGCAATCAAATTATAATAGGTTCTTTTTAATCTCTTAGACATATTCTATATTTCTAATAAATGAGTTCAATTCAAGGTATTACATTAATATATAATCTATATATTTAATTAAATGAGAATTATTTTATTCAAATTCTATTCTTTCATTAATTTAAGGGATATTTATCCAATTATTTTTATTTAAATATTGCCTTTGTTTTAAGCACGAAAATCGGGCTAAATATTTTTTTACAAATAAACGACAACGGTTTTATGGAAAAGTGTTGCTTTTAGTTGAATTTGGGGTTGGAAACACACTTTTAATATAAAACCGTTACAACTAAATTTCGTAGCTTAGGCGGCACGCATGTGAAGCGGACAAATTCGGTATGAGGGTGCAAGAGGTCGTGGGTTCGACTTTTGGTTCGAGAAGTAAGGTATTACATTGGACAGTGTTGAGATGGATATATCCGTTTAAGAGATATATGACAGAGCACACTTTTAATTTAAAGTGTGCTTATTATTAAGCACGGTTTGAAAAAAAGTGTGCTAAAACTTTTTTTTAGCAAACTTTAATTAAAGCGTTCTTATAATTTGAGCAGAAGGGATATTGACTGTATGACAATTTTAAGAACGCTTCAACACAAAACAGTGCTTCAAATATGGGAACACGGTTAAATAATAAGCGTGCTTGTTTGGGAGCGCACTCACTATAAGCACAATACGAGAAGTGTGCTCCCATGCATAAAAAAAAGCATGCTCTGGTTCCCTCTTTTGTATTAGTGAATTGATAAAGAAATATAGGGAACGGAAAAAGAATTTGCATATAATTTTTATCTATTTGGAGAAAGCGTATGATAGAGTATCAACATATCTAATTAGAAATGCTTTAAAGCAAAAGAGCTAGCAAGAACTTACACTAGGGTCATCAAGAATATGTATGATGGCACATTAACTAGTGTTCATATAACCCGAGAGGACATAAAGTACTTTTCGATACAAGTTGGTTTGTACTAAATATCTGCCATGAACTTGTTCCTTTTTATGGTTGTATCTGGCATTGGGAGCTCGTTCTTCTTTATGTTAGTGATAGATATGGTATTGAGAGATATCCATATATGCTATTTGCCTATGATTTTGTTTTAATAGATAAGACGAGATCAGAAGTTGGTAGTAAGTTGATGCTTTGAAGGGAAGTGCTTGAAGATAATGGCTTCAAACTAAGACAAAAGTATGGTTTAGCTAAGGCTTCATATTGGGCATGTCTGGAGGAGAGACATGAGTGAGCAAGTGCATAAGTGCGACAACCTTGTGATTGACAGTGTGCGACGTAGCATAGGACGAACTAAGAAGATTTGTGTCGTTATTTTAAAAAATGATTCATTTAGTTATAAACGTATTATTATTTAATTGAGTGTGAATATATGAGCTAGGACGTTTTCAAATTATTGAGAAGCCTCAAAGTAAATCAAAAAAAAAACGAAAAGGATGTTTCCAACCATTAAGGCAGTGAGGGTCATTTAGTCCACTATTATGGTCATTTTTATAGTCTGTCTTCTTTGATTGATTGAAAACAATTACAAAACTACTCCATTTATTAAGAAAAATAATAAAATAATTCAGCGCATCCAATCAAACGATACATATTATATAATGGACCATAATAATGGACTAGGTAATCTTAACCTCCATTAATATTTGATAGACTTACTCATCAAATCCTGTAAATTTGAAACTTTTATATTCTCATTGAGTCAAAGTAAATCTATAGAAGTCAATTCTACTTTAGCAAGAAGGGTTTACTTGGTCTCCTTTGTTAAAAGTTAACATTTCATGTGTATACGAATTGCTACATTAGCTTCAAGGTAAATAAGGATATGTTTAATTTACAAATCATATAAAGGTGTGTTTGGATTCCAAACCTATTATGAATTATAATTATAAATATTTAAATAGTGTTTTTATACTAATTGCTATATTTATAAGGTGATTACGGATATGCTTAGCCAAAGATGTTATATTTCCAAGTGCTTTAACCCTTAACCCCAAAAGTTTTAGATAACTAAAAGAACTAAACTTAGCTAATTAAAAGAGAGAGAGAGCTTAGGTACATTTCATGAGAAAGGGCTAAAACAAACAAGAATTATAATCATTGTCAACTCACTTTTCATTTTCAGTAGTTTCAATGATTTTGGAATTGTCGAAGCAAATCAACAATTGCAACCTAATTTCCGAAAATCACACGTTCTCACTGCGAACCAAACGAGGCCTTAACCGCAACAGGACTACTAGGTCTAGGAGGCTACTCTCTGGTACTTGTACGGCCTAGCCGGCGACGACCCCTCCCCGCCGAACCCGCTGCCGCTGCTTCCCCCGCTCTCACATCCCCCAATCCCCACCGGCGGGATCTCGAACGCCTCCAGAGGCGGAGGTGGGTGCCTCCACTGCGGCAGCGGCCCCGCCAGGAGCAGCGTCTGCAGCAAAGGCCCCGCCTTCATCACCGCCTGCAGCAGCTTCCCTTTCTCCGGCAGCGGCTTCCTCGGCACCAATAGCACCTCTGTTGCCTCCTCCACCTTCGCCGGCGGCGATGCGGTGCTCTCCTCGCAGTCCGGCGAGAGCTGATCAGCTCCGGCAATAGCAGGGGGCCGCTCTTCCTCGACGCCGGAGATCCCGGACATTGGGTCGCCGGCGGCGGGTTTCGCCTGGCGCTGGAGGAGGTAAAGGAGGTGGTTTTCAAGGTGGAGCTTTTGGGATTTCAGGAGGGCATCGTCTCGCTCCTTGATTGCTCTGTTGAGGAGCTGGTTTAGAAGCACCAGCTGCTCGTCTCTGCGCTTGAGCTCCTCCTGAGCGGCCAGCCTCGTCGTCTCCAGCTCCATTGCACTGTAAAGGAGCATCTGCCGGAGCTCTTCGACGCTCTGCAACTGCAGAAATTAACAAGAAAAGTGAAAAAACAGAGTGGCAGAATAGCAGCTTGAGAAACAAGTTGGAGGAGAAATGGGGGTACCTTACTGGGATGGTGGTGAAGAGAACTCCGGTGGTTCTCCATGAATTAGCAATTCTGAATTACAGAGGTGGGATTTGGGGGTTTTGGAGGTCTTTGAAAGAAGGAAGAACTCAGAGCAATGGCAATGTAGTAGGTGCCCCTTTTTAAGAAGAATTGTTTTTGTCCTAATGTTGGCTTGCTAAATGTCTTTTAGGTTAAATTTGAACTATTTGTTTTTTCATTCATGCTTGGAAGATTAGGTTTCAAGAAATCACAAATTATATTCCCTCTATTTATTTTTTAATTTAATTTATTATTTAGATTATTTTTTAAAAATTATAAAAATCATATAAAATATTAATATGTTTATTACTTTTTAAAATAATTTCATACTTATAAAAAATTAATAGTAAAAGTGAATTTTTTTTATAGTTTTTATTATCTTTTCAAATGTATATTAATAATAAACGATATTTAAAAATAAATTAATGGAGAACTTAATAATATTTTTCTATAATTGACCAATTAATTATTAAAATCAAATAAAATAATTTTTTTATAAACTTAAATATTCAAATATAACTAAATATTAACTAGACATAATGATAATAATAATAATAATAATAATAATAATAATAATAATAATAATAATAATAATAATAATAATAATAATAATAATAATAATATAGCATTTGCTCAAAACAAAAAAAATCATGGAAATCACACTACTAAAAAATGTGGACTTACTATTAGACCTGTCAAAACATAACCCGACCCGAAAACCCGACCCGAACGCCCGGTAAAATTTGGGTCAGGACCCGAAAATTCTGACCCGAAATTTTTTTCTGACCCGAACCCGAAAACCCGATAATTTTCCGGGTCATCTGGGTTTCGACCCGGTGACCCGATTGACCCGGTAATTTTGACCCGATTGACCCGATTAACCCGATGGCCCGGTGATCCGATTAACCCAATTGATTTATAATTATATATGATTCATTTTCTTTTATGGAGATTCCAATTTATTTACATTTTATAATTACAATCACTTGATGTTTCATTTTCAGATCAACTTTTATATTTATTAGTATTGTGTAATACTCCCTCCAATCCATAGTATTTGATTTTTTATTTTTCATCACATTTTTTAAGAAGAAAAAACTTTAGAAAATACTAAAATATTAAAATAATTCTATGCTTATTACTAATTGCATGAAATTATTTTTAAAAAATTATTTAAAATTTTGATATTTTATATATTTTTAAATTTTATTAAAAATTACAAGAAATAATACAAATTAAATATTTTTTATCAGATATAGTATATAATTACAAGCACTAAAACTTATGAACCTCGTCTTTAATTTTAGCATTTTAAAATTATCGCAAAATTACCAAATCATGATTTTTTTAATTTAAAAAAGAAAATTTTGACAAACCCGAAATCGACCCGATTTGACCCGAAACCGGGTCAAACCCGAGTTCAAATCAACTCGGATCTACCCGGGACCCGTTTTACCCGGAACCCGTTTTACCCGAAACCCTAAATGACCCGACCCGAATGACCCGATTGACAGGTCTACTGACTATACTAAGGTCTTGTTTCGTTGAACATAAGAAGTATACTTCTTAGAAAGTTACTTCTCATTATTTCGATTCTCGTGAATTGTAATTCCTTTGAATTTTAAAAAGTTATTTGGTTAAGTTATAATTAGATACAGGGAATTAAGTGGGGAAGTTGAATTTTTTTCATAAAAAGTGGTGGAATTGCAACTTACAACCTAGGTAAGTAGAATTCTTCCATTTAATTTGTAGGAATTGAAATTCCTAAAAAGTCAAATTCCTAAGTTTTTTAGTATTAAAAAATACAACTAAACACCTATATTTATTATATTTCAGGTGTTTTTAAACTTTCTAGGTTTTTTTTTGTTGTTAACCAAACGAGCTATAAACCCAATAAAAATGATTGATTTTCAAATAAGTCTATCATTGAGATGATTAATAAAATAGGCACCAAAATCAGATTGTGATTGGATTTGAGACTTTGGCACCTCCACCTTCCGATATAAAACTTCATTTAAAAAATCTCTAAAAATGGTATCCCACAAAGGTAAGAAAGAAGAGTTACGGTCTCGATGCAATGTGTATTCTGCAACCACCATAGGGATGATTTACCATTCGAATATAACACAATGAAGAACGTTGTACAAAAACTTCGCCTAAACTTTGGTCCAACGACCACAAATATACAATATAATAATCTCAAAATTAGCGAAATTTAGTCTCAGGCTAGGGTTAGGTTGAAGATAAGTCCTTTATATTCCACCTTGTTGTTGGTGGCCTTGAACTTGAATCTGACGGCTTGAGTTATCTTATCCCCTTGTGGTGATTTTATGACGATTCTTATGTCGACTTTTTTAATGTTAAAAGTGTCATTTGTGTACAGAATCCAATGTCCCTAAGGAATTGGTTGGGTGAGCATGACCTCCTCTTTCCTGACTTGTTCCTCGAGGGTTGGGCGAAAATCCGCCATAATATGCGTGAGTGTTTGTACTTTGATTGTAGTCATCGGGGTGTAATATATGTAACACATAGCCACTAAGATGTATAATCCACTTGGTCATTCTCTCTATAAACTCAGGTCTTTGCATAACAATCTTTAGGGGATAATTAGTTCATACCTCAATCAAATGGGATTTAAATTAGGGAGTACCATTTGAAGAACCTATTCTTCTTAGTTAGTAAATCGTATAAGAGCTTGTGTTGATCTAATTAACAACTTCGATATGAAATGGTCTAGGGTTGTGATCCTTCCGATGAGCTTTTCCACATCTTTGATGCACTTGAGGGAGCTTAGATTAGCTATCGCTCTCGCTTGTTCTAGGAACTTGCTAGACAAAACCCCGAATGCAAACTTTAAGGGATTCAGTTTCATGCCATATTACATAGAATCTCTATCTAGTCTCCCAACATATTGTTCACGAGTAGTTTGTAGAGGGGGTCGATGTTATTTAACCCAATGGGCGTGACTTTGTAGCAACATGTCCCTTGAGTAGTGATGAATATTGTTTTCGCTTGGTCTTTGAGATGCAGTTGGATTTGATTATAATTGCAGAAGGCATCCATGAAGGTCAACATTTCATACCCTATAGTTGCATCCATCATGGTGTCTATGTGTGGTAATAGGAAGGAATCCTTGGGGCAAGCCTTGTTGAGGCCAGAGAAGTTTATGCAGGCTCTCCACACTTTCCATTCTTTCTTTGTACTGCCGCAAAGTTTTCCAATCACTCCGAGTATTTGAATTATCAGATCTTTCTGGTTTTCAAAAGACTCTTCACTTTTTCGTTTACAATCTAATTCTTCTCAGGTGAGAACTTCCGCCTTTTCTATTTCAATAGGGGATCATCGGATCGATGTTGAGGCGGTGGGTGATTACTTCGGGTTGATTCCCAATATATCCTAAACAGATCAAGTGAAACAATTTTTGTTGTCATTGAGAAAATTCACAAGTAACTTATACATGTAAGGGGATACATCGGAACCTATTCTTATCTTACAGTACGTTGAGATTAGAATCATACCAGGGAATCTCCACTATTTGGTTGGTTTCCATCTTGAGCTTATCTTGTGAAATCCCCTAGCCCTACAATTGTTATGCCTGCTTCTTTGTTGCAATAGGCTTCATGGCTATCTGGTAGCATTTTTGCCTCAATCTTTGTTCGCTTCTTATCTCTTGGATCCCCCAAAGAGTAGGAAACTTGATGCCTTAGTGGTAGGTCAATGGGCTGGACTGCCTTCATTTTATGAATCCATTGCTTTCTCTTGATGACATTGTAATAGGAAGGACAATCTATGAGAAACAGACTTGTAGATTTACTCCTTTGGTGAACATTGGCTGGACAATCTCTCCCACCGTATACTTGACATCGTCGTTGAATCTTATCTTGCCCATGGACTTCAAACCCTTATCTCTTGCAATGTTTGAATGCTTTAAGTCTCACGTGAAGAGGCGCAAGCGGTGTGAACTCCGAGGCACAGGTGAACAATGTCTTGACACGCTTGAATCGCACGAGACCACTTCGATGTTGAGTCAGGGGATGCGAACTGTTTTGGTTTTCATGATGTTATATTATGCAAAAGTAACTTCATTTATTTTAAAAAATCCTATTCCAGATTGCTCGTTACATTCACTAATCAACATACTATCAAAATTTTCAATTCCACTTGTATATTTTACGTCCGATAGCATTGGAATTGTTCAGTAAATTGAAATGAGAAGTACAAATACTTACTTAGATTTAATTCATTCAAAGATGGAGTCTTGTAAAAAAAGTGTTACGTAGATATTATAAAAATAACAATATTCATGTCAAAAAAAGAAAATAATATTTTATGACTACATGATTTTAAAAAAAAAAAAAGTTAGCACCTTTTTTTAGCATAACAAACCTACTCATTTGTAAGGACCTTTTAGGTGTGTTAGTATTTCTAAATATATTAAGCGGAAGTAAACACATAAAGATAATTTAGCTATGGTGGAAACCCTCAAACTAGTTAGCGTAGGTTAAAAATCATCACCTCCATTAGCCTTGGTGGAAGACGGTGGTCTCACTCTCTAAATGTTAGAGCTTCTGAGGTGGAAGACGGTGGTCCAATGAGCTTTGGTGGTTTGGTAGCTTGATCTCCGTGAGGAACTTCGAGCTCAGAACCTCACAGAAGAGCAATCGCCGCTAGAGCTCTCTCTCTCTCTCACATACACTCTGCTAGGATTTTGTGAAATGAGGCTCTCACGTGTACAGTAACCAAAAGGAGAGCTTATATAGCCCTAACAATTAGGGTTATACAAGCAAGCTGCCAATGTTCACAAACAGATGAGACATAGACACAACCGAACTGGATCAAAGCCCAACCAATAGGCCTATCCATATTCAGCTCGATTTTGAGCCTTTAAGTGATGAAATAATACACTTACTTGTTAGCTTATAATATGGTAACACCTAATGGCCAAGTGATCCAAACCTAGACATATAATTATGTCTAAGGGTTCTTGCAACCATAAAGGTGCTTCCAAATATTGCCTGCATATATGTGTATATTATTTCATCACTAAGTAAGGTCTTAAGGTTAACTTATTGTTCTAAGTACTCATGCTCACACATTAGCTAGCTATTACAATGAACAAGTTTAAAATACAATAAATTGCCTTCTTAAACTTGTCATTCGAACTTCATCATTTGCCTTCACAGGGTCCTGGTGTCTCTTCTATCAGTCCTTGATCCAGGTGTGTGTCAAGTGCATAAGGGGCATCCCAAATGTGCAGGGCATCCCTGCAGTAAGCAAACTTATCAGCTGTAACAATCTTGGTGCCAAAATCAGAAGGATTCAATTCACTATTAATCTTGCACACATTAAGAAGTTTATGCTTGACTTTCTTCCTGATGTAATGAAATCTGATATCTATATGCTTAGTTCTCTCATGATAAAGAGGATATTTGCATAAATATATAGCATTTTGATTATCAAGAAACAAAATAGGTAGATAAGTTTTTTTCTCAATTTCCTCCAGAAGCCCCGTGAGCCAAATAGCTTCCTTAGCTGCTTCATTAGCAGCCATGTATTCAGCTTTAGTGAAAGATAATGCCACTACAGATTGTTGTTGAGACTTCCAAGACACGCAATTACCAGCCCATGTGAAATAAAAAGATATAGTAGACTTTCTATTATCTTTGTTTTCAGCACAATCATAGTCCACATACCCAACTAGATTATTTCTAGAGTTGTGTTCAGTGTAAACTAGACATTTCTTTTCAATGCCACAAAGATATCTCAAAAAATATTTCATAACATTCAAGTGGGGTTCACCAGGATTAGACATGAATGAATCTACTCAAGACATTAATAGCAAAGGCAATATCAAGTCTAGTGCAAAGCATAACATACATAACAAATCCAACAACAACATCACTTTACTCATTTTCTGAATTCAATTTGGGATTTAGGGGGATTGTTTCTTAGACAACTCTAAATACCTTTCTAAAGGGACCACATCAGGTTTAGAGTTAGCCATTTGAAACTTATCCAAGACTTTATGAACATATTTAGATTGGGAAAGCCACATCCGTTTTCTTTTCCTGTCTCTATTGATTTTAATACCAAGGATTTTCTGAGCTTGGCCAAGGTTTTTCATATCAAAGTGCATTTTCAGATCCCTTTTAACCCCAGAAATGAGGATCTTAGAATTATAAATAATAAGTATATCATCAACATAAAGGAGCACATATAAGGGAGACTTAGAACCAGCACCTTTGTAATAAAGACAAGTATCAAACTCACTTCTATGGAAACCAAGCTTAGACATGCAAGAAACAAATTTCAAGTTCCACTACCTAGGTGACTGTTTTAACCCATAAATGGACTTTCTCAAGCACACATGATCAGATTTCAACTTATCTATAAATCCTTTTGGTTGAGACATATAGATAGTTTCATCAAGTTCACCATGCAAAAGGCAGTTTTAACATCAATTTGTTCAAGTTCCCAATCATACCCAATAGACATGGCAAGTAGTAATCTCAATGTTTTATACTTAACCATTGGATCAAATATGTCATTATAGTCTATGCCCTCTTTTTGTGTAAACCTTTTAGCTACTAATCTGACTTTATACCTAGGTGATTCACTAGAATTGACACCTACTTTTAGTTTATATATCCATCTGCACTAGATGACCCTAGCTTTTTCAGGTTTCTTAACAAGAATCTAGGTGTTGTTGGCTGTCACAGATCCAATTTCTTCACACATAGCTTTCACTCAGTGTTTAGAATCATCACACTTAACAGCAAGCATATTAGATTTCAGGCACAAATGGATGCAACATAATATATTAGAGGCAAGCAACCAATACTCAACAATATTGCTAAGAAATTTTTTGTTTGGGATTCTCACCCTCGCTCGTGGTCGGCCTAAACACAGACCCCGTGGCCTCAAAACGCAGCGACGTTTGGTGGTTCACTTGTGACCTCGTGCCTCAAGCATCATGTCGTGGCCTTGGCAGCCCATGGGAGCTCATCCCTTATTAATTGATAGTAAGATTTATCATGTTGAGGAATAGAAGAAACAATCACACCAGTATCACATATCATTAGCAATGGATTGATGAGCAGAGGAAGAGGAGCTATGGTTAGAATGTAACTCCCTTTGCTAAATTCCCTTCTTTAATTGATGAGCATGTGAGCTCATAGCTGTGTTGACCAACATCAAACTCTTCTTCCTCATCTCATGGAGGAAGATCATTCTGATTATAGAAGTGTCTAGGTGGTTGGACATCTTCATTTCCTGCATCTCAATTGGTGTTCATCTGCTCAAGAGAAGGAGTTAGTACAGATTTAAATGGAAATTCGGACTCATTGAATGTAACACTCCTAGAGATGATAACCTTATAGTCATGTGGTTGTAATAGGAGGATCTTATATCCTTTTACACCATCTGGGTAAGCTGCACAGCCAAATGGTCTAAGATAGGTCATGTTGGGTATCTTCTGAGTCTACATCTCTTGTGGTGTTTTGAAATGCATCACAAAAGATGGGGATCTGTTAATGAGATAAGCTGTTGTTGTAACAACCTCTCCCCACAAAGAGTGCTTTAAACCAGAACCAACAAGTATGCATCTAGCCTTTTCTAACAAAGTTCTATTCATCATCTCAGTTGTACCATTTTGTTGTGGAGTACTAGGAACAATAAGATGTCTTTTAATGGCATCGTTGTTGTCCAAGTCGAGGGGAATTTTTGTTTTTGTGTTATCATTGGTTGTCCGAGATTGACCAGTGTGCAAGGAGGCGACGATGGCATTACCGCTTATGGTTGTCGCCGATGATGAACAATCTATGCGACACCGAGTCGGGTCAAAGAGCTTGACTCCCTTCCATCCTTTGCACAAGGTCGCCGAATCAGGTTGATAATGGCAGATTGAACTAAGTATAAATGGGATTAATTTAACAAGAGAGGATCTGGATCATGGATTTATTTTAACGGTAGGGATTTTTTCATTAGCAACATATTTAGTAAAATCCATTAGAAGAGGATCCTCATTCCGACAAGTATTCGATTTTCATCGGACATAGTTTTGTTAATTTCACACTCTTAATTTTTTACTCTGATTTGTAAAGACGCTCTTAAACAGTGATTCAACATAATCTGATACAACCCAAATTATCACGGATTATTATATATTAAAAAATGCGTTTGCTAAATACAATCCTAATTTTTCTTGGATACACCATTAAACTTCGCAACTTATTACGGAGCTTGGATTATTATATATTAAAAAACACGTTTGCTAAATACAACCCTAATTTTTCTTGGATACACTGTTAAACTTTAAAGCTTACTCTATAACTTATTATAGAGTACCTTGTCACATGCGTCAAAATTTTAAAGAAAAAAAATTAAATACGTGTTGCGAAGTCTGATGCCTATTTAAAAAAAAATCTCTCACATGGTCGTCCGTAAATTGTTGTAGACTTGTTTTGTGTGTGGGACTTCCACAACATATTGAACTTTTTTTAACTTGAATTTTTAGTATATCTAACAATAGTTCCGTAATTTATTATGGAATTAATTCTGCAACAAGTTATACAATTTAACGATATATTAAATACTCACTCCGTTTGACTTTTTTGGCACACTTTTTTAAGGAGTTAAAAACTATATATAATAATATTTTTTATTAATTTTTTACATAGTCTTATATATATTACTAATAAGTATATAATTATTTAAAAAACAATAATAAAAAATCTATTATTTATATAGTATTTAACTCTTTAAAAAACGTATCAAAAAATGAATAGAATTATATTATAGTAAAAATTAGTGGTGTATTCATTAATCCATAAAACAACTTACTCCTTTTAACTTATTTTAATTTACGCTTTCTGTAACAGTGAATTTTGGGCTGCAGATTTAGATAGGACCATGACCAATTTTTCTCGAAGTTGACGAGGTCAAATCTCCTGCAACCGATGGTCTTCGTCTCTGTCTTCACTGTGCAAGTCTACTACAGTTACTGTTCCTGTTATCAGACGATTCTGACCTCGCCGGTAAACCCGGAAGTTACCTCTATCCCCTACTTTACCATGTATTTTTATCGAAACTTATAACCTAAAAATCGATTAGATTAAGGTTCTGTTTGGCCAAAAAAAAATCATCAATTAATTTATTGAATCTTTTAATTTTAATTAGATTAAGGCTCCGTTTGGCTCATCTTATTATGAGATACTCCATTCATTTACCATGCAATAGATATTAGTTGATTTTTTAACACATTTTTCTAATAAGTTAAAGAATATATAAAATATTCATTTTTATTAATTTTTTAACATATTAGTTGATTTTTTAACACATTTTATACTCATTACTATTAAACTATGAAAAAATTAATTAAAATAAATAAGATTTTATATACTAGTTTTTAGCTGCTAAAACTACGTACAAAATAGTCAAACATCATTTATTTCCGAACGGAGAGAGTAATAAGTATAAGTATGAAATTATGTAAAAAAATATTTAAAAAACAGTATTTTATATAGTTTTTTAGTTTATCAAAAAAATATGTCAAAAAATCAATGATTATCTATGGGCTAATAGAGGTAGTATACGCTATATAAAGATAAGTGATTGCTACAAAGCTACTATTTCCTCTATTCGACAAAGTATTTCATTTAATATTTACACATGTTTTTTTTTACAAATAATAAAAAAAATATAAAATATCAATTTTTTATAAATTTTTTTATGTATAATGTTATTTTTATTATTAATAAATATATGATTATTTAATTTTTTTATTAAAAAACTAATATTTTATATAGTTTTGATCATTATAAAATATTTATAATATATGTAAATAGTAAATGACCCTCTTTTACCAAACAAAAGAAGTGCAAATAAAAAAAATGACATAATGTATAAGGACATGGGTTGGTCCCGTTAATTACTTTTGGCCCATATTGGAAAAAGGCAATTCGGAGTTTCTAGGTGGTCAGATGTAATGCAACTGATTTTTTCAAGTCAAATACATATTTTTAAGAGGGTAAAAACTATATAAAATATTAAAATTTTAATTAATTTTTTTAATAATATTATACTTATTATTAATAAGTATGAATTTATCAAAAACATTAATAATAAAAAATAATATTTATATTATTTTTATCACCTTAAAATACGTGCCTAAATAGTAAAAAGTCATTTATTTGGAAATAGAAGAAGTAGAAGATTGGAGAAATTATGGGTTAAAAAAATGTACTTGGGATTTTTTATTATTTTTATTTCATGTTCACAATAATTTTTTAATACGTTTTTTTTAAAATTGATATGGAGATTTGAACTGTGATCACATTTATTATGCACAAATTTGATTGGTTAAAATAAAAACAAAAGTACAATTTAGGTTGAAAATAGTGAAAAGGTAAAAAAGTGTACTCCGTAGTTATTACTTTTAAAACATTAAATATTATTGATAAAAAAATTTCACCAAAAACACCAACTATTTTAGATCGAAAAGAGTAGAATCCAAAAGGCACTAAAACTTACTTCCAACATATAGAAATAGAAGAAGATAACCTTTGCATTATTAATACACTTACGAATATTTGAAAATGCCCTTGAAAATTAGAAATGATAATTTTCGACTCCTTGATACCAAACCATTAATATTCCTCATGTGTTTAGGAAAATTAACAACATAGAAGATAAGTTGCCCTTTATGAGTCATACAACCATTATTCTCAACCCTATCATAGATCTAGAATTGCAAGTTCTCATCCGAAAGTATAACTATGATAGACTACAATTTTTTTTTGATACAAGACTAGGATTTAGGGTTTGTCAACCACAGTTGTATCACCACTCAAGGGTGTTCTTTCGGACGAGAGTATGAAGCTCTAAATCAAAACTCCATGCAGAAGAGTTAGAACCTAGGACCAGATGAGCTAGACGATCGGCCGCCCTATTTGCCTCCTAAGACGTGGGGAACAGAGACCACCTTAAAGTACAACCTATGATATACTACAAATGGTGTATAACCTATCCTAATCACTTTCCTTTTTTTTTAAAAAAAAAAACACTGCATGTTTGATGTTTCTCCCTTTTTTTTCCCGTTGCGCCTATGGGGTTTCAACCATCAAGATGCGGCCCATTTGCAAGTCACTTTTGGGCCTGATTTGCTTTTTTTATTTATTTTTTGGTGGGTATTATTCATGTCCACTTTTGAATCATAACAACACCTTTTTATTTTCTGTCAATTTCACATTTGCATCCCTTCAATCAATCAACAAATATGGCTAAAACTAATTCTTCATTTTATGGAATCTCCAATGCAATTAGTACAACAATAATAACAACAAATGAAGCCTTTGTTTCCATTGCTTCTTTTTTCCTACAAGTCACAACAAGAAACGGGCTATCCACCCACCCATGTGAAAGCTGTGAGAACCAAAACATTGTTTTCTTTCCTAATTTACATGGAAAATATTAGATGGCGATAACATTGTTGTGCTTATACTTGTAATATGTTATATGCGGGGTGCGTATTATGAGCTGATGTTTTTTTTTTTTAGTACTAATTAATATGAGCTGATGTTTTTGGAGGTCAGAAGGGGCAGTCGATTCTTTTATTATGTCTATAATAATATTAAAACAACCGTGAAAGTGACTATTCTCTCCTTAAACCAAGGCTTATATGACCGGGAGACCTAAGTGAAGCCCCTAAATATCAGAGTGAATAATCCCCGTTGGGGTTGTCTTCGCTATCATTAGAATATATATCGGAGTACAAGATAGGTAACCCTAATTACAATTGGGTAATTGGGCCTATATATATAATCTATCTAACATACCCCTCAGTCGAAACAGGAGGGCAGCGAATAGTGAGACTGTATCTAAAATCAAGAAATAATTGGCGAGGCAATCCCTTGGTGAATATGTCTGCATACTGGTACGGGGAAGGGACATGTAGGACACGCACATGTCCCATAGCTACCTTCTCACGGACAAAGTGGATGTCAATCTCCACATGTTTGGTTCTCTGATGGTGAACCGGGTTGTGAGCAAGGTATGTAGCGCTAACATTGTCTGTATACACAATAGACGCCTGACTCAAAGGACAATGAAGCTCAAGCAATAGGTTGCGGAGCCAAGCACACTCAGCGACAACATTGGCAACACCGCGATATTCCGCTTCAGCACTAGAGCGAGAAACCACATGTTTGCGCTTAGAAGACCAAGATACTAGAGAGTCGTTGAGGAACACGCAGTATCCGGATGTAGATCGTCTGGTGTCTGGACACCCAGCCCAATCGGCATCTGTATAAGCTACCAATGATGGAGGAGAAGCAGATGGGGTGATAGTGGTGCCAAGAGAAGTGGTACCCTGAATGTACCTGATGATACACTTAAGAGCTGCAAAGTGAGACTCTCGAGGATCATGCATAAACACACAGACCTGCTGAACGGCATAGCTAATATCCGGGCGGGTAAACGTCAAATACTGCAAAGCACCTGCAAGGCTGCGATACAATGTGGGATCGGACACATGTGGACCTTCGGCTTGAGACAGTTTGACGGTGGTCTCAACAGGAGTCGCAGCAGGCTTGCAGTTAGTCATATTCGCCTTGGCAACAATCTCCTTTGCATATTTTTCTTGGGAGAGAAACAAGCCGGACGCAAAACGAGATGCAGAGACTCCCAAAAAGAAACTAAGTGGTCCGAGATCAGTCATAGCAAACTCCTTACTGAGTTGTGTAATAATAGTAGATCGAAAAGACTCTGAAGATGCAGTAAGGATGATATCATCAACATATAGAAGGAGATATGCAATCTGATTACCCCGGCGAAACACAAACAGAGAGGAGTCACTCTTGCTACTAACAAAGCCAAGCATATGTAGATAAGTAGCAACGCGAAGGTACCATGCCCGAGGTGCCTGCTTGAGGCCATACAGAGACTTCTGCAAGAGACATACATGGCCTGGTTTGGTCCTGTCAGCAAACCCAGGCGGTTGGAACATGTACACGGTTTCATTCAAATGACCATGTAGAAATGCGTTCTTCACATCCAACTGATGAATAGGCCAATTCCTGGAGACAGCAAGCTGCAAGACAGTACGGATGGTAGCCGGTTTGACAACCGGACTAAACGTGTCATCACAATCGACCCCCACCTGCTGAGAGTTGCCATTGGCAACCAGTCGCGCCTTATAGCGCTCAAGAGATCCGTCAGAGCGAAACTTATGCCGAAACAGCCACATACACCGCACAATGTTGGCCCTAGGGGGACGAGGAACCAAGACCCAAGTATCGTTGCTAATAAGAGCCTTATACTCATCGAGCATGGCAGCATTCCAATTCGGGTCTAAGGCGGCTGTTTTGTGGGAGGTAGGGATGGGCGATATGTGAGACGTGGAGAGGTCAAATATCTGTTTGGGGCGAAATATGCCACTCATGCTTCGAGTTTGGATCTGGTTGACCGGCTGTGTGGGGTTAGGTGGCAGGACAGGGGCAGCAGCTGATGGGACAGAGGCTTGAGGTGACAGGACAGGGGCCACAGGGGGCTGGCCGAAGGCAGGAGGTGGCAGGATAGGTGCTGCAGGTTGCGGTAAGGGAGGGTTGGGTGCCCGGGCCGGAGATGTAATAGCATTCGAAGAGGAAGAGGGATATAGTTGGTGAAGGAGGTGAGGTGTAGGGTAGTCATCAGAAGGGGGCGGGGTGTTTGGGAATGTAGGGGGACTAGAAAAAGGGAATGTGGTCTCATCGAATGTGACATAAGGTTCTTTATTAAGTCGGGGGAGACGAGGATATTGTTAAGGCTAAGTTGGGTGGTAGGGGTCCGTAATGTAGTTTTCCCAAGACCCAAGGTAGGAATGCGTTCACCGTTGCCAACAATAATGGAGGTAGAAGGGCTCTTAAAAGCAGGGACAGACATTATACCTGGATTGTGCGACATGTGCGTAGTGGCTCCGCTATCCATGTACCAATTCGGATCGGCGGATGATGGCGATGATCCCGCTGCGAAGGCCTGATCCAGATGGTGCGGAGAGGGTCCGAGGAGTCCCTGTTGGCTCGGGTATGGCCTCGTTGGAGAGGCGTAAGAGGGAGGCGGAAGCGCATAGGCCGGGTAACCCTGAGGATGGGCTCCAATGGGGGAATACCCCCTCTGTAAATGACTTGGAGGGGCGATAACCACGACGGGAGGTTGTTGTTGATTGTAGAAAGCCATAACCATCGTAAATCTGCTGGTGTGAGGTAGAGTACCGTCACAAAGAGGGTGACAGGACACAGTGGCAAGGGTGACAGGACACAGTGCCGATAGTGACAGGACACAGTGTCAGATCCGCCTAATTAGGGTTTGGCGGAAAAGGGAGAGCAATTGAGAGAGGGGTAAACTGTCAGGGGACGGAGAAGCCAGCGGAGGGAGGAGGGAGGGTCGGCGACAGGGAGAGTAGTGGTCGGCGACAGAGAGAGAGAGGCCAAACGAGTGGTGGTCGGCGGCAGAGAGGATGAGAGGATCGATGGTAGGCTAGGGAAAAATTTTGGAAAACCCTAGAGAAAGCCTGATACCATGTTAGAGTGAATAATCCCCGTTGGGGTTGCCTTCTCTATCATTAGAATATATATAGGAGTACAAGATAGGTAACCCTAATTACAATTGGGCAATTGGGCCTATACATATAATATATCTAACACTAACTAGTTAATGTCTACTATTGAATTTAAATTAACTAAAAGTCCATATTTTTTCTTATTGACCGAAGTACTCTCGATTCTAACCTCTATTAAGATATATATTAAAATAAATTAGATATTATTATTAAGATATTTAAGAGATATTGTTAAGATTTGTTTCTATCACAATATTTGTAATCTCTATAAATAAAGATCAATAAGATTATTATTTGTGTGGTTTTCTCCACCAATCTCAACATGGTATCCGAGCTCTTAGCCTGACAGCTCAAACTTGGCTTAGGCCACCACAAAAACTGCCTTCTCACAACTTAAACAAGGCTTCGCCTTCGGACAACCCAAACAAGGGTTCGACCACCCTCTAACTGCATATCGGCAACCCACCCATGGCTTCGCCCACCATAAAACCGCCTACGGACACCCTAAAACCGCCTTCGGGCAACCCAAACAAGGCTTCAGCCACCCAATAACCGCCTACGGGCAACCCACCCTTGGGTTCAGCCACAACAAAGCTGCCTACATGCATCACAAAACCGTCTTCGGGCCATCCTATCGCCTACGGGCAACTTCTTTATGGCTTTGGCTATATAAATTCACTTCCAGGCAAACAAAACATTAGCTTTAGCCAAATCAACCACTGTGCTCCACTCCCTAGTCAACTTTGCACTTCCGCTGACCGCCTCAACTCCAGGCAACACCACCGCGCTAAAGCTTGCGGACTACCAGCAATGGCCTAGTCCGTCACCTTTCAACAACACCATTGGTACATTGTACTTTTGTACCATACACAATCACCTTTTTAGGACCTTCATCGCTACTCATTTTCTACCACTGGGCTGCCCACCACGAGTTGAAGTAGCCACACCGAGTTGTATCGTTGTGCAAAAGAGGCTTCAACGTGGAATTGTTAATTAGTTCCTATTTCTTAGATTTACTTAGTTTCTCAATTAGCTCCTAATTAATAGGATAGTTAGTTCTCCTAATTTAAGCAATTCTTGCATTTTATTTTATATTTTATTTTATATTTTTAGTCTTTAGCTATCTTTGTACTCCTGCTTCGACTACGGGTATATTAATATATATATTAAAATAAATTAGATATTATTATTATTATTATTATTAAGATTTGTTTCTATCTTTGTACTCCTCACAATCTTTGTAATCTCTATAAATAGAGATCAATAATATTGTTATCTATGTGGTTTTCTCTACCAATCTCAACATCAACTCTCTTTCCCAAATCCTACTGCTTTATTGAATGAGGCAACGATGAATGAGGTGGCGGCAAGAGGAGCTTGAGAGCTCGATAGCCATGGCCTCCCTTCCCATCTCCTCCCTCTAACTACCATGGATGCTTCATCTTCGCTATCGCGGTAGATTAAATCTCCCATGGACAAAGAAGAAGGGGGCATTCAAACTTCGGCGTTGAAGATGAGGCACCTCTTTCTGTTCACCTCTGATTCCTTTGTGAGGAGAAGAAGAAGACAAAGAAGCCTCAACACGAGAGCTCTATGTGCAGCCAGTGCTCGACCAAGATCATCGAACTACATTGAACCTCCTGCGTCATCGTGCCTCCGCTCTCCGTCTCTCCTCGCTCGAATGACGTCCTTCAACCCCTCTCCCTCATTGAATAGGCCGAACAGCAACATCGAGAGTAGGGCGCAACCATCGGTGAGGATCAAAGCACCGACAAGATCCAGAAGGAGTGAACAAGAAGTAGCAAACAAGAAGGTGATGATGCACGATAAAAATAGGCATGACTATGCACCCATAGTAATATTGGTCTACGGATAAGAGGGTACGGTTGAACCAGAAACATATACGATGGTTCACGAACAGTAAAACATTGTGCGACTCTTTGCACACATGCAAACGACACGTGACATCCATGCCCTCATCCCACATGTCGTAATACATGGGAGACTTGGCAATGTGCGGTGTCCACGTGGCAAATCATGCCCATGAGACTCTTAGATTATAAATAGGAGGAGGAACGAATATGAACAGGACTTTGGAGAAAGCCGAAAGACAAGTACAAAAAGAGAGCATGATAGGCTCCACGGACCATGTGCCAAAGTTGTGTCCACGTTCCCCCTTTGAAAGAGGTCGACTTGATGAAATCTAAGGGAGGAAGGTTTGTATATATGCGGATAGTACGGGACATGGATCGACCTAGGTTGTGGTGTGTAGACGATAATCTCGTCGTACATCTTCAGGTAAGTCCAATCACTTGGAATCCACCACCATGGATTCTCAAATCGGGTTTCGTCATTGGCGATGTCTGTGGGAATATCTCATGCTAAGAGGTAATTTAGGATTACGTCTAGTTGGCAAAGCTTAGTTAGCTGGGGGCAGCTTATTAATCATGAAGCTTAACTAGCACTTTGTTAACATAAAAATATGCCCCTTGATGTTGGAAGCTTTAGCTCTCGGAAGGCCTCCTGATTGTAGCTTATAGCTCTCGGAGAGACACGTCCTTCTGCTAGAGCTGGACCTACATGTCTGACGAGAACAAAAACTGTCATTCTTCCTGTCAAACAAAACTGAAACTTATAAACTAGTATAATGAATAAGCAATAGATCGACCCCATAGGGAATTCTACCAATTCAAGTGTGATTCAGTTGCCAATTGAGTAACCAAAGGGGGTGTTTTAGAATGCAAAAGATCTGTCTTCTATCAAAGCAGAAGAATAAGAGCAATAATAAAGAACATGATGCAGACAATGTAGAAAGACAGTCCTACCTACGATTATCCACTTTATTTGGCTATGTTGATTCTTGTAACTTTCTCTCGTCCTTTTAGACTTCCTATGAATGTCCTTGTTCTAACCTAATTTAGTCTCTAGTCCAACCATCCCTAGAAACCCTTATTTCATGAGCAGTCCCTAAAGAAAGATTTAACCCAGTCAATAGCCTTAAGTCCAGAGATTAACCAAGGTATTTGCAACCCTTAAAATGATATTTCACAACATATCCAACTTTCTACTATCCAATTAGTTCAACCAGCCCTAAAGGGATAAGTTTGCTACTTGGTTTAAGGTTCACAACCATTAATCTACAAAACCCTAGCAATTGAACTGATTCTAACAAGGTGGCCAGACAAGAAAGAACAAAACAATCAAGAATTAAGCACAAGGAAGTCAAAACATTCAATATAGGAAATAAGGAACGAGATTTAGAAACTCACAACCCAATTCAAATAAAGCTTCAAACGGTAGATAGAACAAGGAGAGTTTAGTTGCTCATGGCGAACATCACTCTCAATCTCAAAACTAAATTGTCAGTTGAACGGTGAATGAATAAAACTAGGGCTAATCCCTTCTTCTTATATTCTACTTAGAGTCGAAAAAAACTAGATAAAAATTAGTTTTTTTTTAATAGATATATAAAATCGAGCCCGTGTGAAAACTTAACATCGTCTCGCTAACGCCATTTTCAGCTGCTGCTACATGGATGCGGCAGTCGCCACCTCTGGTTGAGTGCTCATGACGACCTCTACCTGTGTGCTGTGGCCGCTGTAACCTGGTGGTTGCATGTGTCTTCCTTGCTCACTGCACCCAGGTGAAGCACTTCTTCTTTTGTTCTCTAATTTTTGCACTTAGTATCCATAGCTTTTCCATCTTCTCTTGAATCCAAATCTGTATTTCTGCAATTTAAACCAACAAATGCGCGAAATCCAAACTCTTCCACTATAAAGCATAGTATGTAATTTAGCTCCAAAACATGTACCAAATGCATCCTAATTAGCCTAAAACTACATATAATGTCTATCTAAAATATGCACTATCAATGTATTTCCATGGAAGGCATCCTAATTGAAGCTTATAGCTCTCGGAGAAACAAAGTCCTCCCGCTAGAGCTGTACCTACATGTCTGTCCACAGAAGGCCTCCTCATTGAAGCTTATAGCTCGCGGAGAAACAAAGTCCTGCTGCTAGAGTCGGACCCTTGCGTTCGTCCGTGGAAGGCCTCCTGATTGGAGCTTATAGCTCGGGGAGAAACAAAGTCCTCCTGCTAGAGCTTGAAGCTTATAGCTCTCGGAGAAACAAAGTTCTCCCATTGGAGCTGGACCTTCGGTTTCGTCTGCAAAAGGCCTCTCGATAACATTTAATAGCTGTCAGAGAAACTAAGTCCTCTCGATGGAGCTCGACCTTTGCGTCCGTCTATGAAAGGCCTCTTGAGAACAACTTATAGCTATCAGAAAAACAAAGTCTTCCCTATTGAGCTAGACCTCTGTATCCGTCCGCAAAAGGCCTCTTTATTGTAGCTTATAGCTCTCGGAGAGACAAGTTCTCCCGCTGGAGCTGGAACTACCTGTCCGTCTGCGGAAGGCCTCTTGGTAGAAGCTTATAGCTCTCGGAGAAAAAAGGTCCTCCTGCTGGAGTTGGACCTTCGTGTCCGTCTGTGGAAGGCCTCCTGATTGAATTTTATAGCTCTCGGAGATACAAAGTCCTCCCACTGGAGTTGGACCTCCGCGTTTGTCCGTGGAAGGCCTCCTGATTGGAGCTTATAGCTCTTGGAGAAACAAAGTCCTCCTGCTAGAGATGGACCTACGGGTCTGTCCGCATAAGGCCTCCTGATTGGAGCTTATAGTGCTTGGAGAAACAAAGTTTTCCCGCTGGTTCTAGATCTCCGAGTTCGTCCGCGGAAGGCCTTTTGATAACAACCTATAGCTTTCGGAGAAACAACGTCCTCCCGATGGAGTTGGACCTCTGCATCCATCCACGAAAGGCCTCCTAATAACAACTCATAGTTGTCAGAGTTGTAAGCTCGTGAAGCCTAACTCTGAATGAGTTAAACGAAGCCCCTTCACGTTGAAGCTCTAGCTCATGGAGGACATCCTGCTCGTAGCTGTAAGCTCATAGAGTCTAACTCTAAATGAGTTAAACGAAGCCCCCACCACACTGGAGCTCTAGCTCACGGAGGGTATCCTACTCGTAGTTGTAAGTTCGCAGAGCCTAACTCTAAATGAGTTAAACGAAGCCCCTCTACACCATAGCTCTAGCCCGCGGAGGGCCTTCTGCTCTTATCTGTAAGCTCGCAGAGCCTAAATTTAAATGAGTTAAACAAAGCCCCTCTATGTTGGAGTTCTAGCTCGTGAAGGGCCTCCTGCCGATAGATGTAAGCTCATGGAGCCTAACTCTAAATGAGTCAAACAAAGTCCCTCTACGCTAGAGCTCTAGCTCGTGGAGGGCCTCCTGCTTGTAGTTGTAAGCTCATGGAGCCTCACTCTAAATGAGTTAAATGAAGCCCCTCTAAGCTAGAGCTCTAGCCCGTGGAGAGGTTCCAGCTCGTAGCTGTAAGCTCACGGAGCTCAACTCTAAATGAGTCAAACAAGCCCCTTTACACTGGATCTCTAGCTCGCGGAGGGCCTCCTGCTTGTACTTGTAAGCTCGCAGAGCCTAACTCTAAATGAGTTAAACGAAGCCCGTCCATGCTGAAGCTCTAGCTCACGGAGGGCCTCCTACTTGTAATTGTAAACTCGGGGATCCTAAATCTAAATAAGTTAAATGAAGCCCCTCTACACGTGAGCTCTAGCTCGCAGAGAGCCTCCTGTTCGTAGGTGTAAGCTCGCGAGCCAAAACTCTAATTGAGTTAAATAAAGTCCCTCGTGCTGGAGCTCTAGATTGTGGAGGGCCTCCTGCTCGTAGTTGTAAGCTCGTGGAGCCGAACTCCAAAATGATTTAAATGAAGTCGTTCACACAAGAGATTTAATCCACTAAGGGCCTCCTAGAGCAGTTGCAATCGCTCAGAGAACCGAGTCCCTCGGCGTTGGAGCTTTAATCTGCGGAGGGTCTCCTAGAGCAGATGCAAGTGCTCAAAGAACCAAGTCCCTCGACATTGGAGCTTTAATCCAAGATGGGCCTCCTAGAGAAGATGCAAGCACTCGAAGAACCAAGTCCCTCGATGCTGGAGCTTTAATCCGCAGAGGGACTCCTAGAGCAGCTAAAAGCAATTGGAGAACAACTCTAGCTAAGTATAAACTAAGTCCCTCAACGTTGGAGCTCTAGCTCGTGGAGGGCCTCTTGCTCTTAGTTGTAAGCTCGCGGAGTCAAAACTCTAATTGAGAAAAATGAAGTCCCTCGTGTTGGAGCTCTAGCTCACGGAGAGCCTCCTGCTCATAGGTGTAAGCTTGAGGAGCCTAACTCTAAATGAGTTAAACGAAGCCCATCTATGCTAAAGCTCTAGCTCGTGGAGGGCCTCCTACTCGTAGCTATAAGCTCACGAAGCCTAAATCTAAATGAGTTAAATGAAATCACTCGCACTAGAGCTTTAGCTCACGGAGGGCCTCCTACTCGTAGTTGTAAGCTTGTGGAGCCAAACTCCTAAGTGATTTAAAATAAGTCCTTCACGTTAGACCTTTAATCCATAGAGGCCTCCTAGAATAGTTGCAAACCCTTGGAGAACCAAGTCCCTCGGTGCTAGAGCTTTAATCCGCATAGGGCCACCTAGAGTAGTTGCACGTGCTCGAAGAACCAAGTCCCTTGACGCTGGAGCTTTAATCCACGGAGGGCCTCTTAGAGCATATGCAAGTGCTCGGAGAACCAAGACCCTTGACGTTGGAGCTTTAATCATAGGAGGGCCTCCTAGAGCAGCTGCAAGCTCCTGAAGAACAATTCTAATTGAGTGTAAACGATGTCCCTCGACGCTTGAGCTCTATCTCGTGAAGGGTCTCTTGCTCTTAGTTGTAAGCTCACGAAGCCAAAACTCTAATAGAGAAAAAGGAAGTCCCTCGCACTGGACCTCTAGCTCGTAGAGAACCTCCTTCTCGTAGTTGTAAGCTCATGGAGCCTAACTCTAAATGAGTTAAATGAAGCCCCTCTATGCTGGAGCTTTATCTTGTGAAAGGCCGCCTGCTCGTAGTTGTAAGTTCGCGGAGCCTAACTCTATATGAGTTAAATGAAGACCCCTACATTGGAGCTCTAGCTTACGGAGGGCCTCCTATTGGTACGAGTAAGCTCATTGAGCCTAACTCTAAATGAGTTAAATGAAGCCCCTCTACACTGGAGCTTTAGCTCATAGAGGGCCTTCTGCTCGTAGGTGTAAGTTTGTGGATCCTTACTCTAAATGAGTTAAATGAAGCCCCTTTACACTGGAGCTCTATTCCGTGGAGGGCCTCCTGCTCGTAGCTATAAGATCACCCAACCTAACTCAAAATGAGTTAAATGAAGCCCCTCCACGTTGGAGCTCTAGCTCATGGACAACCTCCTGCTCGTAGTTGTAAGATGGCGGAGCCTTACTCTAAATGAGTTAAACGAAGCCCATCTACGTTGGAGCTCTAGCTCGTGGAGGGCCTCCTACTCGTAGTTGTAAGCTCAAGGAGCCTAAATCTAAATGATTTAAATGAAGTCCCTAACGTTGGAGCTTTAGCTCGCGGAGGGCCTCCTCCTCATAGCTCTAAGCTCGTAGAGCCAAACTCCTAAGCGATTTAAACGAAGTCCTTCACGCTGAAGCTTTAATTTGCGGAGGGCCTTCTAGAGCAGTTGAAAGCGCTCAGAGAACCAAGTCCCTTGGTTTTGAAGCTTTAATCTATAAAGGGCATCCTAGTGCAGCTACAAGTGCTCGAAAAAATCATGTCCCTCGATGCTGGAGGTTTAATCCTCAGAGAGCCTCCAAGAGAAGATGCAAGTGCTTGGAGAACCAAGTCCCTCGACATTAGAGCTTTAATCTGTGGAGGGACTCCTAGAGCAGTTGCAAGCGCTCGGAGAACAACTCCAATTGAGTACAAACCAAGTCTCTCAATGCTGGAGCTCTAGCCTGCGGAGGGCCACTTGCTCTTAGTTGTAAGCTCATGGAGCCAAAACTCTAATTGAGAAAAATAAAGTCCCTCGCACTGGAGCTCTAGCTCGCGAAGAGGCTCTTACATGTTGCTGCAACCTCATGGAGCCTAACTCTAAATGAGTTAAATGAAGCCCCTCTACGCTGGACCTCTAGCTCACGGAGGGCCTTCTGCTGGTAGTTGTAAGCTCGTGGAGCCTAACACTCAATGAGTTAAATGAAGCTCCTTGATCCACGCTGGAGCTCTAGCTCACGGAGGGTCTCTTGCTCGTAGTTGTAAGCTCATGGAGCCTAAATCTAAATGAGTTAAATGAAGCCCCTCTACGCTAGAGCTCTAGCTCGCTGAGGGTTTCATGCTCATAGTTGTAAGCTTGCAGAGCCAAACTCCTAAGTGATTTAAATGAAGTCCTTCACGCTGGAGTTTTAATCCACGGAGGGCCTCTTAGAGAAGCTGTAAGCGCTCAGAGAACCAAGTCATGGAGGGCCTCCTAAATTGTAATGAGTGTATGGGTGCTCTTTTATGCCTTTTCAGGCTTCAGTTTTTAGAGCTATTGCTTTCTTCTGTATTCGATGATTGAGTAGTGGAAACGTAGATGGTGATCGTGTAAATTTGGAATTATTTGATAGGTAAGAGGGTGCTAGATGTATGTTGATTTGTAAATATATACATAGATTTTTGTAGAATCATTCAATTTTGTTGCACTCTTTGTCTGTCTCCAAGCACATATTGACATCAATTTGTTTATTGCACATGCCTAACTTATGTCATATTTAGCACATCAGTATCATTTCAGTCGAGACATTTGTATGAAAAACACACTTTCTCACAGAAAATGAATGTCCGCATAAAAATTCAATAATAGTTTGAATGTCAGCCATCCTTGTTCGAATGCCTGCATAAAAACTAAATAATAGTTTGAATATCAGTAGTCAGTTTTTGGATGTCCACATTAAAATTAAATAATAGTTAGAATGTCAATAGCTATCCATTTGTTCGAATATCCACATAAAAATTCAATAATAGTTCGAATGTCAACAACAATCAATTTGTTTGAATGTCCACATAAAAATTTCGATAATAACAAAAAAAAAGGAAAAAAGGAAAAGGTAAAAAGGAGGGAATGAGGGAAGGGAAGGGTAGGGACATTTTGGTATTATTAAAATTTGGTGGATATTTAATCAATTAATATGACACATTTACTCAATTAGGATGGGACATTGGACAAGTAGTTAATTATGATAACAAATATAGACAAGTGCTTTTTTATCCCTTAATAAAAATGTATGTGATTTATATAGTTATTAGCTCCTTAAAAACACGCCAAAAAAGTTAAAACAAAATCTATTTCTGAATAGAGATAATACTAATAGGTGATGATGTCATAAATGAAAATGAGTAAATACATGGATAAAAAAGGTTCACGCTATATAAATACAACCTGGTAAATATAATAAGCCCGTAGAGATAAACTCTAAATGAGTATAAACTAAGTCACTCAACGCTAGATCTTTAAGCTCGTGGAGAGCCTCCGCTTGCAGCTTTAAGCGCGCGAAGATAAACTCTAAATGTGTATAAACTAAGCCCCTCAATGCAAGAGCTTTAAGCTCGCGGATGGCCTCTTGCTCACAGTTATAAGCGTGGAGATAAACTCTAAATGAGTATAGACTAAGCCCCTCAATGCTGGAGCTTTGAGCTCGCAAAGGGCCTCTTGCTCGCAGGTGTAAGCTCGCGGAGATAAACTCTAAATGAATATAAACTAATTAAGCCCCTTAACACTAGAGCTTTAAGATCGCGGAGGGTCTCCTGCTCGGAGCTATAAGCGCACAAAGATAAACTCTAAATGAGTAAAAACTAAACCCCTCAATGCTAGAGCTTTGAGCTCGCAGAAGGCCTCCTGCTCGCAGCTGTAAGCTTGCGGAGATAAACTCTAAATGAGTATGAACTAAGCCTCTCAATGCTAGAGCTTTAAGATCGCGGAGGGCCTTCTACTCGCAGCTATAAGCGCGCAGAGATAAACTCTAAATGAGTATAAACTAAGTCTCTCAACGCTAGAGCTTTAAGATCGTAGAGATAAACTCTAAATGAGTATAAACTAAGCACCTCAACGCTGGAGCTTTGAGGTCGTTGAGGGCCTCCTGCTTGCAGCTGTAAGATCGTGGAGATAAACTCTAAAGGAGTATAAACTAAGCCCCTCAACGCTGGAGCTTTAAGCTCATTGAGGGCCTCCATCTCGCAGCTATAAGCTTGCGGAGATAAACTCTAAATGATTATAAACTAAGCCCCTCAACGCTGGAGCTTTGAGCTTGCGGAGGGCCTCCTGCTCACAGCTGTAAGAGTGCGGAGATAAACTCTAAAGGAGTATAAACTAAGCCCCTCAATGCTAGAGCTCTGAGCTCGCAAAAGGCCTCCTGCTCGCAGTTGTAAGCTCGCGATGATAAACTCTAAAGGAGTATAAACTAAGCCCCTCAACACTGGTGCTTTAAGCTCACAAATATAATAAAGTATGGCACCCGCGAATGACTTATGATCATAATGGCGAGCACGAGCTCAGCAAGGTTAGGAGTGGTGGAGGTTAGTCACCCGCGGAGTGTATTCGCTAAAATATGGAAATCCTTAACAATGCCCCTCGTGCCTAAAAAGCCATCCACGGTCCAATTACTTGTTCAAATGTGGAAAATCAACTAAGATGTGGAAAACCCCACTAAAGATACTTCCATCACCATTTGGCAGCAAAGCCAACACTTGGCCAATACCGAAGAACACGTGTCGATCATGCAGGATAAGAGATATGCAAGGATAACTCCGCCCTTGCCTATAAATGATGGAAGAAGGGGTCGAATTAACGGTCGGTTTTTGGAATCTCGAACGGCTGAGGTCGGGTTCCATAGCTTTGAGAACCCCTTTTAAAGTGGGAATCATCTTGGCTAGTAAGAATCGATACTTGATGTAGTCCAAGGGAGGAAGGTGGTCCGCGGAAAGTACAAACTCGAATCGGCCCAGGTTATGGTGCGCGAACGGTAATCTCGTCGCGCATCTCAAGTAAGCACGATCGTCCGAGGTTATTCGCATTCCATTTGATCCTGAAACCCGTCAAAACGGAATTCTGAAATCGGACTTCGTCAATAAGTATAAAATTATATTAAATAATTAAAAATATATAATTTACACAGTTACTAACTCCTTAAAAAACATGCTCCCTTAGTTAAGATCTAACTATTTTTTTTTTCAAAAACTGCACAAGTGAAAAAAAAAAGGTAAAGTATATTTAAAATAAAAAGAGATTCATATTTCCCTAGCTCCAATACACAACGGCGGTTGGACCACTCTCTTTTACCCGCCAAAAAAGAAAACTGATCAGTTACCCTCATCACATATTCACATCACCCAAATCCTAACCTATTAATCTTTCCTTCATAGACTCCTCTACTTTCTTTCTTTCTTTCCAAAACCAATCTCAAAGAATCCAACTCCCCCAAAAATTGGCCAAATTTATGGCAGCAACAACAAATATTATTTTGCTATCTCCATTAACTTGGTTGCTTCTTGCAACCGCTCTCGCCCTCTCAACACCCTTAGGAGTCGTCGTCGTCGATGCCAGCCTGGGGATGTCGTCGAAAACCGCCACCCCTAAGCTCCAAGCGGAGAGGATGATAAGGCAGCTCAACCTCTTCCCAAGGCGGCCCCTCAACCGGGCTGTGGGGCCCACGGCAGCGGAGCCGATGGCGGCGAGGCTTGTTGAGAAGAAGGTGAAGCTTGATGGGGTAATGCTAGAAGGTGATCCTTCTGCACCTCTTCAGGATTTGGGCCACCACGCCGGCTACTACAGGCTCCCACATGCCAAAGATGCCCGGTTTGTTTGTCTTTTTTTGTTGCTTCTTTAATTATTTTTGTCTTATGTATTTATTTCTGTAAAATTGTTCTTAATTTGAACATGATATTTACATAATGGCGATTATTATTAATTTATTATTTCATCAAAGACTATTAGGAATTAAAAATTTAAATTTAAATAAGCTATATATACTAATGGATAGTTTTTTTTTAAATTTTTCTTAAAATTTTTTATCTATTTTTTTATATACAAAAATTGAGTGGTTTATGCCTGCAAAATATATTATCATAACTATCATAATTCCAATTCTTTTTTTTTTGGGGTGCAGATCATAATTCCAATTCTTAATATATGCCTTTAGAGTTTAGAACGTACAAAGTATATATGTTACAAAAGGTCGATTTGGACACGTTTGTATTATTTGTGAACTAATAATGCAAAGGGTGTTTTATTATTATTATTATTATTATTATTATTATTATTATTATTATTATGAATGCGGATCAAATGTTAACAGCTCTTACGGTGTTAAATGTTAACAAATCAATATTTGGCAAAATTTATCAAATATTCATCACAGTCACTCAATTATTCACAATTTCCCAAATATTCATCAATATTCGACAACATTTAAGAAATATTCATCACAGTAACACAATTACAGGATTGGAGGTGGATATTGTGAATAATTGTGAATAATTGAGTGACTGTGATGAATATTTGAGTGACTGTGATGAATATTTGGGAAATTGTGAATAATTGAGTGACTGTGATGAATATTTGATTAATTTTAATAAAAGCTTTGATGAATAATTGAGTGACTGTGATGAATATTTGATAAATTTTGCCGAATATTGATTTGTTAACATTTAACGCCGTAAGAGTTGTTAACACATGACCCAACCTCTTATTATTATTATTATTATTATTATTATTATTATTATTATTATTATTATTATTATTATTATTATTATTATTGATGCGACCTATTTCTTTGGCATTTCTTAATGATGGATATTGTTCATTGATGATGATTAGAACACCTATCATTGTTCAACACTTCCAAAAGAAAAGTAATGTGTGGTTAACATTACAACAATAATCATAGTCAAAAGACCAATTTTCAGCAGCCATTATGATAAAAATTTGATGGACAACAATTATTTTGACACGAAGAAAGCACATATGAACTACTCGATCAATCAAGTATATGTATATATATGAAACATATATTATGATTAGTGTTAGTTGTTACTTTAGAGTAAAAAAGAAATTCAAGGTTAGGTGTACCAATTAATTGGTAATTATATATGTTAGAGAGGATAGGTAACCTAACAATCTAACATATATGGCTTAGCTAATTAATTGGCGTATTGACTTGATTGAAACGTACAGGATGTTTTACTTTTTCTTCGAGTCAAGAAGCAAGAAGAAGAGCGATCCAGTGGTGATATGGTTGACAGGTGGGCCAGGTTGCAGTAGTGAGCTTGCCCTCTTCTATGAGAACGGCCCCTTCCATTTCTCCACTACCAATTTGTCCCTCTCTTGGAATGATTTTGGTTGGGATAAGGTTAGGTTACCTCTTGCTTCCATATATATACTTTTTTTAATGCTTAATTTGTATATATGTTGATTGGTACTTCTTAATTTATGTTACTAAGTTGTTAAGAACCTTATGATATATGGCTATATGTGTTTGGTAAAATGATACAGTAGCTGAAGCTGATTGATTATTTATGTTAAATATAGGTTAATAAGGTA
Organism: Persicaria maculosa; assembly: GCA_963922045.1. Taxonomy (NCBI): domain Eukaryota; kingdom Viridiplantae; phylum Streptophyta; class Magnoliopsida; order Caryophyllales; family Polygonaceae; genus Persicaria; species Persicaria maculosa. The sequence continues at coordinate 51,772,087 of OY998270.1, forward strand.
GTATGATATTGTATTTGATAAAGCTAGCTGTTAAGATAGCTGTTGAAAAATTGCGAATAAAAAACTAAAAGTTCCGAAAAACTTGTGTGAGTAGTTGTTGAAAAATTTAGATTTCAAAAGCTAATTAAACTAAAATCTTATATTTATTTCATTTGAAACTATATAATATCAAAATCATAAGCTTCGAAAAGTTATATATTGTTGTCAAACAAAACCATAAACTTTAGCTTCACCCGGTCCCCCAGGGAACCCTAGTTTTGGTTTCACTGAAGTTCTGGTTACACTGAAGTTCTGGTTAGGTTTAAAAAAATGCTAATTAATACACGATATTACTGCATCCATTAAGAAAAAAACATGTCGTTTTATGGATAAATTTTTGTTAAGAAAAAAAAGGTCATTTTTAGATAATTATGTATCCATTTTCTAAAATTGCCCTTATAATGATTAAAGAGATATTAGTTGTAATTTTCGGTAAAGTGAAAAGGTATAATAATAATTAGGTATATAATTATATTTTTATTTAATTTCTTATAAAATGTATAAATTTTTAAAATGATATGTTTTAATTACCGGAGAGAGTATAAAGTTCAATGGAATAATGATTGGATTGATTTCAGAATGAAACTTCATTGTGTTGAATGGGTTCGAGTTTGTTATGAATAAGGCTTCAAAGAAATTGAGATGACCCAGCTTATGTGTTGGCTTTTAGCATATATGTGTGTTTTGTGTTGGACCACCTCATTGCGAGTTACTATATATACTTACAATCCTCATCTATGCAGCTTAATTAACATGGTTGTGTTGCAACAACAAAAATTGTCTTGCACTAAAATTGGAATGTATCCATATCAGGTGTCAAACCTCATCTATGTAGATCAGCCTACCGGGACCGGCTTCAGCTACACAACCGACGACAATGATATCCGCCATGACGAAAGTGGCGTCAGCAACGACTTATACGACTTCTTGCAGGTTTCGTATGCTTGTTCTTCAATCAACTACTGCTGGGAACCATTCTATATATGACTCTCTTCCCAAATATTGCTTCTCAGGGGTTCTTCATGGAGCATCCCGAGTACGTAAACAATGACTTCTACATAACCGGAGAGTCTTACGCTGGACACTACATCCCTGCGTTCGCTGCGAGAGTTCACCAAGGAAACAAAGCCCAAGAAGGAATTCACATCAACCTTAAGGTGATCATCCCTAAATTCATCCCTCAAAATTGGATACTTTCGTAACGATTTGATCTTTCATGGTACATTATTTATGCAGGGATTCGCTATAGGCAATGGGCTCACCAATCCCGCGATTCAGTACTCTTCATATGCAGACTACGCGATGGACAATGGGCTGATCCAGGATACTGATCACCGGCGAATAACAACTCAGATGGTTCCTACTTGTGAAAAAGCCATTCAACTTTGTGGTTATCTTTCCACTCTTTCCCTCCTGAATTTGCATCTTACAAGCTACAAATATGATCCTCTTTGAGTTCATTTTTACATCATTTTGTGCACTTCAGGGACCAATAGCAATGACAACTCTTGCTTATCGGCGTACAGTGTTTGCACCAACATCTTCAACGAGGTCATGAGCATCGCAGGCAACGATCTTAATGTAAGATTTGTGCCTCATCAGTGATCTTGCGCCATGGTTACAACATGTTTTTATGCTTTTTTTTTTTTTGCAGTACTATGACATTAGGAAGAAGTGCAAGACAGACCTATGCTACGACTTCTCGCAAATGGAGCAACTTCTGAATAAGAAGCCAGTCCGGGAAGCCCTGGGGGTCGGAAACATTGACTTCGTCTCGTGCAGCTCAGCAGTCTACTCAGCAATGGAGGGTGACTGGATGAAAAATCTCGAGACGGGCATCCCTCAACTCCTAGAAGATGGAATCAATTTGCTGGTTTATGCAGGAGAATATGATCTAATATGCAATTGGCTCGGTAAAGATCGAGTCTTAACTTGATGATACCTTATCCGATTAAAGTCGAGTAAAAAACACTGGTTTTTGTTGGGCAGGAAACTCGAGGTGGGTGCAGGCGATGGAGTGGTCGGGGCAGGAAGGTTTCGCAGCAGCGCCTACTGTTTCGTTTCAGGTGGATGGCACCGAAGCAGGCCTGCTACAGAGCCATGCTTCGCTTGCTTTTCTCAAGGTGTGATGCATTACATATCCAACTACTGAATACCTATATCGATCTGTAGTTGTTCTCAGTTCGATCTTATGATATGATTGAGCTATGTTAGGTGCATGATGCTGGACACATGGTTCCGATGGACCAACCAAAGGCGTCCCTCGAGATGCTGAGGAGGTGGACGCGAGGTGAGCTTTACGCCAAGGAGACAAGGTGATTGCAATGATCAATGTCGCGAAAACTATGAAGAACACATTAGTTGATTCATTCAAGTGTTGATGAGATGAGAGGATGTATATCCGATTGATTAAATGAAATGGGTAACTCAGCTTCATCGTTTAAGGATTAAGGGATCAAGATTTACCAATCCCAAAATAGCAACTAGTTCGGTTATCATAGCAACTATGGGCTTGTATGACACACTTACTATATGTCTATTTATACCCGTTTATTTTAGAAAATTATTTGTTGGAAAAAATAACTTATAATAACTTTTATAATTCAAAGATAATAGTTAATTTAATTCACTTTTTCATGGTTTTTTTATTAATTAATAATTCGAGCTCAGACATACCTGAAGCTCGAGAGGCCGACAAGTCGGAAGACGGATGAACCGTCGAATATACAATAAAAACCGAAAATACAGGAAAAAGGGGTGCGATAGGAAAAAGTAAGCAGCGCAATCAAGATTATTACTAGTATAATAGTCAATTTTTAATCTATTATTATTATTATTATTATTATTATTATTATTATTATTATTATTATTATTATTATTATTATTAGGTATCGATATATTTTTACAATGTTTTACCCAATTTTATTAGATATGTAGCTGGCTTTATTTTACTAAATAATTTTATCACACATTTGGTTTATTTTAGAATTTTACAATTACTAAAATGGGTTATAATACAAAATTTATTTTAAATCCAAAAAAATAAAAGAATATATATAATGATTTATTCTCCTTTTATTTTTATTTTTGGGTTGATGCAACATTCAAAAAAATTTTTGAAAGAAATTAATTTTTTGAATGAGCATTAATAAAATAATTTTTTTATCTAAATAAAAAAATTGAAAGAATATAGTATAGTAATAGTTAGTGTTTACGAGCTAATTATAAACTAGTCTAGTACCCCGTGCGTGACGCACGAGATTTATAAAATGTTATATAACCTTATTATATATGATTTTTAAATGTAGAATGTTCAAATATATTCTTATTGATCTTTTGTTCTAAACAGTTTGATTTTGTTCAGCACTCATACAATATGCAAAACGTCAAAATTTGGCAATAAACAATTCAAAGTAGTTATGTAAGATACACAAATACTTATTTTTCCATGATCAAAATTTTAATGAAAAACCATATTTTTTAAAGGCAACTAAACTTCCGATTAGCTTAAATCATCTACTAATACATCAGTAAAACCATGAGCTGATCAGGGTCGGTGTCTTGAAGACCCCATGGTGCATGGGTATTCGGTGGAGCTCCATGCGGTCATGAGCTGATCGGGGTCGGTGTCTTAAAGACCGAGTTCGGTTAGCATGTCCGATGTGTAGGATGTCTCCCAGGCAGCGACTTTAGTGGCTGATGTCTGTTTCGCTGTTCTGGAAACCCAGCAGATCCTTCATCCCCATCACCGGTTCACCACCCTCCGTAAGCATCGGATTCCAGCTTGATGAGCTCAAGTTGCATCCGGAGACCTGCAAAACAGTACTACATAACTTGATCTAATAGCTAGAGATACAACAACAACAAACTTAACATAAATGATGAGATTTCATACCATGTATTTCGGTGCTGCCTCTTTCGAAACATTGCCTGGTGAAAGATCTTCTAAAAAAGGAGCTTAAAGAATTGAAACTGGAGTAGGCCGATCAACTTCCTTACTGCTAACAGGAGATTAAGGTTGAGCTACACGGGTTTCGCAAATACGATGATAAACCATCATTCCCCAATGGCCTTGATTGATCCTGCAGTCCCACATTAATCTCAACTTAAAATGGGAAAACCATCGAGGATTACAATGATGTGAGCAAAATTTCTCAAGATTCGGCAAAACTTCCTTCACGAATTGGTTGAAACTAATCGCGTAGATAAGCCGGGTGAAGAAACCAACTAGCCATGCTAAATAATCACGACTAACACAACCGATTATTGTAATAACCGATTGTTGAAGTACAACTGCAGCGCAGCCTCTTTAGTACAATTAATAGAACGATTATATTATAAATGTAATATAGTTAAAGAAAGCGTATAAACCTGAGGAGTAGATTCATGGACGACATCGCCATTAGAATGATCTTTTACTTGCAAGTCATTCGACAACTCTACAACAAGTAAAAGATCATCATGGGAGGTTAGAGATTTAGAAGTGTTCTCAGGCTCTATATCCATCATTGAATCAAGATTCAAAATTGTATCAAGTGAAAAAGTTGGTGTTTCCAAAATCACGACAACCTTCTTTCCACTCCCACCAAGATGTTCTTCTTGCTCATCAATTGTCATCTACTCACTTAGACGATAAGAAGAGCAATGTTTTTTTTTTCTCACAGTCTTCTATTTTCCAAAGATAATCCTTCTTTCCAACTTAAATCCATATATATTGCCTTCTTTTGGCCATGTCCAGCACCATCTGAGAACCGTTCACTGCCAAGCACTTCATGCTTGATGTGGCTTTTAGGGTACTTGATATGATCACATGGACTTGTAAGAGACGTGGTCCCTAATAAACTTTTGTATCCATCCTTCCATCCATCTTTACTGCTGATACCCAAGGGTTTAACTGGTTCTTCTAGCCCAACATTACAATTAAATATGCCAAAAGACCCATTCTCATAAAGGTCGAACGTGTGCTCTTATTAGTTATCCAACTAATCAGAAAGGGTATATGTTATTGGATTGCATACTAACTCCATTATATTGAGTAGAGATGTGGTTTTCAGCAAGCTTGTGTATCCTTTTTCTAAGACACATGTTGACTCATCCTCTCGGCCTCTCCCACACCTACTCTTCCTCAACATCTTAGGGTTTGTGACTTATATTATGTGGTTTTCCCCTCTTTTATTTATGAGCAAAGTAATTCACCAACTCTTGAGACTAGTCCTTCTCCTATCTTTGAGCACAATATTCACCTACTCTTGAGACTAGCCTTACGCCTACTATGATTTCTAATTTTGTTGATCTTATTGATACTGATCCTTTTCTTGTTAGTTCTTCAAAGAATGCTTCTCTTCCTACTTTTCCTATAAGGTCTTCTAGATCTAGAGGTCCTCCTATTTGGCATGAGGACTTCATCACGACTTTTGTGACCTCATAGCCTTTTATTGATCAACTGGCTCCTTATTTTGCCTCTTTGTCTAATGTTCTGAGTACAGTTGAGCCTCAGCTTTACAAGTGTGCTTGTAAAGATGATAATTGGTGATATACCATGTCTAAGGAGCTCTCAGCTTTAGAAGCTAATTTTACTTGGGAATTAACTTCCTTCCCTTTAGGGAAACGAGCTTTACCCTGTAAGTGGGTCTACCACCTGATTAAATATAATCTTGATGGTTAATTTGGCAAGTGCAAAGCAAGATTAGCCATCAAGGGCTATATATAATCAAAATTTTGGAAAAGACCGCAAATACACTTTCTCCCTTGTTGCTAAGGTTGTTGCAGTTATAATTCTAATTGTTATGGCTGCTACTTTTCAATGGCCTTTGTTCTCAATTGATGTGAACAATGCTTTTCTTCATGGTTATATTGATGAGGATATCTATATGCAGCCTCCTACAAGGTACTCTATTAATGTTAGTGGGCGACGGTTTGTAAGCTCAAAAGATCTCTTTATGATCTTAAGCAAACCTCTCGTTAGTGGAACCCTGAATTGACTAAGTATATATTTTTGCTTATTAGGCTTTGTTCAGTCTACCAATGATTACTCTTTGTTTGTAAGAAAGACTGATTCTGACACCACTATTGCTTTGGTTTATATGGATGATATTCTCATTACGGGAACCTATATCTCTCACATTGAGTTTGTCAAGGTTGAGTTGCACAAAGCTTTCACCATCAAGGATTTTGGTTTAGCTCGATATTTCCTTGGCACTGAGCTATTTCGCACTGAAATCGGTACTTATATGACTCAGCATAAATACGTACATACATGATATTCTCTAGGATTTGATATGCTGGATGCTCGGGTTTTTGGATTTCCTTTTCCTACTGGTCTTGGGCTCAACTCTGATGATGGGGAATTACTTCCTAATTCTGAGAGATATAGAACCTTGGTAGGAAGATTATTGTATCTTACCTTAACCAAGCTTGATCTCTTCTATGTTATTCGGCATCTAAGTCAGTTTGTTTCTTGTCCTCGGGTTTCTCATATGAATGTTGCTAAGCATGTCCTCAGGTGTTTGGTTGGAATAAGCTCGAAGGGCCTTTTTTGTTCAGCACTAGCTTAAGGTAGTAGGGGTTCATTGATGCTGATTGGAGCGCTTGCTTGACAACTCGACTGTCCTTGACATGATATTGTATTTTCGGGCATGCCTTAGTCTCCAAAAAAACTAAGAAGCAGCCGACGGTATCTCGAATCTCTTCATAAGCTGAATATCGAAGCATGCTCCCAACTACTGCAGAGCTTATGTGAGTGTCTGTTGTTCTTCTTGTTCTTCATCTGCTTGTTCCTCACCTTATTACTTTGTTTTGCGATAACAGGGTTTCCCAACAGATAGCTGCAAATCCATGCTTTCACGAGCATAGCAAACAATTGGAGATTGGTCATCATTTCGCTTGGCAAAAGGTCTAGGATGGGTTCCTGCAAACTGCTCACATCCCCTCTCGCCTTCAGTTAGTACTTAGTAGATGTTATGACTAAAGGTCTTAAGGAGGCTTTTGTGTGTCAAGTTAGGCTTTTTAGATACTCTAACTTGAGGGGGGGGTGTAAGATATATGGGTTGTTTTGATTGTTATTGTTTTGGTGTTTTGGCAGGAAATCCATTCAAGTTGTTCAAAGTGTAAGGACATGTGGATTAATGTAGTCGGTTTATTTGTAAGTCAGTGGATCTAGTGGTGTATAAATAAGAGTAGGTAGAGGTTAGTTAGTATATACGAACAATCATTTTCTTCATTTTCAGGGCTCGTTTGGTTGAATGCGGGAAGTACAATTCCCGGGAACTTACTTCCCATGAATTGAATTTCCGTGAAATGTACTTCCCATGAATTGAAAAAAGTTGTTTGGTTGAATTTTGTTTTTAGAAATATAAATAGGAAAACAAAGAAAATTACATTGAAAATGGTGGAAGTTGAACTTACCTAGTCCCCCCTAGGTAAGTGAACTTCCTACGATTTGGAAGAATTGAAATTCCTGAAAAGTTGAATTCATGTGTCTTTCTGTCAACCAAACACAGGAATATATTCTACTTCCTGGGTTTTTAACCAAGTAACGTACCAAACAAGGCCTCAAAAAAGAGTTTGATTATCTCTTACTCTTTTCCTCCAAATTGTTCCTCTATTCTCCTTGATTAAGCTTTTCCACCCATATTTTCACTTATTTTAACATTATTAAAAGGGCTTGTTAGTTACACCCGAAAATTTTACTATTTACACCCAAAATCTAAGTTTTTGTTTTTTTTTAAATAAACCCTACGCCTCTTGAGTCATAGGTGTGTGACTCAAGAGGCGCAGCTATTTTTTTCTATATACATACCCTGCCCCTTTTGAGTCACACGTCTATGACTCAGGAGGCGTAGGGTTTATTTAAAAAAAAAAAACTTGGATTTTGGGTGTAAATAGTAAATTTTGTGGGTGTAAAAAACAACACCCTTATTAAAACTAGATATATACCTTATCTTAATTAGCCTCTTTCTTTTCAAAAAAAGACTTCGTATTTGTTCATATTGGGCTTGAATATTTACGTTTTAGTTTGTTAGTATCATGACGGTCAGCCCGTCTACATTTTGTTTCGATCTCTCAATTTATTTCGAATATTTGCCTTGATTAAAAGAGAGAGACTTTGTATTATCCATCTTCTTTAGTGTCATGCAACCTATAAAAGTCCCATAAAGTTAGTATTTTTTATACAAAAAAAAAACAAGGCTAAGAAAAAAAACAATAATAACAAAAAAAAAAAGATGGGACTTTTTTGTTTGCTTTTTACAAAAATCTCGGACTTGAAATCCATTTACAAACAATTGAAAATCAATTGTTTTTTTTTTTTGAGAAAGAATCAATTTTAAATACTACGAGTACGTATATTTAAAATGAAGGGAAAAAAAAACGGTGATACGACAAATTTCTCCGCGCCGCTCTCTTTCTCTCTCTCTCTCCCATGCAGCTTAAAAAAATAAACAAAAGGCTTCAACTTGATTCTTCACTGCACTTACCTTGCGCTGAGCTCCAAAAGTAAATCCCACTTGCAGAGAGAGAGAAAGACAAAATCTTTAGAAATCAACCACAGCATTTCGAATGGAATCTTCATCCCATTTCTCCATGCTTCCGCACTTCCTTCTGGGCGTATTTTGAGGTCAGACAACCCCGCATTTCTCTTTCTTTCTGTCTCTTTCTCACCTCCGGTACGGCTGTACATATATAGGAGTTGAACTGCGATCCTTGTGGCCTTGTTTAATCCTTCTAGATTCAGTTTGCGCTTCATCTTCATAGTGATTTGGTGGCTTTCACAGATGCTGAGAGATCTCTGTTGAAAATGTGCAATGATTTTGTTAAAAAGGACTCGCCTTTTCGGAGTTCCGGTTGTTTTCCGTTTGAAAAGTGTTGAATTTCTTTTGCTGCTTACTCCCTTTTTTCTTCTTCTTTTTTTCTCGGTTTAATTTTCCATTAATTAAGTCTTCAAACTTGTGAGCACCGTTCCGTGCTCTCCAGCTTGTGAATTTTGTGAATGGACCTTGATTTTCGGCACCAATGGCGGAATCTAGATTCAAAGTTCCCAAATTGGCCCTGAACTGGCCAATTATTCACCATTCCCAACCCCACATTCAATCTCTGGATTTGATTTTTGTGGGTTTTCATTTTGTAAAATTAGGTTTCCTTTTTCAAGAGTGTGAATGTGATGGACCGTTACAGGTAGCTGGATGACTGCATTTTGTACCTACTCCCCTCGTGTTTTCAATAATGTACACACAGATCCTTTGTTTGGACACTTCAAACATTTAATGCCCTTTTGCGAATTACCCTCCCTTCCAACCATCGTCCATCTGATTTTAATGCTCTTTTTTTTGGGGGTTCTTATGCCCTATCTTTGGTGCCTAATTTTCTGATTGTCTTCTTCCATTTGGTATTTTGGTGTATCAATGAAGGGAAAAAAAAACACTCACCTGTCCCTTTTACTTGTCTAAACCCCATTTATTCTACCATGTGCACTTTGCATTGGATGCCATCCCTCTTTTAATTAACACCCATCTTGTTTTGTGATTCATCTGCCTTTTTTTCAGGGTTTACTCTTGTGGGTCTCTCAGGAAGCATTTAATTTCTCTGAAGATATTTTCTTTTTTTTTCCACCCCCTTTTTTTTTTTCCTTTGCATTGTTTGGCTGCTTTCTTACAGTATTTAATACTTCTGCCTCCTGCACAAGGAAGGAAACTGTAGTTTCTTGAACTACATTATGGAAACTCCAAAGGCAAGGTAAAAATTTCAATCCTTTATTGGATTTAGTTGCTGTTCCAATTTTGGTGCATCTTCTTCTACACAATGTGCAGTGCAGCTTAGTTAAAACCAAGTTTGCTTGTCAATTTGATGCTTTGTAGTTTTTGATGGTAATTTTCCTGCTTTCTTTGGTTGTTTGCCTTTGTTCATTTGCTCTTTGTTTTTGGGATAAGATGATGAGTGGTGATTTCTTGAAGATAAGAACTGAGTATTTGCACATACATGTCTTCATATTTCGGAATTTTAACTATAAGATCATTAGTTTTCTTTAACCTAGTTATGCATTGTTCTGAGTAAGTCCAAATAGGCAGAATGTACTATGTAGTTTCTTCCTTCTAATCCAACTAGTTGTCTCTTTTATTTGTCGATTTTCCGTGTTGGGAGTGAATCGATCACCAAACACGGAAGAAATGTTATAGTTGTTGTATGGAGGAATGTGATGCATATTTTCCTTGGAAAAACAAAGTGTTGTCCATAATGCTTATTGATTCAACTGCTCTTCCTTGAAGGAGGAGCGGATCTTCTGAAGCGCCCAAGAAGGTATCACCGCGTGTGGCACGACAACTGAAACTAAACCCTGTTGGATTTGGATCATCCAGCCCTGCATCCCCTTCAACCAATGCTACAAGGACACCAAAGGATAGAAGTCCTAAGATACCGGAGCGCAAGTCACCAAGAAGCCCAGTTATTCCCGAGGTATTCCATTAGACATCTTGAACCAAATAGCATAGATGTTGAACTTGCATCGGCAGAGCCGGCCCTAGGGGTAGTCCCAAGAGGCGGTCGCCTAGGGCCCCCTACCGAGTAGGGTCCCGGAAAAAAAATTATGTTATATATATAATTAAGGTATTATGTATTATTATATTTACACGTAATAAAATATTTATAAAAATTTATACGTCAAAAAAACTCATTTGTGATGTGACTTTAGATATTTCGACTCAACGATAAAGAGTGTAAGGTCTCCGTCTTTCAATTTTTGTTATAAATGCAAAAACGGGTAGTTTTTAAATAACAACTTATGCTACTTTAATAAATTTATTTTAATGATTATAGTATTTTATTTTGAAAAATTTGCAAAGTAATATATGTTTTAAAGTGTTTAACTATACTGTTTTACATTCCTGGAAAAAAATATAATATTAAACAATATTTTTTTTCTTTTATTTCTCACTAAATTCATATTTTTTTAATAGGACTTGTAAGAAAATATAGTAAAAAAATAGTAAACAAGTATATTGGTAAATCTATAAATCATAGTATTTTGTTGTGTTATGCCGAGAGATTGTATACTACTGAAAGTCCGTAAATTTTTCTTTTAGTGATATAAATAAAATCTGAAATTTATAACGGTTAAATAAATAAAAAAAATTGCATTGTTTGATATTTCCTAAAAAAATATGAATATATTTATTGATTAAAAGACTTTTTTTTACATCGCCTCGGGCCCCAAAAGCCTCAGGGCCGGCCCTGTGCATCGGTCTATGGTGCTCTATCAAATAACTTTGTTTGAAGGGAGATTTTATGAATATAGACTATAGAGTTATCTGAAGGATCTGGGTTATTGAAATATCTTACATGGTCTAATTCAATTGCCCCATTGAAATCTTTTGACAGAAGAAGCGCCCAAGTAGAGCGACTGAGTTGGAGACGCAGATTTCTGAGCTACAGGATGACCTGAAAAAGGTGAAGGGTCGGCTAACTGCTTCTAAAACATCCAAGGAAGAAGCTGAAGCTAAAGCCGAGGATTTAAGACAACAGCTGGAAGCTGTTTCCACAAAGCTTGAAGAGTCCCAAACGCAGCTCACTGAGCTGCGTGCTTCGAAAGAAGCTGATGTTGCTGAGCTCAAGGTCATCTCAGAAGAAAAAGACCGAGCTTGGGAGACTCAGCTTGATATCATCCGAAAGCAACAGTCTATTGATGCATCTGCTCTTGCATCGGCCTTGGATGAGATCCAAACGCTCAAGCAGCAGCTTGAGATGGTAACCCGGTGTGAAGACGTTGACAGTAGATCCGAAGAATCAACCAACATTGAGCTCCAAATTCTGAAGGTAAACCTCAGCGAAACCCTTTCGGTTTTGAATAACATGAAAAATGAGATAAAGGGTTGCAAGGAATCAGAGGCTCATGCTCAAGGACTTGTCCAAGAAACACTTGTTCAACTGGAAGAAGCAAAACAGACCGTAAATGCTCTTAGAAATGATGGGACGAAAGCCGTGGAAGAATACAACTCTGTTGCTTCAGAACTAGACGACTCGAGGGCACGTATCACCCTCCTTGAGGGCTTAGTCCACAAACTCAATGCTCATGTTTCCGAAACCAACAAGAATATATCTGAGATTGTACCAGCAGATCATCAGGATGCAATGGATGAGCTCATGAATCTGAGATCAGAGGTGGGGAAACTTAAATCTACTTTGGAGGCTGCGGAATTCAGACACCGTGATGAACAAGCACAGAGCAGCGCCCAGATTAAGAGCGCCCATGAGCTGGCCAATCAGATAAGCTCCATATCGAGTACAAAGCAGGCTGAGCTGGAGGCTGAGCTGATGCAGGCCAAGTCTGCAATTGAAGAGCTAAAGGCAAATCTCATGGACAAGGAGACTGAGCTGCAGGGCATCTCCGAGGAGAACGAATGCCTGAACTTGAAGCTCAGGAAGTCCATGCCAGATCACCAAGACGACAAGCTGGATGACGACTTCAAAAGGCTAGGACAAGAGGTGGCGAATCTGAAGGAGAGCCTAATGGTCAAGGATTCCGAGCTCCAGAACATTAAAGAGGAGAATAAGATGCTCAAAGCGGAGCTTCAGAGTAAGAAAGAAGCCCGCGAGGAGGATCCAAGAAGCAACTGTACGTCGGAACCACCTGTGGAAGAAGTGGGTGCAACCCGGGAAACTGAGCAGGACACACAGGTGAAGCTCGAGGTTATGATGGAGGAGGCCGAGAAGAGCAAAAGTAGGGCAGAGAGGGCAGGCGAGCAGCTGGAGGCTGCACAGACAGCAAATGCAGAGCTGGAGGCCGAGCTGAGAAGGCTCAAGGTGCAGTCAGACCAGTGGAGGAAGGCAGCTGAGGCTGCTGCTTCCATGCTGTCCTCACCAGTGGCGAATGGAAGGCTCGTGCAGAGGACGGGCTCACTTGATAGCAGCAATGGATATTGCCCTGTCACGGGCAGGGCGACCTCGCCCTACTTGGATGACTATGATGACGACGATGAAGCATTCAAGAAGAAGAACGGAAATGTACTTAGAAAGATTGGCGGTTTTTGGAAGAAGCCACAGAAATGAAAGAAGGTATGGTATGTCATTGACATTCTATGTTTGATAAGAAGAAAAAACTGTTAGTCGAGTTGTCAATTTCACCGATTACTTTGTTCATGTCTTGTTGCAGGAACTAAACAAGAATGAGAAGGCCCTTCGTATTGACGAAGGACATGGCGTTGTACGAGTAAATCTAGTTATATATATATCTTACTTATGTAAGGTGAGAATATTCGACATCGATTCCTTATGAGTGAAGCTGTTTATCAGATGTATCATGTTCTTTAGATTTGTGTGTATTCCCTTTTGTTCAAGGCAGATGCTCATTGAAGGAGGCTTGCTATTTGATCTGCTTTGTTCATAGTTGGCACTCGAGTAATCGTGACTCGGGGCCGCTAATTCTGGAATCGCCTCTGCGATGGCCATAGATATATATATGTATTCACTTTTGTTCATAGTTGAGGACTTGATAACCTTGTTAGATCGCTGAGTTTCTTATTGCTAGTTTAGAGAAGTTAAGAGTAGTGTGTTCTTGTGTCATATATTTTTAGTTCAGAAGTCACATAATGCATCTTTTTTTCATGGAGTGAAATGTAACAGCGGTTTCATATTTATGGGCCGGTTCATTGTTGTAGGGCCGTGGTTTTAGTTTGGTTGTCCATTGGGCAAATCCATTTCATGATTTTTTTGATATTTTAAAGTAAAAATGACTTTAAATAATTTGGATGGTAGTCATGACCTCACCCTCTATACAATGACGTTCTTATGGACGAGAACCCTAAACTCTGGGTGAGCCACTATCGATGCACCATCCATCAAGAAACACAAGGAAATTGCTTTGTCATTCATTTGATTAACTCCCCGAATATGTGTAAGACAGAAGCACACTCAAAGTTTTGAAGCATGAAGAGAAAGGTTGAAATCGTCATATCGATCTCCCCTGAGCACCTCCAAACCCCTTTAAGAGCGTTGACAATGGTTAAACTATCCCCTTTCACTTCGATTTGTCGAATTCGAAGCTCCTTCGCAGCCATCAATCTTAGTTTAAGACCAATGACTTCAACAATAAACGTCGACATAGACCTACAACGAAGGCATCGCTAGCCCGAACGCGACCAAAGTTGTCCTAGATGACAAAACCCGCTGCAACTTTACTTGAAATTAATTTCAAACTATCAAAATTAATCTTGGCCACCCCTTCAGGTGGCTTTTTCCATCTTATGTTGAAGAATTGTTTAAGGCTGAAAGATTAATTTTCTTATTGATTGAAGGGGAGAAATTCTATCCTAATTAGATAATGTATAATAAAGATATAAGGAAAGATATATCTAATCAAATATCCTAATATATCTCAATACTCCCCCTCAAGTTGGAGCATGGTGAAGATGAATGCCCAACTTGAACAAAAGAAGATGAAATTGCTGCTCTCCCAGTGCCTTGGTGAAGATGTCGGCTAGCTGATTAGAAGAACGTATGTGAGATAGGGCGATGTTGCCTAACTGAACCTGATCTCGGATAATGTGACAGTCCACTTCAATATGCTTCGTGCGCTCATGAAAGACGGGGTTGGAGGCGATGTCGATTGCTGACTGATTGTCACACCATAGTCGCATAGGAGTCCGATGGGCAAAGTCGAGTGAGCGGAGAAGAGCTTTGAGCCAAATGAGCTCACAAGTGGTGGTTGCCATGGCTCTGTACTCGGCTTCAGCAGAGGAGCGAAAGACTGTAGTCTGTTTCTTGGTTTTCCAGGAAACTGGGGATTCACCTATTTTGACAATATAGCCAGTGAGCGATCTACGGGTCAATGGACATGTGGCATAGTGAGAGTCGCAATATGCAATCAAGCGAAGATCACTGTGTCGAGAGAGAAAGAGTCCCTGATCTGGCCGGCCCTTGAGATAGCGTAGGACACGCAAGGCAGCCGTCCAATGAGCCTGGCGGGGTTGCTGCATGAATTGAGCCAGAGTATGAACGGAGTAAGACAGATCCGGTCTGGTGATCGTGAGGTAGATGAGACGACCAATAACCCGGCGATACTGATCTGGCTTCGGAAGAAGGGGACTGTTGTCTAGAGCGAGTGTGTGGTTCTATTCCATAGGAAAGGCTGCCGGTTTGGATCCAAGAAGGGCGACCTCACCCAAGATGTCCAGAATATACTTGCACTGAGACAGAACAATGCCAGCAGAAGTTCGAGAGACCTCTATGCCGAGGAAGTACTTCAGATGACCAAGATCTTTCATGTGAAAGCAAGAGTGAAGATAGGTCTTGAACCGAGTGATAGAGGCAGAGTTGTTTCCCGTAATAATCAAGTCATCAACATAGATGAGCACATGCAGAATCACACCAGACCGAGCATAGGAAAATAGAGAGTAGTCAGCGTAGGACTGAGAAAAACCGGTCTGACGAAGAGCAGAGGCCAGCTTGGCGAACCAGTTCCGACGTGCCTGTCGAAGGCCATAGAGCGATTTTCGGAGCCTACATACCTTAGATGAGCCGGCGGCAGAAAATCCAGGGGGGAAGGACATGTATACCTCTTCATGAAGATCACCATGAAGAAAGGCATTGTGAACGTCCATCTGATGGAGCTCCCAGTTCTGAATAGAAGCTACTGCAAGAACAACTTTAACAGACACCAATTTAGCAACCGGAGCGAATGTCTCAGAGAAACCAGTGCCCTCAATCTGTCTGTTTCCAAGAACCACAAGGCGAGCTTTGTGGCACTCAATACTTCCGTCTGAATTGTACTTCACCCGAAACACCCACTTACAGCCGATAGCAGTGCACTCCCCCCAAAACTGAACCGGAAGGTGGGCTTGAAACATGAGAGCGCGAGCCACATTGAGGATATGACGGTGTTTGCGCTCGACACGACCATTCTGCTGAGGTGTGCCGATACAGGAGGACTCAAAGAGAATGCCATGATCGGCAAGGAAGGGACGAAGGGCAAGAAACTCAGACCCGTTATCACTGCGAATACACTTTATGGTTTTGTGAAATTGGGTGGTTGTGAAGCTGCAAAATTGCTTTAATAAATGGGAAACCTCTGATTTGTGAGTCATAAGATAGACCCAAGTGGTGCGAGAGAAATCATCAACAATAGTGAGGAAATAAGAGGCACCAGATGAAGAGGGAACACGATAAGGACCCCAAATATCGCAGTGAATTAAATCAAAAGATGCCGAAGCATTCGACATACTAATAGGAAAGGAAAGGCGAGTTTGTTTTGCTTTGTAGCAGACATCACAAGGTAAAGTATTGTTTTGCAGACTATGACTAGAAAGTGTTGAAAATGAAGAAAGCGATGAAAAAGAAGGGTGTCCGAGTCTTCGATGCCAGAGGGAGAGGGATTCGGCCTGGGTAGTGTGGCAAGCGGGGCTGCTTACGCCAAGATGGTTGATCGACGAAGCCCAGCAGAGCCAATAGATCCTATTTCGACATTCACCCGCTCCAATCAGCGTCTTCAAAGTGCGGTCCTGAATCACACACAGCTTGTCAGTTAATGTGACAACACACCGCAAATCAGCAGTCAAACAACCAAGAGAGATAAGATGACATTGAAGGCCGGGAACATAAAGAGCAGTGATATCAAAAGAATCGCAGAGAGTGATTAAGCCAGCCTGATTGACGGAAATAGTGTCGCCGTCTGGATACTTGACTTGCCATTCATCGACGGTGTGGAGATCCCGGAGCAACCGGCGATCACCAGTCATATGAATCGAGGCTCCACTGTCAAGAATCCAAGGGGTAGAGGCAATACCTGCTAGAGTGTCATTCCCGGACTTAGTATTGAACTGCTGAAACATGGAGAGCATGCGGTCCCATTGGTCGTTGGTGAGGGTGATGTCGGCTCGGTCAGAAACCGTGAGATTGTGAGAGCCAGAAGATGACGGAGAAGGCGTGAGAATGGAGTTGACGTTGGCAGCCTTCCCACGACCCCGTCCAGTGCCAGAATCAGAAGCCGCTGCAGAGGGCTTTGGTTTAGGCGGAGGCGCGCCTGTAGCCGGATCAGCGACGCCGCGACTGTTGTTCCACCAGTCCGGGTATCCCACAATCTTGAAGCAGGAGGCAGAGTCATGACCGGTTTTGTTGCAGTGAACACAAAACAGGGAGCTTTTGTCGATTGGGGCGGATGACGGGCGAGACAGACGACGCTGGGCAGCGAAGGCGAGAGCATCCGGAGTCGGCTGCTGAGTGGTTCGCATAGACAGCATCCTCTCTTCTTGAACGACGAGTGAATGCACTTTGTTGAGGCCGGGTAGAGTATCTTGAGCGACAACGGTGGAACGAAGAGTGCCGTAGCCGAGATCATCAAGTCCCATGAGAAACTGATGAGTCCGCTCTTCATCCCGTTCTTTGACATGGTTGCCGTAGGTACAAGCACGAGGAGCCAGGTGAGAATCAAGTTCCTTCCATAGTTTGGTAAGGCGGCCGAAGTAGGCCGAGACCGACTGACCATCTTGTCAGCAGCGAGCGATTTCAGATCTCAACTGCAGAATTCGAGGGCCGTTGCCAATAGAGAAACGTTGAGAGAGATCGTCCCAGAGCTCCTTGACGGTTGAGAAATAGGTGACTGTAGATCGAAGAGAAGGCTCAATGGACTGAGCAATCCATCCAATCAGCATTGCATTGACAGGCCTCCAATATTGATGATCAAATGAGGTGGCGGCCGGCTGGGTAATGGATCCGTCGATGAAACCATCTTTGCGTTTTGCAGAGAAGGCGTTTTTCATAGCGACAGTCCATTCTTGATAGTTGTCCCCTTTGAGAATCACCGGGCAAATAGAGAGACCCGGATGATCCGAGGGATGAAGGTAATAGGGAGAGGCGGGAGTAAGGGCCGCTGGCGGTTGAGCCATGAGTTCGGCGGTGGTGTTGGCGGAAGAAGGTGGCGGCGGCGGCGGATTGAGCCGTCGGTAGGGGTAGGGTTTAGAGGATCGTTGTTAAGCCTGATACCATGAAGAATTGTTTAAGGCTGAAAGATTAATTTTCTTATTGATTGAACTTGATTTAAATAGATACAAGTAGGGGAGAAATTCTATCCTAATTAGATAATGTATAATAAAGATATAAGGAAAGATATATCTAATCAAATATCCTAATATATCTCAATATATGTTTCGTTTTTTCCTTGCCTTTCTTGTAGTTCAAGACTCCTTAGTTTCAATTTCTTCCCAAAAGAGTTGTTTTGATTGTTCCCAGTTTTGTAATTATTGTCTCAAGTATCCTATTTGTGATTGTTTGCTTGATAAGCTGGTGTCGTTTAATACAACTTTGTTTCGGTCTTTCGGAGTGTTCATATTCCCAGCCATAATGTGGCAACACATGTCTCTGTTTTGTTGCCATCGAGGAACAAATTTCAGTGACAATTTTCTTAATTATCTTTCCCTGTGGATTCACTCTTATAATATGTGATATGTGATTCAATGCTATTGTCAATTTTCTTAATTAATTCCATGGGGTGTCTACATTGAGTGAATAAGACAATTGCATGGGAGCAAAAGAGGCAATCAAGACTAACCGACACCCCTTTTTCACTAAGTCGTGTTTTCGTTGGTAGTCCCTTTTGTATTAGTTTGTATAAGAAATTCTTTACTTTTGGGAAGCATTTTACTCCCTCCGTTCGGCAAAACTTGTCGTTTATTATTCACACACACTTTTTTAGAATGATAAAAACTATATAAAATATTTATTTTTTAAACAAAAATTTTTAACAAGTTTGTACTTATCAATAATAACTACAAAATTGTTAAAAAAATTATTAAAAAAACTAGATATTTTATATAGTTTTTAGCTCCTAAAAAAGCGTGTGTGAATAGTAAAACGTCAAGTTTTACCGAACGGAGGGAGTATCTTCCAAATCCATGCATTCTCATTTCCTAGCGCTCTGGTATGTTCCGTAATCATGCGGGCATAACTGATTTCGTAGAGAACCATTAATGTCGACTGGCTTTCTAATAAAACATGTCTTCAATTTCATTAATTGGGATTTTAATATTCATACATTGATCGATTGTTCGTTGGGGTAGTTTGTTTTGCAATTCTTCAATTTTTCAGTTTTTATTGCTGCTTATATAATACTCCCTCCGTTCGGCAAAACTTGTCATTTTAGGGTGTTATTTTTGTTCAAAAAAAATTGTCATTATAAGTATTTTGCCCTTCACTTTACAAAAATGCCCTTGATATGATTGATGGTTTGTTAGTTGTAGTTTTCGATAAAGTAAAAAAGAAGGGTAATAATTGAGGATAAATTAGTACATTTGTTAATTGCCTTAAAACTTGTGAAATAAGCTAAAATGACAAGTTTTGCCGAAACGGAGGGAGTACCAATTTTAAAAAAGATAAATTCATATATAAATTATAATCATATTAATAAAAAAAAAGAAATAATATGACTTAAATTTTCAAACAAATGATGACACGTGAGCTGGAAATTATTTCTAGTCACATCATTATTTGGTTAGAATTTTTGTCGGTAATTAAAACCGTATTTTTTTTATTAATATGATGATATTTTGTAAACCGAATTCATCATTTTACAAAATTAATCTTTTGTTCAATGTTAATAAGTCATGTTATTTAAAGACATTTTTCCCTATTTTAAGGCATCGTTTGGTTACACTTTTACTTTATAGGAAGTACAAATTCCTAGGAATTGGTTTTCAATATATGCGTTTGGTACAATTTTTTTAAACTAAAAAACACAAGAATTAGAGTTCCTAGGAATTAGAATTCCTACAAAATGGAGGAATTCAACTTACCATGAGGGGGTGGATAAGATCTACTTCCCCCTTTTCTTCCCCAAATCTTTTATTTATTTTATTATTTTCATGGAGAAAATATCTAATTTGTCCCTATTAATAAGATGAATTTATTTTTATACAAAGGTTATAAAAGTAATTTAAAAACAATTGCCGTCAAATATCCGTGTTGAACCAAATAAAATGCAGTAATTGAGTTCATTGGAATTTATTTGCAAACAACATATTTTCATACTTCCCGAGAAGTAGAATTCATGGGAATTCTATTTCCCGTGAAGTAAGTTCACAGGAATTGAAATTTCTATATTTAACCAAACGAGCCCTAAGATATTTTAGCGCTTAAGGTTTATCCATCTAAACTTCAAAATTTCTTTGGGATGAATTGCTCAAATGACCTTTTTGAAAATGTTAATTGGGTAATTAACACAAACAAATTTTATAAGCCATGACCCCTTATCCTAATTCTAATATTTTTTCCATTGATGGTCAAGGTTGACTAACTTTTTTTGATATTTTTTCCATTGATGTCATGTTTTTCCTCTGCCATTCATGTCGATTTTTTTTTTGTTAACTATTGATGCTACTTTTTTTTTCTTTAATATTGACCCCACCTTGTATTTTTTACATCGATTTATCATATTGCTTACATTGATGCTACATTTTTAGAGTTGATGACATATGCATTATAAAAAGTATTTTACGTATACAAACAAAATTGTTGTCACATTTTCATAGACATTGTATTTTCATATATACATTAAGGTGACACTATATTGATTCCACATATATATGTCGTCTTTTTTGACCTAATAACACCTTATAATGGGTACGTGGCTTAGCTAACTCCCTCTAGGGTCTATGCTTAGATGTCGAATTATGCCGTATTTTATATCAAAACAAATTTATCAGTGAGGAGAATACACATAGGTAATTTGTCGGATGAGGGAGAGGTCGCGTGCCCCTTTGACTCCGCTCCTGCAGCTATATATGTCCTCGTTGAACGGACTGAGGGGCAGGTTGAGGTCCACTCTAACCCGCCCCATTTTTACAAAAATAAAATAATAAGTAAAAAAATTTTAAAAAATAATTTATTTATTAAATTAAGGATTTTGTTAATAAAATTAGAGAAAATTTGTGAAATAGGCACTTTTTCGGCCTAATTGGCGGAATGTCCAAAGTTTGGGACAAATTGGAGAAATGTCCATAACCCTAAATTAGACAAAATTAGGGATCGGTGCTTCATCTTCTTCATCGGTCGTCTCCGCTTCCAAAGCACATCAGACTTTATCTTCTTCAACGTGATGCTTCGGTGCGGCCTTCTTCATCGGCCTCCCGCCAGCGCAATCGGTCCGCATCTCTCTCGATCGGCCCCTCTCCCCTTCGACATCGGTTAGAGATTCAGATCGATCGAGAGTGCCGGAGAGCGAGAGTGCCGGAGAAAGGTCGAGCAACGGCGGAGCGAGGTCGAGCGGCCGGAGCAAGGTCGAGCGAGCGCCGTGGATCCGATCGTCAACGAGGTCGAGCGAGCCCAGGACGAAGGTTGAAGATGGACTTTTTATTAAATTACAAAACTTACCCCATAAATATGGAAATTAAAAAAACTATCTATATTTTATTATGTGATCCATAATCTATATTTTTATTTTTGCACAACAAAATGTTATACTTGCACAACATATGATTATATTTGCACAAGCACAACATACGGTTATATTTGCACGATAAAATGTAAAAAAAACTAGACTTGTATCATATTTGCACAACTTACGGTTATATTTGCACATCGTACTCTTATATTTGCACGACAAAATGAAAAAAAAAACTAGACTTGGGTCATATTTGCACAACTTACGGTTATATTTACACATCGTACTCTTATATTTGCACGACAAAATGTAAAAAAAAAACCTAGACTTGGGTCATATTTGCTCAACATACGGTTATATTTGCACATCTTACTCTTATATTTGCACAACAAAATGTTAAAAAAAACCTAGATTTGGGTCATATTTGCTCAACATACGGTTATATTTGCACATCGTATTGTTATATTTGCACGACAAAATGAAAAAAATTTAAAAAAACTAGACTTGGGTCATATTTGCACAACTTACGGTTATATTTGCACATCTTACTCTTATATTTGCACGACAAAATGTTAAAAAAAAACTAGACTTGGGTCATATTTGCTCAACATACGGTTATTTTTTCACATGCACAATATACTCTTATTTTTGCACGACAAAAAGTTAAAAAAAAACTAGTCTTGGGTCATATTTGCTCAACATACGGTTATTTTTGCACATGCACAACATACTCTTATTTTTGCACGACAAAATGTAAAAAAAAAAAGAAAAAAAAAAGAAAAAAGAGTGAGACTATAAGCAAGATGATAAAATTGGTATTGGCAAGATAGACACTCCACCAATTTGTCCAAAAATGTGAACAATTCACCAATTAGGACAACTTTTTTGGATATTTCACAAACTCCCCCGTAAAATTATGCTTAAACCCACCTGAATTTCAATTTCTGTAACAAGATATCTTGATCACGAGCTTTGAAAATGAAGTGACATTTCACTCCATTAATAAATTATTATCCTAAGTCCCATCTTACACTATCATTTAGGAATGTGCATATTCATGTGGACCGAACAAATAAAGTATCCGATCCCTTAGTTTTTGACCATTGATATACATGCATCCGAAGCATTCTTAATGTGTAATATTTGTGTAGGACATCCGGTCTCGTGTTAGGCTCCCACCATTCACCATATTGTCGTGCATAGAAACATTCTAAACGCATACTGCCGCCCATTGATCACGCGTTACTCTCCTTTCACACCACATTTAGGATGTGTGTACGTATTGATCATAATAAAGATCGATCGATCTCATACGCACCGATTGAGTGATCATTGACCAACACTCCCTCATCGCGCTGACCATTGTCGTACATATAAACGCATTCGGAATCCACATTCGTATATCTTGTCTCATAAGGCGAATTCATAACATAAGGGTCCGATCATGTACACATTCGTTCAATTCAACACCCTTTCGATAAACATTAATTTTGTCATAGAAGTAACATTCCCCTTCGATAAACATTAATTTTAGTGTGTTTTATAAACGACTGATCGATTTGTCATCTCCGTTTAGATCGAACGAGATGTTGTTCAACACGCAAGTCTAACTCTAGAAATTAAAGCAAGAAGAGCTGGGGCAGGAGTATATATTATAATAAGTTATAAGTATGAAATTATTTTTAAAAATTTAATTAAAAAAGTTGATATTATATATATATATATATATTATCATCTTAAAAAATGTGTGTATCGTGATTCGTGTGTAAATAGTAAATGTTATGTTTTATCCCACAGAGGTAGTAATAAGTATCAATTTATAAAAAAAAATTGATTAAAAAAATAATATTTTATAGAGTTTTTAGCTCCTTAAACAACGTGCACAAAAGTCAAACGATAAATATTTTCAAACGGAGGGAGTAATATATATATATTTGTTATATACTCATGTATTAGTTAGGGTATTTATACCCTAACTAATACATGAGTATATAACAATATTCCCCCTTTCACCAAAAATTTTTTTATAGTATTATTTTTATTAATAAAAAGATGTTATTATAAATATTTTAGTATGATAATATATTTATTGGTCTTAAAAAAATTAGACGAAGCTAAAACACCGAGGGTCCAAATGGAGACGAGATTATAATTTAGTTGAAGTTAAAAAAATAAATTAAAATAATTTTTATATTTAAATTATAAAAGATGTTGTAAATGGGATTTTTTCCGGAAATACAAATAAATAAGGCAAAATTGCAAAAAACCACTCTTTAAATAGGGTATTTTGCATGAAACCACCCCTTAAAACGAAAATTGCAGAAAATCACCCGTTAAAACCGTTTTATTTGCAAAGTCACACCCTTCACCCAATTTTCATTAATTAAATGTTAAAGTGTGTGGAAAATTAATTATATCCATTGTTTTTAATATTATTTTACTTTATCCAATCGATATTAATTAATTTTTACCTTTTTAACATGTTTTCCAAAAGTAATTTTTTTTATAAAATATCATTTTTATATACAATTTCACACTTATTAGTAAAACACTCTATAAAAAGTAGATATAATTGATATTTTATATATTTTAAAAAGTTTATATTACTAAATGGCTACTTGAAGAAAATAAAATTTTAAAAAATGATATTTCGTATAGTTTTTATTACTCTAAAAATATGTTCACTATTCCACATACATTTTTAGAATAATAAAAAGTAAAAACTATATGAAACATTATTTTAAAAAAAAAATTATTTCCTTCAAGTGACCCTAGTATTACACATTTTTTTATATGTATAAAACATAAATTACACATCAATTTTTTATAGAATTTTTTTGTATGTATGAAATTATTTTTTTGATATTTTATAGTGTTTTTTGTTTTTGGAAAACATGTCAAAAAGTTAAATATCGAAACTAATACCAATTGATCGAACTGAGTAAAATAATAATAAAAATAAGGGGTATAATTGAATTTCCACACACTTCAACATTTAATTAATGAAAATTGGGTGAAGGGTGTGACTTTGCAAAGAAAACGGTTTTAATGGGTGGTTTTCTGCAATTTTTGTTTTAATGGGTGGTTTCCGCAAAACACCCTATTTAAAGGATGTTTTTCTTGCAATTTTGCCAATAAATAATCCACAATGGATGATATTTTCCTCGTACAGAATGCGGAATACCCGTAGTATATATTTTGGTCATATGGTGAACAAGTAGTGTATTATTGGGTGGGGAAAAAAAGTAGTACTGGGTAATGTACGTAGGAAACGACGTCGTATGGAAGTTGGAGAATTGACAGGTGACAAAAGAAGAGCACGCCTAGATCCGAAGACAGATCTTGTCTGCTGACACCTCTATCTAAATTAAAGATGACAAAAATCTATCCCGAACTTAACGCTCTTTAATTCCTCCTCCTCACTTAACTCTCTCTTTAACTCTACATATTCAAGTTTTTAATTACTCCATCATACTTAATACAGTAATATTCAGATTCGCCTCTTTCTATCATTCTTCCATTATTACTATTTCCTCACTTTAGTACTACATCCGTTTTCTTTTAATTGACTTTATACTATTAACGCACGTTTTTTAAGATGTGAAAAACTATATGAAATAATAATTTTTTAAAATACTTTTTTCGATAATCTCATACTTATTAGTGATAAGTATCATATTATTAAAAAAATATTAATATTTAATATAGTTTTGATCGTTCTAAAACTACGTGCATGACTTGAAAAAGTCACTTAAAAGGAAACGGAGGGAGTATTGTTTTTCGTTTTTTAAGAGTGTGTTTGCCTGAGTTTATACTGTTGTGTTTTGTTATATATTGTATATGTTACGGAGAATTGTTTTTAGACGGTTTTCTCGTCTTCCGACTTGTTCAACCTTCGAGTTTCAAATATGTCTAATCTAATAAAAAAAAATTAAGAGACAAAGATTGAAATATATTTTTCAAATTGAGTTCCCTTTAAATAATCCAGTCAAAGATGAAAACTGAATATTATTCAAATTTATGAACGGAAATTTATATTGCAAAAATGATGGGCGTTCAACAGGTCATCTGTCCCTATATATTTGTCATTTTAATGAAAATTTTTTGTTACATTATTTGTCATTTTATGCAATTTATTACCCTCTCCGTGTTATTTTAGATTGTTAATTTTATTCAAAAAAACATGTCATTGAGGTATTTTGGTTTCTATTTTACGTAAATGCCATTTTTAGTATTGTAGTTTTCAATATTGTAAAAAATAAGCGTAATAAATGAGGGTATAATAATATATTTTTTTATTTTCTTAAAATTTATGAAAGGAAGCTAAAATAACATGTGCTGCCAACTGAGAGAGTATACTAATTTAGATAATTTAAATGGAATTTTGAAGAAATATTCAAGATTAATTAGGATTGTTAAAATATTTAAAATTATCATGATGAATGTAAACCATTTAGCAATAACAGTAATACTCACTATCTTATATACTAAGACTTACCACGTATTTGTTTATATTTTCAATATGAAAATTCTTTGATCTTTTCACATCTCTCGACACTCTATCGATTGAATATGCGTCGACTCTTATGCCATTTTCCAATAAATGCGTGTGTGCCCTTTCTTTCTCCAAATGGAAAAACATTCTTTGTTGTTCTACCCTGCATGATGTTCCTCACTTTAGCTACAAAACATACCAATCTGCACTCCTCCGAATCTCTGATTAATTCAATTCGTACTCCAAAAATCATGAAATTCAATTATATATACCAAAATAAAATTCAAATTATACCATTTTAATTCGGCAATGAAACACCAATGTGAATTAAACCACATTGATCATTGATCCGTTTACATTCATTCAATTCATTCACCCTCAAACAAAAATACAGGAAACTCGATCGGAGTAATTAATTAAAGCTATTTCTCTGTAAATATACTTGATTAACTAATTAAAACACCCCTAATTTTGAATATTTGATAGTTTTTGTAACTAATTAATATATTAATTAATTAATTTTTAACCTAAATGACTACGTACATTAAATTAAAGCTGCAGGGGTGTTGAGTTGAGTAGCCCATGCCACCCTGCAGAGTTACTCATCAGCCCATTCCAGTACCCTCCCCTGATCGGCTCAAGATGATCACCGCCACCGGCCGCCGCTGCGGCGACACCTGCAGTACTCCCAACCTCCCCGTAATTGATCGCCTGCCATGGAACCCCCCACGTTCCCTTGCTCTCATTGCCGCCCATGGCCATTATCCCAGCTTCCTGCTTCATTGTCGTCGTCGTCGACGTTGCTGCCGCCGACTCCTCAAATGGAAAATGAGCACCCATGTTGTCCTCGCTGACACCGTAGCAGAGGTTCTGGAACAGGCCGCTCCCGGCATTGTTCAGCGAATTGAGGAAGGCGACGCCGTTAGGGTTAGCGATCATACTTTCAGAGGCTAACCCTAACCCTAATCCGCCATGAGCGGCGTAGGAGGAGCTCAGCTGGTGGTGGAGGCTGGAGAGGAGCGGGCTTGGAGTCATTGCCGTGACGTCATGGTTGTGGGCCCTCTTGAAGGAGGAGGAGAACGAAGGGGAGGAGGGGCGCTTGGCGGCGGCGGAGGAGGAGGAGGAAGAAGAAGACTTGCGGCAGCCACCGCCAACGGGGACGTTGCGGAGGGTGCCGCCTTTGGTCCAGTAACGGCGGCAGGACTTGCAGAAGTAGCGGGGCTGGGACAGGCTGTAGTTGTTGTAGTAGCAGAACTTGGTGTTGGTGGAGTCGCAGCGAGGGCATTTCTGCGCCTCACTGTCCGGCGGCCGCGGCTTCTTGTCCTGCAGCGGCTGCGGTAATTGATCCTCCGCCGCAGCCGCCGCCGCCGGTTTCGACGAGGCGATTATGCTGTCCAGCGACTGAGAGTCCGAATTAGAGCCACCCAGCTGCTCAATTCATCAATTTGAAACAATTAAACAACTAATTATACATTGAATTGAATTGAAATGAATGGATGTAATTATTACCTGGTGGTGATGGTGGTGGACGGGGTAGGGGTGGTGGAGGAGCTGGTGTTGAGCCATATGATCGATCGATCGATCAGGCGGAGGTAAGAGAATATGATATGATGATAGAGAAAAAGGGGGGGCCGGGGGAGCGTTTGAGGGATCAGTTGGAGTGGGGGAGGGGAAGAGGGGCATCCACATTAAATAAACAAGAGCCTCGAGGAGAGAGAAAGGAAGAGGGGGGTCGGCAATGCCAATCCAGTCACGAGAAAGATTATACATATATGTTAGTACTAAAAACATTTCCTCAAATATTTTAGTTTATATATATATCTCCCAATTTAATCAATTAATTAATTACCGTTTTTTTCATTGGCAGTCAAAATGTAACCTTCAAATTCAACCGAGATGGAGAAGTTAAATGGAGACGGAGAAGAAAATAGAGGTTAATTAACTGTTTTAAGTCAATCCATGTATAATGAAAGGAATTGAATAATCTCTATTTGGTTCTTGAAAATAATTTATAATTTTTTTTAAAAAAAAAAATTAAATTAATTAAACTACAAGTTAATCAATTATCTGTATTTGGATCGTCCATCAATATTGTCTGATTCATGGACATCTGGAAGGAATTGAATGTTATGATATGAAGTGATGTAATTCCACCAACCCTTGATGGTGGATCGGAGGATCTACCACAGTTGGTGATGGTCCAACGAATCTATGTGAATTTGCAAGAACTAGAGGGTGTTTTTAGACATGGGTCCTCACTAATTGATTTTTTTTAATGTATATATATATATGA
Source organism: Persicaria maculosa (assembly GCA_963922045.1). Taxonomy (NCBI): domain Eukaryota; kingdom Viridiplantae; phylum Streptophyta; class Magnoliopsida; order Caryophyllales; family Polygonaceae; genus Persicaria; species Persicaria maculosa. The sequence goes on from OY998270.1 coordinate 51,800,266, forward strand.
TCCGTATAATTGGTCTTTTGACCATTTTTCATGGAGAAAGTATTTGTCTCTTTGAACAATATTAATAATAGTAAATTGTTTTAATTTTGTTAATTTGTCTTATTAATTGTATTTGATTTCCAAGATACTCTATTAATACTCCAACTTCACATACTATTTTTTTTTTCATTTGTCCATTTTTTTCACATTATTTATTTACTAAATTTTAGCTATTTTTTTCTAATTTTAGCTTTCTTAAAAAGTGTGAAATTGATAAAAACAAAAAAAAAGTCAATTATACAGTTACAGAGGAAGTATTAGAATATACTACGTATAATTTTAAATATGTGGTAGGGTCTCTAATTGATTGCTCTTAATTTTAACCTTTGATTAAAAAAATAAAAATATGAATATATGGGGGGTGTGATTGTGATCCCCACATAGTTCACAATCAACTCGATGCATCGTCGGGCATTCCAGCATGTATGGTTGAGGTACTCCCGATATATTGTTTGAGGCGCAATGCACTAAGCCACTAAATAAATGGCTCTTATCCCAAACAAATTCTCAGATGGTGAGATCTCCCGATTCCCATCTGACGGTTACATGTTCCGTTAGTTTAACGGCTCCTCTTTCCTTACTACACACTAACACAGTACACACCCATATATATTACGTAGTACCTTTTTTAATAACGAGAAAATCCGTCATTTGATGGCAAACTCTTAGCACGTGATCCATCAGACAAGAGTCACGCACTAGGCGAATCGGCTTACGGTAACCGGCTCGACTCACTGGTAAGGAGCAAGACAAACATTAGATTTTCACCTAATTAAAGGGGCGAAGAGAAGGATCGAACTCGGGACCTCCTTTACCACCCCCTTACTCCACACCCTTAGTCCTCTCTGACTGGGGCATATATTACTTTTTTATGCACTCTAGCCTCTAATGTAATACTTCAAAAAAAAATCGCGATTTAAAACAACTCTAGTCCAAATTAAAAAAAAATAATAATAATAATAATAAAATATAAAGTCATGGTTTAATACGACTTATGTGTTTAATTTTTTTAAAAAAATTTATTATTATTTTATATATTTAAAAGGTCTTAATATATATATATATAGGGTGGTTCGGTCATACTCAAGTCTTACGGTGTATCATGTACGCAAATCCGGGATGTTGATACTTGATAGGAAGGAGATAGATGGCCAATATTAAAAGTTTTTTTTATTTATTTTTGCTGTAAGAAATGGTGGGACCTACTAAATTCCTGCTCACCCCATTACCACGTGTGTACGACATCTCCACATTTGGAGGAGTGGAGCTCAGGATGTACACACTCTTTCCCTGACATAAGAGAAATGACAACCAAAAGCAAAACATAACAAAACTAAGCATATACAAACAAACTATGAATATATCCTTGATTTGAATGTGACTCCTCAAGTGATCTTGATCCATGGTCGTGCATGTCTTCCATAAGGGATAAGAGAGCAAGGTCTTGTCGATAAATTTCATCCACCTCTTCTTGGGTCTGCCTCTGCCACGACAAAAAGTCAATTACCATAAATCGACATTCCAAACAACAAAAGGCATACCACAATCTAAGATTGAAGAGCTCGAAAGATGTCTAAATATATCTAACAAAACCTCATTGGAGAAATATCTAAGATGTCCAATCATTAATGGTAAAGTAAACAGAGAAACTTTTAAAGACATTATATGTACATCAAAGGAACAACTGAGTAAATAGCGAGCCAATGCATTATCACAATAAGGTCGTGCGGTTCTGACTAGAACAAACTTTGACACCAAACCACTTTACACTATGCAAAACTTCTTGTTGCCATGTGCGATCCACAAAGAACTTGATTAAATTAACATAACATTTTCTAGAATAAAGACCTCAATATCACCCCCTTATAAGCTGGGATAAAATTTATAACCAAAAGCGAATGGTGGATTAGGTATTAGAAAAACAAGAGATATAAATGAAGCACGTACTTCAAATGAAACTCATGTGGAAGATTCGCGTAGAACTAGATAACGTTTGGGTCAAAGTTATCTAACATAAATATCTCAAAACTAGCCACATTCTAAAGTATAGGAAAAAGGGAGGAACTTCATGGCAATGGTCGAAATTATCTTAATCTGGTCTGTGGGCAATGATTAGACAATGCAATTCTGGAAAGACAACTAGTTATCAACGACACCAATCAGTAGCAAGGGAGATTGCCCTGTGATTACTTATACAAATGAGACAGTTAGTGAATACATCAATGGGGAAAAATATGGGTGGAAAAACTAAGTGCAAGACTACCACAAAATATAGTAAATGAAATTATAAACGTCCCCCTTCCAACAAACCAAATTGAGGATAGGTTGCATTGGTGGCCAAACAGAGAAGGATGGTTCACAACGACAAGTGCATACAAACTAATCACGTCTCACAATAGTAATAGAAGCAATGAAAACTCGTGGATTTGGAAGGCTCATATCCCCCCGAAGGTTTAAAACATTCTTTGAAAACTAAGTCAAAAAGGACTCCCAATAGCAACACATCTCGCTAAAAAAGGGGTCTCAGTTTCGACAACCTTTATTTTTTATAACCATGCCACAAAATCAATACAATAGTATCCAACCATTATTAACAAGGGATATCCACCAAACCATTAACAATTTGAACGTAAGTTCAAGAGACATAAAGTCAATTTTAGCTCTATTGGGTAACAAGTTAAAAAAAAATACAGAAAAAGAAAAAACTACTTTCATGTGGTGGACAACTTGGTTTATTTGAAACCAAATCATATTTAGACATGAAGTTCCACCATCTTAAGATGCCATCAAACAGATTGTCGTGTGGACATGTATATATAACTGGTTGAAAACAACATCCTATGAAGAGGATATCATCGAGGAAAAAAGCCAATCCAGGGCACCTAAACATACGGGCTATAAACAATATGCAAAGTAAAATTGTAAGATGGAAAAAAACTCCACAAGGAACATTTAAACTCAACTTTAATGGATCAATGCTTGCAAATAATAACAGTTCAGTTGGCTTTATTATACGGGACTAGGAGGGTCGGCCCATCTATGTTGAATATGGTTTGATTGGCAACCAAAGTCCCTTAAAAGTATAGCCTCTTGCTCTCGGATCTAAAATTAGGGTATTATTACAGCACGGAATATGGGAATAAATTACATACAAATTAAATGTGACTCCCAAATCATCCTAAACCACCTCAAATCACTTAAATGTCCTTGGAAATTCGAAATGATAATATCAGATGTTATCCGACACTTTGTAGCCATCAGTCTCAATAATAACAACAGAGTGACGGATAAGGTTGCACATCTTTACCGCTCTGCTAGGGATCTCGATATTTACAACTATTCAGATTTTCAGGATCTCATCCATAGGGATCCTCTCGGATAGGTTTCCACCACCACCCGAGGTCCCGAACTACTATTACCTTCTCAAAATCAAAATTATATACTTCGTACTGTATGAAAAAAAAACATTTGTTATGAAAAATATTTTTGTAAGAATGTTTAGTGTGCGTTTAAATGACAATAATTACTCCCTCCGATTTTTAATATAAGACATTTGATTTTTGTGTACGTGGTTTAAGGAGCTAAAAACAATATACAATATTAATTTTTTTAATCAAATTTTTTTACATTATAATACTTATTAATAGTAAGTATTATAATGTAAAAAAATTAATTAAAAAAATAATATTTTATATAATTTTTAACTTTTTAAACTACGTGCACAAAAGTCAAATGTCTTATAATCCGTATTAAAAAAAATATGGGAGAAGTAAGAAAAGGCAAGGCATTGGAATCAAAGCAGCAACAAAAAAAAAAAGCAGCAACCAATATTCTACGGTGTCATTATTGTGTCAGATCGATAATGTGAAGAGAAAACAATGAATTAAACAATCATTGAGTTTAACGATAACGGATTTCTTCAGGATCCTATGATTCGCACCCCAACAAAACCGAATACTCCCTCCCTTCAACAATACTACACTCTCGAAATTTATGTCATTTTAGCTCTTTATTCTTTTACGAAGTATTAAAATAGATGTCATTTTAGGATTTTTAAGTAGGAGATAGTAATGATTTGTATCGATTTATGTGTTATTAACTTTTTAAAAATTTTAATTGCTTAAAAAATGTAGTGGGTATTAAAAACAATACTCTATCTGTTAATTAAAACTTGTTGTTTACTCCATCCATTCCTTTATATTTGTCTTTCTCCTATTCATGCACGTTTTTTAAGGTGGTAAAAAATATATAAAATATTTATTTTTTAAATAATTTTTTTAATAATATCATACTTATTAGTAATAAGTATATTAATATTAAAAAAAATTAAATAAAAAATTAATATTTATATAGTTTTTACCTTCCTAAAAAAACGTGCTAGATTTGAAAATGTCAAATATTAAGGAATGGAGGGAGTACTATTTATGCACGCTTTTTTAGAATTATAAAAAATATATGAAATATTAACATTTTTTTAAATTTGCTTTTATAAATTCATTATTAATAGTAATAAGTATGAAATTATTTTAAAAATATGTTAAAAAAAGTTAATATTTTATGTATAGTTTTTAACACCTTAAAAAGCGTGCGTGAATAGTAAACCGTCAAGTTTTAATTAATGGATGGAGTATTGTAGTAAAATATTTTACATATTCGACCAAGTCTTTTTTAGATTTTACATTTAAGAACTTGAAAATATAGTAAAAATTTAACCTTTTTATCAATTTTTTTTAATAATTTGATATATATTACTGAACGGAGGTTGTATAACTTTTTTAATTGCATAAAATTTCATTCACTTGAATTGTCATGCTTTAGGTTTGGTTTCCAAATTAAAGATTGTTAATTAATCTATTTTTTAAGGGAATTTATTAGAAAAATAGTTAAAAATAATTCATTCGAAGACCGACAATAGCCTACATACGTTATATTTTTAACATTAAGTTGCATGGACAATTTCTCATTTGATAGTTAGATATAGATTCTCTTTCCAAAAACTGAAATGAACCAAACTATGGATTCTCAATCTGCATTATAAAATTATTTAGAGAAATTTTGTCTGATAGTCACAAGGTTTAAAATTTTTTGTCTAATGACCAAACTTTTTAAGAATTTCGCATGGTAACACAATGAGGTTTCGATTTCATGTAGTGGTCACAAGGTATGAAGTGATATAAAAAATAATAAAAATATCAATTTGTTAAAAAATCAATAAGTAAGATAGTATTGGATTTATTAGCGGTAGTTTTTTTCCTAACTCAATTTGTTAAAAAAAAGTTGTAGTTCAGTTTGTGACAAAAATAATAAAAATTTGACAAAAAAATTAGTTGGAAAATGCACAATTCCAAATAAAAAAATGTATTTAATCAATTAGTTGACAAATAATTTTTTAATAATTTGTAGTTTATCCTTTTATCAATTATATTTTATTAAATAAAATGTATTTATAATTTTTTAATAATTTGTAGTTTATCCTTTTATCAATTAGTTTATCCTTTTAATCAATTAGTTGACAAAAAATTAGTTGACAAAAAATGTATTTATATTTTATTAAATAAAATATCAATATATAGATAGATTATGTCTTTTGGTGACTTTGCACATATTACAACAATATAATGCAAAGTTTATTTTAACAAAGCATTTTAGGATATTTTAGAACAATTTTGGATGGAAGAAAATTTAAATTTTTTTATGAACTTGAAAATAAAGGATGATTTCTTCTACTTTAATAATTTCTATTGTAATAAAATACTTTTCTATTTATGGATTATTTTGCATAATTTGTAGACTTATTTATTTAGTTAATTTTACAATTGAAAAGTTCTTTGAAAACTAAACGCCAAATTTGAATGCTTTCAATTCACATAATATTTTAATTTTCGGTGAGTTTTTTAATTTACTCATTCTTTATACAAATAATATAGTATCTTTAAATATGAAAATTAAGGGTTATTCATGGTTTTTTAAAAATAAAACGCCAAGGAATTACTCCCCCCGTCTCAAAATACATGTCTTTTTAGGACTAAGCACGAGAATTAAGAAGTAGGGTAAGTGTAATGATTAGATGTAAAAAGTAGGTTAAGTGTAGACTTTGGTATTAGAGTATTTGTTTTTTTTTTTCAATTTGTAAGAGGAGAGTAGGGGTGATGTAAAAATTAGAGTAATGATCAGATGTAAAAAGTAGGTTAAGTGTAATGATTAAATCTAAAAAGACATGTATTTTTGACAAACTTTAATGGGCTAAAAAGACATATATTTTGAGACGGAGGGAGTATAATTTATTGGTTATTTTTATTATTATTTTACATAAATTTTATATGATTTTAAACAAGTTTGGTTACCACAAGAAATTGGTCGAAATCTCGTAGATAACATGCGAAATTCTTGAAAAATTTTGGCTCCTTGTGAAAAAAAGTCAAATCTCGTGGCTCTCAGATGAAATTTTCCAATTATTTATTTTGAAATTAATAATCTGTATTGTTAAGCATCTTATGAGATTGACGGGACAATCAAATCAATATGCATAGTTAATCTTGCACTGCTATTTTCTTCTGATTGAAGTGTTGCAAAAGCAACTATTGTTCACACGGTTTCTGGATCAATATTTAGACTATATAGTCATTCATTGAGCAAATATACGAAAGTAACTTTGAGAAGATCAAAGGATAATATTAAATTTTGATTATTTGTTGATATTGAGAGATTTCGTTGGAGTAAAATTATTTGGTGATATTGAATGATTATTTATTAAAATAATATTTACAATTTTTTACACTATTTGTACAAATGAATAATTAATTACATAATTATAGACAAGGACGGAGTTGGAAAGTTTTGAGCGGAGGTCACCATAGTAGTAGACAATAAGATCGAGAAAAAAGTCGTAAACACACAACGTGTTTGATAGTATAAACTAGTGACAAACGATACTATAAACTACTACAAAGATATAAAACAAAAATAAGGATATAAAACGCAATAAATAAACATTGTATTCTTAACATGTAATAATGTATAACTAGAGATAAAAAATTTAAACTTACGTAACTTCCTACCAAATTCTCAAAATAAGTAATATAACATATGGTTTCGAAGCTCTCGAGATAAATTATAATATGTGAATGTCAATTTAAGTAAAATATAAAAGTATTATAGTATATTGAAATAAAATTAAAGTGATTAATACACCTATAATTTTCAAACACATTCATAACTTTTTTATTCAGATGTCGAATTAGGACGTATTATATATCAAAACAAAGCTATCGACGAGGAAAATACACCTAGGTAGTTTGTCGGATGAGAGGAGGTCACGTGACCCCCCAAGACTCCTAGCTCCACCTCTAATTATAGACGAGTAATTATAAACAAATATACCAAATCAGCTTTAAGTACATAATATGGATTGTGTACACCAAGACCTATATATATATATATATATATATATATATATATATATATATATATATATATATATATAGGGTGTGGTTCAGGTGTACACACCCCTTAAAGTGTACCTTGTTCACAAATATTATTCGGTGAAATTTGAAGCATTATTCGGTGAAATGTGAAACATTCTACTGAATACTGTTATGTTACAAATTATTCAGTGGAATTGGAACGTTTTCATCTGAATTGAACGGAAAAAGAAAACATAACAGTATTCGGTAGAATGTTTCACATTTCACCGAATAATGTTTCACATTTCACCGAATAATATTTGTGAACAAGGTACACTTTAAGGACGGTTTACAAATGATCAATAATTCACCATATATACACACCCCATCCTTTCATTAAAACATATACTCCCTCATTAATTAAAACATACTGCACACTTTTTTTTAAATGAAGTACTCCGTTGTACATAGAAGGCATGCATGAATTCGAAATCCAATAAGTTAGAGATGTATTGCATGAGAAGAAATGACCGGTGGGGACAGAAGAACATCATGGGCTAGTATGATTTGTTGTATGGGGATCAGTGGGAGCACTGCACATCACAGTTGACTGGTCAAAGCTTCATCATCATCAGTCAAAACAAAATTAAAAAAGTAAAGAAGTAGACAACAACACAACAACACAACAAGAACAAGAAGAAGAAGGAGAACAAACAACAACAGGACCAACACCAGGTTCTGCAGTTAATATCGCTTATAGAAACAATAAAAAACTGAATAATAAAGTGGAAACTGGGGAAAAAGGGATTCGGAATTGCACTCCCATCTGGGCAGTGGCCACTGCGTGTTTAAAGTGCAACTTCCACTAACGGCATGTTCTCATTAATCCACACACAATTACAAGCTACCGCTATATATATATATATATATATATATATATATATATATATAATACAGTATACACGTTGGGAACCGAGCTCCTCACCATTTTCATATTGTGTTGAGATGTGAAAAGACTAAAACAAAGTTTCACATTGAAGGTATAAACTAAAACAAAGTTTCACATTGAAGGTATAAACTAAAACCAATGCATTACTCATTTTATTGTCAATGAAAGCCAACGTGAATTATTGAAGTGTAAAATTACACTACGTCCCTATTTTTATATTCTAGGGACGGACGTCTTATTACTCATCGTCTGAATACACTCCTAGCGAAGAACATAGACTTTGTCATCGCTTATAATGAGACTGGATGTACCCATCCAAGGGACGGACGTCTTATTGACTTAGTAGGGATAGGTACCAACTCAACATCGATCTCTTCTCTGTCCATCAGCTCGAGATAAAGGATCCGTTCATTCGGATCGACCCCATACCGAATTGACATTCCTATTGGGTGGCTCGGTTCAAACTTAGTCAGTTGCAGGTCTAAATCTTCTAACGGTGCTTATTAATTAAAGATCCGATAGTTCCTTCCATGCATCCAACTCTCCAAATTGTGCACTTATATCCTTCAGTAGTGCATCAGTTTCAGCACATACATCGATCTTCTAACGTACTCTTGTGACTCTTCAACGTGAGATTGTAGATTATAGTCTAGCACCCGGTTGAGTTGCTGAGACATATCCAGTATGAGATTTCTCAAATCATCATTCTATGGCTCTTGTGAGCGGGCTTGCTCTTGGTACTCTAGACACCTGTCTGGTTGCTCCAGAGGTGGCTCTCTTTGCTCATAAGGTGGAGGTGGGTCTCTCGGATTTGGGATATATAATCCACCTCCTCAGTCTAATAGCTCTCAGCAGGTTGTGCCTAATACAAATTAGGGCAAGCAAGGATAAGATGATATCTTGATCCACATAGTTGGTAGGACAGGCTGGTTTGGAGAGTTCTCACCTGTTCCCTTGGCATGTCATTTACCTCTTCAAATGGTACTTCATGTGATTCATTCTAAACATATCATATTTTCATCATAAACCCCCGAATGGGTCAAAAAGGCTAAAAATAGGCAAAGGTTAAATTTTGTGGAGCTAACAAATAAATACTCTCTCTGTTCCATAATACATGAGTTTTTAGCTATTGATACATGCTTTAATAAAACACTTTACTTTTTAAAAAACATCATCATTCCACTAACTTTTTTTTATAAATTTTATTATTTTTAATACCCACTAAACATTTTAACTAATATAGCTAAAGTAAGTCCGTCAAGAACTTGGGGGCACAATTGTCTTTTATCAGGTACATTTATTGAAACCCTAATTTTTGTTATATATAAGGGAGGATTAGCTAGGGTTTAATGGGGCTTTTTTAGACAACCGACAAACTCTGACTTGAGTGTCAGAGGCTCTTCCGGGGGAGCGAGCCCCACCTCTTCCTCTCCTTATAATTTATGCAGGAAGATCGATCGACGTCAAGAAGGAAGGTGCAAATTTCTCCCTAAACATTTGACGTCGTATGTGAGAACTTGATCAAACAGCACGATGGTCAAAATTCCCAATCAACCAAACAATCTGAAATCGACTATTAGGGCTATAGGGTTCCAATCGAAGGTGGAGGCGGGATTTCGGTGGAGGAGTCGCCCCTCGACAAGAGCTCCATGCCGCCTCCAACAGTTGCGTCGTCCCTTTTCCTCATAGACTCATTCCCTCACTCTCGTCCTCGGATTTGAGATTTAAGTTCTCAGTCTCAAATCTCGCAGCTCGGGTCATGACCGCAACAGCCTTGGAGTTCGCATCAATCAACTAGTGTCGATGGACCCTCTCGTCGAGTAACGCCCAGCGCAGATGCCCCGCTTGATCTTCGCCATTTGAAACCGAGGAGTTCAAATCAGAGGCATGCGAACCTAAACGGCGTTGCCAGGCTTCACGACATCCGCTCGTCCAAGGGCAAGCCACCGCATGGGCCACCGAGCCGCTATCGGTCCATAGGCAATGCCGATCCGAGAGAGTGGCGTCACAAAGCTTCACGACATTAGGAAGTGCCTAAGACCCTTGCTCTTATTTTAACAAATACTACCTTTGTTCAAAAATAGACGTCGTTTGACTTTTTAGCACATTTTTTAATGAGCTAAAAACTATATAAAATATTAAATTTTTAAACAATTTATTTTAATAATATGACATTTATTATTAATAATTATTTATATTGTATTAAAAAATTACTAAAAAATTTATATTTTATATAGTTTTTAGCTCCTTAAAAAACGTGTCAAAAAGTCAAACGACATCTATTTCTGAACAAAGTGTATATCTACCCCTCTCAGGTCTATTGTCCTCACTTGGAACCTGAAAAGGAAGAGCTCTTGTGATATGGGGAGGGTTTGAATCACTTATAAATCACTTCCAACATTCTTATGATATCCGATGTGGAACAGGGGTGTTACGCGGAGGTAGTATGAACTTTGTGACTTTGTCTTCCTAATAAATATGGTCTTATTATTCATATACAGGAGTATTTGCTTAGCATGCAAGTCTGATCGTGGATAGGATTATGCTTTCCCTACTAATTAATCCTAAATCTGAAGGGTTGGGTCGAATATCCATGGTCAAAACCATAAATATAGAGGCTGATTTGATTAATCTGTAACAGTTGGAATAGAAATTAATTGGGTTGGGGTTGCAGATCTTTTTGTTTACACGTGATGATTTAGTCTTGGTGGCATATTAATTCCAACCTGGTCTTGTTTATAATGGAAATCCACGTTGCTTCTGTACGTTGATACTATTGAAATGTTTAGTGAATCTCATAAGTAAATTAGTATTATATCGGCCGAGGTCTTTTCTGATTTTCATCTTCTTCATTTGATTTTCATGGTGATTGCAATATATCCATATAATTTGTCTTGTCTTGAGTGAATGGCTTTGCATGATGTCACTATGCCATGGCGCACTTCAGGCAACAGACATATATCATTGTCTGAATACACTTCACGTTGCTTAAGCATTCAGACAACGAACATGTCGTTGCCTGAATGGTGGTTGCTTCAAGCTCGTGCCCCCAATACTCAGGCGACGAAACTTTTGTCGTCACTTGAATGGAAAAAGTTCGTCACCTAAATGACCAACTTGGTCATTTAGGTGACGAACTTTTTCCATTCAAGTGACGACAAAAGTTCGTCGCCTGAAATCATATGGATAATTGAATATTGTCACAGCATCTATAGTAATTTCAATTACATTTTTAATTAAATTGTTTTATAAAAGTCTAACAAATAAATATTTATTTTAAAAAATTGTTCATTTATTACACAATGAATATCATTTGCATCATTAATAATGTACAAAGTAATTCAAAATAATAACCTTAATTTATTTGAAAAGAGTATCATTACCATAGGTGACGATGTGAAATGAGTGGTGAAAGTAATTCTTAAACTATGAAATGTTATATATTTCAACATTTATAATACTTCAATAATAAAATTACAAGCTTGTGATTTTAGTAAAAGATAAGGAAAAAATGAGACCAATATTTATATTTTACCAAAATTAAATAACATGATTTAAAAGATAGAAAAAATTATGAGACCAATATTTATATTTTCAATATCAATATAATTCTAATTCTTGGAGGAGAGCATCGAAGGAGAGCAGTGGTCGGCCGGACTGGGGGCTGCTCGGAGGAGAGCATCGAAGAGGGTGCTCGGGAGGTGGCCGGAATGGGGCGCTGGTGTGCTCTCTTTTTCGAGGAAGAGGGAGATCTGGGTTTGAGAGGAAGAGAGGCATGAAGAGAGGCGGTGGATCTAGGGTTAGTCGGAATGCCCCCAACAAATTATAATTAACTAGTATTCACAGGTCAATAAATTTTTAAAAATATATAAATAACATAGTTTCAAGATTGTATGATTTTTTTAATTTTATTATATACCACTTATATATTTAAATATATAATTTTGTTATTTTGTTAAATCGATTATCTCAATCTCAAATCTCAAATCTTGATCTCAAACATCGATCTTAATCTCAATCTTGGTATGAATCTCAATCTCAAATCTTGATCTCAACATTTAAATATATCTTGGTATGAATCTCAATCTCAAATCTTGATCTCAACATTTATCTCAATCTCAAATCTCAACCTTTAACTCAATCTCAAATCTCAATCTCAAACATCGATCTTAATCTCAATATTAAATCTCGATCTTAATCTTAATCTTGATCTCAATCACAAATCATAGATTTCGATCTCAATCTCAAATCTTTATCTTAATCTCAAATATCAAATATCCATATTGGTCTCAATCTCAAATATCGATCTTGATCTTAATCTTGATTTCAATCTCAAATCTCAAATCACGACCTCAATCTCAATCTTAAACCTCGATCTTGATCTTAATCATAATCTTAATATCAATATCAAATCTTGATCTTAATCTTAATCTTGATATCTATCTCAATATCAAATTTCAAATCTCCATCTCAATCTCAAATATTGATTTTAACCTCATCTCAATCTTGGTATCAATCTCCAATCTCGATCTTGATTTAAATCTCATTATCAAATATCAAATCTCGATCTTGATCTACAACTTTCGTGTTTACAACTTTTCCAAATTCGACCTCGAGGATGATGAAATCGGGACTTCAATGTGCTAGCTAGGCTAGAACTTAGGTGGGGCACAAGGAAATCAAAACTTTAATCTCAATCTCAATTCTAAATCTCGACCTCAATGTTTATCTCGATATCAAAAGTCAGTCTTTGTCTCAATCTCAAACCTCGATCTAATCTCAATCTCAGATCTAAAATCTCAAATCTAAATCTAAATCTCAAATCTCAAATCCCGATCTCAACCTCAATCTCAATCTCAATCTCAATCTTAATCTCAATCTCAATCTCAAATCTCAATCTTGGTCTCAGTCTGAATTCTCGATCTCAAATCTCAAATCTTTATCTCAATTACAATCTCAAATCTCAATCTCAACCTTTAACTCAATCTCAAATCTCAATCTTGGTCTCAATCTCAAACCTCGATCTTGATCTTAATCTCGATCCCAATCTCAACCTCCATATAAATATCAAATCTTGATCTCGATCTTAATCTTGATCTCAATCTCAAACCTCGATCTTAACTTAATCTTGATCTCAATTTCAAATCTCAAATCTTGATCTTAATCTCAATCAAGATTAAGATGACAAACCTCATGACTACTAAGTAAAATGGGTGAGTCTAACGGCAAGATGACATTCGTCTATTGACAAGACGAAGTTTATATGTTTACACTCGAGTTCTTTTCACTGTTAATAAATCTCTCTTATTGACAAACAAATATGGAAGAGTATTCCAACCAATCATGGTAGATTTCAACCAAGCCTCTATCATAGATTTCATCCAATTTCACTAGAAAATTGTGGTTATTGATACAACAAATAGCTATGATTATTGATACAACTTTGCCTCAATAAGTAAAATGACTCCCATCAATTCCATATCACTCTAAACAACACTAAAAAACAGAAGCTCGGCAAAGGACACAACCCAACAACGAGATGAGAAATGTTAAATGACCCCCAAGAAAATTTGATGTTAGTCCATGGTTTTAGGTTTTACCCTTTTGCCCACCAACTGTTTGTGAAAATGCTCCATTGGCTGGTGATTCTTGTTGGGCTTATTCTTTGCTATCGATGATTGTATTTAGTTTGCTGATATAATTCTAAATCTGATTGATTGCAACTTCTAAGAAATGGTCATAAAATTTGATCAATAAATGACCAGTTTTAATTTAAGCCAAACTAATGCATTCAGTTTCATTCTGTATCTTGACTAGAAGAATACAATTTAACCAATTGCATCTTTTTCAATGCAATTGTTTATGCTAGTTGGTGATGTTGGATTCAATTGCATCTGATGTTTGTTGACCCAATCCCCAATTTTGCAATCGAAACATATCAATGACATAAGTAAATTTACGTTGCTACTTTTCAACTTTACAAGTTGAAGGACTTGAAGAATTGTTCACACAATCAAAAGCCGGATATCTGAATGCAACATGTAATGCATCTCGCACTTTGAAGCAAAGAACTCTTAAAGAAGAGCCAGACTCGAAACCGACCAATAGGAGTCGCCAGGGAACAAGAAAATTAGATGGAGAGCGGCAACAGTTGCGTTACGACTCGCGACTTCAGTGACAGATTTGGAGGGGTACGTGAATTGGTGAATTGTGTAGTGTTGATTTAAGTGTTTTTTTTTCCTTTCTGTCTCGGTCCACAGGGACGGCCTTGGGCATAAGCCAAAGAGGCCATCGCCTCGAGCCCCCGATCCAGTAAGGGCCCCGTAAAAAAATGTATAATGTATATAATTAAGGTAATATGTATATAAATATTCTTGTATGTATAAGTAAAAAAAAACTCATTAATGTTAGGATATAAACACAACACTTATATTTGTCACATAACTTGTTAACTTGTTTAATCTTCAATCTAAGTAAATAAATGACGGGTAGTCCAAGATAATGTTATCTTAATTTTGATTTTTTTACCAATAATACAAGATGGTTTTTTTAGTTAAAAAAATTTAAGTATATATTCGATTTTAAGATATTTATTTGAATGGTTATAAGATTTAATTTGTATGGCCAAATTTAATATTGTTACATATTAAGTTTAACTTTAATTACCATCGAAAAACGAAGACATTATAAAAAATACTTTTCGAACTTTATTTATCACTAGCAAAGTGTCTCGTTCTTTTTATTCGACTAATAGGGAAATCTTTTTTTAATAGGAAAATCTATTAACCTCAAGTAAATAATTAAGTATAATGGCATAAATCGTTGCTTTGAATCGCATAATGACAATGTATAACATTAGATGTATACTACAAATCATTAATTAGCGATGAAAATAGAACTCAAGTTTACTAGTGTTAAATTAAGTTTAAAGTTTATATTTTAAAATAATTTATTTGAAAATATAATTTGTGACTAAATTTGTAACAAAGGGCCCTGTTTTTTTTTCCGCCTATAGCCCTAAAAACACTAGGGCCGGCCCTGCCGGTCCACAACGTAATTAGTTTAGAAAAAATTAAAAGAACTTGGTTACAATTATTTAAAATTCATCTTGTCAATAGATAAAAGACAGGTTATTAATAGACTTTACGATTCTTAAAATATTTGAATTAGGGGTGGGCATGGGACGGGACGGGACGGGATAGGGGTAATCCCGCGTCCCATCCTGCGTATTTTTTGCAGGACGGGATCGGGACGGGATTGAATTTTTTTTTTAAATCCCGTCGGGTCTTATCCCTCACGGGACAGGACTTGTCCCTCGTAAAAAAAGATTCCAAAATAATTCAATAAACTCCAAAAATAAATTATTACCTATACTCTTAAACTCTTATATACTTGGCAAAAGTAGTACATAATTCCAATTTTTTTTTCTATATAATCCTAAACTAGGAATAAATGCTACTGTTTTTTTTAGGAAAACCCCGGCCTAGTATAAGGTACTACGTATTAGATTAAAAATCATTAGCAACAGAAGAGTTGGGAGGGAGTAAATACAATACTCAAATCTAAAAAAAATAACAACAAAAATAAACCTACTGTTTTTTTGGTGGGCATAAAGTATTATGTATTACATAATTTCTAATTTCTATATAATCATATTGTCTAATAATTAAATGTTAATATATATAATATAAATATATTTTTAGATGTTTTTATAAATTTTAATTATATATATATTATATATGCGGGACGGGAAGGGATTTGCGGGACGAGAACTCTCCGTCCCGCGTCCCGCCGGGACGGGATTGAAATTTTTTTTAACAAATTCCGTCGGGATCGGGATGGAATGCGGGGCGGGACGGGACGGGATTTGCGGGATTTGTGCCCACCCCTAATTTGAATATTACACGAAAAATGTCAAAACCTTGCTGCTAACTGACGAAAATTTCCATAATTTAATGTTTTTGAAATCCCGGATGGGTTTCCGCAAACCATCACGTATTCACGTGGCTTTTTTACGCCCCTCCCGCTCTCTACCATTTGAAAACCCCCGATTTCATTTGTCTGTCATCGGCTCATCGCCGTCCACCTCCTTCCGATCGTCGAAACCCTAGCGAAAATACATGGACTCCGACGACTTCTCGCTGATCGACATCGGCCATGAAGATGATACTCTTCTCAGAAACTTACCCCCCGATGCCGCCGGAGGCTTCACTTGTTCACCGCTCGTTCTTTCCGGATCCGCTGCTTCCTCTCGTTCTCGCCCTCCTAAGACAAGTTAGGTTTTATAATTGCCTTTTGTTCTCTACAATGCCACTTCATTCTTTGCTCATTATGCATTTTCTGGCATCTTTTTATCTGTTTAGTGTTTAAATTTGTGCTCAATTTTATGCCTATTCAACTGGATTGATCTCTCTCTCTCTCCCCCTACATTGGGGGTTCATTTATTGGTTTTCTTGTTTCCTTTTGTTTCAATTTCCATGGCATTGTCATTTTAAAAGTTCAGTTTTGAATTCTGTTGACATGGTAAGGATAGATCTCTCCGTTACTTGCATTCGTTAAGTTTAGCCATCCACATTAGGGTTAGATCTCTATTGTACTTAAACAAGTTTGTCTGTTCAGATATGAGTGACCGTGACAGCATTCTTGGGGCATCAATTTCCCCCCTTTCCTCAATGACACTCCATTTTTGTCTTAGCATTTCGCTGGATGGTAGATACTTGGTTTGTGTTTAAATCTTCAGCTCTTTTTTAGAGTAAGAATTGGAACAAGAGGTATACTTCATAAAAGGTTGAAGTGTGGAAAACAAGAACAGGTTTTGCAGTTACTTTTTAATCAGTTTGAAGAGGAATATCTTCATAATTTGATCGATTCAATAGAAATGACATTGTTTCTGCAATGCCCTTTCCAACTGCAGCAATGACTAGAGATAAAGTGAGTTTTGGAGCAACTGGTTGTATAATGCCTGACAGTGACAAAGAGAATCTTAAGGTGAGCTGCAACATGAAACCAGGGTCCAGTAACTTAAGCTTGGAACCCCAGAGGATGAAAAGGGGCCGGAAAGCTGGCAGTAGTAACCTCCGTAAAAGCCTTGCCTGGGATAAAGCGTTTTTCACTGAAGAAGGTATTCTTCAAGAATTCATTTGGGGTTCATACTTTCCTTGACTCGAGTATTGGACATAATAAATATTTCTTGATCTTTTATAGGTGTTTTGAGTTCCTTGGAATTGTCTATGATAAGTGGGACTCCATGTAAGCGTGATGGCAAAGATTTCTCTGTTATATGTGAAGAGCAGAGAACACCGATGCATAGCAGGATTAATCCTGCCAATTTTAAAACTATTGAATCCAAGGCAGCCAGAAAGCTGTCTTCTAGCAGCACTAGGGAAAATAAAAGAATTGGCGAAGTCTCAATTCTGAAGCAGAAATCTCATGCATCAGTCTCACTGGTTAGTCTCCATGTTTACGGAATGTAATCAATCCACCTTTTAGAATTACATCATAACCTATTTTCTGAATTTTTTTCATATTCAGAAATCAAAGAAAGTAGCATCTGCCAATAGCAGTGGGCAAAAGGATCGGAATTGTTTGAATAACCCTCCTCTTCCTACATCATATCCTTTCAAGGATGTATTTATCTTTGCATATTTTTTCATGTTTTCTTATACCTGGTGAACATGTGTAAATGAACATTCTTAACTCTTCCACTACGCACAAGAGGCTTCTGAGCACAAGTCCAGCAAAACCTGTTGCACAGAATTCCAAAATTCCAAGAATGCCAGTATTGAAGCCAGCTGGTCACCTGATTTCCACCACAGCTATCAACTCCGATCCAAGCCATTCGAAGCGTAATCGTATTGTTCCACCTGGTAATTCTTGATGTCTTCTAGTATAATTTTATTTGAACTTCTGGCTACAAAATTTTCCAGTCCTCCTATCAACTGTATCAGGTAAAGCTGATCATTTGAGGTCCAGTTATTTCTTTCAATTCAAACCAACTGAGAGATCGTTTGACCAAGCTGCCCTTTTTTCTGCATAATTGAAAAGTTGATTCAGCGCCCAGTGTCCAGAAGCATTTGGGTCAAAAGGGATGTTTCAACACAAGAAGTACTACTAATGCTCCAAAGATTGTTTCCCAGCGCATACCCAAGCCATCTAAATCCTCTGATCAAAGAACTAGGAAGAATAGAGTGAGAAACCATATTTTTCTCAGCACTTATTTTTTGAAAAATCATTTGATTACCAACGTGACTCTAATGCTTACATTTTAGTGCGTGGTGTGAAAATGTGTCTTTACTTTCTCAGACTGATTCAAGTTCTCCAGAGAAATCATCAACCAATCACCAGGTGTCAAATGTAAAACAGAGTAGCTCTTCAGAAGTTATTTCAGGCAAGATCTTTCCCGTTGTACTAAAAGCAAATGAGGGGCCAAGCAAAGTTGCACTCTCAGTCCATGCTTCTGGAAACACTTGTATTATTGGGCAGCCTGTTCAGTATCAAGCAGCAAAGCCATCAGGATTAAGGATGCCATCACCATCTTTGAAGTTCTTTAGCGAGGTATGATGTGTCAATTTATATATCTTAGTGTATTATCTTGATAGTGTCAAGACTTTAGTTTCTAATTCTTAAATCATTTTGGCAGCCAAAAATCTCTATGTCAAATAGCTTAGGACAAAGGAATATGCAACCATCAAATCTTCCCAATTCCGGAATCCCTATTTCACATAGTCTAGGAGCCAATTGCAGTGATATTCAGTCCAAGATCCCAAAAGCAACTATGGACAGAATACATGAAACAGGTCCAAGTCAGCCATGCTCTAGTTTATCTGTTTCACATAATCTAGCAGCCAAATGGAATGTTATTCAGTCCAAGATCCCCAAAACAACTATGGATAGAGTTCCTGACTCTGGTCCAGTTTCATCTATCAACAGCCCTAAAATCCATGACGAGTCTGTACAGTGCAAGAATAATGAGTTGGCTGTTGGTTCGAAAACTCCCTTTAGTGTGAAGCCTCTGGAGCAGACAAGTAATAATAGCCTTGAGGAAGTTGACAAACCTTTTCTGGAACATGAGCATACTTCTCTCAGAATTGAGGGTGCTGATCCTGATCGGACAGATAACAGATCTGTTTCCCCTATTAGAGAATGTAAATTTAATGATACAGACTTATTACAAAGTTCTGGTGGACAGTTAATATCCCCCGGGATGGCTAAAGTTTCTGACTTCCATTTTAAGCAAGGACAATATGATTTGCCAGTTATGGCCAAGGCTCATGGTCCGGATTCCGAAGTAGAAGAGTATTCTATTGTCCAAACTCCTTTAGAAGATGACTGTTCTGTAGAAATGCCAAGTAGAATAAGTTGTAACAAAGAAGTTCAAGAGTTGCAATGTCCATCCCATGTCACGGATCAAGTTCCCCAAGGTTATGATGGATTGTGTTCAAATATTGAGGAGCAATTAAAGAGAAACTTTTCTTCTGAAGGATATTTTCAAAATGATGCTGCTCATAATATTATGGAAGTAGGCAAAGTGGACAGGCTGCTAGTTGTGAGGGAAGCACTTTCAGCTTCTTTAGAGAAAGTTGTGGACACAGCAAATAAGCAGCAAGAACTTCCACCGCTACAGTGCCCACTCCGTCTGATGGATAACCCAGTCCAATGTGATGATCAAAACACTGCTGAAGATGATGCTTTCAGGATTGTCACTGATGAAGATAAAATGAGTGATGCCTTACGTTTGGATTCAGCATTATCAACCTCTTTAGATACTATGCCACAGGTGGAGGACCATGTAGATCCATCTGTTTCAGAGAGCTCTAATGACACATATGGAGTTGGTCAAAATGCTCATTTTGAACCTCAAATTTCTCCAAGGGCATGTAAGAGTATATGTCAAGTTGATGCAGTTATTTGTGATGCTGCATTCTCATTTTATCCAGTTCAGGGACTTGATTCAACGGTTGTGCAATTATCAATGGATGGGATTGATCAGCAGCCTAAGAATTTTGATGAACTGGGGATGGAACCTTTGATGCCAGTTGAAGCAACATCAGCCTCCTTAAAAAATAAGCATTCCTCAAAAGATTTAGTTACGCTTGAAGACCGAAAGCTGAGACACGAGGAAGAGCTTCAGTTTAGCCCAAGCACAATTTCAGGTGAACCACTGATTTCAGATAAAGTGGCATCAGGATCCTTAGAAAAACAGCATTCGGAAGATTTAGTTAGCGACAGAGAGTTGAGTTTTCAAGCAGAAGTTCAGTTGAACCCAAGCACGTGTGAGGATCAGACTATACAGGATGCAGCAGCAGCCTACACCCTCGATGGACCGAGTTTGGTGAATGAAACAGTACGAGATTTAATTTTCATGGACCGAGTCTGTGAAAAAGATTTAGTTTTAAGCTATGGAACAGAGCTGATTGATTGTAGCGATATGGAAATGCTCTTACTTCAAAATAAAAATGAGAATCAAACTGCAAGCTCTCCAGCCATTAATAATACTGAAGGTTATCCTGCGCATAGTAGCAGGTATGAATGTCTTCTTTTGAAGGCGTCAGGCTACTGTAGTATTGATGTGGATAAACTGGAAAGTGATTCTCAGAAGAACCAGGAACCACAAAATCCTTCCTTCGAAATTCAACAAGCTGAAAATCATATAATTCTGACTGACTCTTCTAGGGAAGACAGATGTTCTGATCCAGCATTTCTCAAGGAGCTTCAGCTGTCTCCAAGGATGAGTGAGGATTTTACCAGAAGTTCTGCTGTTATTTGTGATAGTAAGGCATCGAGTTCTCCTTGCAAAATTAAGAGTGTAACTGCGAGAAATGCATCAAAGGATGAAACTGATGAGCAATTTGAGAGTTCAAATGAACATGAAGTCGTCCATGACACTGACAACGAGGATCCAAAAATAAGACCGTAAGCATCTTCAATATTCACTAGTGTTTTTTCCCTTTACCTTGTCAGGTGCAGTTCATGTATTATTCAATTATCTCCTATTGCAGGAAGATATTAAAGGGTGGAAAGAATCAACCACAACTTGTAATTAGACCACCATCAGATGTTGTTCCATTTTCTGATGAGTGGCTGGCTGCTATTGAAGCTGCTGGAGAGGTAATGTCATGTGTAAAGTGTCTTCGATTAAATTTTGTGGTATGATCCTTGTAGAATTGTAGGTGTAGATAGATGCTTGCATATTTTGATTATTCATTACTGTCGATCAATTAGATAGTTAGCAGACGGGAAAAAAAAAAGAATTAGATAGTTATGTTATATTTTGTGACCATAAAATTTTGTTATGCTGGTGATAAACAAGAATATCACTAGCAGCTAGCAACAAGTCATTTAGTTCCCTATGCATATGTATAAGATCATTTCCTTAACTCTGGCAATTCATTACTGCAGGAATTATTGACCTTGAAGACTGGTCCTGTACAAAATTCCCCTACTGCCAAATTATCACCTGAGCCTGGTCCCTGGTCACCGGTATGATTCTTCTGGCTTTCATTTTTACTTTTTGTACATTTTTTTCGGATGTAGAGATACGAAGAGTGTTTTTTTCTTCCTTTAATGAAAGAACAATGAACCCTGAGCTAGTATAAAACAAGCATAAGCAACATTATGGAGGATGTTTTCAAGTGATCCGCAATCGCTTTTTTAAGCACACATATATATATATATATGTGTGTGTGTGTGTGTGTGTGTGTGTGTGTGTGTGTGTGTGTGTGTGTGTGTGTGTGTGTGTGTCATTAACATCTGGCTTAACAAGAGTGATTGCTCTCTCATGAAGGCATTTATTTTTCTTGAATGCTGAGGCTGCCTAGAGTTTCCTAACAGCACTGATTTCTTAAAAAAACTCCAAGCTTAGTACACCAAATATCAAGAATCTGGGAGGGTTAATAAATTTTCATGTCGAAAGTAAAGACTTACTGAAGCATTACACCCCTGTTGATTTTCTATGCCAAATGAACCTAATGATTAGATTAGAGGATTCTAAAGTACTAATTCCTAAATAGACATATAGTTTTCATGGTAGACAGGAATATATGCTGACTTGCCCATTTACCGGGGAAGATGCAGATATTGTTTAATTGTAAAGGCTCATTAGAAATGATGAAACTGTGTTAACTGTCTAGCCCTTGTCAAAATATGTTGATGTGGGTGGCCTCTTTGGTTTTTCAGGTGAAGAGGAAAAACAACCAAGGGATTGGACCTTATGACTGCACCAAGTACACTGGTGGTCAACAATAACCATACTCTGCGGAAGGCCTGCACTAACATATGTTGAACGAAAAAAAACTTGGAAGAAAAATTGAGCAGCAGCAGCATTTTTCACGTTAGTTAATCTGTTCTTACCACTGCTCCTTTCCTCACAAGACCCTGCACAGATGTAATTTTACACATTAATCAATCCGTGATTTAGTTTCAACAAGCAAATAAACACTTTGTCCAACCGCCCATTATTGGACATTGTAAGAGAACCATTTCTTCTGCCATCTGAACTTACCAATTAAGTTTTGGTGCTTTTAGTATGCAATCCTAAATCACTACATCAGTTGCTTGTGAATGTGTTGTTAAGTGCAGCCGGAAGCTCGTCAATCTTCCATAGGCGATCAGTGCAACATGCCCTGGAATATGAAGCAAATCAAAGCATGTGAGATCTTACTGACCCAGAAATTTGCACTTGAATCCGTGAGCAAAGCATTAGCACTTTGTTATGGATGCTGCTGGGATCTTCGAATGGGTCCCAAGCAGACACTTGTATGATCTGTCAAATGGGTCTAGATCGGGCAATTGATACTGCAATCTCCATGCCTATATTGTTGTTGCACTGTGGATAATCTGTGCATGTCCTATCGTGTGACCGTTGTATTTATGTGCACTTTTCCCCCCTCTACACTGATCAAAGTAGGATATTTATTTGTGAGTAAAGGTGAACTCATTCATTGATGAAAATGAAAACAATTACAAAGTACCTAAGCATAAGATCATTCCATGACTTATCTAGCTGCATACATTGGTACCATAATTTGGGCTAAATCATTTAGTGGCTCTACTCGCTTGTGCAAAATGCTCATTTTTCCATCTTGATCATCTGCCTACATCTACCCTGGAGCTAGGGCAGGTTGAGTTGGGTCATTTTCGTGTTTGATGGTTACTCGGTTGGCTCATTTCAGGTTTGAATCAGTGAAGCATTTTTTATCTCAATCGCTATCATGTCTAGATATTTGAGATTTTAGGCTCTGTTTGACAATAGTAAGTAGCTTTTCGAATCTTATGATTTTGATATTATATAGTTTTAAATGGAATAAATATAAGATTTTTAGTTTAATTAGCTTTTGAAATCAAAGTTTTTCAACAACCACTCACCCAAGCGGTCACCAAACATCATACTAACATATTAAACTATATTTAACACAAATAATCCATCAACTTCAATTATCCCATCAGCTTCAGTTATCTCATTAGTTTCAGCTACTCCATTAGCGTTTTTTGTTTTGTTTTTGCCAAACATAGCCTAAGTATGTTTGGCGAAAGTACTATATGTTTTTTTAGTATATTTGGCCTTTTACTAGATTTTTTGAGCAACCAACTTTACAAAAATGAGCATCTTGCGTAGGCAACCTAAATGTGCTGATACAAAAATGTTCTTAAATAATTCCAAATTTAAATTAGGTATAGCCACATGCCAACCTAAATTTGCTGATGCAGGGGGTGCAAACTTAAATAATACTCCTCCGTTCAACAAAACATATCAATTTACTATTCATTCACGTTTTTTTAAGGGATAAAAACTATATAAAATATCTAGTTTTTTAATAATTTTTTTTTAACAATTTCGTAGTTATTATTAATAAGTACAAAATTGTTAAAAAATTTATAAAAAAAATAATAAATATTTTATATAATTTTTATCATTCTAAAAAATAAAGCGTGCATGAATAGTAAACGACATGTTTTGCCGAACGGAGGGAGTAGGAGATAAACCAACACCTAGGAGGCAGGAGGATGATAACAAGAGACCCAGAAAACACAAGCAAAAGATCATTTGTGTCTTATTTATCAAAAGGATAAAAGCATCGAGAGCCATGAGTGAAAGACGCAGCTAATCTGTTCTACAAATTCGCTGCCAGAAAAAAAATCAAGGTTTTAGAACATCGAGCTACATCCAATAAGCATTGTGCCAAAAGGACCATAATGCGCATCCGGGAAGCCACACATCCTAGTTGATTAAGCTGTTTAGGCTTCAGCATATCTGCGAGGGCAATATTTCCAATTTGAGAAGTCGGATATGAAAAGGAACAAGTTTTAAGCAAGTGAAACATGCTGCAAGAGTCGTTACCCGAGTTCAGAGAGCTTTAGGTGAGCTGCAACATAGTCAGCAAAGAAGGCATCCTCGTCCTACAGGACAAGAGAGTATTATTGCTGATGATATATGCAAATACATAAATTCAGAGTCAATTTGGATAGGCACAGTGAGAACATACAGCAGCATATTTCTCAACAAGTGGGCGGAAGGCTGGGTCATTAAGGAGAGCCTTGTCGGATGGCAGCTGAAGAAGACCATCCTTCTCTCCAGTTAAAAGCTCCCTGTTGCAAATTGAAAAGATATCATATCCCTTCATGAATGTGAAACACCACAAAATGATGCACATATATATCAATAACAGCTTACTTAAAGTAGGAATTGTCAAATATAAGAGGGTTAGCAGTCCATGGTCCCTCAAATCCAGAACGCTCCTTGTGGCACCTTCCCTGCAGGTTGTTTGTATAAGAGGGTTAGCACATTCCCATGTCTCACTTCAACAAACAATAGTCATAAAAGTTGTAAAATAGGTAAAACAGCAACATACCAAAGTGTGAGCGCCGGAAAGAGCAACAATGTCCTGATCAGTCAGACCCATTTGTTTAATAAATACCTGCCTTAGGTGGTCACAACCTGCAAGTGTTGCAAACAAAATTTGTAACACCATTAATTGTGCCCTGTGTTCATGTAATCTAGGATAGCAAATTACCCAATGTAGCATCAGGGAGGCGACCCTCGACAGGCGGAGTATCAATGTCCTGGAAAAAGATGACCAGTTATCAACATCTACTACTAAAGCTGGCATAATTTATTAAGGGATGACATAGCTTCATCTACATGAGCTCCTAAAAATATATCCCACATTTTCCTTCTTCAATTGATGATTGATCATAAGACAACATATCCAATTTACCATGATTGTTATTGTACCATGAAAATACCTCTTTCATGCTCAATAATCTATCACTGAACTAAAGCAAATGACAAATAAAGTTCCTCTGGTAAATATTGACAAAACGCTGGTTGGCAATTCTCATACTTCCTCCAAGGATCAGATTTGAAGAAAAGTACACAACACAAGCATGGAGGTATGAATCTTTATTATGGCGGTAGCAAAATGGGGGTCCAAGTAAATCACATTTATTAAAATATATGTGCAAAAGAGTTTATTAGAACAAACTATCGAAAAATACTGTTAAAGATGGTCAGAATTAGAACTTCACATCGGAGCGGGAATTGCAAATTTGCAAATAATCTGTCACACCGTACTAGCAGGAATTGCACAACTTATATAATCAACTTTTAACACGGCCTTGGCAGCACAATCATCCATTCAGCGAAAAGATCCAAAAGATATTAATATGAAGTTTACTAACCACTCTGCCGGGGTGGAAGGGAATTTCTGGTCCTCCGGTGACCTCGACAGCCACAACTCCAGCAAGCTACATTACATCAACCAACAGGTGAAAAAAAGTACAAAAAGCATAAACCATAAACCAAAAACAAGAAGAGCAATACATTATACATCACAGCATATACCTGGTGGAAATCAGCGTAGGATAGAGTGGGGAATTGCTCCCTGATGGGATCCAACAATCTCAATGCGATATCGAGTCCATTGTTGGCCCCATGAGCCAACTCTTCGGGGAACCTCATAGTCCCAAAAGGACCTCCAGTTTTCGTGCAAACGTCGAAAGTACCAGCCGAGTGCCATCTGTAAAATCCGACATTGGAATAGAAATCATTCAGAATTGATCTTAAACTGGAATGAGTAGAAAAATGATTCTTCCGTTCTTAATCAAGAATTCAAGAGAGCGTACGCGAGACGAAGCATAATCGGGGCACAGTTCTTCTCAGCGATAAGTCCTCTCAACTTCCTCTTGCATTTCTCAACGGTCTTCTGGTACTCCTCGCTAACGGTAGGGTACGACTTCCCCATAGCTTACAACTATAACAAGATCGCAAACGACTGACAAGTTTAATCGTCACAAATAGCCACAAACACAAAAAGATGGATACAGATGAACAACGATCGGGACTCGATCGACAGTTAAATGCAGTTGAAAGTCCGTCCGAATTCCTCAAAATGAAAATCAGATCTAACTATTATCCAGCAAAAAAATGGCAAGCAATGATGGAGATAACAATCGGAAACAGCAATCACATCACACGTTCCGCGATCAGAAACTATACATAGCAGTCAGATCATACAATGAAAAAAAGACGGAAGTCATCGACGCAAAACTTGGAGATCTGAACATGAAGCAACGAAATTCGGAAAAAGCGAACAACGAACCTGAAGATCGGAAAATGAGAGGAGGAGCGTGTGGTTGACTCGAGCAGAGCACGGGCTATAAGCGGTCTTGATATTGTTTTAGAGAAAGGGGCAAACTGAACATATATATGTATTATGTATATATGTTTACCAAAAAGTATTTGTGTATGTATGTATACTCCGTATTTGTGAGATTGGGGCGAAGAAGCTTCTAGTAGGTTAAACTGGACCGTCGGATTGAGGATCACGGGCAGCTCATGTAATATGGAGTTGATCGAACGGTGGAAATTAGAGTTTCGAGGCTTTGCAATTAATGGTGGTAGGTAGAATTGGAGAAAACGGATATTCGTACCTTTTGCACGTTCATAATGAATTTTGACTTACCCTTCGTTGTATTCGTGCAAGACTGCCGTGAGCTATACGTTCGCCCTTTTCCAAAATTTGTGTGAAATGAAAAAATAAAATACATTTTTTTTTGAACGGGTAAGAATTTGACTGATTATAGAATCAATCAACCAAGCGCATCCAGTCGGATGAGATAAGACAGGACCGGATCAGGTGGCGGAATCGAACACGAAAAGAGGGATTGGAAATGTGATAGCAGATCTGCGGTTTGATTAGCCTCTTTGAATATGTGATTGATAGTCACAGAATGAAACCTTTGAAGCAGAAGCTTATAGTAAAAAATAATAATTTCTGAGTCCCAAGGGCAGGAGGTTCCCAGATTGATGATATTTATGACAGCCATATTGTCGCCTTCTATAATGAGATTTTCGATTTTGAGGCTTCGAGCTTGAAGAAGACCTTTCCATAGGGCAAAGGTTTCACACCCGAAGACCGAGGACAAAGGCGAAGACCCAGCTTCGCAATGAATGACGTTTTCAAAATGATTTCTGATGATGTATCCATAAGAGCCCTCGTTGTTAGTTGAGAGTGCTCCATCAAAATTAAGTTTTAGATGATCCGGTGGAGGTTTTGTCCATCTAGCCCTTTTTCTCTTTTTAGTGGGTTTATTTGTAGGGTGGTGCTGTTCGTTTTCGTGGTTGTCATTGGAAAACTTCCATAAGAGAAGTTGGTTCTTAATGTGTTCTACAACAGCCATAGGGTTTGCTGATTGGTTATGAAAAAGGGCTTGGTTTCTGAAGTACCAAATGCACCACCAAGCAGTTATTAGTAAAATGAAATCAGGAGTTTCAAGTTCGTATCGAATTTCATTCAGAATTTGATGGATGGGTGAATCACAATTATGAAATTTTGTTAAGCTTTGGGCTATTTTTTATTTTAAGAGAAAAATCGTTTGGCGACTGAATGAACAGTCAAATAGTATATGATTAGTGTCTTCGAAATGTAGGTGACAGGTAGGGCGGTCAGAAGAGAAACCACAACCACGAGAAGCAAGTTTGGTTGCAGTAGAGATGTTGTCTTTAGAAATGCGGCATAAAAAGCTTTTGACTTTAGGTATGATGTTGAGATTCCATATCCAACTAAGATAAGATCTGATGTGGTTTTTCTTTCGATCAAGTAGATTGATAGCTAACACATGGGAAGAACCAGCCGTTAGAGCTTTCCGCCCAATATAGTATATCATGGTAGATTGAAGTTGGGATGGGTGTTTTGAGTGATCAAGGAGAGTATGTCTGAGTTTAGCTGGTCTTGTAGGTTTTGTTATAATAGGTATACATCTCATTGTTTGTCATCCTTGATGAAGTTGCAGATTTTGAGATTTATGTCTATGTTGTGTGGATTCTTAGCGAACTCAATAAGCAAGGTTTTCGAGAGCCAGCGGTCTGTCCATAATTTAATGTAGGCTCCATCACCAATACGCCAGGGAAGTCCATCCTTAAATATTGGGAAAAGCTTGGTGAGATTAGACCACTGCCAGGAGGCCGATCCTTTTCGAGTATATTCAAGTAATTCATTATTTTTTAGGTATTTGTTCTTAATAAGCAAAACCCAGGGATTAGTAGGTTCTACTAAAATATTACATAGGAGTTTAAGTTGTAATGCAGTGTTCATATCTTCAAAGGTGCAAAGTCCGAGACCGCCATTGCGTCGAGACTTGCAAACTTCGAACCAACTAATGAGAGGCTTGTATCGGGGACCTTTATTCCATAGGAAGTTCTTGTTGATTTTATCGAGTTCTTTGTGGATAGTGGCTGGTAACATAAAACATTGCATTAGGTGTAACGGTTTAGCGGCGAGATTGCTTTGTATTAGGGTCCTTCTACCTTCTTGAGATAGAGAATTTTTTTGGACCCGAATCTGAAGTACTCGGTAATTTTTCGGGTCATCTGGGTTTAGATCCGGTGACCCGATTGACCCAGTAATTTTGACCCGATTGATCCGATTGACCCGGTGACCCGATTGACCCGATTATTTTATAATTATATATGATTAAATTTTTTATGGATATTCCAATTTATTACATTTTACAATTACAATCACTTGATCTTTTATTTTCAAATCAACTTTTATATTTATTTGTATTGTGTAATACTCCATCCGATTGATAGTATTTGATTTTTGATTTTTTATCACATTTTTTACGAAGATAAAAATTCTAAAAAAATATTAAAACAATTCCATGCTTATTACCAATCGCATGAAATTATTTTTAAAAAATTATTTAAAAATTTGATATTTTGAAATTTTATTAAAAATTATGAGAAATAATAAAAATCAATATTTAGATCAAATATAGTATATAATTACAATCACTAGAACTTATGAATCACGACTTTAATTTTTAGCATTTTAAAATTATCTCAAAATTACCAAATCATGATTTTTTTAATTTAAAAAAAGAAAAAATTGACAAACCCCAAATCGACCCGATTTGACATGAAATCGGGTCAAACCCGATTTCGAGTCAACCCGTATCTACCAGGGACCCGTTTTACCCAGAACTCGTTTTACTCGAAACCTGAAATGACCCGACCCGAATGACCCGATTGACAGGTATAGATTCGATGTATTTCGATCCGTGGTTGAGCAGACGAATCAATGGTTAGAGTTATGAGTCTTTTTTTTTAAAAAAAAAAAAACTAAATTCATCCAACCCAAATTTTTCAAAAAAAAAAACAAATACTAGACCCGATGAGTTTTTTAAAAGTCGGTAGACAACAACTATGAGGATTATAGTGAACGTTCCGAATTTCCAATGATGAAGAGTCATGGACTCATGGGTATGAGTGGTTTGAGGGTTATAAAAGCCCCTCCATATAATGACATGAAAATTTTGCAACTTATTAAAAATATTTTTATTTAATTATTGACCTTATATATTTAGTATGCACACTCTAGGTGTACTATTAACATTAATTATTCATAACAAATCCAGAAAACCTTAACCAAGTAAGATAATTGCACTCAACAAATCAAGTAATTATCACAAGCAAGACGTTGGAGTTGAGGCAGTCCAGGTCTCGGCCCAGCCCGGATCCAAAAATAAAATGGAAGCCCAACCAACAACCCAACCCACATTTTCCCCAACCCAGATTCGAAATTTTTTTAAAAAGAAACCTAGCCCACCCTGCCCAAACCGGTTCATGGCAAAAAAAGGAAAACGGAGTCCATATTTGAAAACACCTAAATTGAAGACCCGGGCCCACCTACACAGTGCCCATCGTCTTCAACCTCAAGCTCCCGCTCCCCTGTTTCTGACAACCTTGTTTTCGCCAAACTCCCGCCCTCCTCTCTGGTTCTTCCTCTCTCTTTCTCGCACTCTACTCGCTCTCACAGCTCTCTCGCTCTCTCTTTCTCACTCACTTACCGCTCTCTTTGAGAGTTTGATACATGTTAAAAAACATGTCACAAAGTAAAAAGAGATATATTTCCAGTCTTCCAGAAATCCAGATGGAGGTAGTATTAAATAATAATAAAAGTATATTGACATATATTTGATACATGTTTTAAAAGAAGAAAATAAGTTCAAATAGATTTGCCTCAAAAAAGTTAAAAATAGATTATTGAGTTTGAGTGTATAAATTGACCTAAAAAAATTATAAACAGATTAGAACATTTTTTTTTATTAGGTAAAAATTCAAGGTCAGACAAACCTAAACATCAAAAACCGATAAGTCGGCAGATAGATAACCGTCGAAAAAAATTAGAACATTATTGGGTGTTGAGTTAGTAGGATTTGACACCTCTTGAAACCTTATTTAAAACAAAAACGAGTATATAAAATGTTTTAAAACAACCAAATAAATCAAATAAAGTATATTTTAAACAAATTGTGCAAATAAATTACAAATTAAAACAAAAGAAAAAAACAATCTTGTTTTTTAAAGCAGCCAACAAGCCCCAAAAAAGGTGGGAAAAAAGCGGTCCACAATCCTTCAATAAAAGGTGGAAAAAAATAAATGAGTTGTTACTCATTGGAATCGAACTCATGGAGACAGTAAAAGGCTAGCTACTTACCGATATTTAAGTTAAATACACAGGCTAGGTCAAACGCTCTCTTTGAGAGTTTGAGCACCGCCGCCTTGCCAACCTTACCCCAGCACCTCCACTGGTAGTTGCCTTGCCAACCTCCACCTGGCTTCTCCTCTAGCCACCGTCTATGTTACCCGGACACGGCTGGGAGGTCTGTATTTTGTATCCGATACGGTCGGATACGCGGATACGGGCAAATACGGGTCGGATACGCGTATCGCCGTATCGGATACGGTCAACGTATCATTGACCTGCTATTGGTCTTTTGGATACGGGTCAGGATACGGTATCGGATATGGATACGGGTTTTAATAATATTTTATTAATAAAAAACCCCTAAATTATATCCTCTCAGCCTTCAACCCTACCTCTCTGCTCTCTCGATTTCTCTTTCTGTTCGCCCGCTCCAGCAGTCCAGCCTCCAAGTTCCAATCTCCATTCGCTCGCCCATTGCCCCGCCGACGAAGACCCTCACCGCCGGCACCCACCTGAGCTAAGGTTGGTCAGTCCCTCTCCTTTTCTCCCTTCTAATCTACTGCTGTCTGCTGCTGCTCAAACTCACTCTCAGATCTAATTTGTAGATCTGCCCTTGCGGCGCGCCTGTGCTCGGCTGTGCTCGGCTGTGCTCGGCTGCTCGCCGGTCTCGGTCACGACTCAACACCAGTCCACCAGTCCACCATTGCACTCACGACCACCGGTGCGTTTCGATTTCTACCCTCCCGACTCCTAGTCTGAGTCATCAGTTCATCATTGTTTGTTTTTAATTCTCAATTTCTCATTCTTAGGAGGAGATCAATTTGGATCTTTGGAAGACAGTGGAGTTCTTTATATTGTAGATTTATCTCTTGATGAGCCGGAGTTGGAGGAAGAGTTCTTGGTTGAATAATGATGTCTTGTGACATGTTGTTCTCTTTTGGACTTGTTTTAGTTTTATGTTGTTCTTTCAGAACTTGTCTTAAGTTGTTGTTGTTGAACTTGCTTGATTATGTTTCTGCATTAAACTCTAACTTGGTCATTCTCGTTTTGTTCCTGTACTTGGCTTAAACACTTAATAGTTTGAATGTAGTTTCATTTACATTTGTTTTGATGATAAATATCTATTATTTATGTTTAGACCTTTAAAACAACATATAATTCATGTTGTCGTATCCTTGCCGTATCGTATCCTACATTTTTGAAATTGCCGTATCCCCGTATCCGTATCGTATCGTATCCCCATATCCGTATCCGTGTCCGGGTAACATAGGCCACCGTTCCCCTAGTCACCGTCTCGACATGGATCGACCACCGCTGAATTTCTTCGGCTCTGCCCGCTGCTCCTTCCTTGGCTCAGCCTGTCTCGACGTCACCCTCGACTACAATGGCGGCCACAGCAGGGGGGGGGGGGGACGATGACCCCCTCTAGCGGCAAAAAAAATAAATCAAAACGACGTCGTTTTATGGTTTTTTTTCAATTTCAAATTTAGCGTTTGGCACTTTGGCTGTATGCAGAGGGCACGGGAGAAAACTCAGAAAAGGGTAAGGCAAACGACGGACGAGAGCGAGGCTCCTCACTCGTGAGGGCGAAGGGTGCTGCGCCGCTGATGGTTCTAGGCCTCCGACCACTGGTTCCGAGGTGCGAGGCGAGGTGCAAGTGGCAACTGGTGGGGGGTGGCGCCGTGGTGGGTTTGGCGGCTGAAGCGCTACTGTATTGCGGACTGCAGAGCGGAAGAAGTAGAACGTGTAAGTTTCCCTTTCAATACTTCAATTAATTCGAGGTTTTATATATGTTTATATACTTTAGTGAATTGATTTTGTTTAAATGTTGAATTGATTTAGAGATTGGAAATGGGTTTGTTAGATTAGGGTTTGAGATTTGAGGATTAAAATATGAATTCGGGGTTTTCGTTAATTTATTCGAGATTTCATGAATGGTTATGTTCTTTATTGAATTGATTTTGTTGAAATGTTGAATTGATTTGGAAAATTGAAATGAATTTGTTAGATTAGGGTTTGAGATTTGAGAATTGAAATATGAATTGGGAAGTTTTGTTAATTAATTCAAAATATTATGAATGTTTATACACTTTATTGAATTGATTTTGTTGAAATGTTGAATAGATTTGGAGAATTTAAATGGATTTGTTATATTAGAGTTTAAGATTTGAGGATTGAAATATGAATTGGGGTTTTTTTGTTCATTTCATTTGTTTTTTATTTTTTTATTTTTTTGATACAAGGCGAAAATTTGGGAGTGGTCAACCGCGGTTGAGCCACCAACCAAGTGCGTCCTTACGGACGAGCTCGTCGACAATAGCATCAGATCCCCAATCGGAAGGAGACGACAGCAGGCCAAGGTGAGCGAGCCGATCAGCAACCCGGTTGCCCTCTCTAAGTGTATGGGAGTACGACACACTGACAAAGGAGTGACCGATGGCAAGCGTGTCCGACACCGTCGTCACAATCTCCCAAGGGCAGCTCCACACCCCCTTGACAGCGTTAATAGCCGTTAGGCAGTCGCCCTCCATCTCAAGATGTGTGATCCCTAGTTGATGAGCTTCTTGTAACCCATGAAGTAGACCCAGAGTCTCCACTTGTAAAGCCGAGGACTTACCGCAACTCTGCATCTCACACTTGAAAATTCTGCCATGGTCGTCATGAATAACAAAACCCCAAGCAGCGTTTCCATTGGCGGTCTTTGCACCATCGAAGTTCAGTTTCATGAATCCTTCACGTGGTTTTTTCCATTTTATGAATTTTGGTTGGCGTGGTTTGTTCTGGTTGTTGGTCGGTTTTTCGATTATGTCTTCCTCAAAATCTTCAGTTTGTGCCGTCTTCCAACTTTCCCTTTGGTGTCTGATGTACTTTATCCATTTTTCCGGCCCACGATATATGTGGTCATTTCATTTGTTTTATTATTTGTGTCTTGATTAATTTGTTATTTGTGCTTCATTGACTCTTTAAAAAAAATTACAAGCAATTTTTATGGGTTGAATGCTTAATTGAACTCAACAAACACATTTCTTTCAATAACGTTTTTTTTTTAAATATCTTTAATATATTTACTGAAAAAAAATTCCTCCCCCTCCAAGAAATCATGTGGCCGCCACTGCTCGGTTATGGCCCTGCTCCTCCACCCTTGTCCTAGTTGCCTCGACAACAATCGTCTGCCTCCCTTGGTTTTTTTCGGAGGTCCATTGATAATGCATGATTTGTATAGGTGTTATAGATCATTCTTAAGTCATTTAGGCTGCATTTAATTAGTTAGGTTTTTATCATAAAGTACAATCATTGCCTTAAAAGTTGCAAAGTTCGGAATCTACGCGTTTTATGCCTATTTATGCAGATTCCTAAGGATTAAGCTAAAGGAGACAGAGGAAAGATAAGATATGAAGCTTAAGAAGCATAAGGAAGAATCAGGAAAGAAGACGGAAGGAGAAACGAGCAAGTCAAGACAAGAAAAAGAGAAAAAGAAGTCATTGCAGAGATCGGCGCCCGCCGCTACCAATCGGCACTCGCCGACTTCAGCGCACAGATGAGGCATCCGTGGAGCTACAGAGGATCGGTGCCCGCCGATCACTATCAGCGCCCGCCGACGAAGATTCTTGAAGATTTTCTTCCGTAGCAAATCTGATCCATTGGGCTTTTCTTCTACATTAAGTTCTCCGATTTTTACTCTTATGCCTATAAATACAAGGCTCCTTAGCCCCATTCAAGACACAATTCACAACACACCATATCTCTCCATTTCTCTCTTTTTCTCTTTTCCGTTATTTAGGTAAGTAATGCTTGGCTAAACCTTCTTTATAGTTTTGAATTGCTTATATTTTATGCATTGGTTAGAGACATGTGAGGGTTGTTTAAATACTATTTTATAGTTATGGTTTATGCATATTTGGGTATTTATTACTTTTATTCTTTATATGTTAAGTTGTTTACTTGTCTTAATTGGCCACTAAGATAAACAATCAACATGCTAAGAGATTATAGTTAAATCCGTTATTGCGGACATTATTATGATATAGTAGCAAACATATCTTGATAAACAGGTTGGAATTCATGAATATGAAAGAGTAATAACATATAGTTTAGTGTTATTCTTAGCGGATGCGATAGCTGGGTTAACAACTAGGTGACACATCGAATATGCGAGAATTACATGAATTATATGCTTATGTGATTAGAGATATATTGCTTCTCGAACCCCATGCAAGAGTTTAAGGAATTAATAGTGATCGAATCAGGAAACTATTCAATTTTGTGCACAAACCGACACTAAGATATCCAAGCATAACCAAACAACTCAATGATCATGGAACTACCAATGTTACGAATATAAGTTAAACTATATACCTCTCTCATATTATCTACTTTGCAATCATTATCTCGTTTACTTTATTTCTGCTCATTATTACTCTCAATATCATTACGAATTGCTTGATTGCTTAATACGCTCAACCAATGTCGCATGCACTCTCTATGAGATCGACCTATACTTTCTGCTAATACTAGTTATGAGTTGAAGGTATAGAATTCAGATTTAGGGTGTAGAACACACGACATTCTGCATGCACCAAACTCTAGGCGCCGTTGCCGGGGAGTGCCGAGTTTTTGATCAAGTGTATTTCGTAAGTTTCTTTTGGGTGCAACCGTCTTGTATGGTTCACACCCGTTCTACTAATCTTTCTCTAATGCCTTGCGATACAGAAATTGAATGAAGTTTTTCCAGGTTACGAAGACAGTAATCAAGCAAAATGGCCAATGATGAAGAAGAACAAAAAAGAACGTTGAGAGATCTTAAGGAGCCTACACTCACATCACCGTTGTTAGCCATCAAGCTCCCAGATCTCCCAAAAGGCTCAAAATTTGAATTCAAGTGAGGATGGGCTTCACTGCTGCCCAGTTTTCATGAAAGGAACGGAGAAGATCCAAATAAGCATTTTGCGGAATTCCCTATGGTCTGCGATCGTGTAAGACTGAATGGAATCACGGGCGACCAGATGATGCTTACAATATTTCCTTTCACTCTCAAAGACGCTGCAAATGAATGGCTCTACTGTCTGCCAACGGAAAGTATCAAGTCTTGGGTAGAATTGAAGAAGGCATTTCTGAACAAGTACTTTCCAACCATATGACGCAACAAAGTCAAGAAAGAGATATCCAGTATCGAGCAATCTCTAGCAGAATCACTGTATACGTACGTTGAATGCTTCAACAAGCTCAAAGCTAGCTGTCCGCATCATGAAATCACGGAGGATATATGACCTTGTCATCTACCTCTATGAAGGATTGTTGGATACAGAGCGAGGAGTGATCAATGCAACTAGCGGAGGAGATGTTTTGAATAAAACTACGAGGCGATGAATTTTTTTTGAAGATCTTGCTAATG
Organism: Persicaria maculosa; assembly: GCA_963922045.1. Taxonomy (NCBI): domain Eukaryota; kingdom Viridiplantae; phylum Streptophyta; class Magnoliopsida; order Caryophyllales; family Polygonaceae; genus Persicaria; species Persicaria maculosa. Next base: position 51,837,037 of record OY998270.1, read on the forward strand.
CCTTACAACAGTATGGAAGGATACAAGGAGTTCGAGGAATACATCATGCCAAGAATGCAAACTCCAGTCCTATTCAACAAGATGAGATCAGTAAGCTGACAGAACCGGTGAAAAGCTTAGCGACTCATGTTACTCAACCACCAGTCAGACCTTGCGGAGTATGCGGAGATCCGACGCATCCGAATGATCTCTGTCCTCAAGTTCAAGAAGGAGTAATGGAAGTAAATGCAGTCGGAGGCTACGGTCCCCGAACATATGGTAACAACTCATTTAACACGAATTTCAATTCAAATTTTTATCAAGGGTTCAGGAACATGCCAAATGCTCAGGCTCAGTAACAAGGAAGGAACCAATTCGTAGCTAGACCCCGCAATCCTATGCCAACAGTTCAACGTCAACAAGATGAAACCCTGCGACTGATTCTGAACAAGTTCATAGCTATAGAAAAGGTCATAGAACAGACGACACAAGAGATCGGAGAGCTAAAGACACGTGCTTCAGGGAAACTACCATCGCAAGTGGTAGTTAATCCAAAAGAGAAGGCCCAAGAGACCCAGTGAGGGGTCGAAACGTCGAGCCAATGTCGTTTAACCAAAGACGCTTCTCGGGAGGCAACCCGAGCTAGTAAATTTATTTATAATTCAACCCATTCAATTTCAATTTCAAAGTTAAAATTTCAATTTCAAGTTATTTCAATTTCGCTAATAAAACTCCAACTTGCTGGAAGAGAAATGTGTGTTTGTGTGAGTGTTCATACAGATTTAAGAGCTATGCACAGAAAGAATGAAAGAAAACAAAGAAAACAAAGGAAAACTGAAGGTCTGATCGAAGATCGGCGCCTGTCGATGACTTTCTAGTGAAGTCAGCGCCCGCCGATACCCATCGGCGCCCGCCGACAACCCACAAACCTAAAACGATAAGATTTTTCTTTAAAAATCCTATCCAAACTCGGATTTATCTCTGAGAATTGGATGAGGGAGTGAAAATTTTATCTTTTTACATTCAGATTTTCCTATTTCTTTGAGGATTCGATCATATATATCTTAATTCTATCTTTATTTTCAAAATTTATCAAATTTCTTCTATAAATATATTGCATCCCTATTCAATCCGACCCATCGTAAAATCTTCTGAGTTTACAGAGCATCCAAGGAGATCAAAGCATTTCAGAGAGTCTGGTTCAAGAAAGAGAAGGAGGAGATTGAAGGTTTTCTCGTCGGAAGTCGAAAGCAAACCGAAGGAACAACAAAATATCAGTTTAAACTTTTGCTTGGTTGCTTCTAGACCTGAGCATGGGCCGGGCCGGGCCTTGACCAAATTTTTAGCCCATTAAACCGGGTCGGGCTTGGTCCAGGCCCGGTTTTTAGGCCTAGCGTCTTGTCCAAGCCCGCCCTCATTGCCGGGCCGGGCCGCCCAACGGGCCAAGCGAGCATAATGTCTCAAATTCATTTTCTATCCAAAATCGAACTAAAAAAATCTTTAAAAAGAGGCAAATCACAATATTATATCAATACTTTCAAATGTGAGACAAATCTGGACAATATTAGTTTATTAACAAATGCAAATCAACGTTATTGTACCAATACTTTCAGGCGACACTTGGGCTATGCACGAGAGAGTATTTTGAAGATGAGAGTGTTTAACGATTGAGAATAGTTAACACTTAGCAGTAGTATGACACCCGTAATATAATTATAACTAGTTTTATTACTCGCACGTTGTGCGATTTGTTAATAGATTTTATTATATAAACCATCTTTGAGTTAATATAAATTACTACTACATATAAAGTAAATATAATCTTCAATTGTGTTATTTTTTTATAATGTAAATAAATGTTTTTGTCTAGATTAATCATGTTTGTTCTCTTACTAAAAAATATTTAAAATATATTTTTATCTTAAGTCTAGATTTTATACTTTTTAATAAAAAATAGTAAATAATAAAAAAGCTTACGTAATAAATCCAAAAGGAAGAAACATATCATAAATTCCATATGTAAATTCAATCTATTTTTGTTTTTATTTATAAAAAATAAATATAAATATTGATAATATTTATAACAAAATATTATCAAAATATAACTAAGTAAGATATGATAATAACTTATTAATTGATGTAATATTAGATAGATTATTTGATCTATAAAAGATACGTTTTCTAACTAATTAAGATATAAGGTTGAATATTTATAAGAATAAGTGACACCATTAATTGAGATGGTAAAATTATATTGGTTTATTAATTGATGTGGCTAAAAAAGATAACATCATGTTAATCCAAAATATGACATGTATGCGAATTGCTACAGAATATGACACGTATGCGAATTGCACAAGAACCCGTTTCAGGTTTATATTTGAGTGTGTATATATAGAGAGAGATATTAATTTCCATTGAAGCTATTGTTTATATTTATTATATAATCAAGAAATATATTGAGATCGTGTTTAATGTATAAATTACAAAGGTTGTATTCACTTGATTGCCATAATGCGTAACTGAAATTTTTTTAAAAAAAATTTATGGACATATTTGATAAAATCTGTGGAAAATATAATTAAAATGGTATATTGAATCACCTCGTAAGATAAATCGGTTTGTTAAAAAAACATGGCTTAAAGAAAAATTTAAAAGATAAGTTTGACCAAATACAAAGTGGAGAGAGAATTAATATGTAGATATATTATATTTAATTTTAACCAAATATTCGATAGATTATTTGATCTAAAAAAAATAAGTTTTTTACCTAATTATATTGACTTATTAATTGATGTGACTAAAAAAAATAATATCATTTTAATCCAGAAAATGACACGTAGGAAAAAATAACACCGCTTTAATCCATAAAATGCCACGTAGGCGAATCACACCAGAGGCCTGATATATATAGATTATGTATATATTTTTGTTATGTTAATAATATATATAATAATATGTATAACTTATATAATTATAATTATATATAATATTAATATAAAACTGGGCCGGGCCTCACCCTCTGCCGAAGTCTGGCCCTCTGGGCTGCCGGAACAGGCCCGTCGTCTCGATTGGGCCTACTACTCTGTCTAAGCCCGCATATTTTCTCGGGCGGATTAGGCGGGCCGGGCGGGTTGGCGATATTTGCTTTCTACCAAAAAAAAACTAGTGCTTGGTTGCTTTTCACTTTCATACATGTGTCTTTCATTTTCTTACTCTGTTTATATATACTTCCGGGTTCTCCTCTCTCTCTTCCTCATAATTTATTGACTCACCATCTCCCCATTTGCATTTGAAAAAAGCCAATTTCAACGGCTGTCATCCATCCATGCAAGAAAGCAAAGTTGCTTCTTCCTTAATACACAGGTAACTCTCTCTCTCTCTCTCTCTCTCTCTCTCTCTCTCTCTCTATTTTTTTCACAATTTTAAACCTCTAGCTGGAAGGAATCCATCAGATACACACAAAGCAAATGTAGCTGCCTCTGTAATCGGTAAAGATGTTCTAGGTCACTTTGTAATATACTAATATATGCACAATCATCAGTGGTGATTCTGGAAGCGATTCGTCGAGGGGCGAAAAATTGAACTCTAAGTAAAACCATCAATATTTGAATTTTTTGGGTTTAATTATAGTATTAAGTTATGAAGTTTAACAAATGATAAGTATGATAGAAGTATATATTAATTTGGTAAATGATGTGAAAAATAATTTATATCGCTTCAGTCTTGAAACGTTTACAACTTTTTACTCAGGTATCGGATTTGAGCTTATAATATATCAAATTGAAACTATCGACGAGAGGAATATGTATATTAAATTTTATTTTTGATTGCGGGGGCGACTACCACCTTTGACCCTAAAGAGGATCCGCCCCTGACAATCATGAAAGAGATTTTGAGCTTTCCGCTGTCATGAACAAACCAAAAACATGAGTTTAAACTTTAAACCAAGTCTTCAAATATATATATACTACTGTACTAAAAGATTCATTTATGACAATTAATGGGAGTGGGCCTGTTGTTGAGTGTTTCCTTCTTCTCAAGATTGGAGATCAACGGAGAATCAGGGAAGAATCAAGCCTTGTTTGGATACTAAAGAAGTGCAAATAATGAGCAAATTGAAATAATGGCCACACAAGAGCTACTAGATGATGAGCAAAGTGAGCAGCAGTTAAAGAAGATGGTGAAACAGTTGACGACTGGGAAGCGCGACGACACGGCCTTGCATTCGGCAGCAAGAGCAGGGAGATTGGATGAAGTGATGGATATACTTGCTGCTGGCGCCGTGGATGAGGAAGCTAAAGCAATGCTGCTGTCAAAGCAAAACCAGTCTGGGGAAACACCTCTTTATGCTGCAGCTGAGAATGGTCAAGTTGAGGTCATTAGGGAACTCATCAAGCACTATCACCCTGCTGATGCTGCCCTCAAGGCTCGCAATGGGTACGACGCCTTCCTCATCGCCGCCAAGAGAGGGGACCTTGGTATGTATATATATATATGTATATGTTTCCTTCCTCTATACATCTCAAATACTTATTGCTTGTTTGTTTGGATGATGACTGTCTGTGATGATGATGATGATGATGATGCAGAGATATTGAAGGTGTTAATGGATTCTGATCCGAACCTTGCAATGACCTATGATTCGTCGAATACCACAGCCCTCCAGGTGGCCGCAACACAAGGACATATAGAGGTGGTGAGTTTCCTACTACAATCAGGACCCAAGCTCGCCACCATATGCCGGAGCAATGGGAAGACCGTGTTGCATTCAGCTGCGAGGAACGGTCACTTGGAGGTCGTGAAGGCGCTCATAGATCAGAACCACCCCGACGACATTACAGTGAGGCTTGATAGGAAGGGCCAGACGCCTCTTCACATGGCAGTTAAAGGCCAGAATGTTGAGATTGTTAATCAGCTTATTATGGCTAATCCTTCTTCAGTTAACCTCCAGGACAACAAGGGCAACACCGCCCTACACGTCGCTGCCCGAAAGGGCCGGTCTCAGGTATTTCATCCTCTGCATATATTGTTGGTGTCTCTCAGTTTTGGTTACTGTAATCACCAACTGGTGATTACAGTAACCAAAACTGAGAGATACCAAAATATTTAGACCGTTTGCACCACCCTCTGGGCCGGGCCTGCACCAAACGATGAGTATGTAATGGCTCCCTTAATTTGCAGATTGTAAGAAGATTGCTAGAAGAGAATAAATTGGACAAATATGTAGTCAACAGGGTGGGAGAAACTGCAGTTGACACAGCAGAGAAAATGCATCACCCGGACATAGCGGTGATCCTACAGGATAACGGCGTGCAGAGTGCCAAAGTACTGAGACCGGTACAGCAGGTAACCAACCCAGGCAACCAACAACTTAAGCAAACAGTGAGCGACATAAAGCACGAACTCCATCACCAGCTGGAGCATTCTTGCCAGACCAGGAAAAGGGTCCAAAGAATAGCGAAACGCCTCAACAAGATGCACGTGGAAGGCCTAAACAACGCAATCAACTCGACAACAGTGGTTGCTGTCCTCATTGCAACCGTAGCCTTTGCAGCCATCTTCACTGTCCCTGGCCAGTATGCCGATGACCCATCAAAATTACCTCCTGGGGCCTCGTTGGGAGAGGCGAACATAGCTCCGAACAGTAACACTGCCTTCTTGGTCTTCTTTGTGTTCGACTCTGTGGCGCTCTTCATCTCCCTAGCCGTTGTGGTTGTTCAGACATCTGTGGTGGTCATCCAGAGCAACGCGAAGAAGAAGATGATGGCGATCATAAACAAGCTCATGTGGCTGGCCTGCCTACTCATCTCAGTCGCCTTCTTGGCACTCTCGTTCGTCGTGGTTGGAAAAAAAGGAAGGTCGCTCGCCATTGGTGTCACAATCATAGGTACAGCCATAATGGTAACCACCATAGGGCTAATGTGCTATTGGATCATTCAACACCATATGGAAGCCAAGAATAGGCGCCGAACCATTCAGAGGTCGTCGATGGGTCGTAGCCGATCCTTTTCTTGGTCGGTCTCAGTCATTTCAGACACAGATATACTCAGCAATGATAACTACACCAAAATGTATGCAATATAACTGGATCTATAAATAGATCGGTATGCCATGGCCTTGTAATTTTTTTCAACCAAGTGCAAACTGATGGTATATTAGTTTCTTGCAGTAGCTTGGGTGTTGGGAATTCTAATCATTCCTTAAAGATCTGTTTGCTCGATCTACATATGGATGTCCTGTAAGTGTATTCCCAAAGAAATACATAAATTGCATTAACCATGAAAGCATAAGGTATCTATAATTGAGGTTGTTTAAGGTTGTCACTGACTCACTGTAATATACTGTAGTTGTGTACTTCTAAAGGAGCTCTCATCATATATTAGTGGCAAGGTTGAAACGCAAACTAAGTTGCTCCAGATCCTTCCGAGTGAGTAGGGGTGTTATGTGAACACGAGTAGCTCGAATTCGACTCGTACTCGCTAGATAAAAACTCGGCTCGAGCTCGTTCATTTTCTAAACTAGCCGAGTATGAGCACAATTTTAAGCTCGGTCCAAAGCTCGGCTCGTTCGAATTACGCTCGAATAGCTTGAATTTTATGTAATTTCTAAAATTTCCTTTAAGTTACTGTACAATGAGCAAGTAGAACTGCTTAAAGTTCGGCTCAAGCTCGTTCATTTCCTAAACGAGCCGATTATGAGCACATTTTTAAGCTCGAGAAAAAATTTAGGCTCGGCTCGAGCTTGTTCATTTCCTAAATGAACTGAATATGAATTAGCAATACTCGACTCGTTCAGCTCGAATAACAGCCCTATGAGTGAGCCACTTCCATCTTCACATTGGGCTTGTGCTTCTTGGACTGGAACCATCCGAAGGCAGCAGAGTGTTGGGCCAGTCAAGCCCAAAACATTTTCTCAACTATGTTATGAGATCTTATATTATAGATATATAGTTATACATGTATATATAGTCTACTTCACCTAGCTTACATTAGTCACTTGCTTTGTGTACAATATACAATATTACAAGATATTATATGCATTAGATAATGTGTGACAATTTCAGCCTTTAGCCAGCTAAGATCAAAGCTGGTTCATATAGAAAGGGGAATGAGGTGATCCAAGGAGATAAATCCGCCGCGTTATTTTTTAATCATAGTAGGTAGGGTTGTTCAGAAAGTGGTCCGATCCGAAAACCAAATCGAAAATCTCTGGATCGAAAAAACCGAATGTTGGTTTTTTTTTAAAAAAAATTAATAACATGTATAGTAATTAATACCTAATAGGCTAATACCTACCCTACCTAGACATATCAATCGGATCATTTAAATCGGGTTCGGGTTCAAGTCATTCGGATCACGGGTAGATTAGGTTTCGGATCAATCGAGTCATCGATTATTTCAGGTCAAATCAAACCGGTCAAAAAACTCAATTTTTTTAATAATATTAAAATATTATCAAAATTAAATCATAATATCAATATGTCAACTTAAACTAAATAATAATATTACAATAAAATGTATAAATATAATAATGATACAAATATTATATGAATATTTTAATCCTAAAAAATATTATATGAATATTTTAACAAATAAGTTCTCTAAACATACTATAATCATAATATATATATATATATATTATTTAACTTATGAGTGACATTAATGAGCACAATTGCATGAGAATCTGTGTCAAGTCTATGTGGTGTCTGTGTGACATCTATATGGTGTTGACTCACTGAGTCGATTTTGACCCAATGTTTTGGGTCTTGACCCTAAAATTCTTGGACCATTCAGATTTAGGTTGTTTTCGAATTCTGGATCTAAAACACTGGGTTTAAACCCAAAAAATTATTGGGCATTCGAATTGGATTTTTGAGATCGGATCATGTTTTGAGGGGTCTAAGTGAAACCAAATGACCCATTATTTGAATGCTACTACAGATATCATTTCTAGAAGTGAAAGTGAAAGTTCATATAATAAATAATACTATGTAAAGCAAGTCCACACCTCTTTATTAATAAATAATACTAAATATAGTAATAAGTTTATATAATAAATAGTTTATGCGAACGACGTCAAAAATGTATCCGACGGAGGATGGGACGCATCACATGGATTGTCGGCGACAAAGACTAATAAGCTTAACGCTGGTGGTTGTTCTGGTTTAGAAGTGAAATCTCCAGCAATAACGAATGAGGTAGCTCTTGAGATCGCCTTGCCTCTTCCTCTAGTCATTGATCCATTAGAACGCACACTCATGACTTTCTTTTTCTCTTAGAGCGTCAATGAAGCAGGTTGAGACACATCATCCTCCTCCCCCCCCCCCTCTAATTGAGAGGGAAGTGTGAGGATCCTCATATGGAGACAAGTCGGAGACGTTGAAGGTGGTATGGACTCCGTAAGGATCTGGCAACTCTAATTTGTAAGAATTGTCCCCAATGGTCTGAATAACTCAAAAGGGGTTGTCCCTTCTGTTGGATAGTTTGGACTTCCTCTTCAATGGGAAGCGATTCTTCCTCAAGTGTAACCAAACAAGATCACCAGGCTTGAACAACTTCTTTCTACGACCCTCACTCCGTTAAGTCTCAATCTGTGTAGCACGACGTTCCAGCTGCAGTCGTGTCCTCTCATGGAGTTTCTTGATCATTTGAGCGCGATTTCCAACTTGCAAGTGGTCATTCTTCAAAGGCTTAGGCATCAAGTCCAATGGTGTCAAAGGATTTCTGTCGTAGACAACTTCAAAAGGAGACAAGTTGGTCGTTGAATGCCTGCACATGTTCTAACAAAAATCCACAATAGAAAAGTAAGTCCTCCCAACACCTGGGATTGGCGTTGAGCATGGTCCATATTGATGTTCCCAAGTTGATGTCTGAATGCTTGCACTTGTTATAACAAAACTCCACAATAGAAAGTAAGTCATCCCAACGCCGGGGGATGGCGTTGAGGATGGTCCGTTGTAATGCTCCCAATGTTCTATTGGTCACTTTTGTTTGGCCATCCATTTAGAGATGATAGTTGGTTGAAAACAAGAGTTTCGTACCAAGCTTTTCCCGTAGAGTCCTTCAAAATTGTCCAACAAATTTAGAGTCTCTATTAGAGACGATGGTATGCGGTATCTCACGAAGATGAACGACATTTTCAAAGAAGAGAGTGGCCATCTCATAGGCACTATTTGTGGTCTTACAAGCCACAAAGTGGGCCATCATTCAAAACCTATCAACAATGACAAATATGGCATCTCGTCCCTGCCGAGACATCGACAAACCAACGAAAAAGTCCATATACAATTCCTCCTATGACCCTGATGGAATAGGCAATGACTGGTGAAGGCCATGTGGTTGAGAACTCAGCTTGGCACGGTGACAAGTGATGCAAGTTCTAACGTAGCGTGTGACCTGCCATGCCATATGGGGCCAAAAGAAGTGATCACGAAGAAAACCTCGAGTCTTGGAAACCCTAAAATGATCTCGGTCATCATGTGCTTCCCGAACTAAGAGTAAGAGAATAGAACATGATGGAATGCATAACTTACCAGCCTTAAACAAAAATCCATCATGCCAATAGAAACAAGCATGCTCCCTATTACTCAAACAAATGTCTAGAATGGGCTTAAAAAATTCATCAAAAACATATAAATCACGTATTAAGCCAAATCCTAATGCATGTGACTGCACAGAAGTAATGAGAACATACCTTCTAACAGCGTGTTGTTTAGGGAGGAAGCTCCATATATGAATCATTAGGAATTTGTCCTTAAAGTAAATGAAGCAGGATCTTGAGATCTTTAGAGCCGTCTGTGATTTCTTGAAATCTTTGTGTTGAATCTAGTTTGGAAGTTGCTTCTGAATAAATTCATGCTATTCTTTTCACATTGCATTCTTTAATTCTTTTAGATGCATGCTGAGTGATTCCAGAAGTTAAGTCTTTTAAATGTTGAGTGACCAATAAAGTGTTGATGGTAATCCAATTTCCAAAATGCTTGTATACACACATATGGTCTGAGAAGATTCTACAAGACAACATCATTTCCTGATTCTCATATTTAGTCTATTACACATCCAGATTTTTCTTATTCACTCAAAATAACTACTATTCTATCCTTGCATTATCCATGAAATGCTTTTATTGTGATTACCTAGTCACACACAATTAGCTAATTGATATTCATTTGTGATAACTAGGCAACTATTTAGGGCCTTGGGCAAATGAATATTTTCCCAAGCAGACCCTATATTATTCTTTTGATTTTTTTTTCTATTTATGTTTTACTTTATTTGAATATTCAACCTATCTTAAGATGGGATTATAAAGGTTTTTTTCCTGCAGATGTGGTGACAAATTTTATACAAGGTCTAGTTGAGACATAACCTAGGCTGCAGCACTTGGATGGTTTTCCAGTTTTCCTGAGGTTGAAAGTTAATATGTTGTAATGTGTTACAAATTCAAATGGATCCTTGAAATCTTGCACTAACTACAACTATTTCATTTGATAGATTAAGTTTGTGCTGCATGTTGATGTTTCAAGCTCAGTGTATGATAAAGTTACTTTAATATCAGGTTTGAGGCATCTTTTTAGTCTTTGAGGATTAAGGCTAAAATTTCAGTTGTATCTTCTTGTTTTATACCTTTAGCATTACTAACACATTGATAAATATATTAAGAGAAAGATTTATAAAAAAAACATCACTTGCACGCTTAAAGAGGACAACATTGTTCCATGCCATTTCTTTTTTATCATCAATTGTAGTCTTCCAATTACCATTTTCGCTACATTACCAAGAAAGGAAAGTGATATTTCTTATTGTTGTTGGATGTGCTTGTGCAGGTGGTGGAAGTGGACATGAACCAACACATGTTGGATTTGTGGTTGAGGGAATGCTGATATCTGCAGTTTTTGGAGATGTTTTGGCCTCTCCACCAGCCAACTCATAAACCAGAAGCAACCTATGTGATTCTATTCTTTTCGGTTTCGCATCAAACTCCTAAACCTTGGGAATATTCTTGTGAGCCTCAATGCCTACACTTCTAAACATTTTAGACCAACCAAGGTTCTTAGTTTGTGAATACAACAACCAACTAACTTGTGACAGAATGTTAAAACTAATTTATTCAACACTTTATAGCCAATTCAAGTTCTGATTGAAGGCATTCATTTATAGATCCTATTTACCATTCCTCTTGATCAACCATATTTTATGGTCAAGTACTCAGGTTAACTTTCATTTCAGTACTTTGAGATGTGATTATTTTTTGTCATTCTTCTCTATGTTATTATTTTAGCCAGCTTTCTCATGCAATGGTCTTTTTAATATCATCTCATCTGCCTTTCAATTAAAAAAAAAAAAACTCAATGTGATCAATCTGAAGGGCATGAAAGGGAATCATCTGCTGTTTTTTCTGCATGGTCATTCTGTATGGTTATTATTTTGGGATGTATCCTCAATACAGTGATGCTACTGGTGCCATTAACAACACTGTCAATCTTGCTGTAAATGAAGCAAGATGAAGAATATTTTCCAACAATTACAACTGATGAATTAGTGGATAATACACCACCTGGTTTCTATGTTCATATATAGTAGAATACCATCTCCAGGTTTCTCTTCACGTGGGACATGCGACCAGAGCTTCAACATCTTGGTAATGTTAATTTAATCCCTCTCTATTATCAATTCATCCTCTCTACACTGCTAGAATGGATTTTTAGATGTATTTTTATTGGTTCAAGCAATCATTTTCTTGGAAGTATGTCATTGAGAAATCCTTATGAGTCATTTCAATTAGGGCTGTTATTCGAGCCGAGTATTGCTTGTTCATATTCAGTTCATTTGAAATATGAACGAGTTCGATCCGAGCCTAAATTTTGACTCGAGCTTAAATACTCAGCTCGTTTAGGAAATGAACGAGCTCGAGCCGAGCTTTTGTCGAGCTTTAATCTTGCTCATTATTCAGTAACTTAAAGGAAATTTTAGAAATTTCATAAAATTCAAGCTATTCGAGCTTAATTTGAACGAGTCGAGCTTTGGACCGAGCTTAAAAATGTGCTCATACTCGACTCGTTTAGAAAATGAACGAGCTCGAGCCGAATTTTCATTGAGTAATTAAGTACGAGCCGAATTTGAGCTGCTCGTGTTCACATAACACCCCTAATTTCAATAGAAATCCTTACGAGGCATTTCAATGTGTCAACTTTCTCATCACAGACTCATATATACTAATATTAGAAACAACTACCCCCTAGTGATGATTATACTTGGCTCAAGGCTTTTGGAGCCATCACAAAACGGTAGGCTATCCTCATTTCACAATTTGCTCACCAACCGATGAGTGTGATGTCAAATGATCACTTGGTAATAATGGCAGGGTTTGTTCATTTTTGTATCTTCAGGCTGAATAGTGTAGGAAATCTAAAAAGATTTTTTTTAGTTGCATTAGAAGATTATGGATGATTCAGGAAACAATTAGGTCAGTTGAAAGACTGTTGAATCCGTGGCTGTTTGGATGGCTTTTTAACCCTAACAACTCCGTGAGACTACCATGTATATAAACTTAGGGCAGTCTGTGATAAATATATACCATACCGACTCTTCTTATCTTATACTCTCTCTGTTAATTAAAACTTGTCGTTTATTATTTATGCACGCTTTCTTAGAATGATAAAAACTATATGAAATATAAACTTTTTTTCAAATTTTTTTTTTATAAATTTATACTTAATATTTTATATAGTTTTGAACACCTCAAAAAGCGTGCATGAATAGTAAAACGTCAAGTTTTAATTAACGGAGGGAGTATTACATTAAAAAGGAGTTTTTGTTTCTCTTGCAAAAATTTATTGTTAGAAAATATATCATGACACATATTTGAATAGAATGTAATTAATAACATGAATGTTAACATTGCCTTGCTGTGAAAAAACATGTTAGGTGCTACATTATTTTAAGATTACCCATTCTTTTAGTGTCCGTGGCTATTAATATTTTTCGTGCAGCCTATTGAACTACTTATGCCAAACCCAGGTCATTGTTAGTAATAAATTTGCAAGATCTCTTTTTTTTTCTTCTTCATTTTATATTTTACCAAAAATAAATATGCTATTTAAGTTTGGCATATAGGCTCTGGAAATTTAGAACGCAGATGTAGATCAACATCACAAGAACTTTACAATTACTGAAAGTATTCTTCAGAAACACCATAACTTAGTTCTATTCCACTGTTGTTTTTTCAAGAGGTATTGATATGCCTTAATATTGCTTTGCTTAAGCTGTTCTGAGTTAGAGATGATTGCCTGCATATATATATATATATATATATATATATATATATACAGTGGCGGAAAATTGACCTCTATTTTTTTTTCCGAAAAAGTCATCAATATTTAAAGTTTTCAAGTTTAATTATAGTATTAAGTTGTGAAGTTTAACAAATGATAAGTATGATAGAAGTATATTAATTGGTAAATGATGTGAAAAAATCATTTATATCGCTTCAATTTTGAAATGTTTATAACTTTTTACCCAGGTATCGGATTTGAGCTTATAATATATCAAATCGAAGCTATCGACGAGAGAAATATGTATATTAAATTTTATTTTTGATTGGGGGCGGCGACTGCCACCTCTGGCCCTCAAAAGGATCCGCCCCTGTATATATATATAACAACTTTCACCTGCTTGCTTTGAGATAACAATTAATATCAAAATATGCAGTTTGTTGTTTATGAAGTTATGTTGTGAGCAGTTGGTGCAGTCTGTTTTTGTTAAGAGATGTGAATGAGACCAAATAGAGTCCCACGTCGAAAGTTAAACATAACAATCCCTAGTATATGAGTCGGTGGGCTACTCCTTCTATTGCCAATTGGTTTTAGAATGGAACCTCACCCAGCTTGTGTGCTTTAATCCCATTACAAGGAGCTCATTTGTGCCGTTAAGGAGCTTATGAAGTACTTGAAAGACAGTGGAAGAAGGAAAGAAAACCGAGTTCCATTTTCAACGCAAATAAGCTCCTTATCAGTAATCAAACACATTGCACCACAAAGGCTAAAGCTTTTTTCTCTTGTTTTTGGTTCCTTTGCTCTTACATAACTTTCAACCATCCTATTTGTGAGAATGACAAGGTGAGTGTGAGATTGATTTTATGTGGTGATGAATAGGACACCCAATTTGCTCTTTCCTTTTTTCTTTTTCTTTTTGTATTTAATTTAATTTTCAATTTAATTTATTTTTATTTTTAATTGGGGGTTTGTGAGGGGGGGACGGGGGAGGGGGACGGGGGAGGGGGACAAGGAGGGGGACAGAGGATTTGGCTCCCACTAAAACATTCCAAACAAAGGCATCAAATCAAACATCTATTTTGGAATCATTTATCATATATGGCCTTGCCTTTTGAGTTATTTCATCCAATTAGAAATATAAATCAATTTGCGGTCTTTTTAGAGCATAAGATAAGAACCTTGATTGAGAAAGATTCCAAAATAAGTATATAGATAATAATTTAATTTATGGAAATCTTTTCCAAGCAACCTTCTTATCCTATAGAAAAACCGAATCATTTAATAACTCCTAATTTACTATTCCATTTATTTGAAAAAATATGTCATTTTCTATTTACTGAATAACATTAATTTTTTTTTATAGTTTTTTATCCTCTAAAAATAAGTATATAGATAGTAAATGATACTGATGGACTGTACTCTCTTTTCTTCTCATCTGACGGTTATTATTACTTTTCTACACCTAACAATGTAACCACTAACCACTAATAAATTTTGAATGGAAAACTCAAATTACAAATGTGATAAATTTGTATTTTAGACTTGGATCTAAAAGGACACATATTTAGACAAGCTTGAATTCGGCCCACGAATAGGATCAGTCATATTGCATATAGAGCCTGTAATAAATTAAAAGATGCCATTTTAATTTCTGACACACCTATTAAGAAAAAAATAAAACTTTCAAAAATACGAATTAAATTTGGGGGAGTTTGTGAAATTTCCAAAAAAGTTGTTCTAATTGGTGAATTGTCCATATTTTTGGACAAATTGGTGGAGTGTTCATCTTGCCAATAGCAATTTTATCATCTTGCATATAGCCTCACTCTTTTTTCTTTTTTTTTTCTTTTTCTTTCTTTTTTTTTACATTTTGTCGTGCAAAAATAAGAGTATGTTGTGCATATGTAAAAATAACCGTATGTTGAGCAAATATGACCGAAGTCTTTTTTTTACATTTTGTCGTGCAAAAATAAGAGTATGTTGTGCATGTGCAAAAATAACCGTATGTTGAGCAAATATGACCCAAGGCTAGTTTTTTTTACATTTTGTCATGCAAAAATAAGAGTATGTTGTGCATGTGCAAAAATAATCGTATGTTGAGCAAATATGACCCAAGTCTAGTTTTTTTAATTTTTTTTTCATTTTGCGTGCAAATATAAGAGTACGATGTGCAAATATAACCGTATGTTGAGCAAATATGACCTAAGTCTAGTTTTTTTTTTAATTTTTTTTAACATTTTGTCGTGCAAATCTAAGAGTACGATGTGCAAATATAACCCAAGTCTATTTTTTTTTACATTTTGTCGTGCAAATATAAGAGTACGATGTGCAATATAACTGTAAGTTGTGCAAATATGACCCACGTCTAGTTTTTTTTTTCATTTTGTCGTGCAGATATAACCGTAAGTTGTGCAAATATAACATTTTGTTGTGCAAAAATAAAAATATAGATTATGGATCACATAATAAAATATAGATAGTTTTTTTTAATTTCTCATATTCATAGGGTGATTTTTGTAATTTAACAAAAAATTCATCTCCTTCCTCACGATTTCTGCGAAGAGGAAAGGCCGGCCGGCTCGCCGCTGCGCCTCGCCGCCTCCCGGATCCGACGCTCGCTCGACCTCGGCTCCGGCGCTCTCTCGACCTCGGCTCTGCTGCTCGCTTGACCTCGCTCTCAGGCGCTCTCGATCTCCGTCTCGAGCACTCTCGCCGGCGCTCGCGCCTCTCCTGCGTCAATTCTCCAGATCTCCGTCAATCAGTTGATTTGCCGAATCAATTAGTCGAATTGATCCACCAGATCTCCGCCTCCGAATCAATTGGAACTGGAATTCGACTTCAGATCTGGACGGAGGAGGTGCTGCGGCGGCGGAGGAGGAGGAGCGGCGGCGGCAATCGACAAGGAGGAGAGGAGGAAGATGGACGGAACCAGATCGCAGCACAACGAATTCGAATCTCAGATCCAGCGATTGCAATTCACCAAAAACAGATCTCAGATCCGGCGGTTGAGCTCCGCCTCCGGCTCGCCGCTACACTGGCAGACTCCGAATTCGTCTCTCCTGAGTCCCAACGTCGGTGGTGGCTTCGAAGGATTCTCTCTTCTGGTCTCTCTGCTTTGATTTAATCTCTACTGTGTATTCTGATATGTAATGGGGAGATGGATACTTTAACAATTTGTCCCAAAACTAGGACAATTCACTAATTAGACCGAAAATATTGCCTATTTCACAAATTTTCTCTTAAATTTAATTACAAAATTTATGGTTAACTAGAGAGAAGAAAATTATTCTCAAAAGATTCAAATATGCACAAGTTTTAATAAAAATATCCCAAGTTAACTATAGTTGTTTAGAAAATGTAAAATGATACGGGGTTTTTTCTTAAAAAAAAAAGAGAAAATAACTGATTAAAATGACATTTTAAAATTAACTAAGAGAGTATTAGATAATTCAATATGCAAAGCATCTTCTTTTTGTTTAAGTTTGGCGGCTTAGGTTACCAATACCATTTTCATTAAAATATATCATGAGTTTATAACAAAATTTATTTGTATCCATTTAATATGTGTTTATTGGTAGCGAAAGTATTGTAGTTTTAAGAGAAAAATAAATATATTATAGTATTTTCAAACATGAAAATGATGTTTTTGATGGGGCGGCTCAATAATGTGAAGCAATAGAGAGTTAGGAGATCCTGAGTTCGATTCCCGCATCCACCCCTTGTTATACTTGAACTTCTTCCTCGTATTGTGTTTGGCCTTTTTTTTTTATCTCTTCCCAACAATGGTTACATTTACATTTTCACTATTAAAATTTACTAATTCTATATTTCCAGTGATACCAAATATTCCTTCTAATGATCATTAGACAATTCAAATTAAACTAGTGGTAGTGGACTTTCTTAAATTCAATAATAAAGTATTTTGGTTTGCTAGGTTTATAATATATATTCGATCAAGCTTCCAACTCAATATATCCATGTTAGATGCTTTCTATGATGATCAATTTTGATGCACATCTAATTAGCATATGTTATAGGCCGTCCACTGGAATATTATTGCATACAACACAATTTTTTGTTTGTTCTAATTTTAGGTTTAGTCAAGATGGCATTCCTACAACATTTTCAAATAAAGCTAAAATAAAAGATGTAGCTCCCACTGACCATTTTCTTGGACAAATCTGAAAAGACCTTACATGTATTATGTATATAAAACTTTTTCAAAAAAAAAATACAAATTAAAGCAACATTTTGACTATGAGTGAGATAGAGCGACGTTGTTCAGCACTTATTTAAGCCGAAAATAAAATCGGGTCTGATCAGTACGTAACTAGGGATGGGCTAAAAAATTAATAAAAATTATCTATTTTTTATTAGAATAAAAGGTTTGTTAATGAAAATTATGAATGTATGAAAAATTTAGTATATCTAGTCCACCTAAATTTTATTTTTTAATTTTGTATCTGGGTCTGATAGTATATTATCATTAGGTTTTTATTTTATCATACTCCAAAACAACAGGCTTTGAATTTAAACCAATACTAATACAGTCCCAGTACCATAGCGCTTAATTTTTTTTAAAAAATAAATAAATAATTTTTTAAGTATAAAAATTACTACAATTTTATAAAATTAAATAAACTATTACCAAACGTTAATATAAAATAAAAAAATAGATTTTATAAAGTAAGTAAAAAAAATAATAATAATATTTATGAAAAATATGTAAAAATTACATGAGTTTAAGATGCATGATTGGGAGGAAATCATAAAATTAAGGTGATTATGACATCTAAGCAAAAATGTTTCTCATTTTATATATATATAGATTGGGAGGAAATCATTAAAAAAATGTTTAAAATTTTTATCATTTAAAATTTTATGTAGATTGGTTGGGTGAAAATCCAAATTTCAAGTTTATTATAAAAATAAAAATAGTTTTCATTATATATATAGATTGGCTGCTCCAAAAAATCATATATTTGGAACTATATATTTTTTTATAAAAAAGATGCTTTTGAATTCATCCATTTTAAAAAATAGATTGAAATGATATTGTGTAATTAATATAGAATGAAATAATAGTCTATAGTTAATATTAACTTTATTTTTAAATTTTTTTTTGAATTAATCCCATTGGTTAAATAAAAAGGAATTGTCTAAAATAGAAAAATCAATATATTTGAAACTATATATTTTTTTATATAAAAACTGCTTTTGAATTCATCCTATTGTTTAAAAAATAGATGGAAATGTTATTGTGTAATTAATATAGAATGAAATAATATTGTATAGTTAATATTAACTCTATTTTTTCAAAAAAAGGTTTGAATTAATCACATTGGTTAAATAAAAAGGAATTGCCTAGATAGATTGTTTAAAAAAATAGATTGAAATGATATTGTGTAATTAATATAGAATTAAATAATATTGTATAGTTAATATATAGATAGATATAGATATAAACATATCAAATAGATATCCAATTAAATATACATAGTCGACAAAAATAGGTTATATGAATATATCAAATAAATATTGAAAAAAGCTATTTCTAAATTATAAAATCTATATAAAATACTAAAGCAGAGGCCTGAAATGGCCTATGGTGCGATCTCGCATCCACGGAATTTTCTGGATTAAAACGAAATTTTTTTTGCTTACGTGTCATTTTCTGGATTAAAGTGGTATTATAATTTTTGGTCACATCAATTAAAAAGCCAATATAGTTGGGTAAAAAACTTATCTTTTTAGATCAATAATTTATCCTATAAAACCTTATAGCTTAATTAGATAAATTTTATGATGAAAATCTTTAACGATTTGATTTTTTTAAAAAAAAATATCATGCATGATAAATCTTAGTGTTTTGACTTTTTTTTAAGTAATTAAAAAAATTGTAATATCTTAAATACCTTCCAATTCCATGTAAACTAAGTAGTAATTAATTGATCATCAAGATAAAATAATTTACAACAATTCCATGTAAACTATTTTAAGAAAATCCTAATTTATAGTCAATAGTTTATATATTTTTAATTTATTTAATATTTCATTAAAATGATAGAATTTTAATGGAAGATAGCATTTGATATTATCATTTAAAAATTAATGTCAATCGGTAAGTTTATTGAGTAATATATATATATATATATTTGAAAAAAATATTGTACAATTTTGATATTTTTCTAACTGGTGAAATTTTTTTTAATAAACCGTAATTAAATAGGTTAGTAAGTCTTTTTCACATATGTATTATATATATATATATATGTATGTATACAAATAGATTTTAAACTTTTTTAAAACAAGAGAACATGTATAATTAATTAAGAAATAAACATATATTTACATTATAACATAATTGAAAATTATATATTTACCTTATATGGAATATTAATTTAATGGTTTATATAATAAAATAAAATTTATTAGGAAACCGCACAACGGACGAATAATAAAACTAGTTATAAATATATATAAAATAGATGTTGCCAAAAATATCGGTGTGCGAGGAGGCGACATGTGGCATAAATGTTTTGCTTTTAATTAATATATAGATATATAGATATAGATATAGAGTATGGATATAGATATAGATACTCGTATTTATTAACTAAAAGTATTTAAAAATCACCAAACTGTGATGGCAACTAAAACATTTATGGTAAGGATGAGGTTGAGGGTTTCATCCTATTACAAGTATAACAAATGAGATCCGAATCCTACTTACCTTGACTCAGTTGCCACTCCATATTTGGTAGCCCCAAATCAACAAATATAGGTCATAACTAGTGGGACAGCATGATACATCCCCACTGCCCACAGTCTACACTCTACACAAAGGGTTGGGAGTTGGGACCCTTCCTCTGGTTTTTGCATTCGGGGTGGCTATATGCACCCATGACAGGGGCTATATGCACTCCTTAAAACGAATTATAGATCCGTCCGTTACAAATTTTTTAAAAAATACACCGACGGATTTAGGATCCGTCCATTATAAAAAAAAAATACATAGGACGGATCTAAAGGGGATCCGTCCTATGTAAATTACAAAAAAAAAAAGAAAATAAAAGAAGGGGATAAAGCTGCACAAGTGCAGTTTTTTTTCAAAATGTTTACAAGGGCGGATCATTGATCCGAACCTTGGTGTATCTTTTTTTTTCCTTTTAAATTTTTTTAGATCCGTCCTATGTAATTTTTTTTACAACGGACGGATCCTAGATCCGTCCGTATATTTTTTTTTTACAACTTGTCATTATTACTGAACACGTGTCATCTTAAGGATGAAACGAATCTAGATCCGTTCTAAGGAGTGCATATAGCACCTGATACGAGTGTATATAGCACAATCCTTTGCATTTAATCCCTCCCTTCACTAATTACACTACTCTAGTTCATATAGGCCTCTCTACCTATTTATGTCAAAACTGTGCCCCCCACACCCCACCCCACCCTACCTTCTTCCTAAAACCTTTCCTAAAGCATTAATACTGCAAGCACTTCCTTTTTATACATTACTGACAAATAAAAAGGAACACAGCAGTAAATGACATTGCCAACTCAGTGTGATTTGAACCCTCACCAGCAGCCACATTCAACAATCAAACACTCATTCCCTACCAAAAAAATGAAGCACTGAAATAAGGCCCAAGCAATTTGCAGTTTTTGGTTAGTACACAACTAAAATAAAACAGCTCATTGCATAATATATATATGTTGTCCATATTATCATAGCTTTAAACTGTATAGCTTGATTACAATAATAGTCCTGGTTTATATCAATAATCACTATGATGAATCTGAGACTTCTTCCAATGAAGCTTCCATAAAATGCTGTCATATCAAATTTGTTATCATGGTGATGGTGGTGTCGGCAGGTGTGGAGCCATCCCGAAGAAGTGTTGGGTGGTGCTTCCAGCTGCCATTTGCGGCGATGCAAAACAGAGCGTGGAGGCGCCTGGGGTAGTCGACCTAGAAGGTTGAATGGGAAAACTGGTGCGAATAGCGGTAGCTGAAGACGCGAATCCTGATGATGCTGCAGTAGCGAATGATGGCAGTGGAGCAGCAAAGTTCTGACCTTGCATTTGCCATGCCCAATTTGGGAGTCCTTCTGGAGGACCCAAATACATTCTACTTTCTCCTGCCCTTTCCTGTCAATTATTTATCAATCTTCAGGATATCGCTGAAATGATTATCTTGCAGATAAGCACCATCACATGAAGTAAGATAGTCCTCGTAGTTTCTACCAATATTGCACACAGTGCAAAAATTTCAATGTATCAACAAGTTTCAGGTTTATGATATTTTATGAATGCATTTATATATCTAGTAAACTCTTGCAAGAAAAAAAAAAACTTATTCAGGCTCCAATCCAAATGGAATAATTATTATTATGTCCTACGACATGTTTGAGCCACTAAAGGTGATGTTACCTCAATTAGTTTTAGAATTGACACCACTTGGTTAGCAGTAATGCCGAAAACTGTAATCTGCAGGCTTTCTATAAAGACTAAAGAGGACATTCTCAAGACTATTTGAGATATATGTGATGTGACCACAAGAAGCAATTTGATGCAAATTTACAGCTATTATATAATGCTCTATGGACTGGCTATAGATTGCATTTAAGCTTAGAGTAGTTGAGCAATGGTAGCTGTTGTGCAGCTCTATAGGGGGATGTAATGCAAAATTATATACAATTAAGACAAATAGCACGGAGGGTTGCTTTAGGGTTACAAAATTATGGTGTATGCAATGCAAAAGCTACATCATAGAAACACAAATGCACTATTACCCTTAATGAGTTCGATGTACCTGTTATCAGAGGAACAATACGTGGATGTAACTTGTAAGTAGTAATAAAGCTTGGGGAGTAATGTAAGGTCACTGTTAAGCCTTCATGGAGAGGGGTCAGTGGAGTAACTTGTATGCAGAACTAAAGCTTGGGAAGCAAATTTATCTTAACAAATGCAAATTTGCTGCAATAATTTTTACAACTCTTATTGACTATCTATCCAAGTTTGGATGCAGAAAGATGAGGGATCTGAAGATGAGAACAAGATTAGAAATACTTTTAAGAATGCTGAAGATACCTCATTGCTTGGAAAGTAACCGGCATAGTAGCCGTTCCTTAAAGAAGACCGGTCAATTGTCATGGCTGGCCCTTTAAGTCGAGTATCACTTGTTATGGTGGTAGGTTGGTCATCCTGTATAGAAGCACAAAGTACCAAACTAAGCGTTATGCCATGACATCTGGTTGGGGATGAAATTCAGATACAGTGATTATGAACAACAAATCTTATGCATGATAAACATAGCTCTCTCCCGTTACAAATATCGTCAATAACAACAGTGGCATAGTGGCAGAGCATCAATCATCTATGCCTAGAACATATATTGTACATAGTAGAGAAAAAGAAGAAAATCATACCATTGGCCTCCTTGAAGTTTGCAACTCATGCTGTCTAGATAATAATTCGAAATGCCCTAAGCTGTCCGAACCTTTTGTAGAATTAGTTGAAGGTAGCTTAACTGCTGAGGAGAGTGACATTCCAAGGTTCAGATCAAGGTGACCTTCGCTGCCTGAAAGAGATTCAAGTATTAATAAATAAGAGAGCAAGTCCTGATATTATCCATAGTTGAACATTTGAACAAGGTTTGTAAATCTTTTGTACCTTCAACACTTTCAGAGATCATCTCCCCATATGCACTTGGCTCAAAATTAGTGACAGCATCTCTTCCATTACACTTGATAGCTGCCTTATCATATGCCCTATTTCAGAAAATGAAAACACATGTATGTGTTGGAATGGGCACTACTTTGGTTTGAGAATTTTCAACGTAATAAACCAACAAGCATCAGGAGAGGGCAAATTATGATCAATAAGGACCTTGCAGCTTCTATTTCGTTGTCGAATAGCCCCAGATATATATACCTGCACCCAACCAATGTACCCCACGATAAAACAGTGTGCCCAACCACATCTAATTTAGCTTATAAAAACATCCTGATTGGAAAATGACCAATGACAATGTTTAAACTAAGAATTCATATATATATATATATATATATATATATATATATATATATATATATTGGAAAAAGACTTACAGTTGCACCTATTTAATAATGTAAATTGTAATTACGGTAGAATATATGCATTGTAGGATGAGAGTTCATACTTTTTACCAAGGAACTGCCCCATCCGAGCTTCCCATCTGCCACACTTGTGCAGTGTAACTCCTCTGTACTTTGAGCTTCCTCTAGAGAAACCCGTGCTTTGGCGACGAAGTATGTGCACAAATTCTTCCTTGGCCAAGTTCTTCATCTACAAATTAAACTAAAACATTATAATCACCAAAACCAGGTACCAGTTACCCAGGAAAAAGACAAACAGATACTTAAATTACCTGTTTCATTTCCTCCTCATAATCACTGAGGTTAAAATTGATATCTGCATCAACGCCACGGAACTTAATAGCAGCTCGATCATACGCCCTGTTCATACCAGCAACCATAGATTAACAACAACTCGTCCAGATGTTTAGAAATCCACACAGAGAGAATATGGAAGCACAAAATTGATTTACAGAGATACTTCAAATAACAGATTATACCTAGCAGCGGCATGAGCAGTGTCAAAGCCACCTGATAAGAAATTCCCCCAAATCCATCCAAATCTTAGCACAAGTCACCAGAACACCAAAATAACCCCAGAGGAAGAAAGGGGGAAAACAACGATGTCAAACAAAGTATCATGAAAAATCAATTGTACATTCTTACCTAAATACACCTGTTTACCGCAATCCCTGCATTCAGATCAATCAAAAAAAAAAGGTAAGGGTGGAAAAAACAGAAATCGGATGCCCATGGTCAACACTAAAAACGATTGCCATATTATAGGAGCCCAAACAATATGTATAATTAAAGCTGAAAACACCAAGGCAACTGACCATATATGGGATTCCCATCTACCAGTTCGCCGGTAAAAGGTGACTCCGCGGTACTGTGAGCTCCGTGACTTTGGCCCCCGGCGACTCTTTTTCACCGGCGGTTGCTGTGCAATCCTCACCTCTGGATTAGCAGAACCATTCTGGTTCAACGAGAGATCGATCCAATTCAGCGCCGTACCGGACGACGAACTTCCGAATCCTTCCCCTCCACCTCCACCTCCACCGGCCACGGGGAACAGCTGTCTGGTAACGTTACCAGCCCAATCCAACTGCGCATTCCTCCCGTGACCGCTGGCAAAATTACCGTCCTCTCCTTCAGCCTTCAAGATGTTGAAATTGAACGGGCAGCGAAGATCGTCAGCGCGAGAACGAGTGGAGCAGGAGTCGTTATCGTCGCCGGCATTGACGATCGAGGAATTAGAGGTTCCAGATTCATCGACCTGCGTTCCAGAACCTCCCGCAACCTTCTCGATCACCATAGTCACCGCCGCCGAGCTCTCGTCTTCCTCGCTGTGCTCGGCGCTCATCACATTAAGATTGAGATCCAACATAGCTTCTTCCGAAAACAATCAATCACAGCAGTAACCTATCCAAAAACCTCAACAGAACTACGCAATCGATCTAGCTAGCTGCTCAACATTCTCAGGTGATAGGCCGCCGGAGAAGCACGCCGGAGACAAAAAAAAAACGGAAGGTAAAAGAAGCAAACGAAGAATCTCAACCGTTTGAGCCTTAGAGGGAAAGAATCAGGGGCCGGCAAAAGAAGCAAGCAAGGTGATACGACGGCGTTATGAGCGAATCTAGCAAGATGAAGGTCAACGGAAGTCAAAGTGAGGAATACGGCTCGCCGGAGGGAAGATGAAACCGCCGGCGGCGAGTTGAGGAATCCATGGGAGGAGGAGAGAGAGAGGGGAGATGAGGGATGGAGAAGACAGGAGGTTATTGTGTTGGTCAGTTTTAAGGGCGATTCCTTTTTCCTCTTTTGATGAATAAACTTTTTATAATACTTTTTTCATTGTATTTTACTGTATTATAATATTATCTGTTTTTAGTAATGTGGTTCCAAATTCGTCCTACGGAATACGGAGTTTTTTTTTCCTTTTTTATTTTATTTTACGGGCTACCGGTTGTGCCAGTTGGCTCGGAACGGGTTTGTACGTTTGGTTTGGGTGGGCCTTGATATTTTGACTGTTCAGGAATCATGATTCAGAGGGTCAGGACTCAGGAGTGTGAGAACATTTTTTTTTTTTTATTAGGAAAGAATTCGGGCGAGCGAGCTTTACCCGATGGCATCCTTACGAATGAGATCTAGAAGACCAGAATCGTTGTTAATATCGACACCCCAGGCAGAGTGACAAAGGTGTGCAACCTTATCAGCCACTCTATTGCCTAATCGAGGCACATGAAAGAAGGAAACTTCTTTCAAAGTCGATAGTAGAAATTTAACATCTGATAAAATCAGTTCGATTTCCCAAGGACAGGTAGATGTTTTATTTAGGTGGTTTATGATTATCATGGAGTCACCTTCAATGTGGAGTTTATTGATACGGAGTTGTAGAGCCTTTTGGATTCCCAGTTTAAGAGCAAGCGCTTCCGCTTTCAAAGGACTTTGTTTTCCAAGTTTTGTATAACAGATGTGTATCGGATGTCCTTCCCAGTCCCGAATTACGGCTCCAGCCGAGCTATCATTGTTTGAAATTGTGGATCCATCAAAATTTAACTTGAAAGTACCCCTAGGGGGTTTTCGCCAAGTAATGTTACCATGCTTTCTTTTCGTCCTTGGATGCTTGGAGATTCGTATGCATAAGGGGAAGTCCTCATCCAAGTTATACTCAAAGTGAGTTGTTTTACTCCAATTTTCCTTATGGGTTTTAATGATACGTAATGAACTTTCTCTATGAGGTATGTGGACCTGTCTAAAAACAAATTGGTTTCGAATGTACCAAGTTGTCCACTAAGAAAAGGCAAGCTCCACCTTGGCAACGGATATAAGCTTGTTTCCGATGAATGAAAAGATAGGTTTTATCTCCCGTGAATGATTTATCATACTGGATATAGTTGAGTTTACGTGTGTAGGTAAGCGAAAGAGAGGGCGCACATATGGGCATTCTAGTAAGAAGTGAACGTCATCTTCAACTGCACAGTTGCACAGTTGACAGGTGGCGCAGTTGACAGGTGGAAGGTACAGAAGTCCCACGTTGAGCTAGCCTAGAGGCAGTAGGGAGGCCATTTTGACAAACTTTCCATAGAAAATTTTTGATCTTAGGCGGAATATCCAAATTCCATATCCAGGTGTTATTGTCTATGCTCAATGAGGATTGAGATGTGATTAGCTTATATGCGCTTGATGTGGTGAACCAACCAGCCCTATCAGGCCACCAGTATAAGCGATCCTCAAAGGGGGAAACGGGAAGTGGAATGTCCAGGATTTCTTTGACTACGTCATTTGGTAATGTATTGCTAAGTTTTTCCGTCCACCATCTACCACCTAAAATATAGTCACTGACAGTTTCTTCTATGTTGTTAATTTGGGGGCCATCATCCCTAGATAGCAGAGAGCTTGTTGTAATCCAATTATTCGTCCAAAATTTGATAGATGAACCATTTCCTACTGACCAAATAAGGCCAGTCTTAAATTTATCTATAAGAGTTGTCAGTTTGGCCCATTGCCATGAAGAATCTCCACTTTTCACGTATTCAAGGATGTTAGCTGAACGAAGATACTTGTGTTTAATGAGAGACACCCAGACATTATCTGGTTCAGCCAATATTTTCCAAAGTAGTTTCATTTGAAGGGCTTCATTCATCTCTTTCGATTTCCTAAGCCCAATTCCCCCACATTTTTTCGGTCTGCAAATCTTATCCCAACTAATAAGCGGGCGGTGTTGTAGATCTTTATTCCAAAAGAACATTCTGTTAATCTGGTCAAGCTCTTTATGTATTGATGAGGGTAACAAAAAATTCTGCATTGTATACAACGGTTTGGCCGATAAGTTTGTATTAATGAGGATTGCACGTCCTTGTTGTGATAGAGCATTGGCTCGCCATTTACTTAGTTGCTCTTTAGATTTACATATGATGTCTTCAAAAGTGTGTTTGTTTACTCTGCCGTTAATAATCGGACATCCAAGGTATTTTTCTAATGAGTTTTCATGTGTAATACTTAAGCAACTACTAAGTTCTGAGATCCTGGAGTTCGAAATGCCTTTTGTGGCTTGGAAGCTAGATTTATGATAATTGACTTTTTGTCCAGAAACTTTACAGTATGAATCAATTATATCCCTAACTTTCTGTCCCGCGGCAGCACTGCCTCTTGTAAAAATAATGATGTCGTCGGCAAAGGATAGGAAGGGGACCCTAGGTCCACTCCTACCGAAGGAAAATCCAATTGGACTGTTTTCCACATTTGTTTCTGCTGAGAGTTTTCGAGCTAAGATCTCTGCCCCTAAGATAAACAAGAAAGGAGATAAAGGATCCCCTTGTCGCAGGCCACGAGAGGGGAAGAACATATCAGTAGGACTGTTGTTGACTAGTACAGAGAAAGACACAGTCGTTACGCATTCCATAATCCACGTAATGAAAGTAGGGTGGAACCCAAATTTTTCTAAAACCTTTCTTATGAAGTTCCAATCAACTCTATCGTACGCTTTCTCCATGTCAAGTTTTATTGCCAACCATCCCTCCTGACCCTTGCGCGATCTGAAAGAGTGGAAGATTTCGTGCGCTATTAGGACATTGTCTTGGATGGCCCTGTCCGACACAAAGGCACCTTGTAGTGGGTGAATTAGTTTACCGATAATTGTTTTGATTCTTTCTGTCAAAATTTTTGAAATGATTTTGTATAAAATAGAACATAAACTGATTGGGCGATAGTGACTGGTATTGGTAGGGCTATCCCGCTTTGGCAGTAGTGATATGAATGTATGGTTTATTTGTTTGAGAATTTTTCCAGAGTGGAAAAAACTTTTTACCGCTCTAATGATAGATAAGCCAACAATGTCCCAGTATTTCTTATAGAATTCGGCTGTAAAACCATCTGGGCCTGGCGATTTGTTGTTGCCAAGGCTGAAAACAGCTGTCTTAATTTCATTATTAGATGGGCGTCGAATAAGGTAATTATTTTCGTCAGGGGTAATTGAAGGATGGATTAGATTTAACATTTCTTGTAGGAATCTATCATCAATCGACTCCTTTTTGAATCTTTTTTCAAAATCACTCTTAATTTCATTTCTAATATTTTCTTCTCCTATTATCAAGGTTCCTTCAGCAGAAGTTATATTGCGGATTTGTTTCCTATGTCTCCGACCCGAAGCAACCCGATGAAAATAAGTTGTGTTCGAATCAGAAAGTTTAAGATGCTTTGTCGAGAACTTATTAAAGGGCCGTTTGGAGAACCAGAAAAGGTGGAGTCAAGATCACCTACTCACGGTGCACCACTAAATTATTTTGGGTATAATTTTATTTTTTTTAAAAAAATTAAAAAATATATTTTAATTTCATATGATTGTATTTAAATGTTTATAAAATTTTATTATAAAAAATTATTTTAAAAAATTTATAAAATTAAAAGATCAATTATAATAGAAAATACCTAGAAAATTTTAGAAACAACCAAAACCCCAACTTAATTAAAAGTTTGTGGCCTATTTACAAATTCTAACACCTGGGGCATTGAGAAATAAACAACATGTTCCCATCCCATATTGCTCAAATGATTTCAAATATTTACATCCCTAAAATTGATATCCCAGATAAACTAAATTGGATCTACAACAAAAATGGGATCTTTACTGTCAAATCTACTTCGTCTCTCTTTAACACAAGAAAGGACCACAATATTTCCGGAGACTGGATCTGGAAACTAAATATCGCTCCTAACATTAAAAATTTTATGTGGAAAATTATAATAGATATTTTACCTACCAGCGCACGTTTAAATAGATATATAAATAGAGTCCTCAGTACCTGCTCTCTCTGTAACTACGAAGTAGAAGATACAAATCATTTACTTTTCAATTGTCAAATAACCAGATCCCTTATCCAAAACTTGGGTACTAAACTAAACAAATCATTCATCATTCCGAACTTAACAGATAGTATCTCAGAAAACATCCTAAATACTAAAGCTCAAAACAGAGACTTTACAGACCTCTGCATCTTATGGCACTCGATCTAGGAACTTCGAAACAAAATCATTTTCAAAAATAGTTCAAATAAGGAGACAACCAATACTTTAACCCAAACTGTAGATAAAATATTATGCTGGAAAAAAGAGGAAAAATATATATATACCTAAACACACTAGACCTCGAGACAAAATGACTTGGAAATATCCACCAAAAAATACCATTAAAATAAATATAGACACCTCTGTAAGAAGTGGACTCCATTCTCAAATTGGTTGTATTGTAAGAAATAATAGAGGGCAAATAATTCGAATACACAAGTGTAATGGTAAAACAGATTCTATCATCCAAACAGAATGCTTTGCAGTACTTGCAGGTATAACACTAGCAGGAGAACTTGGAATACAGAAGGTTATTATTGAAAGTGACTACGCAATGATTATTGAAGCCGTCAATCAAATAAACAACTCACCATGGGAAATTACACAAATTGTGGAAGAAATACAGGCTCTAAGCAAGGACTTTGAACTTATCAAATTCCAGCATTGCTACAGAGAAGCGAATAGTGCAGCTGACTTTATCGCCAAATCGCGACTGAGCTGTAATTCAATTTTAGATTATAGTTTAGAATTCCAAAACATTATCATGTTAGATGATCATGGATACTTTTAGTATCCAAATCTTTGCCTACTGTAAAAAAATTATATTAGAAAATAAATTTTATATTTTTTTTAAACATGAACTTTTTCTAATAAAAGTTTATAAATATGTAAATATAAGTATGTAGAATTAATTCCAACTGAAGTTATTCTCTCTAAAATTTAGGAAGTAATTTATAAATTAGAAATATCCAATTGTCAAAAAATCGACAATCCTAATTTATGCTATAATTGTTGTAAGAAAATTGATAATTGGATATTTCTAATTATAGCATGAATTAGGATGGTCAATTTTCTTACAACAATTATAGCATGAATTAGGATTGTTAATTTTTTGACAATTGGATATTTCTAATTTATAAATTACTCTCCTAAATTTTAGAGAGAATAACTTCAATAAATCATACATTACTCCGTAGTTTTTTTTTTTGGAAGCAAGATAAGAAGAATTAGGGCGGGCGATCAGAGGCTTTCCGTCCTAGAGCGTTTTTGCGGATGAGAACACACAGTTTTGGGATCAGTTTCAAGGCAGTCGTCGGCAGAGATACTATAAGCAATACGTGTGATCCTATCTACATCAACATTAGCTTCCCTGAAAATATGAAGAATGGCAACATTAAAAAACGCGGAAAGATCAAGACTCGTATTAGATTATAAAAGCTCAATATTCCATGGACATTTTCAATCCCCCGAGGATGGCTTTTATAGCCACTAGGTTGTCCCCTTCAATTAAAATGTTCTATATGTTTAACGTTTAGCTCTCAGCACCCTCATCCGAAGACCCAAAGCCTCAGCAAACAATAGAGATATTGTTACACGAACCATGTCCCATAGACATAATTACCCCGTCCGAGTCGCGAATGACAAATCCACAGGATGCAAGTCCGACAAATCGCAATGATTGATCAAATTTTACTTAACATAATTAGGTGGTGGTTTAGCTCATGCAGTCATGCGGCGTGGTTTAGCTCTAAAGAACTATGTAGTTCACATTTTTGGATGACTAGGTAACCTGTTGCGGTTATCTTTGTCGAAAGATTTAGAGTTCGTCCACTTTTGACGCGTAGTTAGAAAGAAGACTTTAACTTGATTGGCCTGAACACCTATGACATGTGCAAACACTAGTTGATTGCAGAAGTAGCAAATCGCCCACTAACACATAGCTTGGTCAGCCATCCGTTTCTTACCCAAGGTTGTGTAAATATGATACAGATTGATAACGGAGAAGTTCTGGGAAGAAGTACTGTTTGTGACAAGGAAAACAGTAGGCAAATCCAATTGTATTTGTTTGATCAGATAATAGTTAAGAAAAAAGATGTGTTGTTGATTTGTTGGTGTTACCACAAAAGAAGCACCTGGAAGGCACATAAACCTGAGATTGTAGTAATTTTTCTGTCGTTTGAAGACCATTCCATGTAATTTTCCATAGGAAATGGCTAACCATTTGAGGGACATCAAGCTCCCAGATCCACTGACAGTCAAAGAAAGCCTCTCTATACCTATTTGGTACTCCCTCCGTTCGGAAATAAATGATATTTGACTTTTGTGCACGTAGTTTTAGGAGTTAAAAACTATATAAAATCTTATTTATTTTAATTAATTTTTTTCACAATTTAATACTTATTACTAATAGATATTAAAATATGAAAAAAAATTAATTAAAATAAATAAGATTTTATATAGTTTTTAGCTCCTAAAACTACGTGCACAAAAGTCAAACATCATTTATTTCCGAACGGAGGGAGTATAAGGGAAGCGGCTGAACTAGTGGTAAACCAGTCATCTCTGCTAGGGCTCCAATGGCCAATACAACCTATATGCGAAGGCATTGGTCGGTAAAACGATATTAGTGATATGGTTAATATCTGTCATGGGTAACGACTGATGTAGTTCGTTCTGTATTTTATGGATGTTCCATGAATTATTAGTCTCGACGAAGTGGTCAACTTTCCAAGTTTTTTGTTGTTCCGTAAGTTGAGCAATTGTTTTAGTTGCTAGTTGTGTTTCAAAAGCACAACAATCAAATCAGAAGTTGATGGTGTAAAAAGGTGCTTTATAGACATCATCCTAGCCCACTGTTAAGAAGTTTTGTTCTTCCTCTGGTAATCCATAATTGAGGTGGTTTTCAAGTATTTATCAGATACAACTTTAACCCAAATATTATTCGGTTCAGTAATCAACTTCCACATAAGCTTCATCTAAAGTGCTATATATTGTTTCAGATTTATGAATTTCGAGACCACAGTTAGTCATTTTCGTACAGATCTTATCCTAACTAATTAAGGGTGTGACATAGGCATCCTTATTCTAGAAGAAACGTCTATAAACCTTATCAAGCTCTTGAAGTATAGATGTTGGTAGAAGGAATGTCTGCATTAGATAGAGCGGTTGTGTGCTCAAATTGGCCTTTATTAGGACTTTCCGTCCTTTGGTTGATTGGGTTGAAGCCTTCCACTTTGTGTCGATGCTATGTAGTCAATGTCGATGTTGTAAGGTCGATATCGACCTCTCTTCTGCTCTCCTTGGTTTCTCCGTTTTGACTCCGATTTCGCTCGAATTCCTGCATGGTTAGCTCAAAACTTGTGCAGACTCTATTTCTTGCACGTTTGCCCATTCTTACACAAGTTTATATTATTTTGAACCTTTTCTTTGGAAATCGAATGAAATATTAAGTCAAAACTTGCGAATAAAATAGGTACAAATATGTACATCAATTATCACCACATGCAATAACTAAATTATTCTTCATTTTCGGTTTTTGTTGATTTTTGTTTGGAGACAATGACAAGTATATGTTGAACCCAATTCCGAGCCCTAAATCAACGCCTATGAGGATTATCACCAATAAACAAGTTTGATCTTCCAACTTCTTAACTTTCATTGGATCCCATCCATCGATTCACATTGTTGTTGATTTTGATCTTTGCTTTTAAATTTCGTATCTAAAACTTCAGAATTCCATGGCAACAGATTCGTAGACCTTGACGACAGTTTTCTATATGAGATATTCAAGCAATCAAGCATGTTGATGCTCGCGTGAATGTCGTTGATGCCTATATCAATAAGATCTGGAATCGTACAACGCAGGATGAGCACCTTTGGGAGCTAATTTCCATGCGATACTGAACTTAGGTCATTTGCGGCACTTGCTAGTTCAATTCAAATACGACGAATTTGGTGATCAAGCTGATGCCTCAAAGCACAATGCTCTAGAGGAAGGATAAAGGTTCATTTTCACTCACCCACACAAATCTATGTAGTTGTAGGTGAAAATGACCTAGGGTTTTCTAATTTCTATTATTTGTTTTTTAACTTTCTTCGAGGAGTGAAGCAAGAATACCACAAGCATCAATTTGATGGTGTGCATTTGATGAATTGTGTGTTGTTGATTTTTTTTATTATAGTTTACTTTGTGTGTTCATTTTCGATTTGAGCTACTAAATTAATGGTGACAACATTGTCCAATTTGGCTAAACATATTGTTGACAACTATTAATGCATTTACTTTTTATATCAATATATTGCTGAAAATGATTCATTAATCTATCTTATGAAATTATATATTGACAAGTAATTCCTTGAGATCGAATGAATTACTATAAGCAATTTCATGATAGATCGAATGATGAAATACCAAATTTTGACAATATATATTGTGTTCAGAATATACCATTGCGGCGTTGCTAACATGAATTTGAATGATGATATACCAAATTTTGACAATATACAACAATTGTTGACATTTAATAAATTGTTGGTGGTTTTTGTTGTGGAATTATATCTCAAGAAAAGGGGAAAGGTTTGTTTTAACATCTCACTTGCTGACATCTCACTCGATGATAAAATTATGCATATGTTTTGGATTATAGTAAGAGAGGGGCATTTTGATTATCAAAGCATAGAGTGGACTATTTGGCTAATTGGGATATATATATATATATATATATATATATATATATATATATATATATATATATATATATATATAGGATATATCCTGTGTAAGCAAGCCTTACTGTGTAATTTGTGAGTAAATCTGGAGCGTCGGATTAAGAAGATCAAACGGATGAGATTAAAAGTAACTTGTGAACAGTGACATTATTCGTAGGTACCAAGTGATTATTCGTATGTACATACATATGAATAATCCTTTGTTGCATACAAATAATTACATTTGTTCATACATACGAATAATTACATTATTATATACGAATAAACGCTTGGTATCTACGAATAATTTCTCTGCTCACAAATTACACCGTAAGGGTTGCTTACACGGGATCCAACCTATATATATATATATATATATATATATATATATATATATATATATATATATATATATATATATATATATATATATATATATATATATATATATATATATATATATAGGGAAAGGTTCTAATGAAACGGATAATACGGTGTAACGGTGAAACGAATGAATATTGGGTCATATTCATATGAATATTATGTTATATGAATATATAAATATGAATATTATGTTGTGTGAATATGAAGATGATTTAAATATGGGTATATGAATATGTTATTATTTATATTCAAATAATATAAAGTGAATAACACCATATTCATATCCACATACCACAATATTCACATATTCATATCCACATAATGCCATATTCATATTAATATAACACAATATTCATTCGTTTCACCGTTTCACCGTATTCTTTGTTTCATTGGAACTCTTGCCTTTTCTCATTAACCTAAACGGTATATATAGATTACATAATGACTTAGGGCTCAAGCTAATTAATATACAATTACACAAATAACCCTAGGATTTAGTCTAATATAGAGTGATGGAATTTCAGCCAATTAGGTCTCATAGAATAGTATCTTAGAATTTCGAATCCATATCTAAGAGCCACGCAACAAGCTAATTAATTACATGTGTGTTGAACTATTTAGCTAATGGGATAGAAATTGTAGACTTATTGTACGAGCACATTTGAATTGCCTAAACCTAAATATTTAAGAGCCACACAAAAAAAAACTTTTTAATTACCTTTTCCTTATTTATAAAACAGTGTTGAATTCGTTATTATATATTTTTTTATATAATATGATCGGAATTCACATTTTAATCCAAATGGTAATCAAGGAATCCACGTACCTAGGGATATCCATATCTGAGGTCTCTACTTTTGTTCCTCAGGGATACCCTACATTGCATCTACTAACTGTGAGAAAAGATGACTCACATTGTTTCGATTCCAACATCGTTCGTCTTTGCTAGTTTCGGTCTTCATTCTCTAGTTTGTTCGTGATCTAATTGTCTTTATTGATTTGTCCTGTATTTTTCAATTTTTTTCATAACGGTTTGTCTGTTGTCGAGCTTTTTAGCCTTTCGATCGACCCACTGGGCTTGTCCGGTGCGTTGAATTATTTCCGGTTTAAAAAAAAGAATCCATGTTCCCCTTCGTATATTAATGGTAACATTTGCCCGCAAGTAACTCATCTTGTTCTCCTCGCGACGAAGGTATGTCTTCAAATCTCTTCGTGGGTTGGGCAAAATCCTTAAGGCAAATCAAAGGGTATATCCGTCTGCATAACCATGGCACAGGTCAGGCCACGTGGTCTCGCGCCACTTGTCTTAGGTAAGCTCGTGGTGGCCGCAGATCGCCCCTTTCGGTCTCGCATGGGTCCCAACAAAGCAGGACTCTTTAGGGCGATTTCGTCAAATGTGGGACAACCCCATATTCCAACATATAGTCTAAGGCTCTAAGTACGTTCACATGCGATACTTCTACAAATTGAGTCATCCTACAATTACTTGTGTAGATGGACTTGAGGTTGTAAAGAAAAAAAATGTCGCCTAAGAGAATGTAAATACGCAAGTCTTAACTTACTTTTCTTATGCATGTTACATCAGTTTAAGAGCCTCATTCTAACTTTAAAATTATTCATCATCATTGTAAGCAAGAGTCTAGACCCTTAAATAACTTTTTATTATTTTTCCTTTTTTTTATTTACTCAATTCTTTTAATAATAATAAAAAAATATTAAGTACATTTATAATAACATATCATAAAAATATTAATGTTTTAAAAAATATGGGTATTATTCGACCAGATGAATTTTTTTTACAAACATATGAAAGAGGGATGTTTATGTCTAGATAAAATTAAATTAAATTTAAAAATAATTTTTGTACAATAATTAAAAACAACCGAAAATCATTTAAAAGCAAATAAAATACTCCGTATAGGTTTTGCCACATGGCAGCCAGATTTATGTGTTGTTGACTTTTTAAAATATTGTGATGGATTAAAAGGTGTAGTGAGTATTAGAAAATAATTAAATTTATGAAAAAATTAGTAGAATGATAATTATATTTTTAAAAAATAAAATATTTTATTAAAACTTGTGCAAATGGCTAAGCATGACAATGTATTTTAGAACGGCCCCTGATAATCGCACCAAAAAAAAATTGGGCACCTAAAATTTTATGTAAGTCTATCCCTGCATTCGATAGGCAAAATATTTTTTAATTTAAAAAAAGTTGTAAAGCCGTAGAATTTTACATACTGCATAATCATTGCAGGCATGTCGGGTCCAGGACCCGACAGAAAAAACTTTTGAAAAAAATAAAATACACTGTTGGGTCGTAGGCCCGATGGTGTTAAGTTTTTTTTAAATAAAAATTTTTTCACTTAAAAGATTTTTTTTAAAAATAACTCTATTAAATAAAAAATTTTATTTCTCTTTTTTTTTCGCTTAAAAGAATTTTTTTTAAAATAAAACTGTCGGGCCATAAGCCTGATAGGTATGGAAAAAAGTTTTTTTTTGGGTGCCCATAGTATTTTTTTGGGTGGAATTAGGGAAACCATTTTGGAACTAAGAGAGTACCTAACTAACTAGGAACCTACCCTAACATGCAATTATCAAACAATATAGGTTGCTGTTATAAGCACCGAGATCTGGTGCTATATGCACTCGGATAGAACAGATTTACAATTGTTTGTTCTATAATTTGATACGTGCCTAGTAACCATTATGAAAGTTATTAAACAAAAGCAGATCATAAATCCATTCGATTTTGAAAAATAATACAAATGGATCAATGATCCATTCATGTTAAAATTCTAAAACCAAAATAAAGATGAAACCTTTTTTTTTTAAATGAACAACGTACTGATTATAGATTCGTCCATGTATATATACGTATTTTTTCAAAAAAAATTCAACTTGATTTTTTCAAAAAAAATATAATATGTGAATGGATCATAAATCCGTTATCCATATTGAATGGATCAATAATCCGTTCGTCACTTTTTTTTTTATGTCAGACATTTATTGATGGACAAGTGTCATCGTGTAGTTCAAACGGATTATGAATCTCATAGGAGTGCATATAACACATGTGCTCGGTACATATAGCACATGTCCTCGCTACATATAGGCTACATAAAGGCTATATGAATATAGCCTTTTCGACAATATACAATGACATCCACGTAGAAAACGTACTCTCACAAATACCACGCACCCTAAACTTTTGAGCCTTGATCTTCTAATTAAACAAAATTGAAAAATTACCATTATGTAAATTTATAATTGGTATATTACCTTGTTAGTTTAACTAATAAAGTAAAAATTTAGCATTTCTTTCATTTGGACGAAAAATTATCTTTTATTTGGTCACGGTAAGAAAAAAGTATACGGAGTAAATCCTACAAGTAGGGTGGGTGCGCCACATGAATTATATGCTAATTCAACTCGTCTCAATCTTTTGGTGCAAACTAGTTAATTTTATTCATTTAAAGTTATATCAAATACTCTATCTTTTAATTAAAACTATTTTACTATTCATACACGTTTTTTAGAATGATAAAAACTATATAAAATATTAATTTTTTTATATTTATTTTTATAAATTCATACTTAATATGATATTATTAAAAAAAGTAGATTAAAAAAGTTAATATTTTATATAGTTTTTAACACCTCAAAAAACGTACGTGAATAGTAAAACATCAAGTTTTAATTAACGGAGGGAGTATTACTATTATTGTTTGGTCCACAAGAATCAAATATCTTGAACTTTAGGGCATCAATAGTGTGTTTAATTGAAGTAGTGCTCGAGTTAGAAATTTTGCCCCTATGATAGAAAAGGTGTTTTGGTTCCATTCTTAGTCAAGGCCAATATAGTTTTATATCTCATTGGGCTCTTTTTATAGTGCTTGAGTTAGAACTTTTCCCCCTATGATAAATAGATACGGGAAGAGTGGATCTCCTTATATAAGACCCTTTCTTTGGGGGAGGGGAGTTGAGGAATAAACAACGGTGACACATTCCTCTTGATCCAATATACAAAGGTTGAATCAAACCCAAACCGGTCAGACATCTAGATCAAGAAATATTAATCAATCTTGTCATATGTTTTTCATATCAAGTTTACTGTCATCCAATCCTTCGTTCCACCCTTTATGCAAAAGGATTAAAAATCCTCATAGGCGATGAGAACTTTGTCTTGGATCAAACGGTTTGTAAAAAAATGCACCTTAGAGTGGATGAATCAATTTAGGAATTACCTATTTCTTTCGATTAGTTAACGTATTTACAATAATTATGTAAATGGTCAAGTATATGCTGATAGCTAGGTATGATTAAGTTATTTGATGATCTTCCCACTGGAGAAAGTCTTAACCGCATTGATTATAGACTTATAGAGTTAGATAATAACTATCAATCACAACTCAGTATATATAGTGATTGTGGGGCTACATTTCATACTAAAATGTTCGAAGTTCGAATCATCTTGTAAATATGGCGTTGCCTCGGAGTAGGAGTGTCTCCCTTTAAATAAATCATACAATACCTAACTAATTGATCTAGATATAGAACGATTGAACCTAATCGTGTTAGCACTATATATTTTATAGATAGAGTTGTACATATTTACGATTGTACCCTCAGAGTTTTCACCCAATGATAAGGAGTAGGCTCCTCTGAGATCCTTCAAGGACTCAGTTATCTAAACACTTACATGGTATCACAGCCTTTTGTGAAACCCTAAAATTTTTTTTCCGTTTCACAAATTCAATCGATCTAGCCGCCGCCGCCGCTCCACATCCGCTGCCCTACACAGCCGCCGCCGCCACATCCCCTGCCGCCGCCGCCGCCAAACCCTAGAGCCGCCGCCGCTCCAAGAGCCGCCGCCGCTCTACACCCGCTGCCCCACACAGTCCTGCCGCTGCCGCCGCATTCCCTGCCGCCGCCGCCGCCTCTTTTGTTGCCGCCGCCGCTACCTACCTTTCTTTCCCGATGGCTGACGTTGTCAACCCCCCACCCCCACCGCAGCCACAAAACCTTTACCCACGAAACCTACCAACAAACCAGCCCAGGCCGACCAACCAACGCGGAGGCCATGACCAAGGGAGGAATACCCGTCGGGGCCACAGCGGCGGACACAGCAACATGCCGCGGCCGCAGCATCATGCCACAGTCCGCCACAGCCCCCGCCGCCCTACCCGCAGCATCAGTCGTATGTCCCCCCGCCGCCCTCCCCCTATCCGACGTGGGCGGGCTACCCACCGCCGTCGATACTCTCCGCCGCTTTCTCCACCATGGGACTTCAGCAGCCGGACAACAACTGATATATGGATACCGGGGCCTCCTCTCACATGACGAACGCGCTAGATAACCTACAAACTGTTTTTAATTCTAGCACTCTACCATCCATCTATGTCGGAAATTGCGCCCCACTATCCATTATCGGTTCAGGTCAAGCAACCCTCCCCACTGGCCCACCCCTCCGCCTTAACAACGTCCTACTTGCCCCTGACATAGTCAAAAACCTCATATCTGTTCGTCAATTTACCATTGATAATCACGTGGCTGTCCAATTTGACCCTTTTGGTTTCCTTGTGAGGGATCTTCGCACGGGGACCCCAATCATGCGGTGCAATAGTTCCGGCGACCTTTATCCACTCGCCCCAGCGGACAATTCCGCCCCTGCCGCCCCCACCGCCCTAGTCACCGCATGATTAGGATGACATCTTGCAAGCCCGCTACCACTCCTGTCGACTGCAAGTCCAAGCTCGATGATGCCTCCAGTCCCAAGGTTGATGACCCTACCGCATATCGCAGTCTGGCAGGTGCCCTCCAGTATCTGACGTTCACTAGGCCAGACATTGCTTTTGCCGTCCAGCAGGTTTGCTTATACATGCATGATCCCCGTGAGCATCATCTACAGGCACTCAAGCGGATCATCCGGTACATCAAGGGCACCAGTGACCTGGGATTGCACCTATGTCGCGGCCGCTTCGACACTCTCACAGCCTACTCAGACGCTGACTGGGCGGGTTGTCCGGAAACCCGCCGTTCCACCTCTGGCTTCGCCGTCTACCTTGGTGACAATCTGGTATCGTGGTCCTCCAAGCGTCAGGCAACCATATCTCGCTCCAGTGCTGAGGCTGAGTATAGAGGTGTCGCCAACGCCGTGGCGGAAACATGCTGGCTACGCAACCTCCTCTGCGAGCTTCGCGTTCCACTTCGTGCCTCTACATTGGTCTACTGCGACAATGTCTCCGCAGTTTACCTCGCATCGAACCCGGTTCAGCACCAGCGGACCAAGCACATCGAGATTGATATACATTTCGTCAGAGAGAAGGTCGCTCTAGGCCAGGTTCGAGTGTTACATGTCCCTTCTGCCTATCAGTATGTGGACATCTTCACAAAAGGATTACCTACTCCTCTTTTTACTTCTTTTCGTTCCAGTCTTGCTATTCGCTCACCTCTAGCTGCGACTGAGGGAGGATGTTAGCACTATATATTTTATAGATAGAGTTGTACATATTTACGATTGTACCCTCGGAGTTTTCACCCAATGATATATATATACAGGAGTAGGCTCCTCTGAGATCCTTCAAGGACTCAGTTATCTAAACACTTACAAATCGAACCGAACTAAGATTTAAAAAAAAAGAGGTGGATAATAACTTTATGTCTAACTTTTTTAGGAAAGATATTTTCTTATATATTTTTTTAAAAAATCAACTGATATAGCATCATCTCAAATTTTAATTATTTTTATAATAGGAAGGGAAAAAATATCCCAATTTTTTTTTATACCCACAGAGAAATTCCCAACTCCATTATTAGCCCAACAATAATTTATAAGCTACAGTATCTCCTAAGATACCCAACATACAACAGTCGTTATTGTTATTTGGCCCACACCATTAACAGTCCTCTCCTCACGCGACGAGGCTCCCACTTGACGTTATGTAACTTAAATCTTAGGGGATTGTTAATATACCGATCATTGGATACATCGTTAATAACAGGGTCCATCTATATTAATTTTTTTTTAAAAAGTAAGTTACAGACCTATTAGCGGTGTATTAAGTAAAAATTACCGGTTTATTTAGTTTTCTCGTAAATCTAATACTCTATCCGTTTAAAAATAAATGTCATTTAATTTTTCAAAACGGTTTTTAAGGAGCTAAAAATTTTACTCCCTCCGTAACGAAATAATTGGCCTTTTGACCACTTTTTCATGTAACAAAATATTTGTCCTTTTGAACAATATTAATGACAAAAATTTCTAATTTTACCAATTCATCTCATTAATTATATTTGATTTCCAATATACTCTATTAATACTCCAACTTCCCATACTATTCTTTTTTTTTCATTGGTCCATTTTTTTTTTCACATTATTTATTTGCTACTCCCTCCGTTCGGCAAAACTTGACGTTTTACTATTTACGCACGCTTTTTTAGGAGCTAAAAACTATATAAAATATCTAGTTTTTTTAATAATTTTTTTAACAATTTTGTAGTTATTATTAATAAGTACAAACTTGTTAAAATTTTTTTAAAAAAAATAAATATTTTATATAGTTTTTATCATTCTAAAAAAGCGTGCGTAAATAGTAAACGATAAGTTTTGCCGAACGGAGGGAGTAAAATTTTAACTATTCTTCTTTCTATTTTTAGCTTTCTTAAAAAGTGTGAAATTGACCAAAAGATCAATTATTCTGTTACGAAGGGAGTATAAAACATTAACTTTTTTAAAAATAATTTTAAACTTATAACTAATGAATACTCCGTATAAAATTATATAAAAAATTTAATTTTAACTCCTTACAAATTTATCGAAAATATAAATGACACTTATTTTTGAACGGAGAGAGAGTACGTTATTATTTAATCAAAAGTACTCTTTATGATAATGATCAATAATTCAATTCCCTTTAATTTAGGTTGCATTAAAAAAAATCTGGTTAATTGAAGTAGTTGGGATGAGTTGGGCAGCATGGACCCCACTTACCATAATACTGTACTCCGTAATAAATCAAAACTTTATTTAAACGTAAAATAGTACCAATAATTAAGCCATTTAAAATTATAATTAATTAAAATAATGGTGGGTTTCCACATTGGGTTATGGTTGGGTTTGTGAGTGTCGGCAACAGGGTACGAGGTTCTTTTTTTCTCTCTGGTGAAACGTCGGACGTGGCCATGCCCTCCTCCATTCATTAAACCTTGTTTTTTCCATTTTTATATTGTTTATTTAATGTAGAAATATTTTTTTTATTTTTATTTTTGTCAAACCCATTTTGGAAGACAAGTCTCTGCTTTTCAAGGAAATGATTATTTGCAACTTGCCAAGTCATGATCACCACTTTT
The DNA here is from genome assembly GCA_963922045.1 of Persicaria maculosa. Taxonomy (NCBI): domain Eukaryota; kingdom Viridiplantae; phylum Streptophyta; class Magnoliopsida; order Caryophyllales; family Polygonaceae; genus Persicaria; species Persicaria maculosa. The sequence goes on from OY998270.1 coordinate 51,879,699, forward strand.
AGTTTAATTTTATTTAACCATTGGGGTTTTCTAACTTTGCATTGAAAACCCAAGAATGACCAAAAAAAATCTTAGTTTTAATACTCAATACTGTAGTATATTACTCCCTCTGTTCGGCAAAATTTGTCATTTTAGCTTTTTTTACAAATTTTAAGGCAATTAACAAATGTACTAATTTACCCTTAATTATTACCCTCATTTTTTACTTTATCGAAAACTACAACTAACAAACCATCAATCATATCAAGGACCTTTTTTTATGTAGGGCAAAATACCAATAATGACAAGTTTTTTTGAACAAAAATAACACCCTAAAATGACAAGTTTTGCCGAACGGAGGGAGTATTACTCATAAATACGTATGGGGCGAGGTAGAAAATGACTGAAATTATAAATAAGTTAAAATTGAAAAATTGTGTAAAATAAAGGTTGAAAGATTATGAAATAATATAAACGCCATATGAGACGAAAAAGAGTTTATTTGTGAGTGGAGTTTATTTGGTTGTTATTAGGGGTATTATGGTAATTTCAAACCAAATAAACAAAATAAACACCAAAAAACTTGTTTCTTTAGCTTTTTTTTTTAACTCCCTTTTAAACTATAAACTAGGTAAAATGAGCACCCATACACAACTTAAATATAAACTACTTAATTCTACTACTATTTTAGCTGTTTAAATGTGAAGCCATACACAATAATATAACCTCCGAATGAGGTGTAAAAGAGTTTATTTGTAAAAAAGTGTTGTTTATTTGGTTATTATTAGGGGCATTGTGGTAATTTCAAACTAAATAAACTAAAAATACCAAAAAAAGCTATCACAAATAGTTTTTTAAACACAAATTTTAATTAAAAAAAACCCTATTAAACAAGCTCCATGCAATCTTCTCTCATACGGTCATGCCTAGTTTAGACAAGCTCCATGAAAAGATAATTACCGAACTCTGTTGTGATCGGCATAACTAGTTTAGAACTAATCAAAGTCTATTGTTGCCCCCACATTTCTTGAGAAATAAATTGAGCTTTTAGCATAGCTCACCCTCTCTCTCAAAACCTCGTAGAAACGCTCCAAGAAGGCCTTGACCATCCTCGATCCCCTGTTCAATAGTGGCCTCCCCGAATAGCACAAGGTCGTAGGCGAAAAATAAGTCTGAAAGTTGTACTCCACCAATTGTAATCGGTTTCCAACTACCATTAGTCACTGCATCTTGGATAATGTTTGAAAGAAATTCCATACATATGACGAAGAGATAGGGTGATAATAGGTCCCCTTATCGGATGCCGCGAGAGGGCCTGAACGACCCCGCTTTCTCCCCGTTCCATAATACTTCCATCTTCCTTTGAGTCTGGGACTGCATGATCAGGCTCACCAATTTGAGAGGCAGTTGCGCTCTCATCATCATCCTATAAAGGAAGCTCTAACTGATTCAATCATAGACCTTCTCTAAATCTTCTTTAATTATCATCCATTTCCTTCTTCTTCTATCTGCCCTGGAGTGTAGCACTTCTTGGACTACCACCACGTTATCTATGATTTGTCATCCTGAGATAAAACTATTGTGTGTCAGGGATATCAAACTCGGCAAAGCTGGCTTCAATCATTAAACAATCATCTTAGTGGCAATTTTAAAGATGACGTTCAAGAGGGATATTGGCCGGAACTGATGCGACCTTGTGGGAGTTAGGACCTTCGGGATCAAAACCATGAGCGCGTCTCCCGCGTGCGGAGGAAGCACCCCTTCATTGAGCAACCGTATGTAGCACAGTCATTGTAACTTATGGCCCAACCACACTCCAGTTCTTTTGGTAAAAGATCGTAGGGAAGCCATCCAAACCCGGCGCCTTGTAAGGCCCCATTTCTTTGAAAGCTTCCCAAACCTCTGAGTTCCGAAATGGTGTCGCCAGCCTGTCAATTTGGCTTCCAATGAGATCAGGGAAAGAGTGTAGGCTCTGCACTTGAGGGTGATTAAGAGTATTGAGTTCCATCGTATACAGTGTGCTAAAGAACTCTACTACTAAGCTTTCAACCTCCTTTTTTATCCTCAATCCACTCACCAACATTATCTTGTAAGCGCGTGATTCTATTAGCTCGATGTCGTGCAAAAGTAGATAAATGGTAGAACCATGTGTTTCCATCCCCCTCTAAGGGGAAGTTGAAACGAGCCTTTTGGAACCAAAGGTGTTGTTCCTACAGAAGCACCTCCTTCAATTCAAGGCACACGTTTTCTTCGAGCTGGATGTAGTGCGTAGTTACCCTCTCCGCCAATTTTTCCCTAGTCCCTTCAATTCTGATAGACAACCTTCTTTTCTTCTTGAAAATGTTTCTGAAGATGTTCTTTTTCCACTCCTTCAAGTCCCTATCAACTCCCTCAATGCCTCAAAGGAATCACCCGTCTTTGACCAACGAGTAGAGAGGAATTCAGTGAAGTTATCACGGAGAAGCCAGGTCGATAGAAATCTGAAAGGTCTATTTGTTGGGTGCGTTTTAGTTGTAGGCTCCATTCGGATCAAAATTGGTGCATGGTCCAAATGAGATGCCACAAGGTGTTGAATCGAAGCCTCTGGGAATTGAAGGTTCCCATTCGAATAGCATAGAGCGCGATCAAAGAGACCACTGTCACTTCCGATGACCGGTAGAACACCCAAATTCCTTCAGAAAAACCAACAACCTCTTCCCGTAAGCACTCGTCAAACCTAATTCTCCTACAAACCCTGTCCGCAGCTTCCCCACTAATCAGTGGCGCGCACTAGGATCAGGGCCTGAGGGTCATGAGCATTAATAATCTCATGCATCGATTCCAGGAAAGCATTTCTTCCAGCACCATTCGTGTTCCACACAAGAATACGTAAACTATTCATGGACAAAACTGTTTGTTGGAGGGTCCGAAAGACAGTTCTGCTTGACATTTGCATAGCATCTACGAAGGCATTAACTGCATCATCCAAATGAGCAATCGCTTCATTGAGGATTTGGGGCAAAACCCATCAACGTACGTTATGGAGTCGGCTTCTTCGGGGAAAATATTGTAACAGGAGAATTGATGTGGATGTGTTTGAAAGGAGAACAAATGCTTCTATTATATGGAAGGGTATCCTGAATGGAGCAAAGGTACTGGCATCGGGTGGATATTGGTAATGGAAACTCGACTCTTTTTTGGCTACATACTTGGCTGGAGAAAACTCTGTTGGTAGACTGCGTGGTTCAAGAGGTGCTAGAGGAGTGGGTTGGAGTTACTGTGGCCTAGGTTTGGGAAGGAGGGTACTGGAAGTGGGAGTCCATAACACCATACCTCCCGGGGAGGTTGTACTCAAGTTGCAATTTATAAAGGTGACATCAAGGACGGAAGCAAGGGACCGCCTAGTGTGGGGACACTCGTAGAATGGAAAGTTCTCTACGGCTTCAGCGCTTCAAATTATTAGGAAGGATCAAAGCCTTGTTACCTTGCCAGTTTGGAAGCATATTTGGAAGCTCCCGGTACAACAACGGGGTAGATCCTTCACTTAAATTGCAACCCACAATGCAATGCTCTGCAACTCTAACCGACATCGGTGTCACCTCTCAAACAATGCCAACTGCCCACGATACAATTCAGAGGAGACGAGCCTGCACCTGCTCCCTGATTGCAATGAAATTCGGCGTGTGTGGGAGCAGTTGGGTGTGGACAACCTCTCACCGACATTCTACCCTACAATGGATATCCGAGAGTGGGTGTTGAGAAATATCTAGGGGGTAGGTGGAGCTCATTTTTTTTCACCATGCTCTGGATTACATGGAAAATCAGGAATGAGTTGGCCTTCCAGGGAGCGGATAAGCGGGTAGGACTATCATGCAGAGTATGGAGACAAGTCTCGACCTACCTACATGTGCAGAACAAAGGGAAAGGGCTGCTGTATACGCACATCAAAGCATAATCTCACCCACGGTGTGGTCGCCTCCAGATTCGGGGTGGATTAAGCTTACTACGGATGGGGTGTCCAAAGGAAACCTGGGGCTAGCCAGAGGGGGTGGATTGTTCCGAGACTCAGATGGTTCCCTTCAATTGCTAATAAAAAAATGTTTGACTTATTTACACACATTTTATGGAGCTAAATAAGTATTAAATTATAAATTTTTTAATAAAAACTCAATATTTTATAATGCATCCGACTATAACTATAAGATATTTGACTTTCGTATACGTATTTTAAGGATTAATGTTTTTATTTTTTATTTTTTTACAATTTAACCGTTGTTATTAATAAGTGTTCAATTATAAGAAAAATTAATTAAAAAATTAACATTTTATATAGTTTTAAACTATTTAAAATACATATGTGAAAGTCAAATGTCTTATAATTCTGATAAGAGAAAAGTATATTTTTAGGCTATTAAAATAAACAGAGATAATTAATATAATTAGAAATTTAGCAATACTAGCTATGTCACGTACGTAATATCATTAATAAATAAATAAAAGGGGCCAATACTTGAGTTTGTAGGAGATTAAGATGCCCAAGCAACCTAATATATTAAATAAATGCAAATCACTATAATAGAGTAGATATACAACATATTTAGCATTCGAATACTCTACTCCAAAATCCTATCTTCAAACCCTATATCGTCAAATTATTTTACCACCAAATTAATATTTTAAAAAATATTTATCTTATGAATGGTCATTATAACATGTTTAAAAAAATTCTCGAAAATTCACCTTGTAATTAACGAAAAACTATATCATGAAATAACATATTTTTACATCTTTTTAATTATTAATTTTTTTATAATATGAATTTTGAGATTTTTTTTCAAACATACTATAATGATCATTTAAAACTAAATATATAATTTTAATATTAATTGAGTGATAAAATAATTTTGGGTTAGGATTTGAAACCGATAACATAATTGCATAGGGGTGACATTTTTTTATTAAATAGTAATAAAATATAAGTGATGAGGTGTATGTGAATGACGTAAAGGATGACGAAAAATACTCGATAAAATTATTATTTTAAAAAAAAATTGTCCATCATCGACCCAATTTGCTGATTTTTAATTTAAGAATATATCGAAAGATAATAATTTAATTTGTTCAAAGTTCGAACAGATCAAGGTTACTTCTGATATATTCCATGAAACATTAAACAGGTCAAAAATAATATAAAAATAGAGGTTGAAGATCATGTGATACCAATAACGCCATGTTTCCTTTCCTAGTTGCTTTATCAGGAAATGATCGTATACGAAAAGTTATTTTTATGATTAAAAAATAATATATTTTGTATGATTACTAGATTTGAGTTGATGATACAGATGAGAGAATAGTGTTAATTTAAGTAAGTATGGTTATGAGCAAGGATATTCCGTATATTAAAATCACAAGTAGTTTATAATTTATATTATTAAATTTTTTAAAATTAGCATCAAGGTAAGATAAAAAAATAGGTCAAATTAAGGTATGCACATGGTTCGATTTGAATAAGGTAAATTTCGATAGGTCAAATTAAGGTAAATTTCGATTGGGTATTGCAAGATTAGGATCTACTCACTCAATTCGGTAGAATGTAGTCCATCGGTTAATTAAAATATGTTATTTTATAAATTTAAACATTTTTTTAAGAAAATGAATAAAAATCTATTTATATCCCTAATTATTATTTTATTTTTAACTTTATTGAAAATTATAACTAACACCTCCTTAATCATTACAAGAACAATTTCATAAAAAAAATCATTAAGAAAACAATTTCAAAAAAATGAAGCTTTGATATTTTAGCCTATAATAAATCTTCTACGGAACAATATTTTCTTTGATCATCATTAATACTTTTGTTTTTTCTGATTAAGTGTGGAGATTAATACTTGAACGTGTATATGTTTTAAAAAAAAAAACAAAAAAAAATCCTAGAGTTTTCTAGGGTAAATTATGGAAAACCTCCCATTAAATATCAAGTTTTTCACTTACAACCCATTAAATTAAAAATTATATAAAACCCCTCATTAAATATAATTTATTAGTGATAAAATTATGTCAAGTTTTTTTTTAAATATTATAAATGACTAGGATACCATTTTTTGAGGGATTGAACATCCGCATTTGTACATCGTAGATGCATATTTACTAAAATTTTGCAAATTTAATGTCTTATTGGTGCATGAATTATGACAGTAGGATAAACAAATACTTTTTGTTTTCGGTTAATTACAAGTTTGAGTCATTTCAATGGCTATAAAAAGAAATGTTGATTAAAAATAGGGGTAAATTAGTCATTTTTATTAATTTTTTGATAGATGTTTTTGTTTGAGTAGTGATTTGTTAACAAATCATATTTAACGGGTAGTTTTGTGTAATTTCAAATTAGTGAATGGTTTTCTGTAATGTACCCTTAATGTGTGACTGAGCATCCTTAATGCAGGCAGCTTTTTGGCATGGATGGTTTCTGTTTTGGGGTAAACAATGAAAGAGGTTACAGTAATCGAAGTTTAGCCTTAAAAGGCAAGTCAAACGAGCTGCACTTCATTTAATTTAGCCTTTAATTGGCAAGAAAATAGCAATCTCTATTGTATTTTCATCCAATAAAAGCACATCTCATTTATTAAATTTTCTAGGATTTTTTTTAAAATTAAGGGAATAATTTATAATTTCAGACAACACTAGTATTTGAGAAATCGAGAGGCCGAAGAAAAACGACCGACGAAGTAACCTTCATGATACAAAATAGGCCGAAGAAAAACAGCCTACGGAATAACCGTCATGATACAAAATATAAGTGATCTCATAAATGTAAGATGGTTTGGGTTTCGGATTGAATCATGTTTTGATAGGATACCATTATATTTCAATACATGCCCTTTAATTAATTAAAGCATAAAGTTCTATATAGTATTTTTTAAAAATAATATCCATGTTAGACATTATTATTCTTATGTGTCTTTGAAAATATGATAAAAAAAATTGTTTTAAATATATACTATATTACAACTAACCGGTGCAATTCTAATACATAGAAAATTTTGAAACATTTTTTTTCATAAATTTTCTTAGACATGTAAAAATAATGATGTATAACATATAGTTTCTCAAAAATCAATTTATGATATACAGTAATTAATTAAAGGGCACATTAGATCCTGACTGATTATATTATGCTAAAATAAAATACAACTATAGGTTGTTTTAATTATTCAAATGGATCTGATATCATACCTTAGGATTCTCATTGCCTTGCTTTCTTGATTACATGCCAATAAATAAAGAGGAAACATGTGGGACTTGAACACTCTACTGTACAACTTTCAATTTCATATCTTTATATCCTATTATAAAATCCATTGATCTAGCCTTTTTTCACTCTAGTTTTTACTTTTAGATTAGATATTTGAGGTAGAAACAACAGGATAAATATTTGGTATAAGCAATGTAATTAAAAATTATATATAAAAAAAGGGGCCACATATTAAGACTTCTATGTTTTCTTTTATAAAACAAACCATGAAAGATACCACAAAAGTCACAATGAAGCCTAACAAAAACCAGAAATCTTGCCCCAGTAAGGGGTGGTAAGGAGATCTTGGTTCGATCCCTACTCCGCCCCTTTTCTTGGGTGAAAATTCAAGGTTCGATCTTGGTTGGCACAACGTGCTTGGGGTCGTCATAAAAAGCAAAAACAGAAATATTCCCTAAAATACAAACATGATATATAAAGTTGAAAGCCATACAAGTAGCATGAACGCAGTTACAGATATTACACATCTAAGTTCCAAAACTAAATTTCCGAACATTTTGTGACGCAGCGAAAATAATCGAAAGACTTACATTGGTATACTGGTGTCTTCTGGGACCTCAGAGTGAGTATAAATGAATTTGTTGGAAATAATGATATCATTGTGACCTGCGAAATTTAAAGAGCAAGTGATCTTGTTTAGGTAGAGGGAGACAAGAGAGCTCTTAAGAACTTCAAAGTTTGTTTCACGGATTTGGAGAACTGCAAAGCGAAATAGTATGTTTATTCGTCATAGATCAAAGATCAGGAGCCCATAACCTCGACTTATGAAGGTAGCATAGTACAATACTTACCGGTGTATGAGATGCTTGAGAACATATTTTGCGGAAATTGGAGTACAAGCAAATAGTCATGAATGAGTTATGTGGTTATTCAAGCCAGGATAAACCAACCTTGACAATGTATTGCATTTATTTGCGGCCCTGAAAGTGCTATACCATCGTTGTTGAGCAATGAAATCCCTGATGTGGTTATCTCATATGGAAACTGCAGAGGTGGGGATATAGGAGATTTTGCAATCTTGATGAATCTTTCACCTGCAAGGAAGAGATTAATGAGAGAAATTGTGAGCGTAATGCAACAAAAGGAAGGAAAATGCATGTCTTTTATTTGCCCAAGTGAGTTTCCTATTCCGACTTGAGTAAGCCAATCATGAATTCACAAAACTGCCTACTGAAGTTTAATCCATAAGAATTTGTCATGTTGTGATGTATCAGAATGTATTGACTAGAGTCTATGGGTATATTGCTTGTATTCGCAGAATGGTATGAACGATTGCAATTAGCGACACCTTCAAGAATGTTTTCATATAGTTCTACTTCCTCCTAGACATAACTTTTCAGTTTAAGATGGACATGCAGATATGCTTTACTTCTGAACCTGTTGCAAACACAATTTTTTTGGGGAGAAATTAGCTTAATCATTGAACTATATACTCAACCGTATGCTGGTTTTTTTCCCCTTCTATTTGTATGTCCATTCAGTACTCAAACTTTCAGGTCTTCTCAAGTGTGATGGAAAGAGATGCATAATCAATGTTTGCATAGTTAGCATGTCACATATAAGAACACACAAATGTCAAGTTATTACTTATTAGCAGTCAGAGCTCAAAAGCTTTTATCTAATCACCATGTATCTTCATAAAATAAACAAATATAGAGAACCAAAAGATTGAATGGACATAGATTGCCCTTGTCACCTCAGCATGCATCCTAAAATTTGTGATATATTTACCTGCCAGATAAAAGAGTATTTGAACTGTATTACACCTACCATGTCTATACATTCCATATTTGTAACATATCTCATGGAACTCATTCAAGAATATCATCACTATGCTTTCTCCCACAACTCTCATTCATATGCTTGAAAAGAAAAACGATCTTTACTTTTTTCCTAGAGTTGAAGATACACAATATGCAAAATTGGACATTCACATACATAAACAATCAGATACTGAGTGAACATATCCATATGCTAGCACAAATTTCCGCAGGTCAGGAGCATTCAAATGTGTTACACCACTTGCACCACACAGGAGGTTGAAAAAAGATGATTAGACTGATCAGTGCTAGCAAGAAAGGCATAGAAACTAGTAATTTCTGATTTAAGTTCTGTATGGGAAGTATAATTTTTCAGAGTAGTTGACATCAAATAAGAATAGCATGTCAAAGAAGCTCCAGGCATGGAAAATTAAAGGCCAACCTGATATTCCTTCAAGTACAAGACGTATGCTCACAGCATGAGCCCAATGAATTCCCAAGGCAGCAACGAGATGAGAATCTAGTCTTGTGGATTTCTTAGTTGTGTCACCCTTGCTTTGCACTAAGACCATAAATAGAATCAAATTTCAACTCAGGCATATTTACAATTGGCAAAAGTTTTGTTCCCATTTATCAAGTATTCAAGTTAATAAACAAGAAACAACAAAGGAAGTTAACAAACAAGTTTTGTTCCCATTTATCAAGTATTTATACATATTGTTTTTATGAACTTTCTTAAAGTTCATCCGGATATCATGATCATCATGATTTTTTATGTTCTTAACTTTTTCATTCTATCACGTGTCATCAAAGGAAATTACTTGTAAGCTAAGTTCAATGCTAAATTATTATTAGAAAGATATCTTCTATTTCCAGTTTCATGAACCAGGACTAAGATTTTGTCCTCCAAATGACCAATCAGGTAGTTAATACTTGATAAAAGAATGATGAGAAAATTCAATAACAAGAATGGCAATACCTTGAAAAGAAAATTGGGTAACTTCATCATGAATTTGAGATCTCACTTGGTTTGTGACCACAACAGGAATATGTGAAAATTCTGCCAATGATCTGTCAATCCAGAGAGGTGATTTCAAGTGAGAATGTCACCCTTTTGAATCTTCACAGAGAGATTGATATTTTATTTAGTAAGTCCTTTTTTACTTAATAAAAGAGATGTGCCATGCAAGAAAGTGCCGTCCAGGAGCACCCTGCTCATGTTCCCTGGACAAAAACATTGCAACCATGGTTATTTAACATCCAAGCCACCTGCAGCAGGAAAGATATCCACATACTCATGCATCTTGTTAGAACTTAGTTCTTGCCTTGCACCATATAATGCCAAAGAGTTTAAAAGTTCCTATATATTTCTTACACAATTGTCTTTTTCATATGATTTTCATAATCTCAGTCAATTTATCCCCCAAAAGCATCATTTCTGAAGGTGGAGAGTTAATTTTCAACTAGGAGATATGCATTAAAAACATTAGTTTGTTTGCTAAGAAATATGACAAAGTAGCCTCGAAGATGTTATTTTCGTTGTCTTCAATGAGTTCCAGTATAAAAGAAACAAATCATGAAAGCACTTTTAAAGTCAAAGGAATCAACCAATGCGGAAAACGGAGGTTAGATGTAGGTACCAAGATGATCCAAGCTTTCGCCAAGGGAAAACTCGAAATTATGGATTTAATGACAAGTTAATGCAAATTTAAGCTCACTTGTTCTAGCCTTTTTTACGTGTTTTGCAATTTGCAAAGATAGTTGGAGGGGGGGGGGGGTTGTATCTTGTTTGTCTCCTTCTCCCCTTTCTAGAAGAAAATACAAGTCTATAATGAGACCATGGATCCAATTCTTGTACTGCTACTCTCCTAATGTTTGGTGTTACTTTTGCAATGAAGGCAGGACTATTCATGCTATAGTTGAATCTGTATTTCAATACAGCTCAGTCTTATTGTGAAATACAGATTCAACTATAGAATGATGGATCAAATCGATTCATATCATAGCATGGAAGAAACAAAGAATCACAAAATAATGTCATACTCTGAAATTAGAACAGCCATGCTGTCAATGATCAGCAGCTTCACCTGATGCTTGACCAAAGATGCCTTTACTTGCTGCAAGCTGTTGAATTTGAACCAGTAAGGCAGAAAGTTACCATTTATTTTCTTTGTCAGTGTTAGACAAGAATGTTACTACAACTATTAGTCGTCCCTAGGTAAACATTTACTGCTGTAATTGTTTACTGTCAGCATTCATACTCTGTAGGAGAGTTCCAATTATTTAGAGTTTCTAGGAGTCTATTATATTCTCTCTCTCCCATCTGCTCTCTTTTAATATCAAATGGCTATTTGCCTGAGAATAATTTCAAGACTTTCATTCTCAAGCTCTCTCAATCAGTTAGCAGAAAAGTGGCACATAGAACACCAAAATTCTGCTGCAACTGTAATAGTTCCAGATTCATATTAGGGATTTGTTTGGCCAAACATTTCATTTGTGTTATGAGACATTCATATCAACACATTTCATTTTTTTATTTGAACCTTTTCCTTGCAGGTTGAGAAGGATAAATCAATGTGGATCAGCAGTGAGATGGACAGGGATAGGTGATCCATTGTTCTGCATACTTTTACACTGAAATATCAACCATAGATCACACAAAGCTAGAATTCATTGTGACCATACTAGCAAAGAATAAAATTTAATGCATCTCTTACAGCTCACAAAAGAAACAGCTAAACAAGATACTACCTTTCCGTAAATTCAGATAATGATGCAGGCCGCAAAACCATAATCCTACCTGCAATCTGCCATTAAAACAAGAACCTCAAGAATATTGCAGAATACCTCAGATTACACATTAGTTACTTTGTACCTCTTCTGCCATTCCTTCACGATGAAATAGTTCAGGAAAGCTTCTTGATCCCATTTCAATCAACCTTCAATACAAAAGTTCAGCAGGATTTGCAACCTCTTCAGATATATATCATTATAATAATCCAGTTTAGTTGGCATATGAATTGGTAATTCTTAAAAAGATTATTACAAGCCAAGACTACATTACATCCTGCCTTTTGATAATTTTTCTAAATATGTATTCAAGCATAACATCGCTTTAGTTTTTATAATCTCAATATATATTTACTTGAATCAATGATGTTACAGAACTCCATAAAGTTGTTACCTTCTTGAACTAAATTTGGATTCCAAATCCATGTAAATTATAAGACCATCTAAGCCTCCATAACTGGCAGGCAGTGAAGCCAACAAAGCAAGCTTCAGGCAAAACTGCAAAGACAAACAAATTAACCTTGTACCTGATAGGAATACATAATAACGTGGACGCTCATAAAAAAAAAGTGCCGCACTTTTAAGCATATACCAGCTTCTACTTTCTATCTTCTGGTATATAATTCCGATATGATCCAGCCTCTATTACAGGCAATCCAACCTTAACATTGTCTACATACTATCATGCTATTTGACTCAAAACATTGTACTCCACAAAGAAAAAAAAAAGGAAAAAAAGAGAGGACAAATACTATAAAGAGAATTCAAAATGCACAGCTAAAAGTCCTATCTTGTATAGGCTAAATCTTCTTTCCAATTCAAAGCCCCTACTTTCAACTTGAAAGTAGACCTTTTTCAGGTTGGAGCTTTTGGAACTGTCTTAGGATCCTTTTTCAGGTTGGAGCTTGCAGAAGCCAGTTCACGATCACGGGATAACAAACAAATGTCATTGATTCCCCATCCAGAAACATCCTTTCTTTTTAGCAAATCCAGCAACATCCTGCCATATCTCTAGTTGTACATGTATATTTTTGATGGGCAGGGAAACCATCATGAGATTGCAAGTCAGACATCGTAATCAAAGTAAACAAATCGACAGAAAAATCTCTAAAAGGGAAGAACCCTCTATCAGGAACTACCAAAACTGAGGCATTTCGTATAGCTATGGAAAATATACTGTTAAGGCTTGTTCCCACACCAAGCCAAATATAGTTTTTTGAAACTTTTTTACACCAAAGCTCAACAAACACTCCCTAATCCACGAGTACAGCTAATGAATGTCATAGACCAGATCCACAGCTCTCATTCCCAAATCTATCAACTTAATCTATTCTCCCTTGTGTGGTCATAATAACACTCCAAATCACTCACTTCCTTTTTTATTGTTCTTCCAAGTGCTTATAAGACAGAAATAAAGGTGCTAATGCCAATATCTACACTCCTTTTTCAGATGGAAACTTAGTAGCAATCATGTTATCATTATGCAAATCTCCTCAAGATTGAGCCATGCCCGAGGGTATTATGATTTGTGAATAATAGAAAAAATTACAAAGACAAGAAAAGTTTCCTTCAAAAGAGTAGATCAGCGCCCCTAAAAAGAAGCATAGCTAGTTCCTCGTGGAAGTCTCCATATTGCATCCACAGAGAAATCTGAGGCTCGTATAATGGCAAGGACAAATAAGAAATATGCAAGCATCTGAAGAAAAGCAGTGTAATCTAGCAAAACTAAGATACTTCACTCATATTGAATCTGCCACCATGATACAGTGAGAAGGAATGTGATAGACCTAAATTCTGAATTGGCCTATTAAAGTGAAACTCACACACAAATAGATAGAATTGAAGGGCATAGTGAGGTCTAGCCTCTTTGATTTGAACTAGAAACAGGGAAACAATGGAAATTAGGGAAGATACTCCCTAAATACAAGCAAGGTTCTCCCTGATCATTGCAGATGATGTGAGCCTTTATTTATAAAAGTGACTTCCCCTTTTATGCCCTGATGGCTTCCTACAACAATGGAAACTTGAATTGACACCCCACTCATCAAAAGATTTCTTGCATCAATAATATGAGTGGGGAGTCATTTACCTTGTGAGCTTCCCAAACACACTCACCAGCCTAAGCTAAATCGCCAAAAACACTCACCTCTAATCAGTTATTTGAAAACTTGAAATACCTTGTGTTAGGCCTGAATAGGCAAGTGCCACTGAACCTGATAATTCTATTTCATATAAAATGGGATATACAAGCCTCATCTACATGAAGTAGAGGCAAAGCAGATCAAAGCAACAGTAGTAAATGAAAATATACACATTGCAGAAGAAATACAGGAAAGAACAGTGAGGTTACAAAGAAAATATTTGTTAGAAAAAAGTCAAACCAATGAGTTTCAGCGAACACAAATCAAAAGAAATCATTTGATGTACCTGTGTTTTCCCTATACCTGCAGGGCCAACCAACTCTGTCACAACACCAAATGGTATTCCACCACACAAGGCATTATCTAACCCTTCAAGTCTTGTAGGAAGATGTCCAGCCAAATGTTCATGCTGAATTTTCCTTTCCAGTAACGAAAGTGCCTATTGAAGTAAGCATCAATGGCAACATGGTCCCATTACAAAAAGATCTTTGCGAGAATTTGACATCCCCCATAATGTACCAAACTATCACCATTCTCCTGTAAATGCATACAATTTCATCTTGGAAGTAGTTTTGAGCATAACATAGCGTCACTTTCCTCGAATACCTTAATTATCTTGTATTTGATGGTTTAACTTCAAGGAAAAGAAAATGGAAAAGCACCAAAATTAATACACACTTTTGGGTATAGACCAAAAATATTCCAAACGTCATTAGATGTTACAAATTAGCAGGCAAACTATTATGGTAATAGTTTGTACTGAAATTTCGATAGATAAACTAAGGTGGAAGCCGGGACAGTGATGATGTTTTTTCAACATTCATTCCAGATTTCATTAGTAATTTCTAAGATTTACCGACAAGTCTAGAAAAATAACGCTGACGTGTGATGTTAAACAAATGGAGTCCTTACAGTTTCATAAGCCGGGCAGGCCATTTCACTGATACATGATATGGCATTTTGTACCTCCGCAAAACCCACATCCAACAACTCCACTAATTCGAATTCAGTTAAAGATAGCGCATCCTGAAACAAAACCACCAGGACCCAGGATTAATCGTGAAACGAAATAAAACTGGTGGTCGGATTAATTTGGGGGTTTAGCAAAATGCAATTTCAGGAATAGGGAAAAAGTAACCTAATTGAAGGAAAAAAAGGAACACCTTGGCGGTTCTGATGTTACGAGCGGCAAAGATGTTTGCGATCGATTTGGGAAGATTCATATCGGTGATGAGTCTGTTCGCCATCTCTCTCTTCCCTGCGAATTTGGGTTAAGGGTTTTGGCGCCAAACGAAACCCTCGTCTTTGCTATTCGCTGATTGCCCGAAGTAGCCATTTTGCAATAGCCCGGCCCGACCCGACCCGATTGCCGTTTATTTATTTATTTATTTATTTTTAAAATTTACGTGTTCTGTTAAAGGTGTTCTCTGGCGAAGAGCTTCACCGGCGACTTGCGAATACGGACTAGACGCCGGCGCAAACCAGAGGCGAAGGTGGAGACCGGCTTGTGGAATCCGACCACAGTGGGCGGTAAAGGTACGTCTTCTCTGAAATTTTCCCCCTTTTGAGAGAATTAGGGTTCTTCTGATTCCTCCAATGTCTGTTGGTTTTGTTGTTTTTCTTATTGTGTCCATTGTTCGAGTTGTATCACGTATGGCATTGGTTGCATCCACTGTTCTAAAAATCGCGCCTAGGCGCCGCCTGGGCACCGCCTAGGCGCTAGGCGACCCCCTCCGCCTAGAGCTAAATGGCCGCCTAAGCACACCTAGGCGTCCGCCTTGACCGTCTGAGCGCCGTCTAGGCGCTAGGCGGCCCCTCACCGCCTAGGATCCGCCTAGCGCTTTTTAGAACACTGGTTGCATCATCCTCTGTCCTGATTGAGAATCGCCTAGTGCTTTTTAGAACACTGGTTGCATCATCCTCTGTCCTGATTGTGATTCTCAGAATAGTCCTTAATCTTGAATGTTAACGCACACTCCCACTAAGAAGTAAGAACTAGTCTTGTTGCAACTCTACAGGCCTTTGTCATGATTTGGTATGAACAATAAATCAATTGTTAATTAAGTAGAGTATATTTTTTACAAGGTATCAGGAAGCATTTTTACCATGTTTCTCCCAACCAATAAGGAGTATTAGCATGAGCGTAATGGGATTCCATACCTGGGTGGTAGCATAAGGAGTATGAGAATGATTACCTGGGTTCATAGTTGTGAATGCAGATACCACAAAATCAGAATTAGCTTCAGATGCATCTATGAAAAAGAAAACTGCAATTGGAATGAATACAAGCAACATTTTCTAGTCCTGTCTAATAATTTCCAAACAAGTGTTTTTTGTTTGTGTTTTTTTTTGTATGCTAACAGTGACTGATTTAAGGTTTATGAAAGAAAGAATACAAATACGTTAAAACAAACTGAGTTGGGTATTTTGCGAGAATTAACCCAAAGTTTATACACCATACGAAATACCGCATATCTCAGGAAATTAACCCAAAGTTTATACACCTTGCCTTTTGCTCCTGAATTAATAACAAGAAGCTGGCTTTAACAAAAATAATGCACAAGAAAGCTTCCCTTCAACAAAAAAAAAAAAAAAAAAACTGTGGTTTGCTCATGATTTTTCATTTTTTTACTTTTTAATTCTTAATTGCGCGAGAACTAGTATGAGATATAAAAACTGAAGTATATCCCAGGAAAGTTGGTCCTCATTTGCCGTACCATATCTCGTTCCTATAACAATTTCAAAAGATCTCATAACAAAACAGTAATCTTGATGCCTTGTACAAATCTCTGGCTAATGAGAAGCAAATTTCCCTTGCTTACGACTGAGATACACTTCTTGATGATGACCAATTCTTGAAACTACGCTTACAAGTAAATATGTCACCGGTCATAGAAAGGCTAAAGACAAGATGCAGACAACACTTGTAGTATAAGCCCTTACAAAAATTTGCAGGATTAATGGCCGATGACATAAATAAATTGTCAACACTTGCACCTGAATTGTAGTTGAAGCGACTGCCTTCATCTGACCCATAATTGTAAATAATTGGTTGTGATTTGTGAATGACGAATCCCTGGCTGTCTATTGTCAGGAGGAGAGTTCCCATTACCTGAATCATAAGGAAACTCAGAAAAATGGAAAATATTAGGTATGGAAATGGACAATGAGAACTTATAGCATATAAAACCTTTGGGGTAGCTTTATCTAGTTGTTATCGTATATTTTTTTATTAGCATGTATCCTATCCTATGGTATTTATGATCTTTTGTGTTATATGATCGATGAAAGTATTTTTAATTATGGGTAAACCCCTAGATTGACAGAGCAGGGGGAGAAACGATAGAAGATGAAGACGATCATGTCGTCTGATTCCATGGACGTCTCTGAAGAGATCTCCAAAGTTATCAAGGCAAGAAAAAGAACAAGGTGGCAGACTCAGGTATATGCAACATACCTATACGTGTGTGTGTGTGTGATTTATGTCTTTCCACCATCTTAGTCCCTTGCTCTTTGCAGAATATTGCAAAAGTTAAAACTGACAAAGGAAACAGATTGATGAAATCCAAGAAAAGAAAGCTAAAACAGCTGGAGGTGAGTATGTAAATATTTGCCTGTTTTTCCAACTTTTCATTGCATATAGCTTCAATAACTTTTGCCTTTGGACCACTTGTGTTTCATTTGCTTATTGCTTATGCAGACTAATGTTACTCCTAAACTAACTTGTATTGATATTCCTACAGGATGATAAGGAAAAGAAACAACTGTTATCAAAGAGTGTGGAGATTCTACAGTAAGTCCTT
The DNA here is from genome assembly GCA_963922045.1 of Persicaria maculosa. Lineage (NCBI taxonomy): Eukaryota > Viridiplantae > Streptophyta > Magnoliopsida > Caryophyllales > Polygonaceae > Persicaria > Persicaria maculosa. Next base: position 51,897,466 of record OY998270.1, read on the forward strand.
TTTCCGTGCTTGTTTTATAGTGATTCATCATGTTGATTCATAAGTGTTTGAATATGCATTTTTAGGAAGTATAAGATCACTGAAGATGTTTACAGATTGTTGTGCTCCACACGGAGCATTGGTCAGGTTTGTGTTCATTTATGTCTTTGGTGCAGTCCAATTTTTCTCCAGAAGTCATGTCACTAAATTGCCTTTCTGAAATTCCTAGGCTGAAACCTCAAAGGAGAAACATAGAAGGACAATGCAATTTTCTCAGGCTGGTTTGGAAGCTCCATTCACTGATAGGCGTACAAAGATCAGGTCTTCTGATGATATTTCCAACATAAGTGAAACTAAAGATGAAGCTCAGGTTTGCGAGGATGGAACTAATTTCTTGTTTGTTCCAAAGGAAGCTATACACAGAGATACCAGATTGCTAAATTCTACCCTCCGACCACTTTATGATGATGAGCTGGAGGGCAATAATATATCTGGTACTGGTTGTTCGGTTGAGGAAATTAGTGAAAAGCATGTCCAGTCTAATGGACTAACTGTCGGTTCTTCGTGCAGTATGAAGAAAGACAGTGCTGCTGCTGCAGTAGTAAGAAATACTTCTTGCAGTTTTACAATAATGTGTAATTTGGTATCTGCTAGAGTTTGTTCCCTACAATGAGTCCTCCCTTACATCATAGCTATATTAAAGACTTAAGTGCCCATGCAACCTGTGGATTTAAATTATAACCCATCTTGTCAATGATTGCAGATACTCATAATTCAAGGCTTTAAGCTATATTTTTGTTCTAGTAGGTGAAAAGTAATTCATCCACTAATCCTTGACAAACCCCCTACTAGTATAGCTCACTTTCTCAGACTTCTTTGTACATCCAAAATTGAATTGCTTTAGTGCTCAATTAAAGCTTCTCATTGAATCTGTTAGATCGTTTTCTCACTATGTATCCTTTACTTTGTACTTGTGTGGTTCGCTTTACTGACTCATATTGAATAAATCGGCTTGGTTTAGGATGAAGTTCCAAAAGAAAATTTCGGCAGCACAAATCATTCCATCCAGGGAGCCCTGAGTGCACCAATTGTAGTGCATGTATCAAGGCCAGATGAGGTGGAATCCAAAAGGAAAGACTTGCCAATTGTTATGATGGAACAAGAGATAATGGAAGCTATTAATGAAAACACAAGTGTGATTATATGTGGTGAAACTGGATGTGGAAAGACTACCCAAGTGCCACAGGTGGGTCTTAACTTCTATTTGTAACCGGCTAACCGCTGATGCTAGGAGCCAAGAACAATATTCCATTCTGTATAGTTGACTTCTACTTTTGCTTGCTACTTCTTTTTGCAGTTTCTGTATGAAGCCGGCTTTGGTTCAAACCTATGTAGCATGCGTAGTGGTATTATTGGTGTGACCCAACCTCGACGTGTTGCTGTGCTTGCTACTGCCAAAAGGGTGGCATTTGAGCTTGGTCTTCGTCTTGGCAAGGAAGTGGGGTTTCAGGTCCGACATCACAAGAGGATTGGAGAAAATTGTGCCATCAAATTCATGACCGATGGAATTTTGCGTCAGGAAATTAAGGTTTTGGTTACATCATATCTTATCTTATTTTGGGGCACATCTGAATCTAATAATGGAACTTTTCAAATTAGCGAAAATGAGATGAAATGCATTTGTAAGAGGCCTTGAAGAAAATCTTTGTCAAGGCTAGTAGCTCAGTGATTGGAGACTTGACAAAGCTTTCCTATTTTGTTCATTTTGGCATGAAGTTCTACTGCTAAAGTTGCACCTAGTACCCAATGTCTAACGGAACTCACCTATATCTCCTTTTATTTTCAGGGTGATTTCCTACTGAGCCGTTACTCTATAATAATATTGGATGAAGTTCATGAAAGAAGTAAAAACACTGATTTTCTGATTGGGATGCTTTCTAGGGTTGTAAAATTGAGGCAGGTAATAGTGTAAAGTCTCGATCTGAATTGTTCATTCTAGTATCATTATGATGCTTTGCCAGTATCTCTTTTTTTTCCCCCCGGTTTTCATTGTTGGATTCCTGATGTAACATTGTGTTTCATTTTAGGATTTATACGAGGAGCAGCAAAAGATGGGTCTTTCAGGAAAGACCATTGATGAGCCTATTTCCCCCTTAAAACTGATACTCATGAGTGCTACCATGTGCGCGAAAGATTTCACTTTGGGTGGAAGGATATTCCATGAACCTCCAGCCGTTATAGAAGTTCCAGGTAGAGAGTATCCTGTAACCGTTCACTTCTCAAAGAGGACGGAGATGGTGGACTACATAGGTCAAGCCTATAAAAAAGTCTTGTCCATTCACAAGAACCTGCCTCCTGGTGGCATACTAGTGTTTGTCACTGGTCAGGAGGAAGTAGAATATCTTTGTAGTATGCTCCGTAAAGCATCAAAATATCTTGTTCAAAATAGTCTTTCTAAATCTGATGGGAATGCGGTCAGCCATGGTACAAACTTGAATGAGATTGGTGGATATGATATGAATGAAATTAATGATGCGCTTGACGTTACTGAAAGGAAAGAAGCAGGTGATGAAGAGTTGGTTTTTTCCTACCACTCTGATGAGTCCGAGAGTGATCTAGAATTTGAAGTTGCTGATGATGATGATGATCTGTCCCAAATTCTTGGAGAAAATGGTAGTCTTGAAGCTCTGAAGGCTGCTTTTGCCGCATTGGGTGGAAAAGATGCAACAACAAGCCTGAGCCAAGGCAATGTGAAAAGAAAGGGGGAAATGATAAGCTTGCTGTCGGTCCAATGTGTGTTTTTCGTCTTTATGGTATGCTTCCTGCTGCTGAACAGATTCGTGTATTTGGTAATGTTAAAGAAGGAGAACGGCGTGTTGTTGTCGCTACCAACGTGGCAGAAACCTCCTTAACCATTCCTGGAATCAGGTATATTGTCGGAACTGGACCTGGCCATTGTTATCGCCTTTATTCTTCTGCTGTCTTCAATGATAAATTCCCCCAATTCTCATGTCCAGAAATATCAAAAACTCCAGTTGACGATGTTGTACTCCAATTGAAATCCATGGGTAATTTCATCAAGGTATTTTGTCTACATAAATTCATCCATATTTGGATAATATCTTACTATCTTTGACGTTCTCTTCTGACCTGTCACTTTTTTTTTTATGTGATTTGGTTCTAGGTTGCAGATTTCCCATTCCCGACTCCTCCTGAGGCCGCGTCCTTGGAAGAAGCATATCGTTGCTTAAAGTCTCTAGAAGCACTAGATGAAGATGGAAATTTGACCTCTCTAGGCAAAACCATGTCACAATATCCCATGAGCCCTCGTCACTCCCGGATGCTACTCACTGCCATAAAGTTGATGAACAGAAACCAACATTGTGTTCGAATTCAATCAAATCTGGTTCTGGGGTATGCAGTTGCAGTTGCCGCAGCTTTGAGTGTCTCAAATCCCTTTATTTTCCAACTTCAAGGTGATTCAGACAGCCAGGAGCAGGATGAGAAACCGAAAGAGGCTCTTAAACTCTCTCGGACCAAGTTTTCGAACATGAAAAGTGATGCCTTGACAGTAGCTTATGCTTTGCAGTGTTTTGAGGGCTCCAAGAACCGATCAGAATTCTGTACTAACTACACATTGCACTTTAAAACAATGGACGAAATGTCAAGCCTGAGAATGCAGCTACTCCGATTAGTATTTCTGCCTACCTCGCTCAGTGATCCGCAAGAGGCGTATTCATGGTCAGAAGGAACTCTACAAGACGTCGAAGATGCTTGGAAGGTTCCATCAGAAAACAACCCCTTGTCCGAGATTGAGGAGGATCTCTTATTGGAAGCTATCTGCGCCGGCTGGGTAGATAGAGTTGCCAAGCGTATTAGCAGATCAGATCACTTTCCAGAGGTGGGTAAAAAGGTGAATGCAGTTTCATACAGGGCATGCTTGGTTGAAGAAAGAGTGTATCTGCATCGCGGCTCATCGGTTTCAAAATCAGCTCCTGAGTTTCTTGTTTATACTGAGTTGGTGCTACACACAGAACGTCCTTATATCCATGGAGCTTCTAGTGTGAAGCCGGAGTGGTTGGTTCGGTATGCTGCTTCTCAGTGCACATTTTCTAAACCCGTCCCTCCTCCGAAACCTCGTTACAACACTCTTACCGATCAAGTGTACTCCCATCTCCTTCCTTGCTTTAAGCCCCACTCGTGGCAGCTACCTTGCCATGAGATGCCTATCAAAGACGAAGATCGAATCCCTGGATTTGCATATGCTCTGCTAGATGGCCAAGTTCTGCCATGCCTAAAATCTGCCAGGAAATTCATGGCAGCCAAGCCAAGCATTGTATTGAACCCGGCATATGAGGGTGAAAGACGTGTAGGCGATTTGCTGAGCAAGTTAAAGAATGGTAGATCCCGAAGAAGCATTGACAACGGTGCAACGTTGCGAAAGGCATGGAAGGAAAATCGAATGGAGTTGTACGAAGAGATTCGGTGCTGGTTTCAGGCTGGGTTTCATTGCCACTTTGATGAGCTGTGGGAAAATATGCATCAAGAAGCTGAAGCCTTGTTTGATGGGTACACTGACAAGAGTAAGACGACTGGTAGGAGGAAGACCAAATTGGACCTGGCTGGATAAATTAACCAATCATTTTGTTTATAGCATTTTGTGTTTTTTGTGCAATTGAGTGGAAAATTTTGGTGAAATGTCTCAAAAATTTTGTGCAATCGAGAGCATGAAGGAGGGGCAGGGACGGAGCCAGGAATTTTGGAGGGGGGTCACCATTGCAGTAGACAGTATGCTCGAGAAAAAAGTCATAAAACACATAACAAGTTCGATAGTATAAATTAGTGTCAAACGATATTACAAACTATTGTCAAACTATATTACAAATACCTTCAAAGAGAGTTCATCATTTCTAATTAAATGTCTATTCTACTAAATAGTTCAACTCGAGGATAAAGGAGGTAAATCCATTTTCCGAGCTTTCATGCCCTGAAAATGTTGAAGAATAACCTCGTTAATAGCATATCAAACTATCAGTGAGAAAGTCATCCCCAACTCGTTGCGCAAATATGTCTTGATAAGACCCATTGCAGAGAAAGCTCTTTCCACCGTAGCTGTTGCAACCGATAAGACTAAAAAGTCAACAACAAAGGAAGAGGAGTGAGGAAGGAATGGACTTTTCATTAATTTGGAGAGATTGGTGGGACATTTGCTAAATCAAAACCTTTAAAATGTCCTCTACAACAAATTAATTCCTTGTTTTTATTATTAGTTTACTCCCTCCGATTGGTATTAGTTGATATTTAACTTTTTGGCATATTTTTTCAAGTAAAAAAACTCTATAGAATATCAAATAAAATATTATTTTTTAAAAATAATTTCATACCGGTAAAAAAAATTCTATAAAAAGTTGATGTGTAATTTACGTTTTATATGTTTTTAAAAAAATGTGTATTACTAAAGGGCTACATACATGAACAAAAGAGAAATTAAAAAAATAATATTTCTTATAGTTTTTATTATTCCAAAAACGTGTGTAGAATAGTGAACATATTTTTAGAATAATAAAAATTATATGAAATATCATTTTTTAAAACTTTCCTTTCTTCAAGTCTCCCTTTAATAATATACATTTTTTTAAAATATATAAAACATCAATTATATCAAATTTTTATAGTGTTTTTACTAATAGGTATAAAATTATTTTTTTTATATTTTATGGAGTTTTTTAATTTTGAAAAACTATGTTAAAAAGTTAAAATAAATAAATACCAGTTAGCTGGAGTAAAATAATAATAAAAATAAGGGATATAATTTACTTTTCATGCACTTTAACATTCAACGGTTTAGAATAATGAACAATATTAATTTACCTTGATCAATACGTTTAAATGCCAGTTTTAAGTTGATAGGTTGTGTGTGAATGATAGATTTTCCCATATATATAGTCAATTACTTAATTAGGTTTTTTTAGATCAAATAATCTATCCATTATAACCCTATTTCTTAATTAGGTTTTTTTTAATAAATATTCAATCTTATATCTTAATTAGAAAGAAAACTTATCATTTTAGATAAATCTATCTAATATTATTCAATTTTAGAGTTTATGCATGTTTGTAAATATGTTAAATAAACATTTTATTTATAGGCATGGTCTCTAATTTAAAATTATAATATTAAAACTTGTGATTTAGATAAATCTATCTTATAATCCTATATCAATCTAACTAGAGAATAATAAAATATTATTTTTATTCATACATTTTAATAAATTTTATTATATAATTCTTTTTCTATATTTTTTAATGATTAATTATAAAAATTGAGCAAACAAGTTTAGATTGAAATGATACGGCATGTATAAATATACTTATAAAACTCTAAATTATACTGTAGTAAATAGCATAAATGGTTGTTAAAATTATTTAACATGATTATCCTAGACTCAAATATGTGTTTACATTCTAAAAAAATAATACAATTGAATATTATATATTTACTTTATAGTAATTTATATTAATTCAAAGATAGTTTATGTAATAAAATTTATTAACAAATCGCGCAAAGGGCGAGTAATAAAACTAGTAAAATACTAAAGTAGAGGCCTGAAATCTCTTTTGGTGCGATTTGCCTACGTGACATTTTCTAGGTTAAAATGGTGTTATTTTTGCATACGTGTCATATTATAGCTTAAATTGGTATTATTTTTTTGAGTCACATCAATTAATAAACCAATATAGTTAGGTTCAAAATTTATCTTTTTAGATCAAATAATCTATCCAATTATCTTTAAAGATTTCTAGGTAAAAGTGAATGTAAAATTATCCAATTATCTATCCAATTATCCTTAAAGATTTCTAACCACCTACGTTTTGATTTAGTTTTTTTCCATTAAGGTGAAAATGATGTTAAATTATCTGTTAAAGTGAATGTAAAATTATAATACGTGTCAAGATATTTAAATTGAATATTTATAATACGTGACAAAAGAAATCTATATAATATATATATATATATAATAAAATTAATTATTAATTCAAAGATGTTTTATATAATAAAATTTATTAAAAAATCGCACAACGAGCGAGTAATAAAACTAGTAACAACATAATAGCTATGTTTTTTTTAAAAAAAAATATTGACCATAATTAAATTAATTAGTCTCTCACCATGTTGATCCAACTGTGATTTTCCTCCGCCCTTTATGGACCCTAATATTACTATTTTGGTATATTATACTCTCTGTTCTAAAATGGTTGTTTCATTTTTAAAACGTTTTTAAAAAGTTAAAAAAATATAAAATATCAATTTTTATTTAATTTTTATACAATTTAATACTCCCTTCATCTCAAAATACATGTTGTTTGACTTTTTGACATATTTTTTAAAGAGTTGAAAACTCTATAAATATTAACTTTTTAAAATAATTTTTAAAAATAATGGTATAATTATTAGTAATAAGTATGAAATTTTAAAAAATTTTAAACAAAAACATTGATATTTTATATAGTTTTTTCAATTATGAAAAAACGTGCTAAAAGTAAAGTGATATGTATTTTGAGATAGAGATAATACTTAATACTATTATGTATTGGACTCCGTATTAAATTATTTTTTAAAAAATTATTACAGTATAACATTTTACATCATTTTTAGCTAATTAAAAAACATGTTGAAAAATCAAACAATATGAACAAAGGGAATATATATAAGAATTTTTTTTTTCATAACATTCACGATTAAATAAAAAATTACACTTAAATTTACAACTTCAAGCTGATTAAAAAAATATTCAAAAGTTGCAGATCCGTCAAAGACACGCGCTCTCAGTCCACGTGTTATGTATAAAATAAATATCTCACCGAAAAGAAATTGTTGGAATTTAAATTTTTTAAAGACACGCGGTTTTTGTTCAAATGAGTGATTGAAATAAGGAGGAACAAAATGCATTTTGTATGGAAAGTTAGGAATTTTTTTAACAATGTATTTTAAATTATAAATAGACTATATTCATTTTCTTTCTCTTTACCTTTCCAAAATTTAAAGCAAACGAGCACTTCATTTATTCAACTTAATTAATTGTGTATCAGTGTGTATATATACAATTATATACTCCCTCCGTTCAGCAAAACATGTCGTTTACTATTCACGCACGCTTTTTTAAAATGATAAAAACTATATAAAATATTTATTTTTTTATAAATTTTTTTAACAAGTTTGTACTTATTAATAATAACTACGAAATTGTTAAAAAAATTATTAAAAAACTAGATATTTTATATAGTTTTTATCTCCTAAAAAAGCGTGCGTGAATAGTAAAGTGACATGTTTTGCCGAACGAAGAGAGTATAGTCTTGATGTTTTATTAATTTTATTATATATGTATACGATTTCTGTTTAGCGCATGCCGCATGGTGAAATTTCCGTTTAGCGCATGGTCACTTGGTCGCAATGACAATATAAAAACTGGTCGCGACGACCAAACACTGTCGCAGCGACCAAGACATGTTTTTTAAATCTAGCTTTGACCTTCTCTTTCGCTTTCTTTTTAACCACAAAACTTTTTTTGCCACCCCAATCTCCCTTCAAACCCTCATTTACTCCTTTTCATGCTTCCCATTTCACTCTATTATTAAAGGAGGAAGTGTAAAGAATTCAAGTGCGTGTTTGGCAAAAAAAGGTTTTTTTAAGGGTTGGAGTTTTTTTAGGAGGTGGATATTATTTATGGGGTTTATGGAGGTGTGAGAGGTGGAGTTTATTTTTTAAAATAACCTTATAAAAACATGAATGGTGTTTGGTGGGTATATGAACTGGGAGATGAATTTATCGTTAAAATTACCCAAATGCCCTTAATAATAACACCATCACCTACCCATCTTTTACATTTGCTGAAGGATCGGTTCTATATGAGCTTCTTCTTCCACAAGTATCGTTTGAAATATAACACCCATCTCCATATCAGCTTTAGGGCACAAACAGAGGGACGATTTTTGGATTAAAAGCAAAACCTAATGCCCCATCTCATCCCGATACCCCCCATCTCCATTTTCGCAGCAACATGAATGCCCAATCGAATCCCCCGAGATGGAACCCCAATCGAATACCTAACCTAAAAATCGTTGAAATCAACTGCTATGAACCAAATTGAGGGCAAAAGCCAAAAGCCCTAACCGAGATCTGGAAGGCAAAAGCCAAAACCGAGATCTGGAAGCCACAGTGAACAACGAAAATGAAGAACAACGAAATTTGGAAGGCAAAACCGAGATCTGGAAGCAAAAACCGAGATCTGGAAGGCAAAACCGAGATCTGGAAGAAGGATCGAAGATGAACGGCGAGAGAAGGAGGAGAAGACGTACCTGGAGCTCGGCGATTCTTCAGGGGAAAAAGTGAACAACGAAAATGAAACCTGATAAAAAACCTCCGGAAGCTGCCCTATCAGGGCTTCCATTTTCCATGGATTTAACCTGATGAAACCTCCAACTGCACCTATAAGCACCTGATTGCCAAACACCATTGACGGAACTTTTTTTTTTGGGAACCTCATTAAACCTTTTAAAACATGTTGCCAAACAGGCGCCAAGACTCTCAGTACTATGCTGGATCTTGATGTGCTTCTAATTTTCCAATGGTACCTATTTTGAGATTTCTCATTTTTTAGCCCTAATTGACTGTTTAGGTTTCTGAGTATGCAAGCAAACTTTACACTTGGAACATTAATAATAGGGTTTCTTTCCCTACGGTGAACGAAGGTGAAGGCAAGGGGCGATTGCTCTCCTACTCATACGGATACGGGGGTGTTGCAGCTCTTGCACCAGCAGGTGGTAGAAAGGGATGGGTTTGTAGCTGGTTTGTAGGTTAATTTCTCTGCAGTTAATTTGTATTTATCAGTACTGCCATACGATCTGGATACTTAATTTGTGGAGTGATGGTTTGTGTGATTTGGGGATCCTTCGGCTGTTCAAAGAGGGGAGGCACGATTCTGCTTTTGTGTGTGAATGAGAGAGAAGCGTGAGATATGACAATAGAGTCTTTGATTGTTAGAGATAGGTAGGACACACTTTTGTATAGAGGATTGGTTGGATTGATCAACCTTTCCGTTCTTTCTATTTTTATAACTATTACACCCACTTATATATATTTATCTCTTCAAGAGAGAAGCGTGAGATGAGGGTGGAATTGAGTAGAGTATGTGTGTAATTTAATTTATACGGAGTATTTAGAACTAGAAGTACGGAGTATTAACTCTATACTTTTTTTTTTCTTCCAAATAAATACTCCTCAAAATCGGAACGAAAAGCAAATGATAGAATTTGGGGTATCGTTTTAATCTTAGTCATGATTGAAAATTGAAATGAATGGATATGATTGATCGAAGTCAAGTACTCAACGCTCACCCACACCCAGTAATTACTGTCACTGAACAGTGAATACTGATGGCTTCAAATATCAGTCGCTTCCTACGACTGTCTCTCCCGCTTCACTCCCCCTCCCCCTCCAGATCCATCGTTGACCTACCCGTCTCTCTCCGCCCCGCTCCCACTTTCTTCTCCGCCGCCGGATTCAGGCCGCTCATTTCTCCGGTCGTTCGCCGCGCCCCTCGGATGGCCGTTGCCTTGGCGGATAATCCGATGACCTCCGATCTCCTCGCCGCTGCTTTTTCCGGCGCTGTTGCTCTAGCTTTGCTTCGCTTCTGGGAGCTCACCGCTAAGCGCGGACTTGAACAGGTTATCTTTCGTCTCCTCCTTTTGTGTTTCTTTTGGAATTCGGTTGTTGAATTGAATACTGAGGGTTCAGGTGTTTTTCTTCTTGGTTTTGTATCTTCCTTCCATCTCTTGTTTGTGGTTACAATTCGATGCTTCAGCTTGATCGGACTTTGTGTATCAGCTGTTAATGATGATCTCCTTGCGGAATTCTGGATTCTTTTTAAAATGTTGATTTTTTTTTCGTTCCTGTTTGCTCCTGAAAGTGCTCGAGTTTGCAGCCTTGATGAAATTGCTAGGTATTTTCTTTGATGTCGGTTCAGGCGAATATACACTGCAAGTTGAAGTTGGAATCTCGCCTGTTCGCCTACATCCTAAAAGGGATCTTCTTATTCGGATAGTTCTTGTTAATTTGGTTTTGCCTAATTTCAGTATATCCTAATCTTTAAGGAATATTTCACATTGAAGTTTGAGGTGATTAATTTGACTATGAACCTTCCGCAGCTTAATTATTGATGGAGTTTTGTTGACTCTAACATGTTCATTACTGCAAAAAGCTCATTCATTTGCCTTGAGTTTGTCCAGAAACTGAATAGGAAGCTTGTTCATATCAGTGTTGGATTGGTTTTCATGCTTTGTTGGCCGTTGTTCAGGTAGCATGCATGATCAAGTAGTTTCCTGACCATTTCATCTTGTAATGTACTGACCTGAGCTTATTTACCTACGGATGCAGTTCAGGGTGGCGGGGAGCTGTTTTAGCTGGTCTTATCCCTGGACTCAATATAATAAAAATGCTTCTTCTGGGTCTTGGCATATTGAAGGATGATGCTACTGTGAAGTCAATGAGCAGATATGGGGATAACAGGTAGCTTCATTTGTCTTTTTGGCTCTTAGATTTTACTAGGATTGAATACGATGAAACTGATAAAAATTTGTTACAGATAAACTATCTGATAACAGCAAAGAAGAAAATCCTTGTTTACAATATCAAAGAGGAATCTTTAATTGGGGTTATTTGCCATGTGGTGGAGTTGCAATATTGCAATCCAGTTGATTGTAGGCTGGAACTGAAATCTGAGAATCGGTCACATTACAATTTTACTATGTTGCTTCCCAATTTCAATTCATGAGATATAAAACACAATTGCCATACTCTCCTCTCAAGCAATGTATTAAAAACTCTTGTGTTAGGTTCTATTAAAAATTTGACCTCATTCACTTATAACATATGGCATGTGAAGTAACATTGCATGATAATGGAATGAGGACTGTCTTTAATGAGTGCAGATTTATAAAGGTATATTTGAAAGAGTTAAATTTTAAAAGGTTAGATTATAGAAAATTCTTTCCCGAGCCCATATATACTTGATAAGAGTGATTTCGGACATGTAAGTTATCTGGAGCATTACATGACTTTTCATGATGCATCAGGGAACTTCTAAAGGGACCGCTTTATTATGCGTTGACCATTACTTTTGCCACCATGGTTTATTGGAGGACTTCTCCTATTGGGATTGCAGCAATTTGCAACCTATGTGCTGGAGATGGTAATCACAATGAGCCAGTTAATTTTCTTTATTTTACGAAGCTTCTTTTTTCTTTCTGATAGCTCTGGACAGATTTTTTGGCAGAGGAAAAATAATTTTAACCATAAAAAAAGAGCAATTTGTGATTCTATTACTTTTTGTTCTTCTAGCCACAGTATGCTGCCTGCCATGCACTGGCAAAGCCTTGTTCAATTGGTATTTAGACTCATGCAAGAATAGTTCTTAGCATTCTTGTCGATTTAACACTATTGATGGTCTGCAAGAAACAAAAGTCATACAGTAAAACAATTAGTTCAGGATAGATGTGATTAAACAAGTTTTATAAAAAAAGTGCCCGTTTGCTTCATCAACTAATAGGAAATGACTTCTCAAAAAGCGATTTAGCTAATTTCTAGTTTTTAGTTCCCAATATAGACTCTTGAACACATGTATTTAAATTAACACTATAACCCATGTTTTTCTCGTCTTTGATTATGTTTCAGGGTTGGCTGACATTGTGGGAAGGAAGTTAGGCCATACTAAACTTCCCTACAATGGAAACAAATCATTTGCTGGAAGCATCACAATGGCAGTTGCAAGTTTTCTTGCATCAGTTGGGTAAATTCCTCTGATCTGCCTACCTTCTGATGGTACTACGAATGATTCCCAACTTTGCATACTTAATGAAAGTGCATGTATAACAGGTACATGTACTATTTCTCCATGTTCGGGTTCATCCAGGAGAGTTGGAATATGGTTTTAGGTTTCTTTGCAGTTTCCCTTATTGCCACTGTGGTGGAATCGCTGCCTATAAGCACTGACCTTGACGATAACCTAACAGTTCCACTTGCATCTTTCCTAGCCGGACACATATTCTTGTAATATGGAAGCAATGTTTACCACTCTTCGGAACCTACTTCTTCTCGGACGTCAGTGGAGAAACAGAACGGCGAACCTATGATCATTTGTGAAGATATTCTGATATAGTTTTCTTTGCACATGGCTACATGCAGGTTCCCCATCTTCAATTTTTTTTTTTGGTGGGTGTTCCCCATCTTCATTTGGCTTCACTTTAATAGATAACCTGTACCCGTTAGCTATTTAAGCGATACTGTGGTAGAGCTTAATCTCTTCATAATGTTATGCAGTTACCACTTACAAGTACCAGTCTAAATCCTTTTATGGCCCCTGTTTCTACCAGAAGGCTCTGAAGCTATAAGAGAGGATCTGACAACCATAGTTCAAGGTCACTGAAAGTTGGGAACTTGTACTTGAAAGTTGAGAACTATTGATTCTCCATTAAATTGCACACAATTCCTTATTCACTCTATAAAATAATTACAAATTGACCTAAATATGAGAAGGCGGAGAAGTATGTTAGACCATGTGCAACAAAGAGTCATAACTCATTTCAGCCACATCAACAATTATTTCTGTCACGTCAGCTTAAGAATAATTTTTAGACTTTTTATTGTTTCATTCATAATAGAGAGTCGCGCGACTCTTATTTCACTTTACAGTTTTTTTATTTATTAAGCTAAATAATAATTTATTTTATTTAGATTTACATTTTATGATAATATTGTTAAAATATTATTATTATATCAATATTATTTATAAATTAAACCAATCTAAATCCTTAATATGGAGTATATATTAAACTTAGCCAAAAATAAAAAATAAAAAAATTACCAGGTTTTGACAACAAAAGGGGGGTGAGCAAGCCCGACAGCCCGCGTTCTCCCTCTCTTCTGGGTTCGTGACTCGACAATCATACTTGCTCCGTTTCATGACTATGATGAATATGACTACTTTTTATTATTATTAGGAAATGATTTGTATAGGAAACCTATCCAAGAGCATCCTGACAGATGAGATCCTGCAGATCTGCGTTTGATTTTAAATTGACCCCCACTCCAGAGTGACCAAGGTGTGCAACCTTGTCAGCCACTCTGTTGCTAGCACGGGGGACATGAGAGAAGACAACCTTCCTCATGTTTTTTTTATCATAATTTGAATATCCGACATAATAAGTTCAATTTCCCATGGTCATTTGATTTTATTCTGTAAGTAATCAATAATGATTTTTGAATCCCCTTCAATAATTAGGTTCTATAAATTAAGTTTGTTGGCCTCGTTGATGCCCAATCTAAGTGCTAATGCCTCAGCCTTAAGTGGTGACATACTGACATGTTTCCTAATCTGGCACAAGCCATTTTACATGGTTTTCCCGTCCAATCTCGGATAATGATTCCTGCACTGCTGGCTTTTGATAGTAACGAGGACCCATCGAAATTTAATTTGTACACCGTGTCCGATGGTTTTGACCACTTTTTTAATACTGCCTTCTGCTTTCCCTTTTTTAGGGGGCCTTTATCATGGGTGTTAAGTAGCTCCCCATTTTGTATCTGTTCCTCGAAAAGGCATGCTCGCCTCCACGACTCTAGTTGTTGATTAATGAACATCTCAATATTATAGTAGAGGGGTCATGATTCCTGAAAGCCACATTGTTTCGGAAGTACCATATCGCCCACCATCCGGTGCCAATCTTCTGTATTTTTTCCTTTGACAGAGTTTCATCCACCCCATTACCAACCCAATGTCTCATCCATTAGCAATAATTTGTTGTAAAGCTTGATTCTCATATGTAGTGAGATGTTTCGTCGTAAGTGCAGGTTAGCATTCAACGAGAATATGAATATCATCCTCACCACGATCTTGACAGAACTGGCAAGTGGTGGGCACAGGAACACCACGCCCAGCCGTCTACACTTGGTTGGGAGGCCATTTTGACCAGTCTTCCACAGGAAATTCTTGACTTTCGGAGGCACACTCAGGTTCCAAACCCAGGCACCATCATCAGCTGTGTCATCGCGGTATTCGTAATGAGTTTGTATGCTGATGAGGTTGTAAACCAGCCATTCTTGTCGGGCCACCAATATAATCTGTCTTCGAAGACAGAAACCGGTAGTGGGATGGATAGAGTCTCCTCAACAAGAGGAGGGGGTACGGAGTTGTATAGTTTCTCCTGCCACCATTGTCCCCCTATTATGTAGTCACTGACTCTTTCATCATTATTATATAGGGAACCCATCTAAAGAGATAAACAACATGCGTGGTTTCATTTTATATATAAAGAAGAAGACGAGAGTATATGTATCTGTTTGTTGTTCTATTGCCGATATGAAAATATCGACCGGTTAGGTGCCAAGCCACCTTCTCCTTGTGACTGATCCAAATAAGGTCCAGATACTCCATCAGACCCCAACTTGTCCCCCAATGACACTTCATATCTTCATATTGTTGGTCGAATGTTTCTGGTGACTTTGATCGGAACAACGCATAGCAATCTCGAGAAAACTCTTTCTGGATGGTCTTAGATCTCGATTTCTTGTACGCATTTTCCCCTATGTTGCGATGCATGTAACCTCGCACAACATGTTGTGTGCTTCTAGAAATACAATTGGGACCGCGTTGTTGAAAGCACCATCTTTGTTGGTCACTATAACCCTCAGACGAATCGAACACCATCCTTCCACCTGTCGTAGTACCCAAATGTATGTGTCGATCGTCTCGTCACCCCATAAATGCAAAGCCTAGCCGCCTAGGTTGAACGTCATATTTGTGCTTGTCTGACCTATACCTCGAGTAATGGCAAATCGAGCCTATAGGATAATCAATTCTATATTATATGAATATAAACTTATAACACGAAAAATAAATAAAATGTTTGTATATAAGAAGATCAATTTCACTTGTTTGTCTTGTAGGTTGCGTCAATTACCATGACATAAGAGAATATCTTCCACAGTTTTAGCGAATCCTCATGTGCAAATGCTAGATCTTGCAACGATCCATCAGGATGAAGTCTATAACTGTAAGTGAATTTATGATGCGCAAGCATATTGAGGAGATGTTGTATGTACGTCATTTCTAACACCTCATCCTTCTTGATTTTCACTCTAGCATTGTAAATCCGTTGCTTCAAGGTGAGATTCTCCTTATGTGTAAATTTCAGCGCTAATAAAAGAGGTCGGGGCGTCAAATCTCTAACGAGCTCAAACTCTTTTTCATTCAATCCTGTCACCATATGATGACCTTGCAAACTAGGAGACAAGTTGTGGTTGTGCACACCACACTCCACGTTCAACCTCCATACGTTCCTTTCCTCATCCTAACCATACAACAAAAATGGGCAATTGTCCTTCTTGGACCTTCCATCATGTGGGATTATTATAGGCACTTCAGCTCTCACAATTTTTTTCTTTCGACTTCTATTCTCCCCGTAGTTTTCACAAACGAATAACACTGATCCACATCGGGATTCAGAACTACTATGTGATCTTATAACTGTAAGGATAAAGTTGTGAGAAAACGCAATCTTACGAGCCCAATCTAGCATTTCCTTTCTATCCGTCCAATAATAATTATTTTTAAAATAAATCGAATAATCGGGATGACCCAACTGCATAAAACATAGTATGGATATAATCAAAATTTTAAAAATGCAAAATACACATTTGATTTCAACTACTTCTAATAAAAATCAATTCATGAAACCTAAGTCATTCGATTTGGTCACAACATCCTACTTTAAATTTATGCTAACACTAAATCACTATTAATCTTATTTATAAGAAATGATAACTAACTTGGATTTCATTGTGTGAAGCCTCGTTGGGGTTGTATTCATCAGAGGATCCTTCAACATCATCCGATCATCACTCTCGAACCCATCATCGCTACCAAACCCATCGTATATATCTTCATTTGATGACATTGTAAGAAATAAACTCGATTTTTTTGAAGTAAGGATCATGGAGTGAGATTCACAACCGGACGATTAGGTCTTATATAGAAGAAATTTGCAACGGTCGAATTTTCGACCGTTGGGATGTTAATACTATCGGGTCTATGTCCTGACAGTGTATTTTTTTTTCAAAAAAAAAAATTGCCTGTCGGGTCTTAAAATAAAATTTGTCTGTCGGGTCATGGATCTGAAAAATGGATAATAATTTGCATTATTATCCATTTGGGCATTCGAGTTCGGAATCTATGTTATTTTGTGTTTCTTCTGCAGTTTTATAATCCGAGTTTGATGAGAAGCTTAAGATACTTAAAAAACACTGGTTTTGAGCTTAAAGGAGGCAAGTTAGGATCATCAAGGGAGCTAAGGAGAAGACAGTCGAAGATAACAAGAGAAATTGGGAAGCCAGAGTAGTGGCACCCGCTGCTTTTACCTAGCGCCCGCTGATTTCACAGATTCAGCAGCTTCGCTTATTTCCCGATTTATTTCTATTAGATTATCAAAATTTTACTTTCTAGGGTTAATAAGGTCGACTATGAGTTGTTTGTTAGACTATGAGTTGCTAAACTCATAGTTTCGCGTGTGATTCAAAGATATGGTTGGTTGAATTGTGAGGTTTTGATTTCAATTGTTATGCATTAGCTATTTCATTATCCTTGTGCTCATATTGTTGATTGCATATATTCTCTCTTGATTGATCACCTTGACATGATTTGCATTCATGCCAGTGATTAATGACTTCATCAGAATAGTTAATCCTTCTGCTCATATTGTAGATATTGGGGACGTCGACGATGTTGATGCCGATGTCGAGGGCGTCGATGTTGCTGACGACGACATCGGGGATGCTAACACCGACGCTGGGGATGCCGACGTTGCTGACGCGCGACATTGGAGATGTTGATGCCGATGTTGGGGACGCCGACTTTGCTGGCGCCGATGTCGGGGACACCGACGTTGCTGACGCCAATGTCGTCCTCTTCCATTTTCCATTGTGGCGTAGGTAGGTGCTTTCATGGTCTGAATTGTCATCGTTTAATATCTTCTTGTTTCCATTTGTCCATATTTTCTGCTAGACGGTTGCCAGTGTTGCTAGTGATTATCGAATGTCTGTCTCAAGATGTCTTTGACTGATCGGTTTGTCGTGTCTATACATATTAGTGTATGTTCCAATTGTGGGTCTATTGTCTTATAAGTATTAAGGTCTGGTGACAGTTCATGAACAAGTATATGGGGGCTTCATCCATCAGGAAACACATTTTGCAAATTAATGGGATGGCTATTCTACTGTCGGCAAGTCTGGATTTTGTTCGTATGCTCTCCAGGTATAATTTTCATACGAAGTTCCTTATTTTTAGGGCCATATCTAATTTCCATATCCATGATGTGTTGTTTTGTTCAATTGCGTTGGTCTTTCTAATGTATTTTAGTATGATGTATGTAGTGAACCAATCATTTATGTTCATTCTCTAATAGAGTCTATCTTCCATTTGGTTGTCCAGAAGCTTTATGCACTCAATTTTGCTAAAATAGTGTTATCTAATACAAATTCATACAATATAATGTACATTTTTTTAGTGGAGATTTAGAAATAAAAAAAATTAAAAAAAAAATTTGGGTCTTGGATATGAATCCAAATGATTGTGCTATATACACTCGCAACAGGTGTTTATATGCACTCCTTAGGAATAATAATAAAAAAACTACATAGAACGAATCTAAGACCCGTCCTAATAAGTACAAAGCAAAAAAAAAACTGCTGCGGATGAATTTTTTCAAAAGCTTCTGACACTATTTGTTTCTTTTTTTTCTCTCTCTATTACACTCTCTTTCTTTTCTTATACTCTCTTTTTCACACTCTCTTTTCTACACAATTTTGTCTTTTTCCCTTTTTTCCTTTTTAATTTACATAGGACAGATCCTTAATCCGTCCTATATAATTTTTTTTTAATTTTATTTAACATGTTGTCCGTCTATTTTTAAAAAACTTACATCAGACGATTCAAACAATCCGTCTTAAGAAGTGCATATAACACTTGTCATGCAGGAAATAGCCACCCAAGTCCAAATGGCCTGTGAGTCGTTCTCGTCGTTACTCGTGTAGTCTGAACGAGTAGAAAAGCAAAGCAGCCAAAAGTCTCTCCCAGTCTCCCTCTCTCTCTCTCTCTCTCTCTCCCTCCCAACCAAATTCCCACACCAATCAGATTTCAGATTTCAGAGAGAGAGAGAGACAGTGTCACAGTACGGTCAGGGGATCCCACCACCATGTCCGGCTGCGCTTCCACCACGGCACGGGAGCTGGCCTGCCGCGACGGCCGAGAGGCGGCGCACCTCAAGCTCCTCTCCATCGCCGTCATCTTCCTCACCAGCGTCGTCGGAGTCTGCGCCCCTGTCTTCCTCGCTAGATTCTTCCAGGGGAAGCCTCTCTACGACAAGGCCACTCTCCTCATCAAGTGCTTCGCCGCCGGCGTCATCCTCTCCACCTCCCTCGTCCACGTCATGCCCGACGCCTTCGCCGCCCTCGCTGACTGCCACGTCTCCTCTCTCCATCCCTGGAAGGACTACCCCTTCGCCGGCCTCGTTACTCTCTTTGGTGCCCTCCTCGCTCTCCTCGTCGACCTTGCTGCCTCTTCGCACGCCGAGCTTCACGGCCACGGCGCCGGCCCCTCCTGTGGAGCGCCTCCGGACTCGGTCTACAAGCCAATTGACCACAACCACAGCCATACGAAGACCAATTCAAAGACCAAGACCAAGAAAGTGATCGTCGGGCTGGGGTTAGGGTTAGGCTCTGAATTGACGCGTGTCAAGGAGTACTACAGGGTGAACGAGGAGGGGAAATCGGACGGCGGCGTTGCTGGTGGAGCCGAGGAGGCGGATGCGACGGCGGTGGAGATCGCCGGAGAGACGGAGGAGGAAGCGGCGGCGAAGATGAAGCAAAGGATGGTGTCGCAAGTGTTGGAGATCGGGATAATCTTCCACTCGGTGATCATAGGGGTGACGATGGGGATGTCACAGAACAAGTGCACCATCAGGCCATTGGTGGCCGCTCTTGCTTTCCACCAGATCTTCGAAGGCATGGGACTCGGTGGCTGTATCGCTCAGGTATAACCCCAACCTCTCCATTCTCAATTCTTCAGCATTTATCACTGAATGGAAGCTTCAATTAGGGTTTATGGATTTAGGAATTTGGATTGATTTGTATTCATTCACACTGTCATCTCTTCATTGTTTCTGTTGGTCTTTCAGTTTGCTAAGCAAGAGTTACATTTGGGTCAATAAGCATTGAAATACTAACATCAATTACTGCTTTATCTGGCATTTGAATGAACATCCAATACACTCATCAATAGGTTTATTCATTTGAAGGTTCTATATAGCAGTAAGCCTGCATCCATCCACATTGCCTAGTAATGAGGTTCTATAGCAATGGTGTTTTTGTTTTAATATCATTTCAAGTTGATGAATTAGGCAAAGGAGGAGATGGGACAAGTAGGACAAATGATACTTACCTGACGACAATCAAGAATCAATGTATTGTGTTCTTTTCTTGTTCATTCCTTTTCCCTCATTATTTTATATTTGAGAGTGGATTAAAAATTAGAGCTTCGAGAGTGGATTTATCAATTTGAACTCTTCTTTAGATTGAGCAAAGCTGGCTACATTACTATAATAGTATTAAGATTTTAGTGTTATTATATTCCGAAAAGCACGCTAGTGTACACAAACAGGTGGTATTACTTTTAGTTCTTATATACAGTATATAGAAGTGGCACCACCAAGGCACTTTGCCTCTTATCCCTTTGTGTATAAAGTGGTTTAGTGAATGTTGTCTTAGTATGAACCCACCAATTTGCATTATATCTTTTGCTTTCCTCTATGATTTACTACATCTTTTGAATTCTATTTTTCTGGGAAATGCTCTGAAAACAGTATGAATGGTAGAGATTTGGCCTTTTGATAGATTTGGCCTTTGAAGATTTCTGATGTGTAATTCATGCTTACTAAACCACTTTGTACACAAAGGGATACAGATCTGCTCAATTGCTCCTCAAGTTAAAAATAGCAAATGAGAAGCTTCATGGCTTCATCATAACCAACAAATCTTTGAGTGGTTTTGCTTTTTATCTGATCATGTGTGATTCATGCTGGACATTTTGTGCAATTACCTTACCGTTAAGCTTAACCTCGGTTATGGCAATCAACAGGCAGGGTTTAGCTTGGGAACAACAGCCTACATGTGCTTCATGTTTGCAGTGACGACACCGTTGGGTATAATCTTGGGGATGATCATATTCGCTGTGACGGGCTACGACGACACAAGCACGAACGCTTTGATTATCGAAGGATTGCTGGGGTCGCTGTCATCGGGTATACTCATATACATGGCCCTGGTGGATCTCATATCTGCAGACTTCTTCCATAACAAGATGATGAGCTGTGAGAAGTGGATGAAGAAGGCTTGTTATGTTGCTTTGGTTCTTGGATCTACTGCCATGTCTATACTTGCCCTCTGGGCTTGAACTTTTATAAATAATAAAAAAACAAACGAAAAGTTACATACACGTATTATATACATTATTCATTTAGCTTAATAAATCACATAAAAGTATTTATTTAGGCGATGCATTTTTCTTCTTAAATTTATGCGACATACGTATATTTTTCACTTTGGGACTAAGTTTTCTAAAAATCGTGTCTAGGCGAGGTAGGAATTTTTAAGCATAGGCGGGTCTCTAGACAGAAATCTACCTAGGCACCATTTAGATCCGCTTACACACTGTCTAGACCCTGTCTAGTCCCGTCTAGCCCGGCGATTATTTAATTTTAGCTTTTAGACACGTGATTAGTCAACTTAGGGTTTTTGATCCCCTAAGTCGAGATATATTTTCTTTTGAGTCAAACCTATGATTTTGGATTTTAGGAGGATTAGAGTCGTTAGTCGGACGCGTATTTTTGTATTTATTTATTTTAATGTTAGTTAAGCACCACAAATTTGGGTTTATGAGTGATATTATGGATTAATATTATGAATTATTGACATGTGTTATACGTTAAAAGATAAGAAAATAATCAAGTTTGTTCTAAGTCCGTCTAGTCACCGCCTAGGAACTCACCTAGACTCATAGGCGTTAGGCGGTCACCCGCTGCCTAGAGGCTTTCAATTCTGGAGCTATTAGACCAATAAAAATATCAAAGCTAATGTTAAGCAGTCCCCATCCGCTTTCGTGGTTTCTTCGATGTATCACAAAATTATTTGGGGTATAAACAAATATTGAAAAAAATTAATTTTTTTTATATTTTATACCCTTATATTGATATGTTTATAAAATTTTATCATGAAAATTCATGTTTTAAAAAATAATAAAATTATTTTCTAAAATAATCGATATTTTAATTATCTATATTTTTAAAACATAAATTTTTATCATAAAATTTTATAAACATATTAATATAAGGGTATAGAATCTAATAATATTTTTTATTTTTTTTAATATTTATTTATACCCGAAATAATTTTGTAATAGACTACGAAAGCGGACCAGAGGATCCGGACTGAATGGCAAGATGGATCATAAAGCCATTATCAAAGCGTCAAAAAAGCATTTTCTTTACAACGTATGATTCAGCATTGCATTTCATGCAAAGGTTGTGTGGATCAGTGGATGACTCGATGCTGATGTTTACCATGCAAAATATATGAAGATCTTCTAATCTAGACCATCCATAATGGTTTTGGGTTAAATGTACACATTTGTACAATATGTGTAAAAATACACATCACTTTTTAACAATTTGCTCCATCGGTAAAATGTGCATTTTTTACACATCATTCAAATACAATTAATTTAAAACAAAAAAGGAAAATAAAATCATATAAAAATCAACCAATGAAATTGTCTTCCTTTTTGTAAAAGTTTCTGCATATAGGGGAGGTGATGTGCTCAAATTTGCCCATTACATGCTCAAATGAGTACATTTGCTTGCACACACCCAAAATAACCAAATGAGTTAAAAAGTGTCTAAAAAATGCACATTTGCACACCACACCACAGAGGCCTTGTTCATTTCACGAACCAGTTCATTTTATTGGGTAGTAGTTTATTTAAATACAATATTAGTGATTAATATTGTTGAGAAGATGAACTACAGAGGCCTTGTTCTATTAATAAAATTAGGCCTTATGAAATTGCAACATTGAGAATTTGAACTTGGAGGTTTTTTAACAAATAGGTTAGAATTAAATCCAGTGTGTTATTATGTTTTAGCACTTCCTTTGTGAAACACGTTTTTATAGATGAATCCTTTAAGATTCTGGGGCCCTGTTGTATGATCAAATCTAATGAAACAAGGTGTTATACGGACCCATGGAAGCATATGCTATTCTGTTTAGTAGTCATTGTAGTTGTGAGAAATACAGTACAATCTGTTAATATACTACACCACCACAACCACATGTGCTCTTCATAGTTCGAGTTCAAGCTTAATGATCATCGGTCTAGCCTGAAGTTATTTGTGCACAACACTGGGGAAAAGAGACCTAGATTTGGGTTGGGATCCTCTACTGTACACCCTTCTGTATAACACATAATTATATTTTTTTATAGTTTTATAATAAAAAAAAATTCAAAAATTATATTTATACTTTAAATATTTGTTAGTATTTGTTTATAAAAAAAATTTGCAAAAAAAAAAATTATAGTTTACATTTTTATATAGACAAAACATTGATTATTTTGCAATATGAATTTTATAAAATTATTAAATATGTATTTTCATCAAAAATTTTAAAAAATATATATTAACAATTGTTTGAAGTATAAATATAATTTTTTATAAAAAAATTACGGAAATTTCGCCAGGTACCCTTGAGGTATTGCAATTTTCGCGAGGTATACAACTCTTTTGCATATTTCGCGTGGTGCCCCTGTGGTTTTCAATCGTTTCGCCTCGTGCCCTTTCCGGTTAAATTTAACAGCTTGTGTTTCTTCCGTTAGTTTGCGATTAAAAAAAAGAAAAAAAAAAGAAAGAAAGCCAGAGAACAGACACGAGAGACGACTGAGACGATAGAGTCATACAGCAAAGATAGGGCGACAACTCGAAGAAGACCAGCGCTGCCGTCGGGAGGAGAAGTTGCTGCTCGCCTGCTCGGATCCGGTGCTCGAAGGCCAAGTCGCTGCTGCTGCAACCGAAGAAGGGCGGCGGCTGCGAGGCTGTGAAGGGCTGTCATGGGAGGAGAAGTGGGAGGCGTTTTGCCTGAGAGCGAAGGCGGTGGCGGCCCATTGCCTCGGCCGGCGACCGGAGGTGGAGGAGAAGAAGCTCCTGCTGTAGAGAGGTAACTTACTGTCAATAGAAATTTTGGATTTAGGTTGAAGTTGAAGCATTTAGGTTGAAATTGATGGATTTGGAATTCGAAATTTCGTTTCTCAATTGCAATCCGATTTGTTAATAAAATCCGTTTCTCAATTTATGGTTTAAGTTTAAATTGATCATTTGACTCATTTGGAATTAACTTACAATTGCTTGTTTCTTATGATGGCTAATTTTGGTTTTCTTGTTTCTTATGAGATCTGTGTTCAAAATGTGTTTAATCTCCCTTAAATTTAGGATAGAAGTCTGCACATATCATACTTTTAGGAATTAGAATCAGTGTACTTGCAATTTAGAGTCCCTTTTTCCCCCTGAAAACGTAGGCACTCTCAGATCTCAACTCTGAAACTCTCTCTGTAGTTTAGACATTTGAAACATAGACACAGACTATTTCTTGCAAAGGTTATATTAAGTGCTGAGAGTCAATTCTCTAAATAAGAAGGGCATTTGCATCTTTTTATGGTAGTGGTAATAGGACTAGATCAAAATTAGACTGCTATAAAGGGAATGATAGATCATAACAAGATAAACCTTGTAGTTTTATTCGATGAAATTGTATGTCATAAACAAAAGTTACATAACTATTTTTTTTCAAGTGCAGTTTGTTTTTACATTACAAGGTTTCAGAGAGATGATAAACAAGGAAATTAAACAAAAAGGGTTCAAAATTCTCAAGCTTGTTAGTAGATGGTTTGGTAGCAGAAGTAACTTAAAAAGTGCTGTTCCAAATCCATATAGCTCCTGCTTCCATCAATAGCGGAACTAGGTTGCCTTGGACTTGGAGGCTGATGAGTGATGACCTCATTTTCTCCACCTATGAACCTCTCACCGATGAATATAGCTGGAACACTAGGCTTGCAGCCCATCTTCATTAGTGCCTTCTCCATCTCCTGTCCATTGGACATCTCTTCGAGCTCATTCACCTTTGGGTTAGCTCCATAGTTGTATCCTAGAAATAGGCTTTTAAGCATTTTGTTAGGATTATCTTTGAATGGAATATCAGTTAAAAAAAAAACAGATATCCTATTTTGTTAATTAGTAGGTGTTATGTGATTGCATTGATTAGTTTACTGAGAGGCTATTTCATCAGTATGTTTGAGGAGATATGAGCTGCTCACATATTTTCATGGAATCAGACGAGTGTCACTTTCATCTTGTCTTTCTTTGTGAGAATCAACACTTAATACCATTTAAGCCTATTAGCTCAAATGGTAGAGCAATGTGCTAAGGCACATAGATGCGGGTTCAAATCCCGCATAGGCTGTATATTAACATGATTAGATGTTATGTATAGTTAGGATGAAGGAATTGATGCAAATACTCAACCATCGTTAAAAATATCACAAAACTACTAAAAATATGCAAAGTATAATCGAAATGATCTAGAGAAGGTGAACAACGCTTATCACAAGAAAGGGACAAATAAATTCAGTATAAAATTATTGTGAAGCACAATTTAATTGGAGATTAGCCTATGCGAGATTTGAACCCGCATCATGCGTGTGCGCGCATCGCTCTACCACTTGAGCTAATAGGCTTACAATTTTATAAAAACATATTAAGCACAATTTCTTCTTAGTAGCTTCTACAGACCCCCTTACACAATTCAAGCTAGTAGTGATATAAGATTATAACTTGTATGGATCATCATTCCAGGAAAAAAAAAGGATTGAAACATCATAACTAAGCAGTAAAATAGACAAACAAGCACAATTAACTTAGCAAAGAACAAATGAACAAGGATACCAAAGTTGCAAGTGGACTCAAACATTTTTTAGCATCTAAAAATGTTATACAAAATGATCTCACCTTTTGTTGCTTGTCCCTTTTGTCCTTAACCACTGCTGACTGCCTAGCTTTGCAATGCCTATAATGGTATAAACATTACAGAGTAAGTTGTTATGATAGTTACTTGACCAAACATCCCCCTGCTTATCAGAAGATGATCAGTGAAAAGAAAAAGCATGCATATCGAACATTACATACTAAGCATCTCTCGTCTAAATTGGGAAGGAACAAAGGATACTGAATTACATGCAAAGTTCTGATATGATCTAAAGAATTTTTGAGGTTCTAAAATAACATGCTTCGTCCGATGTCTCATTAAGGGAGATTCAAAATTTATAAATGATGGGGCAAAATAACGCAAACTCATGCCAACACTTCTGATTCAAATATGAGAAAAATCCTACCCCTTTATTCATGTGCCGGGTTATCAGTATTATAGCATTAAACTTGGTACAGCACAACCGCCCTCCCAGCTCTCCCGAACCAAAAAAAAAGATGTAAAAATAAATGAAAACGGAAAAAAGATCAAAAAGGAAAAACCATGATGCTCCTTTTATCCACAAGTTAGTCTCTGTTGCTCTAAAAAGATCCCTATCTAAAGGTATCCATGAATTACTCCACATTCCTAGCAAAGGTTATAGTTTAGGATATGATGCTAATTAGAAACCGGACACAAATTGAGAGGTTAACCCTCCTTAGGATAAGTTTATTGAATAGGAAACAAAAAAATTGTCTACATCTACAACTACTGCTACAATGAAATACAAAGAAATTTTAGAATTTACAGGCCACATTATCTCAACCTAAACCCTAATTTCAGAACAATTTGTGTGAATAAGCTTATTGATGTGTTCATCCTGTTTTTCTTCCCTTATTATAGTATGAAAGTAGATAGATAGATAGATAGATCTACTAAGTTTAACATCATCCAACAGAAGCAACAACAACCATAAGTAATAAAAAAAACAGAAGCAACAACATCATGCAAACTTGGAATTGAAAGACTGTAATCATATCTTCAAGAAACAACAACCAACAATTAGTGAGCAGAAGCAACCGAGATGAAGGAATTGAAACACTCAAATTAGTTCATTGTAATAAGAAATGAAAAATCACAATCTGTCAGACAAAATAAAACCCAAACCCTAATCACATACTCAAAACCTCCACTCACAATCTGATTATTTCAATCACATATTTACAAATTCAAAACTGAACTCGATCAACAGTTTAGGAACCCCCAATTCGAACTTCACACAGAGAAAAGGGTTCAAAATCCGACATACCTGGCACGACCGAGAACCGATAGATTCCGACCACTCCAGGCCTTCACCACCCCTTCCGGCGCCTCTGGTGCGGCCTGCCTTCGTCTTCTCTTTCTCTCTCGCCACCTGCCTTCACCCTTCTCTGGTCGACCTTTGTTCGTCTTCTCTCTCTCGCTTTCTTTCGTTCCTTTTTTTTTTAATTGAAAAGCAACGAAGATGAAGGCTCCGTTAATTTTAACAGACAAAGGGCACGAGCCAAAAAATATCAAAACCTCAGGGGCACCACGCGAAATATGCAAAAGAGTTGTATACCTCGCGAAAATTGCAATACCCCAGGGGTACCTCGCGAAATTTCCGAAAAAATTATTATAAATCTATAACAAATATAATATGTGTTTCACGTAAGGGTATAGAGAGGGGTGTAGAGGATCTCATCTCCCTAGATTTGGTTGCTCATCAGTCACCATTGTCGTCACTTCCCTGCGTCTGTCTCATTCAGTGTCCCGATAAACACAACTATCATTACTATGGGTTTGTATGGGGCGGGGTAGAAAAAGTGACTAAAATTATAAACAAGTTAAAATTGAAAAATTGTGTGAAATAAAGGTTGAAAGATTATGAAATAATATAAATTTCGTATGGGGTAAACAAAGAGTTTATTTGTAAAAAGTGGAATTTATTTGGTTATTATTAGGAGTATTATGATAATTTCAAACAAAATAAACAAAAAAAACATGTGAAAAGCTAGCTTTTTTTTTAACCAAAAATTTTAACTACAAATTCTATTATTATCATCCACATACACTGTTTTTTTTTTAAGTGGTCCAAATAAACAGTTTAAAACTGTTTATTTGTATCTCATACACACCCTATGATATTTTCGTGTTTTTTCAACCAAGCAAAATAATGTAAATTTGTATAACTAGACATTACCGCCAAATGAGAGATTCACCCAAACCTGGCACAATCTCTCCCTCAATGTCTCATTTTATTCTTACTCATTTGGTGAGAGAGAACAGATTCCCACATCGAGAAATCATACATTGGAAAAAGTATTAAAAAATACCCAATTGAGACGAGGTGAACAACATTGGGGTGGGCTAAGGGGGGCGTGGGACTCAAATGCTGAATGAACCCTAAACCTCCCAGCCATTGGGGATTCAACAAGTTCGAGGGGATGTTTGTCCAGCGTTTCCCCCTGCTAAATAAAACCAAACGCTGATGCCTTTGCGTTGAGTTCCCCGTTGACGCCAGCCCCCCCGGAGAAGCTACTTGTAGGTTGTGTTGCGGGCATGGGATCCATGCTGCGTAGTCACTTTATCCCTCGTCTCTCCACCCACCCCCACCACCTTTTTCATCAACTTCGTCGAGCAACCCTTGGGACGAGCTGGGTGGGTGTTGCTGCACACAAAACTTGGCGAGAACAACCGATGCAAAATTGACATTTGACATAATTGGATGGCCTCATATGATTTCACCTTTTCAAAGTTGCAACTTGCTAGGAGGAGGTATCATGAGCATCTCCAACTATTTCCCCATTTTGGAGTTTTTGGAGAATTTTAAGGTTTTTTTTGTCCAACAGATTCCTCGTAGCATTCTCTAAAATGGAGAAGCAACAAAAAAAATAGAGAAAATTGAGATGATTCCCTAAATCTGAAGAAAATAGAGATGATTCCCTAAATCCGCAGCATTTTTTAAATGATTCTCTAAATCTTCGAAATAGGGAAGCTGTTGGAGTTAAAACGTGTATTTTGTTACTCCATTCTAGAAATTTTTTAGGGAATCTATTAGAGATAGTCTAAGCACTGTTTAGTCATAAACTTGTGTAATTTTCTAAAATCACAGCATATACAAAATTTCCGAATACCAAGATTTTCTTTCTTCCTTTGCCTAGAAAAGGAAGATCGAGTGTATAGAAGGGGCAATCAGAATTTCAGAAGAGGTACAAAATCTATATATTTCAGAAAATAATGGAATGTTACAATGGCAAGTACAGAGAGAATGCAGGAAAATATTCTGGAATCTTCTTTATGTCGCAGTTTGTTGAATGACAAAGGGGAGGATCTTTGATTGAACTTTTAACAAGATGAATTAAGCAGCATCAGAAATCAGAATCCATGAGCTTGTACCTTTTCTCCTGGAGACCACTTACTCCCATTTGTATCTCTATTATTGTATGGAGCGGTATCTGATACAAAAATTTTCAACTCTTCGGTCAAATACTATGAATATAAGACGTGGGAAAAAGAAACCAAAAAACAGGTCACGCTAAGCACACGCTCATGGCTAGGCTTTGTCAATTAGAACAACTAGTAGGATGGGAAGCCATCGGGTTTAGGTCATTAATGTACTAGTAATGTAGTTTGAGCT
Source organism: Persicaria maculosa (assembly GCA_963922045.1). Taxonomy (NCBI): domain Eukaryota; kingdom Viridiplantae; phylum Streptophyta; class Magnoliopsida; order Caryophyllales; family Polygonaceae; genus Persicaria; species Persicaria maculosa. Next base: position 51,927,270 of record OY998270.1, read on the forward strand.
ATGGGTTGAAAGTAGGGTGGCTCAACAAAATGGGACCGATCAACAAAGGTGCTTCACTTGACCTATAAGTTTTGGGTTGGGTAGGAATGGGTTGTTAAAATGGAAACCAGAAATTAGATCCATTAACCATTAGTTAATTACCTCTATGTGCGGAATTTCATGCAAAGGCCTATCAGCAAAGTACGCATATAAAGCTCTGAGCACGGCCTGAAAGATGCAAGAAAAGTGCACCATCATGAGCAGACAGAGAATGGACAGATAGACAAGAAGAGATGGAATGAATAAAAGCATATGCTACACTGTTGAGCTCACAAATATAATACAACCTGATGAGATACTACCACCACAGGAGCCCTTTGTCGTTCAAGTTCAATAATCACGGGATCTAGCCTGCAATTAACCCCCAAAAAAATGCCATTGCAGATCAACATTAATAAAAAGATACGATTTTCAGTTTGCACATGATCCGAGTCAATATGTAGGCGAACCTTTGGATAACATCCAGATATGATTCTCCACGAGGATAACGGTACCTCAGCTTATCTTTCTCACGTGATCTGAAATGCATGCCAAGAAAACATGCAAATGTTTGCCAAGGATTTTTAAGTATCGTGTGAATGGAATTATAGTAAGGAGTAAAAAAAAAGGCTCAGGATTTGCTTTGCTACAGTTCCACTATGGGTTAAAATACAGCAGAAAGTGAATTAATCTACAAATCAAATACTCCGTAACTGTTCCTTCATTTAGACACAAAAGTCACATAAGTGTCATTTTAGGCTTTTAATTTTATTAAAAAGTATTGTAGTTTTGGATTTTTAGGGCAATATTCTCTTATTTTTTTATCTCACTAATTAATGGCGAGTTACAAGAATTGTTACTGAAATTTGCTCCTCTTGACTCTTTTTACTCTCACAGCTCTTCCACTTATGGGAGAAAGGGTGCTGATAAATTAATAAGTGGTAAAAATTTAATAAAACTTAAGCGTTGAAGGGAGAGATAATAATTAATTATATTAGTATTTTAGTCCAATCAATAATTTCCTAGAAAGACTGTCTTAGACTAAAAATAAGCAATTTCATATACATTACGCAATATTCATTATAAACACATGTCAAACAAGCAAAGGCATTTCAACATACTCGTACTCCTCTGGCATATTCTTCTTGATCTCTTCATATGTCATTCCATCACATACTCCAGCATAAATCTCATCAAGAGAACGCCATTGTATCTACCAAAAGACTTGAATCAGAGAAGGCCTGAACGCATGATTAAACCTATTTTCCATTCTGGGGTAAAACTAGAAGATAAAACGAAGAAGGCAAATCACCCACAAGAGAAAGTTTTCCATATTACCTTCGGAAATCCACCACCAATATGTCTAGCTGTCAAGACTGATCTCTGTAGAGTACTAGTCCATACCTGAATTGAAAAAATAAAATGGATATACTGATTCAGGGGTATAAGTGTAACTGGCTTTAAGTTTGATACTTTGATAAAGATAAACACAATGAGGATCAGTACCAAACAACAAAAATATGAAATCAGCCGCCTTTGTGGATGTGGCACCAAATATGTCCACGGAACAAGAGAGCATAAAGTCAATTTTAGCAATCAAGAAACAGGTTCAGATTAAACTAAGCAGGGAACCAGATCTTACAAATTGGCATCGTAATTTCTTTCATTTTGTCCTTCAGAATGGGGGAGAAAAAGAAAAGCAACCACCAGAAGATGTCTGTTTTAGTCTTCTTTACCTTTAAGTAGACCCACTTTTTAAAAAAATTGGATTTTGAAAATTGATCATAGACAAAATTATTTACACTGCAAATCAAAGGAAAAGACGCAATACAAAAAAAAAAAAAAAAAAAAAAAAAAAAAAAAAAAACAAATGCAAAACCTTATGCACTAGTAGGTGCTAAAAAACTTCTAAAGTGAGACAGGACCATGTGGCTCATTGTGAAGTGAAATGTTCAAGGTTTCATCATGCATATTTAAAACTTAAACTGCTTTTGTATTGGTGAGCCTTCAACATTTTAAGAAGTAACTCAATGGCAGATGAACAACTGTTATGAAGCTGTATGTGCAGCTATGATTTATGGAGAAAAGAAAACTTACTGAAGCAGCTCGTTCAGTTTTCAGCCGTTTCTCAATAAAGTTTGCAAGTTTCTTGGCATAGAGTTCTCCAGCATCACTGCACATTCAAACAGGCCCCAAATTTTCTCATTTGTTACAATCAAGATCCAATTTATCCAAATTCTCGATGAAATGAGGGGCATTAAATGGGGTTGACAAAAATCGTGAAAAACATGCATAAATAGAATAAAATGCATGTAGCCTCTTGATGATATTGACTACAGAATCAGTGATTTACAACAGCAATTTTACAATACATAACCACAGAAGTTCCTCCTTTCAGAATCAGTAAGCAAGAAGTTGCCAGGAATCATGCAAAGGATGGGATTAAATGATAAACATGGAGCATGCTGACACAAATAGACATAACACCTTAGTATCTTTCTAGATTTTAGGGATGGAAACATAACTCGAAAATTCATGACTTTCCACTATGAAGAATTTAACATATGGACACAGTCAAAATGACCATGATTCAGGTCGGTTTGCCTTAGACTAGAATCTTAATTGAACATTTATTTATAGGGAGAATAGTGATATATACCCCAAATCAATGTTAGTTGCAAATATACCTTGTTTTTGAAAATTTTGTAAGTATGCCTAAAAATATTGCATATCTGCAAATCTGCCTTATTTATATTCAGGCCATATCTAGATCTTAACATGGGACTCTATTAGATATGTTTGAATTTGACAGCTCTATTAAAATGCAAGGAAAGGTCTAGTAATTAATTAATTTAGAAGTGCAGCTCAGATGATTTTTTCATGAGCAGCAGTATTTTCTTTTAATTTACTAAATAATGTTAATCCTGAAAATTTAGAGTTGATCAAGCTGTAACACATCAAAAGAATGATCAATATATAAAAGAAAAGAAAACAGAGCATCTCATTCGTCATGTTGATAGATCTGAAATATGATAGAATCAGTCAACAATTAGTATATGTATTTAGCAGACCTTAAAACTGAATCGCCCCCAATTCTTGTTCTAACATTGAAAAGGCTCTCTCCATGTCTAGTGAGGAATATAGGATGGGGAGTGAGATGGGTATTCACCTACAAGATCAAAAGGAAAATCTGTACATTAATACGTTCAATGTATTTGACTGAAGATCATGGATCCTTTTAGCAAGATAATGGATCCAGATTACGAAAATTCTGTCATATAGTTGCGCATTAGTGTTTGTCTACATTTTTCAGAAGCATTATTGTAGGATACATTTCATAAACTTATTAAAGGATATCAGTTTCAGAATACATTTCAAAACAGCACAACTGGAAAGAAACATATAGACAATCTTCACTCTTGTGCTTCATGGAAGGTTCATACAAAAAGAAAGTTATCAGTAGCAAAGAACCTCAAAGAAGAGTGGAAAAACTTAAAAATTCCATGCAGCATAACATAACAACTACAAATTTTGATGACATACCAGGAAGAAAACAATCCGCCCAGGAACATACCCACTAATATTGTTCACCTGTACAAATTCAGACATCACAGTCAGATAGTAAAGAATTGATTGTGATTGATACTAATTGGATAAATGACTTCAAAGAGAGGCATGTTCAACCTCTATATAATATTCAATTTATTATCGCCTTCTATTACGTTTTAGTTCCTCTTCTTGTCCTTCTTTTTCAATGTTTTTTCGAGCAGGGATTGGTTCCCATCAAGAGACCAAACGGATAACCACTTGCCTCCCTGAGCGATCATTTTACATTGAATTCATTGTATATGTTAGCATTGGATCCAGATTAACTCCTTGATGAAGTCGAAACTAAAATTCATTATCGTTTTGACTTTCCCATTCAAGTATGGATAGCACATGATCGAATAATTCCATAGCCAAAGATCTCAACTGCCATTTCAATTGGAAAGAAAAAGATCATTTCATCAATGATCTTAGTCTATTCCTCAAGTCCAATTACTTTTGGATGATTTTTCAATGACCCATTTTCACATGTGGCTTCTTAGATCCAGATTAACTCCTTGATGAAGTCGAAACTAAAACTTATTGTCGTTTTGACTTTCCCATTCAAGTATTGATAGCACATGATCAAATAATTCCATAGCCTAAGATCTCAACTGCCATTTCAATTGGAAAGAAAAGGATCATTTCGTCAATGATCTTAGTCTATTCCCCAAGTCCAACTTTTGGATGAGTTTTCAATTAAACATTTTCACATGTGGTTTCTTAGTTCAATACTCCCTCCAGTCAGAAATATAAGATGTTTTAGAGGATAAATTTTTATCAACAATATATGATTTTTTTTATATTTTCTAGGCAGTGGGAACAATAATTTGTATTGGTTTGTGTGTGGTTGACTTTGTAAACTCTTTTGATTGGTTATAAAAGATAGTGGGAATTAAACATAGTAAAAAATATTTATAAAAAAAATAGTGAAATGATGATGCTTTAGAAAAGTAATGCATTTTCTTAAAACTTGAGCAATTTGTTAAAAAATCTTGTATTTATGATAGGAGGGAGTATATACCAAAGGCATAAAACAGAAAAGCAAATTTCTTCAAATTAAGCTAAAGTACCCATAATGCACATTCAAGAGGCCAATGAAAGACTATAAATGCCAACTATATCACCCAAAATTTTCATTGGTCCTGTCTTGACACAATATGATATTCTGGTCTAAAATAAGATTTGAATCCAGTCGTTCAGAAGGATTCAATCCTTCAAGAATGCGATCCATGCAACTTTTTGGGCTAGTCTTTCTGGTGGGATGAATAGAATGTTTTGACAAATGCCAAAATACCTACATGCATTAATCGCACCCAAATTTGATGTCAATCGATTTGCATATTCCAACGTTAGAATCAGAAGAATTCTTAAATGTTTACATTCTACATCTGCCTTTGTGTTCTTTGTGAAGCGGTAACGAAAATACTCCATCCATATCAAAATACTTGAGGTTTTACGCTAATGTACTTGTATCAAAAAACTTGATGTTTTAGGCTATACCGCTATAGTTGTTCCTTTATAGGCTATAATTACATTTTTAGATGATTTAGCCTACCAAAAGAGAAATAAAATCAAATTTCTGAATACAAATATTTAAAGTGATAATTCGATAGGATTGTAGGATCTCCAAGGTTGAAGTGGAGGAAGTTCACATCCAACATAATTGAAGGATACATCAATTCGAGGATTTTTTTATTGATTCCAGAAATTATATTACAAAATGGATCTTCTAGCTATTTATTGATGACACAAGCAGTCCCTAAACAATTCTAGAAACTATTAGAAATTCTATAATGGTCTTTCTATCCTATGCCCTAAGGGCATAGGATAAGATCCTCGATTGGGAAAGATACCTTACCAAAAATAAACGACCCTAGGAATCTAAAATTTTGGCTAATGCATTTTAATTAAGGATATATTTTTTCTAAAACGGGAATCTTATCCTATGCTCTTGGGGCATAGGATAGAAAAGATGTACTTTAAGTGATTTGTCTAGAAAGTATTAGCAAGTCTACAAAAGAGATAATTATAGCAGAATTTTCTAGAAACCATTACTAATGTGCATAAGAGATATTTTAGAGGATTTTTCAAGAAAGTGGGGCTTTGGTTCGGCCCCATAATTCAACATACTATTTGGTTTGATTAAGTTCAAAATAATAAGATTCAAGATCTTATCCTTATTTTCACAGACAAATGGGATGGAAGAGGGATTTAAATTATTTAATGACTGGGAGAGGGCAGACTTACTTGAATCTGACCCCCATGTCCACTGGCCATATCAATCATTTTGATATAAGATCCTTCTTCAACTGTCTCATAGACCTGTTTGTAGGCGTCAGATAATTTTAGTCTTATCATCATTCTGTCCAAGAAAATATAAGAAAATGGGGTTATGACTTGAGTCATGACTGATCACCTTCTCATAGTATGCCAGTCGATTTCTGAAGTCTCTACACCCAGCTTCGAAATCTGGCCTGCATAGTAAAATGGTTATACTCTGAATATGACAAACAAATACAAACAAAGTTATTTTCTGGGTTCTAATAAACAACAATGGGTTTTTGAAAACTCACTGTTCAGCATAGTCTGGGCTCTGCTGGACTTTGAGACGTATATTTCGCTCAATAATTTGCTCATCATTACATATTGTTTCCAAAAATATAATCTGTGTATAGAACACCAAATATGTAAAAATGCTTAACATTTAAAAACAATGTTTATCATCACGTTTACATGAACAAGTTTGCAACAATAAGGACAGTAAAAATCCACAATTGATATAATATAGCTATGTGGTAGAGACTATCTACTGTCAAAGCAGCACTTCATAAACAATCCAATTATACTTTCATCCTTGATCCCTCAAGCATCATTCCAGCAATCCATCCCATGCAATCTTTGCTGATACAATTCTAATTGTTTGCCCATGGTGTAGTTAGAAATCCAGTTAATGTCTCCATCCATCCATTTAAATAGCCCTGTGACCTTCAATTCCAATTGAGAATCCTAGTTCCATGATGCAATGCCTATGTTTGGCATCAAGTTTATTTGGGAGCTTGAGAAGTTAAAAAGGTTATTTTGTCTTAACTGAGATTAAAAGATAATTGAACATCTAAATTTGTGGGCTGTTTGGTTCCAAATCATGGAAACGGGAAGGAAAAGGGAATTAAGATGGCATAAATTGAATGAGGAGCTTATACATTCATATATGTGCAAATTTTGTGTAACTAGAGATGCGAGGGTGAATAGAATTCCCTCATTTTGAAATTTATGACTAATATGTGAAATGGTTTAGAGGGAATAAAAAAATTGGATAAGTTGAGGTTAAAATCATTCATGATTAATAAACAAGCAGACTAAAACACACTCCATTCCCGTTTTGAAATCCAACTGAAGTAAACATGGAAATCCATATGGCCGTAAGAAAAATTCACCTTTTCAGCTGGTTCCAGAATCCAGTAGTAACACAATTGGGATAAAGAACAAAATAGCTCTAGCAATAGAGCCATGAAACATTCATAAATTTAAGATCATCAGAAAGTGTGGTAGGCCAACATATTACCTTCCAAATAAATATGAACGCAAGAAAAATTAACAAAGCAAGAAGAAAACATGCTAAGAAATCACTAGGTCATATTAAATGAACAGGAAAAGGTTGTGCCCTCATAAGACGGCCATAGTAGAGGAAATCATGAAGGTCATCTATCAGAAAGGTGCCAGCTATTGATCTACCTAAGAAATCCACTAGATAAGGAAATGAGGAACTAGGTTTCTGCATGCCAGTTATAAGGAAATGTAAGCACCTTGCAGTTTCCTTCAGCCATTTTCATCAACATATTTCGCCGTGCTCTTGAACTATTTGTGGCATCAAATATCCCCACCTAAATTAATAAATATTTAAAAGCCACATTGTTGGTCACTTGGTCAGAATTAAAAATAACTGGAGATAAAAAAAAAAGCCTGATAAAGCATTAAAGATTCAAAATCAGGGTCAGAACCTACTTGGCCTCCTTCATGCATCCAAGCTATCATATCTTCCATTGCCAGGGCAGCTACCTACTAGAAATTGAAAATGTCACAAAAAGATTAGTCATCAAGAGAAGAGTTTGATAGTAGCAAACAACAATAACAAAAATACCCCTATATCCCGCAGAGGAGCAGGGCCTGAGGGGTCGGTATGTATGCACCCTTTCCTCGATAGAAGCAACATTTTCTAAATTTAATAAATGTAAATAAAGTTGGTGTCTGATTTTTTTCATGTCACTACATTGTGTCACTATTGACTCACCAACCTAAAGTCAGGTCCCATTTCATCAATTTTAATCTGATGCAAAGAACAAAAAACTGTTTCCTTTCATTGGTTTATAAATTGGTTTTCTTTTTGAAGGTCCAAGACTCCAAGGTTCGAATCCTTAGATACAAATTTTTTTAAAAGGAAAACTTCATCTTTTATAAAACTTTATATCATTTTTAATGGGCTGAAAAGTGAAAACCATCAATAGTGATATTAATGAGCACTATAGGACCTACAATGGGGGTTGGTGGACAGCCTCATTTTGACAAGCCTCATTTAGATTATTGATCCTTATGGAGCCATAACTCTCCTTGTAAATATTTCTAAAATTTCAATATATTTTAACTTTAAAATAAAAAAATAAAATACAAATATGAGCACTATAGGAGTTACTTTTCATCTCAAGTTATTTGATCCTCCCTCCGATAGGCAAAACATATCACTTCACTATTCAAGCACGTTTTTAAAGGAGCTAAAAACTTTATAAAATAAAAAAAATTACTAATTCCATAATTATTAGTAATAAAAGTGATTAAATTATAAATTAAAAGGGCAATCTTTTCATGTTTCTAGCCAATTACATGAAAGATATTAAATTATGATGATAAATGTGATTAAATTATAAATTAAAAGACAATCTCGCGATGGAAAAAATAAAGCAAATCAAGAGGATGACTAAAATCTCTTAAATGCATGGGATTCATTAGACACAAAGGCAGAACTCCCACTAGCTCTACTAATAAAAAGCAATTACTTGTTCAATGAAGAGTGCTAGTAAGCTATCATCGAGTTTAGGAACCATCAGAGTTTAATCCAGGATGTTAGCTTTCTAAATAACCAATATACTAACTCTTGAATAGGGATAAAATAAAAGAGATATAATGTGCTTTTTACAGAAGCAAAAAAGAATAAGAAGGATGATTTGGGTTAGAAATAGAAAAGTAGACTTCGGTACTCAGTCGTTTAAGAGCTCACCTCATTACGTGCCTCTATTCCCTCTGGATTGTCAGCACGGTAAAAGTCTGCAGACTGCAATAAGTAAACTCGATTCATTACAACTTTCACAAGACAGTGAATTGGATGAATAAACAAAGACAAATTTCATTGGCACACCCTAAATTTTTTTAACATTCACGTTTAGGAAATTCAATAGGTGATTTATAGTAAAAATGACCAATTAAAGCCAGCTAAATAAAGTAGTAATAGTATGTGTATATTTTCGATTTGTTTTTGGAAGATATTATACAGCTCCTGTGGGTTGGTCCTTTTACTTGTATAATATCCTATCATTTGACAAAACACATCACATTATATGAAGCCAGGATGAACCCCATTCATAATGACAAACATCACTGGAATGAATTCTCAGCAACTTAAAAAACAGGATCAATACTATTCTCAGCAACTTAAAAAACAGGTTCAGTGCTATTCACAACATCGTATTGCAAGGGGGGCTTGGTTTCATCAGAAATTACATTCTAAACTGAAGATACGTGATTCATACAAACAATCCAACCTGATAACTATCCGAATGGAGAAAGCCGACAAACTGGTGCAGGGTTTTTTTAAGCATAACATGCAAATGTAACAGGCAGATCCTGAATGCAGTGGAGGGAGTTATGCTTTCGTTTAACATTGTTGACATATTGATGTGAAAGATTAGATGGAGTTAGAAATGTGCTCCATGAAGAATATTAAATTTATTGCAATATGACTGTTACCCAAAATGGCCAGGCTCGATGACAAAAGAAATTAATGACTTAGATATTGTTGTTAGAAGTTTTGAGTAATAAGTATTAAGTATCAATATAGATATGTAGCAAATTAAGAGACTGTGGATGGGAGGGCAATAACGCTGGAATAAGCATGCTTCAGCTTTTTATCAATCGACTGAATTTTTTTTTAAGAGCGTCATTCATACAAACAGATTGCAGAATGATAGAGTTTACCTGATTAGTTCCAAACTTCAAGCGCCTATACTGTTCGCCAAAAGAGAGAAAGAAATGAGTCTCTCACTTGTTAAAAAATACTTGCAGTTCTTAAGTCATTGGAATTAGATCTTAGATTGATAAGAATACCTTGCCAACATTGAAGTGCTTGGTATCATGCCCCAACCATCTAAGATATCGTGTGAGTTTAGCCGCAGTGAAAGTCTTACCTTGGGCAGGCAGGCCGACCTACATAGTATATAGATCACTGGAAACAGTAATACTAGAAAATTCTACACAGTGCTAGGGGGGTGAGGAATTGCAGATTAAAATCTTCAAATAATAATTTGCTGATTATCAGTACAGGAAAAGAATCAAGATGATAGATCCATGTTTATGTGGATGTTTTTTTTTTTTTTTGTCACGCTCAAGACCAGAATGCTGTCAAATGAAAAAAAGCGCCATTCTCTTCAACATGTCACAAGACAGATAACTTACCAGTACAATTGCCAAGTGCCCATCTTCTTTATGCCCAAGCATCTGATCAGCTATTGCTGCAGCCGCAACGGCTCCAGCAGCTGCTGGGATCGCATTCTAGGAGTTCACATGATAGGAAAAGAGTAGAAGAAGCCTTAGTGATAAGATAGAACGTTTTTAATAAAGGAATCTGATGTAAAAAAGAGATTCCATTTACCTTGCTTTCTGAATCAAGTTTCAGATCAATTGCTATAGTGCTAGAACTAACTGATTTGACTAATCTAGGAGAACCCACTCCTCTGTCTACAAGCAATCCCTTACTAGAATTCTGCTTTTGAAATGGTGAAACTGTTTCCACTGACTTGGATTCAACCAAACCAGAATGTGGATGTTCATTTGCCAGATCATGAATCGCCAGCCCCATGCCCTGCATAAAATTACATTGACCATATAAGATAAGAAGTCGTAGCAAAAGCAAGGGAAAAAAGAGGAAAAAGATTCAGCAAATTTCCAGGTATATTAATTTGACCTATAGAACTTGATAAATCACTAATGAGCTCAGATTATTAAAAAAAATTAAATTAAAAAATCCACTGATAAGCTGTTTTTAATATTAGTTCCAGGTCTGATGTCCTCTGAGCTGATATATTAAAAAATTTAAACCATAAAGTGATATTTCTACAACAGAACAATGGCATTAAGTGACGGCCAATTGGACAGTTAACTTTTGCTTTAATTGTTGCCAGCTTTCAATCATTTTTCAAACAAGTTAATTTGATATATCAGCGATTTTAAGAGCACAAGGCAAGCGTTCCTTTTTTATACAACAAGTTATGCAGAAGAACAACATATGTATTGAAAAATTAAAGAATAAGTACAATGGAAAATGGCTCGGTTTGCCTTGTTTCCTCTATTAGAGAACCATAGGCATCAAAGAAAACAGAGTACAAGCTCCTAACTAAGTTTTAGGAAACACTGATTGTTCACAAGATTAATAGGCTTACTAAACCTTAAAAGGTTGGCCATTGGATTCAACACCACTGCTAGATGACCATGAGGTGGTGTTCTGGCAGTTGTTGTGGGAAGTAATGTTTCTTGGATTGGCAGTCAAATTAGCTGCATAAACTGAATTTGTAGAGATTGCAGGAATTGGGATAACATAGTGTTCAATGTCGAGATCCAAGCTTGCTGAAGATTCATTCTGTCAGGCAAAACAAAGAGTGAGAGTTTTATCAAGATCTATAATTATTTAAATAAATATTTAAAAAATCAATCATTCACCATTACAGCAAGTCTATAGTATTATTAACCAAAAACAACAAAGGCAATAAAAAAATTGAGGAAGAATGAATAATCACACTTCACTTCTAAACTTCTTAGTAGGGTAATTTACGTGAAAGCTTTCTTTGAGAACTACACCACCAATTATGTTAAGGGGGGCTATTTATCATATTCAACCAATAACGTTACCCTATTAAGAATAGGGTAAAGATAACAGCAGCCTACACTCTAAGTTGCATAAAATCAGTAGCAACTGTCAGTGAAAATCAATTTGGATTTAGTACGATCGCATCAGGTTGCTCTGCAAGCACTTCTGTATATTCATCCAAGCCATGAATAAAAAGAACTGAGGAAAAACATACACTAAAAGTGAGATGTGCGCTTCAAGCTCACGCACACCAGTGTATAGTTTTTTTCTTTCCATTTTCCTATCAAGTTGTGCTTTATTCTCTAGCAAAGTACATTTAGCTTCAGTCATTTCTCATTTAGGAATAAAACTATTTAGTTGTCTGCCCCACTCAATCACCACACAATGGCAAAAGAGATGGATATTCAAAATAATTAACACGCACGAATTATCCTCTAACCTCAACACCAGCCTGAGATGCCGCATTTATGCTAACATCAGGAATGCCGCGAACAGTAGAAGGCGCAAGATTTTCCCGATACGCTCTCCAGCTGGCTCCCAGATCAAACGGGGATATCTTGTCAGCCTTGACAAGAACTGGACACTCGAGGACTTCATCAGATTTCAACCTAAACAAAGCCTGCATTGTATTTCCTTGCAAAGAACCCTTGGTTAAAACCCTATCAGGGCCTTCTTCTACAATGCACGGCATATCTCCATCCCTGGGCCTCAACAAGAACTTGAAGTCCAACGCTTCTATAAATTAACCACTCAAAACACAAGCAAAACAATTAATCGAGCATTCGCAAAACGATTAATCAAGGACAGGCGAGGTCGCGAGGAGGAAGTGAACTTACCGTGATTAGGCGGAACTACGAAACTGAACTCCCACATTGAAACCGATTCCCGCTCCATAGACAACTATTGAGCATTCCAATTGAAAGCAGTTCATATCAATTTAGACCTAGGAACAATAAAAACAACACTAATCTCTCAAAAACACATAATAATCGATAGAGAAAGGACGAACAGCTTTAGAAGAGTCCCAGGAGCCAACGATAGGGGCGGAACCGAAGACGTGTGGGATAAGCTGGCCTTTGAGTTTGGAGCACTCCATTTTGAGAGAAACGTAGAGCTGTTCGCCACCGGCGGTGACTCCGCCGTGACCGGAAACGTCCAGATCCTTGGATGATCCCGTCCCCATTGCTTCACTGTTTGGGGTCAATATTCCCTCTCTAGAGTGCAGAGAGAGAAACTCTGATACCACCGCTAAACCGACTCTTTGTCAGAGAGAGGAGGCGGGGGGAAACGGGAGAGGTGGTGTGGATGTTTTTCCTTTTTTCTTTTTAATTTTTAATCAGATTTTTCTTGCTGTTGACGAAATCCACGTCGGATTGGTGGGCCCCGTGTTTGCACATATTCTAATTCAGGGGGCGCGGCGCGGGTGGACTCGGATCCTCTCCTAATGACTATTTGCCTAATATTTTCCTAATAAGCTAATCACAACCGTCCAAATATATCAATGGTTAAGATTAATTCCCCTAAATTTAAACCTAATTTCTCAAAACTATCTACTGGTAGTCTCCGTTAAACTACTCATCCTCTTCCTTCCAAGTTCCAGTCGTGCGTCGTGCACATCGGAATCCGTACGAAGTCGATTGATTTGCTTCCGGTCTCGCTCTATGCCTTTTCGTCAATCGCTCTCTTCTTCCGGTCTCGCTCTTTGCCTTTTCCTTCCAACCGTGCACATCGTAATCCTTACGACATCGATCGATTTGCTTCCGGTCCTGCTCTCTACTTTTCGTCAATTGCTCTCTGCCTCCGGTTTTGCTCTCTGCCTTTTTCGTCAATTGCTCTATGCTTCCGATCTTGCTCTCTGCCTTTTCCTCCCAATCGTGCACATCAGAATCCTTAATTACTATGTCGATCAATTTCCTTTTCCTCTCAACCTCTTCGTCATTGATACATAGTACTTTACGTGATTAATTTGACTTTACACACTAACTTAGTCTAAATCAATCAAGCAAGAAGAATGAGTACTTTCAACTAGTAACTGAAGTCTAATTAATAGACAGATGAAATTGCCTGACCGATGGTGGAGAACTGATGAAATTGGTTGATCGATGATGAGTTTCAACTAGTAATGAAGTCTAATTAATTAATTAACTGATGAAATTGCTTGATCGTACCCATGGACGATGGTGAAGAACTGATGAAATTGCTTGATCGATGATGGGTTGTTTAATTAATCTTAACCATTGATATATTTGAACGGTTATGATTAGATCGATTGTTTAATTAATTAATTAATTTAATTAAGTTATTAATAAGGGAATTAATCTTAACCATTGATATATTTGGACGGTTGTGATTAGCCTATTAGGAAAATATTAGGCAAATAGTCATTAGGAGAGGATCCGAATCCGGCGCGGGTAGCCATGGAAATTTGCAAATTGCAACCAAAATTTTAATTATTCTTATCTTATCCTTTCAAAACAAACTTGTACATACCAAGGGCAGGGAGTACGTAAGCATGGGGTTGACATATAGGCCTATAGGGTGTGTTTGCATTTTAATTGTATTAAGTTTATAATACTAACTCCGTTAATTAAAACTTGACGTTTTATTATTTACGCACGCTTTTTAAGGTGTTAAAAACTATATAAAATATTAACTTTTTTAATATATTTTTTTAATAATTTCATACTTGTTACTATTAAGTATGAATTTATAAAAACTAATTTTTTAAAAAGTCAATATTTCATATAGTTTTTATCATTCTAAAAAAGCGTGCATGAATAGTAAACGACAACTTTTAATTAACAGAGGGAGTACAAATAGATACTCTCTCCGTTTCAAAATATTGTTTTTTAGTTAATTTTTTTTATATAATTTGATACTTATTAGTAATAAGTATCAAATTATATTAAAAAAATTGACTAAAAAAATTAATATTTTATAGAGTTTTTCGCTCATTAAAAAGCCTGCTGAAAAGTAAAAGTCCGTGTATTTTGGAACGGAGGGAGTATAATGTGGTATTTGGTTAATATATTTTTTAAGGTGTTTTAGTTTTAGGGTGTGTTTGGATTCCACGATGTATTAACTATACAATTATTTTAACTCGATTTATGTGATTACTTGGTTAAATTACTATTCACTCGGTTTTTACGAGATTTTTATTTGTAAAATCAAATGTTCACATAAAACAAAGTAAAATAATTACGTTATAATTCAAATGCAATGGAATCTAAACACACTCATATACTCACTATGCTAGGTAACGATTCAGGCGACGGACCAAAGCGGTTGCCTGAAAGGCATTTTCGCCGCTGGAAGTCTAAGGCGACGGACATCCGTCGCCTAAAGGGTCGTCTGTCCAACGTCATCCCTACAGACCTCAGTCGACGGATGTCACAAGGTTTGTCGCCTAAATGGTTATAGGCGACCATATTTACGTTCGTCGTCTAGATACATTGTCAGACCCCAAGGGCTTCTCAAGCCCGCCCATTAACTTTCAGGCGAAGAACCTTACTGGTCAGACGACAAATCCAGTCCCTCGCTTTGTAGTGGGCTGAGAATTATAAATCATTATTTAATGTACTTCAGGCGACGGACCTATACTAAGTTCATCGTCGCTTGAACCGGTTGGAATAATAAAAATATTGCTTCAAGCCACTACAGAAAAGGTAAAAGTACGTCGCCTTAAATGGTTCAGAGAAGGCATAACATTTAGGCGACGGGTTTGTATATAAGTTCGTGGCTTGAGTAAGTTTAAGCCATGAGTATTTGTCTATGCCCGTCGCCTGAAAGCCGTCAGGTTTTTTTTTAAAAGATGATGTGATGTTCGTCTCCTGAGTGCGTTTAGATTTTAAAAAAAATTAATTGGAAATCACTTGTTGCCCCCTGTTTTGATACCCAAAATTTGCAGAAAACATGTGCATTTTTTTTTGCACGAAACCTGTAATTCAATCCAAACATACAACCACACACAACTCAAAGAGATTTCAAACAAACACATTAATAACCTGCAATTCCAACCAAATCCAATCCCTACAAACATACAACCCACACAACATCAAATTCCAACCAAATCCAATACTGACAAACACATTAATAACCTGCAATTCAATCCACAGAAACACAAAATACAATCTTTCACACATAATTCAAAATACACAGGCAATCCGAACAATATATGCAAAACTAGTAGGGCTGACTGATAACAATATATGCAATCCGAACAATATGTCCAAAAAGGTGCGTTATCAGATGGAGGGCTGAGTGATACCTTCTACTTCTGGGGGGGGAGGGCTGAGAAGAACTGAGAGGAGCTTCAGACGACTGTGCAACTGAGTTGAATGACGACTGGGAGCTCACATCTGAACCAAAGAAATCAAGTATCTTCTTCTCCAAGTCTTACATGTGCGCCCGCAACTGTTCGCTCTCAGCTCTAGCTTCCCTCGCTTCCTTCCTTGCTTCCGAAGCCTTATCCTTTGCTGCTGCAACCTCATTCTTTGTTGTTGCAGCCTCATCCTTTGCCCGCTGAGCTTCGCTTCCTCCACCTCCTTTTGCCTCTCATCAGCCCTAGCAGTCCATGGTCCCCCCCGCCTTTTCTTTGCAGGACGCTCACCAGCCTCACCCATGCCTTGAAGAAAAGGATATAAATCATGTTACAAATCAGTAAGTTTTAGTAAGTATAACACACACAAATATGCTTTTAAGTATAGCATATCTATATATACATGTTTTAAGTTTTGAGGAACACAAATCTGTTTTAAGTATATTATATCTATGTAGCAAGCTTTGAGAAACACAATATGGTGCAAGTTTTAAAAGTTTTAATTGAAATGATGATGTATATATGCAAGTATAACACAAAATTTGTTTTATTTCATTTTATGTATTATCCAAATAATCAAATGGTTGTATCTATAAATGCAAGTTTTTATTTTTTTCCCCAGATTATGAGGCTAGTTCAATAAAGGTTATACCTCGGACTTCGGTTCCCCGTCTCTCGCCGAGGCATTATATGAGCATAGATGTCTGTTCTTCGATGGGGATTGGTTCCAATTGGCTAGGGTCGTCAGCCTCTCCTTCCTTAGGTGCTAGGGCCTCCGCAACACGGACCTTTAATTTATCCTGTCAAAACAGAAGTTAGTTAGCCCAACTGACGAAAACCAAATTAAAATAACCAATTAAGAAATATTTGAATAGAAAGACAAGAGGGGAGAATCTGAAAATATAATTTGTATAGTCATGCAAATATAATCATTCATATATAATCATTCAAATATAATGATAAATAATTAAATATAAAGTCATGAGGGGTTACAGTTATTCATACATAATCAGTAAAACTTACTGATTTCGGTGATTCATACATAATCTGAAAATATAAAATCACGAAGGGTTACAGTCATTCATATATAATCTGAAAATATAAAGTCATTCATACATAATCATTCACAAGAGGGGAGAATCTGAAAATATAATCTGATTTGAGTGATTTCTAAAACTTACTGTTTCCTAACTTATAACTTATAAAAGTTTTTGTTTTATAAGTTATAGACGTTAACTTATAACTTATAAAAGTTTCTTGACGAAAAACTTAGTTATAGTTTTAGAACTTATTTCTAACTTACTGATTTCTAACTTATAACTTGTAAAAAATTTCTAAAAGTTTTTGTTATAAATGAGTAAGTTTTAGAAAACAAAAACTTTTATAAGTTATAAGTTATTTTATAAAACTTGCTGATTTGAGTGGTTTATGTAAAAGTAGTAAATGAAAAGTAGTAAATGATCTCCAATTGCCGCGTACATCAGGCGACGGGCATAGTCGTATGTTCGCCTCCTGAGTGAATAGCATTAAATGCGCCAACTGGCTTGCTTTTTGGCCCTACCTTAGGCGACGGACATACCCTTAAGTTCCTCTCCTGAGTGAACAGTAGTACAACAAACTTACTTTTTTGGCATATAACAAGCGACATGCATAGTCATATGTTCGCTCCTGAGTGAATAGCATTAAATGCACCAACTGGCTTGCTTTTTGGCCCTACCTTAGGCGACGGACATACCCTTAAGTTCCTCTCCCGAGTGAACAGTAGTAAATGACCTCCAACAGACTTACTTTTTTGGCATATATCAGGCGATGGGCATAGTCATATGTTCGCCTCCTGAGTGAAAAGTATTAAATGCGCCAACTGGCTTGCTTTTTGGCCCTACCTTAGGCGACGGACGTACCCTTAAGTTCCTCTCCTGACTGAACAGTAGTAAATGACCTCCAACAGACTTACTTTTTGGCATATATCAGGCGACGAGCATAGTCATATGTTTGCCTCCTGAGTGAATAGTATTAAATGCACCAACCGGCTTGCCTTTTTTGGCCTAACTTAGGCGACGGACATAAGTTATTGGGCCATATGCTCGTCGCCTAACTACCTCTTCTGACAGGCCCTATGCTGAAGCCACCATCCTTCTTCTTTCGCTCGTGGCTTGAATATGTTCGTCGCCTGAATGATATATGAGGCGACGAACTTTGGAATTTTTGGTCGTCCAAATAGGATTTCAGATGAGTTCAGAGGCCCTGTTAGTTAGGCGACCAACGTCACCAAGTCCGTCGCTTGAGATTAATTCAAGCGACAGACTCTTTTACCTCAGTCGCCTGACATGTCAACTGGCATAGTGACTGTGTATTTATGATGACAAATGTGTATTAGGATAGTTTTTTTTATTAAAGGCGAGAACTTGGATGGCGGTCTAGAGTATTTGTGGATGAGAATCTGAAATTTTATGAAGGTGATTAGTGATTCTAGCTCACAATTGTGTCATAGTAGATGAAACTTATTAGTAATTAAGTAATTAACTTATCTGAAGATCGAGATGTGGCATCATCTCGAAGAGTCAAAGTGTTAAAAAAGGAGGAGGATGTCGATTACGATAATTTCGAGCAAATTCAGTGGCCATTATAATATGTTGATAGTTAGACTCTCTTCGTCCACCTCGATCCATATAAAGCCCGACTTCTTTGACACATGAGGCCTTGGTGAAGATCCATAGTCTCAACTATCAAGATTGACAACGATCCACGTTTTGATGCAACACAACTCATGATCACAGATCACAACTAATTATTGGATGTCTCCGACCACTCCACCCCACCCATTCTTCTAGAACCGCTCCTCCATCTTTTGTCCAAAACCTGAGTAGGTGATATGGGACATTCGCATCCAGTAGATGAACACTCAAAAAAAAAATTATATATATATATATAGAGAGATAGATAGATAGAGATAGAGAGAGAGGTTGGGTCATGTGTTAACAACTCTTACGGTGTTAAATGTTAACAAATCAATATTCGGCAACATTTAAGAAATATTCATCACAGTAACACAATTACGGGATTGGGGGTGGATACACGCGCAAGGGTTTGAGTTTTTTGGGTGATAATTTTTTTTAATTGGCAATAATTATTAATTGAAATGAATCTCTTAAATGTTGTCGAAAACCTTTGATGAATAATTGAGTGACTGTGATGAATATTTGATAAATTTTGCCGAATATTGATTTGTTAACATTTAACACCGTAAGAGTTGTTAACATTTGATCCGTCTATATATATATATAATCCACATCACATGACAAAAAAGGCAGCTCTAACCGCGACCTCGTTCAACACTATATCAATCCCAACTTAAAATTTTCTTTTCTACAATCAACCACACGATGTCATGTAAGATTCTATTACCGAATTACTATTACATATAGATTAGTGTATCTTTTTATTGTATGTGTATGATGGTCATCAAGTAGCTCATTAGTAGGGGTAGGTGGTAATTCACATAACATGGCATTGGTATAAATATTGTACTTCACATAACATATGACATTATCTTGTTTTCTAGGGTCTTTCTACCATATATTGTTGACGAGCTTTTTTTTTTTTTTTTCATTGTTATGTTTTGTCATAGATAGTGCCAACTATAACCATGATCATTAATAACCTCTTTCTCATTGTTCACTTTTTTTGTTAGTCAATGAGTTCTTTTGAATTTTGTGGCTTGTGCGAAGTTTTCGTTAATATGAAGTTGATATATGCTTGCATGCAAACTCTATGGATTTTTGCCTATTTATGATTTTAAGAGTGATGGATTTGTGAATTTATGATTATTCTTGTGGTGGAATATAGTTATGGCAAGTGTGAGGTGTGTAGTAAACCATATACATGGCCACTTGTATGCATATGGTTAATTTTGAATGTGGTAAGTATACAAGTTACATCCTTATTTTGTTTTCTTAGGTCATGCAGTGATTTATTGAGTGAATGCATGTGTTGTTTGTTCATATATATCCTCTACAACCTATGGTGTATCTCTTAAACTTTTTTTAAATTATTATTTTGGGTATAAATCAACACTCAAAAAATTTAAAATACTATATCTGTGTATAATATATTTATAAATATATTGACATGTTGATAAACTTTTATCATTCTAAAAAATATAGATAACTAAAATATCGTTACTTTAGAAAATAAATTTTTATACTCTGTATTTTTTTAATTATGATTTTTCATGATAAAAGTTTATAAATTTATTAATTTATAAATAATTTTTTGTATATAAAAATTAAATACTAATTTATACCTAAAATAAGCAAATGCTACACTTGAATTACATTTAACATAAATAGGGATCCTTTCTCCTCATCTTTTCTTCCACCATTTTAAGATCGATTGTTTGATATTTTCTTGCAATGTTTTGTGGTCTACTTGTTTTATAGGGTTTATTGAAACAAACAAACAAAAATCGACGGGGACAATGCCCCTCTCAAATTTTGACATTTGTAATTGTTGGTTGCTATGACGTGTTTTTTTGTTTGATAAGTTGTTTTAGTTTTTTTTTTTTTGACAATCAATGACTTGTGACAATCATACCCCCACATTCCTAATTGGTATGGCCAGCGGCACAAAGCGGAGAGCAAGTCCGAGGCCTTTGGACCGATGAGGCTAGTTATTAACCTCCGAAGAGTGGTATTCGGTCTCCGAAGAGGTGGTCGGAGCCTCAGAGGTGTTGTTTTCCATGTTTTGACTGGAATTGAATATACACCCGTGGATGGATCTATATATGAATGCTAGCTGTTCTTCCCGTTGACAATAAATGTATATTTATATGTATGTATATTAAATTTACTGCAGTACTAGTAGTAAAGTTTACCGGTGATAAAAAAAAAAAGTAAACGTTTACCTTGTACGTAGAGTACAACTACACGTCAATGGGACGTGGATCTGAATACCGAAGCGGCGTAGCCACCTTTCTCTATTGTTTCTCTTTCCTCTTTTTCTCTAGTTTTGATTTTTAGATGAGTTTAAGAAAAAAGAGGTTGAAAAAAGTAAATAATTTAAGAAATACAGTAAGTTTTGTAATGTGTGCTAATGGATATACATAAAGTAATTTAAAAAAGGAAAACTTTATTTAAAAATGCATTTTGCTAGTTTAAATGTATTAATGTTTAAGGTTAATGCATTAAGATTAAAGATTTTCTTTCCTAAAAGGGTTAACTTATTTCTTTGTAATGTTTAAGGTTTATTTAAAAAATGCATTTTGTTGCATAAAAGGGTTAGCTTATTTCTTTGTAATGGTAGAAAAATGGTTATTAACTCATTCCTTCTTCAGCTAATTTAATGTTTTTTTTTAATTTTAAAAAAACGTCAAAATTGGATAGTTATATATAATTTTTTATAACTTATAGGCTGTTTTGTATAATTTTAATTTCCCAAAACACTACACTTGCATACCTTTATAACATAGCCTTCAACATTACGTGGGAACAAATATAAAATAAAATAAAATAATTAACATAAGCTTAAGCAAGCAAACCTATAGATTATAGAACACGACTCTCGAAAACCAATTGAGTATAGATCACCTATATATATATATTATAATATATACTATAATATACACACACTACTGTACTATTTATATTTATCTGATATAATATGAGTATAACCAAACACTTAAATTTGTTTTATGTTGTTTGTTTAGACGGTTTTCGGCTGACGATGCGTCATCTCGAGAATCAGGTAAGTTTGATCTCAAATATTTACTTAATAAAAAAATAAAACTAGAACACTTAAATTTGTTTAATTTATCTTAGTCCAGTTCGATTGGCTCCATCGCTTTACATCTGTATTGGGTATTGTGTAGCCCATTTAAGGAATTGATCCTCTTTATATGTTTCCAAGGGAATGCAAAGGTGTAGTAGCATCACAACCACTGCAGCAACATCTGATTAATACTTAAATTTATTTAATTAAAATTGGATTGCCCAAAAACTTACCAATACAGCTGGTGTTGTCCAAACAAAGCCTAACTTGGTGGGCTCTACAGTCTACTCACTGCACCGCCACTGCTCTTCACCATTTGCCTGTCGTCTAGCTTTCTCCTTGTGCTTTTTGCATGGAATCTCTCTCTCTCTCTCTCTCTCTCTCACAGTCAGGATTTCTGATTTACTTTCTCTTTCTATGCGTTTTGTCCGAAATAGCAAGCACATGGCGCATCGATTAGCTTAAACTATTAGGTAAAGTTTGCCACCGAATAGAATCTTCCCTTTTCGATTTCGATTTTAGGGGGATTTGAGCTTCTCCTTTTTCGATTCAGGAGAATTCGATTCCTCTTTGCGTGCTTGATTCGACTCGGATTACTCAGAATTGTTCAATTTCCCGTGAGGTTAGTGATTTCAGTCAAAGTGAAGGAGACCTTGCTTCAATTGAAACTGTTATCTTCGTATCTTGTTCCCTAAATTTATGTTTCTTCATTTGTCGATTGCAGAGTTCTCTCAGTTTTGTTTTTGTTGCTCAATTTTGGTGGTTTGCTCTCGCCTTACTCATCGGAGAGGTTTGGCTTTTGGGAAGTGGATTTTGCTGTTGCAGGTGTCTCCCTTTCTCACCCTCTGTTGTTAAATTGAAGCTGATTCCCATCTAATCTGTAAAAAAAAGTTGGGCTTTTTGTGAGCGAAAAAGAATTAAGGTTGTTTAATTTTGTTTATAGGTTGTACGTTGAATATTCAGCACATCTGTTTCACTTCTGATTTCTAGGTTTTCTTCGCTTGAGGTTCCATTTTGAATTTCTCAGCTTTTTAAGTTTTAGTTTGGAAATTGAATGGAAGAGGATAACATTCAGCTGTTATTCTCTATAAGTTGTTTGGAGTTTTTGAAGAGTAAAGGACTGGAGAAAGGGCTGAGAGAGCCATGAAAATGGTTCTGAAATCGGAAACTACTTGCTGCTTAATATCAATATATACCATTGCACGGCTTATTGCTTTAGGGTTTTGTAACTGTTGATTCTTGTTTGCGATGGTCTGATTTGTTTAATTCCTATATTTCCGACAGTAGCTTTCTAAACTTGATAGATAGATTTTTGATTAAGGAACATAATTTTTGTAAGATTGGCATTAATATTGTTCTAATATTGTTCTCTGGGTCAGTGCAGTTCATATGGGTCATCTACTCATCTATAATGGATTCATGTTTCCGTTCTGTTTTGCATTTTATAGTTATCTAATTTGCATCCATCATTTGTTTGGTTGAATTTTGAATCCAGTGGATGGTCAAATATGAGCGTGCAGGATATATCATATCTTTTTTAAAGTCATTATATTTTGTGTTGGTCTTCTAATTTTTTTCTAGATCAATGGTCTTTCAGGAAAGCAGCTTTGGTCTTAGTTGTTCTTCATGAGAATTGCATCTTAGTTCGACATCTTTGAACATGGGAGCATCTGGCTCTAAAATAGAAGAGGACAAGGCGCTGCAGTTGTGCCGGGAGAGGAAAAAGTTTGTTAAACAAGCTCTTAATGGAAGATGCTCACTTGCTGCAGCTCATTTTTCCTACATCCAGTCTCTGAAAAGCACTGGAGCTGCATTGAGAAAATTTGTTCAACCTGAAGCTCCATTAGAATCTTCCTTGTATACGTCTACCAGTGCCACCCCAGAACCTCTTGCCTTGACAGGAAAGTCTCTTTCACAGTTTTCATTCTCCTCGCCATCTGTGTCACAGCGTGTTGATGCCACAGAACATTTCTCCCCATCTCCTTCTCCTCCGAATTCATCTCGGTTCCTTATAAACCATATGAAATTTAAGGGTAGCTTTGCCAAAAAGGTTGAAGAAAAGCCTCCTGTAGAAGTGACAGGGACTATAACCTCAATAAACACACCACAGAATGTTACACCTCGTTTCCAAGAAAGAGTTGAAACCACACCCCCTGATGCTTCACCTGCTGCGCATGAAGATTCACCTTGGGATTATTTTGGCCTCTTTCATCCTATTGACAGTCATCTTTCATCACATCAAGAGAGGGGGATGACTGATGGTTTTGAGTATAATGATGATGTGAACAAGCTAAGAGATGATGAAGGAATGCCTGAACTAGAAGATGAAGAAGATAAGGTATCTTCACATGGAAGTGAAGGATCTCAAGAGTCAGATGATGAATTTGATGATCCGTCATCAGAGACACTCGTCCGAAGTTTTGAAAATCTTAACAGGGGAATGAGTCAAGTTCCTCCAAGTGCATCACCCACCATGCAAACTGCAGGAAATGCTACTCCCGAAAATGAGTTATTGAATGGGGAGAAGTCGAACTCTCCAAAACTATCTCCATTGAGAGCCAAATCTTCTGAAACTGCTACCATGAACGATGATAAGATGAATCCAGTGAAAGAAGATGGCTTTGAACACAAGGTTGCTCCAAAAGACTTATTCCTTAGCATGAGGGAGGTTGAAAGGCTATTTAGCGATGCTTCTGATGCTGGGAATGAAGTTCCAAAAATGCTAGAAGCAAATAAGATGCATTTTCGCGCAATTATTCCTGGACAAGAAAGTAAGTAAAGGCTCCCTGATGTCCCTATATAGCCGACCTTATGATGGGTTCTGAATGTAGATTAACTAGAAAGTAATTTTATTCTTCAGTTTCTTCTAATATTTCATCATCCTACTTATTATGTGTATCTTAGTAGCAGGAAAATTGCATATCTTGTCCAAGTTTATATTCTGAAACCTTGGCTAGACTGATGTTATGTGATCCTCAGGAAACCTACCAATACCAATGTTTTCTGAATTTTTCTAAGGGGAATAAATAATTAAGCAGTTAATCACTTATCGAGAGCTTAGTTCAGTTGGTTCATTGCCTAGGTATTCTAATTGCAGAGTTCCGTATTGATGCTAAACACAGTGAGATGCATTCCATTTCCTCTGATTCATTTTTCTGATATGATTTGCTAAAGATGTTTACCTTACGCATCAGGTGGGTCCACAACATCTATGCTTTTTAAAGGCTGCTTCTCATGCGGGGAAGACCCAAGCCAAGTTCAAGAAGGTGGGCTTTTCATGTGTGTAAAGTATTCAACAGTTTGATTAACTGATATTTGTGTAAATTCTAATTTAATAAAAGGATGGAATCTGCCAGTAGATAGTTTGATCATATAAATGTTTATTTGATGAAGATATTGTGATTTTGGATGCAACCTGCTTAGCTGATAGTTCGATGAAGATGTTGTGAAGCTGTCATTAATAGTATTGGTGACGATTCTTGCAGCATCTCGGTGACAATAGAGAGATTTTTTTGTTATTTATTTACAACCTTTTAATATTTTGTGCTTATGCGATTATCTGATTATTGTGATATTCCATAACTGAAACAAAAATGCCTTCTGATTCATCCACAACTCCCTTTCTTGTTACTGCAGAACATGCACAAACTACAACAAAGTACATAACTTGGCATCGAACTACATCATCCCGCTCTTCTTCTTCTAGGAACCCTCTCGGTGCAAACTCAATAGATGATAATGAAGACCTTACTAGCAATCTCTTTGACAGTTTCTGCATGAATTCTGGCAGTCATGCATCGACATTAGATAGGCTACATGCATGGGAGCGCAAGCTTTACGATGAAGTTAAGGTATCAGCTATCTACTTTTTTTCCAGGAATTTATCAATTGCTTTTTATTTATTTATTAATTCCTTCTATGTATGCTAGGGTTAATTGTGTCTGTAATACTTCTCATACTTTCTATTTCTTTTATGCAAATAAATTCCTACGACAAATAAAAAGAGGAATTTGGGTATCGATACTTAACAACAAGCTCTAATATAACAGTCTATTATTGGATGGTTAGTAATTTGCTATCTTAATTGTTCATTTGTTTCAGTTTTTCGCAGTAGGTGGCTAAATGTTGGCATCTCTGTAAAAACTCACATACTTAGAATTATTAGTCCTACATAGCTCAATTGTTAAGGTGAAGTAGATATAGGCTTAAAGGGAGCAATACTCGAGGGGACACCCTAAATGTGGAAATTGACCCTTTGCGGATGACACTGCTGTCTTTGTTGAACAATGTAGCATTGTTTTACTAGGAGACTTTTATAAAATCCCCACAAACTGATTATTGTGACATCTATTCTTAATAAATAAAAAAGAATTTTTCATTCAAAAAAATATGTCGACTTCAATAACAATAAACTATGTTGTTTGTACTAAATAACAGCCTAGTATGTTGCATTTTATGTTGTAAACTCATGTGTAGTGCCCTGACTGCTGAGTAATATAGCACTCATCAGTGACCATTGACACTTGTATCCCTATCTTTGTGGGAGTCATTTGCTTATTTGTCATCCCTTTAATCTACTTGGTATGTGGGAGAAATTTGAAATGATCACTGGACATGAATAGGTTAACCATTTTAATGTTGGTTTGTTATTTATTCCAGTAGGGCATCCTGTCATCTAGTGTCTTCATCTTATAGATTGTGCTACTACGGCCTGTCATCCAGTGTCTTAATCTGACATGTAGAGAAACTCAGCCATGTAAGAAAATTGAATGCCAATTATGCCATATGTAGCTGCGGGAGATTATATGGCCTTGGCTAATGTGTCACTCACTTCTCCAACAGTATTTTGTCTTTATTATAAGATACCTAGTTTGTGCTACTTATTACTCCACCCGTCTCGAAATTTAGGTCGTTTTAGGTCTTTATTCTTGTATCAAAATAGATGTCATTTTAGGTTTTCTTGGTAAGAGATAGTAATGATTTGTATCGATTTGTGTGTTGTTGATTTTTTTATAGATTTTGATTGGTTAAAAAATGTAGTGGGTATTAAGAAACAATAAAATTTATGGAAAAAGTTAGTGGAATGATGATGTTGATTGAGAGGTGAGTGTTTTTATTAAAACTTGTGCAAAATCCTAAAACAACTTAAATTTTGAGATGGAGGGAGTATAAGTTTATAGCTTGGCGAGTTTGCGTTATTTATTGCACCCACTCCATACTTTGTGCTATTGGTGATGACAGTTGACATTGATCAACTGTAGAAGCAATCTACTGTGTACTGGCACATTACATAGATTTGAGTTTTATGAATTGAGTTTGACTTTTTTGCTCAAGTATTTCTATGTTTGCCATGTTTCAATCATCACATACTGCTACAGTGCATAAAGGGGGTGCCGTAGTTACTGTCCTCTGGTATAGTGCTATAAATGTTCATCATGAGAGTGTAAGGGTATGGTTTGATAATATCCCAAACTTGATCACATGATTCATTGACTAGCATCTGATTTTGCTTCTACACATGAACTCTTAATTGCAATGTTATTTTATGTGCATAAAGGGGGTGCCGTAGTTATTTTATGTGCAATATTGAAGAACGACTTAGTATAGTAGCTCATGGATGAAAAACTTTTTGTTTGTATGTCCGCACCTTTGTAATTCTGCCTGTTCAATTTCAGGCTAGTCAAACAGTGAGAAGAAAGTATGACGAGAAATGTAAACTTCTAAGAGAACAAGAATCAAGGGGAGAAAATTTACAAAAGATTGACCAGACTCGTGCGGTGGTGAAGGAGTTGCATTCTAGAATCCGAGTTGCTATACATAGGATACATTCAATATCAAAGAGAATTGAAGAATTAAGGGATGATGAGCTTGAGCCACAACTCGAGGAATTGATTGAAGGGTAAGTCCTCTGTCCCAGTTGATTTAGTATGTAGAAGTATGTGCATGTTATGTTTGTAGCTTTTTAATATTTCTTTATAAAATTTACCAGGATGCAATGATAATAGAAAAATCAGAAACAATTACAAAAAGTTCTTGATATGAGTGCTGGTAGATAAACTGTATGGGGTTGGCATCTCAAAACTTTTCTTCTACTTGAATGGACTTTGTCATTGCCTGATAATTCTACAAATAGGAAGGAGTTCTTCTGGGGGTTTACATGGGATCTTGAGAATTTTATTTGAATTGTTGAAATGGTGAATTATGGGTAATTATTGCTTTTATAATGGGAAGTAAGGTCTCTTCCTTTGTCAAGTCTTGCTTGTCCTGTTCCCAGTATCACGACTCTCTGTTTCTGGGGCTTAAAGGTGCATTTGGCCTAAAGATACTCAAGAATATGTAGAATACTGGAGTTGAAAAGTTATTCCTGTGAAACTCTGGAATATTGGGAGTTTCTTCTTGAAGTTGAGGATGTAAATTTTTTATTGGATTGAGTAAGAATCTGCTGAGATATCTCTGAAAATCATCAGGTTGGAAGCATTCATTGATATGGTAAAATGGGTAATCTGGTTCATGCTGCAATGTGTGTCCTGTTTGGTTGGAATTTATGGAGGTAAAAAGAGGGAGGGAATTGAAGTAGTATATAATTTGCAAGAGTTAACAAGTTCTTGTGTAGGTGTTTAATTATTGTGAGTTTAGGGAGGGTTTGAGAGATTGATTCTCCCATCTTGAAACCCCATATTCAATATCAGAAATGGAAAGGGGGATGAAATGAAACCAAATTAATGAACAATACCTCCAAACAGACTAAGGTTCGTTTCCTGCCCATTCCCATTTCAATGATTTTTGACTAAATGGGCTGGGATTTGTATCTTTTTTTTTTCATTATAATTGCCTCAAAAGGGATTTAAAACCCCTTTGTACTGGCAAAACACAAAAACAGGCAAAATCTTACTCTTGAACTACACTTTAAATGTTTCCTTAACTAGGTCTTGCTTTAAATGATTGTATTTTTCCATGGGTGCCACAGTTCTTACCAATTTCTTTCATCTGATGAAACAGATTATGCCGGATGTGGAAAGTAATGTTTGAGTGCCATAGACTGCAGCTGCACATAATCGCCATAGCCTACAGCAACAACAACGCCAGAATCCCAGTCCACTCTGAGTTGCATCGCCACTTCACTGCCATCCTCCAGAGCGAACTCAACGGCCTATCTTCAAGCTTCACCAAGTGGATCAATGCCCAAAAGTCCTATGTTGAGGCTCTCAACAACTGGCTCCACAAATGCGTCACTCTCCCCCAGAACCAGTCCAATAGAAGGAATTCAAGGAAACGGACCCCCAAAGTTGTAGACTTGAAAAAATCTGGCCCACCCATCTACACGGCGTGCGGTGTTTGGCTGGAAAAGCTACAGTTACTGAATGTGAAAGCAGTGTCGGATACTGTTAAAGGGTTAGCATCCGAGACTTCCCGGTTCTTGCCACGGCAGGAGAAGCACCACGGTAAGAAGGCAGCCGAGGGCAGGGGCGGTAGTGACTCAGCACTCAACGACGATGAGGGCTTTGAAGATTGGACCGCTGGCTACGTTAACTTCAGGTCGAGTTTGGTGTCCTTTCTGATTCAGCTGAGCAGTTTTGCAGAGAGCTCTGTGAAAATGTACGAGGATTTGCAGAAGTCAATCCAAGATGCAAAGCGAGCCTATGAACACCTGATGTCACAACCGTAAGGACTCTGTGCTTCATTTCATTCGCCCACAGGTATATGAGGATTGTCTTCTGGGTTTGTATAGATATGGGGAAATAAGGAGAAAGCTTTGGAAGATTGATGAACTACTTTTTTTTGTGAAAAAGAATAGAAGAAATAGGAATAATTGTTTCAACATTAGACTATATGATGTGTTGTTTCATTGTTTGATGGGTCATGTGGAGAAAAAAAAAAGTGAAGATTGGTAATCTTCCTGTATAGATTGTGGGGATGAGAATTCAACTATAGTATATGTAGAACCTCATGCTACTATTGAATCTTCAAAGCTCGACTGTGTTGATAATTGCTTTTAAACATTGATAAAAGAATTGCGTTCTGAACTTCCGACTTTTGTTGAGGTTCGCTCTCCAGCTGAGATCGATGTTCGTCGGGACATTATTGGATCACAGTTGACCACTCTCAAATCTTTGCCCAATATCCTCCCAAAAAAGATTAAAGAACTGTGCTCATTTCGTCCACTGAGAGAACTTCGAGATCTTTGATTAAAGAACAAGTAATTCTCGTGAGAACTTCGAGATCTTTGATTAAAGAACAAGTAATTCCCGTAGACTAAGATTTTACTATTTTTCGATTTATGATACAATTTATTCTTTCACATCTCAACAATGGATCGTCTCCTTCTGATGCACCCGTCCATAGTATACTATGTTTGAAGCTTGTGTATAGCAAGTGGTTGGGAGATCGACAAGCAATCATACCTTATGTCATCAATGTCTTTGGAGTAAATTGATCCTTTTGTGACATAATATTTGCAGACAAAGTATTATCTATCATATACAAAATCAAGCTATCCTACTATTTATCTTCGATTGATCATTCATTACATCATTGATCCATTTACAGTCTTCAAACTCGAGTCTTCCCTAGGGTAATTCATGGAAGATATGAATTTCTATAAGTTTATCATAGTAGAAGTGTCAATTGACATTTATCTTATCGGATTCTTTATTAAGCCTATTTGAAGATAATCATTTCATAATAATCCAAAATAACAACTACTAGGAAGCAATACAAATATTGGATTTCGGGGTGGAGATAAGGATTGAACCGAGACCTCCTTACTACCCTTACTCCGCATCACTAGACCACCCCGACTGTGGCGACCATTGCTCATCTATCTTCTATTAATTTATACTCCATCCGTTCGGCAAAACATGTCATTTACTATTTACGCACGCTTTTTTAGAATGATAAAAACTATATTAAATATTTATTTTTTTATAATTCTTTTTAACAAATTTGTACTTATTAATAATAACTACAAAATTGTTAAAAAAAATTATTAAAAAACTAGATATTTTATATAGTTTTTATCCCCTAAAAAAGCGTGCGTGAATAGTAAAATGACATGTTTTACCGAATGGATGGAGTATTATTAAACCAGAAGCATCACTCGCTCACGTGGCTTCACCAAAAGGCTCCGTTCCACATGTCACCATCTGAATGAATCCACACCCCCCACTCCCTTTAACATCTACACTAGTATTCGATACCCGCGCGGTTGCGCGTTTTGTTAATAAATTATATTTTATTATATTAATTATATTAAAATATTATATTAGATAATTAATTGACGTGGCTTAAAAAAATAAAATCAAATTAACGTGACTCACAAAAATAAAACTATATATAAATATATTATACTCAATTTGATCTAAAAGGTAGAATAACGCACCAAATATTCCTTCTTCATCTTTTAAAATAATAAATAATATAGTTTATTAACAAAAGCATGAAAATAATAAATATGTATAACAATTAATTCAAGTTATATTGGATAGATTATTGATCTAAAAAGATAAGTTTTAGCTAACTATATTCATTTATTAATTGATGTGGGCCAGAAATATAATACCACTTTAATCAAGAAAATGCCACCTAAGCAAAAATAATCCCGCTTTAATCCAGAAAATTCCGTGGACGCGAGATCGCACCAGAACCCGTTTCAGGCCTTTGTTTTAGTATTTTATATAGATGTGGACCGCTTATATACATCCACGTCATTAGTTTTTGCCACGTCTTAGTAACCACCACACCTCCATTAACCACCCACTAACAAGTAACCACCCCATTAACTCGACCAAAACATTTTAAAATTTTAAAATGGTTTGCCTAAATTAACCAATGAATGGTATACTTAATTACAATTGGGTTAACATTTCTCTTTACTATTAATTATTGAGAAATTATTCGAATAAGGAATTATAAATAAAACTTCTAACAAACTATTGATTTTATTATTATTATTCCATCATTTTCATACATTATTTAATTCTTTTGTACATTTTGTACATAACACTTCCACTCGACTTTCAAAATTAATTATATTAGAACGTAAACTCAAAATTTTAAATAAATACCCGTGCCAAGACACGGGACTCACACCAGTTTCACTCAATACACAAGCAATATTTTTTAAGAAGAATATTTTTTTTAAAGGAATTTATAGGGTAATTTGTTTTGATAAATACGAGTTAGAGGTTAGATTCACAAGTTCACAACCACACCTTAGTAAGGAGAAACTGAAATAATCAGAAAGAACGACGAGGGGAGAGAGATGGGGATATCGCCGTCGAAACGAATCTCCGGCACGTTTCGCGGCTCAACTGAGTTCAACTCGGCCTGCGACTCAGTCTTCAACGACCTAGTCGCCCTAACCGATTATGCCTTCTCCGGCGTCCTCCCCTACCAGCTCTCCGACGCCTCCCTCCGCCTCCACCTCTCTCTATCCTCCGCCTCCTACCCTCTCGTCAAGAAGTGGGCCCCCGAACCCCCCTCCCAGGCCCAAGTCGACTCTGCCTTCCGCTCTATCCGGCCCAGCCACCACCACGCCGACTTGCCGGGACAATCTATCGGCCTGGACGAGTTCAAGGCGTTCGCGGTGGAGCTGTTCACGGACGCCGTGGTCGACGGCGCAAGGAAGGCGCTGACGCTGCGGGTCCCTATCGGAATCGTCGGAATCGCAGGGGTTGGGCTGGCCACCAGGTCCGGGAAGGACTTCGTTGGCGCCGCGATTGGGGTGTACGCGCTCGGAGTTGCCACTTCCGTGTATCTCAACCTGTTAGCCTGAAACTCAAAAGGCACCATCTGATCTTAGTAATCACCTTCTTTACTCGAATTTCCAATTTCTTCGATCACAGTTCTGAATTTCGTTTCATATGCTGCAATTGCTGAACTTTTGCTGTTAAATGGTACATACAGTAATTTCGCCATTAGTATCAGAATTATCTGAACCCTAATTTCTCAAGCTATAGTTGCTGAAATTTCTGATTGGGAGTGCACTGTTTATATTCAATTGTTGTGAAGACGTTTGAATCATGACAATTACCCACTCTGGAGGATTACCATCATCTCTGCACTTGAAACCTTTAAACCGGAGAAGTTCATTCTCAATCCCGATCCTTCGGTTAACAATGATCCTACCGGCGCCCTGGTTCCTAATCCAGACCTTGCTACCGGAAGAAGAGAGACCGATTTGTTCTGCTTTGGATCAAATCGACTCTGTCCGAGAGAGCTCTTGCCTTGGTTGTGTAAGTTGGTGAACTAAAGCTCGATTTCATTCAAATGGAAAACTTGAATATATAATCCAGAGTGTGAGTAGTGGAGGAGATGGAGAAGAGAATATCTCAATTGAATAAAGACTCAAGTCTAACCTATATTGTAGGAGCTAGAAAACTGAAATCAAAACAAACTGATAATTACAAAATTATTCAATATATTAACATGCCCCTTCAAGGTCGACGGGGTGAAGATAGTCCGATCTTGGTGATAAGAGTGCAATAACGAGATCGGAGGAGCGGTTTTGTGAGACAGTCGGCAAGCTGATCTGCGGTTGGAACATAGGATACCCTCAGGGATCCAACTTGTACCTGCTGGCGGATGAAATGGTAAGTAAGGGCTACATGTTTCATTTATGAATGGAAGACCGGATTAACACTTAGATGTTTCGCTCCTAAATTGTCGCAATAGATGACTGGTTGGGGCATGTCATTGACGTCAAGCTCAGACACGAGAGAAGTGATCCAAGCAAGTTCAGCACAGGTGTCCGCTAAGGTCTTGTATTCGGACTCGGTAGACGAAAGAACAACTGTCTTTTGCTTCCGGGAGCTCCATGAGATAGGGGTGACGACCAAAGAAGAACACAAATCCAGTTGTAGAGGAGTAATCATCCTTATTCCCAGCCCAATCAGCTTTGGAGAAGGTGTGAAGCACTTGAGAGCCAGTTTTGTGGATGGTGATGCCGTAGGTAATGGTGTATGTGGATAACGCATTACTCTTTTTAGAGCAGTCTAGTGAGCCGAAGTTGGAGCTTGCAAAAACTAGGATAGCTTGTTAACGACGAAAGTGACATCCGGGCGGGTTAGAGAGAGGTACTAGAGACTACCAACAAGCATCCGGTAGTCAGTAGGATTGTCAAGTGGTGTACAGTGGTTTTGGTAAGAGAGGCCAACACATTCATAGGAGTGGAGATGGGCTTACAAGCCGACATGTGTGCTTTTAGAAAAAGGTCATGAATAAATTTGTGTTGGCGGAGAAAAAGACCATGGTTGGTTTCTTGGACTTCTATCCCTAGAAAGTATGACATATTTCCTAAATCCTTAAGGAAGAAGCGACTAGATAGGGATGAGATGAAATGATCGAGGCCGGTTGGGTTGTTGCCTGTAATAATGATATCATCCACATATATTAAGATGTAGATGACATTGTTATTGTGGCGAGAGATGAAGAGAGATGGATCAGCAACGAAGTTAACAAAACCTGATTGGATGACGAACCCTGGAGGTTGTTCCATATAAACATCTTCGTCGAGAGTACCTTGAAGAAAAGTATTGTTGATGTCTACTTAACGAATCTTCCACCTAGACTGAACCGCCTAAGTAAGAACTGGACGGTGACCGGCTTGACGACAGGACTGAAAGTCTTAGTAAAGTCACATCCGAGACACTAATGAAAACCTTTGGTCACGAGACGGGCTTTGAGTTTGTCAAGGGATCCATCATGGTTGGTTTTGACTCGAAAAACCCATTTGCATCCTACCACATTGGAGGCGGTGTGGCGTGGGTTAAGAGTCCAAGTTTTGTTTGAGAGGAGGGTCGTGTACTCATCGGTCATAGCTCGATGCCAATCAAGATTTTTGAGGTCTTGTGTAATATTTTGCGGCTCGGAGGGGATGACCGAAGCATGGACATTGAGTTTGAAGATTGGTTTGTAGATATTTTTTATGTGGTGGGTGACGATTTGACGGACAAGTGGGGTGAGTGGTGGAGGTCGAGAGGATGAGGGGGTCGACGACAAGGGTATGGTGGGCGGTGGAGATGGTTCCGACGTTTGTGGAGAAGGAGGGGTGGGGGAGGAGGTAGTGAGTACGGTAGGTAAGGGAGGTATAACAATGGTAGGGTCAGAGGAGTTGGATAGTGGGCCTGTCAATATGGGCCCAAGGTGAGGAGGTAGGGTAGTGGTGGTAGGTGGAGTGGGAGTTAACTTAGAGAAGGGGTAAGTGGACTCCACAAAGGTGACATGGCGGGATGTATATATATTTTATATGACGTAGAATCTACGCAGTAGTACGCACTTTAAGTTAGGGAGTAACCCACAAAAACGCATGGAATGGGTTTCAGATCCATTTTATTAACGGTGTAAGGTCTCAACTATGAAAAACACAAACATCCAAAATATTTTAATTTTTTATAATTGGGAGTTGTTCCAAAAATTGTAAAAAGGGGGAGTTGTTATGGATATTTGGAGTCAACATTCTATTAATAAGATAAACCGCTGTTTGAAAAGCAAGGGGCCAGAATTTGTGTGGCATGCTTGAGTGGGAGAGAAGAGATAGGTCGGTTTCCACAATATGTCGTTGTCAACGTTCGACAAAGCCATTGTGTCGGGGAGTGTGGGGTGGAGAGGTGAGAGAAGAGATCCCGTTTGAGACGAGGAAGAAGCGTAGAGCTAGAAATTCCCCTCCGATGTCGGATTAAAATGTTTTTATTTTGGAGTTGAATTTATTTTCCACCAATGCTTTGAATTCGACAAAGATGGAAAGGACGTCACTTTTGTGTTTGAAGGGGATAAAACCAGATATATTTGGTGAAGTGATCAACAAAAATAACATAATATTTAAACCCATCAAAAGATAAAACCGGACAAGTCCAAACATCCGAAAATATAACTTCAAGAGGAGCAGAAGACAATAATAGAAGCATGAAATGGAAGTTTGTGGGCCTTATTGATAGAACAAGCATTGCAAAAATCCACACAGGAGTTTAATTCATCACTAGGAAGGAAAGAATCATAAAGACGAAAAATAGAAGCCAAAGGGTGGCCGAGTCGATGGTGCCATGTCGTCCCAAGATATCGACGAAGCGTGAATGCGGATGGTGAGTTAGAGGAAAGCCAAGTGTATAATCCAGCGGTGAGAGGGCCTCTAAGAAGGATGTGTTCCGAGTAAAGATCATTCATAACAAAACAAGTAGGTGTGAATGAGATTTCAACCTGATTTTGTGTAGTGAATGCGGAAACAGATAGAATGTTCTTAGCAATATTAGGAACATGCAACACATTATCAACATTAAAACGCATGGATGAAGTGTTTAAAAAAGTATTTCCAATGTGATAAATTGGGAGACCCGATCCATTACCAACTTGTAACTCATCCGTTCCGTCGTAGGGGTAATGTTCGGCAAGAATCTCGAGATCCTTCGCCACATGATGAGTAGCTCCACTATCCAACATCCAATCCTGCTGGGGAGGAGAAGTGGTCGAAAGGGAAACAGTGTGAGCTTGCGGGCTAGTGGAGGGAGGATAGTTTACTGGTGGGAGGAAGTTAGGAGCTATCTGATGGAAGGCCGGGCAATAGGCGAGGACATGTCCTTGAATTTTGCACCATTGGCAACGACCTTGGAAAGGTTTGGGAGGAGGGCGAGGTTGTGGAGCGAAGGATGTAGGCGAAGACCAGTGGCATGGGTGGTCGAAGGGCAGAGGACGGGTAAGAGAAGGTTGAGGCTTGCCTCTGCCTTTGGAAGGGCGGTAGCCAGATTGTGCGGCCAAGGCAGATGCGGGAAAGGGAGAAGTTTTGGATTTGTACAGGAGGAAAGTTTCACGGGTTAGGAGTTTCTAATGTAGGGCCGGGAAGTCGATGGGCGTATCTTGAGACCTAACACCATCAACTACGGATTGGTACGAGGAATCCAGACCTTTGAGGACAACGTCAGTGATGTCCTCTAGATCTTGTGGCTTCCCCAGCGAGGCCAGGAGGTCCATGATCCCGGATTCATGATGCATAAAATCAGCGATGGAGGAAGATCCTTTGGTTGTAGAGTTGAGCTTTTCCTTGAGGAGACCAATGTCTGCCCGAGAGGGGTTGATGTAAGTGTCCTCCAAGATCTTCCATACTTGTTGCGAGGTGGCTGCCCTGGTAACAAGAGAAGCGACCGAGGGAGAGAGCGTTCCAATCAGACCACCCATGAGGAGTTGGTCTTGACGGAGCCACGTAGTGTGGGCGGGATTGGGCGACGACTGACCATTAGTGGTGATGGTCTTGGTGGGTTCTTTGATCGAGCCATCAACAAGGAATGGAGACCATGACCAATTAAGAGAGAACGAATTGGATTAAGCCAGGTAATGTAATTAGTGGGGGTGAGTTTGAGGAAATTTTGGAAATTAATTATTTGGAAAGGTTTGTCTGATTCTCCATGGTTGGGGATTAGCATAGAGGAGGAGGAGGAAGATGCCATCGCTTAATGGAGAGGGAGAAAAAAAAATTTCAGTCTCGTGATACCATGTAAGTTTGTGAACTAAAGCTTGATTTCATTCATATGGAAAACTTGAATATATAATACAAAGTGTGAGTAGTGGAGGAGAGTATCTCAACTGAATAAGTCTAACCTATATTGTAGGAGCTAGAAAACTGAAATCAAAACAAACTGATAATTGCAAAATATTCAATATATTAACTGGTTGCTCATTTCTCATCCTCTCGCCAGACATGGACGACTATCGAGAGCACCTACCAGGCTCAGATGAAGGCTTGTCGTCTCACGATGCATAATCAGCTCCAAACCATCACCAAAGGAGTCTCCTCGATGCATGATTACATCGAGCGTAAGAGGACTATTGCTGATGCCCTAGCCAAAAATCTTCAACCTGTCTCCGACGAGGATATGATCAGCCACAATTGAATGAGTTAGATTCCACCTACAATCCATTCATCACCATCTTCATGCAGCATGCCGACGAGTTGATATTGGATATCTCATTGGTCACCTGTATCGCGAGGAGGATCGAATTGAACGTGATCTCTCTTGCCAAGCTCTGCCACCGACTCCTTCGTTGACTGCCCATGATCCGCCGCCAGCCCCTGTGGCCAACACCATGAGCAGAAACAGTGGCCACTCCTATGACTCCCCTTCCCAAGGCTCCGACTTGTCCTCCGGTCACCGTAACACCAAGCCTCGTTCCCAGGATAATTGCCGTCATCGTCCGCATTGCCAACTGTGCAACAAGCCTGGGCATGAAGCCCTTGATTGTTGACAACGTTCCAACATGGTGGATTATTCGGCTCGACGCCCATACCCCAGGGAGTTGCAGAAACACGCAAATATGGCTGAATATAAGAGTCCATCCACCATTGATCCATCTTGGTATTTCGATACAGAAGCTACGGATCACGTGTCTTTTAATCTTCAACATCTAATGAAATCCGAGGAGCATTCTGACACTGACAAGCTACAAGTCGGGAAAGGTAATCAATTGTCAATTTCTCATATTGGCTCAAGTTCTTTTGATAATCTTAAGTTGGTTAACATTCTTATTGTTTTTCGTCTCACTAAACACCTTATAAATGTATTTAAGCTTTGTCGAGATAATAATGTTATGATGGAATTTTGGCCTTGCCTTTTTTGCATTAAGACCTTTCAGGGCAAAGTCCTACTCCAAGTAGACATTAAACATAGCCTCTATCGGTTTTCCGCACCTATGCCTACTCCTTGAATTTGGTAAATAAAGAGCGGTCATCCGGAGTTCGAACTGAGGACCTTTGGGTACTACCCACAAGTTCTTTCTAGTTGAACCATTCCGGAATGGTTACCTATGCCTACTCCACCATCTATGGCTCTCACCGCTGTCCGTACCACCCTTCACTGTTGACACTATCGTCTCGGGTATCCTCATAAAGCTAACCTTTGGTGTTTGGTTTCTACTTTCAATCTTCCACTTCAAATAAATCCTTTGATGTTTGTGGTTCTTGTTAATTAGGGAAGATCCATCGTTTTAATCTTCCTTTATCTTATGTTATTTCGCAAAGACCGTTTGATTTGATCTATTCGGATATTTGAGGTCTGACACTCATCTCTTCATTGAATGGTAGCCGTTTTTTTTGTTTTGTTCATGGTTGATTGCACTAAATTTGTATCGATTTATTTTTTTACACACAAAATCCCAGCTTTTCTCCACGTTTGTGAAATTCCACGCTATGATCAAAACACAATTTCAATGTGATATCAAAGCTATCCAAACCGATGGTGGATGTGAGTTTCGTGCTCTCATATCTTTTCTCCAAAACCACGGCATCAACCATCAGATCTCTTACCCATATACCCAAGAGCAAAATGGGGTGATTGAACGTTGAAATCGGATTGTTGTTGAGAAAGGCCTCACGCTTCTTGTTCAATCCTCTCTTTGGGAACACGCTTTCAAAACCTCCATATATCTCCACAACCATAGCATTACTCCCTCCCTTTCCTATGCCGCCCCATATCAAAAGCTTT
The DNA here is from genome assembly GCA_963922045.1 of Persicaria maculosa. Lineage (NCBI taxonomy): Eukaryota > Viridiplantae > Streptophyta > Magnoliopsida > Caryophyllales > Polygonaceae > Persicaria > Persicaria maculosa. Next base: position 51,966,553 of record OY998270.1, read on the forward strand.
ATAAAAAAACGCCAGATTTCGGTTTCTTAAAAACGATTCGGTGCTTGTGTTTTCTCTTTATCCGTCCGTATACAAACATTAAAATGAAATTTCGATCTTTCCTATGTGTGTTTATTGGGTACAGTTCATCTCATAAAGATTATCTTTTCTTACATGTTTCAACTTCACGCATGTATGTTTTCCATCATGTTTTGTTCAACCAGGAGAATTTTCTATTTGCTGAAGCTCAGCCTTCATGTGATTGCCCGAGCCCGTCGACGCTATGTCCACAAACTTTACCATCACTTCTTAACCTCATAGGCCTTGGTGATTGACACCCCTCGTCATAACCATCCACCTCCTTCTTTGTTTCACCGTCTACACCAACCCAAACAACCCCAGCCCCATCGCCTCTACACTACCAACAATCCACAGCCAGCTCTCGCGCCAAGCAAACCCCACCTCCCACCATTCCTACCTATTACCGTCCCTCCGACACTAGACGTCATCCTATGGCCACAAGAGCAAGCACCAACTCCCTTTAACCAAAGGCCCTCACTACCTCTTTAGCTCCCGACATTGAACTCAAAACAGTCACTCAAGCCATGAAGCGTAAGTGTTGGAAACTTGCGATGCAAAATGAATTTGATGCCTTATTAAGGAATAACACTTGGTCACTTGTAGTTGTTCCTCATCCTAAACATGTTAATCTTGTTGGTTGCAAGTGAATTTTCAGGATCAAACGACACTCGGATGGATCGATTGAACATCACAAAGCCCGCTTAGTTGCAAAAGGATTTAGTCAAGAGGAGGTATTGATTTCTTCGACACATTCATCTTGGTGATCAAGCCGGCAACTATCCAATTTGTTCTTTCCATTGCACTCTCAAACGGCTGGTCCATCAAGCAACTTGACATAATAACGCCTTTCTAAATGGTGATGTTCGGGAAAAGGTCTACATGGAATAACCTAAAGGGTTTGAATATTCAGCTCGCCCAACCCATGTCTGTCGACTCCACAAAGCTCTCTACGATCTCAAGCAAGCTCCGAGAGCGTGGTTCATCAAGCTCAAATCATACCTTGTCACTCATGGTTTTCGGGTTTGCTAACCAAACACCTGACTGTTTATTCACTCCTCGCCATCCGCACTCATTTACATACTTATTTATGTTGATGATCATAACATGTGGCTATCCGGAGTTTATTAGCCGCTTCATCACTGCCCTCAATTCACCTTCACCCTCAAGGATCTCGACAATATACACTATTTTCTGGGCATCCAAATCACCCGCACATCCACACTACAATTTTTTTTGCCACGGATGGTAGCAACGACATGGATTTTCCATGGCCAATGAGACAATAATTGCCACGACAAAGCTACAATTAGTCTGAAATTGCTGAAATTTGCAACGACAATGGATTTCCGTGGCTAATTTTGTTATAATTGAGTAAAATTTGCCATGGCAAGGGATTGTCGTAGCTAACCTGTCTTACTTTTTTTTTAAAAAACTAAAACTTAAAATAAAAATGAACGACCCACCCGATCGTACACTTGTAACCCTAAATCTCTAATGTCTTCGATCTTGCGCCTCAACTCTCTCCTATTTTTCTCATATCTACAACATCTGCAAATCTCCCTCTTCCTCTCACACTCTCACCTTCGTTCTCATTCATCTTCTCAGGGCGCCATCAAAGAGACCAACCGAAAATCCTCCATTCAGATCTGGAGTCACCGATGAAGGACCACCTCGTTGTTGATGGATTGACGCCGACAAAGGACAGAGAAGGACCACCCCGTTAAATTTGTTTTAAGTTTTTTTATTTTAAGACCACCCGGTTAAATTTGTTTTAAGTTTTTTATTTTTTTGGTTTCTATGTGGTACTGATTTCGCCATTGGTTTTTTTTTGCTCCTTTCAATTCAGTTTGTGCGGATAGCAATTCTTTGGAGCTAGGGTTTGTAGGTGGTGATTGATTTGGCCAGATGGTTTGACCGCCATCGAAGAGGCCGCGCTCGAGTTGCTGAACCGAAGCCTTGCCAAGATGTTTGTAAGACCCGAGGTCTTAAGAGGCGCCAGCCCATGCCACCTAGCACGGTTTGGAGCCTGAAAATCTCCCCCACTTAAAGCACTGACGACCGCGTCAGACCCAAGGGACTGCCCTCTGAGTGGAGCATACCCGAGCATACTGTCGAAGAACCTCCGGGCCCGAAGTCGGCTCTCATACCATCTATAAGACTCGGGTTCTTAAGAGGCGCCAGCCCATGCCACCAAGCACTCTCAGGTCGGTTGTCATCACTTGCAACCTGAAAAAGAAGAGCTCTTGTGACATGGGTAGGCCTTGAATCACTTATAAATCACTCTCATCATCCTTATGATATTCGATGTGGGACGAGGGTGTTACAACACATGGGTTTGCATTTTCAACCAACCGATGCTCCATCTCTTCTTGCCTATTCCGATGTCGGTTGGGTATTCGACCGTGATGATTGTCGCTTTCAATACGAATTTGCAATCTTCCATGGTTGCAATCTTATCAATTGGACATATTGAAAGCAAAAGGTCGTGGCCAAATCAAGTACCAAAGCTAAAAATCGATCTCTTGCCTACACCTCCGCTGAATTGATTTGGATCAAGCAATTGCTCAGGGATTTGGAGAATCATACACAACGTCCTCCCACCATCCTCTCCGACAAAATTGGTGCAACCGTCATATGCAAGAACTCCGTCAACAACGCTTGGTCAAAACATATAAAGCTTGATTTCCATTTCATCCGAGAGCAAGTTGAATTTGATGATCTCCTCATCAAATATGTTTCTTCGAAGGATCAGCTGGCGGATATCTTCACAAAACCATTGACTAAGGATCGCATAGCATGGCTTCATACCAAGCTCCAAGTTCGTTCTGCCCTTGGCCTTGCCGGGGTAATAAGAGTAGTTAGTCACATATTCCTATTTAGGTGCTAAGTGGGTTCACCATCCCTTAATTATCTCAACCACTCACCCACTCTCCTCATGTGTACGTTAGTTTTGCTCCTCTCTTTTCTCAACCATCTCAATCTCATGTAATATATATATATATATATATATATATATATATATATATATATATATATATATAATTGTAATATGATAATAGATAACAGACAGAAATATTTTAAATTCTAATTATCTGTGCACTTACAATCTCTACTTTGGATGCACTGATTTGAAAGGGAGGTCTGAAGTGGGTGAAGTTTTGGTATTCATAGAAAACAACACAAATGGATATCATTATGTAGGTTAGGGTGCATTTAGATTGCTATCATATCGCTAGATAGCCGCAGAGGAGTTTTTAAGGACAACAAAGGTGGTTGAAGTGATGAGATTGAGGTAAGTGTTTACTTCATCAGGATTGTAAGTTTTGAAGCATCTGCCTGCTTCTGGAAGCAGAGCGAGTATAATATTAATGGTTGGGAATTAAGTTTGTTGCACAAGTTGTACCAAACATGAAAATCAAATATGGGTTGATATTTGCACGACCAATTTTTCGTTAAGTGCACGGTGTTGACACTAACTTCCGAAGTCGGTTGACATTTTGCTAACTCGAAATGCCATTATCAGCATGCTATTTACATGCAAAATGCCTACTGACTATGGAAGTCAGTGTCGGCATTGTTCATTTGGCGAAAAATTGATCGTGCGTATTTGTAGTGCAATTTTTGTTATTTACAATGGTTCTCAGAATCTCAGCTATAGATCTGTTACCGTGCTTCCAACTGTGACCAAACCCAATAATTCTACCTAGTCACATTGTATATACATTAGACAGTGTTGTTGCGAGTTAAAGCATATTTAAATTCATTACATAAACCTTCTAACTTGTAAATTACCTAGAAAATTTATTATCCAAATGGACTGGACTTGAGAAATATTGCTAGTTATTAGCTTTAGGGTCTTTTTGGCACAAGTTTATTAGTTTCCGCATAATCTTAAGTTAGATTAATTTCTAACGGGTCAAACAACCCTTAGTCATTCTTATTCAAACTCAGGTTAGGTCTGGTAAGCCATTCAGAACCTTTTTGGAGGTTATATATGAACTGTGATCGATGCAACTTAAATGTTTTGATAAACGGTAATTTTTGGAGTAGCTTTTTCGAGCTATGGAATGGAGTCATGAGCTACTCATTTGTGACATTTTCGTTTCCTTGTAACAAATCTACCCCTTTCTTCTACCCTCTCATTTTTATTTTTGGGTAATCACCGCACATTGAATGCACTTTATTAATGGAAAAGAAGAATGCATTGCAAATGAGTTAAATGGGTAATAACACCTCTTATATAGTCTAACAACATACTTCTACTAAGAGTTGGTTCAAATACCCTAAATCAAATTAGAAATAGCACCCTTTTTGTTTGAAATGAAAAGGAATTCAATGCACCGGGCGTGTCTGGTGAGTCGAGAGGCTGATAAAATCGACAACGGAAACACCGTCATAAAAAACAAAGCAACATCGCATAAGAAAACCAAAAACAAAGGTAAAGAAGAGAAACCAAGTAAAACTATGGGTGACGATACAACACCGATGTAGATGAATAATGGTAAACCAAGTTTAGTATGCTCTTTGATTTTGAAAAGATCAAATTTTGTCACCTTTTCTTGCAACTTACGGAAAAGTAATGGAGACTTGGTTTCTTTCATAATGCAAACGGAAGTTTTCATCCCATAAAAATCAAATTACCCAGTTAGAATATTTTCTTCTCTGTAGTTTTCTATTCCATTACTTTTTATACTCCCTTTTGTTAATTAAAATTCACGTTTTACTATTCACGTCCGTTTTTTTTAAACTATATAAAATATTAACTTTTTGAAATAATTTCATACTTATTAAATTTATAAAAACAAACATTTTATATAATTTTATCATTATAAAAAACATACATTAATAATAAACCACAATTTTTAATTACAAAAAGTATATATCACGTATAATATATGGTCAAAAAAATATCACCACAGGCAAAAGTGCAAAACCAAAATAAAAAACAACAGAAAAAAAGTAAACATAAAACACGCCGCTGTATGAGAGGCCACGTCACCATGGCCTAAAGTCAACTCTGCAGTCCTTGCTAACCACCTCAGCCGGTGCGGTCAACGCGCTGACCACCACGTCACACACCGCCTTCACCGTCACCTGCCACGTGGTCACGACGCCAACGCGCACCTTGACGGGCAAACCCACCGACATCCTCAGCGGCACACTGCCGTTCTTCTGCTGCTCCGCCAGCTTCTGCTTCACGTCGCTGGACACCACGATCTGGCCGCCGACGAGCACCGTCGACAGCACCGTCACGTTCTTCGGCGCCTGGTAGAAAGCCGGCAGCGCCCCGCCGCAGAGCTTCAAGTCGTCGTGGTAGACGGCGACGGCGCTCCCTTGCTCGTAGTAAAACCCGACGACGCCGTTCGGGTTCTCGGAGCGGACCGTCACGTTGAAATCCGGCGAGATGGTGGCCGAGGCGGCGGATACGTCGACACCTCTGATGGAGACGCCGTCGACGGAGAAAGACGGGGCCTTGGGGTGGTACATGAGGTAGAAGACGCCCGCGGCGGAGGCGAGGAGGGCGAGGAGGACGAGGAGGAGGCAGAACGTTGCGCAGCAGCACTGGCGGAAGGTGCGGCGGCGGCGGCGGCTGTTCTTGTAGGTCTTAAGCTTGTAGGCGTTTTCCGGCGGGGGCACGCGGTAGATTTGGTTCTTGGGGATCTGGATGACGTAGGTTCCAGAGGAGGGTGTGGTGGAATGAGTGCTTTGGCTGCCGGAGTCTTGGCTTATGGTATGCCGGTGCATCCTGGTGGTCCCGCCGGAGCCTGGCGGTGAATCGTTGACTCGTGGGTGGACTCGTTCGGACATCGTCAAGTCATCGTTTTTTAGCCATTTTTTTGCTTCATCGAGATTCTTGATCACTTTCAAAATTAGATTTGAGGCAAAATTAGTTAACTTCAACACACACATAATCAGATATATATGGATGGAATATTTTTTTGTTGAAATCCCATTCTACCAATTTAAACTATGTCAAATTGAAATGGATGGATTTGCTTGTTGAAATTGATTGATTTTAAATCTATATTTTTTTTATTAGTATGATGTAATATATATCTTAATTATACTTATGTCATTCTGTGTACGTACCTAGGTCTGTAATTAAATACTGTATATATTAAGGAGGGGAAACCAGAAAAAAAAAAGACGACCAAAAAAGCGAACAAGGGATTATGGTTAAATCCGGCTTCTATACAATTCCTCCACTATATTTTAATTATAATGCATTCACATGATATACTTGATTATAGAAAAAAAATTTCAGTTCAAAGTGATCATAAACCATATATATATATATATATTCACGGATTCACTCTTGTCAAAATCTCAAATTGTGATAAAAATCAGGATGACTAAATTAAACCTGGCTAAAAACTTTTGTTTTAAAATTATGTAGTGACTTTATAGCTCAATTTTGGACTAAAAAACTATAACTTTATAGGGTTAAAAGGATGGTGAATCGGGCTAAAAAACTAGTCTTTACGGTCTGCAATTTTAGTTTTTATTAGCGCACCCCTATATATATTATTTATTTATTTGATAAAAGTAAGAAGTGACCAATAGATAAATGACTTATTTGAACTATCCAAATGACATTTGGTTAATTGAGTAAGTAAATTGGACTTTCAGACTTAATTTGATCGATTTCAAGTGTTACGAGTTCAAGAGGGTCGTTCGTCCATTACACCATGTTTAAGGGAATATTTTAATGTAATCCCTGTGCTATATATATTTATGTCAAAATTCTAAAATAAATTTTTTTTTTCACATTTTATGATATTCAATGTTCTAAAAGGCGCTAGGCGGTCACCCACCGCCTAACTACTAGGCGGCTAGGCGGGTGTCTAGACGGATTTAGAACAAACTTGATAATTTCCTTATCTTTTAACATATAACACATGTCAATAATTCATATAATGTAATAATAATCCATAATATCACTCATAAACCCAAATTTGCGGTGCTTAACTAACATTAAAGTAAATAAATGCAAAAGTACGCGTCCGACTAACGACTCTTACCCTCCTAAAATCCAAAACCATAGGTTCGACTAAAACACAAATGTATCTCGACCTAGGAGATAAAAAAAACTCTAAGTTGACTAATCACATGCATAAAAGCTAAAATTGAATAATAGTCGGGCTAGGCGGTGCCTAGGCGGGTGTAGGTGGTGCCTAGGTGGGTCTAGGCGCCGCCTAGGCATTCCCTAGGCGGATTTCTGCCTAAAGGGCCGCCTAGGCTTAAAAATTCCTATGTCCCCTACCGCCTAGCGCCTAGGCGCGATTTTTAGAACACTGATGATATTACGACTTTAAAAGCTTCACCCTATATATTATATATATTACAAGTATAAATACTGCTTATTGTCTAATTCAATAGGAAGTTTTACAAGTCGTTGCCATTCAAATGTTTAATTGGAATTCGATGTTTAGCCACATCTAAGTGCTCGTTTGGATTGATTTGAAAAACCCAGAAAGTTGAATATCCCAAAAAGTTTGATAAAATATCTGCGTTTGGTTAAAAAATTTCATCTTCAAAAACCCAGGAATTGAAATTCCCATGAATTTAACTTCCTGTGAAATACAGGAATTGGAATTACCAAGGGAGTACATGGTAAGACAACTTCCACCCTTTTCTTACTAATAAAAATCCCTTATTTATCTCACTATATCAAATCCACCATTATTTCTTTTTTCAACCAAACATGTTTTATAAAATCCCAGAAAGTGTAATTCATGAGAAGTAGACTAATTCCTATGAATTAAATTCCCGGGAAGTAGACTTCCTACATTTATCCAAACGAGCACTAATTTGAATTGTATAATCACTTTATGATATGTAAACCAGGTCTCATATTTTTTGCTATTTAATACAGAGTATTATAATTTCAGAGGCTTACGTTACGTATCTATATATTGTACAGTTGTCATGGATGTTAACTTCCTTAAGACCAAATCAATAGAATGGGAAATGCATACAAAATATAATTAACATCTATATAATATACTAAAACAGAGGTCTGAAACGGGCTCTGGTGCGATTCACTTGCGTGTCATATTCTGGATTAAAATGATGTTAATATCGCATACGTGTCATATTTTGGATTAATATGGTATTATCTTTTTCAACCACATCAATTAATAAATCAATATAATTTTGTCATCTCAGTTAATGGTCTCACATATTTTTTTTTATAAATATTCAATATCTATATATTAATTAAAACCAAAGCACCTACGCCACGTGTCGTCCTCTCACGCAAAGTTATTTTTGTAAGGTATTATTTACACAATATCATTTAATTATGGTAATTAAATTATCTAATATTATTTACATAACATCATTTCTTAATATATTTTAACCAATGAGATTAATTTAAAACTTTTTTTAATAAATCTATATCTATCTATCTATATATTAATTAAAACCAAAGCACCTACGCCACGTGTCGTCCTCTCACGCAAAGTTATTTTTATAAGGTATTATTTACACAATATCATTTAATTATGGTAATTAAACTATCTAATATTATTTACGTAACATCATTTCTTAATATATTTTCACCATCTATATATTAATTAAAGCCAAATCACCTACACCACGTTTAATTTAGAATTTTCATTCAATCAACCTATTCTATTTAAATCTTAAACTCATGTAATTTTCATACATTTTTTCTAATTATTTTTATTATTTTTACTTACTTTATCAAATCTATTTTTTTGTTTTATGTAAACGGTTGGTAATAGTTTATTTGATTTTTATACTTACAGAATTTTATTTTTATATTAAAAAAAAACTACGCGCCATGGCGCGGGGATTTTACTAGTTATATCTTAATTAGTTATAGAAAACTTATCTTTTTAAATCAAATAATCTATCCAATATTTGTTAATCTCTTTAGAAAACTTACCTTAGTAAAATATTTTTACTAATATTAATCCTTTTTTTACCAAGTTAACGACAAACATTTACGGAGTATTTTTTAGACTAAATCCCTTTTTTTATCCGATAGATGGCCTGGGGCCGTTTTATTCAATTGAAATCATTTTAGACATGGGTAGTGGCAGTAAAGAAATTGCTAATACAATAAATCCTTCTACACCTTCTATTCCTAATTCATTTATCAATAAAATTAATTAAATTTAATAACTAAAATAAATAAGATTAAACTGAAGTTAATATTGCATACGTGTCATATTTTAAGTATATTAATTTCAATCAAACATAATTTATTTATCTATTATATATATAATATGTCGTATGTTGATATGAAGTAAACATACTCTTAATTTAGTTTATTATTAATAAAAGATCCAAAGATCTCAACGAAACTATTATAATATTCAAATTTCACAAAGAAAATATAAATTAAATATCATTTTTTGTTAAGAAACCGCACAACGGACAGGTAGTAAGACTAGTTTACTTAATTACAATACTGCGTAAAACTACTAAAATACAAGGAGTAATAACATTAATAAGATCTATTAAAAAATCGGAAAAATGTGTTAACATATATACTAAGAAAATGTTGAATACAACCGTCATGGAAACCCAGATATCCCAAAAGAATGCGTCCGATCATGCACCCCGAAATTCATCTCCTCCAAACGAAACCCTAGAACGAAAACCCAAAAAGCAACCCAGATCCAGTGATTTGCCATGGATTCTCCCAATCTACAACTGTTCTCTGTTCAATCCATACTCCCCTTTGCCAACAAAGTGTTTCCGGCTCTGGATCTGGTACTCACAAATTAAAAGGGTTAAAATATATATATATATATATATATTTGGAGCCTCGATAGTAAAAACAAATTAAAAGAAACCAAAATTGAATACCCTAGACTATAGAGTGGTTAGCTTAATGTACGTCATTATCTCTTCAATTTAAAACCATCATATAGTACATATAGATAGATACAGTAGATACCAATTCCATCAGAAAAAATCATCAAAAGGGCTTCTCTCACATCCCATCTTCATCAGTACAATTGGTGCTTCTCATGCGCTGCTCTTGCTTCTGCTTGGAGCACTCTGCTTTGCCGTAAGCCTGGCTTGTACGTCTGTGTTGGGGTGAATAAAGACAAATCAGCGGTGTTCCTTGCATCGGTTCTTTCCCATGTAACCACGACTATTATGGCCGAGACTGGCTTTAAGGAGGGCTCTTTTCCTTTCCGTTGACGTGGTGTGCTTATACCTCATAGGCTTCGTATGACTCACTATGCACCTCTTCTTGAGAGAATTGAAAGCGTCTTAACAATTGGGTTGGTAGGCATTTGTCTTATGCAAAAAAAGAAAGAGCTTATTGACTCAGTAGTGCAAGGGATGGAGGGTTTTTGGCTTCGGTACTTCCGGTGCCAGAGACGGTCTTGCATGCTCTTATCTCTCTATGCAGGTCTTTCCTTTGTAAAACATTGAGAGTTAGATGGAACAAAGTTTGCCTGCTAAGGAGAGATGGTGGCTTGGGGCTTTTGGATATACACAAATGGAACCAAACCTTTGTGTTCAAACATTTATGGCGCATTCATGCGAGAAGAAATAACATTTGGGTTCGTTGGATTCACCATAAGTATCATGTGGTAGATGAGGGCATCAATTGGGAGGCACATCGCCGATACTCCCCTATTATACAAGCTATTATTTGTGCTAAAAATTTGATCCTTGCGCTTGATGCTAACCTTGATGGCAAACTTGATTCTTGGTGTTGTGATAGTAGGTTTCAAGTGTCCAAAGCCTATGATGATCTTAGGGATAAAATCCCCATGGTTAGCTGGTGGAGGGAGGTTTGGGCCAAGGGTAATACTCCGAAGTATAGTTTCATCCTTTGGCTTGCGACCCATGGTAAGCTTCCTACGTTTGATTGATTGTTTTTCTTGGATATTGACCACACGTGAAAGTTTTACAACAATGATACCTTGGAGATGCATGATCATATCTTCTTCGAATGTCTTTATTCTAAAGAGATTTAGAGAAGAACCAGAGAGAGGTTAAAGATACCAAATGAGGTGAATAGCCTTCCTAGAGCCCTCTGGTGGGTTAAAAGTTGTAGAAGGGTCCTTGGTGTTCCTTCCCCATTCTTTCAAAAAAACCAACCCCTGGTGGGTGGTTGTTCCTTCAAAAAAAAAAAAACAAAGTGACACCATTGTGAGAGTATAAACATGATTTCTTCAAAACCCTGTTCCAACACCTATCAAATTATGAACATCACCCATAAATGTATCTTCAGAAGCTCAGGACTAAGAATTTAGTGATTTTGGAAAGATATGTATCACAATGTGATTAGTTGCATATGATAAAATTGCAAACTTGTTTGACCATGTTCATCAAAGTAACTTGTCATCCAATGTTTTTTTTTTCACTCAAGGATTTAAAGTAACAAGAAATGCAAGATATCTGATGTCATTATAGAATCTCCTTAATAGAAGCTCATGAGCATGAATTCTTCCTTCAGTCATTAAATGACTCAAAAAATTATAATTGTAAAAAGAGGAAAAGTGAATTAAAATGAGTAGAACAAGTTAACCATTCGAACTCAAATGGATGGTTTAATTATCCTTGAAAGCAATTTGAATGAAAAGGGAAACAGATTATGCGTATGAATAACTCTTAAAAGTTACGTTAAAAATAGCTAATCCTAATCAATAAGAGTTGAGAAGGAAAACTAAACGCAGTTTGTAAGATAGAAAACAACAAAGAAAAATCATAAATAAACCTATTCTCTTCCACACCTACAAAATACTGATCAAAGAATATTATGTCTGAAACTTCAATCGGTTCCAAGAATCTTTGACAGACTAAGAGCCAGCCCTTAAATTCCCCTCTTTTGGAATTCATTGGATACAAATAATTGCAATCAGGTTGGAATTTTATATGTATTGATCAGATCTTCCAACAAATACATTCATAAGATACTTTCAAACCGCTGCCAAAGTTATAAGAAGAAAACCCTAGTGGCGCCTGTCGTCCATGCCATCTCCAAACCCTAAAGCGATTTCAAGACGGTATTTTGACATCAAGAGGCATTCGAGAATATTGCAAGATCGAGCACAAACAAGTAGTTTGTTTGGATTCAAGCCCATGGGCGAAGGATCAGGATTAGCCACGTATCAACCACTTTTCACTTTTTTATAGGTGGAAGTCGGTTAATACAATGGTTAATTTTGCAATTTTCAAGGAAAGTGGTATAGTTTTTGTAATATTTCAAGGGGGTCAATTGTGCAAATTAATAAGAATGTGTGTTGGTATATACTGGGTGTCATTTTCTCTCTATTTCATAATCCCCATCAAGTTACAAGTCAATTCCTTTTAAACGAATTCTTATTTTGAAAGAATAATTGAAATTTAAACAAAACAACCAAACTTGCCTAATTATGTGTCATTATTCGGAAATATAAAATAGATTTACGTAATCTGAACTAATTTTTTATTAAATTCAAAAGGTTTAATTGCTTGATAATAATAATACACCTTATCTGTAAGTGTTTAGATAACTGAGTCCCTTGAAGGATCTCAGAGGAGCCTACTCCTGTATATATATCATTGGGTGAAAACCCTGAGGGTACAATCGTAAATATGTACAACTCTATCTATAAAATATATAGTGCTAACATCCTCCCTCAGTCGCAGCTAGAGGTGAGCGAATAGCAAGACTGGAACGAAAAAGAAGTAAAAAGAGGAGTAGGTAATCCTTTTGTGAAGATGTCCGCATACTGATAGGCAGAAGGGACATGTAACACTCGAACCTGGCCTAGAGCGACCTTCTCTCTGATGAAATGTATATGAATCTCGATGTGCTTGGTCCGCTGGTGCTGAACCGGGTTCGATGCGAGGTAAACTGCGGAGACATTGTCGCAGTAGACCAATGTAGCGGCACGAAGTGGAACGCGAAGCTCGCAGAGGAGGTTGCATAGCCAGCATGTTTCCGCCACGGCGTTGGCGACACCTCTATACTCAGCCTCGGCACTGGAGCGAGATATGGTTGCCTGACGCTTGGAGGACCACGATACCAGATTGTCACCAAGGTAGACGGCGAAGCCAGAGGTGGAACGGCGGGTTTCCGGACAACCCGCCCAGTCAGCGTCTGAGTAGGCTGTGAGAGTGTCGAAGCGGCCGCGACATAGGTGCAATCCCAGGTCACTGGTGCCCTTGATGTACCGGATGATCCGCTTGAGTGCTTGTAGATGATGCTCACGGGGATCATGCATGTATAAGCAAACCTGCTGGACGGCAAAAGCAATGTCTGGCCTAGTGAACGTCAGATACTGGAGGGCACCTGCCAGACTGCGATATGCGGTAGGGTCATCAACCTTGGGACTGGAGGCAGCATCGAGCTTGGACTTGCAGTCGACAGGAGTGGTAGCGGGCTTGCAAGATGTCATCCTAGCCTTGTCGACAATCTCAAGGGCATATTTCTTCTGATGAAGAAACAATGTATCCCGAGTGCGAGTCACAGAGATGCCGAGAAAATAGCTCAGGGGACCAAGATCCGTCATGGCAAACTCTGAACGCAGCAGTCCCATCAGGCGAGACAGTAACGATGGAGAAGATGCAGTAAGCACAATGTCATCAACATACAGCAATAGATACGCCGTGTCAGACCCTGAATGGAATACAAATAGGGAGTGATCTGACTGACTGCTCCGAAAACCAATTGCACTGAGGTACGTGGCAAAACGCTGATACCAGGCGCGGGGCGCCTGTTTCAACCCATAGAGAGACTTCCGGAGAAGGCAGACGTGAGAGGGTCGCGAGCGATCATAGAAGCCTGGAGGCTGATGCATATACACAGTTTCCTGAAGGTTACCGTGTAGAAAAGCGTTCTTGACGTCCAGCTGGTGAATAGGCCAGTCCTTAGAGAGAGCGATGCTCAACACAGTGCGTATGGTAGCGGGTTTGACGACCGGGCTAAACGTTTCGTCGTAGTCCACACCAACCTCCTGAGACTTGCCATTGACAACGAGGCGAGCCTTGTGTCGTTCAAGTGACCCATCAGACCTGTACTTATGTTTGAATAACCACATGCAGTTAATGATATTAGAGTCCCGAGGCCAGGGAACGAGGTCCCACATGCCATTTTTAATTAAAGCACTAAACTCATCGACCATGGAGGCATGCCAGTTTGGGTCCTGTAAGGCCTTTTGTGGTGACTTAGGTATAGGTGATATGGGAGTGGATGGGGTGAGGAGGTTGTATTTGGGGTTGGGTTTGACGATCCCAGCTTGAGATCGCGTAGTCATGGTTGGGGCGGGCGCTGCGGGTGGCGGCGGCCGCGGCACTGGGGCGGCGGCCGCAGCAGGGGCAGGTGCAGCAGGGGTGGGTGCGGCGGGGGTAGCGGCGGGCGCAGCAGGATGCGGCGGCCGCGGCATGTGGGCGGCGGCCACGGCATGGTGCATAGCTGCGACGGGTGGGGCGGCAGCCGCAACTTGAGGCGGCGGCCGCGGCATCGGTGGTTTGCTGCCAAGTAGGAGACGTAGGAGGGGTGGGAATGAGGCCGAGTTGCTGGATTCTTGGGGTGTGGGGACAGTGGGTTGATGGTGGGGGGCAAAGGGGAAGGTATGTTCGTCGAAAATCACGTGGCGAGATGTCACAACCCGATTGGTATCCAAGCGAAGACACCGGTAGCCTCGATGGTGTGGGAAAATTCCTAAGAAGACACATTTTGTGGACCGTGGGGAGAGCTTATGAGGAGTGGTGGCACTCATATTGGGAAAGCAAAGGCATCCAAACACTCGAATATGATCGTAGGATGGGTAGCGATGGTAGAGTGCCAAGGTTGGGTTAGAGTTGCCAATGGCCTTTGATGGTAGGATATTGTGGAGGTAAGTGGCCATGTGAAGAGCTTCAACCCAAAAGGAGGGGGGTAAAGAGGCATGTTGAAGGAGAGTTCGGGTTTTGTCATTGAGCGTGCGGAGAATGCGTTCCGCTTTGCCATTTTGAGGTGACGTTTGTGGACAAGAGAAGCGGAGGGCTATCCCTTGTTGTTGACAAAAGGAGCGGACAATGTTGTTGTCGAACTCGCCTCCCATGTCACATTGAATGGCCTTGATAGGCAAACCAAACTGGGTGTGAACAAAGCTGTGGAAGCTAACAAGGTGGCCCTGTATTTCCGATTTATGGCGCAGTGGAAAGACCCAAACAAAATTGGTGAAGTCATCAAGCACAACCAAATAATAACGAAAACCACTAGCACTAGGAATAGGCGATGTCCACAAATCGCAATGAATAATGTCAAACGGTGCAAAGGTATGAGAATGGGAAGTGCTAAAAGGAAGTCTTTTGCTCTTGGCGATCTCACATGAAGTGCAAACGCCCGAGGCTTTATTACAAGAAATGAAATTGCTAGAGCGAAGACTTTGAAGCACGTGATCGCTAGGGTGGCCAAGACGAGCATGCCACAAGTCGGAACTAAGGGTGACTAGGGCGGTGGGGGCGGCAGGGGCGGAATTGTCCGCTGGGGCGAGTGGATAAAGGTCGCCGGAACTATTGCACCGCATGATTGGGGTCCCCGTGCGAAGATCCCTCACAAGGAAACCAAAAGGGTCAAATTGGACAGCCACGTGATTATCAATGGTAAATTGACGAACAGAGATGAGGTTTTTTACTATGTCAGGGGCAAGTAGGACGTTGTTAAGGCGGAGGGGTGGGCCAGTGGGGAGGGTTGCTTGACCTGAACCGACAATGGATAATGGGGCGCCATTTCCGACATAGATGGATGGTTGAGTGCTAGAATTAAAAACAGTTTGTAGGTTACCTGGCGCGTTCGTCATGTGAGAGGAGGCCCCGGTATCCATATACCAGTTGTTGTCCGGCTGCTGAAGTCCCATGGTGGAGAAAGCGGCGGAGAGTATCGGCGGCGGTGGGTAGCCCGCCCACGTCGGATAGGGGGAGGGCGGCGGGGGGACATACGACTGATGCTGCGGGTAGGGCGGCGGGGGCTGCGGCGGCCGCGGCATGGTGCTGCGGCCGCGACATGTTGCTGTGTCCGCCGCTGTGGCCCCGACGGGTATTCCTCCCTTGGTCATGGCCTCCGCGTTGGTTGGTCGGCCTGGGCTGGTTTGTTGGTAGGTTTCGTGGGTAAAGGTTTTGTGGCTGCGGTGGGGGTGGGGGGTTGACAACGTCAGCCATCGGGAAAGGAAGGTAGGTAGCGGCGGCGACAACAAAAGAGGCGGCGGCGGCGGCAGGGAATGCGGCGGCGGCGGCGGGACTGTGTGGGGCAGCGGGTGTGGAGCGGCGGCGGCTCTTGGAGCGGTGGCGGCGGCGGCGGCTGTGTAGGGCAGCGGATGTGGAGCGGCGGCGGCTCTAGGAGCGGCGGCGGCTAGATCGATTGAATTTGTGAAACGGAAAAAAAATTTTAGGGTTTCACAAAAGGCTGTGATACCATGTAAGTGTTTAGATAACTGAGTCCCTTGAAGGATCTCAGAGGAGCCTACTCCTGTATATATATCATTGGGTGAAAACCCTGAGGGTACAATCGTAAATATGTACAACTCTATCTATAAAATATATAGTGCTAACATTATCAAGTAGCAATGCAATATTGTTAACAACATAAAAATCATACCTAAATTATCCTATGAAAATGCAGGGAAGGAAATAAAAAATTAGGGTTTGTTTCTACATGGTTTATTATTCAAATTTAGCGATTAAAATAGAAAATAGGATTAAATATTGTAAGCACTGATCCTCTTCCTAAGAAAAAAGTAAGCAGTAATCCTATATGCAAGGGACATAGCAAGGAGTATCCATACTTCTTGCAATCCACCATCCAAGTTGAGTGTGTCAAAGGAAGGCGAGCTCTGGAGATACCTGCATCCCCCTGGGTTCTCGCACTCATAGAGCTCATCCCTCGAGTACTGCCCCTTTAGTAGGAGCCTAAATCCATAGTACATGAATGATACATACTTGAGCCACTTCATGAATCTCGGTATGTGCTGTCATTGCCATTTTTTATGACATCAAGACACTCGTATTTGTGAGAAACAAAACCAATTCAAACATTATAAATGCATTAGCAGTACTTATTATCAGGGGCGGATCTTTTTGAGGGCCAGAGGTGGCAGTCGCCCCCCAATCAAAAATAAAATTTAATATACATATTCCTCTCGTCAATAGCTTCGATTTGATATATTATAAGCTCAAATCCGATACCTGAGTAAAAAGTTATAAACGTTTCAAAACTGAAGCGATATAAATGATTTTTTCACATCATTTACCAATTAATATACTTCTATCATACTTATCATTTGTTAAACTTCACAACTTAATACTATAATTAAACTCGAAAACTTTAAATATTGATGATTTTTTTGGAAAAAAAAAATAGAGGTCAATTTTCCGCCCCCTCAACTAACTGCTTCAGGATCCGCCACTGCTTATTATTGTTTGATTTCATGTAGTAATGGTAAAATGGCGATGCCATACCTGTACATAGTAGCCTCCAGTTAGAAGAAACAGCATCAAAATGAGGGAGGCTATCGTACCAGCCCTTTTGACGTTGAGAACTGCTGCTCCGAAAAGCTCTCCTGCACCCTTGATTGCCAGACAAATAGCTTTTTTGTACTTAACTAATGAGTGGAAATGGATACTTGACTAAAGAGAATGCAAATTAAGATTGAAGAGGTTGGTTAGAGATGGAGTTACTTGGCTGGTGAGAGCGATAAGAAGGATGGCGAAGAGGTTGAGGAAGAAGCATTCGATGGTCCTCTTGAAGCCCGCCATGAAGTAGGTGATGGTAACAAGGATGGTGGGGTAGAGAACATGGGCAGTCATGTCACTCAGTGTGCTACACACGTAGTACACGCTCAACCTATACATGTCTGCTTTCTTTTCTTTCACCAAGTACAACTTCTCGAATGGGAACACGTAAATTGCTCCAAATAGCGATGATGATGTCCAGAAGATGCACAAGTAGAACATCAATCCAATCTACTAAAATTACATGAGTTATGATCCCTCCATAGCATAGCTATTTGTATAATACTAATGGTTCGAAGATACCTGATCGCGAAGCTGTGCTTCAGTATGGGTGCTAGATTTCCACCAAAGAAGGCCTAGCAAGACTGCAACTCCAAAGGATTGGAAGAATCTCAATGTGTCGAAGTAGTCTCTTTGTCGCTGCTTAAACGTTCGCTTGTATAATATGGCAAACTGCTGCCACCAAGACAAAGTCCAGTCTTGCTTAACTTGAATGGCGAGTTGAAGATGCTCTGACATCTTTCTCATCTTATGGTTCTTTTCTTTCACCTTTGGCTCTAGCTCGGTTTTGAATTTAAGTTGAAGATGCTGTGCAAAAACACTTATCCTTCAAAATCAATACAAAGGGAGCTTTTTTGAGTTCAATTCAATCAAATTTGTACAATGCATACTTTTAAAACAGCCTTATCTACTTCAAGTGCAATGCCTTTCAGTTCATCTGGGATGCTTATATCATTTACTTGCCCAGTTGCCAAATCCAGAAGGAACTCTGCCGGATTCATGGGGATCTCCGGAATGAATCTAAGGGACGAAAAGTAGTCCATGGCTTCCCTGGCATTACCATAATACACGGGGTGCCCTTCCGATATCAACAGGATTTTGTTGAATGTGTTGAACATCCTACTTGATGGTTGATGAATGGTTGTGATTAAGGTCTTTCCTGTCTATTATTCTATCAAATATTACATGACTAGGAAACACAAATTTACGAAATGCACAAAATTCAAGTCCATAACGTACCTTTGCAACTCCTTGAAGGATTTGAAGGAGTTTGTTTGCAGTTGTAGAATCAAGACCTGAAGTTGGTTCATCAAGAAGCAACAAAGAAGGGTCAACAAGGATTTCATAGCCAATGCTGGTTCTTTTTCTTTCTCCACCGGATATCCCCCTCGTTAGTCCTCCACCTATCTTTGTGTGACGACATCTATACGTTGTATGATAACAAATCAATGCAAATATGAGTAGACAAATTGACAATCACGGTGGGATCATTGAAGCAAGCTAGCCATTTTAAGAAATAAACCTCTCCAGGCCAAGTTCTTTGATGATCATTTCAACTCTATCTAACTTTTGTTTCTTGCTCATGCATTTCGGGAGCCTAAGACATGCAGCAAACACCAGTGTCTCATCCACCGTTAGTTGCGGAAACAGGATGTCATCTTGTGCCACAAACCCTATCCTGCATTGAAAGCAAAGTAAGACATATAGGCAACTTGAAACAAACCAAAACCTATGGATTGTGTACAATTTACCTTCTCTTAATGGTGGAAAGATAAGGAATGTCGTTGTAAGTGATGGTCCCTTTGACATTTTCTTGTAGTTGTCCAGCTAATATCCGAAGCAACGTGGTTTTACCACTTCCAGAAGGACCCATCAAAGCTAGAATTTCACCAGGTCCAATGCTCCCAGTTATCCCCTTCAACACATGCTTGTATCGGTCTTGCTCAGTGTTGGCGACTACCTGTGACACCGCTGCCTTGATAGGGTTCACGATGGAAGCGTGGGGATTCTGTACCTTATACTGGACATCTTCAAACTAGAGAGCCAAGGCTAATCCATCAGTAACTTTATTGAGTTGAATTGAATTGCCTTTAGGGCTCGACGAGATGATACGAAGACAAGACAAACCTTAAGAAAGATGGGTAAGGGGCGATCAAAGCTCGGGGAGGGCTCAACCTCGATCCCATTATGCGAGCTCCAACTCCGAGTGTAGCTTTGGGGCATCAAATCTATGCTATGGCCAAAGTTGTTGCCACCTGAAATCTGCATCAAATGAGACAATGACATGTCTATGATCTCATCATCTCGCTCAATCTCCATTATTTCCATCTATCTAATTCACAAAATTAGCTCGATCCATAAAACGCTTATCGTAAAATTAAGAAACTTGTAGCTCTAAGAGTTGTTAATGTGATTTAATCCTTATATTGTTAATTGCAAGCCAACTAGAATAAACCAATAAGCTTCTCTATGTATAGTTCTTGGGTTGTTAGGCATCGTCCTTTTCATGTCCTAATTACTTAAATATTATTTTGTTCTTCTAGTTCCTAGCTTCCTCATACCATGTCAATTTAAGAGTTTACTTGAAAATGCAAAGAACATGATCCAACGAATTTAACCTAATTAACCAAAATACAATCTAACTTATACCTTGTGTTTGGTAAATAAGGAACGGTCATAAGGGGTTCGAACCGGAGACTTTGGGTACTACCCACAAATCATTTCCGTTTGAACCATTCCGGAATGGTTCAGTCCAAAATAATGGAGATTGAACATGGAAGCATTCAAGTCCAAAATGGACCATACATATTGAATGGGGATCCCATGCCATCACTTTGTAAATCTCAATAAAGGAATAGAGAAACTATATTGAGATATAGGAAGAAGAAGAGTTCAAAAATAAAATTTATTACATCTATTGAGACTTGGATAAGTATTTATAATACTCTTGCTATCTTTCTAATAATTATATAACTAGAACTATATTGACATATAATATTTCCCTATACATAAATACACCCTCCCTTTCCATCTTCAAGTTGGTTAGGTTGTCAAATACTCCCTCCGTTCGGCAAAACTTGACGTTTTACTATTCACGCACGCTTTTTTAGGAGCTAAAAACTATATAAAATATCTAGTTTTTTTTAATAATTTTTTTAACAATTTTGTAGTGATTATTAATAAGTACAAACTTGTTAAAAACAATTTAAAAAAAATAAATATTTTATATAGTTTTTATCATTCTAAAAAAGCGTGTGTGAATAGTAAACGACAAGTTTTAAAGCGTGTGTGAATAGTAAACGACAAGTTTTGCCGAACGGAGGGAGTACCATATATCCAACTTGAGAGCTAAGAATTTATCGTGTGTTTCACCTAAAACCTTAGTCATAACATCGAACAACTGAAGACTTGAAGGAACATGAACAAATTCAGAGGTAGGAATTTATATTGTGTTTCACCTAAAGCCTTAGTTATAATGTCGAACAACTAGAGATTTGAAGGAACGTGAACTATTTGTAGGAACCCTTCTTGTTGCGTTTCTTAAACAAATGGCAATCTATTCGGAGGTGCTTCATGTGTTCATGGAAGAGATGATTTGTAGTGATGTGTTGTGCATAGACCTGTTAATCGGGTCAATCGGGTCGGGTTCGGGTTCGGATCATTCGGGTCCCGGGTAAATCGGGTTTCGGGTGATTCGGCTTACCGGTCGTTCCGGGTCGAGCCAAACCGGGTTTGTCCCGGGTTCGGGTCGACCCACCGGGTCAAAAAAACTAGAACTTTTTGAAGAATTATTAAAAATATTAAAATAATATCAAAATTAAATTGTAATATAAATATGTCAAATTAAACTAAATAATAATATTATAATTAAATTTATAAATATTATAATAATATTATTATTATATTAATATTTTAAGCATAAAAAATCATATTTATACAAATAAGTATTCTAAACATACTATAATTGTAAAATATATAAATTATTTAATTTATGAGTGACTTTAACGAATACAATTGAAAGACGAATCTATGTGGGTTCAATTTAGTGCATTTGTGGCGTCTACATGGTGCTGACTCACCGGGTCGATTTCGACCCAACGGGTCACCGGGTCTTAACCCTAAAAGTTCCGGGTAATTCGGGTTCGGGTCGATTTCGGGTCCCGGGTCTAAAACACCGGGTCTAAACCCGTAAAATTACCGGGCATACAGGTCGGGCTTTTCGGGTCGGGTTATGCTTTGACAGGTCTAGTTGTGCAACACGGTTATCAAAGTAATAAGGAAAGGGAAGGGAAATACTATAAACCTTCAAGTTCTGAAACAAACCCTGTCACCATACAATTTCTCCAACTTTGTAAGACATAAATTGATATTCAGAAAGTGAAAATTATTTAGACACAATAACTTGCTTTTTTTTTCTCCTTTCATTAGACGAGTGAATCTCCTAACAAAATGTAGTATCTCAATAGGGATCAGAGAAATGACATGCTCCCCAATCTGCATCAATATAAGATCATATATTCAGTGATGAAAATGGAGAAGAAACTTGTGTTACAAAGGAATCGAAACATGAAAATCTGCTCCATTTCAAACGGAAATACCACTGCACCAAAATGAGTTGCCTTGATCTTATATACATCTAATATAATTTATTACTTCACCAAAACCGATTTGCATTCTAATAATTAAAATATTTTCATATAAATTTAATAATTACACATTAAGAGATATGTTAATGTATATTTTACCCTTAGAAATTTCCACTTTTTTATAATTCAATTTTTTTAACCGAATTATTTCCCAAGAGGACATTATATTTATTATTATATTTATTCTTTATTTGATGAACCATTTGTAACGGCCCAAATATAAATATTCGGGTTACGTTTCGAAGGATTGGATACCTTCGTTCGGATCTTACAATTCGAGTACGGGTTGAGTTTCAAAACAAAGTGTTAGTGCTAAAAGAAGGGATTTCATACCCTAAATTCGCGAGAGGTCCATTGGGGACCATAACCTGTCCTACTTGACTAAGTCGCTCAAAACCATTTATAGTTTAAAACATAAAGAAAGGAAATCGACGATACAACTTGCCTCGGCGGAGTCAGGTTGAGTCTGGTGGTAAGTCAGTCTCTCAGTTAGTTGAATGTCCTAAATGAAACCCTCGTCATGGAAGCACGGAACAAGCAAGGATCAAATACCTGAAAGTGAAACTATACCACGAGTCAAGGTCGAGCCACTCATGCGGGCCCTGAAGACCTCGTTGAGAACATATAATATGCCTATAGCTAAATAAAGGATTCTCTAATGCAGTGCGAAAATATTAAACACACAAGCATGCTAATAGTTTATATATATGCAGAAAGCGATTAAATGGGATCCCGCACAGAATGCCAAGTGGCATGTCCCTCTTCTACTCCTGCATCCATGCTCGTTAGTGCAGGACCGGCCGCGTTCAATGCTATATAGCAACATCTCATCATGTCATATATCATGTGTCATTTCTCATTTCATATTTCATTATTTTCTTTCTTTCTTTCTTTCTCATGGTATGATATCAGACTCGATTAGGAACAAACCCGATGAGACTGGGTGCCAGAGAAGTCTTAGAAAGACTTTCCTTCCCTTTAAATGTTTTTTTGTTACTCGCCATGAAAGAGAGAGAGAGAGAGCAATAAATGAAATATACACTTTGGGCAGCAAATTGCCGAGAGCATAAGAGATAATGAAGAAGAGAGGGGGATTGGTGAGCATTTAATTTAGGGTTATTCATTTTGTTTATAGGGAGGGATAGGCCGATGCAAAATAGGGTTCTTAGTTTTAGAAAGCAACCAGATATGCAGAGGGGGTTTAGTGCACTCAAATTTTAGAGCAGTGTAGAGATGCAAGCTAAGAGATAAGAAATCAATTGTAGATAGTAGGGAGATATTAAGAAGCAAGAAGGAGAGATTCAGAGGAGGGTTGAGGAAAGAGAAAGCGTACCTGTTCCTACAAGAGCCGTAAATCCACAAGAGGAGAAATCTGCAAATCCAATTATGGAAGTACGACCTAGGACGCGAGGAGGAAGAAACCAGAAACCACTTACAGTCGACTGACTATGGGGAAGACAAACCAGAAATCAAGTGAGAGCGCCCACTGGGAGACCAAACGGAAGCCCAGAGTGTAAGGTTCCATCTGTAGGTCCAAGAGAGAGAGAGGTTTCAAACGTTTGGAGGCACTTCATCAAGATCTTGACCGAGCTCAAATCACTGTGAGAGAACGTCACAATGTCATCGGCAAACACAAGGTGAGTAAGACATAAGCTCTCACAATGTTGATGGAAGTGAAAGACCGACTTACTCATCTCCACCTTCACAAGACGAGAGTGATGTAAGGGGATAATCGAATATAAAATATAAATAATATAATCAACCCTAGCCTCTCAAATAAATTCAGGACTCCCCCGTTGTAGTCGAAGGGTCAGGCTCGATCCACGAGGAAGTATGTTAGCAAATCCTTAGTAATTCATGCAAATGTTCTGCAAAAGTCGACCAGAAGCTCTCGATGTCGACTGGTACAGTTGATCTCGGGTGAAGCTGTCGATCTCGAGTGTGTAAACCTGCGCATACAGAAGGGAAAAGCAGTCGACGTTGACTAAAGTAGTCGATGTCGAGTTAGTCATAGAAGTCGACTGACACAGAAAACCTTCAATTGATATAGGGCAGTCGATCTCGACCTATTCAGTTGATATCGACCACTAAAACAAAAACTAAATTTGTCGGCAAAGAACGCCGAAGATTGTAAGGATGAAAGTAGAAGTTTGAACAGAAAATTCAGGGGTTTAAAGTGACAAATTAAAGGGTTCTAAATATGATAAAAGAACTCTTAAGTCTGGGGATCACCATAATGTTAACCACACATGCACAAGATAAAGTAAGACAGACCATTACGCTATCACATCAAAGGAACAAGTTTTCGCCGTTACCAACAATTAGATATATTTTCGCAAATAAACCTAATTGTCTCTACTGATTTTATGTTTATGATCCAAGTTGTTAACATGAATTCCTTTTCTTTCGATAAGGGCTAAACACAAAAAGGTAGGATGTGATCAAAACATAACAAATATCAATATCAAACTCATATCAAGCATGCATGGCTAACGTTGGGCTCACCCCGACCCTAAGAGAAAAGCGACTACTCACTCATAATAGAAGATGACATGATAAAATAAAATAAAAAAGAACTTAACTTTAATAAAAGAACAAACTTGAAGTCTTCACAATCCCGACATCGACTCTCGCAAACGCCAAAACTCTAAAGCTTCCTAAAACTAAAACCTAAACTGAATTGTTTGTTGTGTTTCGATTGCTAGATGATTCCTAAAGCCAGCCCCCAAGGGCTTATTTATAGCACACCACTCCTAGCTAGTCTAGGAGAGGAGTTATAATCCTAGTAAAAGAGGTTTATCTAAATCCTATCTTAAATTTGAAAAAGATATAAACTTAATAAGAAAATAAATTATATCCCTAGGGTAGATAGGAATACACCCTTAAGGATTAAATCTATCTAGAAAAGATGTAAAAACTTGGCAAATCGAAGTACTCCTCGGACTAGGATTGCTCGAACGCGTTTGTTGCTGTCAACAGGTTCAGTCGACGTCGACTGCTTCACTCGATGTTGAGCACTCTAGATTTTGCTCGATCTCGTCTTCACTTCAGCTCGGTCGACGTTGACCAACTTGGTCGATCTTAAGTCATGTCGAGTACTCTTCTAGTAAGTGGTCTTTCTTCTCTTGTCTTGTACTTAGTCTCTAGGATTTTACTTCAGTCGATGACGAGTAAGTCAGTCGAGATCGACTGCTCTGTTTCGTTTCTTTGCTTCTCGTTTCAGCTTCGATTTTGCTCCAATTTTCGCATAATTAAACCAAAATTTGTATATACCTCTATTTCTTGTAAATATGCACATACTATACAAATTCAAAGCATTCCCAAACCATAATTCAAATATAACACAAAAATTGGCATAAAAGATAGGCATAAAACATGGTCATTTTAGCGGACATCAAATCACCCCATACTTAATCTTGCTTGTCCCCAAGCAATACTTTTCATGGTCACACATCGGAAGGACTAAACTCTCAACATCATAGATCTATTCTTATATAACCCTAGCAATAAATTAACATCCTCGCAAAGGTACTATTGTCTTCAAATTCATGCCTCTGAATGAAAAGGAACATCTCACACAAAAGGAGGGTTATGCAAAAACAAAATATGTAACATAGCATTAATAATCAACATCTCGAACCTTAACGTTGCCTTCTCGCGAGTCGCAAACATGGGTTTCATGAATGGCCCCGGATACTTAGCGCTTCGGACTCCTCACCTTGTGTCCCATCTAACGTGAATTTTATCCTCCGCAAGCAGGGTCGATCTACCTAACTCCTACGTGACTGGATTTTCTTTCGCTCATTAAATTTTCCATTAAAATTCATTCTGCCAATAACTTTATAAAATTTCACAACATAACAAACCATACAACAACTCCATAACATTTCATCCATTTCATAACATAATCTTCCGGATGGGTAAAAAGGTATAAAAATAGGCAATTTAAGAACTTGTGGAGCAAATTTGACATAAAGCACATATGGCTTAGAATATGATGTAAGGCTAATACACATGGGTAATGGTAGGGAAAATAATGCTTGAATGGAAAATAAAATCCTCCGTCCTCTTATCATGCATATGTCAAAAGCAACTTCAATTTTACCCTCTTTCATGGTTTTCCCTAAAAATCACACTTCATTGAGACTTCCCTTTACTAAGAAATTTAATTGCTATATCTATAACAGATCTAATTTTTGTCCTCCGAAACTAAAGAATTTCTTATGGAGAGTGGTGATGGATGGATTACCAACAAAATTGAGACTAAGAGATAAACGAGTACACACACCTTTGGAGTGCATTCTTTGTGACTCCAGGGAAGAAAATGTACAACATCTACTTATGGAATGCCTGATCACTTTAAAAATTATTGGACTTATAGATAAAGGCATTGAAAGAATAGTAAGAAACACTGATAAGAGAAACAAAAATATAAAGGCAATAACCTCCGAAATAGTACAACATCTAAAACCAGAACAAGTAGTTACCCTTACTTTTTCATGGTGGAGTGTATGGAAAAAAGGAACAAAATTATATTTGAAAACCAAAACCTCCCAAGACTAGATGAACAAATTGCTGCAATAAGACAACATATGGCAAGATGGAAAAAAGCACAAAAGGAAAGCCTTGAAGAAGAGGACGAGACAACTATGGAAAACATTACCCCGCCTAAATCCCGAAGAAATTGGGCTATTCATTGGTGGAAACCTGCTGATGGTTTCGTGAAACTAAATTTCGATGGTGCGAGGTCCCACTCGGGTTGTGCCTCGGCGGGGTTTGTGCTACGGGACCCTGAGGGGTGTCTTGTTGTTGGTGATGCCCGAGGCTGCGGAGGTGCCTCCACCTTGCAGGCTGAGGTTCTTGGACTACGCTTTGGTCTGGAGGATGCCCTTAAAAGGGGATTTAGGAGAGTGACGCTGATTTTGTTCGCCTTAATGAGGTCTCTAACGGCCTTCCATAGGGTAGCATTGGCTTGTTCCAACACTGGGGATGGGGCTAACTTGCGAAGTGCCCCAACCTTCCCGTGCTAGGAGCCACACTTTCGCCCCCTTCTTCTCTGGGGCTTGTTCTCTTTCCTGGTCTCAACCATTGGTGGAATGGAGCCCTTCATTGGATTATCACTTTTCTTGATAATCCGAATGATAGGCCTTTGGGACACAACATGGGTCGGCCTGCTGTCACTGTTACTAGCCGAACTGGCCCCTCCGACTTGGACATAAGTTGGCTTCCTCTTGATGAACACTTTGGCAGACTTCTTGTCACTCTGAACCGAGGAAGGGACAAATGTTCTTGGGACCCAAGTCTGCATTATTGCGTCCTCCTGGATGGCCTCAAAGACATTGCTTGTTGGGATCTCGGTGGAGATTGATTCCCTGGTCACTTCGAATTGCACTTGGAATGACCTTTTCCTCGTTTAACGACCACCCTTTACGAGGAAAGTCGCAGGCAGCTCATTGAATTTCACAGTCGTTCTTGGTGCCATTTTTCCTTGCAACCAAAATAAATAAATAAATATTAGTATCGAATAAAACTAAGAGATGAAAAGGCAAAAAGGGTCCCACTAGGCGTGCCAAAAAATACGTTGAACTCTTCTTGAAGAGAAGAATCTTTTAATAGACTTGGTAACTGATGAGTCAATAATTTCCCAATATTTCTAGTAGAATTCTATTATCATTCCATCTGGTCTTGTTGATTTATCTTTTTATATGTTAAAGATTGCTTTATTGATCTCACTATTAGAGGTGGTTTTTGTAAGTTGTTCATTATCAACTACGGAGTATAGTTTTTAATTTTTTTCACTTGAGTCATTTAATTTTACTCATGTTCAACTTCATTTGGCACCACACGTAGCTTTTCAGAGCTTTTGGTTGTAATATTATAAAGTTTTAAATGAGGTAAATATAATATTTTAATTTTATTAGCTTTTGAAATTGGATTTTCAACAACTAATCACCTCAAGCTTTTTAGAATTTTTCGTTTTCTTTTCACAAATCTATTCATTTTCGTCTTTCTCATTAACTGGTTTACATCAGCTAACCTGTCAGTTAGAGAACCAAAAACCTTAGTAGCTTATGAACAATCGAATTTAACATATATTTAACACATCTAATTCATCAGTTTCAACTACCCATCAGCTACGTGATATCAAACTGACCCTTCATAGACTTGAAAACCTTATCACCCACCATATTGTTAAGCTACATCCTAGTGTGGGTCATGGCTCTAATGAGTAGTCCTTGCGGATGTTTTTCCGCAACATGTTCTTGATATGGTTCTCATTGTTTTTTTTTGTTATTTTGAAAAGGAAATTTAGCTGACATATATGATAGCTTGAGAGATTAAAAAATGGGTGGTCGAGAGCTTCAGAATGCAAAACCCACCTAGCAACAAGGAAATCAATAGAAGAAAATAAACAATTAAAATGGAAATATTAGAGCATCTCCAACAGTTTCCCCATTTTGGGGATTTTAGGGTTTTTGAAGAATTTTAATGTATTTTGCAGTTCAACAGATTCTCCATCACATTCTCCAAAATAGAGAAACATCAGAAAAAATAGAGAGGATTCCCTAAATCTGTAGCATTCTCCAAACTAAATGATTCTCCAAATCTTCGAAATAGGGAAACTGTTGGAGTTAAAGAAAAAATAATTTAAAGAATGTGTATTTTGTTTCTTCATTTTGGAAATATTTTAGGGAATCCGTTGGAGATGGTCTAAGAGTATCTCTAATAGATTCTCCATTTTGGGGATCTTGGAGTATTTGGGTAATTTTAAGGCTTTTTTTTTCCAACAAATTCTCCATCTCATTCTCAAAAATGGGAAAGTAGTAAAAAAAAATAGAGCGGTTTCTCTAAATCTGCAACATTTTTTAAAACTAAATGATTCTCTAAATATTTAAAATAATTTAAAAAATATGTATTTTGGTTTCCTATTTTGGATGCTTTGATTTTTCTTTTTAAAAAAAAAAAAAGAAGAAGAAGCAATTTAAACCCATTTTGCCTCTCTTTGGGCTCCGCGGCCCATTCTGTCTCTCTTTGAGCACACAGAAGTTGAGGCTAATATCGTTGTGCGTTAGCCCATTTAGTACCTCCCGGAACAAAGTTAAACATGCATCTATATTTTGTATATAAAAATACAGATCTTTTTTTTAGTATTTTTCTCTATTAGTTAAATATGTATTTTATACTATCCCAACTCTAAATAAATAAGATTAAATTATTTTAGTTTAAAAAAAATTAAAAAGACAAAAAAAAAACTTGAGAATAGCTAATAGAAATAATAAACTGACTAAAATTATAAACATGGTAAAATTTATAAACTGTTGGTAAAGTAGTTAAAAATTTAAACAACAAGATAATCTTTATATGGGGACAAAAACAGTTTATTTGTAAAAAATGGAGTTTATTTGGTTGTTATTAGGAGTATTGTGGTACTTTCAAACCAAATAAGATAAAGGGGAGAATAAACACCCAAATAAACACCTAAAAAGCATCGATTTGTAGCTTATATTCTAACCCCTTTTTTTAACAGTTTTTACTTGTTTTGGGCCTCCCATACACTCATTTATACTACTTATAAAATAAACACCTGATTGTACTTATTTTTTACCTGTTTTTTTACACACCCATACATGTCTTTACTTTGTTGAAAAGTGATAAAATCTTTTAGACCTACTCAGTGTTGTTCTTTTGAGTCTTTTATGTGCCAATGTGCATATTTTAAACAATAAAAAGTAATCATTGGAAGCACTATTCTAAAAAACTCCGTCAAGGGTCGTCTAGACCTTGATTAAATCCTTAACCTCACCCCACTACCTAAGCCATCAAGATCACTAAGACCCAAATAGATAACCAAGATCCACCAAGGGACCCGTCAAGAAACCCGCCTTACCACCCCTAAATCTTTAACCTTAGCCTATCGTTGAGCACTTGTTAAGCATTTGTTACAACATTTGGAGCATAATTAGAATGGTTTGATCTTAAAACAGTAGAGGTAAATATGTATGTTTTTCAACCTTAAGTAGACTATTCTTTTTGTAATCCTTAAAAGCTAATTGAATTTATTCTTATAAAAATCAAACTTATGAAATTATTGTTTAAATTAATCCTTCTACTTTTTTTTATTAAATAATAATTCAAGCTCAGACATACTTGAAACTCGAGAGGCCGAAAAGTGGGTAGACTGGTGAACTGTCGAACATACAATAAGTCAAAAATACATGAAAAGAAAAAAGGCATAGTCACCACGTAACGTGTGCTCTGAAATGAATGAAGCTAAACAGAACTAAAACCGTAACGTTGAGGATACCGACGAAGAACAAGAAAATTAATCCTTCTACTAATTTCTCCTTAGCACATTCTTTTATTGATCTAATGGAATGCTTATATCTCATACGTCCACTCTTGTTAATAGGTAGTCTCTCTCTCTCTCTCTCTCTCTCTCTCTCTCTCTATATATATATATATATATATATATATGAATTTTTTTTAGGGGGGTGGGAGTAGACATGGCCACGGGTCCGACCCGCCGGGTCGACGGGTCCGACCCGCCGGGTCGAGAACCCGGGAGGCATGACCCGAACCCTAACCCGGGATTTCGGCGGGTCGATTGAATGAGCAATTCAATAAGAAATCTTGGAATTGGAATAAGTTCGGCAGCGGGTCGACGGGTCAACGGGTCGGACCGCCGGGTTGGCCACGTGGCAACAAACCGGATACCCAGCGGGTTTTACGGGTCGACCCGCCGGGTCAACCATTTTTTTTTTAAAAAAAAAATGGTTTTAAACCCAAAATAAAACTTAACCCATCAAGTCTTTCACCACACTTTCAATTTAAGGTTGACAAAACATGGTATGTGGGAAGATATATATAAATATCTTCATTCCACTCCATCATTTCATCACACTTTAGATGTGGGAAAGAAAAAGTTGAATTGTGGGAATGACAAGTAGGGATATGAGAAGATATATATAGAGAAAATAAAGGTAGATAGCACACTTTCGATGTGGGACAGAAATATGAGATATGAAAGAAATTGTGAGAAATTGATGTTTCGTTGAATCGAATTACATGATGTAAAATGTAATGTAATTAAAGTATTTGGATTATATGGTGGAATATATAATGTAATTTAAGTCTTTGGATTATATGATGTAACATATAATATAATTAAAGTCTTTACCTCTTAGGATTTAATGAAATGAATAACACATGGTGATGGAACATCATGATACATTATATCAAATTTGTTGGATTAATCTTTCTATTTAATTCAATTGATAATTGTGTTGATCCATTGATTAATCATAAATGTTTTATTTTACTTGCATTATGTTAATTTCTTGGTTGTTGATTTCAAATACAGACTCATCTTCATATAGATATATGATAATCTTTCTCGTTTAAAGTTGAATTAGCCATATTTTGTGTATACATATAATGATGATGTTATTGGATTACCTATTTGTGTTGCATGTTATGAAATGAAAAGACACATTGAAATATTACCCAATAATATATTTCGTTATTGTGCTTGAAAATCCGAAGTTCTATAACATTTTCACAATAACTGAAAATCGACATTAAGGATACCATACATGTGTAACAACTTTATCAACAACAATATTTGTATTTTTTGAAATTATATCATAAAGACTCCTAACTTAGTATCATATATAATGATTTCATAGTGGAACTACCAAATAACACAAATTTTTAAGGTATTGTGTTGAACTTCATACTTTCTTGTTACCCGTTCGTTATTTTAATCTTTCATAATTGATAGGTAAAATATTTTTCAAAAAAATAATATTTATATAAAGTGTAGTACTAGTGTTTGTATATGATAAAAATTTATAAGTATGGATTGACATGAAAAAACCGAATGATCGAGATTGAAGATATGATTTAGTTTCCACTTATTTTTGTCCTACATCCCATCCCACATTGAAAACTAGAGGAAAGGGGAGGGGGAGGGTGCTAAGTCTATAAAAGAAGCAAAGGGTGGGTAGGATTTTCATAACATGCAATGCATGAGAATTTATATATTATGAATAAATAAAATTCATAATAATTATTATAAATATAAATTCTAGTTTTTTTTATAAAAATTTTAAATAAAATTTGTTGACCCATTGTGTCAACCCGACGGGTCGACCCGCCGGGTTGACCCGCCGGGTCACGGGTTCACTTTCCCCCGACCCTAACCCTAACCCTTAACCCGAGATGACCCTTTAACCCGTTGACCCGGACCCGACGGGTCATTGACCCGGCGGGTCACGGGTCGACCCGCCCGACCCGTGACCCGTGGCCATGTCTAGGTGGGAGGGCTAAACAAATTTTAAATTTTTTTTCATGTATACATGAAAAATAAATTTTTTGTTCAAACATATTACAAAAAATCAAAATTTTATAATTTAAATAGACATTTTAGTAGAAAAAATAAATTAAAACAAAAATTATGAAAAGATGAGAATTTCTTTTTTTTGTATGTATTTATGAAAAAAGAATATTTTTTTAAAATATATTAGAGAAAATCTTAAATTTGTTATTTAAATATTAAATATTTTTAGTAGAAGGAAACTAAGAGCATCTTACCATCCTCTAAAAAAAATCTCTAAAATAAATAAATACTATTTATTTAAAAAAAAACTATTCCCCTGAATTGGTAATATAAGACGTTTGATTTTAAACACACATACAATTTAATACTTATTACTTAGTTTTAAATAAAAAAATCTTATATAGATTTTAATTCCTTGAAATATGTGCTTAAAAGTGTCAATACTTTATATTTTAAATCGAGGGTGTATAATTTTAGTTTTGTTAACCCTTATGCAAATTATGGATCAATTATAATAGCAAATTAAACATGCACAAATCAAATATCATAACAACTAATTAAATTGATTGATAACAACTAAAAATTGAATGAACAAAATGATCAATAGCAATTAGCAACTGATAATCAAATGCAATAATGAATAAGAAAAATCGACCAATAACATCGAATGAACAAATCGAATGTGCAGCAACCAAATTGGATGGAAAAATCAAATGCAAAAACAAGAAGGTCGATAACGCCCGATGCGCCGAGCTGATATCATATTGCTGAGTTTGTCTTCTCAGTTCAAGGGGGATTTTCGTTCCTACCTTCTTGCATCTGTTTTGTGCTCATTTTATGTCATGATTATGCTCTATGTTTCTTCATTTAATGTTGCTTAGTTGCCTTCTTAGTATCGTTGTATTGTTCTCTTCTTTGGCATTTAGAGCATATTAGACGACGTCTAGAGTCGGGGACGTAGGGACTAGTCCGAACCTCGAAACATATCATGTGTCCTTATTATCTTTCCTTTCAGTTTTTTCTGTATTGGATCAATCTAGATCCTTCATGCTAAAACCGGACTAAACGTCGACCACTTCGACCCTAATAAACGAGTGCAATATTAATCCTATCAAATTGATACCATAGAAAAGCATTATTAAAAATGACTAAAATCTTTGAAAAATCTTCCTAAATGTATAGTCTCTTTCTAAAGAGGTATAAAGCAAGTTTACATAAATTAATGAAATAAATACATGTAATGTAAGTGGGGATCCGATCTGCGCATCCCCAAGACGAATAAGCTTGTGGAAGTGGTAAGACTAGGTGCAATGCATATGGGAATACACTGCAGTTGAAAAGTGTATAGATATATATAAGTGGGGGAGCAACAAATGATGGTTTGCTTAGCTTGCTTTGTTTGCAATCACTTGGAGAAGTTGGAATATCAAGGGTGGCTTTGTCTCCTTAATCGTGGGTTCTCCCTTGATAATTGCCCTCCTCTCATTATTCAATTTAACCTTGTTGAACAAATGCAAGATGTAAGATCCCAAAGTTACTAATTGTAACTTTCAACCAACAAGGGTGAAATTTAGTAATTAAGGGTGTATTTGGTAAGCGAAGTTGAATGGGTAGTTGAAGGTAGGCGTGGCCACGGGTCCGACCCGGCGTCGACCCGCCGGGTCAAGGGTCGGGGAACGGTGACCCGAACCCTAACTCGGGAATCCCACGGGTTGGCGGGTTCCAGGGTCGACGGGTCGACCCGGCGGGTCGAAACCCGTCGAGTATCTAGCGTGTCGACCCGTCAGGTATTATTTTTATAAAACGTAAATAAACGCAGAAAAAAACGTAAATAACTTACTAATGTCCGTATTTTCACTGAGAAAGAACACTAAATAATAAAGTTACAAATATTTGGCCAAAGCTAGTTTCTCTGGATGCTTTAATTGGATATGACGACTGAAGTTCCCATATCCTCCTCCATTCGGGTGCCTAAAGACCATCCCGCAGAAGTTACAACTGACGTTGCAACTGTTTTCATCTCTCGGGTGCTTTGTGAACCATCATGTGAAAATAGCGGCCCGAACTTGGGTCACACTCAACTGACTCAAGAGCCTGTGCATTTCTTGTCGCGGGACTTGGACACTGGATTCGCCATCCTCATTATCGTGTCGCGGGCTTGAAACTCTGGATTCGCAATCGCTTTTCCTGCTGCTCATCACGTTGCGGGGCTTAATACAGAGCGTTTTCAGAGTTTGAGATGAGGTGTGAGTAAAATGGGAGGGAGGCAGTGTTCTAAAATTCGGTCTTGGCGGCCGCCAAGACGGCACCAAGACGGTTGGCGGTGGCCTCCCGCTACGATATGGGCCTTGGCGGGGCGTTCTTGGCGGAAGCAGGCCTTTGCAGCCGTGACAGGAGAGGTTGGCGGGCTTGACGGACGCGGAACGGGCCTTGGTGGGACGGGACGATCGTGGCGGCTAGGACGGATTTAAAAAAATTCAACCCTTTTCTTCGGCAAATCCGTTCTTGTGATTTGTGAATCCTTCAATTCGTTCGTTGATCGCCCCTTTGGCTTCTTCGATCTCTAGCAAGTGGTGTCTCTGCCCGAGTGCTCAATTGCTCTGGCGGTGGTGGATCACGGCAGGCGGTGCACTGGTGGTGCTCGACTAGAGTGCTGAACTGCTCTCGCTGAATCGTTGTCTCGCATCACGGTTTCTCTCTCTATCTCTCTCTCTCTCAACTGCAGTGCATAAACAAGTTGCAAACTTTCATAAAGAACAACCGATAAACAATTGGGAATTTGTGAATCGTGATTTGTGGTTATTACGAACACCAATGTGGTGCTTAATTTGTTTGTGAATTTTGAACGAACAAGCTGATCAATAACTTAGTTGATTGGAGTATATATACTGTATATTTGAGTATTGATTGGATAACTCAGTAACTTAGTTTCTTGTTTAATTGTTTGATTCCTTTCTTATTGATTTGAGTATATTTGACTATTTGTATAGTATTATAGTGTATAAACAATCACGTTTATATATGTTTATGTCACTTTTTGTTCGTTTTGAGCCGAATAACGTTAAAAAGGTTATGACTTAATCATTTACCTTTCATTTGCATTATATTTTATTAATGTAGTGATGTTAAACATTTTAGAAATGAATAAGTATTACATCATATGTATTCTACTCATAGTATAGGGGGAAATATAAGAAAATATTAAGAAAACGTTTTGTCCGTCAAGAATCCGCCAATAAGGCCGCCGAACCGTCTTGGTGCTTGACGGTACCTCACCGCCGAGCATCCGCCGAGCGTTTTTTAGAACATTGGAGGGAGGTGAGGCTTATTTATAGCCAAAATCGAGAGGCAAAAAAAGAAAGTAGACCGTTGGGCAACGTTCGACCCGACGGGTCCAACGTTCGACTCGGCGGGTCCAACGTTGGAATTTCGAACGTTGCCCCTTTTTTAAAACTTTTCCGGATGGTTTTGCACTTGAGCAGTTTAGCTTCGTAGCCTGATGGTTTTGTACTACGCTTTACAAATATTCAGTTTACTTTATGTCATTATGTCACTCGTAAATCGTAATACGGTTCGAAAATCAAAATCGTGATTACGTGTACATCGACATTCGACACTACACACACTGACATACACATAACATGAGTACATGACACTAACACGAAGTCTCTAACAGTGTGACACACTCACACTTCAGACACCTGCACTGCTAGAGCCTAGAGTCCTAGACGACCTAGACACATAGTCACCTGAGGCCGAGCCCGAACCTCCTTAAATTTGCATCTTGTCGGGATGCTTCCTCGTTATATGAAGCTTTAGATTTCCGTAACCGGCGTCTCTCGTAACCTTGAATTTGTGACCGCAATGACAACAAACCACTTCGACCTTCCCCGGGTCTAGCTCGACCTTGTCGAAATGGATTCGAACAAAGTCACGGATTGATCGGACATGATAACGTTATTACGAAAATAAAATGTATGAGTGTAATGAAATGAAATGAACAAAGGAGACAAGATTTATAGGCGTTTTGGGTTGAGCTAGCCGTTGCACAACGGCTAGAAATTTCAAAAGAGTAGGTTTGACCCGGAGGGTCGACCCGCCGGGTCCAACCCGCCGGGTCAGCGAGTTTTAAAACCCCCGACCCTATCCCTAACCCACAACCCGCCTTGACCCTTTGACCCGAGAACCCGCACCCGCCGGGTCACTGACCCGGTGGGTCGTTGACCCGTAAGACCCGGCGGGTCACGGGTTGACCCGTAACCCGTGGCCACGCTTAGTTGAAGCTGAATGGTTGATTGTGTAAAATATATGTTAAATTAAACTATTGATAAGCTAGTAATGTGTTTGGTAACCTTAGTTGAATGAGTAGTTGATAAATTGAATAGATTTGTGTGTATAAGAAGAAAAGCTCCGAAAAGCTTGGGATATAGCTATTGAAAATTCAATTCCAAAATGATAAGTAAAATATAATCTTAGCTTTATTTTATTTAAAACTATATAATATTAAAATAAAAAGCTCTTAAAAGCTACTTCATTTAAAATAATATAATTTTAGCTTTATTTCATTTAAAACTATATAATCTTAGCTTTATTCCAAAGCATCTTTTGAACTCAAATTCTTAAAATGATTTGGTTAAAAAAAGGTAGGTCTCCACTCTCTATACTATGCTTTGAACATGATATAGTGTGTTTGATATTAATGACTTGCTATATGTACGGTTTTATATCGTCAAATATACGATAGTTTACCTACTTTCGATGTCGATAAAAAAATTTGTCTGAATAGCTTGCTTACATAGGCTTTCTGTATCGGTAAAATGTCTGCAAATTTTGCTTACATGGGAAACCGATATCGACAAGCGGTTTTTAGACAAAAAAAAAATTAACACTAAAAACTACTCCCTCCGTTCGGCAAAACTTATCATTTTAGGGTGTTATTTTTGTTCAAAAAAACTTGTCATTGTAGGTATTTTGCTCTTCACTTTACAAAAATGCCCTTGATCTGATTGATGGTTTGTTAGTTGTAGTTTTCGATAAAGTAAAAAAGGAGAGTAATAATTGAGGGTAAATTAGAACATTTGTTAATTGGCTTAAAACTTGTGAAAGAAGCTAAAATGACAAGTTTTGCCGAACAGAGGGAGTAATAAATAGTCAATTATTATTTTTGGTGGATGGTTTTTGTCAAATAATGTTTAGGTTGATATTATATGTAGAACAACGTACTCACTTCACCCTATTTTCTTATATATATATATATATATATATATAGTTAGATCTCATAAAATTGTCATTCAACTATATGAGGGTACGTGGAGATTAAATTCCTTTTAAAAAAAAGAACTTGAGTGAAAAAATAATTTAAAACTAGATGGGGAATTTTTTTTTCAAAATATTCACTCAAAAATAATAATTATTTAACAAAATCATTTCTCCTACCTGCCTCGAAGAGGGGTGTACAGGACAAGGGGGGAAAACTCTCTTATTGGAGCCAAACAACCCTTCTTTATGGGCCAAAACACCCACCTCTCGAGTTGTGGATAGTGAAAAACGCTCCCAAATGAAGCTAAAACTCCTACTTTTAGGAGTAGAAATTAATGATTTCACCCCACCCGTCGGGTGTTGGAACTTCTCCTTGCAAGAGTTGAAACCATTAACATTTATACCCCTCCGTACTAGAGTTGAAACCAATTGTTTCTCATACGCACATATGGTTTATCGCGCTTCATTTGTGATATTCATTGGTTCGGTGTCGATCGTGGAGATGAAGATATGACCTTTTTATTTTCTTGGTGTACTATTGTTTCGACTTTAGGATGTTTTGATCTCGGTGTGTCTCATCGACAAATATACTCACCACTTCGTACTGGAATTGATTCCAAATCAAAGAACCTGCTAGTCCTGTCGGATTTGAAATAGAAAATCCATCCCTTATGGGCTTGGTTTGACATTGTTGTCTTGTTGAATAAATTATAAAGTACCATTGTTTCTTTTTTCTCACTATCACTGGTGGGGAAAGAAGAAAGTTCGAGCTATCAATTATTTAAAATATCATTTTTTTAACGCACCTATCGGGATTTATGACCTTTTTATTTTCTTGGTCTACTCTTGGTTCGACTTTAGGATGTTTTGATCTCGGTGTGGATCATCGATAAATATACCACCACTCCGTACTGGAATTGATCCCAAATCAAAGAACCCATCCAAAGGGCTCCTAGTCCCGTTGGATTTGAAATAG
Source organism: Persicaria maculosa (assembly GCA_963922045.1). Taxonomy (NCBI): domain Eukaryota; kingdom Viridiplantae; phylum Streptophyta; class Magnoliopsida; order Caryophyllales; family Polygonaceae; genus Persicaria; species Persicaria maculosa. Next base: position 52,005,311 of record OY998270.1, read on the forward strand.
AAAATCCCTCTCTTACGGGCTTGGCTCGACATTGCCGAAGTCTTGTTGGATAAATTATATAGTAGAATTGTTTCTTTTTTCTCACTATCATTGGTGAGGAAAGAAGAAAGACCGAGCTATCAATTATTAAAAATATCATGTTTTAATACACCCATCAGGGTCTATGACCCCTAACGCCATTCACAAAAATTCTTTCAAAAAATAAATGGCAAACTTATTCTTATTATTATTATATATTTATTCCCCTATTGGTTTTTTTGGTATATTTATTAGAATAATAACCCGAACTAATCATACAAAATTTAAAACACTCTCATCCTATGTTCTCAATTTGACCTCCGGCCTCTTAGGTTTCTAGTTGTTGTGGGGATTCGACTCGATGATTCGTGGTTAATTATGGATGAGGAGCAATCATGTAGCTCTGTTTGATCTAGTTGATCTAGACAATGTATGTGATCTCCGAAAATCCCTTATGTAGGTGGGTGAATTCGAAACGTCGTGTACACTTCTTTAGGAGTCACCCATTGTCCATCATGGATTTCTGTTTTCCCTCTCTCCCACAGTGAGACATCGTGTCAACGTCAACTTTTCTTTGGGCTCATAAACCACATCCCCTCATCGAGTATTCCTTCCTCGCCCAACCAACCTGCTACTGGGTTCATAGTTTATTAGGATTGTTTTTCTCGTTTTACTTTATCGATTTTTTTTTTTTTGTGTGTGTGTTTTCAGTTGTATCAGGGTAGTTTGGAGGTCGTTATCTGAAGTGGGTCACATAATGGGAGGTGTAGTGGCCTATCGCCGACCTGATATGGGCAACGAAACAAATAGGAAATTGGGGGAAATTAAAGGATCTCAACATCATTCATTCAATTTAGGGTTCTTTAATTTAATGCAGTCGCATCATCATCCCATATTCACGCCTCATCTTCCATCCCACCATCCCTATAGGGGTTTGCTTTTGGCTGTAGAGTGAGATTCTCATGCTTCGCTCACGTGGCCTCCTCTATTGATTTGGTGGGTAAAACTTAACTCAGATGGATCCCAATAGACAACCCTACTTATCTCTTCACGTATATATCCTCTTGGAATTGCTTTTGCAAGTTTACACTTTCTCTATGGGGTAGCTGTCATGTTTTGTACTTCTGAGCTATGGAATGTGGATTTTTCATTTGATAGTTCATAGTTGGAGTCTAATTCATTTATTACTTGAAAACATTTACTATATGCTAGTTTTTGCTTCGTTCATGTGACTATTACTTGATTGATCAAAACTAGAGTCATGTATGATTTGACCCACAAACCTAATCAATCCACTCGAATCCAAATTCAATTCGATCTGAAAATTTAGTGTCATTCGTAACTTGAACATGAGTCTGACGCAAACTCATACTTAATGCTTGAGTTGACTCAAACACAAACAAATCCGAACTAAACAAGACTTCAGTTATCCTTGCTATAATTTTCTCATTTTTATCCACATCAATAAAGCAAATTATATGTAATGAGACCTAATTTAATTAAATAAATAAATTTATTTAACAGTCAACAATTAACATAAAAAATATAATTATTTTATAATAAAATTAAATGTGACCCAACCTAAGCTTACCCAGCCTGATCCAATCCAACCCAGACTCATAATATACCCGACATTGATCCGATCGACCTTGACCCATCCGATTCGTACCTTAAAAACCATTATATGTGTGATGAAAACGCTTGGGAGTTCATATACGGAATGTGCGCCTGACGTTGTTGTTGATTGTCTAGCTAATTACTCCCTTCGATTAGAATTGGAGGATATTTTAGATATGGGCACACTAATTAAGTAGCAATGAAATGAAATAATTAACGACAATCATAACACTATAATGTATTCATGTAAGTGGTTCATATCTAACCTTACATGAATACATTATAGTGAGAAATTTAGAGAGGAAGGGAGTTAATATAAAATCAAAATAGAAGGGGTAAATGAAGGGTGTCATCCGGTTTCAAAATTTAAGGGCTCGTTTAGTATAAGATTTTGTAAGATAAATAGAATGAAAACAAATTTTGTATAGAAAAATATATTGTATATAAGTTTTGTGAGTCTAGATAAGAGAATAATGTTGTGAAAAATAAGATAGGAGATGTAATGATTAGAAGAGTATTGTATATATAATTACCTCTGGTTCAAATGAGTGATTGAAAGAGAGAAAATATAATCAATTCTGTATGAAAAGTTAAAAGAAGAGGATAATAATTAAAAATTTTAACAATGTATCTTGAACTATAAATGGACTATATTCATTTCATTTTCATTTGTCTTTCCAAACTTCAAACCAAACCGTCCTAAATAAGTTAGCACTAGCAATTATACTTTTCTAATTATTGAGACAATTAAAAAAAACTAAGAAAAAAATAAAAATAAAATAAAATCCTTAAAAATCTTGCATTTCTATTTTTTTTATCCGATATGGCTCGACCCATTAGTAGAGAGCAAGTTTAACCTTGGATTTTCCTTGTCTAGCGATTTTCACCCAATAAAAGGAATGAATGTATGAATTGAACTCGGAATCTCCTTACTATCCTCCTTATTTCACACCACTGAACCACTCCGTCTGGGCAAATCTTACATTTCTGATCAAAATTATAACCTTACAACATGATAGGAGAGATTTTGAAATAGTTTAATCCCTAATGTAAATCTATAAGTGGAACCTTTACGGCTTTACCCAATAAATAACCGTTGACTGCATGGACCTACTCATTTGTTGACCCCCCAAAAATAAAAATAAAAAATTTGAGGGAGGTTTGGTGAATGAATGACAGATCATTTGTCCTGGAAGAGGGCCACCTTCACATGGGATGTCACGTTCTCAAACACTAATTTCCAATTCACTGATTCAACTCCACCCCACCTTACACTAAATGACCAAACCTCAAGCTTCCCCACCGCCACTCTTAATCTACCTTGGAAACAAGGGATACATACAAGAACAAACATGTTTTGGATTCATGATTTATACCCAGAAAGAAAAAATGACAGATACTGAATTCGGATCAACGAAAACGACGACTTAATACATGTTGTATAATGCAGTGGATCGACAATGGAAGCAAGCATGAACCAGAACTAAAAAGAAAGGGCCTTTTTTTGATCCTCTGTTGATATCAACAGCCTTTACAGATTGGTATGCAATTGCTATTGTACAACATTACTTATCTAGGCCGGAAGAGGACCCTTTTTAAGGCCGAAAACTAAACCCTACGAAAAAGCCGGAAATCAATCTTCAAACTAGAAAGGGGGTGTGTTTTGCCAAATGAAGGAAAACTCTCAAGTCGAATCGGCCCCTTTACAAAATAATATACAAACTTTGAAGAATCAAGGGGGAGCCATCCTTCAGTTATACCACATTGGAATACTTGGCTTCACAAATGCATTATGTGAAGCACCCGAGAAGCCTTCTGCCGCGTATTCCATCGTTGGCAGCGGTTCAAACGCGGATCCGAACATCATAGGCACGTCGTTAGGGAATTGATCCATTGGAGATATTAGCTTTCGTTGATCAAACTTAGCATCCTCTTGGCGGAAGATTGGCTGCTGCTGGCTGATTTGCATAAGATTTGGCTGATTGAGGATGCTGTTTCTTTCCATCACCAAAGCTGTTGCTTGGCTCTGCTCGTTCTGCCGACACATGATGGCTGGCTGCAGGATGTTGTTCTGGTTCATCTGAATACCATTTTGAGCATTTGAATTCTTGGTTGCTTGGATGTTGGCGTCGTACATAGTCATAAGCTCACCAATCGACTTTTGCACGTCTTCTGTAACTCCCATCCCGGATAAATCAAAGAAATTAGGAGCTGGAAGAGATTGCGGTTGAGCAATTGGCTTAGGTTGAACAATGGATTGTTGGACAGTGAACGGTTTCTTCACTTCATTGGTGGATTGGGCATTCTGAATGCTGAAGTCCAAAGCCGTAGCCCTGTATTGGCAACTCATCTGGTGATTGTCCCGGGATAACCTGTCGAGAAAACCAAGCTGGATCTGACTATAAGGGCAGCAAGGGAACCCACAGGTGAACACCTGACGTTCCATAATATTGTTAATCACTTCACCAGAAGGTGATGGCTTCCTCTTCCGCTCAAAACCGAAGCTGCTCCCAATAGATTCTCCTTTAACAAGATTTTGCAGCTGTGGAACCGTAGGCTTTTGCTCTTGCACATTGAAGGTGGGTCCATCGACATCATACTCGCTTCCATCGTTGATCAAACAGGAAGCTGCATCACCAGCAGATGACAAAGGGGGCAGACAGTGATCAGGATATCGCTCCCTCACCAACACTTCCTCGTGGTTGATGATGGAAAGCCAGGTAGCACTCTCCTTAGCAGTCATCTTGTCCTGTAAGCACTTTGATTGCCTCACAAGTTTACGAATCTTGGCGATATCAGGAGACATGTGCTTGATCACTGCAGTTAAGACACTCACTTTCCATGCTTTCTTTAGATCATGAGGCTTCTTGTAAGGTGGAGGGGCATGATCGTTGGGCAAGCCGAGCTCCGGCCACCACTCCTCCTTCCCTGTTGGCCACCATGGCGGAGCAACGCCTTTCTCCAGTGGAAACCTCCTCTGAGGAGGGTCACAGTGTTGCATCAGTGACGAAAGAAGCGACCCAAGGGTAGTATCTTGGAGCTCCTGGAGGGTATGTGGGGTGGATCCAATTGAGTTACAGCCCTCGTTCGTGCCAGGAATCGAGTGATCAGCCTGGTACTTTGATATAGCATTCGGACCATTCCGATCAAACCTCACCTTGTCCTTCCACCACTCGCGGAGATTATCAGAAGCTCCACTCACCGGTTTTCCCTTCTCCGGGATGATACCATACACAAAACCCTGAGCCTTGCAAACTTCCATCATCTTTAACATGTACTTCAAGATCCCATCCTGTGCCCTAGACATCTTCTTCCTCCTCGCCTGCTCCTGAGACTGGCGATTCTTCACCGGATCAACATAACCTATCCCTTCCTTGGCTTTGCTCTGCTCTTTAAGCTTCTTCAGACGCATCTTGTCTCGCCACATCCTCCTCTCAAGCTCATCCACATCGATGTCGTCATCATCGCTATAGTCTTCCTCCATCACAGGCTCCGATCCAGCCTGATGTGGAGCAAAAGCTACAGTACCTCCTCCAGTTAGAGGAGCTGAGAAGAACTCAACCTCACCGCAAAATCCCATTTCGTCGAACATTGACATAGCCTAACCACAGGCCTCCTTGTTACAAGCCAGAGATAGATGAATATCCCGAATTAGATGAATCTATCAACCTGCAAATCATACACAAAACAAGATAAATCGGTCTGCTCCAAATTCAACAAGAGATCATGTAGAAACTCTAGGAATTAAACCGACTTTCATGATCTAGATGCCACCAAATCTAAACACATCAATAAAAAAGCACAGGGAGAGCTACCATCAAGCAAAGTCAAATCCAAATCCAGATCCAGAAGAAATAAATCTTCAAGTATATGTCAGATTATAAGCAATCACCTAATTAGAAGCAAGTGGCGTTTCCAGTTCGTGTCCAATAATAGGGCGGATTCTTGACAAGTCCGTGCATCCAAGCTGAAAACGGATCGGAAAGTTGAGGCAAAACAGAGATCAATTAATCACCAATCCTGAACCAAAACACAAATTGGATCACAAAAAAGGGGGCATAACCATGAATCGGGTACATGGAACAACTTGCGGAAAAGGGAAACTTACCTGAATTAGCTAAAAATCTGAGTTGACGATGAGGCACTGTAGAGAGTTAGGGAAGAAGGAAAGAGAGAGAGGAAGGGTATATCTAGGAGTCCTGGGAGTGGAAAGTGAAGGCAATGAAAGGTCAGTTTATGGGGGGACTCAAAGGTTAACCCCTCCCACGTTTTGGTGGGGAGAGAGAGAGAGAGAGAGAGAGAGAAGAGAAGATAGAGGAAGATGGAGGACAGAGAGAGAGGTATTGAATCCAGTCTTGATAAATGAGAATCTTTTTTATTTATTTTTTAGAGTTAAAAAGTATATAAAATATTAATTTATTCTAAATATACTAATAATAAAGTTATAATTATTAAAAAAGTAATATTTTATACAGTTTTTATCTCGTGTTACCCACGTTGTTAATTAAAACTTGTCGTTTACTATTCATGAACGTTTTTTTATAATGATAAAAACTATATAAAATATTAACTTTTTTTTAAAATTTATTTTTATAAATTCATACTTAATAGTAACAAGTATAAAATTAATTAAAAATTATATTAAAAAAGTTAATATTTTATATAGTTTTTAACACCTCAAAAAGCGTACGTGAATAGTAAAACGTCAAGTTTTAATTAACGGAGGGGAGTATGTATTTTTGGACGGATGTAGTATATATGTTTCTTGATTTTCTCTATTTTTTATGGAATACATGTTTATTAAAGGTTAATTGACCGAAAATAGTATAAATTCTTTTTTTTTTTTGAAGAAAATAAATAATAATAATAATATAAACTAGTCTTATTACTCACATATTTCATACTCGGAGTACAGTATTTCATGTGATATCAGAGTGAGTGTGGTTTGGATTCCTTTTGAGATATTGCCATATTGGTGTTTGAGATTTAAGATTCACTTTGAAAAAAAAAAGTAAAAAAAAATAAAGATTTATAAAAACCTGCCGTCAGAATAGTTTGATAATGACTAATTGATAAAAACATTGAAAGAGGTATACAGCAAGTTTACAAAAATGAATGAAATAAATACATGTAATTGGCTTAGTGGTATACTGGTGTGGAGTAAGGCCATGGTGGTAAGGAGGCATCGTATTCGATTTCTGTCTCCGCTCTTTTATTTGGATAAAAATTTAAAGTTTGTCTTATTTTTTACCAATGAGTTGAGTTGGTCGACACAAGCCAATTTACATAGTATGTAACTCTTGTCGACTGGGTCATGTGCTCAGGGTTTACTATCGAAAGTGGGTTGCTCGTGGTACAGATAAATACATGTGATGTAAGTGGGGATCTGCGCATCCGGAGGAGGAATAAGCCTGTGGAAGTGGTAAGACTAGGTGCAAAGCATATGATGTGGGAGTACAGTACTGCAGTTGAATAGTGTATAAATATATATATATATATATATATATATATATATATATATATATATATATATATATATATATATAGTGGGAGAGCAACAAATGATGTTTGCTTAGCTTGCTTAATTTGTTTGCAATCACTTGGAGAAGTTGGAATATCAATGGTGGCTTTGTCTCCTTCATTGGGTTCCCCTTGATAATTGCCCATTTGCCCTCCTCCAATTTAACCTTGCTTTGTTACTAACTGTAACTTTCAACTAACAAGGGTGAAGGTAGTAATTAATTGACAAAAGAACTCTTAAAATGATTTTCTTTTTTTAATATATATATATATATATAATCACCGGTTAAATATGAGAGTTTTTACTTAATCAGTGTATAAAATTACAGAAACCACCCGTTAAAAGGGTTTTGTTTACAAAAGACCGTCTATGACCTCTTCACCCATTAAAACCTGTTAAAATATTTAAAAAAGACCTAAATACCCTTAAACATAAAAGAGAATTAAGATCACTCATATTATAATCAAGCCAAGAACCATTCTTCTATTGGTTTGACTGGTTTGAAAAATGAAACTAATTGACAAATTGTTTATGCAAATAAACTTATGATTGTAATTAATCGAGCTCACCTAGTGAAGGTAATTCAAAAGGCTTAGAATTTAAGTGGTTGTCTCATATCGAAACGGAAAGAAGATGACATATTGAGAGTTTAATTATGATTTGATTTATATTTTATATTACTCTAATAAATAACATAGATTTATTTAATTTAAGCTGCAAATTTTGAAGGATTAACTAAAATTAGTATCTGAATCCAATTCAAAATCTTTGCAGTAATTTCAAAAAAAAATCACACTACATAATTTTCCCCTCATTTGGTTTATAATTACGTCTTGGAATGCTTAAAATTGATGGCTAATGGTTTTTCAGTATCTTTGAACCTAGGGTGAAATAGCTTATATGTGGTTAAATATGATGAACAACAATAGAAAAAGGGGTTGGCACAAACTTTACAAGGACATTTACGTCTTTTCATACATTTTAATGGACCCTTAACAAGAAAAGGGGTCATGGGTGATTTTTTGGAACCAAAACCCCTTTAACGAGTGGTTCTTTTGTAATTTTATGTTTAATAGGTGGTTAAATAAAAACTCTCATATTTAACGGGTGGTTTTTTTTATAAATTTCCCTTTTTTAAAAAATAAAAGAGTGAGGCTATTGGCAAGACTTCAAAATGGCTGTTGACAAGCCTGTTACCACCAAATTGCATGACAAGTGCTTATCTTTTTTCAAAAATATTCATGAATTTTCTTGAGTGTAAAAGATAAAATCTATTGACAATTTATCTACCTATTGAATTCGTTGAACCTTAATCCCGAATATACGATAAAATCATTGAAATGTATGAATAAACAACTCGATTTGATTACTAAAATCTTCGATAACATAATATGCTTTTCGAATTAATGGTTTTCGATGACATCATAATGGTTTTCAATTACAATATTCGTCGAAACTAAGTTTGAGAATATTTTTGATGACTTCATGATGGTTTTCGATTACAATATTCGTCGAAACTAAGGTCGAGAATATTTGTCGAACTAATGTAGTAACCTCGGCAAAATTTGTCGAGCTTATACATTAATATGCTCGGCAAGATTATATTAGCCGAGATTACCCGAGGTTGTTACAAAATAGCAAATACCACTATCGATGTTACATTGATGGTGTGTATATGAACAACTAATATTGAAATCTAGACTAGGTTATCCGAGACTCAATATAGATAAAATTAAAAGAAAAAAAGGTTATCAATTACAATATTCATCGAAACCAAGATCAAGAATATTTGCAAAGCTAATGTTGGAACCTCGGCACATATAGCCGAGCGAATGTAGTAACCTCGCAAAATTTGTCAAGTTTATACATTAGGCTAACAAGTTTAGCCGAGGTTACTTAATTAGCTCGGCAAGATTAGCCGAGGTTGTTACAAAACGACAAATACCTCTATCGATGTTACCTTGACGGTGTTTATATGAACAACTAATACTGAAATCTAAAAATATTCGACTAGGTTATCCGAGAATGAATATAAATAAAAAATAAAAGAAAAAAATTATGGGCGAAATGTTTCAATATAGATTCTAGAATCGAACTTGAGACTTTAAGGAGTATGTGTAAGGTAGAACCAATGAGATAACTGCTTTTATTGAGTATTTTTAGATTTTAATATTATTTGTTCATATAAACACTGTCAATGTAATATCGATAGAGGTATTTTCCGTTTTGTAACAACCTCGATCGGCACATATGACTGAGTTAATTAAGTAACCTCGGCTAATGTTGTTGAGCTAATTAAGTAACCTCAGCTAATCTTGTCGAGCCTATTGTATAAGCTCGATAAATTTTGTCGAGGTTACTACATTAGCTCAACTATATGTGTCGAGGTTACTACATTAGCTCGACTATATGTGCGGAGGTTACTACATTAGCTCGGCAAATATTATCGACCTTGGTTTTGCCAATTATTTTAATCTAAAACAATCATGAAATCATCAAAAACCATTTGAAAAGCATATTACGTCATTGAAAGAATTCAATAATCAGATCGAGTTGTTTCTTAATACATTTCAATGATTTTATCGTGTCTTTGGGACTAAGGTTCAACGAATTCGATAAGTAGATCGATAAATTTATTTCATTTCTCTCATTTAATTACTTAATTTGAGTATAGGGTAATCATATCCCTTAGATACTCTAACTATTTCTCTCTTCTCTTCTCTAGACCCACAAAAAAAAGTGTTGATTATTCAAATTTTACACATAAAATTTTATTCATTTCCCTTCTGTTCCCTGCTACTCAAATAAACAAGATCTTAATTTCTCCCTTTTACCTTAATTCGGTTATCACCTCACTAGATGTGTCATTGCCCCAAGCGTAAATAGTGTATGCATGATTTCTCCATTTCCAGTCTTCGGTTGCACAAATTAGGATATGAAATATGGTCCAGACTCCAGATGGGCTTAGCTCAACTTGTCACAAGGACGGTATTTGTAACAGATATTAAAGATCGAGTCTCACCAACGGCAGTGTGGGAGCAACCTCTCAAATGAAGGGAGTTCATTGTGCGCATTGAACACTAATCCCAGCCTTTATTATCGATTGAGTCACCATGATTTACTCTATCACAATCCTCTTCAGAACAGAGGTAAGGAGCATTAGGAGTGAGCTGATAAACGAAATATGATACTCATTTAATTGTAAAAGAATCTTGAAAAGTGAACAAAAGAAAGAGGAAAAAAAAGGGAGTGGGAAACTACAAGTGATTGACGGTTTAGAAACTCTTATTGGATTAGAGGTCGTTATCTTAATTGGCCTACATTATGGTAGGTGTAGTGGCCTATCGCCGACTTGATATGGGCAACCAAACAAATAAGGAATTGGGGGGAATTAAAGGATCTCAACATCATTCATTCATTCAATTTAGGGTAAAACTTTTAACTCCGATGGATCCCAATAGACAACCCTTATCTCTCCACGTATTCTTTTGGAATTGCTTTTGAAAGTTTACACTTTCTCTATGGGTAGCTGTTTTGTACTTGCTTCTAAGTTCTAACCTATGGAATCTTGATTTTTCATTTGATAGTCATATATACTATGTGCTAGTTTTTGTTCTATTCATGTGACTATTACTTGAATTGATTGATCAAAACTAGAGCCAATAAGATCTAATCCGACCTGAAAAATTTGATCCATCCACTCGACTTCAAAACTCTCAATTACATCGAGTCTCCTAGAACTTTAAGACCCAACCTTATCTGAATCTAGCGTCATACGTAACTTGAATACGAACCCGATCAAGACTCATTTGGACCTAATGCCCGAATTGACCCAAACATGGGCAAGTCCGACGTGACCGGACCCAAAGACGACACGAATTAGACCCGACTTATCCTTCTAATAATTATATTTTTCTTTATTTTTAAATAGAACAATAACATAAATGTGACCCGACCCAACCCAATGTAACCCAAAATCTATTTTAATACCCAATTTGATTCAGCTTCATTCAAACACATAATATATTTAACATGGATCCGACCATGACCCACCCGATTGCCACCTCAAAACAATTTATATGAGTGATGGCAAGGCTTGGGAGTTCAGATACAGAATGTTAGACTGATGTTAAGTTGTTGATTGTCTAGCTAACTATAATCTTTTCAAATAGTTAAATCCCTAATGCATGTAAATCTATATATATATATATATATATATAACCGTTGACCCCATGGACCTACACAATTTGTTGACCCCAAAAAAAAAAGGATAAAAATTGGGGGAGGTTTTAGTGAATGAATGACAGATCATTTATCTTGGAAGAGGGCCACCTTTCACATGGTATGTCACGTACGTTCTCAAACACACTAATTAGCAAATTGCAATTTGACTGATTCAACTCCACCCATTACACTAAATGACCAAACCTAACCTCACTATCAAAAGCTTCCCCACACCCCTCTAAAGAAACCTCCAATCTACCTTCGAAAGAGAAGCTAAGGGATATACACAAAGATAGAATTAATGGCAGATACTGGATTCGGGTTAACGAAAACGACGATTTATAATACATGTTGTATAATGCAGTGGATCGACAATGGAAGCAAGCAAGAACCAGCTAGCACACTAAATAGAAGGGCTTTTTTTATCCTCTATTGATATGCAATAGCAAACGTACGTTCAATATTGCTATTGTACAACGTTAAAGTGCTTATCTAGATCGGAAGAGGACCGTTTTAAGGCCGAAACTATATGTGGAGTAATTAGGCATGAATTAATATCGACTCCTCGGAATTTGGTAAACTAAACCCTACGAAAAAGCCGGAAATCTTCAAACTAGAGAAAGGGGTGTTTTTGCCAAATGAAGGAAAACTCTCAAGTCGAATCGGATGAAAGCTCGCCCCTTCACAAATGCATTATATATGTGAAGCCTTCATAGGGATGTCACTAGGGAATTCATCCATTGGAGATAGACCTGTCAAAACATGATCCGACCCGGAAAACTTGATCCGTAAGTCCGGTAATTTTACGGGTTTAAACCCGGTGTTTTAGACCCGGAACTTGAAATCGACCCGAACTCGAATTACCCGGTACTTTTAGAGTCAAGACTCGGTGACCCGTTGGGTCAAAATCGATCCGGTGAGTCAGCAGTATGTAGACGCCACACAAGCATCAAATTGACCCCATATAGATTCGTCATGTAATTTTATTTGTTAAGGTCACTCATAAGTTAAATAACTTATACATTTTATAATTATAGTATGTTTAAAACATTTATTTGTATAAATATGATTTTTTATGCTTAAAATATTAATATAATATTATTATTATATTTATAAATTTAATTATAATATTATTATTTAATTTAATTTAACATATTTATATTACAATTTAATTTTGATATTATTTTAATATTTTAAAAAATGCTTCAAAAAGTTCGAGTTTTTTTGACCCGGTGGGTCGACCCGAACCCGGGACGGATCTAGGGGTGGGCTGGTGTATGCTGCAGCCCACCCCATTTTAGAATTAATATATATAACATAGGGAATTAGATTAGGAGCTCGGTTTTTGGCTAACAATGGTGGAATAGGGTCTCGAAGGGGACATAATCCCTTTTTTATAGGTTGAGTAGATGGAGGCCATAAAACCCAAAATTGAATACACTAACCTCTTTCACATTCTCTGTTGATTGATGTTGTATATTCAATTCTAAGAAACAACTTCAAAATCATTCAGAACGATGTCGGTTTCAATTTGGGGCAAAAATGAACTTCACATAATTGAGCTTGAATCTTTCATTTAAATTTCAAAGTGAGCACGTTTTTTTATATAAGGAGGGTGTTTATAACTTAATGAACGTATTTTGGAGGTGAAAGAACGGAAATTAACCGACCCTCAGTGAAGCCCCTACCACCTAATTTGGAGGAAGAAGATAATGAGTCGACTCGGCCAAGTGGACTAACCGAGTCAACTCACCCCTTGAGTTCTAACAAAACTTTGACAGAACAGTAGGGTAGGGTGGCGATTTTGTAACAAATACTATTTAAAAGGTGATTTTCTACAATTTTGATTTTAAGGGGTGGTTTTGTGCGAAAAACCCATTTAGAGGGATAGTTATATGGAAAGATAAACTTATAGAGATATAGATAATCAATTAGTTCGTAGATGTTTAATCACATATTTTTATATAATCCATACTCTGTATTATCTTATTTAATGCTTCGTTAACTAAAATAGGTCACTTTACTACTCATAGTCTCATACACACTAAAATAATGTGTGAATATTAAATGATATGTTTTTGTTCATGAAGGGAGTATCGTTTTAAATTTAAATTTATTATATTGGATTTTGTAACATTGATTGAGAATATAATTTTTTTTGGTTTATAGGTAGGCACTTAGGCCATTACAATAGGGGAAGGGAGGATTCGAACTCGTGACCTAGTGGTCACTATATGTCACCCTTACCAGCTAAGCTAGCAAGTTTTAACTTGATGTTGACCTATTGATTGAAAATATTTAATCGGTTTTTCTATCCTATGCCCTTGGGGCATAGAATAAAACACTAAATTGAGAAAGATTCCCTACAAAAAAGGCAAGCGACCCTAAAAAATCTAATTAAAATTTGGCTAAACTAATTAAAAGTTTTAAAAAATTTCCCAATTTAGTGTCTTATCCTATGCCCCAAGGGCATAGGATAGAAAAATCGATATTTAATATCGTTTTACATCTAACTTATTTTAGTCAACTAATGTTGATGTTGATTTATTTTCTTTAACTCTACATTTCTTACTTTATACTATCTCCATTAACAAAAACATATAATTTTACTATTCATACATGCTTTACCATTTATGCACATTTTTTTTAGGAGCTGAAAACTGTATAAAATATTATTTATAATTTTATTTATAATATCATAATTTATTACTAATATGTATAAAATTGTAAATAAAAATAATAAAAAGTTGACATTTTATATACATTTTATCATCTTGAAACATGTGTGAATAGTAAACAATATTTTTTTTTGTTAATGGATGGAGTCTGAAGTTATTTTCAAAAATTAATAAAAATAAAGTTAATATTTTATATAATTTTTATCCTTCTAAAAAAATGTGTATAAATAGTAAATGATATGGAGTATATTTTTTTTTGGTAATGGAGTAGTACTATTTTTTTTTGTTAAAGATATGTGGTGGTTGTACTAGTTGCAAATCAATAATCTATATAAAATACTAAAGCAGAGGCCTGAAATGGCCTCTGATGCGATCTCGCGTCCATTGAATTTTCTGGATTAAAGCGGGATTATTTTTGCTTACGTGTCATTTTCTGGATTAAAGTGGTATTATATTTCTATAGGCCACATCAATTAATAAGCCAATATAGTTAGGTAAAAAAAACTTATTCTTTTAGATCAATAATCTATCAAATATAACCTTATATCTTAAATAAATAAAGTGAATTATAATACATATATTTATCATATCTCGATTGGTTACATTTTGATAAAAAAAATTAATAATAAATTTCTTTAAATAATATATATTTTGATTAGTTAAATAATACTGTAAAATTTAAACAATTATGTACGTACATATGTTTCAGATAAATATGATCATAAATGGTTTTTTTCTCATCTTCCACCAACTCTTCTCCCAAAACCCTTTGACCAAAAAAAAAATCCCGAAACCTTGCAGTACAAATACAAATTATTTCAGAATTTAAATGCATGTTTATATTGCATGTTTTTATACATATTTGCATTTATACTCTCTTTAGTGGTGGAGTCAGAATCTAAAAGTTTTTATTAATTATTTCAGGTAGATGTGGATCAGACGAGGAACAAGTTGGCTCATGGATGAAAGAGTTAAAGAGTCAAGAAAAGGAGGCTAATAGAAGAGTCTGAGAGCAGAATTGAAATTTAAGAGTCTAAGTGAAGAACAAGTCAACTAAAGTTGTCGCCTGACAAGCTGAACTTATAATCCACTTTCTGGAAGCCTCAATGATCTGGAAAACTCTTTTTTAGGGCTACAACTTTTGTGTTGATGTCAAGACCAAATTCAAAACAGAAAAAATGTTGTGCACTGGAAAAGTCGCGTTCGTGGCTCAAAAGGTTGCCCCGTGGCCGACACCTGGGCAGCTTGGCATCCTGAGAGTATTGCATTGTAAAAGCCGTGCTCGCGGCTCTAGAGACCACGAGCACCCTACTTTTGTGGGCCGGTTTTGACGTGAGATTCGAACTTTCTATTTTTATTAAGGTTTTGGTTATCTTTTGTTTGGTCGACCTTAGACCTATTTGAAAAGATTATTAAGGTTTGTTCTGAGGATTCTTAATTCATTCACACATCTCATATTAGGCTTGAGTTTTAATAAAAGAGAGAACCATAGAGGAGAGCCTCCATGACCATGTATTGCTAAACTCTTTTGTTTCACCTACTATTTGAAACTCTGTTTGGTTGAATCATGAATTTTCTATTCTTATTCTTATTTCTATCAAATGTTTCTTCTTCCTTATACTTAAATTTTTTATGTTGTTTGATTCTATCTTGATCGGCCAACTTGCTAAGATCTCATCATCGCTAGGGTTTTGCATTATTCATTGTGATACTTAATCTTTCGTAGCAAACATGTTCTTGTTGACTTTATTAAAAATCTTGAATGTGTAGGAAGTTGACTATGTGTTAATATTAGTTCAGTTCGAGCCGAACCCGAATCGAGCTTGAGCTAATTGGCTTGAATATATATCAGCCCTAGTGTGGTGTCATTATTTTGATTTTTTTTTTCACTTTCATCCGTATTTTTTTTGCACTTGTATTATTAGTTGGTTTCGACTAAAGTTATTTTTAGTTGAAACCAACTGACCGCATAAGTGCAAAAAAATTACGAATGAAAGTGGGAAAAAATGAATCAAAATAATTACACCAGTGGAAGTGATATGAATTAAAATAATTAGTGTAATACCATGTGTTGTAGAAGATCCTCTTCCCTGTGATACGATCTATTTTATGCCCTAAATTAAAAAAAAATTGATTTGCAAAGATGTTATTTTATATTTTTAGAAATTTGATTATTAGGTTAATATCTACAAGTCTCATCCCTTCATTCATGTCTTATTAATGTAAAACCTTAATACTACAATATGTGAAAAACGCGTAATATCACTTTTTTTTAACCAAAAAAAAGGACGAAGAAGAAAAGAGAAAAGTGAGAGCATAAATGTTATTTTCAAGATATAAACATACCTATTGACAAGATAAATTCACATTCATATTCCTTTACACTTTAAAGAAGGGGGCTACAATACAGACGCCTAAATTTCGCCAAATGTGCGACTATTCACCATCTTTCAGTTTTGATGAATTGTTTTTACCTGAAAAAAGCTTGCCGATCCCAAATAGACATGCATTTTACTGACACGGGAAGCCATTTTAAATAAGCTTTTTTCAGACAAATTTTTTTACTGACACCAAAAGTCAGTGAATCCCATGAACATTTGGCGATATAAAACCGTGCGTATAGCTGGTTAAAAGATATGTACAAATTCATCTGACACCTAAATAAACCCTTCTCGTCATCAAAGTCATGCTCAAACTCACCCTATCATCAAGAAAACTTGAGGATCGGATCCCCTCCCTTCTCGTATCATTCTTGATGTCATGTTGATTTTGTTAGTTTTGAGCAAGATTTTGACTCATCTATCACTTGAAATTTAAGATTGAACATCTAAACTGCATTTGATGATGCATTTTTAGATTAAATTTGTGTTATGAGTTTTTATATAGGTTTCAAATTGATTAAAATTGCTTGAAATTGACGAAGTTAGTAACCTCTTAGACTCACTAGGATTGAGCGAATTGAAGGAGCTTCGACTCCTTATCAATGGTAGTGACCACAATTGGGCTTATCTCCCCATAATGTAGGTAACAATGTCCATGACACATGCTTCACTTAGATGTAATCTCCACAGTTGTGATCTTCACTAGGCCGGGACATGATAAGTAGTATAAATTCACAACAAGCACATGTCTTGATAATATAAAATGACGATTTGTAGAGTGGAAGTTTCTAATGCTAAAAATTTAAACATATGTTTCTGGTTTTATAAGTAATATAGATTCACAACAAGCATAAGTCTCACATTAGAAAAATATACTAAAAGGAGACAATACTTGTCGCCCAAAGTCATTTTTTCGATGTCATAGTCTATTGTGTGACTAAAAAAAATTATCACTAAATAACTACCATAAACTCATCACAAATGTTTTAGGCAACAAAAGTCCAAAAGTCCTCCTAAATGAATGTTTTTTAGAAAAATTTGTTATCCTTAACTATTGGTAACAAAAGTTTGGTTTGTCACCTTAAGTTTGGGGCTACAAATAATTTTTATAATCAGGCACACAAAAGGGATTTTGCCCAAATTTGAGCAACAAATTGCATTTTTCTCTCTCTCAAAGTTTGAACCAAAGAAACACTGTTGTCACGTTATAATTTGGGCCATAAAAGGCATTTTTGTTGCCTAATTTTTGGGCCATAAAATCAAGTTTTTGTCATTGTATTTTTCTTTTCTTTTTAGTAGTCACATACTTTATTTTAATGATTAAACATCTCCTATGTATATAAGAAATATTTACATATAACATTCATGACCACATAAAATTTCATATAGTACATGAGTCCATCACTAAAAACTATTAAGGTATAGTACAATACAAAACTATACTAACAAAAATAAGTTGATTTATTATTCTCCTCAAAATACATGTATCTACATTAGCGAAATCTCGAATTGTCCCATCACAAAATAAAAAACAAACCGCGAATAAAACCCCAACTTATTAAATGTCATATATAAAATCACAAAACCTTTTCCCATTTTGTTTGATTTTCAATAATAGAACACATAATATACTCCTACTATTTCCAGTTTCAACAAGATAATTACAATAGTTTTTTATAATATTGTATGTTTATAAAAAAAAACCTTATTAAATGTCATATAAAAAATCACATGCAATCAATCAACTATCGATTAATATGCATAACAAAAAGATCGAAGACATACCAAACAAAACAAACTTACAATATAAGTCATAACAATTATGTGATCAATTGGTTTGATCCTTATTATTAGGCTTGCTTTTCTTCATCTCACTCAACAATATCCAAATGACTCATTCATTATGAGTGAGAACTCGAATTGGAAGCCCTTTCGCAGGCATAGGCATCGGATCCACGATTATTTGTTCATCTGCAATAAGTTTCTCCCATTTGAACCTTCTAACGACATTGTGTATAAACACTAATATTTCAAGTCGCGCATACTCCTTTCCCGGGCACATCCTTGGCCCTCCACCAAACGGAACATATGTGTAAGGAGCGGGTCCGTCACCTTCGAACCTAGATGGGTCGAAGTTATTTGGGTCATGAAAATACGCGGGGTTGCGATGTGTAGAGTTCACATTCCAATATAACTACAATTACAAAAGCATCACACTTTCAACGATTAGAAACATCAAAATAAATTTGCCACTTATTTGAATTATTAAAATAGTCTATCTTAATTTGTGATGAATATGCACATACCTTCCAACCTTTGGGGATTTGGAAACCATCAAACATCAAATCATGAAGAGCCTCTCTAAAGGTTCCTTGTAATGGAGGAGCTAGTCTCAATACTTCACATGCTACATTCCATGAGTACTTCATTTTCTTAATATCAACCCATGTCAAATGCTCCCCATCTCCCTTTGTATTTGCAATCTCCATTTGTTCTACACCAAATCAAAACAAAACAAAAAATAGAAATATAATTAGGTCATGTTTGGTTCCTTGTAATGGTTTTTAAGTGTTATAATCTTCTATCAAGATCAAAAACTAAAATTTGATAGTAACATCAAACAAGTCATTAATAACAACCAAGCCAGTGACCTGCTCAAAGTAGCTAAGGTTGTGTTAGGAGTTGAGGTATATGCGTCCTTTCTAGACTACTCCAAAACTAAACAATTCCTTAAATGATCAAAACACATTATTTGCAAACCTTTATACACTTGATCATAAACATGGGGAAGCTCAGCCAAATACTTGACAATGAAGGAGATGGTGGCACTGGCAGTGTCATGGCCTCCGATGAGAAGCCCGAGGATCTTATCAGTAATGTCATCATCTTTCATGAACCGCGGCTGATCCCCTAAGTCGTCCCCATCAATTGGAGTAGTGAGCATGTGAGAAAGTATGTCTTGTGTGGGAGAGGCCTTGTTCTCAGCCAATTCAACCTTTCTTTGCTTAATCACCTCTTTCAGCTCCTTCCTGACGATCCTTGAAGCCTTAATAGCTCGACGAAATGGCGTCCCTGGGAGGTCTATTGGCACGGTTATGATTCCCGACGCCAAGAGGTTGAAAGGTTCCGCAAACCGAGCTACTTGAGTTGGATCATCCAAGCTAAGGAACAACTTGCATGCAAGGCCAAAAGTGTACCTATATATGTGATTATATATTATAGTAATACCACATATATGGGTATCAGATATCGATATTAGAGATATGTAATTATTTATTATAGCATTAAATCGACTATGTACTTCTTTGAAAGGGGGAAAACAAGGATTTGGTCCTTGTTTACCCAGTGTTCATCGAGGTGGCGACGAGCAATACAATCCATGACTCCGATGTAGTGATGGAGAGCCTCTGGCTTCAAGAACTGTGGTAGAATCCGGCGCATCTTCCTCGACTCCTCTTTGGAGTCAGTCTGTGTTGTGGAAGGGAACAACTTGTCGACGGAGCGAGGCCACCATGCTGATACCAGTTTTCCTTCATTTGAGAAGAGGAACTTGTTCCCCTGTGGCCCACATACCACCGCCACCTTCTCCCCCAATATGCTGGTCTTGAAGCAGCTTCGGGAGAACCTCGACATCCGGTCAAAGACGAACTTCTCCGGCTGTCCCTTCCACCCCGTTGATAGGAACTCTAGGCTCTCCCCGATCACCGGCCACCCGACTGTCCCAGGAGGTAGTCCGACAACCACTTTGTGATGGTTGTGATGGAGGTGGAGGAGCTGCAGAAGGAGGAGGATTAAGAGGGTGAAACCAAGTAAAGTGTAAAGGAGAAACAACTCCATTGAATTGCTTTTTGGCTTCTTTTATGTCTTTATTTTGTTTAATTTCAGAGTGAGGGGATGGGGTTAAGGAGCTAATGAGCTACCTACTTTTATATGGCCATATAAGGGTCTTAATTTTTGGTGTATATATATCATGTACATTGTTAATAATGGTAAATTGCCTGATTTCATGTGAAATCAATTTTATATTATGGATATGGGCATTATCTAAATAACCCAATACATTTATAAATATGCAATTTTTATTTTTATAGTATTTAAGTTTCAAGTAAAGTTCACATTTGTAAATAGTCATAAAATTATGGTCAACTGATGTAAATAGACAAAAGAGACGACGAATTAGTTAAATAAATATTGCAAGTTAATTGTACATATCAAATTCGTGAGCATTAGTAAACATTAGTATTGAAGAATTAGTTTCTTCTCCTCCTCCTCTCTTTCTTTCTCACACACTTACACACACATGTGTGTGTTTAACAATCCGCTATTTACTCATGAATATTTTTTAAATGGTATCAGAGCTTGATTTAGAGAAAGATTTGTATAGAGGATCAAGAATGGTGAACGTAAGATTCATTTCGAATGCATGAACACAAGATTTGGGTTTGTTTGACGCGTCAAAGATTAATATAGCATAAGATTATAATCTAGCTTAAGATTAAAATCTAGATGAAATTTTTAATGAAATTTTAGAGATATATTAAAATTTTAACCTTTGTGAATAGATTAATAGAAAAAAATTCTTGTTTGGCATGACAAATTACATAGAGTTTTATAAAGTTATTTTTTCGAAAATCGGAAAAAATACTCTGCCACACCACTTTGAAAGTGTCCTCTGATTTTCCAAGCCTTCTTCGTTTAGGATTTTCCTCATATAGAACTAAAGATCTGACGGAATCTCTTCCTTTTCTGGCTGACCATCAAGGCGTCTGTTGGAACAAGGTACGGAAGATGTTTATGCACAAACAATTAAATATTGAATCCGAATTTGGCTAAACAAACAAGATGGTGTCACCAAATGCATAAATATAATGGTTAATATTGGATATTGGAATATTAGGGGTTCAGGGAAACTCCTATTTTGGCTAGAAATTTCTTATATCTCCAAATAAAATAAGCTTGGCATCCTAGCACTCACAGAAACTAAATCCGCTACAAAGCCAACAACTACAAACATTAGAAATTCAGGGTATAAAAAAATGCATCTTCATTCCATCGACTGGGTATAGTGGTGGTATTTGGCTACTACAAAGATAATGAAGACACATACAATTTACAAATTCTGAAATAGTCAAATAGAGTTATCATGTTACAAACGCCCTTTAATAATGGTCTTCAATTAATGCTCCTATTTGTCTATGCTCTGTAAATCAACAGGAAAAAATTATCTTCTGGGAAGAAATTATCACTAAAACTCACCACCATCAACTCCCTATTATCATTATGAGAGATCTAAATGAAATCGAAAATGAAATTGAAAAACTAGGAGGTACCCCCCCCCCCCCCCCCCCCCCCCGCGACTTTATCTAGATTCCAAAGACTCATGATGATCAAGGAGGAATTAAATATGTAAACGATTCCATTCAAAGGTCCTCCTTTCACCTGAAAAAAGAACAAAACAGCCACATACAACATCTATGAGAGACTGATAGAGCACTTGTTCATCCACATGTCTTAGATACTTTTGAAAATCTACACATCACCCACCACCAATTTACAATCTCTAATCATTGTCTAATCACTATGAAAATAAGGAACAAGAACCCAAGAATTAGTTCACCCTTTAGATTTGAAATGGCTTAGACCACAAAGCCAGGTTATTCAAACATAGTCAGTAAAATCTGGAACTACAAACTTACGAGATCAATGATTTTCAAACTATATCAAAAACAAAAAATCCACAAAAAACACACCAAGTCATAGTGTATGAGAAATGACAATAACATCACTAAACAACTTATCACAACTGACCAGGCCATCAAGGATCTTCAAATGGCACAAATCTAGGGCAACACATCTTATCAACAAGATGAGAGACTATAGAGGAAAAGAGAAGAGCTTATGAGATTTAACCACTTATTTTGGAAATCAAGAGTCAAGTATACCCATCTCAAACAAGGAGATAAGAACACTAAATATTATCAATCGGTTTGTAAAATCAGAAATTTCATAAACAAAACACTTAAATTCCAAACAAAGGGTGATATCATTGTGGACGATAGAGAACAAATGAGCAGAGAAATTACTAATGAATTAGCTGAACACTTCATTAGGCCCCCATCCCAACGTATGACTTATCTAAATCGTATCCCTCAAATATCTAACTCTGTCTCATAAGGAGAAAAAGATAGCCTCACTCTCAAGCCATCAACCAAGGAAATCAGGGAAGCTACTATCGGGAAGGCGGATGACAAATCTTCGGGCCCAGATGGTTTTCCTCCAAACTTCTATAAATTTTACTGGCCCAAAGTTGGGCCATTTGTGTGTAGAGCGGTAAAAGCATTATTTCACTCTGGAAAACTTCTCAGAGAAACAAATAACATTTTCATCGCTCTAATACCGAAAATTGATAACCTTATGAATATCAACCAATATAGGCCCATCTGTCTATGCAATACGATATAAAAAATTATCTCAAAGATCCTAGCAAACAGACTCAGACCAATTCTTACCAGAATAATCAATCCATTTCAAGGAGCTTTCGTCAAAGGTAGAGCAATTCAAGACAATATTCTCCTTACACACGAAGTCTTCCATTCATTTCATAAAAAGAAAGGCAAACTTGGGTGGATAGCTCTCAAACTCGATATAGAGAAGGCTTACGACAAAATAAATTGGAACTTCATTGAAGCAATCTTACTCAAATTTGGATTTCACCCCCACTTGGGTACAACAGTTGATGACTTGCATAACCAATTCCACCTTCGCAGTTCCAGTAAACAATATCCCTAGTGCTCCCTTCCGCCCCTCCTGCAACATCAGACAGGGTGACCCTTTGGCACCATATATTTTTATCATAGCAATGGAACTCCTAGCAAAAACACTACGAAGAAGAAGCATATGCTCCAGACCCTCTCATAGGCATTAAGATGACACCAAACATTGCCCCAATCTCATTCCTTACGTTTGCCGATGACACTCTCATTTTCGCAAAAGCAACAAATAAAAGTCTACATATGATCCAAAATATCCTTAACAACTTCTCCAATCTATCAGGGCTCACAATTAACTATCAAAAAAGCTCCCTTCAAGTATCAAGCAACGTCAACTCAGCTACAGTGAAATCATTGGCATTGCAAATTAATGAACATACATGTGATAAAAGCCATGGAGAAATATCTCAGAATCCCTATAATTCGAGGGAGAGTTAAGAATGACACTTTCAATGAGGCCATACAAAGTATGAAGAAACAATTATCTAAATAGAAAGTGTCTTCCCTATCACAGGCCAGTAGGACTATCCTCATCTAGGCAAATCTAAATTCCAAAACTAACTACCTGATGTAGTCATTCATGCTCCCTAAAGGTATCCTGCAACAAATCGACAAGACCAACAAAAATTTCTTCTGGAATAAGCTTCAGATAGAAAGATATCACCCCTTAATCAACTGGCATGGGACAAAATCTGCACACTCGGGAAAGATGGAGGCCTTGGTATTAAAAAGTATGAGGATATAAATACAAGATTGAAAATGAAATTGCTTTGGAAGATCCTGACCCAACCAGATAACATCTGGGTCAAAATAATCAATGAAAAATATCTACAAATTGATTCACTCAAAACAAGAAGCAAGAACAACATAACATGGCAATTCGGTCGATTACTAAACCTTAGAGAGAAATTTTATAAAGGACTCTTCTAGATTGTATGGTAAATCGATAAATGTTTGGAATGACCTATGGCTACCAGATGTTACCCTTGATGCTTAATACGAACCAACCTATCATGAAATGTTAGTAGCAGACTTAATCCAAATGAATAAGAAATGAAACTTCCCGCTACTGCACACACTCTTTCCACCTCATGTTGTGGATAAAATAAGCAGAATAAAGATATCAGATGTTGACACTGATGACCACCTAATTTGGAAGCTAACTAGGGACGGTTCCTTCTCAGTGAAATGGGTAGTAAAACTAAGCAACACTAGTAGTAATGGAAATAACAACGTTGGATGGATTTGGAAACTTGATTTACCATCAAAAACCAAAAACACTCTTTGGAAAGCAGCTGTGGAGGCCCTTCCTATGAAAGAACGTCTTAATAGATACAGTAAAGTACACTAAATAGACCTAAAAATTGGCCCATTGGCAAAAGTAGCACTTGAGGCCTATTATTTGCAAAACTAGCACTAGCCCATTTTTTTGCCCCAAACTAGCTAGTTTGCAAAACTGTTCATGAAGGGCAATAGGCAGTCACCAGGGGAAGGGGGTTTGAGCGAAGGCGAGGGAGTAGTGGCGACAATCAGTAGGCAAGGTGGCTAGTAGCGGTGGAGAGGCGAGCATCGGCGAAGAAGAAGAGAGGGGAGGCGGTGATGAAGAGAGGGGAGCCGACCAGTTGCTCTACAGGATGATGCGGTGGGCTCCATCGGGTTGCCTATCAGTTCCGCTCGGCCTTCGGCGTGGTTTCGACGCAACACCATTGTTGCCCCTTTTCCCCAGCCTCCTTCTAAAAGCTTAAACGATCATTGGTGTGCTTGTCGCCGGCTTATGTCCGCGTCTCCGTACACTTTGAGTCGACGAGGGATCTGTAGACAATCCTAGAAGAACATTTTCTTCTTCTCTGAATTTTTTCACAATCCATGTCGTCGGTGTACGTTTTGCAATCCATGTCGTCGGTGCACCGGAACCGATATCCTCTCTTTTCTGAATTTCCGCTCAATTGTCTTTCTCAATTTGATTTTTGTGAAATTGCACCTCATCTCGAGTAGTTCGTTTCCTGCGGGAGGTTTTGTTACGATCTATTTGTGGTTTTGAGTGAGTTATTTTGATAGTATTGAGTTAGTGTCAAGCTTGATGTTATGTAATATGCCTTTCCATGCAATTTCAGTGGGTTTGTTCCGACGGCGAGAAATGGAGGAATACCAGGCAATGCCTTCTCATCAAGGGGATAACTTGCTTCAACCTGACTACTTTGCAAATGGTGACTATTTGGAACTTCTAGATCTTCTTGATCCCCTATCTTCACCTTCCAGTTTAGAAAATTCCAGCTTGTAACACCCCCGTTACACATCGGATATCATAAGGATGTTAGGAGTGATTTATAACTGATTCAAGCCCTACCTATGTCACAAGAGCTCTTCATTTTCAGGCTCCTAGTGAGGACAACGGACCTGAGAGGGCTAGGTGGCATGGGTTGGCGCCTCTTAAGACCCCGGTTCTTACAGATGGTATCAGAGCCAACTCTGGGCTCGGAGGTGCTCCGACAGTATGCTCGGGTACGCTCCTCCCAGAGGGCAGTCCCTTGGGTCTGACGGGGTCTCGGTGCTTTAAGTGGGGGAGATTGTAACACCCCCATTCCACATCGGATATCATAAGGATGTTAGGAATGATTTATAAGTGATTCAAGCCCTACCTAATACCTATGTCACAGGAGCTCTTCCTTTTCAGGCTCCAAGTGGGGACAACGGACCTGAGAGAGCTAAGTGGCATGGGTATTGTAACACCCCCATCCCACATCGGATATCATAAGGATGTTGGGAGTGATTTATAAGTGATTCAAGGTCTACCTATGTCACAAGAGCTCTTCCTTTTCAGGCTCCAAGTGAGGACAACGGACCTGAGAGGGCTAGGTGGTATGGGTTGGCGCCTCTTAAGACCCCGAGTCTTACGGACTCAGTCTGTCAATCCTTACTAAAGCTCAGATTTGACACATGGCAATGGCTACATAAAAAATTCACCGATACTAATATTCAACTGGTCCTAATCGGATGAGATTTGAGATTCTCATGGAAAATTGGTCGATACAAATATGATCTAAAGGGGAATCCAAATCAAGTGAATAGACTATGTCGGCAGTAAGTTTGATACTATCATTGATGTTTACCGATGGAGGAAAAATGCAATCAAATATAAAAAGTAACTACACAGAAAGCTACTGCACTAAATAGTGAAGAGCAAGCAACAAACAACGATATATTACTGATAAATAAGTAGCCACAGAAGACCAAATCCACTCATTTCGATATCCGTCCCACATCAGATATCATAAGGATGCTGGGAGTGATTTATAAGTGATTCAAGCCCTACCTATATCACAAGAGCTCTTCTTTTCAGGCTCCAAGTGAGGACAACGGACCTGAGAGGGCTAGGTGGTATGGGCTGGCGCCTCTTAAGACCCCGGGTCTTACAAATGGTATCAGAGTCGACTCTAGGCTCGGAGGTGCTCCGACAGTGTACTCGGGTACGCTCCTCCCGGAGGGTAGTCCCTTGGGCCTGACGGGGTCATCAGTGATTTAAGTGGGGGAGATTGTAACACCCCCGTCCCACGTCGGATATCATAAGGATATTGGGAGTGATTTATAAGTGATTCAATCCCTACCTATATCACAAGAGCTCTTCCTTTTCAGGGGCTAGCACACTTCAACCACAAAAACATGCATGTTGCATCCAAACAATAACTTAGAACATTTGTCATTTTTTAAAAACTTTGAGCTCACCTAATGCCCAAATTATCATCATATTAAAGTGTCACGCTTTTATTATCAACCATGATAAAAAAAAATACACATCACACATGTACATACAAAAACAACAAAGAATATAATACATTCAAACCTCTATATGACTAGAATAGTAGAATCATCGCCCTCAAGTGAGGACAACGGACCTGAGAGGGCTAGGTGACATGAGTTGGCGTCTCTTAAGACCCCAGGTCTTACACAGCTGCTTATCTAGGTCATCAAATGTATACTTCGACTCTGTTGCGTTGCTCCAAGACCTGAAATGTGAGGATGAAATCTGTCAGATAAAGCCGCCAAATCACAAAATCAGTACCTCAAAACCAAATGAAAGGGTCGTCTCTCCTGCTGAAGGTATTTAATTCTAAGTTCATTATATTCATTTCTGCAAATTCATTGCTTCATTCTCTTTTCCAGCGAACTATTTAGTCATCTACTTAAACTTGCTAATGTGTGGAAAACTATTCTGGGCCCCTGTTTCATTGTTAAGACTCGCTAGAGCTGAATTGAACTCGCTTAAAGAAGCGGGAAGTATACAAATGTGGAAGTAAATGTTGATTGCTTGAACTACAATTGCTCTTTACAACTGATTGCTCTTTACCACTGAGTTAGTTTACATATTGGAATTTTTGTGTTGAGAATAACATTCACTATTTAACATTTTTTATAAGAAATGTGGGAATTTTTCAAACTATGATGTGATCTTTTGCAAAATTAAATGGCTCATTCTATAAACTAACACAGGATCTCCTACTAGTGGCAACAACAAGCCCATAGAGCCAACCAAGATGGAAGGCTTGGAACTAGTTTTGACTCTCAAGAGAGCACTCCAACACAAAGATCACATTCCAGGAAATGCCAAGAAACGCCCATTACCTGCTTTGGGCGGTGCAGGAGCCTCATCGAGGATTGTTGCTTCAATTGCATTGGGCATGTTATAATACGAATCAATTGCATTTGTCTTGTTCCACAGAGAAGAAGTAGAATTGATATGGACTTTCCATTGAACTTGTTTATTAATCTATATGATGGAAAATAGCTTATTAGCTCAATTGGTAGAGCGTTGTGTTTGCACACAAAGATGTGAGTTCGACTCTCACATAGGCTAATACGGAGTATGCGTAGGTTCATAAATTTGTTGATGTTAGACAAAATGAAAGAAAAAATAGTTTGATGATCTAGTTTACACTCAAAAAGAGAAGGGGTGGGGAGGTATTCAACTTCTCTACCCTTGGTTGTTTTTCTGAAAAATGTGGAACATAATTTGCAACGGTTTCTGGCTTGATTTTCCTTGAAAGCTATTTAAATTGGTAGAATAGATGCACCAAAATGGTAGGATAGATGGAAACTAATGGTAGGAGAAAACAATGATATTGGTAGGATCAGAATGGTAGGATAGATGGAAACTAATGGTAGGAGAAAACAACGATATTGGTAGGATCAGAATGGTATGATAGATGGAAACTAATGGTAGGAGAAAACAACGATATTGGTAGGATCAGAATGGAAACCCAGTAATTCTTGTATAACTTGACACTAATGGTAGGATAGATGCACACTAATGGTAAGATATATTTATACTATTGGAAATATGTAAATGCATAATTGGCTTTACCAAACACAATATATCGGAGACTTATGAACACACACTCCGTATTAGCCTATGTGAGAGCCGAACTCACATCTCTGTGTGCAAACACAACGCTCTACCAATTGAGCTAATAGGCTATTTTCAAACAACATATCTCTGAATGAATTATGCTAATAAGAAGGGAAAAAAAAATCAAAGGCATCCCTGTATGTTACCGAATTGATACCTTTGAAGCTTGCTGGAATAGAAATGTGGTGGGGTATGATAGGCAACCTTTAACAAAAAAAAAATAGTTGAATACAAAATCCAAAATTAATTATATCAAAGATTATCCAATTATAAGATCAAACTATGTTAAATAAGGATGTACATAAGTAACAAGAAACTTCACAAGGTCACCATTCTTGATTTAAAAAAGGCATTGATTAGAGCTAGCAAATGCAAATGATAATATCAAATAAAAAACGACTCACTTCTGTTGGCAATAGAACAATGGGATGATAATCTAAAGCAGGACCTACATCAAGGACGATTGCAATAAACTCCTTCCCACCTTCAAGGAAAATCTCAATAAGGACTTTACCCCCTTGACTCCTACAGCAAGAAATACGAAAACATTAGAGATATCAAGGGTTATAAGTGTAAGATATATAACATCTTCAAATGTTAATGACTTGGAACTGGATCCTAGATCATCACACAAGGCACAAGTCCTTTGCTTTTGGTTAAGACAAAAAAACAAGACACATGTTTGATCAACAAATCAATCCTAAATGCAAACAGGTTAAACAGATGCAATCATATCCTCCCAAATGATCAAGCCTATCCTACCAACTGAACAAACCTATCCACCCCAAAATTAATAACCCTATCCTACCAACAAAACAAACATATCATGCCAACTGACCATAACTATCCTACCAAAGGTACAAAGAAATGAAAATAGGCAAAGAATTGGAAGATATCAAGCACATCCCAGCCTTAGATATCTGCATGCAGTTTCCTTGCGCCAATTCATGAAAAAGGAAACACATCTCGCCAATATAAAGCCTACCAAATTGATTCAAACACTAACAGCAAAGAAGCAATCAATCGAGAATTTTGTTCTCTCATTCTGAAACAAACACAAATTATGTCAACATGAAACAACAATAGAATTACAGTCTCAATTTCTCTGTTTTCGATGAAAAGAAGCAATCAATCGAGAATTTCACAGTACCTTAAGTCTGTAGGGGAGTCGATTATTCGGAGGGAGGGGTTTGGAGTCGGAAGCAATGGGAGAGGGGAAATCCATAGGGGCAGTCAGACTAAGAGCAGGGGAGGCGAGGCGAGGGATGCAGCAATGGGTAAGGGAACCTTCGAGGACCCGTGCCCAAGTGTCTTCATATAGCCGACCATCAGCGGATCGACCGTCGACGCTACCAACCACTCTGTCACCTCCACTGTTGCCTCTCTCCGTCGAATGATCCGCCATCACTGTTGCCTTTCTCTCTCGCAGATCTGACAACAAGGCACTGGTCGAGCAACCGCCTTCACCTGGAACCCTAATTATCAGTCGCCCCTCTCCCTTTCCCATTCTCTCTCTTCCTTTCCTTCACCTGGAACCCATTCACCCGGTAACCCAAAAAAATTGAAAAACTAAACCATGTGCTACTTTTGCCAAATTTACAAGTGGGGGTGTACATTTACAAAGTGGGATTTTTTTGGTCTACTTTTGCAAATCGGCCTAATAGATATATCAATCGTGTGTCCTCTGAATGTTGCCTTTGCAATTGTGATGATGAGGATGATAAGCATCTTTTCTTTAACTGCTTAACCACAAACATCCTCATGAATCTTTTAACGCTTCGGATATATACACCGCAAATCCGCACGTTAATTATGACGTGCATGCACGTTTAAAACGATGTGCATGTCCGTCGTAATTAACGTGCAAGGTGGGTAGACCCCAAAGCGTGCCTACGTGCACGCACATAATTTAAAAAAAAATGTGTATGCACGTCGTATTTGACGTGCATGCACATCGTTAACAAAGTGCATGCACTTTATTAATGATGTGCACTATTGCACATTGTTAATGATGTGCATGCACATTGTTAATGATGTGCAATATTTGCACGTTGTTAAGGACGTGCAAACCTTAGTTTGCTAACGACGTGCACAGTTCCACACTTGCACGTTAATAAGGACGTGCATGCACGTTAATAAGGACGTGCAAATCCTTAATCATCATTTTAGTGCAAATTTCATGGAAAATATAATATACACATACTCCTTCCGTCTCAAAATACATGTCTTTTTAGGACTAAGCACGGGAATTAAGAAGTAGGTTAAGTGTAATGATTAGATGTAAAAAATAGATTAAGTGTAATGATTAGACTTTGGTATTAGGGTATTTGTTTCTTTTTTTCAATTTGTAAGGAGAAGAGTAGGGGTGATGTAAAAATTAGAGTAATGATTAGATGTAAAAAGTAGGTTAAGTGTAATGATTAAATCTAAAAAGACATGTATTTTTGACAAAATTATATGGGCTAAAAAAACATGTATTTTGAGACGGATGAAGTACAATCCAAATGAGAACTCCCTGTCCCTGTGCTTCCTATGACACATCATTTGGGAGCACGTGAATAAAATCATTTTTAACTAGTCTTCCCAACTTAATATTCAAGAAATTGTGATACAAGCAATTACTTCTATAAGAAATTGGAGGTTGACGTATAAAAAATCGGACAAAAATAGGGAAAAAAAAATAAATTGATAAGATGGAAGAAGCCAATTAGGGGCCACATAAAATTTAATATTGATGGCTCAGTTAAAAACTCGAGAGAATGTTTTATTGGATGTATTTTCATAAACGACTTGAGTCAGGTGGTGGATATTCTTGATCGAGAATCTATTCCTGACTCGGTGTTAAAAACAGAAGCCCTAGTTATAGTTGTAGGGATGAAGAGAGCTATCTCTTTGGGTTTAACGAAGTTAGTTGTTAAAAGTGACAACATGTCTGTTATCAATGTCATCAATCGAAAGAGCTACATTACATCCTAAAAATCATCGAGGAAATTGGACATCTACGAACCAGCTTTACGCATATTGACTTCCAACGCTGCTATCGAGAGGCAAATGCTGATAAAGTAGTTCAATATTTTAGTCCATAACCAATACCTTCCAATCACTACATTCTGATTCAACCGCTTCAGTGCAACATCAAGAACTCGACCGGAGCCAATTCACATTCATCCTCTGCTATTAGATACTTGTTTCGATGATCCCACCCTCGAATTTACTAAGAACTGAACAGCTAATGCTGGCAAAGCTTCTGCGTGCTTGTTCAAGGGATGCGCTGATTGAGCAAGGCAGGCAAGTTCATGCCGTCGTGGTGAGTTTGGGGTTTTCGTTCGATAGGATTATCTGTAATGACTTGATCGGTATGTATGCTAAATGTGGTAGAACTGAGAATGCCTGCCATGTGTTCGACGTAATGCCTCAGAGAAATGTTGTTTCCTGGACAGCTCTCATGTGTGGCTTTCTGAATCAGGGGAATGCCGCGGAGGCGCTGGCTCTTCTGGGCAGAATGGGGCGTTCTGGTGTTAAACCCAATGAATACACGCTTTCTTCGAGTTTCAAGGCTTGTGGGGTTCTGGGTATCCTTGAAAGTGGAGTGCAGATTCATTGTTTGTGTTTGAAAACCGGATACGAATGTTTCCCAGTTGTCGGGAATTCGGTCATCGACATGTATTCCAAGTGTGGTAGAGTTGATTCTGCTGCCCAAGCCTTCCATGTCATGCCCATCAAGAATCTTATAACATGGAATACAATGATAGCAGCCCACAGTGGCGATGAAGATTACGAGAAATCTATGGTTTTGTTTCAGGAGCTGCAGAAACTAGGAGAAATTCCGGACGCATTTACATTTACAAGCATGCTAAAGGCATGTGGCTGTAGTGTAGCTATCAGAGAAGGAACTCAGATTCATGCTGCCCTGATCACAAGAGGTTATCCGGTATCAGCTGAAGCAGTAATCTTAGGATCACTAGTTGATTTGTATGTAAAATGCGGGTATGTTCGTAAAGCACAGAAGCTATTTGATCAGATTGATAATAAGAATGTGACATCATGGACTTCCTTAATTCTGGGTTATGCACAAAGTGGTTACCTGTTGGAGGCCATGGAATTGTTTCGACAGCTTAGAGAAAGCGGCATCCCTGTTGATGGGTTTGTTCTCTCAAGCATCATTGGCGTATTTGCTGATCTCGCTTTTGTGGAGCAAGGGAAGCAAATGCATGCCTTTTCCATTAGGGTTCCATCTGGTTTACACTTATCAGTTGCAAATTCGATTGCTGACATGTATCTTAAGTGTGGCTTGGTGAACGAAGCAGAAAGATTTTTTGGCGAAATGCCCACGAAAAATAGAGTGTCTTATACAGTGATGATCACAGGCTACGGAAAACACGGCCTTGGTGAAGAAGCGGTTCATCTATTTGAGGAAATGATTGCAGGTGGTTTAAGGCCTGATGGGGTAACTTATTTGGCTGTTCTTTCGGCCTGTAGTCATTCAGGATTGACAGATGAGTGTCAGCGATACTTCTCGAAACTATGCAATGACCATTCTATCAGTTCGAAAGTGGAGCACTACGCCTGCATGGTCGATCTTCTAGGTAGAGCTGGGCGTTTAAACGAAGCCAAGAGTCTTATAGAAAGCATGCCGCATAAGCCAGATGTTGGGATATGGCAGACACTCTTAAGTGCTTGTAGAGTTCATAAAAACTTGGAGATGGCGAAAGAAATTGGGAAGATCGTCCTTAGTTTGGACGGAAATAATCCTGTCAATTATGTGTTGTTGTCAAACATTTATGCTAATGCGGGCTGCTGGAAAGAGTACGAGGAAGTGAGGGGAGTGGTGAAACAAAAGGGACTTAAGAAAGATGCAGGCCAGAGCTGGGTTGAGATTGACAAAAATGTACATATCTTCTATGGTGGAGATGATACACATCCTCTTGGAGAAAAGATCCATCAAGTATTGAGAGAGATGGAAAAGAGATTGAAGGAAGAATTGGGATTTAATCATGAAATAAGCTATGCAATGCATGACGTGGAAGAGGAGTCGAAGGAGGAAAATCTGAGAGTTCACAGTGAGAAATTAGCCATTGGATTAGCGCTACTTCATGGCGGAACTGAAGGAGATGGTAAGGTGATCACAGTTTTCAAAAACTTGAGGGTTTGCGTGGATTGCCATGAGTTCATCAAGGGCTTGTCGACAATAGTGAGGAAAGTGTTCTTGGTGAGAGATGCTAGCCGGTTTCACAGATTTGAGAATGGCTTGTGTTCTTGTAAAGACTATTGGTGATGTTTTCATCATAATAGAGCTCATTGATTTATGGTCTGCTAGTTCTGAAGGATGGTTACTTGTTTGAATATTGCCTAAAAATGACGCCGTGAATCAATAGGTCTACTAAGAATTTTTACAGATCGAGAGGGATACAGGTGATACTTTCCTTTCTAGAGTTCTTGTATCATGCAAATATTTTTCCCTTTTAAACCAAGGAAAATTAGAAAGAGTCGTTGACTTAATTATCAGCTTGTTGCTATCTTCATGAAATGCTGCACAGTATTTTTTATTTTTTTCCCTTTGATTGATGAATAGAAAATGTTTACATTGGATTAGTTCCAGTAAGAAATTAGGTATTTTAACTCTCAAGTGTGTAAAGGGAAACAATTCTATCAGTTGATAAGTGCTACTTTGAAAGAGATAAACTTCAACTCATGTTAATATGAACTGTACATGAAGGTGTCTTCCTGGAAAGAGAGATGAAGATTAGGCGAAGGTTTTAAAATAAAATGCATAAAATAGTCTCAATAATTTTGTGATTACGCGAAGGTGTCTTCCTTTGATGCCTTCAACTCCCCAATAATTTTGTTATTCTTGGAAACTTCTGATTATTTTTTTTAATGATTTTTGTTGCACCCCTGTTTTGTTGGATTGTCTACATACGGACATACCTTCTTAGGAAGTACAAGTCTTGTGTAGTTTCTCGAGGGTTTGAATTTTGTTTTGTTTCCGTTTTGATTTTTCTTATCTGTTTGGTTTTATTTTGAACTTTGGCTGATTGTAGTTTGTTTTTGTTTTCATGCATCAACAAATGAATTCTGAAGCCGCCTAGGATGGTTTGTTTGGTTTGCAATCCAAATATAATATGCATGTGCTTCAAGTTCCATCGCCAGGATTGGAATTCTGGTAACAGTTTACTGAGTAACCCATAGGAGAATGTTTTTGTTGTTGTGTTTATTATTATTTTGATACATCAGCAACAACAATTGGTGATGCTGAAAAAACTCCATCTGGTGTGAGTTAAGGGTATTCAATCTAGAGTAGTGTTCTTGAGGAAAAACTATTTAGTGTCCTCTTCAAACCAGAGGCTTAGGCATTGTTATGCCATATATGATATATCTATTTCATCTAGAACTCTTGCATTCTGGACTGTTGACAATATATGTAACATGTCAAGTGGTAAAGGTATTAGTCACTCACAGGTTAATCAAATCTAGGTTTAAGCTGGTCCTGACATGGGTTTTATTCGAGTTACAGATATGGACTGAAAAACAGGTATGGATTGGCTCAGGGAGGGGTCAGTCTACATTGCAGTTTATGTGTACCTGCACACAGTCAGGGTTGAATGGTTGGTTCTCAACTTTGAACTTGATTCATATTGACTACTTCTAACTACTTTTAGCTACACAGAAGTGGTAGAGCTGCTGTTCCTCTGTTATTGCAGAATCTAGAGCATGATAATTGGTCACAATTCGCCTTATATCCTCACCAGACATTCTACAAGATTTTTTTTGTTCAGTCATAATACTGTTCTAGTTCCTCCATTCCTCGTTTTTCAGTTGATACACAGGCGAAATACATGTTTGATTTCTCACGGCATGGACTTGGATTTCATGGTTCTCTTCATTCAAATATTCAGTTGGTTCATTTACATTCACGGCATGGATTTAGATTTACATTAACATAATGTAGCTTGTCACCTGCTTCCAGGCTTCCGTTTTGATACCGAAGATGCTGAAAGAGTCCTTCTATCATTCTTTACTGTCATCTATTTGCCATCTGATGCCAAAATTTAGGCAATATTCAAACATGTAGAAGACACTAGCGACCTAGAAGAAGAGAAACAAGAAAAGAAAACTCGGTATGGCAAGAGAAGTGGTCATATAAGCTTCAGATATAGTATTGAAGATCTCGCCTATTTCGGAAGTATAGCGCCTTTTGGCCTTGCTCCAAACAACTTCCCAGACTATCCCGTTCAGAGCAGGGTTTGGTGGGATGAGGTGTACGCACCCTTTCCCAGCCTTCTAAGATAGGCAAGCCTCCTAAGCATGGTTACTTGAGGAATGCTTTGCATTATTGCTTATGATCATTGGAAAAATCAACAGAGACCGCTCCTCCTAAGCATAGCCAATAGGGATTCCTCACAATCCAACTCTGGCTGCATTCTCGCAAGACTGATTTCCAAGAGTGGGAACTTCGTTATGATGGTAATTAAGTATGCAGAATGTGTGCGCTGTTTTAAATTTACGGAAAACCACCCTTTTTTATTTGAACCGGAGAGAATTCGACTACCGGACATGCCCAGTGAGTCGAGAGGCCGAAAAGATCGGCAACGGACAAACCGTTATGAAAAGAAACGAAAATTACAAGACCAAACAACAAAGATATAAACCACCCGTTGAATATGAGGGTTTTCACTTAACCCCAACTAAATATAAAATTACAAAAAACCAATTGTTAAAGGGTTTTGTTTACAAAAGACCACCCATGGCTTCTTCCCTGTCAAAATATTTGAAAAAGACTTAAATGCCCTTAAATATGAAAGACAATGAAGACCACTCGTATCATACCCAAGCCAAGACCCCTTTTTACATAGGTTTGAAAAATAAAACTAATTGACAAATTGCTTACACGTAAATAGATTTATGATTGTAATTAATCGTGGGGCAGTAAATAGAAAAGCTTAGAATTTAAGTGGTGAATGTCTCATATTGAAACCGAGAGAAGATGACAAATTAGGGGTTTTTAATTAAGATTTAATTCATCTTGTATATTAGACTCTAATAAATAACTTAGATTTATTTAATTGAAGTCTCAAATTTTGAAGGATTAACTATAATAAGTATTTAAATCCAATTCAAAACCTCTGCAACAATTTCAAAAAACAAGTAACATTACTTAATTTCTCCCTCCTTTTGTTTCATAGATTACTTAGAATGTTTGAAATTGATGGCGAATGGTCTCCCAATATCTTTGAACCTATGGTGAAATAACTTATACGTGAATAACTTCAAAGATGTTGGGACTGGACCCAATCCTTGACGGGTCCGGTCCTACCTGAACCAGCATTGTCTCTAATTGTACATGTACTGTATTGATTAGTGTGAGTGAATGAGATTTGACAGGAACAAACCTAACTAATGCCGGCTTGTCTTTGTGAACCTTTTATTGTACTGTTTAGGCTTAACAAACTGACCATTTTTTGTTGCTTTTGTACTGATGTGTCATTTTGCATAAACTTGTTGGTTTTGTGATTTCCCTCCTTCCGCCCAAACAAGTCCCCTTTGGTCATTCACGAGCTCTCTTGCAATCTTAATTTTCGGAAAATGAATAACACTAATTATTGTTCCCTATTGCATTGCTCTGCAACATGTGGGCAAGGATCATTCCTTACTTCTTGTGCTTCCTTCCGGTATATTTCATCACCAGTTCGTCGTTGATGGGAAACCAAGCGTCCTCTGGACTTGCCCTTTGTTTCTGATGAGATGGGAAATGTTTACCATGTACTAGATGTCCATGTAAGCGCCATTCACCCCAATGAAACTTATGGATTGTCCCGGAGAGGCTAGGATGGCATTTCTCAGTTTCAAGTACCGGGATCCCCAGGTTCGTTCTGTGATCAGGACTTTCCTGAAGAAGACGACTTCTCAAGGGATCCGGTGGTGGTGCCCTCACAACTTCATATGAGCATCCTCAACGCACCCAAGGCCGAAGACAGTTCTTTGAGGCCACAGCATGTTGTGTTAAACCACCTATACATGGAGAATGGTT
Source organism: Persicaria maculosa (assembly GCA_963922045.1). Lineage (NCBI taxonomy): Eukaryota > Viridiplantae > Streptophyta > Magnoliopsida > Caryophyllales > Polygonaceae > Persicaria > Persicaria maculosa. The sequence goes on from OY998270.1 coordinate 52,042,952, forward strand.
GGGCATCTGAGTCTGTAGTTAGTTTTCGGTTCAAGTCAAAGTTTGTTACTGTAAAGGCTTTACATTTTGTCTTTCCCCTTTGTGAATTGTCTTTCCACTGTTTTATGAATCAACCCCTTTGTTACTTTGAAGGAATCCTGTTAGCCCTACAAGGAATTCGGCCTGAACTTTGCAGTTTCTTTGTAGTTAACGTGGAGGAAGCGATGATGAGAGGACGCGGATTTTTCACTTCCAAGATGACTTCATTTCAAAGCAATGCAGGTTAAAATAAGGACCGAGGCGACAATGAACAAAGATTCAGCATGCCAAATATGCAAGAACCATGTCAAACAACATAAAACACTAAAAGATGAATGCAACATGCAACAAACCAAAACAAGCAAGGGATTTCAGAGTGGAGTGGTTTGAATGTATATAGATAATTTAGTCACCTGAAAATGTTTTAACAAAACTTCAACTGTTGAGTTTGAAAAAGTATTGACAAGAAATACAGGAGTAAACAAGCATATAAGAAGTTACCAATGAAGACAAATCACAAGTAACCATCAAAATTAATAGTTAATAAGAAATGAAATTTGCTCTAAAGACAATTCGGAGATCGGATCAACCTTACCTGTCTAAAAAAAAATTAAAAAAATTGGGGTCTAAATAGAATGAAATCTCACTTGGCCATCATCACCTTAACGAACTCTTCGTAGTTGATCTGGCCATCACCATCTACATCAGCTTCTCGAATCATCTCATCAACCTCTTCATCAGTCAATTTCTCACCAAGGTTGGTCATGACATGGCGGAGTTCAGCGGCAGAGATAAAACCATTTTGATCTTTATCAAAGACACGGAAAGCCTCCTTTAGCTCCTCCTCAGAATCGGTGTCCTTCATCTTGCGAGCCATCAAGTTAAGGAACTCAGGGAAGTCAATGGTCCCATTTCCATCAGCGTCAACTTCATTAATCATATCCTGAAGTTCAGCTTCCGTCGGATTCTGCCCAAGGGAGCGCATCACAGTCCCAAGTTCTTTTGTGGTGATACAGCCTGCAAGAGCAATATTAACCATACAAGGTGAATAATAACATCACAAGCAAACAAAAAAATAGCTAAATAGACAAGACAAGATATCAGCTTTATATTACATCAATAAACAAGAATGAGCAAAGACATGTTTGAAACTGTCCTAAACTTCATATTACATCTAATTAAACTCAGTAACCTTCATAAGTACCGTTCAACAATGCAACTCATTCCATCCATACGTAGAAACACATAGCCATTTATCTGATGGCGATTGTTTGTCCATGTGAACATGAGAGTATACTCCAACATGTCCACCATGTTTATAAAGGTAGAACAAAGGAGACATTCTGGAAAATTCAAAAACCTAAGCAAGCAACTAAATAGGAAACATGAGTTTGTACATTGAAATCAAAGAAAGATATCGGTTTTCGATATTCCATATAAAAGCACACTCTTAAGAGTACCAGATAGTTGTTTCGATGGAAGGACACCCGAGGATCGAACACATTCTTTCTTCCCAGTTTCAAGCATGAAATTGTCACTGGTTATGAATCACAAATTCAATAATAGCTGACTAGATACAAATTCAATAAAAGAATGAAAATCCGCATTAGTTTTCACCCCCATTGGATGCTATAAATACAAAACAGAATGCAAATCCCTTGGACTTCAGCGAGATCAAACAAAAAGCAACGAAGTAAATCATGGCCTCACAACCCGCAGGAAGCCTGAAGAAATCAACAGATCGATACAGTAATTTCATGCCATTCATAAACCAGCTTCAAATCAGCATCGGACCGGAACATCCAACATTTCACACCGGGGAAAAAAAGGAGCGAAATACATAAAATAATTGAAACAATTACCATTTGAATCGCAGAAATTGAAACTCAATTCCTCACAACCATCTCATCAACTAGGTTTCGTTCATTAGAAATTCAGGATTAAACAGATCTACAGGTGGACATCCACCACAGATCACAGGCGTATTGTAGAATTTCCAGAAACAAACTCCAAATTGAAGGTGAAAAATCCACAGAAACAAACAAAAAGGACCGTAGAATTGAAAAGAGAGGAAGCAAACCATCTCCGTCCTTGTCGAAAAGGCTAAATGCCTCCTTGAATTCGGAGATCTGATCGTCGGTCAACTGGTCGGCCATTTCAGATGATCGGGGGAGGGCGAATGTGAGGTGTTGGTTTTGAGAAATGGGACAAGGGGCTTATATACCATTGACCGTTGCACGGATTATCCTCATCCTCCCCCGGGCCCCATAGAGTTTATAAGAGGGTATGTGGGGAAAAAAAATTAAAACAATAAATGCGAAAATAAATTATGAAAATTTTTATCAAAATATTAATATTATATACTACACTTCCTCCGTTCGGCAAAACATGTCATTTGCTATTCACTTATGTTTTTTTAGGATGATAAAAACTATATAATAAAAATTATACAAAATACTCATTTTTTATAAAAATTTTTAATAATTTCATAGTTATTATTAATAAGTACGAAATTGTTAAAAAAATTATAAAAATTAAATATTTTATATAGTTTTTATCATCCTAAAAAAATAAGCGTAAATAGTAAATGACGTGTTTTCCGAACGGATGGAGTATTAATTTATCTTCTTTTTCTTTTTGGAAAGGTAATGTTCGGAACCGGAAAGGATATGTTTACCGCTATTTTTTATTATCTTCACCGCTAACCATCGCACCATATTACGGTGAGTTAATTACGGATAACCTTTCTTGGTTGGAACAACCGGTGATTCAAATCGGAGCTACTATATGCATATTGAATTTTTCGCCAAATGCACAGTCTTGATACCAGTTTTTGGAGTCGATAAGCATTTTTGCTTGAAAACAGTCTATCGACACCAACTTCCCAAGTCGACAGACATTTTACCGACCTGAAAAGCTCGTATCAGCCGACTCTTTTGAGACAAAAATGTTTGCTGACTTCGAAAGGCGATGTAGGGACTATGCATTTGGCAAAAATTCGTCGCGCAAATATCAATTGCGACCTTGAATTATCGCCCTTGTTGTTGCTCATCTTCTCCTTACAAATCCAGTCGTGTCATCTGACATATCTCGCCAGTGGGTGGTTTTGTGCAGTTTTAATTTTACAGTAGCTTTGTGAAAATGTGCAAGGGATGTTGTGCAAATTAAACCCATAGTTTATATAATTTGAACACTTGGACTACATCCTATTATTCCTATTATTCCTATTATGTCATATGTGGCTTGTAATCTGTAGTATTCCTCAATCAGTTTTACAGAGCTTGAGATCTCATATTTACCTGATCAGATAGCATTCCATTTCCATCTTAAGCTTGATTTACAGATTGCCATTGCAGTTTACAAGAACTTCAGTTGGCAACGAAAAGAACCTCTCCCTGTACCTGGACACTTCTAAACGCTGCAGTGTGAGTAATTGAAGCAGATGGACCTACTAACTAACCCTAGCGAAAAGGAAATCAATCGACGTACCACACGATGGACCTACTAACTCATCTCCCGACAGAAACAAATCCCCTGAGGAAAAGACGAAGGGCAATCAAAACCTAACAATGCAACAGGGAGGGATGTCAATCCACTACAATATACTCGGAAGCTGCGAATCTAGTCTCTGCTGTAGCTCCCTGATCTTGATGGAGAGCTCTGACTTCTCTTCCTTGTAGCTCTGCACTAGAAACTCTTTCCCTTCAATCACATCCTTCAGTTCTAGTATGTCCCTCTTCAGCATTTCGATTTTCTCTCCCTCGGAATTGGACTTCTCAGAGGCATTTGAGTTGCAGTGTCCATTTGCGTAGCCATTGCTTCCTACAGATGGCCAGAACGTCGCTGTCGAGTTCTTCTCATTGCATTCTACAGGCCCAACACAGTGATCAGCAATGGCCTTTCTGAGTCTTTGGATCTCTCTCTCGGAGTCAAAGAGTTCCCTGTTTGCAGCATCTAGCTGGGACTGCAAATGGTTCGAATGAGACACCTGGCTGTTCAGCGCGTTCTGGAGCTCTGAAATCTGATCCTGCATCTCCAGTATCATGTCATCTCTTCTCTTCAGCTGTTGTCTGAGCTTCTGAATCACTTCTCTTTTGCTGAAGACATCAGAGCCTGAATCAGAGGCACAAGGCGAGTCTGAGCTATTGGACTGGTGGAAACGCTTGGGAGGCAGCTCGATACGTTCAGGGGAGGAAACCCAGACACTGCCATTATCCCGGTGGTATTCAGGAGCAGGAACTGTAACCAAAGAGAGTAAGTCCCCAGGATCACTCACGATTTGGTTGTTTGGAGGGTTTTTTCTCTCAACCATGCCTTTTGCTCCTGAATTAATAACAAGAAGTTGGCATTTAACAGAAATAATACACAAAGGCATACTTCCTTTCAGCAAAAACAATTAACATACTTAAACCATGGTTTGCAGGTTACAAAACAAGTTTGCATAATATTCCAAAATTATTATCATGGTTACTTTACTTGTTAAGTCTTAACTGTGTGAGAAACAGTATGAATTATGAAATATAAAAAATTAAAAACTGAAGTATATCCATGAAAGTTAGTCCTCATATGCAATACTGTATCTTGTTCCTATAATAAGCCCAAAAGAACTCATGATAAAAAAAAGTAATCTTGATGTCTTATAAAAATCTCTGGCTAAAGAGAAGCAAAAATCTCTTGCTTACGACTGAGATACACTTCCTGATGGTGACCAAATGCTTCAAAGTTGAAACTAGGCTTACAAGTAAATATGTCACAACTCATATGAAGGCTAAAGACAAGATGTAGACAATGCGTGTGGTATAAGCCTTTACATACAAAAATCCGCAGGATTGATGACTGAAGTTAAATGACAGAAATAAATTGTCAGCACTTGCACCTGAATTGTAGTTGAAGTGGTTGTCTTCATCTGGTCCATAATTGTACACAATTGGTTGTGAATGACAAGTTTCGGGCCGTCTATTGCCAGGAGGAGAGTTTCCATTAACTGAATGATAAGGAAACTCAGAAAAATGCAAAACATTAAGTATGGCAATGAACAATGAGAACTAGCATGTAAAACCTTTGAGGGTAGCTTTATCTTGCTGTTTTGCTTCAAGTGCCTGCTTCAACTTGTAGCCAATGTGAATAGATAGAGAGCTTAATAAGGCACCACCAGCAACAAGCATCCAATTTGAGCCCTTCCCTTTGTTATTTCTGGACTTTTGAGGTGTTGGTCTCATCATAATCACATACATTTAAATGGAGATCAAGGAGTAAATGTAGACTGCATTCAACACCAAAGAAATCATGATTTAACCATTATACTAGACAGTAAATAAACTCACTGACATGATCAGCATTATATGAAAGTGAATAATGCATTTTCCTTAATGTAACTGCAAAGACAGTAAAAAAAAATTCTAACGTTAAGCATAAGACCTAGATATTGAAAATAATACGTGTGCAAGGCTTTGCCAAGAAAAATTCAAGCACGTTATTCCAACGGACCACCACTCTTTTCACTTGAGTGAGTTTCCACATGATGTACATTCCAGATTAAAAAAAGATCGGATTGTTCTCTGCAACTCGAGAACATGAAGTTGGAAACGCTAGTAATCGCATATCAGCATGCCGCCGTGAATATATACCCAGGCCCTGTACACACCGCCCGAAGCATCGGACCAATGATCACCCATGACTTGTGTGTACCGCTAGTACCATAGAGGCTTTTGGTGGTCTTACCGGTACATACCACGGTGGGGTCTTCGACTGAGGTGAAGTCGTAGCAAGATAGCTGTAGGGGAACCTGTGGCTGGATTGAATCCTTCGTGATGGAAATGCCCTCTTTCCCCAACCAACATAGGGGGCTAGTTATGTACATTCCAGATTTAAAAAAATCTCACTGGGATTAGAGTCTTGAATCTCTTGACAATCTTAATAGTTAATTCTATTCAACACACACAATCTTAATGCGAAGTTTGCCAATTCAGCTTAATCACCACATATTGCCTCTTTTTTTAAGGCAGTAGTAATGCAGCATTATGAAAATAGGAACTCAAAACCAGAGAAGGGAATGGATGTAAGACTATGATGACTAAAATTGAGATTGACGGTTCCTTTGTTTGTAAGAGAAGCTTCTTACTCTCCTTTCTTCCAATGGAAGCTTCTCTCGTTGAAGAAAGCAATCCAAAGTTCAAAACAAGGAATAAAGGAAAATCAAAAAAAAAAAAAAAGACAAACATGAAAATCAACGTTCTTCACCTGTATTCAAAGCGAAATTAATCCAATCGACCAGCTGTATTCAAATTCAAAGTGAAAATAAACCAATCAAACAAATAAGGGATTGAATGTCAAATTTCGAATCATCGCGCTTAGCTACAATAGGACTGCGCAGGCGAAAAAGGAAGGCATCAAACAACAACAAAAACACACATATCAGGAACTTGCTGCATTCTCATCTCAATTGAAGCAAATAAAAGCAACACTGAATAAATGAAAATGGGGAGAGACAGAGGATGAACCGATGCTGTTCTCAGCAGCAAGGAGCGAAGGAGACCTCGCAGGCGGATTAGCCGACACCGAAAAGCTCCGCTTCAGATTACATGAACAGCTTATCGCAACTGATGTCCACCGTATAATACGCCGCCGGAGGCGTTTTCCGTTGAGAAGAAAATGGCGGAGGGTTTTCCAAACTAGAGGGGAGATTGAAGACTCGGAGAACGCTTCTGTGAGCTCTCCCTGCCTCGGGGTTGGAAATAAAGGAGGCATCAATTTGGCTTTTTCCAGAACAAAAACAATTTTTAAATTTCTCTAGATTTAAAAAAAAAAACAATAAATTAGTAATACAGTAATAAAAAGGTAAATTTGATATTCAACGTTTAATAGGTCTTGCGTTCATAATTTTCTAACTGAATTTATAAATATTTTTTTATTAAATACAGTATTTATTACTGTAATTTTTTTTTGATTGAGTAATAATTCAAGTTCAGACATACCTGAAACTCAAGAGACCAATAAGTCTGCAGACAGGAGAATTGATAAACATACAATAAAACTGAAAATACAGAAGAAAAAAAGACAATCAACATGTAACATGTCCTCTGAAACGAGTGAAACTAAGAAGAACTAAAACCGTAAAGTTAAGGACGCCAATGAAGAACGAAGTCAAGCACCACCAAAGGTAAGCATCGCAGGTCAGCGGTACAGCATGACTCTAACTCCTGTGGGCAGTGAAGACGAAACCCCAAGGACCAATCTCCCGGATACGGAATCGCTCTTTGCACACTACCACGACCCCAACCTATCCCGACTTTGGACGCTGCAAACCTAACCAAATTATAGAACCCTTAAAAACACCAAAGACAGAGCCACACTCTACCCGAAGAAAACAGACAGTACTTATTCAATAATTTGTCATTTGAAACAACTTGTATTTTTTTTGTACTAATAAAACAACTTGTATTAATATCAGTTAGGAACTTAGGGTTGTCCAAAATCGGCCGATTTTTGAACCACAACCTGGTCGGATATTTAAGATCTGTCTGGACAGAAATAGAAAACATTAAAAAATAAAATTAAAAATTTAGGCTAAATTTAAAAGCTGTAACTTTATAAAATGCATATACAAACTTAAAATGTCAAAAAAAAAAAGAATGTTGGGCTAAGATATGGTCCCAAAAAAATCATTTATGACATAGCCAAAAACCCTTTAAAATGTAGTATAAAATAAATGTAACTTTAAAAGATTAATTTTTTACTCACCTAATCTTTTTTGGCGAAACTAATTAAAATAACCCAATCTTTAAGGGGGTGTGAAAAATATATCCCTACCTTTCAAATGTAAGATAAATATCCCGACCTTTTTAAGAGAAGGTAATATAATGTCCCAAAAATTTTCCCCCACAAAAATGCTTACATGGCACATATGTGGCAAAAAATAATGATCATATTCACAAGTGTGCCATTGGATCTTAATGCTCGAATTATACAAAGTATAGTCTAGATTGTCATGATAATTTTAAAAAAAATAAAAGTCTTTTTTGTAACCGAAAAAAATCATTCAATTTAATACATTTTTATAGATTGTAATTAAATTTAATCAAAACAAATATAATAAAACAAGTAAATATTTAAAATATAATTTTCAATATCTTGATTGTGTAAAATATCATGCAAGTTTATTAGATTAAATTAGATTGGTTTTTAAGTTTATCTTAATTTTTTTATTTTGGATTTAAGAAAAAATAAATAATAAAAAAATTACATTCTTTTATATATTTTTAATAATAATAATTTACTTCTTATATATAAATGAACTCCATTGAATAATCTAAATAATTAAATTTTCATTTCAATTTCGTAGTAACATAAAGTTTATAATTGGCAAAATATTCTTCAGTTTTGATAAGTTAAATCACTAGCTAATCATTTACTAATTGAAAATATGTTATTTTGCTTTACATTTTTTTATTTGGCTTGTTATAGATATTGATTTAAAAAAAGATATAAAATGTTAAGTACAAATTAAATCTAAAACTACAAAAATTTATTAAATAAACTTTTAAATTCATCTAATTTAATTTTATACAGTATGTTTTATTTGAATTGAAAATACATGAGTAATACAATACAAAAAATAAGAATTTTATTGGAGAGAAATCATTGGGATATTATATTACCATCACTTAAAATGGTCGGGATATTTATCTTACATTTGAAAGATTGAGATATATTTTTAACACTCCTTAAAGGTTGGGTTATTTTAATTAGTTTCTCCATCTTTTTTTAATAAGAAAATATTTGAGATACTCCATTAGACAGTATGCTGTCTGATAATTCGAGAGACCGACGGATCGGCAAATTAACTATTAGATAATATAACATAGAAAATTAGAGATAACGCAATTAAGATAAGGAAAAATGACATCACACTCAACAAATCATAATAAAATCGTCAAACGGAGTCGAAGTCGATGAAGATTCAAGGAAGACTGTAAATATCGAAAACACGGGCGAGTGCAAGGACTCACACGGCGGGGAGATGGATAGGAGTAACCCATCAACGAAAAGGACAACTCTTGGGGAAGCGCGAATCAACAACGTTCCCCTCACCCAAATGAGGGATCTTCGAAACCAAAGACAATTCTACGGTCAACTCAATCAAAACTCGCCCATTCTCTTTCACCCGATTGGTGCATCAACCACCTCGTTTGGCTCCCAGATCCGCCGGTACACCCACCCATTGTCTTTCACCCGATTTCTCATGTTCTTCGTTCCTCGGTGTTTCTTCTGCTACCCTTGCCCTCTTTGGCTCTCCTTGGTCTCGAAGGTAGACCGAGGTACTTGAATTGGGCTCTTTTCGTGCTTTGGGTCCAAGACTTTTCCTTGAGCTCAAATATGCTCGAAAAAAGAAGGAAAAAAACACATGAAACTGTGAAAGGGTTCGAATAATATCTCAAAATATAACTCCCGAAAGGGCTTGATACTTTGGCAAACTCGTTTGTTCGCCTGGATCTGTTTGCTTGCCACTTTTTATTGCACCATTTTTTATTTTATTTTGTATGTTTGACGGTTCACCGTTTGCCAATTTTATCGGCCTCTCAAAGTATCAAATTTGTGGTCTCCGAAGATCCCTCATCTAGGTGGGGGGAACGTCGTGTGATCCACACTTCCCCAGGTGTCGTCTTTGCCTTACGAGGATTTCTGCTTTCCGTCCTTCCGGCGGCGAGACATCGTGTCAGCTGGTGCTGTCCCATGCGCTCGCTATCCACTTCGCCACGCCGGGCTTCCTTCCTCTCGTTGATGTGTCCGCTTGTTTGGTTAGGGGTTGGATTTTTCCTGATTTGCTTTGGGTGGTTCTTTTGATGTATTTTGTGTTTGTATCTCTTTCAGATCCTCGTGATCTCATCCTTCGGGATGCTCTCGGGTTGGCTAACCACCACCCGAATTTTTTCCTTATATAAAAAAAAATGTCGAAAAATAAAGTCAACAAGAGTTGGTAAAGTGGCAAGGGCATTTTCTTCAATAATCAGATGTTTTACGTTTTAAATTAGAGTTGTCTTTATTTGTTTTAAAACATACAGTATGAAATGAAAGGGTTTTACTTTTATTGGATGGGCCAAAGAAATTAAGTGCTGAATATTTATAAAATGTCAACCTCTTTAGCACATCAACCATTTTATATTGCATTGATTAATACCAGTAATACTTTATACTCCGTATATATCTTGAACAAAATCAGTTTTTTAATCTATATACTCTAACAATATAGAATAAGAGTTTTAATTTGAAAATATTTTTCAAATTTTAATTAATTAATCTTTATTTTAATTAGATTTCTAGGATTCACTATTTTTGGTAGGAAATCTATTCCGATTTAGATTTTCATACAAAGATCAAAAGAAAATATACAGAAATATAGTACAGTATGTGTTAGTTGAATTAAATTAATATCAACTAACAACTTAGTTATGTTTCCATGGCAAAATGAAAGCAATTTCTTCAAAATTTCCTCTAGCTAGTCCAAATGAATTGATAATGGAAAAAGTCAATGATATATTGATGTCAACCAGGAACCATACTAGTCTAATTTCTTTCCCAGCAATTTCTTCAAAGTTTCTAGTTTCGTTCAAATGAATTGATAATGAGAATGGTGTGACTATAACCAACAACCTCTATCTTGCTTGCAATATCTTGCAATAATCTTTTGCTTGAAGTTTTGTGGTTGGATGCATACATTAACAATATAGTTTTCAACATTAGACTCTTGCATTGTGGGATATATCAAACGAAAAATAATCAAAAAGAGTCTAAAATAAAATCAGATCAACAACTCACTTAAGGGGTAAACATTAGATAGTCCAATTCTTAGATATAAGATGGAGTGGATGAAATGATTTTGTGACGAGTGCCTCTCTTTATCTAGTGTCACTCTTGTTATAACATTTTGATGGTAATAGGATCAAGATGGGCAATTAATTCAAGTTGTAGATTGGACCAAAATTACAATTTATACATTTTATGAGTGATAATTTTAACTGTTTAGGAATTTTAAATTTGAGCTCCATTTGATTTTCAACTTTATTTTACTAAAGAAGCCTAGTATATAAGTTGATGTGCTACTCTCCTATTACTCATCAGTTTTAAGATAAAACCTCGTCATACTTATGTGTTGTGTCTACTATAACAAGCTGCAAGATGGTTCATTAGTCTATCTAGGGCTTTACGTAGATGACATGCCGATAGCTTTGTTAAGAAGTATGATCTTAAGAAGTTGAAGGACTCTCTTAGTTTTGAGTTTGAGATAAAGGATATAGGGGCAACACGAAAGATACTAAGGATAGAGATTCTCAAAGACAAAGATCACAAAAAGCTTTCTCTTGTTAAAGAAAGGCTACAGCGAAAAAGTATTGGCTAGATTTGGTATGTCTTCTTCCAAGGCTATTGACACTCCTAGTTTGGTACTATTCGTCTCTTTACTAAGTTTTATCCTCAACCAAAGGAAAAAAAGAGTACTTGTCATGGATTCCTTATCAAGTGTTATAGGGAGTTTGATGTATGCTATGATCTGCATTAGACAAGATTTGGTACATGCAATCAATGTTATAAGCAAGTTCATGAGAACCATGCACTAATAGATTGTGAAGAGAATATTCAGGTATTTTAGAGGATCAACATATGATATTGGTCTCATTTATGGAAATGATACACAATGCTTTAGTATAAGATATTCTGATTTTGATTATCTTGGAGATGTATGCTTTAGTTAGAAAGTTACACTCTAACCTAAAAGAACTTTGTCTACTACTGAAATTGAGTATATAGTCTAGCATGATGGAAGCTGCTAAGAAAGGGATTTGGTTGAAAGGATTGATTAATGATGTAAGTCTACATCATGAGCAGACAAGTTTGAGTGAAGTATGTTTAGCCAATGATCAAGTTCACCATGAGATCGAGGACTAAGGATATTGATGTAAGGTATCATTTCCTAAGAAGTGAGAAGAGAATTGAGGTGAGGAAATATTCATCAAGTTGGTTTCGCAAAGCAAGTTTCAACACTGTTTGAACTTGTTCAATTCAATGTCAGAAGTTGTTAACTACCCTTAAGGACAAAATATGAGGTAGATGAGAAGTCTGACATTGTAATAGTGCATTTGTTATATGTGTATTTGGAGGATTCAAGTCACGATAAAGATTTATTTATATACCTTGAATCTGGTCGTCGACCAGTAACCAATGAACCACGCTAAATCTGCTTGTTGTTATTGTTCTTGTTCTTTAATCTTTCCTACTGCTATAACACATTGCTTGTCTTTACTTTTTCTTCATTGACTCCTAAGTCTTAATCCATCATTAGAAGACAATGAAACAAATGAAAACGGGGTTGGGTTGATAAATACACCACTAATTTTGATTGGTTTGATAAATACACCACTAATTTTGATTGGATACACCGCTAAACTTCTCAGCATGTTGTAGAGACCCTTGTCAGATGCGCTAAAAATTCAAGAAAAAAAAGTTTAATAGAGGAATCCCGCCCGCAACTAGTTGTAGAGTTTCATTCCATATTATTAAAAAAAAACTCCAGCCATTGCGGAGTGCTGCTATTTCAAGTCATAGATTTGCGATGCTCTTTTTTATGATTTTTTAAAAATTGGGATTTTGTATAGTTCCCATATTTAATTTTTTTCCCTCTAAATTTTTGGTGCATCCGATGAGGTTTCCACAACAAATTGCGGAATAAGGTATGTAAAAAATTACCCATATTTGTGATGTATCCAGTAAAAAACAGTACTACCTTTGTCGTTTTAGGATTTTGCACAAGTTTTAATAAAACACTCACCTAGTCACCCCTCAATCAACATCATCATTCCACTAACTTTTTCATAAATTTTATTATTTTTTAATACCTACTACATTTTTAACTAGTCAAAATCTTTAAAAAAAGTTAATAACATATAAATCAATACAAATCATTACTATCCCCAGCTGTCCGGAGTCCACCATATGGCGAAGTCGTGCAATCCAATCTGTCATTGTGTTGATCTCCCGGAATACGTGACTGAAGCGCACCGTCGACTCGAAGGATTGGAGCTGAAGCAGGATGTCAGAGACGAGCATCTCAATCTCCCATGGATACCTCCATAGTCCCTTGACGGCTTTGATGATTGTCAAGCATGGATGATTGTCAAGTTATCTCCTTCCACCACTATCTGTCGCATACCAATCTCCTTGGCAGCAACAATGCCTGCGTGAAGAGCGAGGGCTTCAACATAAATCGTCGACATTGAAAGAGGTATATTTGAGTTTGTTCGACTAGGGTTGTTGATTGCCGCTTTTTGTATTGCACCGTTTTTTATTTTATGTTGTAAGTTTGACGGTTCACCGTTTGCTGACGTTGTCGGCCTCTCGAGGTATCAGACCTCTCCGGCCCTCGAATTATTTTCTAATTAAAAAAAAATACACTTTAAGTTAAACTTGATTTTGCCAATCAAGACCTTCGGAGTAAATCATAGTACGGATGTTTCGCTTTGTAGAGCGCTTTTGCCTGTTTGTTGCACCATTTTTGTATTTTTGTTTTGTTTTTGACGGTTATCCGTCTGCCGACTTGTCGGTCTTTAAAGTCGAATTTTTACCTAATAAAAAAAATTATAGGACGGAACTTACCAGAGAATTAGGGCAAAAGATGTTTAGATGGTGACCCAAATGGGATGTTTTGACCTGCGCCACTCATTCTTCATTTCTCATCTCCATCCATGGCGGCTTCCCGTTTCCTCCCTCCCATTGGATTGACCCTTAACCCCCGCCCACAACCCCTCTCAAAACCCTCCTCCTTTCCCTTCAAAGCCACACCAAAACCCTTCACCTTCACTCTCAGGGCGGCGATTCTGTCCCCCAAAACCCAGCCCGCCTCCTCCCCAACCGCCCCCTTCAACCACTGCTTTAGCAAGGCTGAAGATGGGTTCTTGTACTGCGAAGGTGTTAAGGTTCAGGAGGTCCTTCAATCCGTTGATAAACGCCCCTTCTACCTGTACAGCAAGCCCCAGATTACTAGGAACTTTGAGGCTTATCGGGAGGCCCTTGAAGGGCTGACATCCGTTATTGGGTATGCCATTAAGGCCAACAATAATCTCAAGATTTTGGAGCATTTGAGGCACTTGGGTTGTGGGGCTGTTTTGGTTAGTGGGAATGAGCTCAGATTGGCTCTCATTGCCGGATTTGATCCTTCCAGGTAATTTGTTTATGTTGCCTTGATGTTAGTTTTGCTGATAATGGAGTAAGAATTTGTTGAAATGGTGACCTTTAGGGCTACTCATCTCTTGTTATGTAGCTGTTTTAGGATTGATTTTAAGTTATGAGGGTGACCTGAGAATGTAGTGCTTGAATTAGTCTTTTAATAAGGTACTGGCTTCAATCACATTCTAGGTTTCAAACTTGTAATGTTTATATAGAGTCAATACAAAGTACTATATTCATTACGGGGCATAGAATCGGATTGGAATATCATTCCTGTATTTCATGTTTGGTAAACTTTAAATTTTGAAATCCCCTGGTATCAGGTTTGATAACTATACCCAGACAAGCCAAACACCAGGAATTGGGTTGGCTCATTCCTAACCCGAGATCTGATGGAGAACTTTTGGGAAAGAATTTTGAGTTTGTTTTGTCAAGTTGTGAGAACAAGTGGAAGAGTTTTGACAAACTTTGGATTCAATGAAAATTTGTGAAGATCTTGGATAGTCTTCATTAGAATTACCTTCAACTTCCGCATGGGGGATTTTATTTTCTCAAAAAGAAACAGAAGTTGTCACTAAACAATTCAATTTTTGAAGTGCTATTCAGAGAATCAGTGACAAGTTATCTTTCCAATACAATTAATTGAAATTAGACCGTGTAAAGCTTCTCTTGTTATGGTTAATTGCTTGAATTGAAAAGAATCAAACTTATCAATTATTCATTCCATCTGCTAACAAACATCTCGGAGTTGAATTTGGCTTTTGCTCTATTCATTCCTTTTTATTTTTATTTTTATAGAGTCAATACAAAGTACTTCTAAAGCTAATAATTGTTCTTACATTTGATCGTACTTGTCAATACAAAGTTCTTCTAAAACTAATTCCTTTTTTTTATAGAGTCAATACAAGGTTTTGAGGTTTTAGAAATGATAAATTAACAGCCTTTTAGTTATAGATCATTGATTTTCAATCCGGTTTTTGCAGGTGTATTTTCAACGGAAATGGAAAATTGTTGGAAGATCTTGTATTAGCAGCAGAAAGTGGTGTCTTTGTGAATGTTGATAGCGAATTCGACTTGGACAATATTGTTTCTGCTGCAAAAATTGCGGGAAGAAGGGTTAATGTTTTGCTTCGCATCAACCCTGATGTTGACCCTCAAGTATGTATCTGATTCATAGCTACTCCCTTCTATCTGGGTTTCATTTCATTCTTAACATTTTTTATACCAATGTTGTCCTGAATTTATTTGACTCCATCTTTCGGGGTATTCTCTGCAAAGCTACAGAGTCATATTCTTTTTTTTTTTTTATTACATTCTAATGTCGGTGACCTACCTTATTAATGTTTGTCCTAGCAATAAGTGAAATGATCCTATCAAACAGAAGAACAGGGTACCAAAATTTAGTTACGATTGCCAAAGTTCATGCATTTTTTTGGTGGTGCCTAGCGTTGATTATAAACTTTTCCTTTCTTGATTTTTTTTAATTATAAAAGAGTTCTTTTTTGGGCTGAGATATCATCCTATACTGAATAATTATTAATTATTGATGCATATTCCATCGTGCAGGTCCATCCTTATGTTGCCACTGGAAATAAAAACTCCAAATTCGGCATTAGAAATGAGAAACTGCAATGGTTTTTGGATGCTGTGAAGGCACATCCTAATGAACTGAAGCTCGTTGGAACACATTGCCATCTTGGGTCTACAATCACCAAGGTATTTTCTTTTGTTGAATTTTTTTGCAGCTCTATATAGCTTCTAGTACTGAGGTGAATTTACATGATCTATGGAGATGACATTCCTTCTATTCATGTTCCAAGTCGTTGAGCATGTACTAATGTGCCAAATATTATTGATTTATCTGCATCGAGTACTACTAGTGAAGTTGTTTTTTTTTCATGCAGCTTATTGTGCCGGTATTAGAATTTAGAAATCAACATTGTTAAAAGTGAGGGAATGAGAGTTGTCAGATGGTACTAATGTATTATTCATCAAGATTCAGAGAGTGTTGTTGTCTGTTCTTCCTATGATAACAAATCGTTCTTTTAAGGAATTGAATGCAATGCTATAACCTAAACAAGAATGGAACATCAGAGGTTTTCTTCTCTCCACCCTTGCAAATGAAAAACAAAGAATACAAGGGAAAAGAAGTCCTCACTGGAGGTTGACTTTTTGGAAGATGGTTATAAAATGATATTTGTGGAATTACTCTTCGGAAGTACCTTACTTCTGTGTTACTTTCAGTGGCTTCTTATTACCTAGAAAATCTTATACTCTTATTTAAACTTACCTAGTTAGCTATTTGGTCCTTCAGTAATATTTTCATTATTTCCAGGTGGACATATTCAGGGATGCAGCTGTGCTTATGGTTAACTTTATCGATGAAATCCGTGCCCAAGGATTCGAGATTGATTATTTGAACATTGGAGGTGGTTTGGGAATAGATTACCATCATTCTGGTGCCGTCCTACCCACACCTAGAGATCTCATCGACACTGTAAGAGCTTTCAATAAGATATCATGATTCGTAAATTGTTCAATATTATCAACTTATAATAGCTATCAGTCTATCATTCATAATTCCACAATTGCTTTTAGGTATTCTCTTTAAGAATTTGAGTCAACTGGATAAAGTGTTTGGAAAGGCTTATGTGTTTTACTTTTGTAGGTCCGAGAGCTTGTTTTGTCACGTGGCCTCAATCTCATCATTGAACCTGGGAGATCACTTATCGCAAATACATGCTGCTTTGTTAATCACGTTACAGGGGTAAAAACTAATGGTACGAAAAACTTCATCGTCGTAGATGGAAGCATGTCAGAGCTTATCCGCCCAAGTCTTTATGGAGCTTATCAAGTAAGCACGTGCAGCTCGTGTCACCATCTCTACAAAGTTTCTCTGTAATCGAGAACTATTGCGCTTCAGCTTAACGATTCTTGTGCAAATGTTTGCAGCACATAGAGATGGTTTCTCCTGCCCCGGCAGATGCAGAGGTATCAACCTTTGATGTTGTAGGCCCAGTGTGTGAATCAGCAGATTTCCTTGGAAAAGATCGCGAGCTCCCAACTCCAACAAGCGTAATTTTCTTTCCTCAGTATCTTGTGATATCTGAACAAGCATTATTTTTATGACACCCCCTAACTAGAAGCTGTTTCTTGTAGGGTGCGGGTCTCGTTGTTCACGATGCTGGTGCTTATTGCATGAGTATGGCATCCACTTACAATCTCAAGATGCGCCCCCCGGAATACTGGGTATGCAGTTACTTTCCCTAGTTGAATTAATTTTTCATTTCATGAATCTAGGGAAAAAAACATGGTGATTGGTGAATTTCATTCCTACTTGGCCTGTTTGCAAATGACAGTTTAACTGCCCTTTTAAGATTTCCGACTAGTTTTAAACATGAATAATGCAAGAGATAACGGTAAATTTTTTGTCGTATTGCTCAGATTGAGGAAGATGGTTCGGTGGCCAAGATCAGGCACGGCGAGACATTTGACGACCATCTGAGATATTTTGCAGGCCTGTGATAAACCCTTAGAAATGGGATAGTCACTATGTATGATTTATGACGGACCTAAACCCGGTTTTGAAGTGCAGAATTTTGGGTTTGGTGGAGTAATAATGTTGCAATGACCTGTATGTTGTAATATGCAGCTCTATGACCATTTATCTGCTTGTGCTATGTTTCAGATTATGCAGGTCTGTCTTATATTTACTTATGAAATCAGTTCATATTTGTCTCAATTTCTTCTTATTACTTTCATGTTTCATGAAGTTTCATATCTTAGTGCAATTAGTACGCGTATGTATATTGTTGCTAATACCCAACCATATACATAATGCATTATTTATGTGAAACAAGTGATATATGGAGTTGTGTTTTGAAAGATCTGATGTAGCACAAGTGCATAGTTAGCTCTGATGTAGGTTGTGTCCAATCCTGATAAAGCCATCTTGTAAACAGGCTGGCTATGTACGGTTCAATACATGGTTCCGTAACTTCCGTTGGCAAAAGATCCAACACAGGTGTCTCCGTTTCAAGGGAATTAGACGTCTAGCTACATGAATGAGACACCACCTTGAAATCGTTCTTGGCAGCACTAAAATCAAATCCGAAAGAGCGACATTTTGTAATTTGCAGGATAATCGAGACAAGACAGACAACCCCGCGGATGACACTAGTGACCATATAAGCCAACATTCGGTGCACGATAGTATTATTTCGGAATAGAAATGGCAAGCCTGGAGGTCTGATGATGCATTGGCGAGTATGTAAGGCCATCTTTCAAAATGGCTCCGGAGGAAGTATCGTTTTTTTTTTGTTAGTGGAGATGATAGAGTGGTGATGGAAGGCACGACGAAGGAAGGGAAGGGGGGGGGGGGGGGGGAAGGAAGAGAGTTTCATGACTTGCAAACGCAAATGCATCAGGATCGGCACAACTTAGAGCTGTTGTCCCTCCGACAATGCACTCCAACCTCATCTTCACCTGTTCCGAACAGATTTGAACCAAACAGCACCTAAATAAACCCATTTATATTAGAGCTTGGGGTTGGGGCATGAAAGTTTTGGTTTACTACAAAGTTGCTAACAATTTAGTTACTTTATCGAGTGCAAAAACTCAAAGTCTGCTAGATTAAGGTGCAATAATAATCCCAAGTTACAAAAAATTCTTCAGCATATGATTATAATTGCGAACGGTAAAAAGACCAAAAAAAAAACTCTAGCAGTATTTATTACCAGTGGTTCAAGAAAAACAACACCTATTGGGTTGGCTCGGTACATTACAGGCTAAATATTCGACGCATCTGAGTCTTGAATTTTACCCATTCTCGCCGCTCAAGCAGCCTGAGCCACTGGTTCAGAATCATTAGCTGCCTCGAGCCTGAAATCATATATTACACAGCGGATCAAAGTCATGACGATTATGCAAATATCTTCATAAAAATAACATGGGAGAAGCGCAGAAGTACCAAAACATTCTTTCTGACACCTAAAAAAACGATAGTCATATTGGAAATTTCAGGTCTATACTTCCCCCTCATCCATACCCCTTAAAAAAACAGCCTGAAGGGACACATTACGTGGTTGATTGTAACGGTGAATCAGTAAAGTTGATCACTAGAACCTGTCAGAACTACAACTAGGTAAATAACCCTTGATTCTGACATGACATGACACGATGATGAAGAAGTCCACTAGTAGGATCTCCTTCGGAGAATAAAATTGCCAATGAGTGACTTAGGCCCTGTTTGTTTGACTAGTAGGGAATAAAAGGGAAATGAATCAAATTTTATTTGTGAAATTTGTATGATATCACTTTTTTGCAAGTCTAGAGAAGGGGAGAGGGAAATTGTTAGAGCATCTTAGTGATATGATTACTCTATCCTCAAATTAGGTAACCAAATGGGGGGAAAGAAAATAAATTTTGTATTGAAAATGAGAGGAGAAGGGTAATGGTTAGAATATTTATCAATGGATTTTAACTTAGAAATAGACTAGATTTGGAAGGGTAACCATTACCTTTCCTAACCTAAAAACAAACGAGGGGTTAGTGTAAATCTCCTATACGAAATTAAGCTCATAACAGTCGCATCATTGTAAAAAACCCAAAAAGAGAGTAAAAAAAAAGTCCATACACGTACTTTCTTACCTCTGAATTCCTTCTCCAACTTCAACCCTAAGAAAGTTCCCAATCTTCACAGGCAAACCTACTTGCTCCGATAAGTTGCTCAACAATGTCTGCATATATTTGCACACAAATGGTTATAATCCTGAAAAAACGTCATACGCTTACAAAAATATACTTTTTTTTATATCAACAAAAACATTGAGCTTGTGTAGCTATCCAAGAGTGATCTTGATACATAATGCTAACACTTACCTTAACATTTAAAGTATCATTCACAATAAATTTTTGCTCCATAAGGACGACTTCTTCAAAGTATTTCCGCAACCGGCCTTCAATTATTTTCTCTATGGCCATCTGTGGTTTTCCAGATGCTTCTGCCTGCAATAAGAGAAGAAAGAACAATATTGGAATTTTAAACAAAGCACAAAGAAGGCTACCATTGCAGCTCGTGAACGTTGTTCAAATGCAAAGTACAAAAGTATTATAAAGGATCAACCATCCTACCAATTCTTCTGATCATTGTTTACTCATTTGCTTAAGCAAGTTTGTGCAACTATTGTGTATTGATTCCCAAAAGAGTTGTTTTTCACTTTTGTTTTTAATTGAAACCAAATGCAAGCACATGTCAGCATAAAATTAGGGAAACAACAAGAGAATAGGACGAATCAAACTGCATCAATCAAGAAACATATTGAAGCTACAAATTTCAGCATTCAGTGCAGCAAATCCTCTTAGAGTCTTAGAATGGTAGTAAGATGTATTATGCTTCTCTATCTCAATCTTAGAATGGTAGTAAGATGTATTATGCTTCTCTATCTCAGAAATATCATTTGATAGAGGAATTTGTCTAACAAAAACATACAGAAAAGGCTCAGATGCATAAGTTTCACTTTGTTTTCTTAGTTGTGCAAATAACACCGAGTCTAACTGGAAAGAAGTACATGGAAAAGACAACACTATATGATGATAGCTGAATGAAAATGATGGTAAATCAAACCTGAGATTTAAGAATTTCCCTTTCACTTGCCAAAGCATCAGAAGAGACAAGTTCCTTTGTAAGGAACAGAGGTTTTGCAGCAACTATATGCATTGCCAATTCTGAACCAACACTATGAAGAGCATCCAGTGAAGCATTTGGATCCTCAATTTCTAGTGACAGAAGTCCAGCAATACGACCCAAACCTACACCCAACTTTAGAATTGATTATAAAGCGTCAAGCAATCACAAATAGGCTTTCTACTTCTCATTATTAACAGTGTAACATAAACAGGGACATGCACTTTAAACATAGACGAATTCCACTTTAAATTCACAGTTGAACAAAAAAGAATATCCAGAAGAAAGATAGAGGCTAATTTCCCATTAGAGAATAATCAGGAAAAGATAAGTAAACCTGGTAGTGGGCTAGTATGAAGATATGACGAGAGAACACCAGGTGATCTTTTCACAATTGTAAAACCCCTCCTAAACTTTACATTCTCTCCCATCATTGCAGCCACTTCAGTAACTGCATTCTGAAGAGTTCTTTCCCCTTCTAGTTTTGGATGTTCAAGGTTTAACTTCAACTCCTGTAGGCGTTAAATAGTTAAAAAAACCTCCTTGGCAGAAAAAAGGGAACATAATAATACAACTCATTCACAAGTAAAAATCATTAAATTTTGCATTTTAGCTGTCAAAGAATCAACGCAATAGTACCACAATGATTTCAATGAGCCAAAGAAAAATCAGGTCAAAAAGTAGAAAGGCTAAAGTTGCTAAACAGAAAAATGTTTAATCTAATTCGTCAAACTCCTTGTGAACATTTACAAATACTGAAGTTATTTTCATTGGTTGGTCGAATTTTGATTTATTCACTTGTTATTCTCCTTTTTTCATCATTTTTAGTTGTAATACAGCATGGTTTCATATAAAAAAACAATAAATATGGGAATGCAATGTCGTGTCTTGAGCTGATATTATGCATACTATTGGCAAAAGAATAGCATTCCTTTCCTTTGCTCATCTGGGATGGATTGTTGCAAATATAGAGAAAATCAGAAGTGCAACCATCTGTAGCAAAGAAGGACAAAGAAAAACAGCAAACTAACCTCAAATGACTCAGGTGCAATAGAAAAGATCCCCGAGCCTTCTTGAGAAGAATCTTCAGTCAACAATGCTAGTTTTGCAACAGATGAAGCCTATAAGATGTGTCATATAGAAGTTAGACAGGAAAAAACAGACACAACCATTAAGCAAACTGAAAAGCAGAATCAGTGAGGCTATGCATAAGAAAAGGGAGTAGGAAAGCAAGCAAAAAGAATCTTGAACATATGAAAGGCATGCCCCAAATAAATAATACTCCCTCCATATCCAAATAATTGGCTAATTGGCCAATTTCACACTTTTTAAGGAAGTTTAAAATAGAAAGAAAAATAATAAAAAATTTAGCAAATAAATGATGTAAAAAAAAAGACCAATGAAAAAGGAGAATAATATGGGAAGTTTGAGTATTAATAGTCTTAGAAATCAAACACAATGAATGAGATAAATTAACAAAACTAGAAACTTTTATCATTAATGGTGTTCAAAGGGTCAAATATTTTGTTCATTGAAAAAGTATCCAAAGGGCCAATTATAAGGATACGGGGGGAGTAACTAATAAAAAAAGCAACAAAGTCAGCCTCAAAGTTAGAAAGAAACTGCTAGTAATTGGCTCTTACTCACCAAACACTGAAATATCTCATTCCTGGCAACAAAGTCAGTCTCACAGTTAAGCTCAACAATAGCAACCTTGTTGTCACTCTGGGCTACGGCAAGCAAACCTTCTGCAGCAGTCCTTGCTGACTTCTTTGAAGCTAGGACCACCCCTCTTCTCCTCAGCTCCTTCTGTGCAGCGTCTATAGCAAAGTATTACATTGTCACAACACATACACAAATATTTATCACGCAGAGAACTTCTTTCCAGTAACAAAAAGGGAAGAACAGAGAATATTTTCTAAATGATTTTACTGTGGGCATCACCAGAAGGATTTGAAATGGTGGAATGTCAGAAGCTAATTTTTTTTTTATTAATTTCATGTCGCTGATTGAAGTGAGAGCTTCATGTATGCACAACTGAGTTAAATTACACCATATTCTGAAAAATAATCACTTCCTTGTATATTCATTTACGGATTGAAGATATTTTTCAACAAGCCACATGCTCAAGCATGCAAATCACTACGTCAGTTGTAACATCCTACCAAAGAAAGCCTAAATTTGATCGATCTTATATGGCTTGATTCATCATAGGATTGATTTTAGGGATGATTTCTATGTTTCCTATCATTCAAACACTTAACTTTCATCAGTTTCTTTTCAATTTCCTATCAAATCCTACTTATTCCCTCCATCCAAACAGACCAAAAAAATAACCAGGATATTAAAATGGAGGGTTATAATACTCATTACATACCTATGTCCCAATTACAATCAACTAGGGCAGATTTCACATCTTTCATAGGAGCGCTAGTTCTTTCTCGTAACTGCTTTATAAGACTCATCTGCTCTGAACTCGAAGAAGCAGAGTTGTATCTCCGGAGGAACAACCCAGGAGCACATAAAGGTGATGCATACTCGGTAACAAATTGATTCTGCTTCTTAAATCCGATTTCTGAAGCTGAAACGCGACTATTTGCAACAGTAGAGTTATAACATACACTGTTTTGACCTCCCAGCCTCTTGTAGAGGATCTCAATAGGACGCTTAACACCCAGACGGAATATCATGGCAGTTTTGATGGTAAAAGCAGCCTGCTGGAATTTTAAAAAACAATTAAAGATGGAAAATTGGTAATAGGGCAAGCATTAGATGATACAAATAAAAGAGAGAGCATTGAGATAAATGCCAAACATATCAATCATGCCACAAGGAACTACATTCCTTTTCTACTGATTCGAAACCTAAGATTCTAACAGCTCAAATGAGGGGGATTGAGTGCTTTTAGGTGTTGTGGAGTTGGGACTTGGGAGTAAGCATGGAAATGGGCTAAATGATCGGAGTCCTTCACCCGAACGACCTAGTAGCAATCCCCATCAACTGATCCAAGTTCCTATACACACCAGCCGACCCACCCACCAAGTCCTTCACCCACATCAGACCCATCAGGTGAAACTCAACAGTTCTTTCAAATGACAAAGCCAACCAAGAATTTCAAGAGCGAGAGAGAACCTTGAAAATGGCTAAACTACTAGTCCAAACTAACTGAAATCCACCCTTAATTTGACATAAACTCACACATGAATAAAATTTGGATGCCAAGGGCAGATTCACAAGATAACTCATTGCAATGAACCTCGAAAAAGATGGATGTTATAGACTATAGAGAACAATATACATCTCTACTCTTTTTTTCCCCACTAAATCACTGTGTTTGAAAGCAATAGGAACGAAAATGGAGCCCCCCTAGAGATCAATTGCAACTGGAGGAAGAATTTAAATGCAATACATACAAATAAAATAATTCAAAATTCAAAAGGGAAAATAGGAAAACAGATGATAGATAAGCAAAAAAAGGTGGGAGGGATATGAAGAAGCAACCTGATAGTTGCAGAACGGCGGTCGCTGATGAGTGGCGGCAGGCGGCGAGAGGGAGGAAGGGTTTAGGGTTCAGGGGCCAACTGAAGACTCTGCATTTCTTCGTTTCATGCTATGGGGTTGCATTTTTGTTTTTTCTGAACCGGGTTCTCTTATGTTTTTTTCCTAAACCGGTTCATAGACTTGAACCGGGTTTGCTTTATTTTCGTGAAAACCTCGCAAACGAGCACTGGTGCATATATCGCCATTGAAGTAGAAGAGGGAGAAATCAAGCGCTCGAGTGCTGTCCATGGGGATATCTGCACCATTGGGACGTGCACTGGTATATCTTCCTTCTCATACATCTGGCACTGACCTTTTATTTTATATACTCACAGTTCGGGATTGGATCTGGTTTCGAGTGCTGTATTTTGTTCTTCGCGGCGGTCATTTCGAATGTCACAATTACCTAATTTCGGTTTTTATACGCGGCGTTTTTGGTTTAGAATCATCCCTATCATGTTGAGCTGTTTAATGAGATGGTCATGTTGTTGAATGCTGACATCTGCAGATTTGATGTTTCTAAGAGTACAACAGTCGTGATGAGATGCATCTTTGCTATTTCTTTTGTAGGTTTGGCTCAATTGCTTGGGCAACTGATTGAAAAATTGTTTGCATGATTGTATTTGTCTATATCTGCCACAGGCTTAATTTACAGGGCACATAGATGCACACATACTCAGTTATTGATGAGATATATGCCAAATGTGATCCACAAGGTGGGGTTATAATTAACAAAAAACGGCATTTAGGAATAAGCAAATGAAATGTGCTGCTATAATACTCATGATATGAAACAGGCTAAAGTTTGTCTATTTTCTGAAGCATATCATACATTCCCAATTAGAATCAGAAACTTGATAGCTTCTATATGGCCTCAGAGTTGCAGCAAGCTTCAATCCGCGTTCTCTGGCACTTGAATTTGGCCTGAGTAGTAGCTGTTCGTCTGGCATGATGTTAGCACTTATGGATCTATTTCATCAAATGAATAATGATCAACCTCTGGCCACAGGCCAAAGAGAGGAGAGCCAGAGCCAGGGAAAGAGTCTCTAAGAACACATGGACTGTTCTGATTGTTTTGCAAAGGGCTTCCAGAAGCTAAAGTTGTTTTTACCTCAGCATTTTTAGACGAAATATTATATGCTTCCATTGCTGGTAAAAGGCTTGTGAGCTGCTCGATATTGGACTGCCTATCAGTCTGTTCAGCACTGATTCTGGGCAGAGTTGGAAAAGGTACTTGGCTGAAATTTTCAGACTTGCTGCAGTTCAAACTGCCTACATTGGTTGTTTGAGGTGTGCCTATGTCATAGCCTTGCTGCATTAGGTATTTGTCCTGTCCTTCCTCGATATCTAGACTCCTTTGTAGCTGACAGTAATATGATTGCATATCACTCTGTTCAGTACTACTCATGCAGGGCGGGCTTGGGATAGGCAGTTGGCTGGAATGTTCACACTTCTGGTGCTTGAAACTTTTTCTCTGAGTAGTCTTTGGAGCGCAAAAGTCATAGGCGCGTTTCATAAGAGACTTGAGGTATTTTTCCTGTGCTTCTTCCTGAATATGTAGACTCATTTGGACCTGTAAGTTTAATGTAGCAGTATTTTATTGTTTTGTATCCTTAGGTTGACTTTGATGCATTATGCATTGCATTAAGTAGATATGCAATGGATCATGGTAGGGATTGCATATGGGAATCAAAATGAAGATTTTTGACGTATTATAACCCATTTGTTCAATGCAGAATTACCCTTAATTAGTAATCTGCCTCCATAATTGGGTCTAATGGTATAATTAATACATAAGTGAATTGTTTTGGATCTGTGGGAAGTTCCCTAAAACAATTATGGCTTATGGCCATTAGTCAAAGTACTGATAGTTTATGGGTGGCTTTGTGAAAATTAATTAGGAAAATTTAGCATTTTAGAGAGGTGGCGATATTTATGAATGGTGTGCAATTATTGTTGATTTTATTAAAACTGAAAACAAATGGATGGCTAGAGAGAAACAACTATAATATACAAGTAACCTTTATTTAATTATTTTCTATTAGATCTATGAAATAAGTAAGTCATATCACTATAAGATTGAATTATATGGTCAGTAAAATACTAAAACCAAATTAATTACTTGAGACTGCGAAAATTGGCCATCTTGCTTTGATAGTTGGCCAGGGAACATTTCAGTTCCTTCAGCAGTTGATTGTAGTGCAGGTTCCCTGAACCACACAAAGACAAGAGCACCAACGTAATCTATCAGCAGGACACTAACATCAATATCAATATCAACCTTGAAAACATTTAGACTTCTTTTTATATTCATTATTCATACTCATATGAGGTAGACTGGTGCCTCTGGAAAGGCGAAGGAGTATGAGCCAACTCGTTGGACTCCATAAGCATTGTGGCTCTGTATTTCTGTCATGACATGAATACCATATCTTGGCTAAGTATATCTCAGACAATTTGAACAAATGAAAAGGTAACTTACAGTAAGGAGAAAATAAAGCCTCAGCAAGAACCTGTAGATGACTTTTGACGTGTAAAATTGTCAATCCATCAACATTCATTTTCCTCATAATATGCTTTGGAGTAGCCCCTGAAAGCAAAGATGTGAAGTTAACCAGAACTTTTTATATCAAAGTCAAGTAAACAAGAAAATTCCAAATGCTAGGATGTTATAACAACTGCAATTGAAGCTAGACTCCAGATAACCAGATTCCCAGAAAGAGTGCTACACAACAGTATTATAATAAAGAACCTGAGCAAATGGAATTACATAACTAATGCATATATATGTAAAAGAGTGCTGCATTTGGCGGTGCTGGGACATTAAAACATCTCTGATTAAAACCAAAATCGAGAACTAGACATTGCACTTATAATCTGTCAGTTTTAGCTGAGTAGATAAGTAGCTTCTGCAAAGCTGAACCATACAAAATCTAATTGAAGCTGAAATGGTAAAATGTAAAATGTGAAAAGCGAGTTTTGCCTCAAATCCTGCGCAAAACTTCTTTCTTTCAAAGAAAGAGAGATTTTGACAAAGCTGGCATCTTTCTTTATTGGCAGGTTTTTGGCTGAGAGAATTAACCTGCTTCTTAAGTTAGAAAAAACGCAGAGGTTTCATGTTTACCAGCATATGGCATGCAACTTTAATGAAAAAATGAACTAGAGATTCCCCATTATTGGATGGAAGATTTTCATTCTTCCTCCTTGCAATAGCGAAATACATAATGGAACTGCCAAACAAATCTGACAGAAAAAACATGAGAAAATCTTGATGGAATTTGAGAACAAGCATGAATGTTCCTAAGTATATATTAATTTTACTCATAAGAAGAGTAGGGTTACGAACCGAATGGTCCTCCAAGCTGGGCAGCACACGCAACAAAATGCTCATGGAGTTCTGGGGTCCAGCGAAGGCGAGGCTTATCATCAGTAGTCATGCAAAGTACAGGATGTCGTTGAGGAGAAGGAGGATGTGTAGGAGGAGGTGAAAGAGGAGGTGGAGGAGAGGGAGGGGGTGAGGAAGGAGGGGTAGACGGAGGTGTTGGTGGATGAGTAGGATGATTGAAGTGTGGATTAAGAACAGGGGGACTCCTGTCCATCTGAATCGGATGATTTTGATTGTAAGGATTATGATCAAACTGATTCACCTCATCCCTTCTCTCATCCAAGAGCAAAAAATTGTTTGTCCATTCTAGCAATGTTGCTGCTTCTTGCTTTGAATTCAGAATATCACCCTGCAGAATTAATCCATTGGTCCTGCTCTCATTTTTTGAATCCATCTTCTTCTTCTTCTTTTCCCCTCTTTCTTCTCTGACAACAACAAATTTTAGAGGGAGTGAATGCAACAGAAAGAAAAACAGAATAAGAAGGGGATGTAAAGGGATAGGACCAGGAGAAAAAAAAAGAGAAAAGAGAAAGAAAGGTAAAAAAAAAGAAAAGAAAAAAGATTGAACAAGGACAAAGGTTAGAGTGGAAAAGGTCTTCAGCTGGAGGTGTGTGCATTGTATTTCTTTTGCCTGTAATTTTTGTGAGGGTACTGACAGAGGATACAAGCTCCACGAGTCTTGTTTCTTACACCAGCCCCTAGATTGATTTAGTGCACTTCCAGACTGACAAATGGCCTTGAATTGATGCTATATTTACTATACCAGAAGAAATGATAGATTTTAAAAAAAAAAATTAAATGATTCCAAACAACTCCAATTATTATTGTTTCCTTTCTTTTTACTACTTCTAACTAGAATAGAAATAAAATAATAGGCAAATAATCCTAATCCTAATGGAGTTTCCACAAATAAAAATACAGAAGTAGTGTTTAAAAAAGCACTTGGTGGCTCTAGCCCTAATGGAAATTGCTTAAATAATAGACTAATAATCATTATCCTAATATTTGTATACAAAGGAAACAAAAATTAATTCAAATCCAAGGGAAAAAAGTATCCATAAAGTAAGAGATGATACAACAATAATAATCAAGAAATAATGATCTATTGTAATAAATCAATGCTTTGCTCACTTATGACTTATGATACATTCGCTTTGTCTAATTAGATTGTCTTGGAAAGGGGGAAAAAGTAGAGAAATGAAAGAATAACATAAAGAAATAGTATATTTTAGAAATGTGTGCGTACACCTTGGCCCTACATACCCTGCTTGTGCAGGGTCATACTAAGTAGTAGTAGTAGGTCATTAGCATTTTATGAAATTAAATATTTTAGGATCATTAAACCTCCTATGTAGGGAAATGGTCTATAAAAAAAAAGACGATAAGATTACATGGAGTGATTTGATATTCAGAATGTGATAATCCTTGATAATCATTCATCCTTTCCCAATTTCTCTTAACAATTGGACCTAGTGCACTACTTCAATTCTATCACGTAAGACTTCTACTCCTAACAAATGCCCTCCAAGTAAGAGATATTAAAGAAAAAGCTATCAACGTGGTTTTATTTTGGTACATTGTGCGCCCAACGGTTTGGGTGGGAATCCATGTGTGGCAAAACGTGAAACACCCTCCTTTAGCAAGTAACCCTAAAATAAACCATCTTTGGAATGTCTAAATAACCACAATAATAGATATGAAAAATAACTTGGGGTATTAGTGACTATGAAAATTTTCAAATGTCAATTTTATTCATTGGAGTCGTATTTGGAAATTAGTGAATTGAAATTTTTAAACCATAATTGGTAAATTTCATTTATGGTTCTTAGCATTTTTTGTGCATCCTAAATGGCCTGTGACCATTTTAACCTATTGAAGTCCCATAACTCATCACATTTGTTTCAAAACACATCATTTTGTTAGTTCTGCTGTTAACACACTGATGGAGCCTCACATAGTCAAATGTATGGCTAAGGTCACAGTCCATTGATTAGGGGTACATTTAGGACACGCTCAAAAGATTAGGGACTCACTAAGGACAATTAATGGTTAGGTATCCATTTAGGATAGTATAAACTAGAAAGGTTGAGGGCTCTCAATATGACATGTATGCACGAGGTCACACTAGGTTCAAGGACGAATTTTGAAACAAAACAATGATTCAGAATTTTACCCTTTATTTAAGATTAGGGGACCCATTTGAGATTTGGGCCATTTAAGATTTGGGCCAAAGGTTAAGGAATGAGGACCATCGATGTAATTTTACCCTCTTTATAAATCCTACCGGATAAACAGTTAGAGGGCAGCTTGTTGCATAGTTTGATTTGACTAGCTGATTATATTAGTGATTAAAATGGTATACAAGGAATTGTGTAAAATGAGGACCATCAATGTTCTTGGTATATAAACCTTCCAATAGATATGAGTTGTTGCTATTTAAGTGTGTAAAATGGCATACAAGGAATTGTATTTCATTAATAACAAGGGGATAAACCAAAAGTGACGTTTTTGGCATTGTTTATAAATATGTTGTCCTGTAATGCAACATGCTCAGTAATCTCACGATTTTCTAATTTAGTGAATTGCAGCGAACCAGCTAATCTAAACTATTTATTGCCAAATAAACTGTTACGGATTTAGTTGGTCAATTTGGTAAAACACCTCCAATCTGCTAAAAGTTGTTGCAAGAAGCTCTTTGCCAAACACCCCAATGACATTTAAAATGAATCCTGAAAAACTTTAAAAAGAATGTTTTTGAACTGAGTTATCTTTATCATTTTAGAAAGAATCCTGAACAAATCCGTATGCTTATCCAAAAGCCATAAAATGCAATCTGTGAGTTTCTGTTATCTCTACCTGAAAATAATGTGTTAAAATGCAACTTTATGGCTTATCCAAAAGCCATAAAATGCAATCTGTGAGTATCAATAACATAAACGTTATGCATTTGTTTCCTTTGATGTATAAAATGATCAATAGCAATTTTTTTTTTTTTTGCATTTCATCCTTACGCAACGCCTATTTTCCTCTTAAAAATGCATGTTAATTTTGATATTCAACTTATGAAGATGGTACTGCAGGAAACCCAGGAATAGAGTCATTCAAACCACCTGCCTTGCTGTTTCTGCTAGACCGTGTTAAAGGTTCTCTGGCACCTTGCGGCATTTGAATATGCCCAGACTTACTATGATTAAGAAGAAGGGTTTGATTTATTATCTATCTAGGTTTTTGACATACTTCTTCTCAGGTGCAGTGTGATGGGTAACAAGGCACAGTGAATGGCTGGCTGCTATGCAATGAAACATGGCCCGTGAGAACTCAGAAGTATGTTGGCAAGACTGGGATTTTGGTTTTAACCAGGTTTGGTGACTAAAATTGGATTATGTGCTGATGTGATTTGCAGGTAAGTATTTGGGATTTTTTTTTTGTACAGCCGCTTGGGGAAAGATGATTTGCTCTTGCAGGAGAGGAAGCATTTGCTCTTGTCTGGACTGACTGGTGTTTGATTGCCAGTTTGTCATTGTGGCATTTGCTTGATATGTTTATGACATTTATCTACGGTTTCATAGTCTGGACCATAAAAGTATATTTTAAACTTGTCTGAAGGCCTCACTGGAAACCAAGCTGAAATCCGGCTGCAAAACAAAGTTTTCTTGTACTTATGATTATGTTGAAGAGGCTGCAAGTTTTATGTTACTTGAGCAATTAGTGTGTTGATTATGCAGGAGATGGCTTCTCCTTCCCCGACAAACCATCTAGGTTTTCGACAGGCACCAAGGTGTTACGCAGGAAAGGAATAAAATGTGGAGCTAAGATTTGACACAGAACTTTTAGTGTTGATGGCCCCTTGGAATACTCTCAAAGAGGCTGAAGAGGCCTATGACAACAAAAAGCTTGAGTTTCACTCTTTGAAGCCAAGCAAGGCAAGTGGTTTATATCAAAGATGATTACACAAGTGGGAAGCCAGAGTCCAAATCTATTGACGAGGTATTGCCAGTTTTAGGCTATACGTGAATCTGCTTCATTGGGTTGTGCTAAGATAAGCGCAAGCAATCAAATGTCGTTGAAGAGGACACAAAGACACATAATGGTATAATAGTGTGGATGCAGAGTTAGGCTCTAAGATAGATTGTGATAATGCCATGGAACATGAAGGTGGATTGGCTTCTAATTATCGGATCATTGTTTCTAGGGTGGGATGGGAGCTCAAAGATCACAGTTGCCGACATGGATGAAGGAGCTCTTGGTAGACAAAAGCACGAATTAGATTCAATAGCTCAGTCTCATACTGTTGAGGTTGCCAAGTTGGTCACAGATGCTGATATCAAAAGTTATGGTGCTGCGACTCCCAAAAGGAATATATGGGAAATCATCAAGGTAGTACTTGTGTTTGTCATAATGTAAATCGGCCTTGTCAATTTCACCACTCCATGGCCACACCCTATCGACGCCACCGTCCACCAGTGCTAGCTTCCTCTCTCTTCAACTTGTTCAATTGACCCACTTAATGGCATTTATATATCTATATCTATATATACTCTTAATTTAGATTATTTAGTGTTTACGTGTCATTTTCTTAATAATCTTCTCATTTCCACCAATCAAGTTTTTTTTTTTGCCCTTTTTAATTTTTTATTACCTTTAATTATTACTCGTATTATTTTATTTTTCTATTTGGGTCTATTTGGATAGACATTGTATTATGTTTATAATTAAAATGAATGTATTAAATGGAGAATTAAATTATAAATATAATACATTTCTCTCTCCCACTGTCTATCCCGTTTGGATCCTCATCCAACGGAGACGCCGATTAGCCCGTCAACGCCACCGAACACCTTGGAAACGCCATGTTTTGCCTCCACCGACAACAACCCATCTCCAAATCCACCGCCCACGGATGCAGCAATAGATCTACGCCGTCGATCTCCTCCATCAACACCACTCGAGAACCCTCCCCCCTCCTCCGCCGTCAAACTCCTTCACCTCTCGATTTCGCCCACCTTCTTCCTGATTTCACCCATATCAACATAACCCCCACCTACCACCATTTCTTGCCTCTGCACATCCATCCTCCCCATATCTCTTTGAATTTCTTTGAAATTGACCAAATTCAACCGCCTAAAGACCCACAAAAGGTAAGTTTTTGGATCAATCTAGGGTAATTTTACCACCATTTCTTGCCTCTGCAGATTGGGGATTTCTAGCCTCACTGATTGGGGATTTTGGTTGGGATTCAAAACATTGAATTCAATCTAATATAACTATTGGGCTTAACTTACTATAGGGGATTCAAAACATTGAATATAACTATTGATTATGACACATCATATTTAAACAAAGTTATAATGATATTGATATTATTATTACTAGGTGACTTATAATATAACTATTGGCTAATCTTTGAGCTTAAAGCTATTGATTGGATTAAATCCTCCTTTGGGGACTGCTCTAGAAATAAAGGTTTCAAGGACTGGTTGGACTAATAACTAAATTAGGTCGGGATAAGGACATTCATAGGAAAACTAAAAGAACTAGAGGAAGTTACAAAGATCAATTTAACCGAATAAAGTGGATAGTTGTAGGTGAAGCTATTTCTCTACATTGTTTTGCATCAATTTGTTTACAGTTTATTTTGTATTCTTTGTAATTTCATCACTCAAAACCTCCTTTTTACTAATTGGTAAATGGACATTGTATAGGATAACTTCATTCTCTATGGGATCGACTCGTGCTTAACGCACTACATTAGTTAGTAGGTTTGAATTTATTTTGATACGGTTTACGCGACTAAAAATCGTTCATCAGTAGACCTAGGCAAATGAGGGTTAACCTGCCCGGACCGTCGCATCCACCCACGATTATGGACGGGCATGGACAAGGGGTAAAGCCCAAGCGGGCTGCTAAGCCCGACTCGGACCCTCAGCAAGTATAGGATTAGGAACCCACAAGGGGTCGGGTAACCACTATGGCCTGCATCCGCATTTGTCCGGGTCTATTCTAATGTCAAGCATGCTCATATCCCTTTAGAAGGGCACCTTGATCTCACAAAGACCAGGGTGCCACTAAGTAAAAAGGAGAAAGACTATATGAAACATGTACCCTATGATGCTGCAATATGTTTTGTTATGTATGCTATGATATGTACTAGACATAACCTTGCTTTTGTAGTAAGTGTGCTCAGTAGGTTTATGTCTGATCCCTTAGAGAAGCACTGGACTGCCATGAAATTTCTCTTGAGATACATTGCAGGAACACTAGACATTTGTCTGGTTTATAGTTTGCATACTTCTTCTTCTGAGCTATTTGGTTATGTGGATGCTGACTATGCTAGTAGTAACAAAGATAACAGAAAGTCTACCACTTCTTTCATGTATACATGGTGTGGAAATTGCATTTCCTAGAAGGCACAATTGCAACCCATTGTAGCTCTCTCCTCCACAGAGGCAGAACACATTATTGTAATTGAAGTTTCCAAGGAAGCTATTTGGATCCAGAACATACTTAAAGTGGTGGTTAAAAAACCCTACAAGTCCGCGTTGCATATGGATAGTCAGAGTGCTCTATACCTGTGCAAAGATCCTGTTTATCATGAAAGGACTGAACACATTGATGTTAGATACCATTTCATTCGTGTTTTGGTTTCTAACAATCTCCTTGTCAAAAAAATTGATGGAAAGATCATTCCTTTAGATTTTGGTACCAAGATTGTAAACACTGATATGTTCCTTTTTTGCAGGGAGTTCTTGCACTTGATCAGATCCAACAACTGCTGAGAATTGAAGGAATATGTCTAGTCGATGATAGGGAGTAAGGCCAATTACATCAACTAGGAAGATTTACAATACGTGTAAACTTAAAATTAGGAGGGCAATTGTTATAAATATGGATATTTGTGTAAATGTGTGTAATGTTCTTATTGTATTGGAATTGGGCCTTTAGTTCAATTCTAATCTCACAAAATCCATGGGCTTTTGGCCCACTCAGAGACATGTGCACTCTCTCACTCTTCTGCTTGAA
Organism: Persicaria maculosa; assembly: GCA_963922045.1. NCBI lineage: Eukaryota > Viridiplantae > Streptophyta > Magnoliopsida > Caryophyllales > Polygonaceae > Persicaria > Persicaria maculosa. The sequence goes on from OY998270.1 coordinate 52,077,814, forward strand.
GCGACGACATCGGTTTAACTTAGGATTGGGTTTATAAGGAAAGTGGAAACCCTTAAAGTTGATTGAGAGGCACTTGCTTACACACTTACACTATTGCTCTATTCCTTTCTTCAGAGGCGATTTCTAAGGTTTTCATTCCCTAGTTTCTCTGATAGCGTAGGCCGAACTCTCTTTCATCCAAGCACTGCGAGAAACACTTAAGTTATGGGAGATTTGTAACTACTTTCCTCTTTTAATTTTGACATTGGTGACTGGTGTCCTAATTAAGTTTAAGTATTATTGTTTTTCTCTCATTTTCTTTGTATTTGGTGTTTGCATTTGGTGTTGATCGGGTTTGTAATCTCTTTTCGACATCAATATACAAGCTTTAAAATTTCTGTGTTGGATTTCTATTTCATCATCTATTGGGAAACGATTGTATAACCATACATATGATTGTATGAAGCCTTTTTTATAATGTTAAAATTTTCATTAAAAAACAATTCATTTCCGTGTAAATTATTGTTTTTTCATTTATAAAATGAAATTTCCCATAAAAAAAATTAAAGGAGAATGATTTAGAAAATGTCTCTCATAATCTAATTGCATTAATCATCTTTTGTTCCCCCAAAACAACAGTTGTATAACACTTAAACCATCTTTAATCATGGACTGGTACAACAATAATTATGAGTAATCAATGATCATGTCTTATACTCACCAAAAGGGAAAACTACATTATTATGAGTAAATAAATAAATAAATAAATAAAGTAAATGATAAAAAAAAACCATAAATGCTACTCGAGTATCAGCAAGATTAAGAAATAACTCTAATGGTTATTAAGAAGATAGTTTAATAAAAATTGCAAACAAATCTTTTCTCGGGAATTATTTTTTTAAAGTATTTACAAATATGTGTGAGGTCAAAACCCATATTTTAAAATATTGGTGACCTCTTAATGAAAGGAAGGATAAGGACTCTGCCACCCTACCTTAAATTTGGCAAGCTATATACTTGGTTTTAGCACTAGTGTAGTACCTACTTAAAGCCACGGGATTTTCATCCATTTCAATTTAAACACCATTCTATATATTTATATTACTATATTAATATATACTTGGTTACAACAAAATATGTATAAAGTGAATTTTTTTCTAATAAAAAAAGTATAAAGTGATTTTTTTAAAAATTTATAAATTTAAGAGATACAATACAATAAAAATTGATGAAAATGATTTAATAAGGTGAAGTAGTAATAAAACTCAAACACATCACCTAATATACCTTGAAATACATATATAATTATAATCAATAGGATAAAACTAAAAAGGAAATTATAAGCTTTCACGTAGTGAATAAAAACCATAAGCACATGATTGTGCAGATACTTTTGAAGCTATGTAGATATACATAACTTATTCATGATTTTCATGAGAAAGATGGATAGTAAGAGGGAGAAATAAATGGTGAAAACAAAGGTACGATCTAATGCTTATAAGTCCTAAAATATTATTTATTTCTCGATGTATAAATATAAGATTATGTAAACATGCTAACAGAATTAGTAATATTAATAGATTAATAGATAGATAGATATATAAATATAAGATTATGTAAACATTTTATATTTTTAAGATATTGTAATTAAAAATTATAAAAAAAAGGTTACATAACAAAAAATTATATGATGATATGTGTGTCAATTATGGATAAGACTTGTGTGTGTGAACCAATTAACATATGGTTTCCGATCATCATGGTCTTCTTTTGGAAATTGAACGCATCCACTCTATATATTGATATTGAAAAAAAATTCATCTTTTAAAAAATGTCTATTTCTTTAAAAATACATATTTAATTGCTCATTTTGATAATAGACAAATTAAAAAAATACATGACTTGATTAATATAAGAATTATATATATATATATATATATATATATATATATATATATATATATATATAATCACGGTAACCTTACATATTAGGTTCAATGGATCTAGTAATTTTTAGTACGATTGTGATAAATATAATATAGGAAACAAATATTCAAAACTTCCCTTAATAATATTGATCAATAAGAAAAGAGCATTTTGATTAAAAAATCAACTTTAATTTACAGAGCGACACATGAACAAAATGCTAACAGAATTAGTAATATTAATAGAAGATTAATAGATATGAAAAAGGCTAACTTCTAAAATAGCTATACATATTTTTTTTAAATCCTTCCACCATAGTGTATAAAATGGTAGGTTATATATATATATTTAAAATTGTGTACAACAACTAGTTTACAAAATGAAATACCGGCTATATTATACATTATAATTTGTAATGTATATAACGTATATGTTATTTTAAGAAACCTTAAATAATGATTATGTATTAACTTAATTTGGTTCGACTATATTCAAATATTAGGCTCAAATTAATAAGCTTGTTATGATATTTGTAACAGTATAATTTTTATAATTCGCTGACTCCGTCGGCTATGGCCGATTGGAAGAACAAAAGAAAAATGATGATGTCTTCCCGGAATACTAAATATCTTCATTGACGGTTTTATTATATTTTTTTTATCGCTTTGTTATTTCCTTCCATAAGTGTGTGTGGTACTTTTTTCGAGCTTGGAGACCATCTTCGAGAAGGTTTTGAAGAGACCCTTATCACATTGTGTCATTTCTTTTTTTATTTATTTATTGTTGTGTTATGAAATAATATTTCATGATTATGTATTAAAGTAATGTAGTCCGATTATATTCAATATTAGGCTCATATGAAAGAGCTTGTTACGATTAATATAATGGTATAAATTTTATTATTATCAAACATTAATATAATCAAATTAAAGAGTAAAATTAAATTGTCAATAAAATTAATAGAGGATATAAGTGAAATAAGAAGCATGTAAAGAGGTAAAAATGGAAGAAAATAGGAAAATAATAAAAAAATGAAATCAATATAGCAAAAACTCCCAATACCCCATGTATACCCTACAAAGTGTTAGTCTTTGAAAGAGGGGATTTCGAACCCCAAAATATAAGAAGGGTCGTTGGGTACCCAGAACATGTCTTATAGACTAAGTCGCTCAAAACCATTTAAGTTCAAATCACATAATAAAAGGAAATCGAAGATACAACTTGCCTTGGTAGAGCCGGGTCAAAACCAGAATAAACGAGTATAAAACATACAAAGTGTCAAGTCTGGTGGTAAGTCAGTTTCTCGGTCAGCTAAACGTCCCAAAGGAAACCCTCGTCATGGAAGCACATAACAAGCAAGGATCAAATACTTGAAACTAACCACGAAGTCAGGCCAAGAGACGCATGTGGGCCCTAAAGACCACACTGAGGACATAAAGCATTCTAAGCCTAGAGAAATGATGCGTCTAATGCAGTGCAGGAATTTAAATCACACAAGCAAGCTGAAAGTTTATATACATATGCAGAAAGCGATTAAATGGATCCACACAGAATGCCAAGTGGCATATCCCCATATCTCTCAAAATCCATGTCTCAGTCGGGGCCGGTATCTCTCTTATATCTGTACCTCAACCGGGGTCGGATGTCCGCCTCAATTGGAGTCGGGCGACTCGGTCGGTGCCGCAGTATATCTTATGCCCCAGTCCACACCTCAGCCGGGGTTGGACACTTGGTCACCGCCACAGTCATATATATAAATCATGAAATCATACTCTCAGATGACTCTATCAGGACAAACTTGATGGTGCTGGGCTATCCTATGACCCTAGCAAAGAAGACTCACAGATAACGACCGTTCTCTTTCCAAACGCATAAAGAAGACGGATGCTCATTCATAAGTGCAGATCCTAAGCATGGTACTATATGACATGCTCTTATACATATGCAACACCTACACACTATATGACACATCAGGCATGAGGTTCGGTCACTGAGTAAGCTTCCGTAGGAAACTTAATTACCTGGATGTGCAAAACAACATTGTAGCAACAAGACAGATTAAGGCCACCTAGCAATCATAATAATCATATAAGTCTACATTTATGGTTATCAGTGTAATCAATGCTACACATTGAAAGTAAACATAACGAAAGTGGGTGCTTGAGTGAGTGAGTGATAGGGAATAGGTAAATATCTTTATGTTTCTCTCATTCATTACAAAAACTCAATGCTAATAAAACTCCTGCTTTTTTAGCGACTTGATTCCTATTACAGGCATGTGGCAGGTTGGCAGCAAGCACTGACTTTTTCATGGACCAGAAGTGATTTGTAAATTGTTCAAATGAATTTATCCCTATATAACCTCTCATATGCTTAAGAGTTCTTGTGCTTATGTTCAAAAGAAATTAAATCACGTGTTATCACATATTCCACTTTTCATTTTCAATAGAAAAAATGGAGTATTATTCAATTAAGCCTAAATCTTAAAAAAGTTTGATTGGGCCTAACCAGCTAAGCTAAACAATCTTGGTTTTTTTAACATGAAAAAATAAAGAAGTCATTGCAATTGCTGGAAATACTAGGCCTACGAAAGGCACAAAATAGAGGAAATATTTATATATGACATAGAATTGGTACCTCGATTGACTATTTGTACCTGTTTAATTGGAAGTGTCTGTGGTAGATTAAGATGGTTATATATATCGGATACCCATACTCTACTGTAATCATTTTAGTCAACTTGTTGTTCACATGTCTTTCAAGAGGTGAACATGGTAGCTGATAAAACGATCGGTCCAACTGTGACATTAGTACGATCTAGATGTACATCATTCTGTCTCATTCTATGTTTTTTACCGTCTCCCGTAAAAACCCGATTGAGTGGTAGATCAATAAAACCTAATGCCACCTAAATCTTTTAACTTATTTCAAAGAAAAAGAAATTTACTCAGTGAAAATCAGCTGGTGAAACCGTACACCTGGTAAAAAACGACAGAGTGGGTTTCACGTGCACTGCACACGGCCGACTTCATATCTTAAACGCAGCGTTCTGTACACCATCTTTTGTTTTTAATATTTTATTTTATTTTATTTACTTATTTCCCTAATGTTTATAGTATTATTAAATTGAGATGCACGAGGGGTAGGGACATACGCTGGCTTGCATCGATCACGACTTCACCACTTAAATTTATTATTCCTTTTTATTAAAAATAAATAAATTTATTATTTCTTTTTTTTGTTGTTGTGTTTGGATTCCAATAATTGTAATCACTTTAAAAGTGTTTACAATAATAATACGGAGTATATGTTAACAATATCATAAAATTTTTAAAAGTATCTTGTGACTTATGCCAACTAAATACCTATTATTGTATAAAGTTTATAATGCAATTATAAAATTAAAGTAATTGATTAATAGAGTTTATAAGTTATTTTATTTTAAATTCATGTTATTTTAAATATATTATAAGTTAAGTTAAATAAATATTATAATTATAATTATAATGGATGTATTTGGATTCCAATGCATTATGTATGATTATAAACATAAATACTTATAAAATGTTTGGTGCTCCTTACCCAAAAAAATATTTGGTGCAAATAATTTATAATGTATTTAAAACAACGTAATTGTAAGATAAAATATTTTATAAATTGTATAAATCAATTACATTATTTTTATAAAATAATTTTAAACTTAAAACAATAGTAATTGTTTAGTCAACATAATTTAAATGATATTTTTTTATTTTCACGTTAGTTTAAACATGCATTAAAATAAATGGAACAAACACTTTTCAAGTGTTTATACTTACAAGTGCTTGGATTCCAAACACACAATAAACTGACCCTTTATTTTTAACTTTTTTTAGGGTTGTTATATGAACTGAACAGCTCGAGCTCGGCTCGAGCTCGTTCACTTACCTAAACAAGCTGAGCCTGAACAAAATTTTAAGCTCGGTTAAAAGATCGACTCGTTCGGTTTATGCTCAAATAGCTCGAACTTTGCAGAATTTATAAAATTTCCTAAAAGTTAATATGTTATGACCAAATAGAACTGCTTAAAGATTGAAAAAAGCTCATTTCGAGTTCGTTTATTTTCTAAACAAGCCAAGCTTGATAAAAAAAATAAGCTCATTTAAAAATTGGGTTCGGCTCAGCTCGAACTCGTTTAACAAACGAATCAAGCTTGAACATGTCAAGCTCGGCTCGTTCGGCTCGAATAACGACTAACCCCTATTTTCTTCCATGCACTTTCCTGAGCATATATACACACATTATACTATAATCAACATTTTAATGTTTTTGTTTTTCAAATTTTATACCCACGTTCCTATCTTAAATTCGTATCTCACAATTTTTTTTGTCTTTAAATTTATATTTCGAAAATTTTAAAAAATATTTAGCCTATATAAAGTGATTATAATATATTTAAAAAATATATATATCACCTTATAATTTTTTTTGAAAATTTTTATAGTAAAATAACATCATTTTACAATATTTAAAAATATTTCTACATCTTTTTAATTAGTATATTTTTATATGATAATTTTTTGATTTTTTTCAAACATATTATAATAATCATGTAAAAACTATATATATATATATTAATATATATATAATTTTAATGTATATTAGTTTTGTGGTATAGGAAGTTGGGATAGAATTTTGAAATAGATGATTTGGGCTCTTAATTAATACGGGGTAAAAAAAGTGAACCCCGGAAGTATAATTAAAGTGATGATTAAGTCGTACTTATTTAATATATCTAACAACTTTATACATTTTTTTTGTTGATTAACTTTATACATTTACTAATAACCCGATCGAATCTATATTAGATTTAAGACTTTGATCGTGTCATGAGTACACCATGATCAACATTTAGTTAAAATATTATCAGCGTTTTTAATTTATGAGGTTTTCACTAAAATTTTCAAACTATGGCTATGTTTGATAAAATGTTAGCCGATGGAGTAGATGAATTAGATGAGGTAGTTGAAGTTGATAAATTATTTGTGTTATATGTTAACAAGATAGTATAGTGTTCGGTAAATCTAACGGTTAGACTGTTAGAGTATCTAATGAAAACTTGTTAATAGAAAATCAAAAACTCTAAAAAGTTTAAGGTGAATAACTGTTAAAAAACTCTGATTCCAAAAGTTAATCAAACTAAAATCTTATATTTATATCATTTAAAACTATATAATATATACTCTCTCCATTAATTAAAACTTGACGTTTTACTATCATGCACGCTTTTTGAGGTGTTAAAAACTATACAGAATATTAACTTTTTTAACATATTTTTTAAATAATTTCATACTTGTTACTATTAATTATGAATTTATAAAAATAAATTTAAAAAATGTTAATATTTCATATAGTTTTTATCATTTTAAAAAAGCGTACATAAATAGTAAACAACAAGTTTTAATTAGCAGAGGGAGTATCAAATTTAAAAGCTCTAAAAAAACCAACTAATGGTGCCAAACAAAGCCTAAGTTGGAGAAATCTTTGTGTTGACTAGCTACAATCTATAATAAAATTAGAAAAGTTATATATCTAACTTCTTTGTGTTGACTGACTACAACTTTTATGTAATGTATGTTAATGTTATTATAGAGAAACAATATCAATAGAAAATATGATGCATATTTGTTAATTTTATTTAAATTATTTGTATAACCAATGAGAGATACACATACATCACATCTCAACAATATTAATGTATCATATGTGAATGCACCCTAATGAATGTTAAATATATTAATGCAATATTTTTTAGCCATGTATGAAATTTAGTAGTGTCGATGGATCCTTTTGATCTACCATCCAAATAGAATCCTTTTGAACGAGGATAAGAAACTTTGGGTGAGACACAAGAAGTCAATATCTCAAATCCATTAAATGTCGAAGCTGCACCAACCACCTTATTTCCTATATTAACTTCTCAAAACACGTGGGGGCAAACCGCCAACTCATATAAAGCAAACCATCGTACCCGGCCACCGCATTTATATTATGATAAAAACTGACTTTTTTTAATTAATAAAAGGTATAGTTGAAAAAGAATAGGATGAAGGTAGCTAGATGTTGCAAGTATATCCGCTTAATTTAGGACTTAAGATGGGCATTCTGCGCGCTAAGCAACTTCATCTATCCAACCTTCTCATAGAAGGAGACAATCTTATAGTTGTTAAGACTATTCTAGGTGACTGGAAATGTCCTTGGAACATCGAGCTCTTACAATCAGACATGAAGTTAGATCTCTCTTCGTTTTCTAATGTTGCTATTCGTCATGTTTACAGAGAATCGAATATTGTAGCAGATAAGCTCGCTCACTCGTCTCGCTTACAGTCTCCCCTACCGATAACTGCGTAGAAAACGATTCAGAACTTCGGATTCTCATCCGAAAGAATGCGCTAGGAAAGACAATCGTGTTAACTCATCCTTTCTAATTCTTATACTGCTTCCCAAAAAAAAAGTATATGATCCTTGGATGATTTGAAACATGAAGGGAATGCAGTAAGTAACTCTAGCTAGCTGGCCCCTAAGGTAGTAGAAGGGCCAACGGATGCACGCTTGCACCATATTCTACTATACATTAATACAATACAAACAAACAAATAAGATCCCCAAAATAAAGTATCTTATATATATATAGTATATGACAAAATATATTTATAGTGTCGTCGACGTCCATTGCAAGTTGTATTGTATTGTATCTACTACGGAATGTATTAATTTTGAGACGATCGAGTGTGTTCGTGCTCACACAGTACTCTCACGTACATCAATAGTCAATTTATATTACTCGGTCCTGCTATGACAATGACATTAACTTACTCTATTCATTTTATCTAAAATTAGACACTTTATTAAAAATTAGTATTGTATTAATTACTACGTATAATTTATCACTTGTTAAAATTGATGATCATTTTAGATTTTTTATTATAATAAAATAGATATATTTATATTATTTTCCTTTTATATTGATATGATTTTAGATAAAAAAATTTGTTTTATAAAAGTAAAGTTTACCATGTATACTTTTACAATGATTAATTCTATCAAATTAAATTCTTTTTTTCTTCATAGATAGATATAATATATATCAATTTATATATATGGATATATATAGTTAGAAAGATATTTTGTTGTTTTCTTATTCTATCTTTATTATTATAATATTGATAGTATTATAACTTATAAGGATATATTTTTATTGTTATTATTATTATTATTATTATTATTATTATTTAGAATGGAGAGAATCTAGGAGATAACACCGCCTAGGATTAAAAGCTTCTTCTTTAATATAAGTATATAAGTATTGATGATATTGATATACACTTAAACGTAACACATAGTTGATGTGTAGCTAAATCACACGGGTGAGATAGCTAAAATTGATAAGTTCTGTTAATTGTTAAATTAAATTTTTTTATAAACTAATAAGGTATTTGGTAACCCTAATTAATATAGTAATTGATACAAACTATAGCTAATGAGATAGGAGGAAAATTTTTTTTTTGTCAATGTAAAAATAAAAGCTCTATGTCAATTTCAAATGCTAATTAAACTATAATCTTAAATTTATATCATTTAAAATTATATAATATTAAAATTAAAAACTCCGAAAAGCTCCTTATATTTGCCTAGCTATATTCCTTTCCTATGCAAGATTGATGAGCTATTTTTTTTTTTGTATTGTGGATCAACGGCCCTCGGTTCATGCTTCATTTGACTTTAACATGGTATATATTATAGCAAGTTTTGGCCTAGATCTCTGGCCTTGCAAGCCGAAACTTGTCGTTTGGTCCATCAAAATTGGAGAGATGACAAGTAACATTCATTTATATGGAGGTACACTCACAATAAATTTTACAATTTAAAGATAACATTCATTTTTCAAATACACATTAAATTATACACTCGTTCCGTCTCAAAATATACGTCGCACAATTTTTTAAAATTTTTAAAAAGTTAAAATTTTTATAAAATGTCATTTTAATTAATTTTTGAAAATAATTTCATATTCATATTTTTTTTAAAAAAATAACTTTATAAAAATAAGTAATGAATTTTTAAAACTTAAAATTTTCAAATAAATTTATATTTATAGCAATTAATATGAAATTATTTTTAAACATTAATTAAAAATTGATATTTTATAAAGTTTTTAACTTTATAAAAAAATGTAAAATTAAATTGATTTAAATTTTAAGATGGATGGATTTAAATAGGCAAGAGACTAGCAAGTGGGGTATGGACCATTTCTCGTACGTGAATGTTGTGACTTGGAACACAATACAATATGAAATTCCAAAAATAAAATGTAACACCACTACCACCATCACCACTTGTATTGTAAGGTTAAATTAATGGTGGTCCAATTTAAATTCAACTTGTAGTTATAGTTAGGACGTGTTTGGTTGGAAAAAAAAACTCAAATTAATGTTTCAAATAAAAATTACATTCATAATAATTTTATAACTAGGTGGTCAACATACCCTAAATCTCACCTATGGAAATATTGTAAATACAATCTTAATCTCGGTACCATCTCAAATATAATATTATATGATATTTCTTGCATTAATTATAAGTACTAAGGGTATAATTATATTCAAGGTTGTGTGCATAAGATTTATTAAGGGAAACATATAAGACTAAACATAATGTATTAAACCAAAAACTTAGGATTCTATATTATATACTCGTATGGAATTATATGTAGGCCTAAGTAATACACTCACACTTACCATTATAGATTATAAATACATGCATGGTTACTTATATTAATTAATATGTGATCATATATGTTACATGCGTATTATTATATGCATATGTTGTTGGTTCTTTGTTGGGTAATAAGGACTGACTTTATTAGAAAGGAAGCAAAGATGGTTGGTTCTCTATTGTACCTTACAACACTGATTAGTGAAATTGTGTAGATTTGGACAATTGACTACTTACTTAAGCTGAAATTTTCTTATGAAAAATAGCCATGAAATCTTCGGTGCATGTTAAAAACTAATTTCGATGGATCTAAATTTGTTTTGGTTGATCAGGCACTATTGTGTATGTCATCAAGAACCATGATAGTGAGATTATGGCTTGCGATGTTGTGATCGGTGATGTCTTTGTTCCCCTTGCAGAAGTCTATGGCCTCTATCAAAGCTTGGCATTCTGCAGAAGTAGCAAGGAGATTTATGATGAACGAAATGGAAGTTTTATGACATTAGTTGAAATGGTTGCTCAATGGTATTCTACTTTGAAGGAGCATATCTAGAGGAAACAAAATCATGAAATTCAGTTCCATTATATGAGTCACAAGATCCAAAATGACTTGATACTATTGTTAGCTTCTGAAATTAAAGGTGCACTTCTGGAAAAAAAAATCAAAGAACCCAAGTACTTCTCAGTAATACTTGATTTTACTCCTAATATCAGCAAGCAAGAGCAGATAACATTGATATTAAGGTGTGTAGATGTCTCTACAGTCCCAGTAAAGGTGCAAGAGTTTTTTTTTTGGAGTTTTTGGTTGTGAATGTCACTACAGGTCAAGGGTTGTTTGAGGAGCTACAAAATGTTTTATACAATCTTGATCTTGACATAGATAATGTGAGAGGCAGAGCTAATATAATGGATCGAACATGAAAGGAAAATATAAAGGTGTGCAAAGAAGGCTCTTAGACATTAATCCTAGAGCGCGCTTTTTATACTCCCCTTGGTTCTCATTCTCTGAATTTGACACTATTAGATATAACAAACTCTTGTCGTAAAGCAGTAGGGTTTTTTGGAGTTGTGCAACATATCTATACATTGTTTGCAGAATCTACAAAAAGGTGAAAGATTTTGAAAGACAATTTGTCTGAAAAAGGCTTCACTTTGAAATCAGAATCAACTACAAGATGGGAAATCAAAATTGACAATGTGAAAGCAATATTTACTCAAGTTCCTGAAAGAGAAGCCTTATATCAACTTGTTGAAAGTGAGCAAAGCCAAAGGTCAAAAGTGAAGCTACTTGCTTGGCTGAATATGAACTTGGAAGATATGAGTTTATTGTTGGAATGGTTATTTGGTACCACATATTGGCTAAAGTCACTTTGGTCAGTAAGGAATTAAAATATGAAAATATGTGTATTGTTCGTGGCCACGGATAGTGTGAAGGCACTAATTGCTTTTTTCAAAGGTTACCGGGAAGATGGGTTTGAGAAGGCTTTGAGTCGTGCTAAGGAGATTGCTATTGAATTGGATATTGATCTTGTGTTTCTTGAGAAGAAGAAAAGAAGAACGATCCATAAAAAGAAACATTTTATGAGATTGTTACTGCCTTTGAGTCATTTGAACCAACATGTGAAGATTTTGCACAAGAGTCCTTCCGAATTCAATATTTTCTATACCTAATTGATCAAGCAATTGGTTCACAGGAGAGAAGGTTGAGCAATACAAGCAATATGAATAGACTTTTGGCTTCCTTTTTACAGCAAAGAGGTTGAAGTCCTGGATGCTAAGAAACTAGAAACAAGCTGCAACAATCTTGAAGTTGGAGAACGACCTCATCTCAGACATTGACAGTGAAGAATTATTTAATGAGTTGCAACTTTTACAAAAACGTTTACCAGAGGAATATGATACATCTAGTGAAATACTATTGTATCTTTTTTAAAAGAAAAAAATTGTTATCCAACTAGTTGTCTAGCATATAGGATTTTATTGACAATTTCTATTACAACTGTGTCAACAAAAACAAGCTTTTCAAAAATTTGAAATCTTACTTGCGATTGACCATGATGCAAGAAAGGTTAAAATGCTTTGGCTTTGATTTCAGTTGAACATGAGTTTTTCGAAAATCCTGACTATGAGAGTTTAATAGATGACTTTGCATCTAAGAGTGCTAGAAGATCAATTTTTTGAAAGTAGTAGTATTGCATTAGATAGATTATCATGTTCTATGGTAAAAGTTTAGTTTTAGTTAATGATTCTTTGAAATGACTTTACATCTATGAGAACATCTCTTTTGTTAGTGAATCTGGTGGATATATAATTTTTTTCTCTTTTAATTAGTTAAAAAAAATGTCAACATATAAGTTGCACAAGACCTCAAAATATAATGGAACGGCCCTGTTTTGAGATCACAAATACTAATGCATACACATTCGTTGTTCATATCTCCACTAGGCTTCAAGAACCAAACAAAAATGAGGTCTTTAAAGGGAATAGGATTGTGAATGATTCAGTCCAAACTGAATTTTTGGGCTGAACCAAAACAAACCAAACCTAGCCAAAGTTTTTCGGTTCGGCTTTCGGTCCGAGAATTTCCATTTTTCGGTTTCGGTTCGGTTTTTGTTCGGTTTGGGTTCAGTTTGTGTTAAACCGATTTTTTTTAATATTCCACTGTAGGCTTATAATCCATATGGTTAGGGATGTTATGTGAACACGAGTAGCTTGAATTCGACTCGTACTCGCTCGATAAAAACTCGACTCGAGCTCGTTCATTTTCTAAACGAGCCAAGTATGAACACATTTTTAAGCTCGGTCCAAAGCTCGACTCGTTCGAATTAAACTCGAATAGATCGAATTTTATGGAATTTCTAAAATTTCTTTTAAGTTATTGTATAATGAGCAAATAAAACTGCTTAAAGCTCGAAAAAAGCTCGGCTCGAGCTCGTTCATTTCCTAAACGAGCCGAGTATGAGCACATTTTTAAGCTCGAGTCAAAATTTAGGCTCGGCTCGAGCTCGTTCATATCTTAAATGAACTGAATATGAACAAGTGATACTCGGCTCGTTCGGCTCGAATAACAACCCTACATATGGTATGCATATTATTATTATTATTTTAAATTTTTTATGTTAAAAAATTTACTCTACAGCTTCACAGGGCTTTCACTTTCCAAAAACCGAACCGAACCTAATGCTTTTGGTTTATTTATTGTTTTTTAATTTTTTTATGTAAATTTGTAATCTGCTATGTCTATCTAGAATGCTTCTTGACATGATAATATGTGGTCTGTTATTCTATATTTTGCATTAGAAAATTATAGAGATCGATTTTGGGAGAATTATATAGATCGATTTTAGAGAATTATGTAAATTCGGTTCAATTATGTTAAAACTGAGCCGAACACAAATCAAACCGGTAAATACCCGAACAAAACCTAATACTTTCGATTCGGCTTTCGGTTTGAAATTTTGAGATTTTTAGTTTCGGTTCGGTTCGATTTGACCCGATTCGGTAGGTTTTAGACCGATGCACGGCCTTAAAAAGGGAACGAGGGTTTATAATCTTTTGAATATAATTGGGTTGTTGAATGTTATTACATTGTGTCTACTTGGTTCATGATTGTGTAATTTAACGGGTCGAAGGGGCCCCGGGGCCGGTTGCCTAATGTCTTTGGGTTTTCAATGTTGCGTTGTTTCAAACCACCATCCCGAGGAAAAAAAACAGTTTGTGAAAAATTGTCATTAATTGCCCTCTTCTCGTGAAAATGAAAAGTTATTTATAGTTTTAAGACATAACTTAGAGCAAGCCCAACAGTTTATCCAAACAGCTTCTCGTGAAAATGAAAAAAGGAGAGATTTTAGAGAAAAAAAATTCATTTTTTCACTCCAACAGCTTCTCCAAAATCATCTCTAAAATAGAGAAATAGATGACGATAGAGAAAAAATCTCTAAATTTATAGGAAGAGAATTGAAGTTGATCTCTATAATTTAATGTTCACTTGTCCCTATATAAAATTTAATGTCACAACCCCACATTTTCACCCATAATATATAAAAACTATAATATCATACTTATTAGTAATAAAATATAATTATTTTTAAAAATTAATAAAAAAAAATTGATATGATTTGATATAATATACGTATAAATTAATTATATTAAATCAATATAGATAGATAAACAAAACATCATAATTCCATTTTAACTTTTATAAATAAAATAGCATAATTAATTTCATCTAATTTAATGCTATAAAATTTTCATTAAAAATTAGTCTATAAAATTTTCACTTCAAAAAATATTCACTTGAACTCACAACTCATATTGGAATGATTTTATTTTTATAAATTATAAAGTAAGTCTTATTAGTTAATTAATTTAATTTAATATGTCGTGTAAGAGTATGGGTAACATTTGATGTTAAATGTTAGAATTAAGTTTAAATGAAGTTTTTAGAATTGTAGAATTAAATATCTTTAATAAATGCATTTATTTATTATAGTATTTAATAAATGTAAAAATTTGTAAAATAGAGAAACTGTTGGAGTTGGAGTGAATTTTTTTTAGAGATTTTAATATTTTTTATCTCTATTTTAGAGATTTTTTTACCTAAATTGTTGGGCTTGCTCTTAGATGTGAAAGGATATAAAACTTTTATAATAGTTGCATATATTAATAATTACTTCGTATTAATTTTGATTTTTGTCTTAGAAATTGAACTTCTTAATTATAAACACTCAAAGTAGTAGATAGCTCTTGTTTTCTACCATAAGCTAGCTACTCCCTCTTTTTTTTTGGGTCATTTCAAATAAGTTTTCATATTAAAAATTAATTGACATTCCAGGTAACTTTATAATTTCAACGCATTTAATAATTACTACGGGAATACTTCCATTTTCATTATCATGTTTGCTGGTATTTTTTTATTAATTTTTTTTATGTTAGTAAAGAAATTTGAACAAAACGTATAAATTGATATATGAACTAATCATCATGTATAAAGAAATAAACAAAAAGAAATAACGGAAACAATTGCGAAGTAAACGTCATACTACAAAGCAATAAAAGACAATAAAATAGACGACCCAAACAAACAATCAGAAGATGCACACAGAGAAATTTTGGGATCACTAATGGACACACATCATATTATAGACTTGATAGGAGTCATCACTTTTTTAATTATTTTTTTTGGTGGGATTTTTAATTAATTTAATGATATGGAAACATAAAAAATAAATAAAAACGAAATAAAATGATTAGTTGTTACAGTATGGAAAAAGATTAGGTGCGGATAATTAATCACCTGCAATTTGCGAATAAGAAATACTCCTACTAAACAATTACAACAAACAAGTAACTATCCACAATAAATGAAAAGCTACTCAATGTAACTAGTGCAACGAATGACATGAAAAACTACTCAATGTAACTAGTGCAGCGAATGACACTCAATACTACTCGATGTAACTAGTGCAACGAATGACACTCAATACAATAGAATAAGGTGCTTGTTATACATACGGTCATTTTATCGCTATTGGCACGGAGTCGAGCTTCTGAATCGATATGCAAAATGACGATGTCGAGTCTCCAGATCGGCAACTGGATTGGGTGATCAACCTGCAATCTCAGCAACCCGTCCCATCCCCTCAGCCGATACCGAGTCTCCAAACCGGTAGAGACAAAAAGTTACAAGATTCCTAGCTAGCCCGTCCCGTCGACTGAGCACTACAACCTCGCCCTAGTTTGCCGACTTCGCAACTAGGCATAGACATATTGTTTGCTTACTTCGGAACTAGGCATAGACATATTGTTTACCGACTTCAGCACTCGGCTTCGGCATCGTGCATTTGACGATATGTAGCCGTGCGAATATAGCATATCCGATGGAATAAACGCTCACTAGTCACATATATCAACTCGATCAACATTTTTTTCATAAATTTTAGTATTTATTTTTAATACCCACTATATTTTTTTAACCAATCAAAATTTTTAAAAAGGTCAACAACACACAAATCAATACAAATCATTACTCCCTCCGTTCGGAAATAAATGATGTTTGACTATTTTGCACGTAATTTTAGGAGCTAAAAACTATATAAAATCTTATTTATTTTAATTAATTTTTTTCATAGTTTAATAATTAATACTAATAACTATTAAACTATGAAAAAAATTAATTAAAATAAATAAGATTTTATATAGTTTTTAGCTCCTAAAACTACGTGCAAAATAGTCAAACATCATTTATTTCCGAACGGAGGGAGTACTATCTCCTATCTAAAAAAAAACCTAAAATGATACTAGTATATATTTTAATACAATTAAATTATTCTAAAACTATTTAAATTTTAGGAGGAAGGGAGTAAAAAGTCATAGTTTAAACAATTTTTATTTATATAGAAAAACATTCGTAACTACGGAGTACTAAGTATAAAAAGTCACTAGCTAAAAAAGAATAGAGAGTACGGAGTAATCCGTATTAAATAATGTTCCTATTTAACAAAATCTAAAAATCGAACGGGTATGATTTTTACACTATAAAATTTTACTATATACACCACATATTATTTTTTTTATTTTTTAAAAAATACACTATGTCCCTCTTGAGTCACAGATGTGTGATTCAAGAGAGACATGGATGTGACTTAAGAGGCGTAAAAAGAGTGGTGGCGTAGTGCATACAGTAAATTTTATGGGTATAAATAGTGGTGACTGGTAAATGGTGAGGTGACCCAGGTTAATTCCAAAAAATAAAAAAAAATTGTGGTAAATATGTTGAGGCCGGCTGGTATTTGAAAAATGAAAATCCAAATTGTAGGAGTAATTAATTAAGGGGGGTGGGGGTAAGTCAAAGAGCAGACTGCTGAGCTTGGTCCAAGGCAAGCTGACACCTCCTCGTGCTGTCTCGATTTTCGTGTTGCTTTGACTCTCTCAGTCTCAGAGAGAGAGAGACAGACAGACGGAAAGACTCTCTCTTTTGCAGTGTGATTTTTTTTTTTAATTTGGTAAAAATTTGAGTTTAGGTATACATGAAAATCGATGACCGAATAAGTTGGAAGACGGAAAACCGTCAATACAAGTAAAACACAATAATATAAGACATCAGAGAGGAAAGAAAAACTCAATCAACTCATCCAAGTCGTCAACCGGCAGAGAAATCGATGGAGAACCAAAACGCGTCATGAGTGTCAAGAACGTGAGCGAGTGTAAAGACTCACGACAATACCCAACCAGAAAGGGCGACTCCTAAGGAATTGTGGATCGCCGACTCACGGCAATACCCACGAACACAACCACGATTCGTTGTCGATCAAACAGGATGCCCGATATTGCAATTTGCAACCCACCACAAAACAAACGCAGTTACACCAAAGCACCGACCCGACTCCAGAACACGGGGCAAATACGGGCCAAAAAGGGAAGATTGATCCACCATAGAAAATACTATGAACGAACTCCTAGAACCAAACAGGACGATTCGGGGAGCATTTTTTATTCCATAAATACATCATATTTTCAGCCTTTAACGAAATTTAGTACACGCCCTTTCGAGCGGGGTTGAGAGCCTTACGAGATTTTACAATTATATATATAAAAGAATGGGACAATTTTATTTTATATATATACTCCCTCCGTCTCAAAATATATGTCTTTTTAGGACTATGCACGAGAATTAAGAAGTAGGTTAAGTGTAATAATTAGATGTAAAAAATTAGGTTAAGTGTAATGATTAGACTTTGGTATTAGAGTATTTGTTTCTTTTTTTTTTCAATTTGTAAGGAGGAGAGTAGGGGTGATGTAAAAATTACAGTAATGATTAGATGTAAAAAGTAGGTTAAGTGTAATGATTAAATCTAAAAAGATACTCCCTTCGTTAGGAAAAACATGTCATTTACTATTCACACACGTTTTTTTAGAATGATAAAACTATATAAAATATTTATTTTTTTATAATTTTTTTAACAAGTTTGTACTTATTAATAATAAATACGAAATTGTTAAAAATTTTTTATTAAAAAACTAGATATTTTATATAGTTTTTATCCCCTAAAAAAGTGTGCATGAATAGTAAAGTGACATGTTTTGCCGAACGGAGGGAGTATGTATTTTTGACAAAATTAGATGGGCTAAAAAGACATGTATTTTGAGACGGAGGGAGTATATTTTTATGGGCTGCTTTGGGCCCAATACATAACCTTGGGCCCAAATAACAATTTTCAGTCCCAGACTGCAAACCCTCGGACCCAAGGAAACCGAAGGTCATCGAAGAGTCGACAACCATCCCTACAACAAGAGGGAAATGGTGAACCACGAGCTCCGGTGGCCATCGACCACCACCCAGGAAGCAGTGAGGGGAAAGCACATTGGAGACGGGTGGCGTTCACAGAGGCGCCAAGACCGAACCAAACCGCCAACGTCAGAGGCGACCGGCAACCTGAAGCCCAGCGAGAGCGCTGTTTAGGGCATCGTAACGGGGGGAGGAAGTCAACCAAGGCACCGACGGACGGTAAGGAACCAAGAAGAAACCAACAACACCGAAGTGTTTCCAGCCAAGCCACGTCAACGGGTCTAGGGCAACGACGGATGAAGAGACCCTGAACATCACACCCTGGATGAAAACAGAGGAGGAATTGTAGACGAAATTGACCAAATGATTGAAGAAACGGGGCGAATAACCCATAATCAACAAAAGCCCCAACCCAATTTTGAATTTTGATTACAAATCCGAGCAAAAAACTCGAATCAAAGGTTAATAATAAGTTAAATATACTAACCAAAAAATTTAAACCTAGATCAATTAATGATTTGGAGATTTTCCCTCAAGGGGTATTCTCAAGCTCAGCCTCCCACAAGAAGAAGAGGCGAGAGAAGACGGAGTGATTCCACGATGATTTACGGCCTCTTAAGATCTCTTTCTTCACTTCTTATCCTTCATATTAGGATTAAGCCTACGTTGGTGCTCTATGGTTGGCTTGTGGTCGTTGTCCTTATAGATTTTATGCATACACATAGAGGGTGAAATACGAGTGATATATTCAAGTGAATAATCGATCGCTTTCTTATGGGCCTTAAGTACTTTAAACAGCTTCTCTACTTCTTCCTCATTTGACATTAACAATAACTGGGAAAGTAGAGTTAGGACCAAGGAATGCGTACCTTAGAGAATCTAGTAGTGGTTTAAGCTCTGGAGAAGGCTCATGTGGGATGAGAATAGGCTCGTCCTCCTCCGTTTTGAAAATCTCTCCAAGGAAATCAACGTCCTCTATGGAAACTAAATCATCGTTCATGGACGAAAGGGTCAGTACCGAGGCAAAGGCAGTCGATACCGACTCGGCTACAACAATGTACTTTAAGCTTGGGCGTTCTTCACAATCCAAGAAACGCTTGATCGGATCCTCACATTGAATGCAGTCCGCCTGAGTATACATTACTTTGACCTCCGCATCAGTGGTCTCCTTCATGGTGGGGTTGAATCGGAATTCAACAATCTCGTTCCCAATCTCAAAATTTAGGAGTCCCTTTTTAATTATGATTATGGCACCAACTGTGGCTAAGAATGGTCTACCAAGAATGATAGGCACAACTAGATTCTCTGGAATTTCCAAGACGATGAAGTCGTTGGCGACAAAGAACTTCCCCACTTGAACCGGGACAAAGAATGAATGGTTAAGGATGACTTGCTTTCAAGAAATTTACTTACTTCTTCAGCCTGTTTATCTCATATTGCTGGAACTGGGCTTTTACATCAAGATCCACCTCCAATAGAGGTTCATAAAGCTTCCTTCCGTATGACTTAGATTACGGGGTACCATACATGGCATCGTAGTTAGTCAACTTGTCTAACAATGCCCATGCATCGTCTGGATTCATCTCGAGAAAGCTGCAATTGGTATGCAGGTTGATTCCATCCTTTGTACCAGCATCGATACCCTGGAAGAAGATTTCTTGGAGCACATATAGTGGTTGCGGATGAGTAGGGAACTGTTTGACCAACTCCTTGAATCTCTCCCATGTCTCACAAAAGTTTCACCCGATAGCTGGTAATATATGGTGATCTGCTTTCTAAGCTCTGTCATCTTCACCGGTAGGAAGAACTTCGTTTAGAATAGATTGTGGAGCTCCCTTCACGTGGTGATAGATTTTGGAGGCAAGCTCTCTAGCCAGTTTAGTGTTTTTCCTGCAAGAGACCACTTAAATGCCTTTAGTTGAACATAGTTCAATGACATATCATCAACAACAATAGTGTCGCACAAATCAGTGAAGTTCTTGAAGTGCTCCATCGGGCATACATTGGGCTTCCCTTCAAACCGAGCCCTCTTAATCAAGGATATGAAGTGTGACTTTATATCAAAGGTGCAATTGATCTCAGGGAGGACTATGGCCGACTCATGCACCCTCAGTTCCGGGTGCATGTATTGTTTTGCATTCCTCGGGACAACGTTCAATCGTTCCTGAAGACGGGTAGCGGCCTCCCTCTCTTGTCGTGTGCGTAGCAGCAACTTCAATATCTCTAGCTCTTACTATCTCAACATTTTTTCACTACAACTCTTCCATCTATAGGCGGAGATCCACCAACTGTTTCACCAAATCTTCAGCCATTGCATTGTTCTTGCATTGTTTGCGATGGAAAGCACGCTCAAGTTCGGGATCGGGTGGTTGATCAATGACTACTAGCTTGCTTCTTCCCAATGGCATAAACTGGAAAAAAAGAGAAAGAAAACAAAACTAAATAGCAAGGGGTGGGCTATCACTAAGCCTTGTTAGTAATTAAATATGGCACAATTGAAATGTCCCCGACAATGTCGCTAATTTGTTGAGAGGGTTTCTTGATCACATGTGGAAATTGAAATGTCCCCAGCAACGTCGCTAATTTGTTGAGAGGGTTTCTTGATAACATGTCAATCAAATAAATTTATAAGATCAAGACCCCGTTGGATATAACAGAGTCAGGTTCGTCCACTGGAGAGAGTCAGTTCTAATATTAGTTACTTAGAGGCTAAGAAATAGCGAGAAGAGGTAAAGAAGATCGGGTTTTAGGGTTCGGGGGTGTAAAAGCAAAACTTTTAACAATAGGTAAAAAGATTCTAAGGTTAGGAATCACCACAACAATAATCAAGCATACGAACACCAATGAATCATAAAAATCATGCCTTTATCATATAAATAAGTCGACTTTCATCAACCAAACAAGTCAATTAAATAAACTCTCATCAATTCAATCAACTTTTCTACCTTGTTAAGTCTCAATTAGGATATTCAAACTCTCGTTTCAAAACCTTAATCAACTACTTTAATTCACAATTATCCTTTACATTCAAAACCCAGGAAATTCCTAAACATTCATCAAGGATTTAAGCATGTAAGATAGATGATATTTAAAAGACACTTAAATCATGGATTCATTCACATTCACATACAAGACTATTGTTGGGATCACCCGAACCCTGGAAAGAGAAGGACTACTCACACATTATCATAGTGAGCATAAGCAAAGGCATGATTAAAAATGAAATTATATATACTAAATAAAAACCTGAAAATAGTCTCACAGACATCTATAAAATCTCAGACAAAACCATCCCAACAGCCTTGAAAAACGTGCCTAAAGCTTTCTCCCAAACACGCCTTCAAGTCTCCTCAAAGCAGCTCATCACTTTATGACCTAATGAAGCCTTATTTATAGTAAAACTCTAATAATCTATCTATGGGAAATAATATCTAAAAGATCTATCTAAATCTAAAAAGAATCAGGATAGAAATTTCCTTAAATCCGTACGCAGAAACGCGCTACCGAGCAAAAGAGGGTCAGTACCGACCACGGTCTGAATCAGTAGGGTTGAATATTTCTTGGATCTCAATCTAGCACAGGGTCATTACTGACTCAGGTGGGTCGGTATTCAGGTCGCTATGATGGTGATTTTTTCAGCATCTTGGACTTCTTTACTGGGCAGCTCAATACTGACTCGGGCCCTTCGGTAATGGGGTTGGTAGAAACCATTTTCTTCCCTTTTCTTCTTGGCTTTCTTCTGAGGGTTGGTAACGATAGTTTGGGGTCGACAGGTTGGTCGATAAGACCCCTTTTTCCTCGTTCTTCACTTGTTTTGCTCTATCTCGCCTCTTTTCTTCCTTGAACATTTCCCCAACTTTCCGCCACTCCTCGAAATGTTCTATTATACCTCCAAATCAGCTATAGAATCTACAAAACACCATCAGAGTTTGTGTAGACATCCATATTTCACATAATATGAAAATCTACTCAAACTATACTAATCCCAACACAAAAGCTAGCAAAAAACGACTCAAACTGACTAGATTAGACCCTATAAAACATGACTAAAAAGCAGACACCATTCACTCAAACCACAAGGGATCCATATGAATTCATCTTTTGGCAATTGTTAAAGGAATCAAAGATAATCTGTAAATCACAAGGGATCCAATTCCATCAGAAAAATGAAATTTCTATTTTCATGTCATGAGCTTTAAAGAAAAAAAATTGAAATCTCATAGAATTGAAGAATTTTTTTTACAGTAGGCAAATAGTGTGTTGACTTTGACAAATTAATGCTCAGCCTTGATCATCCCTAAGGGTGTTGTTACAAAGCTCCCGTTTTTTCATAAGTGAATCCATATTACAAATAACAGTGGCCTTCGTAATAAAGTCAACATTAGAATTAGATTCTCTATAGCAGTGTCTGAAGCTGATTCTGCTGAAGTGCCTTGAAAGAACGTGTATTTCTTCTATTGTCTTGTAGATTTCCCATGGGATAGCCATGCTGTTATTGATTGCAGAGCTCACTTCAAGATTGTTAATTACTTTATATAATAATATTGTGAGGTTGATTCCAGTGTACACAACCCATATCGTGTACACAAGTCTTATCATGTACGCAGAAATTAGTCGTATATTTGCTCATAATTATTCGTATGCTTTCACATGATTATTCGCCTATAACTATGTAATTATTTGTTTGTACAAATAGTGTAAAAAATGTAAATTTTATTTTAATGAATAATGGTCCAATATCGCCGAATAATTTCATTCCAACAAATAATCTCTCAATAGCAACGAATAATCAGAAGTTACTTTTAATCTCATTCGTTGAGCTTCTTAATTCAATAGTCCAGATTTATTAATATGATACACATGTTATCTATTGTCATAATATTATTTTCACCTTCTATAATACAGTAATATCAAGAATTGTCGAGCAAACACACCACATCATTTCTTCTGTTTTATTTTCTCACCTAATTTTCATCATTGCTCAATGAAGAAAAAAGGAAGAAAACAATGGAAAACCATCTTCCTTCCTCCGACAAGGAACGGGAATTCAAAAAAATAAAAATAAAAATAAATGTACCTTAGCTATCTTTTTCCATTTTTTATTATTAGTTTTATTTTTTTTAAAAAGTCTCAGAGATTCACACAATACAAGTCCTAATATTCTCTCATTTAATCATTCTTCTACCTCACTTTCTACTAATATTTTTGTTATCATTCTCAATTCATTTTTATTTCCCATAATGTTAGGCTTGCTTAATAATTTTTCTAAATATTAATTAATTGGGTTAATTTAGTTAAACAAATTGGTGGGTTACACTTATTTTTATAGAGATCGAAAAAATTGAATATTGAGCTTATTTTATAGAGGGATTATGACCTTAGACAGTTTTTTTTTACATAGTAGTTTTTACAAGATACTTCATCCGTTCAGAATTAAGTATCGTTTGATTTTTTGACATATTTTTTTAATGAGCTAAAAACTATATAAAATATCATTTTTTAATCAATTTTTTATATATTTTATATTAGTTTTAAAAAATAATAAAAAATAAATATTTTATATATTTTTTAGATCCTTAAAAAAGTACCAAAAAGTCAAACAACACTTGTTTATGAACGGTGATAGTATAGAGAGATTAAAATTGGGCAAGCACACTCCCCAACGTTGTAAATCCTCTTAGAGCTTATCACATCGATGTTTGCATGGAAGGGCAATTAGTATGCAACAATGGCAGTCGGCAGAGAGTATGCAATGCAAATCACCATGTGTTAAACCTCCAACCCCCCTCCCCCTGCATTCCTACATGTAGCAATTAACTTTGCTAGGGATTGCAGGTTCTTAGGGCCTAGCCTTTCATTACATTTCCTATGTCTTGAATCCTCATAATGTTGGCACTTGTAACAAAACACATTTATGTTTATGATAGGTTTCATAACTTCTCACCCACCCTCAAATCTCAATATGTGAACACTTGCTAGTTGCTCCTCTATATATAGTCTCTTTCAAGATCAATGTAAGATGGATTCGCTCCATTCGAATGGCCCCACAAATCTTGTTTTGCACCATGTGAAAGAGGTAAATCGCGGAAAATGCGTCGAATCCATATAACCTAAGGGGCTAAAAGGATCAATGAGACCAACATGTTAGTTACCATATATGAATACTTATATGAATACAAGTGATATAAGAGCTCTTTTGGTATTGATATAATGATATCTAGATATCAGATATTAGATATCAACTCCTTAATATTTGATATCTAGTGTTTGGTATACGTAGATATCGATATCACTAAATCTGATATCTGTGTTTTGTATAAACCGATATCGATATCACTTGATATCTAGATATCAGATTTGAGCTTTGTTGATGTACTGATTTTATGGGAGATATCACTTGATATCAAGATATCACCCGATATCGATATCTAGATATCGATACCAAACGACCCCTAATACTTTATAAGATCATCCTATTTGGGGTTTGTTTAAAGAGATGTACTGATTGTTATAATAAGCTGATTAAAAATACTTGTTTATTGAAACTTAATTCATGAACTGTAATGTAAAACAAAGGGGGGAAAAAGGTAGGACTTAGGAGCATGTTGTAAAAGGTGTTACCCTCTTTCTACCTAGACTGTACCCACTTGCCTTATCATTATAAATAGCAACCAAGGTCACCATCTGGAAGCCCCATATGAGCATTTCTCATAGCAGGAGCTTTTGGGTTTTTTTTGCCTTCCCCACCAAAATTTCACCAATTCCTTCTTGGCTCTACAGAAAGCTGGAGGGAGGCCTCAAACATAAACAAGAAAGCTACCTTTGCTTATTTTCTTACATATATATTATATATATTTTTTGACAATGGCATTGGCCAGTGTTGGTACTATCTGGCTCTTCATTTTGTTGGGCATGGCTTTGTTAGCTCTGGGTCTCATCCTCAGCCATTACTTTCCCTTGCTTTCAAAGCATGGGCTTGGCCTCCCTAAGGGCAGCTTTGGGTGGCCCCTTTTGGGTGAAACACTTGGTTTTTTGAAGCCCCATACTTCTCACTCTATTGGGGTTTTCCTCCATGATCATTGCTCTAGGTATTTGGGTGAAACACTGATTGTTCTTTATCATTATCATCATCATCATCATCATCATCATCATCATCATCTTGTTTTCATGCATATATAGTTTCTGTAAGGGAATGAAAATTGGTTAAATGGGTATGGAAAAGGAACACAAGTTATTAGTTTTCAGCATCAGTTTTGTTTGAGGTAAAGAGAAATGATTACATGGGTTTGAAACTTTGTAATTTTTTTGGAAAATGGGTATGGGAAAGAATCAGTAATTAATTACACAAGGAATGAAACATGAAGGCTTTTTTTTTTTGATGATTGTTTATTTTTCAGGTATGGGAAAGTATTCAAATCCCACTTGTTCCTCTCTCCCACAGTGGTTTCCTGTGACCAAGAGCTCAACTACTTCATCCTCCAGAATGAAGGCAAGCTCTTCCAGTGCAGCTACCCAAAGCCCATCCATGGCATCCTTGGCAAGTTCTCCATGCTGGTGGTTGTGGGAGACACCCACAAGAGGCTAAGGAATGTTGCCCTCACCCTTGTAAACACTATCAAGTCAAAGCCTGAGTTCCTCAATGACATTGAGAGGACTGCTGTTCAGATTCTTGATTCTTGGAAGGACAAAGAACAAGTCCTTTTTTGCCAAGAGGCTAGGAAGGTACAGTTTCATAAAATAAAAAAAATGTTCTAATTTAAACATCAAATCTTTCCAACTCATTCTTGTGTGTGTCTACTGCAGTTCACATTCAATGTCATAGTGAAGCAAGTGCTTGGATTAACACCAGAAGAGCCTCAAACAGCTATAATCCTTGAAGATTTCCTGACTTTCATGAAAGGATTGATCTCTTTGCCACTATACATCCCTGGTACTCCATATGCTAGAGCTGTTCAGGTACTCACTCCTATTTTCCTTGGTTCAATATCTTTGTCAAGTTATACAGTATATTGAGGAAAGTTATACAGTATATATTAAAAAAACAAGAGTGCTGTGCTGTTCCTTCAACATACCCAACAGTTCACCTAGATACCAAGAAACATAAGATTATACTAGAATGGTGCAAAGAAAGTAAGCATGCTTTTATGAATGATGATTTGTTTTGCATACTTGAACTTGTTTATACATCATATATATGATGTGAGAGGGGAAAGGAGTGAAGCATGTGATGTGACCAGCTTTATGCTCAAGCCTCCTCTCCCTCTTGAGTCTTTACTTACCCCATCTTCCCTTCCTTTTGCCTTTCTTTACAGGCTAGAGGCAGAATATCCTCTACTGTCAAGTCAATAATAGAGGAAAGAAGGAGAAGGAATGGAAGTGATGATGAGAAGAGTAGTAATGATAAAAGGAATGATTTCCTTGACACTTTGCTGTGTATGGATACCTTATCTGAAGATGAAAAAGTCAGCTTTGTGTTGGATTCTTTACTGGGTGGCTATGAGACCACTTCCCTCTTGATGGCCATGCTGGTGCATTTCCTGGGCCAGACCCCTCTTGCCCTTGAACAATTGAAGGTAAAAAATTTTAAAAACAAGAGAGGAAACTAGTGACTGATGGTACCAAAACACTTTTCGGGTGTGTTTTGGTATCGGGTTGGGTATGAACGAACCCGATGCTCTAGGAAAGGGAATGGGATTCTAGCTTTAAACTTTGGTTTGGGTGATTCTAAGGATCCATTTGGTATCGATATCTAGACATTAGATATTAGATATCGGGGGTTGATATCTGATATCTTAATATCTTAATATCAACACCAAACGGGGCCTAAAAATTAGAAGCTACTATCAAACATCAACTACAGGAATTTGAATACATCTTAAACTTGAATGAATTATGAATCATAAGGGTTCTAATAGATTCTGTCTCTTTTTAAATTAATGATGCCCTTCTAGATGCTTTGTTCAAAGTAGTAATGAGCAAAATAGTTCAAACCCACATGGTAAATTCTCCTGCACAGTTTTTTTTTGTTCATTTCCACTGTTTAAATGCTTTCTACACAAATGCATTATTGTTTAAGCAATTGAAGTGAAAAAAAGCTCAAGAAGTAATGCAGTAGTGGTTTGCTTAAAGCAAAACACTTTTCACATTTTTGAAGGAACATAATTTAAGAAAAAAGGTGTAAACTTTATTAATTATTTAATTTGACAAAGCTAATGATGTAAAGAGCCTAAAGCAAAGGAAGTTGAATCTTGATGCTTTCCTCCAAGTCCAACTCATCAAGGGCCAATCTCATCCATCCCTCAAGCAAAAAGCAGCTGACAGAAACAGCAAAAATAATTGATTTTTGAAAGCCAAGTGCAGATCTTAGCTAACTTTCCATTGATTTTACTGAATGTTTTCTGTTCAATACTTTTTTGCCCAAAACACATGCAGGAAGAGCATCAGAAAATCAGAGAAGCAAAGAAAGAAGATGAGTTTCTGACATGGGATGACTTCAGAAAGATGGATTTCACTCAAAATGTAAGTGGAAACCCCAAGCAAGCAAACAAGCCTTTTTTACCTTTCAACCTCTTTTGAGTTTTGAGCTTCCTTTTTTTTTTTTAATGTGCACTGCATGTTTATGGAACCTTCCTTTGCTGAATTGCAATGATGACTGTGTTTTTGTGTGTGTGTTTGTTTTTGCCCTTTTGCTTTTAGGTCATAAGTGAAGCTCTTAGATTTGGGAATGTTGTGAAATTCGTCCACCGAAAGGCTCTCAAAGATGTCAAGTTTAAAGGTGAGGAGGTGTTCTTTCTTTCCACTCATGGCATATAAAACCTAACATCAATCTTTGCTTCTTGCTACACTTCATTCATTAACTTACTTGAGTGTTTTCACTTCTTTTCCCTAATCAAAACAAAAGCTTCTTTTCCTTGATGCTTAGCTTTCGTTTGCATCGCGCCTAACCAATCCTCGTGTGCAAGCCAATACAGCATATGTTTACGAAAAATGTTTGTTTGACGCAATGTGCTGATTGCTGACACTAGATATAGATATGGTCTTATAGCAAAGGGATTACTATGCAACTAATGCAAGATTCAATCATGTTTCAGTCTCAACTAATTTTTTTCCTCTTTTTTTTTTGTGGGGTTTTCAGATTATTTAATTCCAAGTGGTTGGAAAGTCCTACCAGTATTGAGTGCAGTTCATCTGGACCCATCTCTTCATCCAAATTCCCTCGAGTTCCACCCTTGGAGATGGGAGGTATGATTTCATGATTTGCTTGTTTTTGTTCTCTTTTGGTTCATAATTTTATCTATTAATAATATGTTTTAAATTAGAGTATACATATATATTTTTATTTTAATCCTAGGTATAGGTATGTAATTATGGCTAGATCATGAGCTAACATGTTATGATTCATCTTCCATCCTTACCTGTCCAGACCTGATAAAAATGATTTTCTCACATTGATACCTAACATATATTGTCATATCCATTTCGAAAATAAGAACGAATATGAGGATTCGAACTCGTGATGTAAGGAGACTAAACTGAACATATATTAAAGGAAGTTTCATCTTCAACTAAGTGAAGAGCATGAATAAGAACAAGGTTTCATCTTGATTTTTTGATACAGAATGAAGATCAAACATGCAAGAAGTTCACTCCATTCGGAGGGGGATCACGATGCTGCCCTGGATCCGACCTTGCTAAGGTCGAGGTGGCTTTCTTCCTCCATCACCTTGCTCTAAACTTCAGGTGAAAAAAAATGGCATGACAATGCATGATATTGATTTTAATAGAGGTTTAAATGTTAAGGCTTGAAGATTTCTTTTGTTTGGTGTTCTTGATTCCTTATAGTTGGACAACAAAGGGTGGAGACCCGCCAATGGCTCATCCGTACATCGAGTTTCACAGCGGATTGGTTCTAGATGTGGAGAGAAGATCCTCATGAGACTCCCGTCCACACGATCCTCTTGTTCATGAGGAGCTGCGTAATAAAGAACGGAAGTAACTCATGCCGTATGCAGAGGGATCGAGCTCAGCGATGTTTGATCATGTGGCGGCAAAAGGGTTTCCTTGCACATTTGGCCTCTCATGTTCAAAAATGTGATAACTCATGTAGTTGATCCCCTTTTGCTTTCTTTCCCCTTCCTTTTTCTGGTTTGCATACATAAAAAGGAAGTGGTTAGTTAAGTGGTTCTTTTGCACAGAGTGGGGTATATATAATGTTGGGTTTCAGACTCCTTTTTTCACTATCACAATCAAGTGTTAGTTCCTATTTTGCATCTGTACTTTCCAGCTCCTTACTTTGTTATCCCACTCAATATGCAAAACCCAGATAATATTCGGCTGGGTCGGGTTTTGGGTCATTTATACAACAGATATTCCAAGGTTACGGATCAACTGACGTTCAATCTAACCAATGTTGATCGGGGTTCGTACGGATCAACTGACGTTCAATCTAACCAATGTTGATCGGGGTTCGTCCCATTGTCATCGCAGGTTCAAAATGTACATCAGCTTTTTGAAATGGCTTCAGATGATGCAATCTGAACAGATAAAAGTGCAAAATTTCTGGAGGAAAGGAACTGAATAACAACTCATCAAAGAAATCAAAGCTTGAACGAGAAGCTCAACGAACACGATTAGGCATTAAACTTCACTAATAATACATTTCTTCTTGTCGGCGTTGCTCTTTAAGGCAAATCTTCAGACAAGTCAATAAGAATAGGGCTGAAGGAGCAGATTTTGCAACTTCTGCCTAGAAATTAGGTTTACAACAATGAGTTTTTACTTTCTGGAAGTTCAGGTAAGGCTTACACTGCCTTGACTACAATTGGACTCCTTACATTATGTTGACCATCCGACCATGTCAGCTGGCCGAATACATGATCCTTGGAAGCTGTCTTGCGCTTCTTCAGGGTGAGGAAGAAGGTCTTTTCTTGGCCAATTCTTTCAAAGGTTAAAGTGTTGGGTTTTATGACAGCTTTGATACCGATTGGACTCTGGATATACGCCGTATATGTGGCTGGGGAACCAACATTTTTAAGGGTTCTAGAGATGGTGATGGAGTGAGTGAGGTTAGAGACCGAGATTGAAGGGTAGTTAAGATTAGTAGTGGTGAAGTTCTTTGGGCAGTGATAAGGCTTTACTGAGAACAATGTTATAGAGGTATCGTTGTACCCTATGGAGCAGAGGAAGTTTAAGTAGTCTTTGATGGTCAGGTCATAAACCAAACCTGGATCCATTGCCCGGTTTGGTTGAACATGCCCAGCTCCATAGCTGAAAGGATCAGCCTTGACATATGAAGCATTGAGGATTGGCTCCATAATGTTGTCCATCGTAGCAGCTGCAGGTTAAGAATGAATGGAAAATTAGACAACTGCAGCAGGACCTTCATACATTTGTTTTACTTCATATAATCATTCAAGCCATTTTAGACTGGAATATTTAAGATGCTATTAAATCACTTTTAAAGATCTTTTGTCCATTTAAAGTGTGTCAAAAATTCAAAATACAACCAGAATTAAAGCTTTCGTTGAAACTGCAATAGCGAGAGTTACGAAACAAACAACAATGTAAAAGTTAGGGGAAAGAAGACATATTTTTTTAGTGTGGTAGAAAGGTTACCAGTAGTCATAATGGCGGATTTTATTGCAGCAGGACTCCAATGAGGATAAAGGGTTCTGAGGAGACCGACAATGCCCGAAACATGAGGGCAAGACATTGAGGTGCCAGATACAGCATTATATTTAACTCTACGCTTGTCGAATATTTGGTTTGTTGGCCCTTGAGCTTCTGTATAAGCTGCTATAATGCTAACTCCTGGTGCTGTAATGTCAGGCTGGAAAGATTTTACAAAATTAAGATTGTAGTCATAAATTTAAATAAAATAAAAACAAGTAATACATTAAAGAAAAGAAAATACAACCTTGAGAATTTCAGGTGTAATGGCATTTGGCCCTCTTGAAGAAAATGCTGCCATAACAGGAGCAGGCTTTGTATGCAACTCTGTCACTGCACGAGTAATATAGGCTACCGCAGACCTGCAACAATACGATAACCATCATATGATATAAAAACGAAGGAGCCGCCTTAGACACAAGTTAGATATTACTGAGAATGTCCATAAAGCCTCAGACAACTCAGAAATTTCAGCTCCCCCATAGTTATTAATATTATGCATCAGAGCTCAAGCAATGTTTTCAAGCATGTAAACTAAAGGGCAGTTGTAAATTCATTATCTTACTTTGTGGAATTGACGTAGGAGAAGACAATAATCCCATCAGAGTAAGTAATATGTGCTGCCGGGAGGACATGAGGATCAGCAAGGACTTCGTTCCCGGAAGCTTGATCATTCGCAAGAACCATACCGATAGCACCAACCAAAGCTGCTTGTTCTCCCTTATCTACCCTTGCATTCTCTCCTCTCAAGCAAACCAAAATCTTCCCTTGTGCTTTCTTCCTATCAAGGGCACCGGCCTTGCAGAGTATCCTATGAAATGGAAAGACGAAACAGGTCATCAGTCCAACAATATCCCAATCAATCTACACAGTTAAACTCCATTAAACTTGTGGAGATCAAGTAGTGTGTCTGTGAGTTCATACGCGTCATGAGCAGATGCATTAGCAGCTTTAGCATTTGCAGCACTGATTATCGGATACAACTTCCCACGCGGCAGTGATTTTGGTGCCAAGCTTTCTCCCTTCAGATGATCATAAAATTGCAAGTATTAGGGTCTAATTCAACAATGTGAGCTCAATGATTCAAAACCCTAATAATCATACAATGAATTTCAATCCTCTGGTTCAATATTGAATTCAAGAAAGAGAGAAGAACAAACCCTAAGACGCTTGTGATTGCCGAGAATCACCAAACTAGTGAAATCGCGATCGATCGTGCTAGCACCGACGGTGATCTGCCAAGGAGACACATTGGAGATGGTAGCGTCGGCGGGGCCGGAGTTCCCGGCCGAGCAAACGACGGAGATCCCCTTCATGGCGGCGTGAAAAGAGCCAATGGAGAGGCTGTCATTAAGAAGCGGGGAGGGGGTGCCGCCGAGGGAAGCGGAGATGACATCGACACCGTCGGAGATGGCGGCGTCGAAGGCGGCGAGGATGTCGGCGTCGAAGCACTCGTTGCCCTGGATGGGAGACCAGCAGACCTTGTAGGCGGCGACGCGGGCGCGAGGGGAGCCGCCCTTGGCGGTGCCGTTGCCGAAGCCGAAGACGCTGGCATCGGGGACGAAATTGCCGGCGGCGGTGGAGAGGGTGTGGGTGCCGTGGCCTTCGGTGTCGCGGGCGGTGTTGATTGGGGCGGCGGGTAGGCCGGTGGTGTTGGTGGCGTTTTGGAGGCCCAATAGATACGCCTTGTTGAAGTATCTTGCCCCAATTAGCTTCCTGCCGTTAATTTCCCAAAATTCCGGTTACGTAACTAACTTATTTTTTCTTTTCAAATATAGAAATTAACTCATGTAACATAATATTCTAAAATTGTAGTATTAATTATCTATAAAAAAATATTAAAAATATGGTAATATATAAATGAAAAAATTCAAATTATAACGAGAGAATTAGACTAATAATAATTAATAAATCTATAAAATAGCACAAAATTAAATATCACTTTTACTATTTAGATATTTAAATAAAGATTTTATTTATCATATAATTAATACTCCGTATATAATATATAATTTTTTTTAAAAATTATATATTGTCGAGGGTACGCAGGACCCTCATCAAACATTGCCGAGGTTCTTTATTTAGCTCGTTCTCTGCGAACCTCGACAATTATCGAATGTCATTGTTTTGAGCCCTACAAATCATCAAATGTCATTTGATAACCATCTAAGACGATCGATATACCAATTCGAGTCTCGATCAATTGATACCTTGACTAATTTCATCGATTTTAGCCTGTTTTCGATCACAATAGTTCGTTCAACATATTTAGGTTTCGATTCGTATAAGAGAGAGTTTTGAACCGTTTTGCAATTTGTTTGGAAAAAATGAAAAGAAATTGTGTGTAATTTACTTGAAATTATCTTGACAAAAGCCGTTTTGGGATCTTATATAAAACTTCACTCATTATTAAAATAAAGGCAAAATTGCAGAAAACCACCCTTTTAAATAGGGTGTTTTGCCGGAAATCACCCCTTAAAACTAAAATTACAAAAAACCACCCATTAAAACCGTTTTATTTTTTGCAAAGTCACGCCCATGACCCAATTTCCGTTAATTGAATGTTAAAGTGTATGAAAAATCAATTGTATACCTTGTTTTTATTATTATTTTACTTCATCCGATCGATATTA
The DNA here is from genome assembly GCA_963922045.1 of Persicaria maculosa. NCBI lineage: Eukaryota > Viridiplantae > Streptophyta > Magnoliopsida > Caryophyllales > Polygonaceae > Persicaria > Persicaria maculosa. Next base: position 52,112,062 of record OY998270.1, read on the forward strand.
ATTAATTTTTACCTTTTAACATGTTTTTCAAAAGTTAAAAACTCTATAAAATATATTTTTTTTATATATGATTTCATACTTATTAGTAAAAACACTTTGTAAAAAAGTAGATATAATTGATGTTTTATATATTTTAAAATGTGTATATTAATAAAGGACTACTTGAAGAAATAATTTTTAAAAAAATGATATTTCATATAGTTTTTATTATTCTAAAATATGTTCATTATTCCACACAGATTTTTAGAATAATAAAAAATATATGAAACATTATTTTTTTTAATTTTTATTTTCTTCAAGTACCCTTAGAAATGGACAGTTTTTTAAACGTCTAAAACATAAATTACACATCAATTTTTATAAAGTTTTTTTGTACGTATGAATTTTTTTAAAAATAATATTTTTTGATATTTTATTTTTAGTTTTGAAAAATATGTACAAAAGTTAAATATCAACTAATACCAATTGAATGGAAGTCAAGGGTTCAAATCTCATTCTTTACACATTTGTGTAATTAATGGGTGCTCAAGTCTTCATTGGCTTGGGTGAGCCTGCCTGGTGGCTTGCCACCTGGCTTACCGGTTCACGTCCTTTGCAGGCTATGGCTCGGACCCGTGGGGATTAGTCAACAACCTCAGAACCCCCACGTTACAAAAAAAAAACCTCGCGTCCTCCGGGATTCCCTGTGTTGCCTCTACCAACTGTCAGAAGAGATAACTCACATTGTTCCGGTTCCAACATAGTTCACCTCTGCTAGTATCGACCTTCGTTCTCTAGTTTGTTCGTGGTGTATTTGTCTTTTTTTTTGTCTTGTATTTTATGACTCTTTCCATAACGATTCGTATGTTGCCGATCTTTTCAGCCTCTCGTCTCATCGGGTTTGTCCGATGAGTTGAATTCTTTCTAGTTCAAAAAAAGTCAAATGTTACCCTATATTTAACTCTTATGACCTGTCTTACTTGCTTTTAATCCTTTCACCCATTTTCTTTGATCTTGGTTTAATTTGTCCATCAGATTGATGTCGTTTTTTTTCGGTGCAGTTACATTTAATTTCGAATGAATATGCAGTCTCGGACTTCTTGTTGATTGAGTTGATCGTGACAGTGTTTGTGATTCTCGAAGATCTCTCATCTAGGTGAGGGGAATGTCGTTGATCCACACTTTTCCAGGAGACGTTCTTTTCCGTTGTTGAGTTTCTACCTCTTTCTATCCGACATCGAGACGTTGTGTTAGTTTCTTACTACTACTTTCTCGACTTTCTCATTCTCTCGGGATTCGCAATCTTCCCTTGATCTCTTCCGATTGTCTCTCTGCTGGTCCTGTTTACTGAGATCTCTTGTATTCAAGTTTTTCTTTTTTGTATTTGTTTTTTGTTGTGTCATAACAGTCAGTCGGTCAACCGATTTTCTTTGATCTCTCGATCTCCCAATTATATATTATTGTTGTTGTATGAGATTTTAAAGTATTTCATTTTTAAAAAAATGGAAGAAAGAGAGATTACATGCGAAACGCACGTATATACTTGAAACTTTACGCTTAATTATAATAGATCGGGAGGCGCCGACCACATTGCTTTTTAACTACGTGGTGTACATTATTTTTCATACTTTTGGCTGTATTTTTTAGATTGTTTTTTGTTTAATATCTATTGGAGGATGATTTAAGAAGTGTTTTTTTTATTAGGAAAAATTTCGGGGGAGAAAACTCTACCCGAAGGCATCTTTTCGGATGAGGTCAAGAAGACCAAGATTATTCTGAATATTAGTACCCCAGGCAGAGTGGCAAAGGTGTGCAACCTTGTCCGTCACTCTATTGCCTATTCGGGGTACATGGATGAAAGAAACTCTTTCCAGATTTGTTAACATAGTTGTGATATCTGACAGAATAAGTTCGATTTTCCACGGACATTTTGTTTTTCCGTTGAGATGGTCAATAATTATTTTAGAGTCCCCCTCAATTTGAAGTTTGGTAATTCGTAAATTTAGGACGTTCTGTACCCCGAGTTTTAAAGCAAGAGCTTCAGCTTTTAATGGACTTTGATTACCAAGTTGTTTATATCCTATGTTGATTGGCCGACCTTCCCAGTCACGAATAATAGTCCCAGCTGTGCTGGCCTTGTCTACAAGGGAAGAACCATCAAAGTTTAATTTTGGAGTTCCTCTGGGTGGTTACGCCATCTAATTGCGCGTTTCGTGTTCCGTCGTCTATCAGTTTTGGTTCGTGGTTGTATGTCGGGGACATCACCGAGTCCACCCACAGAACTAGAAGATTTGCTCCAATTTAACTCACGTGTTTTAATGATGTGGAGTGTGGTGTCTCTATTGGGTATTGGAATCGACCTAAAGATATGCTGATTTCGAGAATACCATACGGTCCACCAACAGAAGGCAAGCTTAGCTTTGGATTTATTGTTGATGTTGTTCCCAATGTAGGCCATAACTGGTTTAATGTTTCTCGATTGCTGAAGCATCGCAGCTATAGTTGTATTGGTGTCGGTTGGGAATCTGAGGAGAGAGGTCGTGTATTGACATTCGAACAGAAGATGGACATCATCTTCTGCCGCACAACTACACAGACAACAAGTGGGGGACACCGAAACGCTCCGCTGTGCTAATCTAACGGTCGTGGGAAGACCGTCCTGGCTTATTTTCCATAGGAAATTTTTAACCTTTGGTGGGATATCCAGCTTCCAAATCCAGAAATTAGGATCAGGACACTGAGAGGACTGACCTGAAATCAGTTTATATGCACTCGAGGTGGTGAACCAACCCTCCCTGTCCGGCCACCAGTAAAGTCGGTCCTCAAAGGGAGAAGACGGCAAAGGAATATCCAGGATTTCGTTGACAATGTTTAAAGGTAGCACCTGACAGAGCTTCTCAGACCACCACCTGCCGGCCATAATATAATCACTAACGGTGTCCTCAAGATTAGCAGATGGAGGGCATTCACCCCTAGCCTTCAACGAGAGGCATGAGACCCAGTTATCTGACCAAAATTTTACCGATTTTCCATTTCCAACCGACCAGATCAACCCAGTTTTGAAGGAATCAATGAGGGTTGTCAGTTTGGCCCATTGCCAAGATAAATCACCTTTTTTCCTATATTCCAGTAGATTAGAAGACCGGAAATACTTGTGTCTAATAATGGATACCCATATGTTTAATGGTTCAGCTAGAATTTTCCATAAAAGTTTCATTTGGAGGGCTTCATTCATATCTTTTGATTTCCGGATTCCAAATCCACAAGCCCGTTTTGGTCTACAAATCCTATCCCAACTGATAAGTGGGCAGTGTTGAAGATCCTTATTCCAGAAAAACGCTATGTTCACTTGATCCAATTCTTTATGTATCGATGCTAGTAACAGGAAGTTTTGCATAGTGTATAGGGGTTCGGATGCTAAGTTTGTGTTTATTAGGATGGCGCGACCTTGTTGTGATAGTGCATTAGCACGCCATTTACTTAATTGTTCTTTGGATTTGCATATGATGTCCTCAAATGTGGCTTTGCTTACTCTACCATTGATGATTTAAGAAGTGTGGTTTGGTTAATTGGCTATCCTCGTTTAGTTTAGCCATTCTAGAGGGTAGAGGGTAGAGTGTAGAGTGTGCCGCCACTCATTTCTTAAATATTAAATATTACTCCTTCCGTTAATTAAAACTTGACATTTTACTATTCACGCACGCCTTTTGAGGTGTTAAAAACTATATAAAAATATTAACTTTTTAATATTTTTTTTAATAATTTCATACTTGTTACTATTAAGTATGAATTTATAAAAACAAATTTTAAAAAAATTTAATATTTCATATAGTTTTTATCATTCTAAAAAAGCGTGCATGAATAGTAAGCGACAAGTTTTAATTAACAGAGGGAGTATATAGTTTCCACTTACCAGCATTTTCAATGTTCATTGTTCTATATATTAATTTGTTGTTTCTATCCTATCCCCTGGATAAAACTAATATGAGAAAGATTTCATACCAAAAATAAGTGAACTTTGATAATCTAATTTAAAATTTGGATAAAACATTTTAATCAAGGATATATTTTTTCTAAAACGGGAATTTTATCCTATATCATGTGTCATGCAGGGACGGAGCCAAGAACTTATCGAAGGGGGGGCCGAAGTTTTGTATAAATTGTCGATTCACTTTTCAATAGATTTTTCTATAGTTTAGCGAAGCAAAACTATGATATTTTACATTAAACGGTGATATTTTAGTTTAAGACAAGGTTTTATTAGGTCAAAACACAATGCTTTTTTGTTTAAAATGGTGGTGTTTTAGTTTAAAACTATGTAATTAGTTGTTACATAGTATTTTTTTTTCTTTTTAAACGAAAAAACGATGTCGTTTTAATCTATGACAACATTCTTTTTGTCTAAAAATATATCGTTTGAAACCTACAAAGTCAATATGCAACTTGTTGTCCTCTTAGCATACAATAACGTTACTAACAAGATATACAAACTTTAGACTTGTATAATTTCTTACATAATTATCGAATTTAGTAATATAACCACTTGTTTCGAAGCTCTTGGGTTGAATTAAATTACCAAAATATCAAATTAAGTAAAATATAAAAGCATCGTGATTTATTAAAAGACATTTGAAATAATTAATCTGTGTTTAACTTTCAAACGTTCATAACTTTTACTCGGTTATTGGATTAAGGCTTATAATATATCAAAACGAAGCTAACGACGAGTAGAACAAATATAGGTGATTCATATGATGAAAGGAGGAGGGGGCGAATGCTCCCGCTTGCCCCCGCCTAGCTCCGCCTATGCCTGTGTGAATCGTGTATTCCATCTAAAATTCTATTAATAATTTTAAATTAGATTATCAAAGTTCACTTATTTTTGGTATGAAATCTTTCTCATATTAGTTTTAATAGTTTTATCCTATATCCTAAGGGTACATGATAGATGTGAAATGATATACATCCCATAGTGATAATATAAAGAATTCAAGCCTTGCATATAAGTCGGTGAGTTACTCCTTCTAATGTTAATTGGTTTTAGGATGGAACCTCATTCCTGCTCTAATGGGCTGGCCGACCTTAGGGCATTATTACGTGGTCAAAACCAATTGGTATTGTGTGCTCGACTTGGTTAGCACATGATGCACTTGAACGTACGTGTGATCCCCACATCATATATATGACCCACCGAAATTTAACATGTACTTCAATTTTAAATATTTCTTTTTCGAGGTTAGATACATATTTCCCAACATCTATATATAGCTTTAGACATAGTTTTCATAATATAAACGCAACTAAAAATTACAAATTAAAATTGTGTTTCATTAAACATATACTCCTTCCGTTCATGAAAACATGTCGTTTTAGCCTTGGACACAATTTTTAAGGAATTTTTTTAACACCCAAATTGCCATTGGTTTCAAATGATTACTCATCCCAAAATCAAGTACTTACAATCATAACACTAAAATTGGAGTTTAAATTTGCTTAGACAAATTCAAAATAAGGGTAATTTGGGAAATAATTGGGTATAATGTCTAAAACGACATGTTTTTTTGAACAAAATCGAAACTTTAAAACGACAAGTTTTCACAAATGGAGGGAGTAGTGATTTATGTACGTGTATGATAGTTGAAGATAAAAACTAGTACACTAGCCCCTCATTTATTTTTTGGCAAGAAAAGGTAATGATTAACCTTCTGAATCTATTATATTTTTAAGTTAAGATTCATATATTAATCAATACTCTAACTAGTACCATCATTCCCTCATTTTTCATACAAAGTTTATTTCTTTTCCCCTAATTTGATTACCTAATTTAAGTATAGGGTAACCATATCATCCCCATTCTTTAACCATTTCTCTCTCCTCTTCTCTACACTCACAAAAAAAAAAGTGACAATCTTACAAACTTTATACATATAGAAAATTTGATTTTTCCCTCATATCCCTTTCTACTAAAAAAATAAAGTCTAAATCTAGACTATAAAATTTAAGAGTATATAATTTATTGCGAACTTCTTTTTAAAGTTGTGATTTTAATCAAAATAAAGTTCAAATGTGAATTAACCTTACTAAATGTCTTATTTTTTTTTTAAAAAAAGAATAAGGTAACATTTCTGAAATAAATTAACCAAGGATATTTTAGTCATCTAATAACATATATCCTTCTACAAAATGGGCAGTGGTGGCACAATTTTATGAATGCAATTATATTATAAAACGTGTTTTAACTAAAAATATATTTTAAAGGTGGTTTGTTAAAAAAATGAAACCCCTACTACTATAAAAGAGTTAATTTGACCTTACTATTTATTATAAAAAGTTAATTTGGGTCAATTATGGGCGTTCGTCTTAGGTGGAGGGATCAACGACTCATATGCCTCCAGTTAGACCTGAGCATGGGCCGGGTCGGGCGGGCTTGGGCCGGGCCTCCGACATTTTAGCGGCCCATTGTACCGGACCGGGCTTGGGTCAGGCCCGGTTTTTGGGCCTACTGCCTTGTCCAAGCCCGCCCATGTTGGCGGGCCGGGCCGCCCACCGGGCCTAGCGGGCTTTTTTTCTAAGAAAGGATTCGAAATGGGGAATCCTACCCGATAGCATTTGGTTATGTAACTAAATTTTCCTTTTAGATAATATCCAAGAAGCAAAGTCAATTAAAGACATAACACATATAAATCTATACTTTTTTTTTATATATTTTATGGATTTTCTTTGTATATATATATATATATACCACAATATCAATTCTTTGTTCAATCAAGAAATAATTCAAAAGACTACACAATCAATATACATACACACTATACATACAACATTGTATATTTGTATCATATATATACACTGTACGAGTAATATATATATATATATATATATATATAGGTTGGATTATGATAAAAAAAATATCATTATATATGTATAATATTATAATATTAATATATATACCGGGCCGGGCTTGGGCCTCATACTTGGCCCAAGCCCAGCCCAGTGGGCCTACCAGGCCGGGCCTGTCGGCCCGCTTGGGCCGATTGTGCTACCCAAGCCCGCCTTTTTTCCCGGGCGGGTTAGTCCATGTCTGCTCAGGTCTACCTCCAGTGTATTTTATGATATTTGCCCCTCAAACTTTGAATTTAAAATTGTTTATTATTTTGTTTCACTGCCCATTTCGATCTTTTTATCTAATTCCCTAAAGTTGCCCTCTTTATCCGCATCTCTCCTCTGCATTTCCTGAGAATGGTTGGAGAGAGGGCATATCCTTGTTCTCGTCGGCGTTAGCTTCCCACCACTTTTTCTTGGTTGCCACGACCTTCGTTTGCCACCACAACCAACACCGCCGTTGCTGCCACCAGGTAAATGGGACCGGTGGGCTCCAAATCCTCTGCTTAGATTTTTTATCACAAATTTCTATCCCACACAAATATTATAGCCTTAAAATAATATTAAAAAAATAAAATAAAAATTATATTTAGCTTATACATAGTTATTGTAACATATTTGAATAAAATCTTATAAAATTATCTAATAAAAATTGTAATAATTAAAAAGATGTAGAAAGATATAAGAAGGTTGTAAAAATATGTTATTTTATAATACAATATATTAAATTTTTTATAAGGTAATTTCTAACATTTTTTTCCAAATATATTAAAAATCAATGTATAAGTTTAATATATTTTTTTAAATATTTAAATCTTACTTTAGAAGTATAATATTTTTTACTCCCTCCGTTCGCGAAAACATGTCATTTTAGCTCCGGGCACAATATTTAAAAAAATATTTAAACTACCTAAATTGCCCCTACTTTTATCTTAATTATCTCAAAACAATGTACAATAATATTTTTCAAGGTAATTCAAATTTTAAATAAATGAGGGTAAATTAAAAAAATATATGCGTAAAATATCTAAAATAACATGTTTTTTTAAACAAAATCAAAACTCTAAAATGACATGTTTTACGAACAAAGGGAGTAAAAGATAAGATAGATAGGAGTTTGGGATAGAAAATCGTGGGCAGACGATTTGAAGGCGGTGCGGTGTAGTTTTGTGGAACCGGACCACAAAAAGAGCATGCTTTTTAGATTGCCTAAAATCATAACACACTCGTAATTCATTATGATGGATTGGTGGGTTTAAATCCCCACTATCTTCAAAGCATGCCCTTTTTCATTACCTTTTTAGCCTTTTGGGGCCATTACTTAGTGGCTCTATTCATTTTGCCATTTTGGGATGGACCAGATGAGAAGTAGGTTATTTTTGACGGATCAAAGATCAATCTTGATCATCTTTACAGATGATATTATACAATACCCTATAATCGGTTACTGAGTTAATCTATTTATAGTAATACTGAAACATCATGATATTGAAATGGTTTTTGATGGCAACAATCTCCTCGATGGTATGTATAATCTCCCACGAAATAGTATTGGACATAGGATATTACATAATGCCTTTTTTTATTAGGTAAAATTTTAGGTAGACCGAGTCTACCCGATAATATCATATGAGGTCTAACAGATCTGAATCATTGAAAACCTCTCGCCCCTTGGCAAAGCGGCTATCCCTTTGTTGTTATTATTATTATTATTATTATTTGGTCATTTTGAAGTTGGTCCATTTTGGTGTTGGCCGCCGTATCCCTATATACCACAATTATCTAGTTTATTTGAATGCATGTGGACCTTCAATTTGGAATTAGTTATCTAGCTGGCCGTTGTTCTATATAATAGACTTGTATTATTATTAAACAATTTTTCTAGTTTATATTCTAAGGATTTATCATTGAATGCCGGCACTTTGCAACTTGTATTAATTCTAACTTATGCCCTAAAATTTTAGATAAGTTTGTTAGATTTAAATAATCTTTTTTTGTTGTGATGTAAAGGAAGGTTTGTCCCACATCGAATAACAAGAGAACCCGAACTTTGCATATAAGTTAATGAGTTACTTCTCCTATATATTGTCAATTGATTTTAGAATAAAACCCCATTAGTCTTGTGTGCTCGACTTGAGTGCGCTTGAACTAGCAATCAATAGGCCAAAAGATGGTTCATTAATTTAAATTAGTTAAAGATTTTAAATCACAACCCTTAATTTAAAATTAGGTAGTTAAAATCTTCTCAACTAGCTTAACTATATATATAGATTTTTACCCTCCAAATTAATGATATATTGATATATATATATCACATTCTCTTATATCCACACATGCAATATACTTTAAGCATTGCTATTTTATATAGAATTGTTTTTTTTTTGGTAAGGTATTTTATTTAATTGTTGATATTGAAGGTCCACAATTTCAGGCTTCAATACCACTAAACTTGGAGGGGACGAGGAGATTAAAAAAAAAGTACCTGTTACAACGAACTCCATGGGGAACGGTGTCGTTTTGACAAAAACCCTTCCAACGCGTAGGAATAGGTCCCATGCCTTCATCACTGAAGCTCTCAGATTCAGGCCATACTCCTGCCGTTCCATTTCATCAACATAACCATATTCCTTATCAATTAATTAATAATTAATGTCACGATTAAATAATTAAGGGAAATTTACAGAAAACCACCTCTTAAATATGAGTATTTTCATTTAACCATCCCTTAAATTCAAAACTACAGAAAACCACCCTTTACATGGTTTTTACTTACAACTCACCACCCCTTCATCTATTTTCATTAATTTATCATTAAATATATTAATTTTAATATTTTTAAATTATATTTGATTATAAATATATTAAATTTTTTAATTTAAGGGCTCAATTATATTTTAGGGATAATTTTATTTATTTTTTTAAAAAATAATAAATATAGCCTACAATTATTATCTTCATAATTATATTTAAGTTATATGATTAATTGATAACTTAATTTTTTAAAAATTTAGGTAAATTTAAAGAAAAAAGTTACATATAAAAAATAAAATGGATCAAACTCATATTTCAAGTTGAAAATTATTAACTATTTATTATTATTTTTTAAAAATAAATAAAATGATAAATAAAATATTATTGAGCCCTTAAATTCAAATTTTGAATATATTTATAATCAAATTTGAGTTTAAAGCTATTAAAATATAATATATTTAATGATAAATTGATGAAAAAAGATGAAGAGGTGGTGAGTTGTAAGTAAACACCACTTAAAAGGTGGTTTTCTATAATTTTGAATTTAAAGGGTGGTTAAGTGAAAACACTCATATTTAAGGGGTGGTTTTCTATAAATTTTCCAATAATTAATGTCTATCAAAATAAAATAAATATATTCTTTATTATTATTATTATTATTATTATTATTATTATTATTATTATTATTATTATTATTATTTATGGGAAAACAAAATTCAAAAGAGTAAGTCCGCAGTCCAATATAATAAATTAATATTTGGAATCAACGTGGCCATGGAATATTAATAAAGGCAATTTGACCCAAAAAAAAGAAGTTTGTCATTTGTAGCAAACAGGTTTTAGACAGCACCATATTGTTGAACTTATAATTTGAAATAGGAGTTGGATAATTTTGACCAATGTATGCATCCATGCATTCCATGCATATACACAGTAGCGGAGTCAGAACCCGATGAGAGTGGAAACACAGTGTCAGTGTCAAACGATAATGAATAACACGAACTTATATAATACAATAACGTTTTCAATACTACAAAACAGCGGTAAAAATAAAAGAGTTCACTAGTATGTTAAGAGTTCTTCATTGCTAATTAGGGTTATGTACTGAAATAGTTCAACTTGACAATAAAGGGTAAATCCATTTTACGGGTTTTCATATTCTAAAATTGTTGAAAGATAACCTCATTATTAATGCGTTAGAGTTTAGAAAAATATCTTTTTCAACATTGTCGATCAAACTCTTAGAGAGAAAGCCATCTCCTATCTAGCTTGTTGCGCAAATATGCCTTGATAATATCCATATATAAAAGAGAAATTAAAGCTCTTTCCACCGTACGTAGTTGTTGCAAATAGTAAAGCTAAAACTAACTTGATGAGACAATATACCAAGTTACAAGCTTTGTGAATTAATACCCCAACCATCTTTTTAAAAAACATCACTAATATTTTGCACAATAGAAAATCTCACATATATTTTTCCTCATTTAAATTTCCTTAACTTCTTATTCAATCGTCGAAATTAGTCATATATCATCTCGTTCGAAGTTCTCAAGTTAATTATAGTATGTGAATGTCAATCTAAATAAAAGCATTGCATGTTATTAAAATAAGATTAAACTGATTAATATACCTTCAATTTTCAAACATTCATAATTCAGATAGATTAAGACGTATTATATCAAAACGAAGCTATTAACGAGGAGAATATATATAGGGGGTTCATTAGAGGAGGGTGGGGGCACGTGGCCTCACATGCTCTCCTTTGATCCGCCTTTGTATATACATATTTATTATTTCTATATATCTAATTAGTGACTAATGATCACTTAACCTAGCCATGAGGTTTTCATTATCTTCTTCTACTAAAAGATCATGTGTTTAAATTGGGCGCTCAATATCTTAATGAAATCCGGGTTATCCATTATCCATCACATAATATGAGTCGAGTTTGTCAGCCATCAAAATTGTTTGATTCAAGTGTTTTATAGATTAGTGATTGTCTCGTGGAAAATTAATCGATAAATTAGGGCAAAACCAATAGATAAAAAGAAAAAAAAAAGAGTAGATATGCCTTCTAGACTCTAGCTAGAGTAGTACAAACCTTCTAGACATATATAGGTGCACTCAATTTGAAAACTTCTTCATATCTCTAAAAATCACATTAATTACTTTTTAAAAAAATCGTTACCCTTTCGATCAATCTATATATAATATTACTTTATTACAACAATGTCCTACATTTTCTTTAACACATGTATTAAATAATCTATGAGATGACAGTCAACCATATATAATGTAATATTTATAATTCAAATTTGAGATTATAGCTAGGTTATATAGGTATTACTCATTTAATATTCATGTATATGAAGTCAAATTAGATACGCAGATTCAGTCCAAACCAATCATATATGCAGACGAACAAAGTAAAACGTACTATATATATATAAAACCACTAAAATTTGATCCACACGTGAGTGTGATGTAAACCAATGTACATCTTATTCTTATTATAATAAATGAGAGTTGAAAAAGACAATATTTGAACTCTCAAATCCATGAATTAAAAATCCACATTTATAATTATAAAATCAACTATATATCCACCTATTTATTTTAATCAAAATTTGCTCACTCCCAAAATAAAAAAAAATATATCACAATATATATAAAAATCTCCACTTTTTAGTTTGACTAGGCTCTACTTGTCAACAGTTTATGGTTTTGATAGTATATAGTTTTAAATGAAATAAATATAAGATTTTAGTTTAATCAGTTTTTGAAATCTAAGTTTTTCAACGGTTATTCACCAAAACTTTTCCCAAGCTTTTGTTTTTTTATTCACAAGTTTTAATCAGCTACCCTAACGGCTAGGTTTCCCATATTAGCTTATTAACCTATATTTAACACGAATAATTAATCAGCTTCAGCTAGCTCATCAGCTACCATTTTGCGAAACATAACCTAAATATATTTGTAAAACTTATGTACATATGTATGAAACTAGTTCGTGACCGATTTAAAATTAAGTAGAAAAACGATAAAGCAATTCGTACCGGTATCAAGATTCGCAATGATAGTATCTTCGCCGAATCTCGCCTTGTTCCAAATCGAATGACGGGAAGAAACACCATTGTCATGGAGGCCAAGAAAGCTCCAAGACCTTGTTGTGTGAAGCTTCCTCCCTTGGTTTAAGAAGACTGATACCACCTTGGGATGCTCTGCATATATAGTTAATCAACTCATTACTTTGGGAGCTTCCACCATGTTATTTAAATCTGCGAGGCTAATTAATTACAAAGTGTTTTTTTAATTTATATTGAATTTTTTTTCTTCCAAAAAACAGTTACTCGATTGGTGTTATCTATATATGGTCGCTTCGAAATATGTAATTTCTTATTTTATTTATGTGATAAAAAATGGAACTAATCAAAAAGAATTTTTAATTCACCAAATAAATGTTTAATTAAATCGGAGTTAGTTAATTTGAAATAGTTTAAACTTGTAAACGACGAAAAGTTATATTGTGATGACAAACAAAAAATAATAGTATTTTTTTTCATATTAAAAGTCAATATTTTTATAAATATATATTGAAAAACTATATATGGTTTCAATGCCCTATTCAGGTGTTATCCAGACCATTAACTATCACAAATAGCAACTCACTTTTTTTTTTAATAAAAAAAAATTTTAATTCACACACACTTTCAAATAAAAGCTCCAAATATTAAAAATGCATAAAATAAAATCAATTCATCATTTATAGTATTATTAGCTTTAATCAATTTATTTTCCAATGACTACCTAAATATAGATTTCATTATTTATCATACATTATTTTATCTATTTAAATTTGGAGAAATAAGTCAGAAAATGAGTTCATGTGTCTTACTTGCAATGGAGGAAGCCTCTTCATCTTCAAGCATTGCAGCAAACCCATTGATGTGCCTTGTGTAGGAGTAGAAGATTGACTCCCTTGCATTGTCTCTGCCAAACGCCAATCAATCGTTACCGAAAGGAAAGGGATTGGATAAACAGAAACGGAAACAGAAACAGAAACGGAATAAAATCCACCTTCCAAGGAAAGAGCCCAAGAGATCAAAGTGGGATTCCTGCACTTGAATATCAGATACCTCAGGCCCATGGGAATGAGCCCCCATGTATACAACATGTGCCTAAGATTACAAGAAAATCAGTACACAAGAATTTTTTTTTTTTTTAAAAAGAAATTAAGGTGAGTTTGTTTAATTAATTGTTGGGTTTACCCTTTTATGGGCGAAAGAAGATGAAGGGATAATGAAGAAGACAAGGAAGAAACAGAGGCTCATTGTAGGGAGCTTCTTTATGTCTGTCTTTAAGAAGGAGATTTCCTCTTGTGTTTGATTTTACTGGTTTACTTTTTTTGTTGTTTGTTTATTGTTTTTTTTTGTGGGTTTTTTTTTTGGGTGTTATGAGGGATTGTGTATTGCTATTGGAGCACAAGGGAGAGCTTCCATTGGTGCTCACAAACTAGGGGTTTATATAGAGTTTGCTCAAGTTCACAATTGGGTGGGAAAAAAGGGGATTAACTAATTTATTATTATTTTTTTGGGTAAATTGGATCAAATATTATAATATTTTAGGCTAATTGCACTAAGAAGCTAGTACCATGAGATGAATAGATCCACAGTTTAGCCTAGTTGAGAGGAAAAGTAAGAACTAAGAAGCTACACTAAAGTCTCATATTATGCATTCTTAAGTTTTTTTTATTACTATCTCCGTTTTAAAATAAATGTCACTTGACTTTTTATCCATTTTTTAAAAAGTTAAAAACTCTATAAAATATTATTATTTTAATCAATTGTTTTAAATAAATTGATACTTATTAGTAATAAGTATCAATTTGTAAAAAAAAATATTTTATAGAGATTTACCTCCTTAAAAATGTGCAAAAAGTCAAACGACATTTATTTTGAAACGGAGGGAGTAGGAAAGAATTTGGCTGGTAAAGCTTAGTCGATCGCATTTTTGTGAATGAGGTCTAACTAACCAGCATTTGTGACTAACGCATGCTCGCACATCGAGCGGCTAAGGTGTGCGATCTTATCTGCCACTTTGTTTCCATTGCGAGGTCAAGCGAAAAGGTACGTTACAGTACTGAAGTTTTGGATTATCGTTATAATGTCACCCATAATTAGTTCAACATCCCCACGACACCTTCCCATTTTAGAAAGATTATGCATGATGATCTGTGAGCCCCCTCGATTTCCATTTGGCTTATCTTGAGTTCTTTAGCTTTTATTAGACCTTCGCAAAGATCTAACGCCTCTTAAACCAGCGGGCTCTGCTTCCCGATATTTTTATATCCAATTGTGATTGGATTTCCAACCCAATCACGTATTATGTACCTTATGTTTCTATCTTCTCCCACTGGTGCTGAGCCATCGAAGTTCAATTTCATGAATTTGTACTTAGGTTTTCCTCCAAGTGACCTTTTGTTTTTAGCTTTATTTGTCCTTTGTTTTTTTTATGGTACGAGTTTCTGATTCCTTCATCAAAGTCACATGCTTTCCTCCGGAAATCCTTAACGTTGTGAATGAAATTTTCAACCTCCTTTGATGGAGGAGTATGACTACCCCTGAAGGTAATTTAGTTTATGTAGAACCAGATTGTCTATCATTTGATTGCTAGAGTTTCTTTTTTGATCTTATCTATTCTATCCTCCAGATGGCTCATGATGGTTCTGATATCCCTTGTTGTGTTAAGTATACTTGTTGAGATATTGTGGACTATTTGCATGGACATTGATTGGCTTTTTGCGAAGCAAGATTCAATGAACAGATGTGCCTCATATTCAATTTGGTGTCCACCGAAGGTACATGGAGACCGGATAAGACATCCCCTTTAAGCTAGTCGCTCTTTAGTAGCTATTCGTTTATGAGATTGTTTCCATATGCAGTTTTTAATTTTTGGGGCAACATTGATGTTCCATATCCAAGTGTTTGGGTCATTAGTCAGATGGTCTGGGTTTGTGTTAAGTTTCATCACACTTGCCGTAGTGAACCATCCTTCTCTATCCGACCACCAGTAGAGTCGGTCTGTTATATGTGATACTGGAGGTTGAATATGTGAGATTTCCCTAACAATCGACTGATCCAAATCACGGTTTAGTTTCTATACCCATCACTTTCCCTTGAGGATATATTCACTCACTTTTTTTCCATATTCGCATCCTCTGGGGAACTTAGTCTATCTGATAGAGGGTTGTTGAGATCTAGTTGTCTTTCCGAAAACTAATGGATTTGCCATCTCCTATCGATTAGATTAGCCCGATCTTATATTTGGTTAGTAATGGACACAAGTTTCTCCATTGCCAAGATTTGTTTCCCTTCTAGTGTATTGAAGCAATTCTTTGTCTTCCATGTATTGATAACTAATTAGTTTGACCCATGTGTTTTTCGATTCTACAAGGATTTTCCATAGAAGTTTCATATGTAGTGCCTCGTTCATATGTTTTGACTTTCTAATGTCGAGTCTCTCTTTACTTTTTGGTTTATAGATTCTATCGTAGCTAATGAGTGGTATGTGTTGAAGATCTTTATTTTAGAAAAAGGACCCGTTGATTTGATCTAGCTCTTTGTGGATGTTTGATGTGAGCATAAAGCTTTGCATCGTATAAAATGGCTTGGACACTAAATTGGAGTTAATAAGGATTGTCATACCTTGTTGGGACATTGAATTCACTCTCCATTTTGATAGTTGTTCTTTTGTTTTGTATAAAATTTCTTTAAAGGTTTCCTACTTATTTTTCCCTTGATTATTGGGCATCCAAGATAATTTTCCAAAGATCTTGTGTATGGGATTTTCAGTAGCCTCTCGATCTCTTGTATTCTTATTCTTTGTAATCCCGTTGTCAATTGGAACGAGGATTCATGGAAGTTTACTTTTTGGCTGGAGAATTTGGAGTGCTTGTCTATTATATTCCTAATTTGCTCACCAGTTGTGAAATATGCTTTTGCAAAAAATATTATGTCATCTGCAAAGGACAGGAAGGGCACAATTGGACCATTTTGGTCAAACCTGAAGCCTATGTTTCCCACCCCCTCTGATGCTTGTTGTTGTTGTTTTCTTGTAAGAATTTATGCCCCCAATATAAATATGAAGAGGGATAATAGGTCCCCTTGACGGATACCCTTTGTTGGTTTGAACATTTCTGTTGGATCACTGTTGACCAGAATTGAGAAAGATACAGTTGTCATGCACTCTTTAATCCATCCTAAAAAACTTGGGTAGAATCCAAATTTCTTTAGGATTTCAAATGAGAAGTTCCAGTCAACTATATCACATGCTTTCTCCATATCCAATTTTATGGTCATCCATCCTTCTGCTCCTCTTTTCTTTTATAACGTATGAAAGATTTCATGAGCTATAAGGATATTGTCTTAGATTGATCTATATGGAATAAAAGCTCCTTGAAGTGGATTGATAAGCATTTCGACTACCTTTTTTAGACGTTCAGTAAAGATTTTGGCTATAATTTTGTACACTTCTAAGCTTAAGCTGATTGGTCTATAGTTATTTGTTGAAGTCGGGTTGTACACTTTGGTAGAAGCATAATGAACGCGTGATTTATTTGTTTGACTATTTTTCCATAGAGGAAGAAACCTTTTGTTGCTCAAAGAATAGATGGGCCGACAATATCCCAATATGTCTTATACAATTCCGCTGCCATTCCATCTGGGCTAGGAGATTTTTTTCCCATGATATACATCACATTCTTCATTTTTCTATTTGTAAATGGTTTAATGAGCTCCTCATTTTCCCAGTCTGTGATGGATGAGGTTATTAGCGATATATATTATATTAGGTTTTCTCTATTCACGTTATCCTTCTTAAATCATTTTTTGAAATCGCTCTCTATTTCCTTTCTAATGTTTTCCTCACCTACACTTTGTGTACCTTCCGAAGCAATGATGTTTCGAATGATTTTTCTATTTCGTCTTCCCATTGCTATTTTGTGGAAGTAACCTATGTTTGTATTCAACAATTCTAGATGTTTGGATTTTGCTCGTTGGTTCCAAAATTTCTTGTGCTACATAAGAAGAGATTCCTTCTTCTTTAGTAAATTAGCTTGTTTATTCATGAAACTAAAGTTATCATTCCCTAGAGTTTCCATCTGTATTTCAAGTAGATTTTACTTTTGCTTCTAGGATTTTAGTTTTGAAAGTTAGCTGAAACATAGCTGAACCATTATAGTTAACCCTCCACGCCTGTTGGATTATATTGTGAAAATCCTTTCTTTGTAACCACATGTTCTCGAATTTGGAAGGTGGAGTTCTATGTGATTCCCTAGGGCTACTCATCGGTTCAAAACCGAATTTGTAAACTGAAAATCGAACCTAACACCTTAGGTTTTGTTTGGTTTGTTTTGGTTTATTTAGGTTCGGTTCAGATTGCGAACCTAAATGAATCTAATTGACAATTAATTATAAAAAAAAAATTAAAATGTTTAATTTAAAAAATATGTTATAGAAAATTTCTTAAAAATACACATAACACCTCATAATGAATTATAACATTTTTGTATGAGAATTGATTGAGCCTAAACTAGTGGCTTATAATGTTTTTATTTAAATTCATAAAAGTTAGGTTTGAACCAAAAAAACGTAAACCGAACCAAACCAAACCTAAAACCAAATTTTTAGAAATTGGGAACCGAAAACCGAACCTAATCTCTCAGGTTCAGTTTAGGTCCGATTTGTTTTGCTTGATTCGTTTCAAAATTTTGGTTTGAATCGAATTTTGAACAATCCTATGATTCCCCCTTGCTTAGTTCCAACGAGATTGGGCAATGATATAATGATTAAAAGGCATGATACGTGGTTAGTATATTGGGATATTCTTCCATGGTCTAGAATTGAATTCGTGTTATGTCAAGTATCTCAAATATATTGTTTGAGCCTGATTTCTTCTTTCTCCATGTGAACAAGTTTCTTGTAAATGGGGGATCGAGAAGAGCACACAATCCTTTGAGCTCTAATAGGCGTCGAAAGCGTGAATGGTTAATTTTCACTCCTCCTTGTTTGTCCTCACCACATGATATCTCATTTAAATCTCCCAAAACCATAGAGGGATAATTTGATGAATTACTTAAGTCTTTTAAAGTTTTCCATAATTCATCTTTTTCCCTTTCGTCCGGTGGATCATAAACAAAATAAATTAGACATGAGAAATTTGTATAGTAGTTAGTGTATTTAATCACTCTTACTCAGTCAAGTTGATTCTCGAGGGACAGATCTTTATGAGTTAGATATTGGGATTTCCAAAGAACACATATGCTTCCTGATTTACCAATGGCTGGTGACCACACCGCATTATCAAAACCTATACTCTTCCAATAGTTTTCATTCGGAAGATTGTTTGTCTTGGTTTCAGGTAATGCAAGTAGGTGGATTCGTTCGTTTATGCAAAATGCATTGATATTTGTCAAAAATGTATGTTTTCCAATCCCTCTATAGTTTCAAGAACAAATTTTCATTTAAATGTGTTGGTTTGAGTTAAGATCTCTATATGATCCCAACCCTTGTGGATTTTACAAACGCGGAGTACATGGATACAATTTTCTTATTTTGTATAATATCTTCACTTTTATGCCCCTTTTTACCTTGTATAGATCTCCTTTTTCCTTCCAACATATTAATTTGATAGTTGATAGATCGTAAGTAGTTGTTCATCTGATAGTTAGGAGATTGAATCCAATCATTCAAGTGGATATAAACAACAATCGGATCATAAGGAAAACACCAAGCAATGATCATAGTAGGGTAAGTAATCCACAAGAAAATGCCAGTTCGATTCAAACAAGTCTTAATACAAATCAAATAAAGGTCAGTAGGGTAACAGCTCAAAACTTCAAGTAGGGGTTTCACCAATGTCAGTTTGTTTATAATCCAGTTATTTGATGGTGGAGAATGACCATCTTGGTTTAGCTTGTTCATAAAGAGGAAATGTTCAGAGGATTCACCTCCATTACAAAGATTCATGGTAAATTTAAGGAAAGTTTGTTTGTAAGAGAGCCAATAATGGCATTGTAAAGTTTTAGTTGTCTTCGTTGAGTTTCCTCCTCCTTTCTTTGTAATCCTATTGCTAGATTGTAGTTGTTCATGGAAGAAGTCAGGTCCGGTGTCCCTTTGACCACAATCACCTCCTCAAGGCGTGGTATCTCTTTGGAGGTCGCACGACAATTATTGATAAGGTTCATCATGGTTAAATTAAGCAAAATGGTTTTTTCTTCCCAATAATGAGATTGAAAGTACGAAAAATATTTCAAAGACTCTATGTCAAAAGAAATTGAAGAGTTAGCAGGATGATGAACATAACACACATGATTACCATAGTCTTGAACTTGGTAGTTCAAAAGGTCACCAAGAAATGGATCACAAACAAACCAATTTCCCTTTTCTATCCTTTCTTTATGCTTTTCTTTTTGCTTTAAGCTAGGGGTCTAGTGTCCCACAATAAGCACATGCATTGTCAATGTTTTGGCTTTTGTAGTCGGATGTTGATTTTTCATCTTGCTTCACTAGGTCCGGTGTCCTAAATATTTCAATTGTAATACACCCTGGGTTCCAATGATTCATGTTTACAAAAGGGTGCATGATAGGTTGATGGATATCATCTGCAATAAACCAAATTTGGCAAATATAATTCTTAATTTGTTGAAGTTATTCTCCTCTACTAATTTGTTCGCAGCTGCAAAAATCCTAGCCGGTAGGTTTTCAATTCCTTTGGTCATGTTTTGGGTGGGTTCAGGGACATATTTCCAAGGAGGAGATCTGTAGAATACTAGTGTAGGTCTCGTCCCGTGCATGGATAATACATTAATATAATATTAAGAATAATTTAGATGGATTCCAATAAACAATAAAATAATAATCTAAATATTAATCATTTTCCACCAAAAAATGGCGAAACTAATTAAAATAACCCAACCTTTAAGGGGGTGTTAAAAATATATCTCAATCTTTCAAATGTAAGATAAATATCCCGACCTTTATAAGTGATGGTAATATAATATCCCAATGATTTCTCTCCAATAAAATTCTTATTTTTTGTATTGTACTAATACTCATGTATTTTCAATTCAAATAAAACATAATGTATAAAATTAAATTAGACGAGTTTAAAAGTTTATTTAATAAATTTTCGTAGTTTTAGATTTAATTTGTACCTAATATTTTATATCTTTTTTTAAATCAATATCTATAACAAGCCAAATAAAAAAAATGTAAAGCAAAATAACATATTTTCGATTAGTAAATGATTAGCTAGTGTTTTAACTTATCAAAACGGATGAATATTTTGTCAATTATAAACTTTATGTTACTACGAAATTGAAATGAAAATTTAATTATTTAGATTATTCAATGGTGTTCATTTATATATAAGAAGTAAATTATTATTATTAAAAAATATATAAAAGAATGTAATTTTTTTATTTTTTTTAAATCCAAAATAAAAAAATTAAGATAAACTTAAAAACCAATCTAATTTAATCTAATAAACTTGAATGATATTTTACACAATCAAGATATTGAAAATTATATTTTAAATATTTACTTGTTTTATTATATTTGTTTTTATTAAATTTCATTATAATCTATAAAAACGTATTAAATTGAATGATTTTTTTTGTTACAAAAGAGACTTTTATTTTTTTTAATTATCATGACAATTTAGACTATATTTCTAAGCATTTTTGTGGGAGAGAAAATTTTGGGATATTATATTACCATCCCTTAAAAAGGTCGGGATATTTATCTTACATTTGAAAGGTAGGGATATATTTTTAACACCCCCTTAAAGGTTGGGTTATTTTAATTAGTTTCGCCCCAAAAAATAATATAGTTATAAATAAAATTAGTTTGATAATGTAAATATATATCTTTATTTAGATTCTCTCAAGATATAAATAAAATTCACATTTATAAGGTAAATTTTTTTTCTAATCTACCATTAATTGAATCTCATTTAATTTAATAGATAATTGATTTAAATTGATTTAATATTTTTTTATTAAATATATAATATATACTTATTACGTTAGTTTACTAAAATATCTATGCACAAATGGATATATTGTGGCTACATATTATGGCTACATAATATTTTAATAAATTATTTTGACCTCAAAAAATATTATAAATATAAATAAAGTAACAATTAATAAATAATAAATTTGATATAAATAATTCTTTCCACAAAATAAAATTTAGATATAAATAAAATATCACTTATCAAATAATATATATTTATCTATTCATATTTTTGTTAAGTATGACTATGAAATATTTTTTATTTATTTTTTATCAATTAAATAATATATAGATAGACAGACAGACAGACAGATAAATAGATAGATAGATAGATAGATAGATAGATAGATAGATAGATAGATAGATAGATAGATATATTGTGGTTTATATAACTTGCTATAATAAATAATTTAGATAGATTTTGAAAAATAATAATATAAATATAAATAATTTTTTCACCAAAAAATAATATAGATATAAATAAAATTATTTCAACTAAATATCTTTTATTTAGATTCTCAAAATATAAAAAAATATTCACATTTATAAGAAGGATTTTTTGTAATCTACCATTATTGAATCTCATGTAATTTAATAGATAAACTAATTTTTAAAAATATTTTAATATTCATTTTTATTAAATATATAATATATATTTATTACATTAGTTTACTAAAAAAGCTATGCACGGATGAATTGCGGCTATATATTATAGCTACATAATATTTTAATAAATTATTTGAGCCTAAAAAAATATAGATATAAATAAAATAACAAATATTAAATAATTAATTTTGATATAAATAATTCTTTCCACCAAAAAATAAGCTAGATATAAATAAAATAGCATTTATCAAATACTACATATTAATATATTGTTTTGGTAAATATGACCATTAAATATTTATTATATATATTTTCTCCTGTAACACTAGAGGTGTGAAATGTCAATGGCGAAGAACACCACCCCCAAATATTAGAGAGAGAGACGCCCTCCTATGCCATTCCTTTTGTTGATATCGCCTCGATAATCGAACCCCCAACCTCCATAGATTTGAATCCATAATAGTATTCCCTTTTCCCATTTGATACACCCTTTAATTCTTTCTCAAATTTCATAATGTGTACGTAGTTTGTGAGGTATTTGGGTAGGACTTTCAGATTTGTGTTTGATCTAAAGGTCTATTTGGCTTTGGGGTTTTGATTTTGTGGCTTGAATTCGATTTTTGGGAGATTTGTTTGCCATTTGGTGAGGGCGGAGGTTCTAGGGCTCCTGCATTCTACGTATTTGATGCAACCTATTTGGAATATTAGCAATTCGTTTTTTTTTATAGTAGGCAAATATTAGAATTTCTTTGTCTGAGTAAAGACCATCCTTAATCATCTGCATGCTGATGTTACAAAGCTCCATATTCAAAGAGAGAGCTCATATTACAAATATAACTAGCTTTTGCAATGTAATCAACACTATAATTAGATTCTCTATAGCAGTGTTTGAACTGGCTACAGTTGAAGCTACTTCTCAAAGTGTGAATCCTCTCAACCGCCCTGAGGATCTCCCACACGGAACGTTGTCGACGTCTTGAATCACTTTGATTACTCCAAGGTTGTCACCTTCTACTATGATAATCTCTTCTTCTTAACCCTAAATTACTCTCTTCTCTCCCTAGCACTCAATCTCTCTCTAACCTAAGAACATATTTATACCATTTCTTTCTCTAGCTCTCTAAACTCGAGCTTAAAACAAGGTCATCAATTAATGGCATCCATACAAGGAGATAGTAGAGTTGTTCGTTTTCACTAACAACGAAGAGGTTGATCACCGTCAAGGAGAGGAACTTCCTCTTTGCTGTGTACAAGAACGTGATTGGAGCCTACAGAGCTTCCTTGCAGGACATATCTTCAATTGATCAGAAGGAGGAGAGCAGTGGAAACAAGAATAATATTTTAACCATCAGAGACTACATATATATATCTAAGATTGAGAAGGAGTTGCCCGAGATCTGTGATGGAATCCTAAAGCTCCCTGGATCCTGGCTTGCTCCCTTGATCGTCTGCATCCGGTGACACCAAAGTCTGCTAGTTGAAGATGAAGGGTGATTACCATCGTTATTTGGTTGAGTTCAAGACTTGGCGCCGAGAGAAAGAAGACAATAGAGAGTACACTGTCACCACTACTAAGATGTTACCGAAGAGAAAGAGATGGAGCCTACGCCTTGATCCAACACCAAGAGTAATAAATGGGTGAATCTTTCAACCATTGATGTTCCTCGCACAACTAGCTTGAACGAACCTATGATGATGTGCGTTGAGATATGAAAGGACAAGTATACCACATCGAAAGTATGAATTAAACAAGTCTTGTATATGAGGCATTGTACTACTCCTCATATTGTCAATTGATTTTAGGATAGAATCTCACTCGGCTTATATGCTTCGCTAATAGCGCATGTGCACCCTAACACACCCGTACGATTCCTAATTCATGAGTTCCGAGTTAGACTCGTACATGGTATAGAGCCGTCTTTCGATTATGAACTCTCTAAAAAGAGAATGATCGAGATGCTAGTTTCGTTGTCCAAATTGTCAACTAGATGAGACAATCTAAGTATCCCACATCGAAAGTATGAACTAAACAAACCAAACCTTACTCGACTCATGTGCTTGGCTAATATCACATGTGCGCTCGCTCTAATAATATGAAAGGGATAAATGATTTAGATTTTTTTAATACTCTTTAAATATTTTTTAAATGAAAAGATTTGTGTATAATTTTGTAAATACCATCTTGATAATAGTTCTTTTGACATCTTATATATAGCGCCTTTGAACAACAATGAGAATCTTTAATAACCTCTCCCATAACTGTATCATTTAATTATTTTGGATATAAATCAACACCGACTTTTTAAAAAATTTATATTTATATTTTATACACTTTACCTTTTTTAAAATTGATTCATGACGTAAAATAATTAAATAATAATACATCTAACTATCTAAGCCATGAGAAATTATATGGATCGAGGGTCCGCAATTATAAAAAAGAAGTGGGCATTTTGAGGTAAGTGGATGAACCCATTGAGGAAAGCCACCAATCATGATGACAGTGGATAGAACGAATCACCAGCATGAAAACAAAAGGCCAGCAACCTAAAAATAATGAAGTATTTGATGGTATTGTGAGGTTGATTTTCATTTAGGGGTAGGTATGCGACGGAACGGGATTGAAGTTATTATGCATTTTCTCTTACAAAATTTTATCGGAATAGGATTTGTCCCTTTTCCGGCGAAATATGATCTCCTACAACTTTTTGTGCACCATTTCGTGCAACACAAAACTAATTAAGGTTAATGTTTATGATAAAAAAATTCAGAAAATGATTTTTATGTTATAAATAACCAATCATATATATATTTATATATTTTTTCATGAAAAAATATAATTTAAAAAATATTAAAATTATTATCATCAAATAATCATTTTTTCAATTTTAATATTTTTTAAAATATGCTTTTTTATAAGTATTTGTATTATTTTGTATTTATAACATAAAAATAATTTTTTGAATTTTTTTATCACAAATATTTACTATAATTTATGTTGTGTCACACCAAAGGGTGCACACAAAGTTATAGGAGATCCTATCTCTTTTTCGGCAGTATCAAAATGCCCTTCTGTCTAGATATTTTATCTGTTCTTTTATTTGTTCTGGAAGCAGATGATTCTAAAAAATCGAAATAAAACGGACCTTATTCCTAAAAAAAAAATCTTTCTTTCAAACAGGAGCAATATAAAGTACTGAAAACTACATTCATACCCTTCATTCAAACCAACAATTCCAAGTTTCCAACATTCAAAAGTCTTACATTCCAGTAGCAACAAATTTCAAAAGATTCATATATACAAAGTCTATATATATATATATATATATATGTATGTATGTATAAAAACTTAATTAAATGTTGATTATTGAAATTGAATTGGGCAAATTCCAGTAGCACTGGAGCGAAAAATGATTCAAGGTAGTTGGTTAATTATTCAATATTCACCATTGCACTGCCGCTGCTAGTTTATTATTGGACATTAATTCCACATACGTTTCTATAATTTATAATAATTCATATAAAGTACATTGCTCGTGCTTGCACATATTTTTTTTATTAGGTTAAAATTCGAGGCCAGACATATCTGGACCTCGAAGGCTGACAAGTCGGCAGATGGATACTCGTCAAAATCAAACAAAAATACAAAAATGGTGCAAAATACAGGCAAAAACGCTCTACAAAGCGAAACTAAACTAAAAAACCGAACAAGACGAGGACGTAAACGAAGGATAAACCAATATAAAATGTCCAAATTCTATTAGCCTCCTAACCCCCTCCCCCGAGAAGATCACCTGCAGCCCCTCCCCCGAGAAGATCACCTGCAGCCCTATGTACACTTTTCGGTGCGATAATTAATTATTTTGGATATAATTTTACGTTGAAGATCACCTGCACCCATGAAAAAAATGATATATCTAGCTCCATCATAATCTTCTCCTAACCCCATAAGTAACTGAATCAAACGATTTCTACCTTCCGTCTCCACCACTTGTATTGAAGGAATCGAAAGACGAATGGATCCATGGGAATTATATATGCTCTGATACCATGATCAAAGATGAAGGAATCAAAAACCAGATGTAAACTTATATTGAAGAAACAAATTCTGTTATAACAGATGTGGTTTATACAACTTGATCATCTTGGGTTATATAGCCGAAGATATCTTTTCCTGTATTCCTATTTTTGCCTTCTAGTTTGCCTGTATTGACATGATATACTTGTGTTACAATAATTCCCAATTGAAACACAATTGAATTTAATTTATTACCAATTGAATTTATTACCAAAAATTCCCAAATTGAATTTATTACCAAAAATTCCCAATTGAATTTACGGATTTTCTATCCTATGCCCCAAGGGCATAGGATAACAACCTCAATCGGGAAAGATTCCCTAATTTTAAATCATTTTAGTTTTTTGTAATATTGCTTTCCTAGGGTTGCTTCTTTTTTTGGTAGGGAATCTTTCCCGATTAAACGAACTTATTTTGTTGATCAAGCTTGGCTTGTTTAGGAAACGAACGAGCTCGAGCCGACCTTTTTCGAGCTTTGAGCAGTCCTTCTTGGTCATAACATATTAATTTAAAGAAAATTTTAGAAATTTCATAAAATTCGAGCTATTCAAGCTTAAATTGAACGAGTCGAGCTTTCAACTGAGGTTAAAATCTTGTTCAGACTCGGCTTTTTTAGGGAAGTGAACGAGCTCGAGTCGAGTTTTTTTCGAGCCGATCTCAAGCCGAGCTCTAGGTATTTAGTTCATATAACAATTAACAACCATATTGGTAGGAATATTGAATGGAAAATAACATAAAGGACATATTGAATGAACAGATAAATGATTTTCTAAAGTATATAGGGGCTCGTTTGGTTGAATGCGGGAAGTACAATTCCTGGGAACTTACTTCCCATGAATTGAATTCCCGTGAAATGGTACTTCCCATGAATTGAAAAAAGTCGTTTGGTTGAATTTTGTTTTTTAGAAATATAAATAGGAAAATAAAGAAAATTACATTGAAAATAGTGGAAGTTGAACTTACCTAGTCCCCCCTAGGTAAGTGAACTTCCTACGATTTGGAGGAATTGAAATTCATGGGAAGTTGAATTTATGTGTCTTTGTGTCAACCAAACACAGGAATATATTCTACTTACTGGGTTTTTAACCGAGTAACCAAATTAGGAAATATTTTCAAAAAGTAAATTATTATAGCTTTTTTTTAATAATGCTTTCCTAAAATCGCTTTTTTATTTAATAGAAAATCTTTTCCGATTGAACTTCTTAATAACAAATCCATATCTTAACATCATGCGCGTACTCATGCATCTAAAATGGACCACAACACTAGAAATTGACTCAACTAACTCACATTATGACTTTACATTTTCTTTATATTTATACAACTAGTGTGTATCTCGTCATGTGCATGAAAATATATTAATATAAGATTGCATCTATTATCTAAAAAAACCTATTAAAATATGACAAAAAATCTAAATTACAATGTAAGAATTAAGTTAATAACGCTCAAAGTGTGTGAGAAATATAAAAAAATAATCTAGGTATAAATAATTCATTCTACCAAAAACTAATATAGATAAAATAACAGTTAACAAATAATTAATTCTGATATAAATGATTCTTTCAACCAAAAAATAATCTATATATAAACAAAATAATACCTATTAAATATGTACTTATTAATATTTTCACTACTAAAAAAGCAAGAAAGTATTGTTCTTGTGTCTGTCGCTACTAGCCATGACATTGGCCACGATTTTTTGACTCCGTTATTGTATCTACTTGAAAAAAATTGTTGCTAAGGTCGTGGTTGTTGGCGTTAACACATAGTTCGTCCCTAATTGTGGCAAATGGCTACGAACATGATGTTCGTAGCTATATTCATGCTCAATTAGCCTTGAATAATGACACAAGATGTTTTGTTGTGGCTAATTAGCGACCGGAGGAATATCCATGGCTGAATAATTAAGCAACAAGAACTCAAGATGTTGCGCGCTATTTTCGACACTAATGTAGCCACAAACCAATGTTTGTGCCTACTGGACGTCCAGCTTGCCGGGGGATGTAGAGGAGTGTGGGCTTCAATCCGGCCCAATCCGACATAAGTGGTCTTAGGCCCAACCAAAATGTAAATAATACGTAGTAATAATAAAGGAGAATTAGGTGGAGGTTAGTCGGTTAGAGTGGTTGTTAGGAAGCTTAAGCAAGTGGGTTACTTGATAGCTGTATATATATATATACTAGTGTAGGTCCCGTCCCGTGTACGGAGAATACATTAATACAATATTATAAATAATCTAGATAGATTATAATAAATAAAAAAGAATCTAAATATAAATAATTTTTCCCACCAAAAAATAATATAGATATAAATAAAATTAGTTCGACATATTATATATAAATATTTTTTTTTCTAATCCATCTTTAATTAAATCTCATTTAATATAATAGATAGTTGGTTTTTAAAAATATTTTAATATTATTTTTTATTAAATATGGAGTACATATTTATTACATTAGTTTACTAAAATGTTTATGGCTACATATTATGGCTAAATAATATTTTAATAATTTATTTGGCCTAAAAAAACAATATAGATATAAATAAAATAACAATGATTAAATAATTAATTTTGATATAAATAATTATCTCCACCAAAAAATTATCTAGATATAAATAAAATAGCACCTATCAAATACTCCCTATTTATCCATTAATATTTTTGTTAAGTATGACTATGAAATATTTTTTATTTATATTTTTGTCAATTAACTAAAATATATATATGTAGATTGTGGCTTATATAATAACTTTCTATAAAATATGACAACATATTATTTTATTAATATTTTCCTCTAGGTTCAACCACAATGCGCCACATATGATTTTTTCTCTAGGATCAATCACAACGCGCCACATAGGACGTTATATGTATATAGATTCGGTTACAAATTCTGAATACAACCAAAAATTCCCAAATCAAAGTTTTATAGTAATATTGCATTAGATCAAAAACAACGACGTTTTCACTTTTCACTAATTAGCTAGCTAGAGGTACGTACATTAATGAAAATCACACCACATGAGTTATATAGGATATCGAATCCTCACCCCCATATATTGTAATTCGACCACAAATCTCACCTTAACTTGGAAAGAATTACACATAAAATCATACAAAAAATCGATCAATCGATTATAATGGACGCGCGAGTGAACCTAAATCGAAACTAGCTAGCTAGCTAGATTGTGGTTCCAGGACGTGGAGGTTCAACCTCCTCAACCAAATCGAATGAAGAGTCATATGGAAAACATCAAACCTCTTAGGGATTTTATTCACCATGAAGTGTATCTTGACTTGCCTAACCCTACCTTGCATCTTCAAGTATCGTCTCGTCGATATTCCCATAAGTATCCTCTTGATGTTGGGAATGTCTTTCACGTTGATCCGAACCGAAAACGAATCCCAATTCAAGACGTCGCTGAACGGCAAGGAATAGCCATCGGAGATCAGCACCGGCACGCAATCTGTGTAGATCGCCTCAACAACCCTAGGGCTTGCCACTTCGTACCCGCTAGGGCATAAGCAAAACCTGCATTTATGCATTTATTTAAAAGCTTTCGAAATTTAGCTTGGATCATGATGAAGTTGGTTTGTACGTGAATTTAGTTATTATAATGTCAAGTTTATGGTAAATTTAATACTTAATTAAAATGCAATTAAAACAAGTCAATAGTTATATTTCAATATATTGTTAAATATTACCTTATATTGAAAAATGTGCATTTTGATGTTCTAAAATATGAAACTCATAGTTTTCTTTTTTTTTTTACCCAAAGAACTAACTTTGTATAGGTAATAATGTGTAATATATATAAGTTATTTGAGAAAAAAATTCTAAGTTATAACTTGTGTAGCTTAATTAAAACCCTAAAGTATGGTTGATTTGATAAAATCTTGTAGTTGTAAGTTGTAACTTGGATACTTTAATTAAAAAAATAGGGTTGATTTGAGAAAATCTTAAAGTTGTAATTTGGGTATTTTAACAAAGAGTATAAAGTTGGGTGAAATTGATAAAATATGAATATTTATAATTTTTAAAAGACATAAAAATTATAAAATGGCATTGAAATAAAAAATTAATTTGTTAAATTCAAATTTTTAAGGTAAAAAAGATGTTTTTAAACATAATAAAAAAATGAAAATGATCTAAAAGGACATAGTACATAACTACATATAAGGTGTGATAATACAATTTGAAAGGGTAAAATTAGTATTTTTACCCAAAAAAAAAAAATTAAAAATCATAAGTGAGAATTACTGTCCATTTGCAAGTTTAATTTATGCTATTGTATGTATAAGGTGAAATATTTAATTTTTTGTACCAAATTCTTCAATCCATTTACCTTAACAACTGATCCATAGAATATATAAAAAATGCAAAATAATGTGATCAGAAAAAAAAAATGGCGGGATGTATATGGAAGAACCTGCTTTTCTTCAACATAGAGGTGTAGGAGACACCAGGAGGTAGCTTTTCATACACTAGAACGGCGCCGTTTTGGCCTACACCTCCGTCGGATTTGTCCTTCCAGTGGTCGAAGAGGAGGGAGCGGATGTGGCCGTGGAGGCCTCCAGCGAAGAAAGCGAGAATGGAACGGCGGGAGGGAGGGAGGCCGCCGAGGGCTGAGGGGGAGACGTCGCCGGAGACGAGGTTTATCTCCGGGAAGGAGACATCCTTGGAGGGGTTGAACCCCTCCGACATGTTGGCATTGCAGAGTGCTCTCATCGAGTTGTTGTACAGCTCCGGCTCGTATCTTGTAGCCCACGGCCCCTTCAATTCACATATAGTAAAAAAACCAATGAGACTGGGAGCAATTGTCGAGTCACATTGTCTTTAGTTTTGTGGTTATAAGGGATCGAGATCCACCTTCTAACACAGAAGCTTAAGCTAATAGTGTACTACAGATGTACTACAGATTAATGCGAACATATATACCCAGTCATGGCAAGACAACATGAAGTGATCAGCACCGCGAGTTCGGTTCCAGAACCCATACTTGTTCCGAACGACACCAACATAGTCCTTGACGGTCCTTCCGATGGGATGGATGTCGTGTGCACCGGGGACATGGAGATACTGAACCATCCTGACCACACTAAACGGCAGGAAGAAGGCATGGGCGGTGTGAGGGTCATCGGTCTTGTAGGGATTGCCCTCCTTCTCCATGTCGTCGATGAACTTGCCCTCCGACGAGTACAAGCTCTTGCACACCCCACTGTGGAACATGGGTGGCTCCCCTTCCTTGTACACATATATCTTGAACACCTTCTCCATCTCTAGGTAGCTCCTTTTATTTTGTCATATGTGTAACAATGAGTACAAGCTAGCAAAAACTAATGAAGACATGTTCAATCAAAATATATGTTAAGTTATACCTATGGAATGCATTAGGGCTCCTATAAATGGGGCCCCGAGGGACATAATCCGGGTCATCATGGCACGAGACGGGGCTGCTATTGCGAGCAGCGTGTTGTATGGCAAACCTAGCTCGAGCAAGGTCATCCTCGATCTTTACAAGACCGAGCTCACCCATAGAACACGAGGAGTTGCGACACGAGGTAGGACTAGGGCGCAAAAAAGGCGCATAGAATCGGGAGGAGCCATGGGAAGTGATGTGGTGGTTAGAAGCCAAGTAGGAGAAGAGAAATAGAGAAGGTAAAAGGAGGAGTAGGGCGGTTAAAAGAGTGCATAAATCAGAGGAAGAAAAGGGTAAGTTTGATGAAGGAGATGGATTCTTGCAAGGACTCATTTTGGAATTAAAGTTACAAAGGTTAATTACTTTGAGTGGTTAGTTATAGTTATTGTACGTCCTTGTTAGTTTGGGTTTGTTTTCGTTTGGTTGCAACCTTTTTATTGTGCTTAAAAGGTGAAAGAGTTTGGATTCATTGCTTGGTGGGATTGTTATTCCTTTGAAGATAGATAGGTTGGTTTTGATTCTGACTTGTGAGAAAGGCAAACAGGAGTATGCAAAAGTGAGGATAAAATATTCCACACTTTGCCCTTTTCTTTTTGATAGATCTAACAAATTGTATGCCTCATATATATCATATATCATTTATCGAATTGATTAATGTGAAATAATATTATTTTCATAGTTTTAAAACAATAGAAAGACACATTTTTATTTTTATTTTGATAAGTGAGAGGCAAAAGAAATCTTTCATTACATATGAAAAATCAAGTTTGCGAGTTTTGGTTTTCGAAATCCATAACAAGTACGAACAACATAGCGAAGAAGGAAACGAACTTCCTTCTAAACAAAAGAAGGAAGCAACACAAGAACGGCCAAGAAAAAAGAACTTCCTTCGAGAACTCAAATAAGAGGATACAATCTCAGATCTGAAAGTAAACCCTAGCTGGAGACATTAGCTGGCCGCCGGAAGAACCTTCGACCTTCAAATAACGCGTCAAGCCACCAGAGAAGACGACCTTCACTAGCTAGAAGCAGAAAGGGCTTGAAGAGCAAACCCTAACCCTAATCTCTCTCTCTCTCTAGAGCTCAAGGAATAGTGAAATCAAAAGACGCGTGCAAGCTGAAGAGGGTTGCTTTTATAGAGCTCTGAGTGCAACCATAGACAAAACGTATCATTTAACTAGCGTCACTCTTAATCTAGCTTCCAAACACTCAGTATTCCAGCTATCGGGTTGGTAGTAATGGGTTGGATCACACAAG
Source organism: Persicaria maculosa (assembly GCA_963922045.1). Lineage (NCBI taxonomy): Eukaryota > Viridiplantae > Streptophyta > Magnoliopsida > Caryophyllales > Polygonaceae > Persicaria > Persicaria maculosa. The sequence continues at coordinate 52,145,116 of OY998270.1, forward strand.
GCCCAAGCTTGGCCACTGAGTAGGTTAGGAGATCAGTCCATAAAAGGCCTAATACAATCAAGTCCATACTCAACTAACCCCCAAACTTAGTCCATTGTACTTAGCCACCTGATAACCTAAGTTCTCGGTTGCATCAATACATACATATAACATATACATACAAATATAAAGGCTTAGAACAAATATACAAGTTCTCAACAACATGAATTATACTACCCCACCCAATTGGTGAGGTTGCACAACTTCATCAGCATTGTTAGGGGTATCATCTGGAGATTCCTGAGCATCATCATCAGTATCATTGCCATCCTCTAGCTCAGTGTCATATGGGACATAGAACTAGGTTGCAGATGATGCTGAGGGTGCATGCAAGACATTCTCAACAGAAGGGATGAAGACATTTTTTAAATGAAATTCATCTTCAACAAACACAACATCTATGCTAACTATGGTTTTACCCCCCCTAGGTTGTATAATAAGAAATTTATATCCTTTAACTCCTTCAGGGTATCCTAACAAGACACATTCCTAGGGTTAAATTTACCATCATTTTTATGAGCATGAGCAACACAACCAATTCAAAAGGTCTAAGATAAGTCAAATCAAGTTTCTTATTATGCATAAATTCAAATGGGGTCTTGAATCCAATAGCAGATGGAGTTCTATTTATGAGGTAAGTAGTTGTTATCACAACATCATCCCATAAAGAGTGCCTCATCCCAGCAGATATCAACAAGCACCTTGCCTTCTCTAGTATAATCTTGTTCATCTTCTCAGTAGTGTCATTCTGTTGAGGGGTGTCAGGAATAATAGTGCCTTTTTATACCATTTTCTTTGCAATAAGAGTCAAACTTTGAATTACAAAATTCTAAGCCATTATCAGTTTTTAAGAACTTAACAGAGAGACCAGTTTTGACATGTAGACCTTTAACCCCATAATGTTTAAACACTTCAAAAGCCTCATCCTTGGTTTTTAGAAAATAAACCCAAACCTTCTTGCTTTAATGATCAATCGGTTGGGATATAAAGTACTTTCTACCCCCATAAGATTCAACCTGTGAAAGCCCCCATAAATCTGAATGGACATACTCAAAAAGTTAGTTAGCAACATAAGAAGATTTATGAAAACCTTTCTTAGTTTGTTTATCCATCAAGCAATTGTCACAAAGATCAATATTCACAGGTTTGGATTTTAATATGTCATGCTTATAAAGATAATGCATACTCTTATTTCTTATATGTCCTAATCTATTATACCATTTCACAGATTCAGGTAATGGCATAACATTCTCAAAAGCAATGAACACAGAAGAGAAATTAAGTTCAGAGGTGGCCTGCACTACATACATGCTCTTCTTCTTAGCACATCTCATTAAGAACTTACCATATCCCTAGAAACTGTTCTAATTCCTCCTTTATTGTTAATATCACAATCCAAAGCTTCCAAGGTACTTTCAAACATAAGATTTCTCCTTAGATGTGGAACCCATCTAACATAATTGATGGCGGCCCTAACAACACCATCATGCATTCTCAGAGCAACTGATCCTATACCTTTAATTTTCAAAATAGAATGATCACCCAACATAATATCACCGCCATCACATAATTTCATATTATAAAGCCAAGATTTATTATGAGTAGCATGTGTGGTACATCCAGAATCAATGATCCAACAATCAGAAGCATCATCAACAAGCAATGCAAGAACTTCATGAGTACACATCAGACACAGAAGGTTTCTTAGAAGATTATTTCTCATCCTTTCTTTTTTTATAGCATTCCTTTTCAAAATAACCAGTTCTAGAACAATAATGGCACTTAACACTGGATTGGTCATTATTTTTTATCAAAACCATTGTCAGGCTTGGATTACATATTCTTATCCTTTTTCCTGTTGTTATTTCTCCTATTTCCTTTACCTTTAGACCTGGCCATAAGCACTTCATCTTTGGTCTCAACTTTAGGTTCAGATTTGGAGCCATTAGCAACTTTAAAGACCTTTAAAGATTCATTCTTCTGGATTATAGACTCAAGTATCTCCTTTTTAACCAAGCTAATATAACCAAATTGAACAACATCTGTAAAGGTGTCAAACTAGCTAGGCAGATAATTCAACAGAAGCACACAAAGCTGAGTTTCACCAATTTTATCACCACAACATTGTAAATCTTGTGTTATGGTTAAAAATCTATCAAGATTATCAGCCAGAGTGCAAGAAGTATTCATTTTAAAGCTAAATAAGTTATTCAAGAGGTTAACACAAGATGGAAGAGATTTTACCAAGTACAGTTCTAGCTTCTAAGCCATCCCACAACTTCTCCTTTGTGGTTTGACCCAATACTTGTCGTGCCACTTCGTTTGATAGATGAAGCATGATCTCATTGCGGGCTTGTAGATTAGTTTCTTGAATCTTTTCTTTGTCAATTCCATCAGGATACTTATTATTGACCGCAAGCCAACATTTCTCCTTGATAAGTATGGCTTTCATCCTCACCTGCCACAAAGTGAAATCAGTAGTGCCATTAAAAGGCTTTAAGTGAACAGAATCAGTCATATTCGAAAGAAATAGAAATCTTTCAAGAATTAGAATGTTTCTAGAGAAAACACATTTTTAAAAATAAAAGCGGAAGCAAAAATTTTCAATAAATCAATAACATGCAAGAACATATTTGTGAAAAACTATGGTATGTCAAGTAATGGAGGTGTAGCACCAAGCGATGAGCCCTCTCTAGGTCTACCCAAGGCCTTAGTTTGAATTCCAATCCCTGATGCCAACAATGACTTAGAAAATTAGAAAAGGGACACTCAAGCTCTGATACCAATTGAAATATGAAGTTTGCGAGTTTTGGTTTTGGAAATATAAAACAAGTACAAAAAACGCAGCAAAGAATGAGACAAAACACGAGGTTTGTTTATGGGGTTTGGATCAGTGATCCTACGACTCTAGGACCTCAAGAGTCAGCCCTAATCAACTAGTAAATAAGAAAATACAGATCGGGGCAAAACCGAGAGTACAAGTTCGAATCTAAACGAAAACTAAAGAAGCAACACAAGAACGACCAAGAAAGATGAATAACTTCCGTCGAGAACTCATATATGAGGATACAGTCTTAGATCCGAAGTAAACCATAGCTAGAGACATTAGCTGGCAGCCAAAAGAGCCTTCGACCTTCAAACAACGCGTCAAGCCATCGTAGAAGATGACCTTCATCGGCTGGAAGCGGAAAGGGCTTGAAGAGCAAAACTCTACCCCTAATCGCCTCTCTCTCTCTCTCTCTGATCTCCGGCTTCCAAGCACTCGGTACTCCAGCTATCGGATCGGTAGTAATGGGCTGGTTCACACAAGGCCCAACTTGGCAGCTGAGTAATGGGTTGGTTCACACAAGGTCCAATACGATGCAGTCCATACTCAACTAACCCCCAAACTTAATCCATTGTGCTTAGCCACATTATAACCTAAGTTCTTGGTTACATCAATACATACATATAACATATACATACAAATATAAAGGCTTAAAACAAATATACAAGTTCTCAAACAACATAAATTGTGTAATATTTCTTGCTTTAGGAAGACAGAAGAAGAAAGAAGGAGATATTTGAGCGGAAAATTTTTATGATTTTCATTGTCGATATAAATTTTATTTCTATAGAATGTATGGGCTTCGGCCCCAAACAAAACAATCTAGCCCAAATGTAAAACTTAGGCCCATAGTCTAACACCCCCTCAAGATTGAGGTGGTGACTCTACCATCCCAATCTTGCAAAGAAGCAGGAGTAAGTGAATGTTGACTACATTTTTTGTCGAAAAATCAGCAAGTTGTCGGCAAGAAGGGACATGAGAGAGGGAGATCAGGCCTTTGATTAGCTTCTCTCGAGCAAAGTGACAGTCCAATTCGATGAGTTTCATGTGCTCATGGGAACACAGGATTCCGAGCAATGTAGATTGTTGCTTGGTTGTCGCAATTTGATCATCAATCAATCTTGCATGCATTCAATACTAAGCAAAAATCATATGTCCTTGCAGCTTCAACACTGGCAATACCCCAACCGCCAATGTCATCTCTGTCACCATCATCCGTCCTGCTGATTCCTTCTACGTCATCACCCTCCAAAACCGATACCGCCTCCTTCAGCGCCCCAGGCTTGAACACAAACAACCCACAACCACCACCACCACCCCCCATCGTGCGCCGTCCGTACAACCACTTATGCACGTCCCAAAGCACATGCACCAGCACGTGGTTCATCTTCACCGTCTCGCTCCCCCTAAACTTCCATCGTAAGTTATTCACCCTCACCACCTCCACCCCATCTACGCTTATCCACATCTCTGTCGGGTTGTCAGATCTCTCCACCACCACCTCGTGCTCCTCCTCCTCCTCCTCCAACCACCTTGCCCTTGTCGCGAACCAACTCTTCCCGTACACCGTTTGCCTCTTCAACGTCTGGACGACGTTGACCAGCGTTGACCGCTTCTTCGTGCGCTTGTAGGCCTTCTTTTTCAGGTCTCCGACGAGAAGGATGATCTCCTCGCCAGAGACCAATGCTAAATAGTATCCAAACAAGGGCTCAGGGGCTCCGTCTCCTGGGAACTTTGCTGATCGAAGGTCCCAATAGACCTCGAGGAGGTGGCGGTCGTCGTCCACCTCGAACAACTTGTAGCCCTTCTTTGACCAGATGTTCCACGGCTTCACCTCCACCTTGCACGTGTGTGGGACCCGCTCACCTTCTCCGGCACCTTCAACGGTAACGGAGAAGGAGATATTCCAGTGACTCTTTGACCATTGTATCGTCACGTTCCTCCAGGACCCGGCTATTCTGGTCTGGTAGACGGCTGTCACGGTCCCGCTGGTGCCGGAATTTGACGAAGATGATGGCTCCGTCGCAGGCCCTCGACCTGACAGAGATTTCAAACACTGCCCTTTAAGAAAGTGGTGGAATGACATTTCACACGATCAAGATAATCATGTGTATCGTTTGATCGTTGGGATCGATCGATCGATGTTAATTACGTTGAAATGATGAAAAAGAAATGACGAGGAACGGAGATTGATCTATAACAAGTCGGGAAAGGGATGTGGGGAGGTCCTGAAGCCTGAAATCGATCAATGGAAGATAGGTTTTTTTTAGTGAAAATTTTCAATTTTAGGAGGGAACCTATTTTTCCACACATTTTAGATTAAAAAAGGCCCATTCATAATTGGGATTTTAGGGCATTTGTGGGGTGTTGTAAAATTAGGGTAAGGTGTTTGGGTAAAAAAAATTCAATCCCGTCCCGTCCTGTCTCGTCCCGTCCTGATCCCGGTGGAATTTGGGGGGAAAAAATTCAATCCTGTCCTGATCGATGTTAATTATATTTTATATGAAAAAATAATAAAACATCAAAGAATATATAATTATATATATACATTGATATATATATATATATATATATATATATATATATATATATATATATATATATATATATATATATTGATACAAGTATTACCTAAATAAACTCAAAAGTGGAAGTAACTGCAATTGAATTATGGAATCAGCTCAAAAAAATAGCCACTGAATGAGGTTGCTGCATTCAAGTTTGAATGTTGGAATCATGTACTACTTTCAATTAAGTTTTTTTGCTTTTTCTTCTCTATTACATCCAGTATTCATATTTTATTTTGGAATTGCTAATTTTTATTTTAATGAGGGACGAGACTTGTCCCGTCTCGTCTTGATCCCGTCCCATCCTGTGAGGGATAAGGCCTGGTGGGATTCAAATTTTTTTTTAAATCCCATCCTGCTAAAAATATGCGGGATAGGACGCAAGATGACCCCAATCCCGTCTCATTCCATGTCCACCCCTACAAAATATATACTCCCTCCGATTTTTAATATAAGGCATTTGACTTTTGTGCACGTAGTTTAAGGAGCTCAAAACTATATAAAATATTGATTTTTTTAATTAATTTTTTTTACATTATAATACTTATTAATAATAAGTAATTTTCTTTTATTTTTTATTTTAATAAATCTGACCAATCAGGTTACTTATTTCCTTCTTACCGGAAGAGGTGTTTCTCACTTGAACTCATATATATATATATATATATATATATATATATATATATATATATATATATATATATATATATATATATATATATTAGTATAACATTTGCATTTAAATGCTAAAAACCTTTCATCTCCTGTCAGGTTCTTCTTGACATGCTCCTCACTCTCACTAGGCAGCATCATGGCTTGATCTTTGTCTCCGTTCTGATCTTATTTGTGTTGTTGTTGCTGTTGTTATTCCTCGGTCTGATATTATTTAGTCTGCAATGCTTCCTGATCAAACATCAAGCTTATTTCATTGGGCATAGCCATTATATATCTACATTCATAATTGATTTCCCATGAAACATTACTTGATAGACCAACTTACAATGCTTTCTTATCCCAAGATTCCATCTTCAGAGAACGGATAATAAAATTCCCAAAAAATAAATGAATGCTAGAAAACTATGACCTTACCATATTCATTAGCCATGTCAAGAAAAGCTGGAAGCATTAAAGCCCTTGGGTAATACATCATCCCTCTTACTGTAAGACAAATATTTTTGTTCAGTGAAAATAAATGTGTTATGAATGTGCGTTCAGATAAGGGAAAGCAAAAATGTTATAGAGAATGATGTGTGGGGGGAGTGGCGAAGATGTAAAATAGTCTCGTCACTTCCCCCCACACGTCATTCTCTCTTTTGCAGTCGATCCTCTCCATGAAGTTATTCCTTTCATCTAAGAAAGGCATAAACCAATATCAATTACCTCAGTTTATAATTGTCCGTGAATCATGATAACCTCTTGTGTATACAACAGAATAAGTAACAGATATAACATACAAAACCTGGAAAAATCTTTTGCAATGTAGAAGATAACTGAAATTATCCTATAAATAAAAAAGCAACATGACCACCTATTCATTGCAAGATAACATCATATAAAAAGAACTCAAAAGAGTAATTATAGATGAGTTGTGAGATTATGATTTCATAAGAGAGGACAAACAAACAAAAAAAACAAGATATACAGGATAAGCTGTTTACAAATTAAGTTGCGAGCTTCTGATTTCGTCAATTGATTGGCCAGTTCAGGAGAACCATTTTGGCAAAGTAATTTTACCATGTAAGACATTATTCAAGAAGTCTCCACAAGCTACAATGTAAAGATCCAAATATAGTAAGTTACTCATTTTAAATTTCTTAGTGGTGGAAGTTAACCCTACACACTTGACAAAGTGATAAACTGATAATTAAACCTTATTGTATCATTTCACTAGTTCAAATTACTTTTGTCTTACAAAAGGACAAGAACCTTGGTAAAGGACATACTTAAGCAGGAGCATTAATGGTCGTTAGTTTAAATTGCCTTACTAAAGGACTTTATTGCACTTTATCTGGCTGAAAATTCACACTAAAAGCCAGAAAACAGAAGAATCAGAGCCAAGGAGATGATTCTTCTAGAGCAACATAATTCAGTTTAAAAACATTATCCCCTCAATTACACTTACGAAAGTTCCAAGGAAGAAGAAAAGAAAACTTGTCATTTCCACATATATGAATTTCCCGTTCTTGTCAGCCAACAGAGCAGCCAAAATTAAATCACTTTGAAATGATGTTTAGGGCATTTGTTGTGTCTTATACAATTAGGGTAAGGTGTTTGGTTTGTATATATTGAAATGTCACTTTGAAATGATGAATTAAATATATGGCATAGGTTAGAAAACTCGTTAAACTTGATATGTTTTATGTTCATTATATATATCTGTTACAGTTAGTTTTTTTTTAAAAAAAAAACTTGTTGATCATCAAATAAGAATAAAGGATGATTTCATAAAAGCTCATTCCTACTTTGTAAAGGCACGGATCAAACTGAAAAGCTCTCAACCACGGGAGAAGCTCATCATTAAGAGTGAATTACAGCAAAACGGAATCAAGAAATATTTGTTACAAGTTCAGCCAACTTGATTAACTCTAAGCAATTAAGGCTTATTTATACAACATTATAGCGAAACGACACCGTTCGGGTGCTAACTTTCAATCTTTACATATGAGCACCTATATTTTGAGAAGATATAAACCCTTATCAAGCTTGGAATAAGGTGCTATTTGACAAAAGAAAATGATGTTGATGATCACCAAGAGGTATTGTGAGAATGTCAGCAAGCTGAAATCGAACCATTTCCCTCACAAAGTTACAATCAATGCATACAGATGTACATATTCAGAAAAACCCTCAACGTACCTTTTCCAAAATTGATGAGAGGATAAATATAAACTTGCTGCAAACTCAAATTAATCGTAATTGGCAATGCTGCTTTATACAAAGAACAATAAATTCAACAATCTGTTTACACGCTTCATTAGACAAATTTACCTAGTCTAGATGTATGTGTGTGTAAACCAACTATACAATATTATTAAGAACGTTTCCTTCAACAAAGTAAAACATCATTTGGATATGATTACCAGTTTTTCTGCCACCAACCTAATGCCAGCATTTTCCAAATAATCATATGAATGTAATGAGATGTGTGCGTCCAGAACAACTCCTGGTGAGAACAATGGATCAAGCTCAGACGGATCAAAACGATTGAATATTAGACTTTTCTCAACTCCAGTTTCTCTGTGGAAGATCTCAGTGCCATATTTTGCTACTTCTCCTGATACAATAGTAGATATGCTGAATGACATTAGAAAATTGATTAGCTTTTTGTTTTTCTTTTTGTTTTTTTTTGTTTTTTTTTTGGAAGTTTCAACTATGAAGATATTGTTGCAACATTTCTAAGCATCATAATTAACAAAAAACAGAACACTTACTGCAACCGAATTGTCGGATTATTCCAGTAGTCCTTTTTCCTTGTAATAACAGATCTCCAGTCAGATGTACTGCCAGACTGCATAAAAAGGCTCATGGAATGATTATCATAAGTGTCAAGGACCTCACATAAACTAGAAGGAGCATCCACCACAATGCTTAGCCGCGGACGGCCTGCCTGATCAAAAAACTTATTATTCAACCCAAACCGCACTTTCACTTGACATTGAAGTTTTAGTGGCATTTCCTTGTGAAATATCTGAACTCTTTGATGACCCCGACTCATTGGAGTTAGAGAAGCAGTAATAGATTGAACAAAGATTTGGTCAGGAATCAAGAAAGGAACAGAATTGCTACAACTCTGTGGTATAAGAGTAGGGGAAGTAGTTTCAGTAGACTCCACCATCGGGTTTTCCTCCATATTATCTCCTTGAAGAGATCTTGCTCTAATTTCATTTGCGAGCATGTCCATATTGAAAGGTTCTGCCTCAGGTGCACTACCCTGAAGAAGATCCAGAATTCGACCTCCCAAAGATTGATTCACAGGTTCCAAAGAGGGGGGTGTCATGGTTACATCACCTTGTTGTAGCTCTTTGTTAGTACGATTTATTGTACTGGTACTTGGCGTAATCTGATTCTCATTTGCAATGAAATCCGACAGGCTTGATTCCTGTGATTATTGAATATTATATTAAAATAATTTGGATATCACATCCCTTCATCTTGTACTTTGAGGCGTTGACGTGGTGAGTTGTCCTCATTTATACGTAAGAAAAGCTTTATTTAAAGTTCTTATGTCATGAATTGCCTAAAGAGACTAGCAACGAACAGGGGACACACCTATGCATGGAGATAAACTTTAGTTCATAGCCTGAACCTTTACTGGAATAGGAGATCTATTCCTTTCACTGCAATGAATATTGAAATACAAATCTAAAAACCTTAACACCCTCCAATGGAATTCTCACAGGAAAAACCCCATCAATGCACAGGACCCCATGCCCCTTCCAAGTTCCAACCCATAAGCATTCATATTGTATGAACGACTCATCTATAGGCATATATAATGAAAACGAAAAAGGGAAGCCCTTGTGTGCCTTGTGACATTTCTCTCATATTGAAAATTACCTTGTCATGTCATCAACAATGGCAACAGAAAAGATTCGAGTTTCCTCAGTTTAAGCTTTATTTTCTACTTTACTGACTATACCGCTTCCACATTCATCCTTTGGAAAATGGCGTAAATACCCATCAAAATAATCATAATACCCCGAAGTGATAAATATTATCTAATTTCAAAATGGAGGATGAAAAAAGTCCAATCCGTAAGAATTATTCTCTATTCAAGCAAGGAAATATTAATAAAAGTAGAAATAAACTCCCGTCTAACATGAAAAAGAAGAAATAGCTTGGACATAACCTACGAGCTACATATGTTGAGGTGATTGAAAATATTGTAAGATAAACACAAGGCAATTTATGCAGTGTAATTTAATAAAATGAACAATAGGCCCAGTGTCATTACCAAGAAAAGAACAGTGGCACAATATTTCACCACTTCAAGATTCATCCGGGCATCATCCAAGCTCCTTAAGAATTTAGAGAAGAACTATATATAAGATAAGTTGCACTTGAAGCTTCACAATTAACTTCAACATCAAGTTTCCAAACCCATTAGCCAAAAGTTGGGATAGAAGAGTGGAGAAACAAAGAAAATCCACATAATGGAAACAGATATCATAAAATGGCAAAGAACCTATGTATCTGCTCGCCAAGACCAAAGTAAGTAGCAAGTGAGGCCATCTGAAAAGAAAAACATGAGCCATCAAAATTAATATTCAGAGTATAATAAATACCAAACAATGAAAAGGGCATTTCAATTAATGACACACAACCATTCTATTTCTTGAATATATCATGGCAATGAAGAAAAATAAACTCAAAGGAAAAGCTCTCAGCTCTAAAAAAGATGGTACTTATTCATGGATATTCCTCTAAAACTGACTTTAACAAACCATCCTTGTTGAATAATATTTTTATGTATTTGCAAATATCATTGTTCAGGAGAAACTTCAATTGATCATTATGTTGGAACATATCATAATAATCAATGCTATCAGTGTGATTTTTAAATGTACTATCACTGAACTAACTGCTTTTGAACAAATAATCAACTATTGGGAAGGAAATTTTTAGCAGATTAGATTGCTAAATAAGTTTATAGAATTTTCCATATTTACATTTAAACAATAGGAACTTTCAAAACATTGTTTGTCCATAAATTAGGTGGTTCACAATTTCACCCAAGAAGCAACCTAAGTTTGAACAAGAAAAAAAAAAACATTTCATCTTAGCTTAAAAATATTTCATGCTCAAACATACAAGCAAAGGTGTAGAAGAGGCATAATAATAACCAAATTACAAGAATCCAAACTATCATAAATCAAAGAGGATATGACAAGGCCAACTTACTTTCATGTTCCCAACTCTTTTACCAAATTTCTGGGTCAATACTACCAAAGTATCAATACAGCCTTTCGGCTCTGGCGCCGGCCTGCCAATTGCCATGAATGCTTCCCTTATCAGAGGACAATCGAATCTGAGTATGTTATGACCAGCCCATATCCTCCCTATTACCACAATCTCTGTGTCAGTTCACATAAAAATGAAGATCTTAATCATTTATGACTGAATTTGGGAGCTTAGGAAGTCAAAATTTATGAACAAATTGGAAACCGAAACAACACTTTTCTAAAGCTTGAATTGTTGATTTGAGTGACAAAATCTTCCATTTCTAATTTCCCCAAAAACGAGGAATCCAACTGCAGAATTTCATGTTTGTCATATCTTAGGATTCAACTTGATCCCTAACAGGCTCAATAGTTGATTTATTGTTCCCAAAATTCTTGGACAAAATCACACATTTAACAAAAAAATCCACAAAATTAAAGAAGAACAGCTGATAAACAGACATACGCAGAGAGACGGGGTGGCTATATGCACCCACGGCAGGTGTTATATCCACTTCTTAGGACGGATCATATGATTCGTCTGTTTCAATTTTAAAAAAAATATACGTCATAAAAAATAACAAAAAATATATAGGACGGATCAAAGATCCGTCCAATGTAATTTAAAAGCAAAAAAAAGAGAGAAAAGTTGGAGAGAGAGAGAGAGAAGCACTGTACAAAGGCTGCTTTTCTCTTTTTAAAAAAAATACAAGAGGCAGATCTATGATCCACCCTTTGTTGGTGATGAAATTTGAAAAAGCTAGCTTTTTTTCAATGGATGGATCTAGGATCTGTCCGTTTATTTTTTAAAAAAAACTTACCACAGACGGATCATAGATCCGTCCTAATGAGTACATATAACACCTGTCTCGGGTGTGTATAGCACAATCTGAGAGAGATAGAGAGCGAATGGAGAGGGAGGAGCAAACCATGGAGAAGATCGTAGACTTTATCGGCTATGTCGGCGAAGGTAGGGGCAGAAGAAACGGCTTCACGGGTGATACCGTTGCGACGAGGGGACATGTCGGCGATGAGGGAGAGATCCGAGGGGCGGACAAGGGTGGAGTAGCTCTCCAGCTCCACTAGCTTCCTAGGGCAAACCAAAATGGATCCGAATTCAAGAATTGCTTGACCTTGCCCAGTTCGGGTTGAAAACGTCGTCTCTAGGTCGAAGAAGGCGATCCCATAACACTCTTCCTCCATGGACGTCTCCATTTTTATGTTTCTTTGAAGAATTTCTACAAACAGGTGGTGTGTGTGCAATAGGGAAAACTGAATGTCTCAAAAGAATGAGGTAACTTAACTTGAGCTGAAACGAGGTCGCATTTTATAGAGGAAATGTTGATTGGTTTCTTCCAAGCAGGGTTTCCTCCATAAAATGCAAAGAAAGACCACAAAACTAAACATTCTCCATTAGAAATCTCCATTCAGGGTTATATTTTCTATATGGGTCACAAAACTTGACCTGTTCCGAAAACCCGATCCACACATCCAGTAATTTTACGGGTTTGAACCCAGTGTTTTAGACCCGGGATCCAAAATCGACCTGAATCCAAATTACTCGGGATTTTTAGGGTCGAAACTCGATGACCCATTGGGTCAAAATAACGTATATATTTTATAATTATAGTATGTTTAGAACACTTATTTTTATAAATATGATTTTTTCTGCTTAAAATATTTATATAATATTATTATTATTATATTTATCAATTTAATTATAATATTTTTATTTAGTTTAATTTGACATATTTATATTATAATTTAATTTTGATAATATTTTAATATTCTTAAAAAGTCTTTAAAAGTTTTTTTACCCGGCCCGTTGGGTCTACCCAGGACAAACCCGATTTTGCTCGACCCGAAATGAGCGGTAACACGATGGATCTGAAACCCAATGTACCCAGAACCCGAGTGATCCGAACCCGAACTTCAACTTAATTCCCCAATTGATAGGTCGAGTCAAAAGTGAGATCAAACTCTTATATCACTAAAAAGTTGTTATTTCTAAAGTTTTTTTTTATGACTTTACATATTTTTCTTTTACATGCATACATTAATTATCATTGATAAAATTTCAAAATAATAGTAGTAATTATTATCACCAATTTGGGTGGGGAATAATTTTGTATGAGATTCCCTAATAGGCTACGGAGATTGGAGGATAAACAAGGAACATTAGTTTCTGGAATGTGTTTGTCTTTTGCTCAAGTCATTGTTATCAACTTTGTACTAGCTGATTGGCTCCTCTAAGTATCTACATAACTTGTTGAAAAGGGAACTATGTTGGAAATTACAATGTTTAACTAAGAATATTATTTACTTTACCAATTTGGATTCAGCGAAGTACAAACTAAAAAGAAATTTCAACTATAAAACTTGAAATTGAAAGGCTTGTAAACAAATAAAAAAGCCCTATTTGATATCGATATCTTCGTATTTAGATATCAAATATCGATACCAATATCGATATCTTAATACCAAGTGATATTCCCCTCAAAATCAGTATATCAAATAGACTCAAATTTAATGTCTTGCATCAAGTCATATCGGAATCGGTTGTACCAAAATATCCTTAACGGCGATTGCTACTCGGGAAACAGCTAATAGCTTGATTATGAAGATGGAGTCTTATCAATTTCTTTTTATTGCTCACCTGATGAAGACAATATTGGGGATGACAAATTCTTTGTCCCAACTCTTGCAACAAAAAGATCAAAACATTATCCAAGCAATGGGTATGGTTCAAAGCATCTCAAAAAGCGATTTCAAGTGATGAGGAATGATGGGTGGGACGATCTCATACAAGATGTCAACCAGTTTTGTGCTAATCATGATATTCCCATTCTGAATATGGATGATGAAGTCCCAAATCGTTATCGTTCTCGGCGTACAGGCTATGTTATAACAAACAACCACCAATTTCGAGTTGAGATATTTTATAAGGTAATGATTATTTATGTATAAATTTCCTCTCTTTATGTTATCTTTGATCATTTCTTTATAAATTCTATATATATATTTTCTTAGTTTATGATAGAATTAATATTATTGTACACATGATATGATAGGTTATTGATCAAATTGGTCAAGAGTTGGAGAGTCGTTTTAGCGAGTCAAGTACAAAATTGCTCACATGTATGGCTTGCCTTGATCCAAAGGATTCATTCTCCAATTTCGATTCGGCAAAGCTACATCGGCTTACACAGTTATATCCATTAGACTTCTCACTTTCTAATCAAGTGGAGATTAAAGAAGAATTGAAGGCATGGGTTTATGAAATGAGGAACAATTCCAGATTTTCTGATTTGGAAGATATTGTTGATGTATCTAAGAAGATGTTCGAGGTAGGATTTCACAAAGCTTTTCCCTTGGTTTATCGTCTTATCGAGCTAGTTTTAATCTTACCGATTGCAACAGCTACGGTGGAAAGAGCTTTCTATGCAATGGGTCTTATCAAGACATATTTGCGCAACAAGATGGGGGATGACTTTCTCACTGATAGTTTGGTATGCTATGTTTAAAAAGACATCTTCAAGCGCATTGATAACGAGGTTAATCTTCAACATTTTCAGGGCATGAAAACTCGAAAAATGGATTTACCTCCTTTATCCTCGAGTTGAACTATTTAGTAGAATAGACATTTAATTAGAAATGATGAACTCTCTTTGAAGGTGTTTGTAATATTGTTTGACACTAGTTTGTAATATCGTTTGGCACTAATTTGTACTATCGAACTTGTTATGTGTTTTATGACTTTTTTCTCGACCATACTGTCTACTGCAATGGTGACCCCCCCCCCCCCCCCCAAAATTCCTGGCTCCGTACCTGATAAATATCTTATATCATATTGAATAATATCGATATTCATTTGTACCAAACACTAGATATCATATATCGGGGCTTGTATCCAATATTTGATATCTAGATATCAATACCAAATGACCTCTAATATTGTTTATAGCGATTAGGATCACCTATAATATAAGATATAACCTTCCCTATTGCATGATTTCTTTTGGTCCACCTATTAATCATTTATCTAATTAGATTTTTTTTTAAAAAAGCATATCTTAATTAAAATAGATTAAATTTTTATTCTTTGTATGGAGATTAAATAGATTAAAATCTTGTTTGGCATGACTAGTGATTATCCAAGCTTTTTGGAGATTAAATGGTAAAATTATCAAAATGGGTATCAATAGATGAAAAAAACAATGACTCTATTTTATTTGACGTATGACTTTACAGCCCGCTTATATTTGGCCTGGGCTATAAAGTTCCTTTAAAAAGGAAAAATAAAAACATGACTTTATAGCCCAACAACCATGTCGGACTATGAAACCAAAATCATACATTGTCAACAAAATCATCAGTTTGTATTAATTAGACGACATACAAGGCTGGACTCTAAACTTCCATAAAACTCCTCCCTTGAATAACATCTATTCTTCACCAAAAGACCAGAAAAGCAACAACCACAACCAAGAAATCCACCTAACCCCCTAAATTTTTTTAAAAACAAATGAATCATGACACAAATCATTGGTAATTACCAATGACTGAGAGCTCAGCAGCCCAGTCCTCTTTGCAGCAATCACCAACGAACAACACTAATTCGCCTACAATGCAAATGCAGCAACTCAGATATGTCACATTTGTGCCCTGTAGAATGCAAATCCTTTGAACACATGATCGAGTTGGGCGGCTTGTGCCCGGCCTGTAGAATGCAAATCAATTCAAGTGGCTTGATCAGCCCAGGAAAGGTAAAATAACAATACATGATCACATGGTAATGAAAATCTTCTAAACACATTAGTAGGAAACAAATTCAACACCTGAGAGAACATTTGTCACAGCTGAAATCAAACATAATTTAGCGAGTAGAATCTCAAATTCATTCACCATAAGGAGTCAGAATATGTTCAGACTCGACACCAAATTCAAATCCACTTTTGTGTATAAGAGATTCCCAACATACATACCGCTTGTCGTTTAACATACTTTTTGTGTAAAGCCTCAAGTTCCTTCAACGATGTATTATTTTCATGGATTTTGTCTCTAAACATGAATCTAAAGGGGTTTAGAGTCAGAGTATAATAAGTTCAGATAATATATTAAGAGATTAGTTCTTCCATCAAGCTTTTTGATAGTAAAACAGCAAATTAAAATATAAACGAAGCAAATCTAACATTTCACCATCTATGATTATATTTGAGATGATGTTCTCAACTTCTTTTATTATGGTGGAAATTATCCTGTAAATAAAAAAAAAGCCACATGAGCACCTATTCATTGCAAGATAACTTCATATAAAAAGAACTCAAAAGAGTAATTAAGTTGTGAGCTTATGATTTCGTCAATTGATTGGCCAGTTCAGGAGAACCATTTTGGCAAAGTAATTTTACCATGTAAGACATTGTTCATCAAGTCTCCACAAGCTATAAAGTATATGGCATTTGTGGTGTATTGTAAAATTAGGGTAAGGTGTTTGGTTTGTATATATTGAAATGTAACTTTGAAACGATGAATTAAGTATATGGCATAGGTTAGAAAACCCGTTAAACTTGATATTTTTATGTTCATTATATATATATCTATTACAGTTAGTTTTTTTTAAAAAAAAAAAATTGTTGATCATCAAATAAGAATAAAGGATGATTTCATAAAAGCTCATTCCTACTTTGTAAAGACACAGATCGAACCGAAAAGCTCTCATCATTAAGAGTGAATCACAGCAAAACGGAATCAAGAAATATTTGTTACAAGTTCATCCAACTTGATTAACTCTAAGCAGTTAAGGCTTATTTATACAACATTATAGTAAAACGATACCGTTCGGGTGTTGACTTTCAATTTTTACATATGAACACCTGTATTTTGAGAAGATATATACCCTTATCAAGCTTGGAATAAGGTGTTGAAATGAAGCCAAGTTTGGACAAAAGAAAATGATGTTGATGAGCACCAAGAGGTTTTGTGAGAATGTCAGCAAGCCGAAGGCCAAAAAGTGACAGGTAAAGTTTGAAGATACCCTGCTCGAACCATTTCCCTCACAAGGTGACAGTCAATGCATACAGATGTACATATTCATCAAAACCCTCAACGTACCTATTCCAAAATTGATGTGACATCTTAAATAGCTGATTTAGTATTTACAAGTAGTAAAATTAATGGGAGGATAAATATAAACTTGCTGCAAACTCAAATTAATCGTCAATGGCAATGCTGCTTTATACAAAGAACAATAAATTCAACAATCTCTTTACACAAATTTACCTAGTCTGGATGTATGTGTGTGTAAACCAACTATACAATATTATTAAGAACGTTTCCTTCAACAAGTAAAATATCATTTGGATATGATTACCAGTTTTTCCGCCACCAACCTAATGCCAGCATTTTGCAAATAATCATACGGATCTAATGAGATGTGTGCGTCGAGAACAACTCCTGGTGAGAACAATGGATCGAGTTCAGACGGATCAAAACGACTGAATAGTAGCCTTTGCTCAACTCCAGTTTCTCTGTGGAAGATCTCAGTGCCATATTTTGCTACTTCTCCTGATGCGATAGTAGGTATTCTGTGTAGAAGACGAATGACATTAGAAAATTGATTAGCTTTTCTTTAAGTTTTAACTATGTAGATATTGATGCAACATTTCTAAGCATCATAATTAACAAAAAAACAGAACACTTACTGCAACCGAATTGTAGGATTGTTCCAGTAGCCGTTTTTCCTCGTAATAACAGATCTCCAGTCAGATGTACTGCCGGACTGCACAAAAAGGCTCCTGGCATGATTATCACAAGTGTCAAGGACCTGACATAAACCGGGAGGAGCATCCACCACAATGCTTAGCCGCGGACGGCCTGCCTGATCCAAAAACTTATTGTTCACCCCAAACCGCACTTTCACTTGACATTGAAGTTTGAGTGGCATTTCCTTGTGAAATATCTGAACTCTTTGATAACCCCGACTCGTTGGAATTAGAGAAGCAGTAATAGATTGAACAACGACTTGGTCAGGAATCAAGAAAGGAGCAGAACTGCTACAACTCTGTGGTACAGGAGTAGGGGATGCAGTTTCAGTTGACTCCACCACCGGGTTTTCCTCCATATTATCTCCTTGAAGAGATCCTACTCTAATTTCATCTGCGAGCGTGTCCATATTGAAAGGTTCTGCCTCAGGTGCACTACCCTGAACAAGATCCAGAATTCGACCTCCCAAAGATTGATTCACAGGTTCCAAAGAGGGGGGTGTCATGGTTACATCGCCTTGTTGTAGCTCTCTGTTAGTGCGGCTTCTTGTATTGGTACTTGGCGTAATCTGATTCTCATTTGTAATTAATTCCGGCAGGCTTGATTCCTGTGATGATTGAACATTATATTAAAATAGTTTGGATATCACATCCCTTCATCTTGTACTTTTAGGGCGTTGACGTTGTGAGATGTCCTCTTTTATACGTAAGCTAATCTTATTTACAGTTCTTATGTCATGAATAGCCTAAAGAGACTAGCAACGCACAGGGAACACACCTAAGCATGGAGATATAAACTTTAGTTCATGGCCTGAACCCCTACAGGAATGGGAGATCTAACCCATAAGCATTCATATTGTACGAATGACCCATCTATATGCATATATATACTGAAAATGAAAAAGGGAAGCCCTGGTGGCATTTCTCTCATATTGAAAATACCTTGTCATGTCATCAACTATGGCAGTTAAAAAGACTCGAGTTTCCTACGCACAAGCTTTATTTTCTACTTTCCAGACTCTTACCACTTCCACATTCATCCTTAGGAAAATGGCTTAAATACCCATCAAAATCACCATCGTACCCGAAGTGTTGAATACTAGCTAATTTCAAAATGGAGGATGAAAAAAGTCCATCCGTAAGAAATATTCTCTATCCCAACAAGTCAATATTGATAAGAGTAGAAATAGACTCCCGTCTAAAATGAAAAAGAAGAAATAGCTTGGACATAACCTATAGGCTACATATGCTCAGGTGACTGAAAATATTGGATGATAAAAACAAGGCAACTTATGCAGTGTAATTAAAGAACAGTGAACAATAGGCCTAGTGTCATTACCAAGAAAAGAACAGTTGCACAATATTTCACCACTTCAAGATTCATCCGGACATCATCCAAACTCCTGAAGAATTAAGAGAAGAACTATATATAAGATAAGTTGCACTTGAAGTTTCACAACGAACTTCAACTTCAAGTTTCCAATCCCATTAGTCAAAAGTTGGAATAGAGGAGTGGAGAAACAAAGAAAATCCACATAATGGAACCAGATATCATAAAGCAGCAAAGTACCTGTGTATTTGCTCGCCAAGACCAAAGTAAGAAGCAAGAGAGGCCATCTGAAAAGCAAAACATAAGCCATCAAAATTAATTAATAAATATAATAAATGCCAAACAATGACAAGAGCATTTCAATTCATGACAAACAACCATCTTATTTCTTGAGTACATCATGGCAATGAAGAAAAATAAACTCCCAAGGAAAAGCTCTCAGGTCTCAAAAAGATGGTACCTATTCATGGATCTTCCTCTAAAACTGACTTGTAACAAACAATCCTTATTGAATAATATTGTTATGTATTTCCAAATATCACTATTCAGGAGAAACTTCAACCGATCATTCTACAGGAATATATCATAATAATCAATGCTATCTGTGTGATTTTTAAAGGTAATGAACTAACAACTTTTGAACAAATAATCAGCTATTGGGAAGGAAACTATTTAGCATACTAGATTGCCAAATAAGTTTATAGAATTTTCCAAATTTAGATGTAAAAAATAGGAACTTTCAAAACAGTGTCAGTCCACAAGGATGAAATTAGGTGGTTTTCACAATTTCGCCCAAGAAGCAATCTAAGTTTTAACAAGCAAAAGAAAAAAAAAATTTGTCTTAGCTTAAAAATATTTCATGCTCAAGCATGCAAACAAAGGTGTAGAAGAGACAATTGCAGAAATTGGTTTCACAAAGTCAGTTTGTCATCTCCTTCATTATTTCACAAGGACATCTTCGATGCAGTAGCAAATCAGACCCAAAAGCAAATATATTGGGCCTATTGATGTTACAAGATGACTAAAGTATCATACATCAAAGAGGATATAACAAGGCCAACTTACTTTCATGTTCCCAGCTCTTTTACCAAACTTCTGGGTCAATACTGCCAAAGTATCAATACAGCCCTTTGGCTCTGGTGCTGGCCTGCCAATTGCAACGAAGGCTTCCCTTATCCGAGGGCAATCGAATCTCAGTATGTTATGACCAGCCCATATCCTCCCTATTACCACAATCTCCGTGTTAGTTCACATAAAAATGAAGATCTTAATCATTTGTGACTGAATTTGAGAGCTTAGGAGGTCAAAATTGATGAACGTATCCGAAAACCGAAACAACACTTTTCTAAGGCCTGAATTGTTCATTTCAGTGACAAAATCTTCCATCTTTCATTTCCCCAAAAATGAGGCAGAATTTCCTGTTTGTCATATCCTAGCATTTAACTTGATCCCTAACAAGATTAAATAGCAGATTCATTGTTCCCAAAATTGTTGGACAAAATCACACATTTAACAAAAATTTCACAGAATTATGAAGAATAGCTGGCATTCTAGCAAACACACAGATGCAGAGAGAGTGAAGGGAGAGGGAGTAGCAAACCATGCAGAAGATCGTAGACTTTGTCAGCTATGTCGGCGAAGGGAGGGGCAGAGGAGACGGCTTCACGGGTGATGCCGTTGCAACGAGAGGACTTCTCGGTGATGAGGGAAAGATCGGAGGGGCGGACAAGGGTGCAGTAGCTCTCCAGCTCCACCAGCTTCCTAGGGCAAACCAGAATGGATCCGAATTCGAGAATTGCATGCCCTTGTCCAGTTCGGGTTGGAATCGTCGTCTCCAGGTCAAAGAAGGCGATCCCGTAACGCTCTTCCTCCATGGACGTCGCCATCATTCAACCTAATTAACCCTAAATCAAAACCCTAATTCTAAGAGAATAACCCTCAAATAAAATTTCAGAAGCATACCTCTTCAAATCTAACAATTCGGCAACTGCAATTGCGAAAGAGAGAAGAGGACAAAAGCACATAAACTTTTGGAGTAAGGAGGCAGCCTGAAAGACAAAGAACTAATTTACCAATTACCACAGATTTTCCAAGATGAAATGAAGAAGGCAAGATTGAGGGCTATTTCTCTCTAAT
Organism: Persicaria maculosa; assembly: GCA_963922045.1. Lineage (NCBI taxonomy): Eukaryota > Viridiplantae > Streptophyta > Magnoliopsida > Caryophyllales > Polygonaceae > Persicaria > Persicaria maculosa. The sequence continues at coordinate 52,166,715 of OY998270.1, forward strand.
TCAATAATAAATTGCTAAGCCAAATACCTGAATCAAAGCTAAACCACAATGAACTACTACGATCCCCAGAATACCAGGTTACCTGCACATTTAAGATTACAATACCATGTTGAGAAAATTGCATCATTATACACTCAGAATATGAGGTTCTAATTTTTTCAATAAAAGAGAATGGGGTTGATAGACATGTATAAAAAAAAGGGAATTAGATTACAGTGAAATTTGCTTATTTGCAGTAGAAGCATTTCTTAGAAATGTGAAATCATTTCCTTAGAAATACTTAAAACCTATGACATATAGTTAACACAAACCAAAATCAAAACATTCAGCATATTCGAAATGCAAGGTAAGCATGACAGAATGCATAAAATCTTCAGGAACAGATTAAAATGGGCAAAAAAAAAAGATGAAATATAGCCTTAATCAGTGGTCAATTTTAACAACTGAATCACAAAATCGAGAGTTAACAAGAGATAACGATGGGCACGAGATCAGCAAATTCAACCTCAAAACAAGAATCAAACCCGCTCGTTTAAAACAACCTATAAGAAAAATACGAGTTGGGACCGTTGGGTAGAGGAGCTCAACACTCAAGGGCCAATAGCAAACAGAATCAAGTAAACAGAAATTGCAGCAACAACCGAACCCAATCAACATAAAGCAAGAGATCCAGTAGCGAAATTGATCGAAATACAGAGAGTAATTAAATAAATAAAAGCAGATTCAGGGCAAAACTTGAATTTGAAATTTAGGATTCGGTTAGATGGTACCTGTTTCAGAGAAGGCGAAGATGACGAGGAACGCAGAGAAAAGGCGGTGAAAGGTGCGGTCGATCGAAGGAGTGGAAAGGAACCTGAAAGAGAGCAAGAGGATGACGAAAAGAATGGCGGTGGGAAACAATGCAAAGACGGAACATATAAAACAAACAAAAATGCAAAGAAAAACCAACAAACCAAGAAAAGCATATTAGGGGATGTTTTCGTCTTCCGGCCTCTCGAGAATCAGATCTCAAATTATTTCCTATAAATCTTATCTTATTGCTCATCCATTTAAGCATTATCATGTTTCTCAAAACAAAATTAACCATTATTTTAAGTTTTTTTCTTTTCAAATTTATAAAAATTATTCTTCTACTACAATTGTTAAATAAGTGTTCATTAAGTGTAAATTTAATTTGAGTAAATTGTAGAAGAAAATTAAAAGAATAAAATAAGGTAAAAACTAAAAGAATAAAATAACATTATTCATATTTTGAATAAAATCTTACTACTATAGTAAGCTTTTTTGGTCATTTGATGTCCATTCATTAAACCATTACCATGTTTCTCAAAAAAAATTGAATAAAATAGGAAGAAATTTAAAAATATATATATTACATATATTTTAGTAAAAAATTAATTAGAATAAATAGTATATAGTTATATAGTAAATTGATTAAAATATTTTTTATCATTAAATTATAAAACTTGTTGTGAGTATGTTTTTCTCGAAAAGAATAATAATTCTTCAAAATAAACCGATTGATTTGCCCTATACGAGTCCATAAGATATCGCCACAAAACTAAACATTTTATCCTAATTATTTCTAAAATTTATTTTATGATTTTTTTCATAGTTTTCTTTTACAAGCTTACACTAGTTATCACTGATAAATTTTGAAAATAATAGTAATAATAATTTAACTCCAATTTAGGAATAAAATAATTTTGTATGAGATTCCCGAATAGACTAATGAGATTGGAGGATAAACAAGGAATATTTGTTACATATCTTATTGGAATATGTTTTCCTTTAGCTCAAGTCATGGTTATCAACTTTGTACTAGCTAATTGACTCCTCGTATCTACATAACTTGTTGAAAAGGGAAACTATGTTGGAAATCACAATGTACAACTAAGAATATTCTTTACTTTACCAATTTGGATTCGGTGAAGTATAAAACATGAAATTCACATAAGCAAACAAAAAGGATGGTTTATAGTTTTTTTTTTAATTTTAGTTTGTTTATGCATTGAAATTTGATAAGATAAAAAATTAATGATGTTAAATATGAAAAATGAATAGACGTACATAGATATGGAAATTTTTGCTAAGTGTCCATTTTGAATATGACATTTTGCAAAATGTCAATTTTTATAAGTCATTTTGTAAAATGTCCATTATGACATTTTTGCCCTTCCTTCTCATTTTTAATTTAACTTTCTTTCTTCCCATTTTTAATTTGATCATTAACCGGTTAAAGTCAATGACTTTTGTGACACATGTATGATGGTAAACAAATTTTTTTGTGACAATTCTTTTTACGAGATTAGTGTCACCACCTTTATTAGTGGTGGCACATGTGGGGACAATTTTTTTAGTGACAACTTAATTTTTAGAGTTTTTTTTTTTTACGGAGTCACTGTCACCACCTTTATCGATGTCACCACCCTTATCATTGTCACCACTCTTATAGCTGTCACCACCATTATCAATGGTCACTGTCACCACCCTTATCGTTGTCACCACGCTTATCACTGTCACCACTCTTATCACTGTCAGTAGGCATGGCCACGGGTGGTGACAGTCTGTCACCACCCTTATTATTGTCACCACCCTTGTCGAGTTATCGCTGACACCACCCATCACCACTGTCACCACTCTTATCACTGTGGTGACACCTTTGTTTTTAGAGTTTTTTTTTCGAGATCACTGTGGTGACATTGTCGGTGGTGACATATGCAGTAACAACTTTTTTTGGTGACATATTTGTTTTTAGAGTTTTTTTTACGGGATCACCACCCCTCCATTAGCAAACAAAATCTTCATTCTAATTGCATCTTCAAATATGCAGCCCCAACTTAACCCCTATCCGTGAATTGTCATGTAGAAATCAAGTCCGTTGAGAACGACTACAACCAAAATGCCTGGGGAATTAGAGCATCTGGGGAGGAACCGAACCACGACATGGATTGCATTGAGCTTGGAACAAGATGCCTAGGAGATTTAGTTAGGAGCTCAAAGACTCCGGTGATGGGCCCCTGCTGCAAATCCAAGGCGATTTATGGGAGAATTTGTCCAGATTCAAGGAAATCCGGTCGCAGAGCTTGGTTAGGAGCTCAATTCTTCAACATATATAGAGGATCATAATATAAATGCACGATTTCGAACAACCGAGAGAGATCAATTAGATGAGGACGAAGAGAAACCCTCAAAATTGGAGAAGTGCTCTCTCGAAGAAATTGGGCGATCGAGGACGAAGTTGCAGGGAGATGGGTTTGGCCGTTTGGGGAGGGAGGGGTATTTTGTGAATTTAAGAAAGTTTGGAACATTCTAGAATTAAAATTAAGGGTAAAATTGAATTGTACTATTTTTGGTATATATGTTAATACTTGGGCTATTGGTTGGTTATTTATGAAGATTGGATTAGGTTCTCTAGGAGAGAGAAACTCTCAATTGTCTATCCGTCAGCCCCAAATTTCCCGTCAAATCCCTCATTCTAACCATCTTCTTCTTACTACCCTTTCCAAATCTATTCTGATTGAGCCAAACTGTTCATCTAAACACAAAATCCTCGAATCCATTTCCTACTATCATCTTCTCTGAGTAGTTCGTGCCCGGCTCTGGTGGCTTTTGGGTTGTCGTTGCTCCCTCGACTCCCGTTTCTAAGGCTTTCGTGGTCGGCCTGACCCATCCCCGGTGTTGGTCTTGTCTCCCTCCTTTGTTTATCCCCCACCTCCTCTGATCGCGCTCACACTTCTGGTGGGGTTCAGGCTCTCTGTCGCCGTCCGACTTGGGTTTGGTCGGGGATGTGGGTTGTCGCTCTTCTTCGATGCAAATTTGGATGGGGTTTTTTGCGGACGGGGCTTCTACTTCCCTCCACTGTCGGAATCCGGTGGTGCTGGGTTGGCCGGCGGCTCTTCTTCCGGGGGGAATCGCCGTCTCCAGGCTCTCCGGCTCCGTTCTCTGTATTGTGTTCTACCTGTGAGGCGTCTCCTACTGTCGGGCTCCTTGGGCCCGAGGGTGGCCCACCTTTGTGAAATATGGGCCAAATTTGGTGCTTTGGGCCCAAGTCTAATGACTTGGGCCCAAAGTTTCCCGAAGTAAAAAAAATTAAATATAAAATAAAATAAATCTGTTAGGATCTGAGTAAATTCACCCGTAAAGGTCTTGACAATCTCCCGTAAGGGCTTTTTGGTGCGTTTTGTATACGATGGCTTTCAGTTGGAGGTTTGTCTTCATCGTCCACAGGGATTCTTGATGTACCGCTGGTCAGCGGTGCCATAGCTTGGTGGCGCTTGGCTTCGGGGTTTGTCTTTGTTGTTCTCAGCTTCTTTGGGTTAGGATCGTTTGTTCGTCTAGCTGTTTGTTTGTCGCTTTGGTATTGTACCGTTTATTTTAGATTGTATGCTTGACGGTTCGCCGTCTGCCGACTCTGTCGGCCTCTCGATGAGTCAGGTCTATCTGGCCTTCGAATTATTACCTTATCAAAAAAAATTATGAAGATTGGATTATTTTGGGTTGAAGGAAGATAGTTGAGATTATTTTTGGTTATTTTTCCAAAAAAACCTATTAAAAATATGACAAAAAAAAACTTCTGAATTACATTGTGAGAATTAAACTAATAACAATCAAAGTTTACGGGAAATATAAAATAAAAATTAAACTAGATATAAATAATTCATTCTACCTAAAAATAATACTTCGTATAGAGATAAATAAAATAACAACTATCAAATAATTAATTTCGATTTAACTAATTCGGCTATTCCTATAATTTCGCTGAGACAAACTCTTTCCACCCAAAAATAATCTATATATAAATAAAATAACATATCTATCAAATATTTATTTATTAATATTTTTTATAAGTATAAAACAGTTTTGCTTTATATATATCAAGCGAATATGACAAGAGTACTAATTTGGAATTATATTTTAAATTTTAATTAATTTAGTTTTTCTTTTAATTAGGTTTCTAGATAGGGTAGGAATCTTTCAGGGGTCTCAGACGATCTCTCATCTAAGTGAAGGGAACGTCATGTGATCCACACTTCCCCAAGAGTCGTATCTTGCCGTATCGGTGTTTTTGCTCTCTGATCGGATGGCCACTCTCTATTTACCAAAATCAAGGTTTTTGCTCTCTGTCTTTCGGCGCTGAGACGTCGCGTTAGCCTACGCTATCCCATGTTCTCGCTATTCGCTTACCTTTTTCGGGCCTTCCACGTCAAACATGGTGATGTTTGTCCAAGAGTGCAGGGTTTCTTCATTATGCTTTTTCCTTTGGTTTTCTTTGTTGTACCATGACGGTCTACCCGTCTAGCAATCACTCGGCCTCTCAATTTACCAGACAATGATTTTGTTAGATATTTCGAATTCTTACCTATTTCAAAAAAAAAGTAGAGAATCTTTTTCAATTTAAATTCTTATCATATATCCTTAGTACATAGGATATATAGAAAGACCAAATATATATATTATTATAATAATTCCATAAAATAAACACATTTTATAATTTATTACTCTTTTCAAATTAATTTAACTATAAAATTATCAAAATTTAAAGGCGAAACTAAATAAAATAACCCAGCCTTTAAGGGGGTGTTAAAAATATATCTCCACCTTTCAAATAACAACAACAACAACAATCCAGTATATCCCGCGTTAAGGCAGGGTCTGGGGGGTCAGGATGTACGCACTCTTACCCTGAACTAGTCAAGAGAGTGTTTCCGATAGACCCAAAACAATAGGGCATACACAACACAAGGAAATATATATGCCAACTAATAGAGAATGCGGCAAAAGGAAGCAAAGAGCAAGGCATAAAAGAAGCAAAAAACGGAATGACCCAACACCCATCCTCAAACTTCTAAAACTTCTAAACATCACAAGCCCGAATGCAACTCCTCCAGTGGTCTCTATCCGACGTCATATCTTCATAAAGGTTCAACAATCGGATAACCTTCATCCAGCTTTTCTTCGGTCTACCTCTCCCCCTGTAAATAGCTCCAAGCTCTCACACCCACGAACATGCTCCGATATGAGTCTCCTACGAACGTGACCAAACCACCGCAATCTAGACTCTCGAAGTTTGTCAACAATACTCGCCACTCTACCTTTCAAATGTAAGATAAATATCTCGACCTTTATAGGTGATGTTAAAAGAATAACACGATAATTTTATCACAAAAAATAATGCCATGGCGCACAAAAAAAATTTATTAAAAAATAAAATATTAAAAAATCGGCATATTAATATGATTTGTTAAACCATAGGTTTCTTGATTTTTTACAAAATCAAAAACCGATTTTCACTTTTCTTAAACCAAATTTTGTTTAACCATAGAAATTTTTATTTTTGAAAAACGGGTTTTGATTTTTTTTTTAAACCGTTAATCCATTTCATCACTTTGTTAAACCATGTCATCTTTTTTTTAGATAAAATTATTGTTATATTATTTTAAAATTATATATAAAGGTCGGGATATTTACCTTATATTTGAAAGGTGCAGATATATTTCTAACATCTTCTTAAAGGTTGGGTTATTTTAATTAATTAGTTTCTCCAAACTTAAAAAAAAACATTTTTTTCTCTAAATTGGGGGTTCGACCCACCCCATATATATCCTCTAGATCAAGCCTGAGTTGTTGAGACGTGGTTGAAGGAAGAAGAAGTTGAATTGTTGATATAAGATGATCGACACGTGGATTTGTACGTACTAAGTAGTGGAATGCAAGAGGGGGGCTTCAATCAACAGTACATATATGAATCACGATATGATTCATGCATCTTCTTCTATAGCTTACTTGTCATCTTGTCGACGACCATGCCACTGCCACCTATTTCAATTGGAAATAATTGCTACATTACATACGCGTAGATTCCATTGTTTTTGTTTGTCCTCCATCTTTATCATCCATAGATTCCATTCCCATTTTTGTCCTCCATCTTTAATTATGATCCATAGAGTTCAATTGGGATTTGAATTTTCAGATTTCAATAAATAAATAAATTATAAATTAAAATAAATAATTCTTTTTAATAACGGAGGTGCTATTGGCATAGTTATATATCGTCAACCGTACGGTATCGTCTCTGATCACCGAAGTCGGTAAACATTCTACCAATCCCGGACTCCCAAGTCGGTGAGATAGGTCGGCTTTCATAATTCTCATAATTTTATCATTAACTATTAATATCATAATTTCATTTATAAACCCATAGTTTCATAATTTTCATAATTTTATCAGTAACTACTAATATCATAATTAATTTCATTTATAAACCAATAATTTCATAATTTCACAATTTAATAATTTTCATAATTGCATTCAAGAAATTTCACCCTTCGACATTACTCTTACAAATGACGGATTCAATAATCTACAATTTACATAAATCTCATCTTATACTACAAATAAAATCTACAATGTAGAAAATTACTTAACTTGGACAAATCTCTTTTTTCCGACTAGAGACACCTCATTCGGGCTTTGTTATTAGAGATCACCATGCAAATGTTATTAGCCTTGATACGGGTCGTTGCTATAGAGGCTCGATGCTAGGAGTAAAGGCATATGCTCTAAGAGTCGACCTTTGTGAAGCTACTAGACTCGATATCCAATAAATTGAAATCGAATGTGATAATTTGTGAGTTATCAATGCACCCTGCAGTGACATTTGGAAATGCTCGTGGAAAATCGAAATGGCGATCTCGGATTCCCATTTTGATTTACTCAAGTTTAATAACTTGATTTGATATGTTTTCAAGGATGTTAACAATGTACGTAGTTGATCGGCTGCCTCACTTAAGTAATTTGACCTCTATTGCTCTCTTTCACTCTGACAAAGAACTTCAAATTCTCATTCAAAATGACACTCTAAGGTGGATTATGACACGTACGTAAGCCTTTCCTAATTTCTTTCCCTATCAAAAAAATAACTCATATAATAAAACATCAAATTCCTCTTAAAAATGAATTCGGATGGTTCGTCCATTGATTTTTTAATCTTATACTACATTTGTTCACAATGTATAGAATAAGAGATGTTTACATTTGATCCATCCTCTCTCCGTGGAGCATCTCCACACAATCTCAATCTGATAAAACAAAATATTTATGAAACATAATTTTAATAATAAAATTAAAAATCATCTATAAACAATTCCTTTTATAATAAAAAAAATCCTAAATTTTCTACAAGGTAAAAAAAACATTATATAAGATTAACATAATTAATTTAGCAGTGTATCCTATAAAAATTTTATACATGTAAATTTTCCACAACAAGTTGCGAAGTTTAGCGGTGTATTTAGGTTTCTCGTATTTTTAATACTACATAAGTTTTTTTTTAGATAATTGACTTAATTTTATAATATTGGATTAACTTATTTATCATGAACGCGGGGTGGGGGGAGTATTTTATAAGTAATTGTTAGTTTTATAAATACTACTAACCCTGTTTTTTTTATAAGAAAAATATTCGAAATCAGGCAAGCTTGATACTCGAGAAGTCGACTAATCGGTAGACGGAAGACCGTCAGAATACAACATATCACAAAAAAAAGTGCAGGACAAACAGGTCGGCTAACACAAATGAATCTAAGCAAACCCACGTCCAGCAAGATGGGGATGTAGACTACGGACAAAGTCAAACATCATCGCAAGACGGTACCACAGGCCTGCGATACGTCAGGAGTCCCTGTGGGCAGTGAAGACGAAGCTCCAAGGAGACTTTCCGTATGCGGAGTCGCCCCGTACACACTACCATGATCTCAGTCTGTCCTGACTCTGAGTGCTAGAATTCCACTGAAGAAGCAGAACATCAAGACACATCAGAGCAAAGTCGCACAAAGCCCGAGCAAACCACACCAACTTATTACTTCTAAAACCGAATGCATTACTACTCTAATAATGTATACTCAACCTTAACGGGGTTTAGGGCGTGAAAGAGCTTTATTAGGACCCTTTTAGGAATTTGTTCTAACCCTTTTGGGATTTTATTTTAACCTTTTCGGAAAATTTGTTCAAACCCTTTCGGGAATATTCATTTCAACAATTTTTTTTATTCGAACCCTTCCGGAATTTAGGCTCTTATGAGGTTTTCGACAACACCTTTCGAGAATTTGATCAAAACCTTTCGATTTTTTTTAGGGGGAGGGAGGGGTCATTCTCGCCCAAAAGGGGCAAACGAGAGCAACCAGATCAATCAGCTAGGAAAATCAATCAGGCGGCCAGAAGAGCAGACCCCGCGCCGGTGACAAAGAGGAGCAAAGCCGGACTAGCAGAGAGGGAGGCTACGGGAAGCCAACCAATGAGGAAGCCAGCCGACCCACCACGGGTGGAAGAGAAGGAGGCAACGAGGAGTCCAGTCACATACGCCAAGATGTACCGAAAACCCAAATCGGCGACGAAACAAACGACAACAGAGGATTTGAACCCAAACCCACCCAAAATCCAGGCTGATTAGGAACTATGGAAGATGAAACTTAGGGTTTGAGAAGGAAATAGCACCTCGGCGAAAACGGATCAAGACCACCTAGACGCGAGGAGCGCTAAGAAGGAGGTACGACAACGAGGAAGACGATGACGACCAAAGAAACCAAGTTGTGATGCTGGTAGGATTGCAAGGTGGTGATGTTGAAGGGGATAATCGGTTTAGGGATGTTTAGAAAAAGGTCAGAACCTCTCTCTCCTCTTTCTTAATTTTTTTTTTACAGTAGGCAAAAATTGGGGATGTCTTACGCTTGGCGTAAAACAAAATCCTGATCATCCTTCAGGATGATGGAATACAGTTCCCTATTATAAGGGATTGTTGAGCTATTACAGATAACACCATGTCTAGCTATGTAGTCTGCTACTCTGTTTGCCTCTCTAAAACAATGGGCAAATTCTACAAAGTCAAAAGATGAAACTAGGTTTCTAATTTGCTCCACCTGATGGATGATCTCCCATTTGACATCGTTTCTTCTTTTTATTGCTTTGATCAAATCTTGATTATCCCCTTCAATGATGACTTTCCGAAGACCTTTCGATATAGCTTGTTGCATTCCAAGGATGATTGCAGCAGCTTCTGTCTGTATCACCGAACCTGTATGAACTTGTTGATAGAAATTATCAATCACACTACCCCTGGAGTCTTTGATGACTCCCCCCACCTGGCAAGAACCCGTGGGTTTAACCGAGCCATCTACATTAATTTTGTAGATAGCTCCTTCTGGTTTAGTCCACCTAACTTTTTTCCTATTCGTCTTAGATTTTGCAGGTCCCATCCTCTTTCTTAAATTTTGTCCTTAACAATTTATACGGTATTTCCTTAAAAAAATCCATAGATAAAAATCATTCACACCAATTTCATTCAACTAATCATTCTTCCCAACCAAAAATGTTGAAAGAAGATAATAATGAAGCTATTTGAACCAAGTTTATTGATAGGTAGGGACTGTTATACGCACAATCAATTTTTCATCAAATGTTATATGATTATTCACCAACTTTCGATATCGATAATTTTTTTGATCTAAAAATAAGTAGTCGATACCGACTTTTCGTATCGACAAAATCACAAAAACTCGATATCAACAACCTATCATACACCTTATAACTGTATGAACTTTCAAATGAATAATAACTCCCAACTTGTAATTTTTAATTGTTTTTTTGGGTGAAAAATACCTATTTTTCCCTCATAAATTATATTCTCATCTTATATTAACTATGTCCTTTTAAATAATTTCCATCATTTTTAATAAAATGTCTTTTTTACCCTTAAAAGTTTGAATTTAAAAATATTAATTTTTTTATTTCAATGTCCTTTTATGTCTTTTCAAAATTATAACTTGTCATATTTCATGAATTTCACCTAACTTTATATTTTTTCTTAAAATGCCCAAATTACAATTTGAAAGTTTTCTCAAATCAACTCTACTTTATACTTTTAATTAAACTATCCAAATTATAATTACAAGATTTCTCAAATCAACTATACTTTGTGTTTTTAATTTAAGTACCCAAATTGTAACTTTAAGGTTTTCTCACATTAAATCGACTTTATATTTTTTAATCAAATAATTAATAATAATAATAATAATAAACTTTTAATGTGTAATGATAATGATTTTCGAACTCTATATTTTTTAATTTCTTTTTTGTTTTGATTAATAAACTTTTTAAAAGATTACCCTTCTTATTTTTTTTAATTGAAATACATCATTCTTATTACTGATGAAAATTTTAGAAGACTATCCAAACAGTTTCTTATAATGATACAATTAATGTTTTTATTACTATAGGATTTAAGTTATATGAAAATTTACACAATCGTACTTATTTGCACATATAAATATTTACACATATATAAAAGGTAACATGTACAATTTAAATACGAATAGACCGCGCGTATGCGCGCGGCGGCTAATCTAGTTTAAAAAAAATACCGACATCAAAACCTAGTGAAATCAACCCGGCTAATATTGTACATCTTTCAATGATGCGATTGCAAAGCAAACACAAAGTAACCCTGGTTAAACTTAAAAGGGGCGAGGATAAACCATGGTTAGGGAAGCTGATGCATAATCAGCGCTGAATGTGGGGGTGGGGTGGTCAGACTCAATGGTGGGGTGGGTTGATGATGTGTTCATTCATTCATCCGTGTCTCTCTCTAAAAACATCTGTCTATAAAAACATCCACTCGAACCTTTCTCTCTGCGCGTCCTTAATTCCATCCGATCCCCCAACTCACCCCCAATTCCTAATTTCCACTTCTGGGTTTTCCCAATTGTCATCATTTTCATTACCCTGAATCTTCTATCAGTTCTTCCCATCCCCTGCGGTTGTTTCCAAGTAAGGGTTTTTCTTCTTTTTTTCTTTCTTTATGATGGATCTGTTCATTCATCAATTGGGTTTCAATTTTTTTTTATATATGTTTGTTGTGGTTTGTTTAAACCCTAAAATTCTTTATATATGTTTACTTAATTAGAAGCTAGTAACTGTTTTAGCTGAAATTGAGTAAATGGCTTTTCAAATTTCTTGTCATTTATGTTAATGTGTTGAAAGATCTTTAGGTCTTCTGGATATCAGGTGATTGTTGCTGCATTAAGTCGGATTCAACTGTGAAAGTTCTTTATCACTGTTTTTGTTTGCTTTTGTTTTTGTGTTTATCAACAACTTGAAATGGATTTTCTGAGATTTGGGTTTCTTCAATTGAAAGCTGCATATAATTGCTAAAGTAAACTTCATTGCACACTCTCTAACTCTTACCCACTTTAGGATATCTGTATTGTTTTAGTGTTAACCTGAATTCCTAAAACTTATAGATCTTCTGATACTACACTCTAATTTTGAAGAGCCCAATGGTTTTTGGCTTATCCTGAAGTTTTTGTTTTTGATGATAATGAAATATATTTTCCTTGACCAGATGATATGATTCTCGGAAAGAAAACCCATAAAACTTGTGCTTTATTATACTTCATTGTTGTTAGGGTTTTGTTCAATATTTGTTTGATCTATTACACTAAGAGATACTGATACTGATATTGATCGTATTGTATATTTGCATCTCCTAGAGAGATTCATTCTGATATGATTGTATATTGTCTGGCTTGATGTGTTTGCTGCATTGAGTTGGGTTCATCTTTGAATGTCTTTTGCACTATTTTGTTTGCTTTGTTTTTGCTTAAATAAAATTCTTGAAATGGGTTTTGTGAGATTTGGGTTTCTTCAATTCAAAGCTGCAGAAGCATTAACTGCTTAACTGAACTTGATTGCACACTGCAACCCCCTTTGAGATACCCTAAATTCCTAAAATACATGGATCTTCGGAGGCTACACTTCAGTTTTGAAGATTCCAATGGGTTTTGCCTTCTCCGTTGTTTTTTGTGATGATGAATAAAATGGCCCTTGATTAGATGATTTGATTCCTTTTCTTGCAATGAGAACCTAGAAAACATATTATGTACTTCGTTCTTGGGGTCTTCATGGTTGTATTGTATATTTGCATCTGCTAGAGAGATTCTGATATCACTGTGGTCCTAACCTTAGCCTGCTGCTTCCTGTAGATATAAAAAGAGATTGTGCTAAAGCAATAATCCTGTCTAACAATGGGTCTGGCTGCTCTCCCGAGTGCATCCGAAGGTGTTCTGTGCGTAATCCTGGTCAACACTGCGGAGCCATTCACCATTGTCCGATACCTCATCCGCACCATACTTGTTATCTTTGGAGTTCACTTGAACTCAGCCTTCACCCCCACGGATAGCTCAGAGGAAGACCCTAACTCAAACCGCCTCACCCCATCAGACACCTACCTTGACGAGTTCAGGAGCAGAATGCCTGCTGTCAGGTTTGATTCGGTCTGCAAGAAAGCCAAGGTGCACGAAGAAGAAGAGTTTGAAGAAGGGCAAGATTGCTCGGTTTGCCTCGCCGGGTTTGAGCCAGACTCTGAGATCAACCACCTCGCTTGCGGGCACGTCTTCCACAAGGCATGCTTGGAGCAATGGCTGGATTACTGGAACATCACCTGCCCTCTTTGCAGGACACCCCTCATGGGTCCTGAAGAGGACACTCATTGCAATGTATGGTGAGAGGTCCAATTTTCCGCCATACGAGCCCTTGAATCCAAACAAAAAGACGATGTCGGTGGTCTCGACAGTTTGGCCCTTGTGTGTACATAGAAGTAGTAACAACCAGTAGCAGTAGACAGTAAGTAGTGTACATAAAAGAGAGTACGGTGTGTGTGTATGAATTGTTGGTGTTGTAGGAACTAGGAAGAGCACTCGGTCCAGTTGGCAACCAGTAGTGTTCCCTCTGTTACTGTTTGGATGATATTTTGACGGCCATCTTACCCTTGTTGTAGCGTCTTCACATGTGCAATAAAAAGTTTAGCATAAAAACTTTTTTTTTTAATACTAGGAAAGAAATTCGAAACTTCAGACAAACATGAGATTGGAGAGGTTAAACAAGTATTTGTATGCATTAGACCTGTCAAAACACAACCCGCCCGGTCGACCCGTCCCGAACGCCCGAAAAAATTCCGACCCGAATTCGGGAATTTCGATTCGGAAATTTTTTCCGACCTGAACCCGAAAACCCGGAAATTTTCTGGGTAATCTGGGTTTCGACCCGGTGACCCGGTAATTTTGACCCGATTTACCCATTTGACCCGGTGACCCGATTGACCCGATTGATTTATAATTATATATGATTAAATTTTTTTATGGAGATTCTAATTTATTACATTTTATAATTACAATCACTTGATATTTCATTTTCAAATCAACTTTTATATTTATTTGTATTGTGTAATACTCCGTCCGATCGATAGTATTTGATTTTTTATTTTTCAACGGACTTTTTTAAGAAGATAAAAATTCTAAAAAATATTAAAACATTAAAACAATTCTATGCTTATTACTAATTGCATGAAATTATTTTTAAAAAAATATTTGAAAATTTGATATTTTATATATTATTACATTTTATTAAAAATTATGAGAAATAATAAAAATCAAATATTTTAGATCAAATATAGTATATAATTACAAGCACCAGAACTTATGAATAACGTCTTTAACTTTAGAATTTTAAATTTATCGCAAAATTATCAAATCATGATTTTTTTAAATTTAAAAAAGAAAAAATTGACCAACCCGAAATGACCCGAAAACCCGTATTACCCAGGACCCGAAAATACCCAAAACCCGTATTACCCGGGACCCGAAGTGACCCGACCTGAACTCGATCCGAATAACTCGTTTGACAGGTCTAGTATGCATTACTCCCTTTCAATTTACTTTTAAAACTATAAAATCTTGCATTACTTTATTTAATCTAAAATAAATAAATCAATGCATATGAAATAATTTATAACCCAAAAGACTTTTTTTTCTTTTGAAGAGGTAAATGTATAAATAAGTGAGTAATAGATACAAAAGGGATAGAAGGTAGGCGCTTCTATCACGCCATGGTTCATGATCCCAAAAAATCACCCTATACAAAATATGGACCCAACCACTCTAGTGTCTCCATTGCTCTCATCATCCCCTTGTCTACCCCAAATCTACGATTTCCTAAGTAGTTTAGCTATCCAGATTCTTTCTCGACGTGCTTTGCCTTTGCACTTGAGAGCAATTCAGTTCTTACAAGCATTTATAATCCTACTAACCCCCACATTAGGAGCACAAGTTTGTCCACGGAATACAACCTATCCATGTAAAATACAAAAGGACACAGAACGATAAAAGCTTTGCTTGAAATATGGCGCCAGATTTAATTGCGTTACTTCGATAACAAACTGTTAAAACCACGAGACAATGTCACCAGAGCGCGTCGGAAGCTCCACCCAATGCCAAACTCTATCTCTTGTCTCCCTACCAATGAGCACCCAAACCACATGTTTCATCCGTAACCTTTTTTTTTGGTCGAATGATCTATAACTCAATCAGACAACATTAGTTAAAAGGCTTCATTAATCTTATAAAATTTCATTTAAATATCACTGAGCTTGTAAAATTTCAGTTAAAGTCAATTTGTAATGAGCAAAGTGATTCATTAATCTTATAGGTTATGTTGGCGATCCACACATCCTCAAGAGTCGCCCTTTCCGCTGAGGTACTGTCGTGAGTCTTTGTACGAAAAGACACCCGAATGAAATGATTCAACTCTGAACTTGAATTATTATTTTTTTTTCAACTAACTTAACTTTAAAATATAGCGTTTAATTCAACTCGATAATAATCTGTTTCGAAATAATTCAGACGCCTAATATATTCAAAATTGACTCGAAATTGATTAGAGACCGAACCCGATCCCGACCCAAGTGTCCCAATTGTCAGCTTAGGTAAGAATGTAAGATGGGTGTGGTGGGTGGAATTGGGTATGATTTCATGTCTCAAAACAATGGATGTCCCATTTTTTGTCCACAATCAAAAGTTCTTTTTTATAAGAATCACAACTCATTTTCTGATTATGTCGGTCAACATTGGAACTCATTTTTTTAGTGTTGAGTTTCATTCCCGTGAGGATGGTGTACTATATATTGATTAATCTTTAGTTTCAATCAACATTCTGATTGGATGATTAGTTTATGCTCTCTTTTTCGGGAAACTTCGACTATTATTCAAAGTATAAAGAACATAAGGTAATCATCCATCTTTCTTGCTCGGGATTGGATGGATCATCTTCATATGGGTGTTAGGTTTCAACATAAAACAATAATCAAAACCCACGATGGGATGCGAGTAGCAAATTCCACTTGTTTAGTTTAGTGATTTGGAAACTATTTTAAGTTTTCCGATGTTAAACTTTGATATATTATAACACAAATAAGTAGAGAGTTATAGTATTATAAATTGGTTCTATATATATATATATATATATATATATCCTTCCTAACTTACTCCATTAGTTATATAATACTAGTTGGAGTCGCGCGCGCGGACACACACTCCTTATAATTTTGATTTATAATTTTTTTTAATGAGAAAAAATTTCGGTTAGCAATTTTTTACATCTTGTCGGATGAGATCAAGTAAATCTGGATGGTTTTAGATTTAGATCGACCAGATCAGCATGATAACTAAGGTATGCGACTATGCGATCTTATTTGTCATTATATTGTCGCTGCGTTGAGTGTATGAAAGAGAAACAAGGGCTTAAACGCAGTGTAAAATTTTGAATCGTAAATTACAATATTGAGATCAACTGAAGAGTAATTTTATAAAATTTTAAAGAATTGATTTTTTAGAATAGGTTGATATTTTATATATTTTATTGACATTAAAAAACAAAAACAAGGCTCGTGTTATTTTAGTTTATAAGGAGTTCATTTATGTCACTCGCTAAGAAATTAGTTTTATTATTTATTCAAAATTGGAAAGTGTTATGATAATATTTGTATGATGTATATTTTTTTTAGTGAGGCCATTTGAAAGCGTGCAAAAAGTCAATTGACTTATATTTCAAAACGGAGGGAGTATTAAATTGTAAAAAAAAAAGTCATGTTTTCATTCATCCAATTCTAAGATTAAGGATTGATTTTTCCTCCATCGTTCACACCATCGCCACCTTAAGCTTCGAAAACTCGATTCAGTCCATTCAGTTAATTAAATCCATTCACGAATTAAGTCTATTCACAATAGCAAATCCGACCTCCTCGATAACTAAGAGAAGAATTCAACCTCTGATTTCAGTGTCGCCCTCTTATTTACTTAATTAAGTACATTCACAACAACAAATTTAGATTAATTCGAACAAGACTTGGTATGGCAGCAAATAAGCTTCGGAATAAATTATGTAACTTGTCTCAAATAAGATAGTTATGTAATTCAAAAGAATAAGGCTAAAATGAGATATTACATTGGGTAGTTTTATATCTTATATCATAAAAGTACCTACTAAAAATTTTGATTTGAAATTTTTTGTTAAATAATTAATTATTAATGTTTTATGATATCTTTCATGATTTCTTCGTTTCAAATTTTAATTATAATTAAGAAATTGTATTGGTTTTTCTAAAGTAAATGCATGGGTTAATTGCATTATTATTCAAAGAAAACGCATTGATATAATTTAACCAACACTACAATAATTATCGACAGTACTTATTTTCTAGCTCTTCTAAAATAAAAGGTTACACTTCAGTCACTATATGTAGATATTGTAGACCCTAAGCCCCTAATAAAACCTATATAGTTAAATAAAAAAATTAGTTTGTAGTTTTTTTCAAAAAAATTACTACCTATGATTTATAGCTAGAAATTTATAGCCCAATAATTTAATAAATAATTGAGAAGAGAAATTTTCTAACTAACTTAGATAAAGCACTTATAAATTTTGTGATTATTATAAATTTTATGATAAACTAAAAAAACTAATAATTAACAACAACACCCAAAAAAAGGAAAAAGGAAATGATTTTAATAATGCAAAATTGTATTTTCTTTGTAATTACTTGAAAAAATGGGCAATTTTTTACAATTTAGATAAATTAGTAACAGATTATATAACTAGTATAAAATTTGGGGATATTAATTAATACGATTTTTCTATCCTATGCCCCAAGGGCATAGGATAAGACACTAAATTGGGAAATTTTTTTAAACTTTTAATTAGTTTAGCCTTTTTTTAAATAGATTTTTTAGGGTCGCTTGCCTTTTTTATAGGGAATCTTTCCCAATTTAGTGTCTTATCCTATGCCCTTGGGGCATAGGATAGAAAAACCGTAATTAATAACATTAAAAACGTCGGAAGTAGCTGGCCTAAAAACACACAAAAAAAAAGAAAGAAAGAAAGAAAATACAGAAATAATGGCATTTTTGTAATTAAATGTGAAATTATGGGTAATTAAATGACTAATATTCATAAGAGAACTCTCTCTTTTATATATAGATAGATAGATTCCTCAAATCTTTAAAATATTATATATATATAATAAAACTTAAACTTAAATTGTATTTAATTTCATTCCACATATTATAATTAAAATATCTTATTAAATCTACAATACCAATTCTAACCTTCAATTAAAAAAATATAAAAAAGCAAGATTGCAAAGTAGGATTTTTTTTCTCATCTAAGACACTGAATATTTTATATAGTTTTTAACTCCTTAAAAAGTTAAACATCTTATATTTTCGATTAGATAAGTATCAACTTCAATATATCACAACTTCTTTCTTTTCCTCGTACAATTGAACCGTCTATATAAGTGAATACGAATTAATAGTCCCTTTGCTAGTCCATGGCAAAACATGTTAAAAGAAAATCATATGAAAAAAATAAAAGTTCTACTAATTTCTAAATGGACCAATTAAAAAAATGGACTAATTAAGGGACTACCAAATTCTGGACCAGATGATCCTTTCCTGTATACGGTAGGGCTAAAATAAGCCGATAAAGATTCAAGGGCACTATCATCTTTTTATAGGGCACTATCATCTTTTTATATGGTAAAATCTCTACCAAACCCTATTCTTTGGTGATTAAATAGAGAAAAAACCTTCATGAGATGGAGGAGGAAATAGGCTCCGAATTGAGCATCGGAGGGCCTTCCGAGGAGACAAGCCTCATTCGACCTCATATTTTCTTGAATTTCAGGTCCTTATCCATCGACCTCCTTCGATCTCCTTCAAGAATCATAGTGCAGATTTGTCACAAAACAATTACCGTTGTTTGTGAGAACTCGATCAAAAAGCATGTTGCTCGAAATTCCCAAGCAATCAAACAATGTGAGGTGATTATTGGAGCCGTAGGGTTCCAATCGAAGGCACATGCTGAATTTTGGTGCTTCATCCGATCAACGTTCTTTGCTCGCTTACCTAATTTCGACCTTTGCCATGGGATCATAGAGCCGGCCCATGGTGGTTGATTCCCTCATCACCAAAGCCCTCATCTACTCGTGAGCACTTCGGTAGGCCACTTATCCTCTGTCATGGATTGAGGCTTCCACAAGCGTCGTTGTAGCCACTCCTAGCACATTGCACGACCCCGCAACCTGCCCACCTTCTATGCATGGTCGCGTCATCACCATCGCTTCTAGACCTCTGTCACAACTGCCGCAGCCCCCGTTCCGTCGCCGAGAGTCCAGGGGCAAACTGAAAGCCTTCTACACAGTCCACTGCAATCGGCTTTGAAGCCGGAGATTCCACCCAGAGGAAAATCGAATTCATCCTTAAAACGATGATGTGTCAACGAAAGATGTACGATTAGACCAGTGGAGCTTCAAAGACCACGAAAGAGGTCATCACCTCCCCGAAGTCGTCTATGCGTCGTGGTCGACCACGTCCACAAAGGGCAAGACATAAGAACCAATTGTCCACTACTCATTTGCAGGTAAGTTATCCTATTCCACACCGGATTACTAATTGAGATTGGATCACTTACAAATTCATAATCAAGCTCGACAAAGAATTTTAATATGACAAGTCGAGATTCTTCTTCTGAATCGACAAACTATTACTTTGATGCCCTTTAGATTGGAGGAGTTGATGGCTTCTTTTTTTTAATGTTGCGACTGCCCCCCTTCCTTTGTTCTTTCATTATGTTTGATTGATTGGGTGAAATTAACATTGTGTTATAGTCATCCTAAGAATTTAATTGTAGAGATTTGTGCTAGACATATTATAGAGACGTGTAAGCCTCAGATCTCCTTTAAGTGTAAGTTCAAAACATTAAAGAGAAAAGATGGCTTAGGAGGGTAACTAAGTAGCCTAGAGAGGATGCTTTGAGAGTTCTTGAGTAGGGTAGAAGGGATCTTTTGGGGACATTTTGGGTATATATCCACATTTGTCTGAAACCCTTTGTATCGTCTTCGATTTTTATAACTTGGTTACGCTCATCTATATATTTACCAACTTTGTTACTTAGATTAAACATTCACTTGACTTGGTTACACTCATATATATATTTATCAATTTTATCAAGTGAAGGTTTGTCAGTCTATAAATCCTCTCACTAGATTAAACATTGTCTTCTCCATCTTTCTTCTTCTTCTTTTTTGGCAAAAAAGCATAACATATCTATATTGGATTTCTTATTGCTTTTGCTGTCAAATTGCCGATTATACCAATTATTTATAAGTACATTTTGTGCAACAGCCCCGTTTTTCTCACCGAATAAGTAATTGTAGGAGCGTAATCTTGGTATAATGCGAAAAGGCAAGCAGACAAGCCGTCTTTCACAATCCCCGGAGAGATAGTTCAAACCCCGACGGGAAGAAAAAAGAAGGCGTTTGGTTTTATAAAAGATAAATTGGCATTAATTGGTGTTGAGGTTAGTGTATATTTCATCATTTTTTAAATTATTGTATCTAATATGATAATATGTTAAGATTGTGGAGATTGAGATTTTGGTTGGAGATATATGGTTAGAATGAGATTATATTTGTTATATGAATTTGATTTAGATTTGGTTATATATGGTTAGAATGGGAATTGTGGAGATTGAGATGTTGGAAGATTTGTGATAGATTTATGAAATTTATTTATGTTTATAAATTTTATGAATAAATTTATAGATTTGGGTACGAATACTTGTTTATGGAGAATTGTTGGATAATTGTAATAAAACTGGTTGTGGCTATTTGTTTATGAAGATTTAGAGATGTTGGTTGTTATATAGAGAATTTGTTATAGATGATTTTATATATGAATTTTCATTTGTGATTTGAGATTGAGATGTTGGTTGAATCTAATTGATACCGATTATGGACATTCTGCATGATAGTTTCGCTTAAAATGCCGGATACAATGCATCTGTCGATGAAGGTCCTAAGAATACTAACGACCTTACCTTTGATGATGTCATCGATGATGATTGCCGAAAGTATGAGAGGCTTTTAGTGGAAGCTCAATCGACTCTGCTATATCCCGGTAGCACTGAGATTTGTTTTATGTGTTATTTTAAATATAATGAAGGTGAAGGTAGTCAATAGGTGGTCAGATAAGAGCTTGCATAAACTGTGCAGATACATTACTGGATCCTGAACACAAATACCCAGTCGATGAAATAAGGAGGAGATATTTGTAAGACCGAGGTCTCAAGAGGTGTCAACTCATCCCACCTAGCGCTCTCAAGTCTGTTGTCCTCACTTGGAACCTGAAAAGGAAAAGCTCTTCTAACGTGGGTAAGGTTTAAATAACTTATAAATCACTCCAAACATTCTAATTATGAATGATGTGGGATGGGGTATTACAATCTCCCACATTTAAAGAACTGATGACCCCAGCATGCCCAAGGGACTGCCCTTCATGAAAAGCATCTCCAAACATATTATCGGAGCACCTCCAAATTTACAGTTGTCTCTGATATCATTTATAAGACCCGGGGTATCAAGAGGTGTCAGTCCATGCCACCTAGCGCTCTTAGGTCTGTTTTCTTCCCTTGAAGCCTAAAAATGAAGATCTCTTGTGACATGGGTATGACTTGAATCACTTATAAATCACTCCGAACATCCTTATTATATCCGATGTTGGATGGTGTGTTACAAAAGCTTTGTAGGGACATTAGTATAGGCTATCAGAGTATTGATGATTGTGAGTATAATTGTGTTGCTTTATAAACAATATACAAATTGAGAAGTTTACCTCATATGTCATACTTCGAGATGGGAATCACGTGAATGTAGGAAAGGTAGCAAGTTCCCTAGAAATATCCTTCAATACTTCCCCTTGACCCTTAGATTGAAACGATGGTACATGGAGCCTCACATTGCCAAGAAAATGTGTTGACATGGTGGGAGGGTTATAGATGATGATTGCTTGAAACACCCTCCTTGTTTGTCTAGGGAAGAGATTTGTGCAAAAATCAACATGTATGAAATTTGCATCCACATTCATTCTTCTTATTTTACAAATGAGTGTTATATGATCAATTTTGTTGCAAAAATAATCAATGGGAACAAGTATCCTGAATTGAGCGTAGATGAAAAGTTCAAGGTCCATTATAATTCGAGAAATAGAGGGTGTTGGAGTAACAATCGCATCTTTTGGGAATTGCCTTATTGGACATACACTAGAGTGAGATACACTTTTGATGTTATGCACATTGAAAGAAATGTGTTTGATAACATCATTGGAACTATTCTTAGTATTGAAGGGAAGTTCAAAGATGGTCCCCAAGCTCGCTCTGCATTACAATAGAGAGGAGTGCGGAAAAATTAGTCGGAAAGGAGCAATGGAAGACTTCCCCATACACCTTTCTTAGTGAAGTCAAAATATCTAGTAGAGGTGTTCGAATGGTTCAACAAAGTGAAATACCCTCATTACGGTGGGAGCTTGAAGAACAAGGTTAACGTCTGTGAAAAAAAGTTTCATGGATTTAAGACTCATGATTGTCATGTGATGTTTCAATATCTTCTACCAATAATGGTTTGTGCATACCTACTATTGATCGTTGTCAAGCCTTTAGTAATTGCATTATCAAGATGGTTTTAGAAATTATGTGCTAGGGAGTTGAGAAAAAAGGATTTTCGGGTAATCGAAGATGAGATAGTTCAAATTCTATGCAGTCGAGAGATGATTTATCTTCCGCATTTTTGCACAATCATAGTTCACCTTAAGTTTCATCTGCCACAACAAGTTCTACGGACCAAACTTGTGCATTATACATGGATGTTTCTTATAGAAAAGTATGCTAGTATATTCACTTGTAGTACTATATCTAATTCACTTTAATGAACAATTTATTCTCATGTCATTGTGTGTTTTTGCAGGCAACTTGACGCTTATAGGAAACATGTTGCCAATACACGTTACCCGAAGGGGTGTATTACTGAGCGTTACATCACCGATGAGTTAATTACATATTGTAGTTTATACTTGTGTGTTCCTGGCAGTAGCGAAGAAGCCACCACCAAAGATGCATCTAATCATGATATTTTAGTTGTTTCAGACCTCGCCCGCCCAAAACACTAGATTTCTCATTTAAGGTTAAGCAAAGAAGAGATTACAAAGGCTCATTGACAAGTCTTGCTTGAATGTGATGAGGTGACGTACTATTTGGGTGAACATAAAAAGTTCTACAACCAAGCATGTCCAAATTATGATGAGATGTCCTGCAGGATTAGTTTTCTACCTTATTTCCTTAATTGGTAAGTTTTAAAAGATTTAATTTGTTTATTTTCAAGATATCAATTCCCTTCCTCGCACTAATTCTTTTTATATCTTATAAAGGATGTTGCACATTGCTTTAAACCGGAGGTTCTCAATTTGGCCAAAAAACCACAAGGATACATGTTTTACTCAACATGTTATATATGTCAACAGGGTCAAGTTTGTATCTTGTCAGAAAGATCAGTACTTGAAGACACAAAATTGTGGAGTCATAGTAGAGACACTGAAAATCAACTACTACATGATCCTCAAATTTGTGCTTAAAGTTCTATATGCAAACCAAATGTCAGTCATATTGTTCAATTTTAAGTGATACAACACTGACCCTCAAAATAGTGGTAGCATGAAGCTGAATCATGGATTTTTGTCCGTTGATACAAATAGTATTTGGTACAACAATTCCCCATCTTGTCTTACTGTCACGGCAAGACAAGTGTTCTACGACGATGATCCGAAGGCGGGTGAGCCTTGGAAAGTTGTGAATGTGATGTTTCATCAGAATATGTGTACGATGCGAGAACACTCTAAACACATGAAGTTGACATGTCTCTAGTTGAAAATCTAGTTGGACAATTGGCAGCTTATCAAGAGCTTGACCCGATATATAGGGGATTTGTTGATCTCAATATATATTGACCTTGATTCAATCCGGTGTAAAGAAGAAGATGACGCAGATGAAGACGAAGAAGTTGAAAAGGACAAAGACGAGAATGAAGATGATAAAGATGATGAAGAAGACGAAGAAAGAAAAGGAGAAGGAGGGGGAAGAAGATGATGATGCACGAAGCGAGGTTATGGATCATATGAATCCTAGTTGTCATTTAATTATTATTTATAAACTATATGTAATACAAATATATATGAGTAGATTTTGGTTGAATATGGTGTTGATTTCATATATAAATGCATTCACAGAGGTTGAGAGATACAAAATTTGGCATATAAAATATTAAGCCAACTCAAGCGATGAACATTTAACATTTCCTCGGTTGATACAACTCAGATGACGAACTTAGCACAAAGGTTGTCGCTTCAATACATTTTGTAATGGTGTCGATATTCCCACATAATTTTTTTACAATTTGAAACTCATTCGGGCAACGAACATGAAGGGTAGTGGTCACTTGAGCCATTTTCTATTAACTATAAATTTATTTCACGCAACGAACATGAAAATTAATGGCCGTCTGACTCCTTTTCAGTTTGTCATACTCTACACTCATTCAGGCGACGAATACAAAGGATAGTGGTTGTTACATTCCTTTTTACTTTCACTAATACGAAAGACTTTCAAGCACCGGGTGATGATTCATGTTCGTCGTCTGGATACTTCATTCTAAGTTTGTCGCCTGAGTAGGGTCAAGTTTTGGATGGAGGGCATTTCTTCTGTGACAAATGCACGATCGTTCATTTGCTTATGCACATTCATGCTTGTATCCGACAACGAACACATACTAGGAATAGTGGTCGCTTGAGTCTATCTTCAATTGGCAAAGGTGCAAAACATATGCATCTCTATCAAGCGACGAACATTGAATGTTGTTGTCACCTGAATACGTCAATCAAACAAGTGATGATTCTCACTTAGGTGACAAGAGTAGTTGTTTAAATTCGTCTTTTGAGTTAATGGGACGGAGTTTTTTCGCTCAAAATTTGCAAAAATTTGAACAAGACTCAAGCGAAGACATTGAAAGATCTATGTTCATCGCATGAGTGATGTAAGTATAAAAATGAAAATCAGACACGCGTTGTCAGACCACTTTCCCTGTTCCTAAATTGAAACCCGATTCCTTCCCCTTCTCTAAACCCTAATCCCAAATCAAGAAATTCAACCTCAATTCGAACTTCATCCCCTTCTCTAAACCCTAAATTCAGACCCAAATCCCGAATTTCAACACAAATTCTTCTACTTCTTTTAACCCTATTTTCATACCCTAATCCACAAATTCAACCCCAGTCTCTCCAATCTGGACTTCTTCCCCGAAATCAAGCATAATGCCTCCAAAGAGCACCCATTGTCGAGCCGTCGCCGTCACTATTGTCCCTCCGCCGCCGGTGCCACCCAATATAGATGCCTCTAACCCCTCTACAAGTCAACCTGCGATGCGAATCTCGTAGATGCCTCCCTTACGCCGCTCGCCTTGTAGGCTCCCGACTCAACAGGCATCAAACTTTCACAAGAAGGGCATGCTTCAACATCGATGATGGCACCCGCGGCTCCTCCTCTCCTTATCACAACTCACAAGAAGGGTAGGCTTCAACGTCGATAATGATTTTTTGTCTCTCTCTTTTATGCATTTTAAGAAATACCTCTCAAGCATGAACTCAAGCAAACATTCCATATCTCATATGCATATGACTAACCCATTAATTTACGAAAACGTGAATGGGTATACCCACCACCCACCATGTTATCACCCTAACATTAGGTCCCAATAACTAGCATGAATTTGTTTTCTCATTTGGAGAAGCTCGTGGATGCATTGAAATTGAATTTCCAGAGATTTTGGTACATTACAAATCTTCACCTTCATTGAATTTGAGAACTTTATCATTAGATTTAACAAATCTTTACCTTCATTGAATATTTAATTTGATTGAATATGGAGATTATAATTTGGAAATTTTTTGTTCTTGTCATTCAATTGACAACAACTTGTCAAATCAAAATGCACTCCTAAATTCCAGTGCATAATTGTTGTGTTTGATGGTGATTTTAAACTGTGTTTGGAGAATTGGAGGCGTAGCTTGTGTTTATGGTGAGAAATTGATGTGATTCGGGTTCTTTCGACACACACTTGGTGTTTCATTCATAATTGAGGTTATATTGGTTCGATAGAGGCACATGAGTACTTGTTAGAAAGCTAATTTGAATGTGTTACGTCTTCATGAAGACTAAATTGTCGAAATCATCCAAAAACCAATCTAAAATCGACAATCATCCAGCCGTCCGAAATCTTAACAGTTTTCCCGACAAATTGAATGAAGTTGGAATATATGAAGATGCAATTCAAGAGACTTTATTCAATGAAACTTGACGATTTTCGATACTTCATGATGACAGTCAACCCCTCATTTTCCACCATGGGGCTAGCCCCCTTTTCCATCAATTGTCGAAAGAGTTTGTCTTTTCCATGTTTGATTCGTCATTTTAATTGTTGTTGTTTTATGGCTATATAATGACGAATCTTTGTCATGAAAAATCATAGATTTAAATTGAAAATTTTCTAAAAAAGTGTGTTTTGTTGATTTGGTGCGATGTCATTTTTTGACACCCCATTCAAAAGCGAAAAGCCGAGGAATCGTCCCATTTATCTAATTCTTTTTGGTGAAATGATTGTTATTGTTAAAAAAAAAAACCTTAATTGCTCATGAGTGGGCTGCCGACGAGCGAGAGGGCGAGTTTGATAAATCTATGGATGAGAGGTTCATAAATTTAGCCATCCATATTTTGTTTTGATTTTTCCATAAACTAAAAAACATCCCCAAAAAGAGTATGTATTAAGTTTTGTTCTCTTGATCGAAGTATAAAAACATGTTGGATCAATCCTTTGGGTCATATCATTTGATATTAGAGATAATCCAATGAGTTTACAGAGCTTTATGTGCTGCTTTATCTTAGCCCTAACCAGTGGATAGCACATAAAGATTAATCATTTAGGGGATCGTTCATTATGCATAACGACCACCTGAGAACACGCATCTGAAAACAGCAATTCAGGGGTAGAACACTAGAACAACATTTTTTAGCATATTGACAAATTGCAAAACACTGGGAACAATTTGTTCTTACATCCCCCAATGCCGATGGTGAAACCCTACAACAAAATGTACATGTATGAGGAAAAAAAAATGCAAGAGAGACCACCTATATACTCATGATCACAGTGAAGATGCACATACAAATGCTACATATAGTGAAGGCCCCAAAAGGAGAAAAAAAAACTAAAATCCTCTCCAAGGAAAACCTACAGAAGTTGTATGCATAATTTATGTTACCTGGATCATTGTCAGAGTCCCACTACCGGTTAGATGACCTTTGGCCAACAAACAAAGATTAGCCCGTTGATATATGAAGTTCTTCGGTGTGCACAGTGCAATAGATTATGAAGGTGGTAGCTGTGAGTCTGAAGGAACACAAGATGCTGCACGGAGCTGCAACCGGTTCATACTGTGCTCCATACTCCTATGAACCATGCCTTGGAGTAATTTTTTAGCAGTTTCTGCAGCTTTATCGGCACCATCCACTTTCGTTGCTATATCATACATAATCTCTTTCAAGGTGGAGGAAGATATCCTCTTTTCCTTGGGAGAGTCCCTTAAGAGATCCAGCAGCGTCCTAGCGCTCTCCTGCGCTTTTAGCGTGCCCTCTGCAGTCAGTCTTAGAAGCCCAGGGATTGCACCTTCGCTAAGAATGAGCTCTCTGTACTTGCTTCTACAGCTGAGGCATAGAGAAAGCAGAGCACCCACAGCATGCTCTGTGCTTACAAGAGAGCCATCTTCTACAGTCTCCACCAATGTCAAGATTCCTCCATGTGAATTCGTGATTGCGGCCCTACCTTCTTCAAAGTTGGAGAGTATCTCAAGGAGAGCTGTCGATTTCTCAGCAAATTTAGAATATTTTTTGCATTCTTTGAGAAGGGTTATAAGGGCTGGAGCTGCACTTGCATTGAGGATCGAGTTAGGATGCTCTGACCCCGTGGATAGATTGTATAGGGCTGTAACAGCATCAACTTTCCCCTGGATACTTGCAGAGCTCAGTATCTGAATGAGATGTGGTGAAGCTCCGGAAGCAGCAATTATGGGCTTGTTTGGTGCAGCTGTTGAAAGTGAAAGTATCGCAGCAGTTGCTAGTTCAGGAAGCTTCCCATTCTGGACTTTTAGGAGATTCACAATCGGAGCCACAGCACCCGATTCAACTATCTTGATCTTGTTCCTGTAGGACAAAACATTGAATGTAATGAGAACAGTATTACATCCACCCATAAAATGAAGGCACTTGTGATCATTGAACTCTTCTAATCTGCAATGAAAGCATAATCGCATAAAGACCAGACTATGTGAAATACTGCCGTTGATGCAAACATGCAGATGTGCTTCATTTCACCGTCTATGGCTAAGAGCTAAGCTACCGAATTGACTGATTGTGTCTCCTCTCTCAGAATGATATTAAGAAATAAATAAATAAGAACTCTTTCTTTAAATGTTAGCAGAAAGCAAAGAAATGTGCAAGTGTGCAGCATTGACGAAAGCCTTGAGAACTTGCAGAAAATATGTTTAATGTGTAACACTTTAAATGTCAGTTTGAGAATTAAAGATATGCCTTTTCTAGAACAATATCACCAGCAGCAATATTAAAGAAACAAGCCAAAGCTTCATCAAAGAGGAGAACTGCAGTAAAAGTTGGTTTCCAGTATTAAAGTGGATACCAATGGAAGTATGAAAAGGTCTAAAGGAGAGAAGGATTAAAAAGAAAGAAAAATAGCTTCAAGTCATCGTGAAAGTAGAGGCTGCGTGCATACCACAGAATTTTGGCGATAATACAAAATTGTCCATAAAGAGCTGTTAAGTAAGCAGAGAAGAGAAATGAGACTCTTCTATGTTGAATGCATTTAAATTAGAAAGAAATTGAAAACAACAACACAACAACAAAAAAACAAGCATAAAATAGGAAAATTATCCCAAATATTAACTTATTTGAGTGATTCCCGTAATAATGACAAGAACTCCCAAATAAGGACTACCGAATGTCCCCACCAAAAAAAAATTGGGACTACTGAATGTGACAATAGCAGTACCTCAGTGTGAGTAAGTAGCTAAGTGTGCTTAAAAGGTAATATTGGTTACGTATTCAATTACTTAATAGTAAAGTGCATACTTTTAGTATGATCTAAAGATTCTAAAACAAACTTTATGCAATCAAGTAATGAGCTGACTTAGATGGCCTACAAGGCTACAAACCACAACATATGTGCGCTGGAATGCTACAAGGGTCATAGATTATAGCTTACCCAGTGACCGCTTGGAATAATTTCCAGAAAACACTAAGACATCTGATAAATATAAAAAAAGAATACTAAAAATTTATTCAGGAAAAAACATCTCTTAATAGACTAATTAAAAAATAACCACCTCTTACTTCAAAATTTACTTAAAACCAACCTTCAAAGGTGAAGTTAGTATAACAGCACGGCTCCCAGTGTTACAGAATTACTGTGCAATTTAGCATGCCAATCATACTTCAAAACACAAAAACATCCTCAACATTATGACAAATTCTCAAAATAAACCATCTCATATTTGAAATCAAACACCCAATTTCGAACCTAAAATTAGATGTTTCCGCCTGACCTAATGAAAGCAAGAGCAAGCATGTAGTTTACTGCTTTAATAACTAAAGCAGGAGCAAGCATGTAATTTACTACTTTAATAATGAGGGATCCTTAAATGTAATTTTCAAACTAAATATGGGGCAACAAAGGAGTTTACATGCAAATTTTTTATTTTCCAATAAATATGAGATAACAAAGCTGGGATTTGATAGGAGATGGTTAGCGTTCTTGATATCATATAAAAGTTTTAGAACTAGTTTTGAACCAAACTTGGACAATAAATTTGGAATTTTTTAACCAAATTATCCATGACATGATTTCATTAAAAAAATCAGACATAATAACATTTAGGAATTTCATATCTGAGCAAGAGTGTGAGCTCTGGAGGATTCAACTGGAAAACAAATGCATAAAATCAAGGCTTTGAGGGATTGTGTTTCAGATATGAGGAAACAAACATAAAACAGGAGGGTATTGTGTTCTTTTTGAGGATAATTGACAGATATTTACCCAAAATGTAACACACTTGTTACTTTTCTAGTGTTTGGGTGATGATTTTAAGTGACTTAAACTAATACTTTAAATAAAATAAGTTTTTCAATTAAAGATGGAATAAATAAGAGGCAGGGTTTTTTCATATCAACCCTAACGAACTTCATATGAGAATTGAGTGTGCAATCACCTATTATAGCATTTAAACACTTCCGGACATCGCCATAAATTATTAACAACCGTAAACACCCTCACAAACTCCTTTTTATTATACACATTGCCTTGAGTAGCGAAAAATGAAAATTTGGCAGATAAATATTTATATGGTAAGATGTAAATTTTTATTATATTCTTAAATGATCATTTGTTATGAAAACTTGCCTAAAAGAACAGCCCCTTTGATTAAAGGAGTGAGAAATTGATTTTTTTTCACATAACTCATAAATACTACTCTAATGTAAATAGTTCGCATTTTTCCAAGTAAGAAACATGTTACATCTCTGTGATTTCAATATTCACTCTTTTAAATTTTCTTTTGCAATCGAAATATTAAGTGCAGTTTCGCATCACATCACTAAACCAAAGGGTCAATGTGCTTATATGGTGCACCAAACAGATCAAAGATATTCCCAACAAACCGAATCCCTTGGTCATTTTCCACACTCAAGATAAAGAGGTTGGAAAAAATTGTAATTGTTTATAGCAAGTCCTGTAACTTATAAGGTCCACTAAATCAATGTTCTCTCTGCTCAACGTGGAACCATGAGTTGTTATCTTTTCAACTCAATGCATCACATTCTTGTCGTTTAGCATACGAGGTACTTCCAAGACTTGCACACATGACCCCAATAACAAATCACAAAGTGGTGTTAACTGAGCCAATAGGTTTAAATGCCAACATCAAGCCTTGATTAATTTAATACTCCACTATAGGTACACGATCATGCTGATAGCATTAATGTTTTTCTCTGTATAAATCGTCAAACTGCTTGTATAACAGAAACACCTCCATAAGACCATTTCATTTCTTATCCTTGCGCCAATTCATGAAAAAGGTGCCAATTCATGAAAAAGGCGCCAATTCATGAAAAAGGAAACACGTCTCGCCAATATAAAGCCTAGTCAAATCCTCAAATCCAGCTTATCATCTTTATTTGATGCAGGATAAAAGGTTACACCATGATTCAACACTATAGGCTCCCTGGGACAAGGAATCTAAACATAACGGTCTTTGTCGACGAGATGACACAGAATCCTATCAAAACAGCGTGAAGTTTTGTTCACAGAAAGACAGAGATCACCTCAATTAACTTCATAGTAATTTGTTAACCCATAACAATCTTCAAGCTGTTTAAGTTGGATCTCACGCAATAAACCTCACAGAATGTCTTTAGGGTTCTCAACTGAATCGCCAACCTCTTCTCCCAATCCAAAATCACGGTTAGCCAATATCCCTCCCAGTACAAAAAAAACACTAATCCTGTAAAATTCAACTCAAATTTCCGCCATCCAATGCATCAAGTAAAACTAACAAGCACCAAAGGCCAAAGAAACAAACACACAAAACCCTAATCCTATGAATTCAACTCAAATTTCCGCCACAATCAACGCGAATGACTTGTAAAGTAGGGAAGCAAGAGAAGGAAATGACGAAGAGAAAGAGAGAGAGAGAGAGCTGACCGTTCGTTGCGAACGGCGAGGTTAAGGAGGGCGAGGAGGGAGGCCTCGCGAGCGTCGGAGCTGAAATAGGAGAGCATGGAGACCAAAGGAGGAACAACGCCAGCAGAAACAAGGCGGGAGCGCGTCCTAGCGGAGGAGGCGGAGGAGGAGCAGGACCTGACGAGGCGGCGGACATCTCTGGCGGCTTGAGTTTGGGCGAGGAGGTCGCCATGGAAGAGCTTGTCGGCGATGTCGAGGGCTTGATTGGGCTTCATGAGCATCCATTTTTGTAGCGGCGATGCCTTGCCTTGATCTTCTTCATCTTCATCTCTGGTGGATACTTCCTCCTCCGGCAGCGGTAGCGGCACCTCCTCCCCCATCGCTCTCTTTCTCTCTCTGTAATCTGGTTCGCTTTTTTCTTGGCTGGATTTCTGGGTACTCTCTCTCTCCTGTCTCCCTACTGATTGTACTATTTTGCGGAATTTTTTTTTAAGTTGTAACCGAAGTTACTAAAAATTTACGAAGTAGAAAAAATGACTAAAATTATAAATAATAAAAAAAAATTGAGAGTCCTACGCATTAGTCACAGTCCTCCAAGCATATCATTATGAATGAGAACTTACAGTTCTAAATCAGACGAAAGGTTATCGGTTGAGAGAATGGTCCAATAAAGTCGAACGGCTACAGAATTACCTTCTCTAATTTTAAACTATGAGAAAGAATTATTAAAAGTTGTTAAAATAATTAAAATTTAAATAAATTTTTTAGATGTAGATACTTAATCAAAGGTTTAAAAAAACCCTTTTTTTAATATCAATAACATAGATGAATTCAAAAAAAAATTACCGGTTTTATTGTTGGCTCGTAGTTTGGCTAGCTTTTTTCGTACTATATGCAGTATCCCTATAGTTTAGTATGTTTCTCCGTTGTTGGAAGTTTATGTAAAATTTACCAGTTTCAAAAAAGAATTCAAAAGAATCATTATTAAATATATATATATATAAATATATATATATATATATATATATATATATATATATGAATTCAATAACTAGCGAATTCAAGAAGTTTATAAATGTGTTAATTATCAAAAATTACATTTTTCAACTTTATTTATCACTATAAACTTACATTTTTTAATACCACTAGTAGAAAAATGTAGTAACCCTTGGTAGTATAAGAATCATCTTACTGTTGTTATTCGGACGGCTAAATTCTCGTCATCGACACGATCTCGATGCTGGCTTCTGGAGTCGGTGCACATTTCACCGAATTCGATCACCCCAAACGGTACATACTCTATTGGCACCGGCTTCCGAAGTCGGTAGAAGTGGAGAACTCCAACAATTGTGCTTTGATATGGTAGCTATGATTTGCATAACTCCAAAGTGCACATAGCTAGTGCTAACTTAGGAGGTAGGGAACGGCAAAATTATGCTTTCAACAATTGTGCTTTCATATGGTAAGATTGGTTGCATATCTCACCAACTTGAGAGGTCGGGATCGGTAAAATGTTTACCGACACCGTGTAGTCGGTGATATACAACCGTGCCAATAGCATGTCTGTATTTTTATCCAAAAAAAACTACCATAAAAAAGTTACTAATTTCACATTACAAGTTTCCTTTATGAATATATGAGTTTATAACATGTTTGGTAAGATTTTAGTAAAAATGAGGGGAGATTTTTTATAACTATATATACTTATTTGCCAAAGGTTTATACTCCGTATATAACATTATTCGTATGTTACCGATGACTAGCTAGTACATTTTCTAAATAGAGCTATTAAAAACGTGTCATATGCCGATGACTAACTAGTACAAGATGTGAGTTTGCTAGTAGTACATAAAAGGAAGTGATATTTACACCCATAATTTTTATTATATACACCACATATTCCTTTTTTTTATTTTTTTTTAAATAGACCCTACCTTTCTTGAGTCACACGTCTATGACTCAAGAGAGGCAGGGTGTGATACATACATACATACATACATATATATATATATAGGAATAAGTGTACAAGATAGAACAAGGAATCTTAGTAGAGTTAACAAGTGTAAAAAAATTGCAAAAATAAAAAGTTGATCCTTCAATAACCAACATCACCAATACATCGATTTACTAGACAATGGTTTGTCTAGTATTTTGAATCCTTACCTATATAAAAAAAAATAATCACCGATACACTTTCATAAATAAATTAGTACACCCGTGATGTAAAGTGCACTAACCAAAGAAGATTTAGAGCTCCTTTATTAACGATCAAAGTTCTTATGTGTTGGCAATCGAGAAAAAAAAATAATTTATTAACATTCAAAGTTTAATTGTTTACTAATAATTTTTAATTATTGTGGCAACAAAGGAGATGAGAGAGCATCCCTCAAGGATTGTGGCAGCAAAGGAGCTAGAACTATGTTGCATCCAAGTGGAAAGAAATGGAAAGAAATAGTTTGACCGTCATCAATGCTATCAACTAAAAGTGAAAGTGTACGTGTCAATTATGTATGTTTATCACCGATGCCCTTTATGAGATTCAAATGTCCGAAACATTGTGTTGTTGCCATATATTTTGAAAGGTGAACATAATTGTGAAGTGACTCGACTTTGGCATTGCATCCGGAACTACGGGTTTCGTTCATAAAGACATTATTGAGTAGTGATGGTCCCAAATGACCTAACACCACTCAAATCTTTTTTTATTGTAAATAGTAATAATAATAATAAAGACACATCAAATAGATTTGCTCAATTTTAAACTTTTTAGAACTATTGGATTATTTTTAGACATTATTATCCTCTAATCTTTTCAACTTTATAAGTTAAAACTTGATGTTAGATGAGTGAAACTATCTGGGTGTCCAATTTGTTGAAGACCACAGATGCAGATGGCATTTGGAGCACCACCATCAATGAGCTACAAACAACTCATATGAATGGTTATGATTTCTGAACAGACAATCAGCCAAAATGCTTTTTATCTTCAATGGCATCGCGAGTAGTAACATACAATCAGCGCGACAAGAACACACCTCACCATTGCATTTTGGTTTATCTTCAGCCACTAGCATTGCCATTCAAGAACACCACTCTACAACATTACTCAGAAGTGAAACATGGCACAACAGGGCAATCTGCAGAGCTGCACACTCTAGAATACTGCTACTTACAGTTTGCCCATACTAAGACATAACATATACTCATGGTAATCAATTCGTGCAGACACTGTATAAGTCATGGAGAAAGAAGTACAACATCTACGAGACTACGGCTTGCACACACATAAAACCCAAGTTGACACTGCGGGGATAACATAAACTTCTTTATGAAAACGGATAGAACAATCCTCATACTTCTACTAATTTCATGTACAAAAAGCAAGGAAAAGAATACACACACGGCTAAACAATTGAGCTCAAACCACAATTGCTTGCTCCTTGGTATTTCATATGCATTAATTGAATGATACCGTCTTTCATGCTATGCTTACCATAGACGAAAATGTTACTCGGTACATCCTCCTCTTGCAATCCAAGTTTAACTTACAGGCAAGACGGCTGAAAGAACGAATAGAATGTAAAATTTTAGTAAATTCTTTCCTAGCCTACTTACCTTTTCAGAGTCGCTATAAATCTGGACAAAAGAGATAGATATGTACTTGGACTAAAAGGAGTTACCTTCGAAAGCTTTAACTTAGATAGCCATATACCAATAGAGAAAAAGAAAAAAGAAAATCAGAACACCTACTTCAGCTAGTTTAAATTTGTCAATTCGATCATAGGTGAAGGGTGCTTCATCTTCATATATATCCCCTCGCCCATGTTACTAGAAGATACTATCAGGCAATTTTTCAGGCGCTACCTCGAGCCTCACTTTATAGTCTCACCGTGCGACCCGGTATCTTCACTACATTTCCATCTCAAAAACTTGCTTAACTTACCAAATTAGCTTGGATCTTTCATGTCAAACCCAACTTAGGGTTTTTAATAGTTGCTCGGCCAGTTCATCTGTGTTCCATGCTGAGGTTGTTGATATATACCTGCTGGGGCTGCTCCCGCTATATCAACAGCACCAGGCATTCCTTGGGACTGTTGAAGAATAGGGTGCAAGGCTCCAGCTGTCACAGCCTGTGCAGGATGGTAAATGCCAGTGAAAGGGCTATGGGTAGCCTGTGAGGGTGTGAAAGCCATGTGCTGACCTTGAGGAAGATTGTAGAAAGAGTTAGCCTGCAAACCAGAAATTTCACGGCCAGGTGCAGCAATCCATACAGCAGAGCCTTCAGACTGCAAGATGAAGAACTCCAGTGTCACAAGAAGGCATGCATTGTCCACCAAAAAAAAAGAAGGCATGCATGGAAATAGAATTAGGGTTTTTAGACATTAAAGCATAAGATTGCTAGGTTCAATAAGCAAGCAAAATGTAAGTGAAAAAGGATTTTTTTTTTTTAATTTGTCAAAAAAAAATTTAAAAACTAGGGAAATAGCCTAATAAACAAACTATTTTGGAAAATAGTCAAAACGAGACTAAAGTCACTATTTGTACAAGTAACTAGCCCAGACTGGAAAAAAAATAATATAATAACAAAGTCGAGGTTTAAGAGAGCTATTTAGGGTGTTTTTTTTAATAATTACGAATGTATTATTTATTTGGAAAGTGTAAAAAGTATAAATATATATACACACGCAAAACCGCTGCATCTCTCCTTCCCTATCTCTTTCTCTCTCCTTCCCTCTCCCTCTCTATCACGCCTTCCCCCCTCCCTTCTCTCTCTTTCTCTCTCCTTCCCTCTATACATTTCTCCCTCCCTCTCTACTCTAGCCTTTAAAAAAAAAACTTTGCATATATCTTTTTTTCATTTTTTAAACTTTCCAAATAAATAACACACCCAGAAATTGGTTTTAAAAAAATACCCTAAGTCGTTTTTTTAAACCGCGACTTCATTATTTTTTTTTCAATATGGGCTAGAGTCGTCGTTACAAACGGCGATTTATCCTCATTTTGGCAATTTTCCTAAGTAATTTGTCTGTTTTGCTATTTCCCATTTTTTTTATTTTTTTGACCAATTCAAAAAAATATCGTGAAAAAGCAACAAATTATTCTACAGAAATATAATCAATCTAATAGCTACTGTCGAGTTCCAACACATTAACTATTTTGGGCAAGAAGGTTATCTTTAAAGGGATTACCAACAAATGTATAAAAATACTTCTTGCAAGCCTAGTATGACTAAACATGCCAAATTATATAGTCACCACAACTAATTACCATGATTCCACTAACATATTGATAAATCAAAATAAGCAACATATGTTGCATGCACACTTAGATTTTATGCTGTTTTATGGGGAGGGTATAGAAGGCAAACCTGCTGTCCCGCAGCGTAGATAATATTTTCCTTATACTGTGATCCCGCACGATCCTCGCTATTAGGGGAGTTTCCAGCAGTTGCAGCTGAACCATTGTACCCAGCAGGTGAAGTCCCATATGGTCCGTAACTGCCAGTGACACCCATATGCGCAGGATTCCCAGAGTTGCTACCAGGCTTGAATTGGGAAATTGGATACTTGATCCCAGCAGCAGATCCTGTAGGCGGACCAGGATAAACAGTACTAATCTGACCTTGTTGAAGGAATGCATTATTACCCAAAAACTGGGGTATGGCTGGAGATGGAACATAGAAAGGGGAAAAATAGTGCCCATATGGAATGATGTTGGGGGCATAGTGAGGCACAGGCATCCCCGGTGGCTGACGAAACACAGAAACTGCTTGTTGACTCACAGCTATATTGCTAGCCATGACACCAGCCTGAGTTGCAAGAGAAGCTTGCCCTGTGGTAGACAACGTTACAGGGTTTCCTCCCTATAATTGAAGCAAACAAGATGAGAAATTATGCATATTATGTAAATATACTATCACCAAATATATACCTAATCAGAACACTATTCACAACAATCAGCAGAATATGACAAATCTTGCCTCTCGGAAAAACTCAGAAAGCGAGAATAGAGAGAAACATCTATAATAATTGCCACAAATTTTCAGAAAGGACTTGCAAGGGATATTTTGCTTTGCCTAAACTTCCGCGGAAACATTTAGCCCAGGAAAACACCAACAAAACAATTATTCAAACATGTTCCATAAAAAACAAGCCATCCGTTTCCAAACCCTTCCCTGGATTCCTAAAAATTAACTGAAGATTCAACCCCTAACAGTAGAGAGCAAAATACATGTTCCCCACCTCAGGACACGAAAAAAAATCCCCAAGTTCAAACCTTCTTATATGACCCGGGTAGATATTTTAAGCATGAAAAGCCATACACCATATATTAAGTGCAATGTCAGTCGCTCTAGCCGCATAGCAAGACCACAAGCACATAAATGATTAGGATGAACTTTTAATTTTACAAAAGCAGGAGCATGATTATCAAGTAAATGACGCACACCTCTTGCGATTGCGAAGACTCCGACATCTCTGCAGATAACATAGAAACATTGCCTGTGTACATTGTGGAAACTCCAGGTGAGGAAAATGAAGAAATGCGGCCATCAGCTTCATTGGAACGATAGAATTGTGCATAAAAGCTGGCACTGGCAGGGTCAACTGAATGCTGCACCTGAAAATGTAAAAATACGTGAATACATAGAAGACTTAGAGAAATTAAACAATAACACTGAAGACAGCTTGAGATATTTAACTGGATTATATTGTACAGTGTTGTTGGAGCCTTGGAAATAAAGAAACTAATGATCACTTACAATGAAACTAGGAACTCTAGAAGCATCACGCACTAGAGGGTCTGAATTATCAAATGCGGCAACATTCCCTGGGACTGGGGTGGGCACAACAGCAAAATTGTAGGCAGGAGATGCATACTCCACAGATTGCTGAGGGATGCCAGATGTCTCTTTTGAGTTACTAATGTCTGACACAGAACTAGATGGAACATCAGCACTACTAGATGGAAAATTTTCTGGAACATGAATAGATGACTCTGGATGATCAATAGACTCAGGAGCTGCCACTACATCGTCATTGCTGGAGCAACAAATAGATTTTATCAGAAAAAGTTGAGATCCTATCAACACATAACTGGGCTCATAAGCAGGCGACTCTAGTAGTTAATCAACATCATAAATCATTGTAGCAGGCACACATATTAGTTTACAAGCTGAATGAAAATTTTATAAACTCTAGATCCGTGTTAAACCAAATTATGCAGTAAGTGTGAAATGATATCATGCTCAATAGACAATCAGTTCTAATTTATAAACCATTCAAATTCAAATTTCATGATAAGCCACCAAATTAGTTAACATTTAACAGAAGAAAGGAGGACAAAAGCTAATCAGGTGAGCAAGACCAAACAGCTCAGGCAAGAGACAGGGCTAATCGTTGGTTCTGTCATGAGGACAGATTCACTCGATACGGAACTGACAGTCCTTTCTGGTATCATACATATACTCTTAATAATAGCATTAGACAATCTTACACACCACAAGAGAAAAGCCATGTAAAATCCCATGATTAGCACCTGCTTTCAAAATCTTCCTACAGGATTGCCAAAAGGGGAAAAATAACCTGAACAGTGACATCCTAAACTATATTTAAATCTAAGATTGGCATCCTAAACTTTTTGATGGGGTCCATTTTGGACCTAATTGAAGTAAGGAAATTGAAAGAACAATCCATAGAATGAACCTCTCCCTATGCTGAATTGCCAATGATCCTCAAATCCCCCAACCTTGGCAGATTCAAAATTAAGGTTCAAAGAGGATTGCAGAATGCATTCAGACCAACCCTTTTTATGGAGGCCATAGGCAGGGCCTTTGTCCTTTTCACCCACTTGATAACCCTTTCCACAAAGGAGCAAAATAGAAAGATTCCTAAAGCCAGAAAGTACAACAAAAACATGAATTTATAATGAATTAAAACTGGATTTAAACATGGGAGCAGTCCCTGACTTCAGGTCATTAAATTACAACTAAGGATGACTCCAAAACAAATTAGCGAATTCTTGAAACAGGCAAAGGTGCAAACCTGACAGCCTGCTCAACTTCTGTATCTTCAACAGCTTGATATGACATAGATGTGGGTTCAGCACACTTTTCAATTGTGCAATCATTAACACAGGATGAGTTAACAACAAGAGCAGCATCGAAGCTTCCAAAGCTTAGACCAGTCCTCACAGCTTCAGGGACATGAATATGATTTGGAATAATAACATGCTGTGTTTCTTTAATATGTAAACCATCCAACTCCCTTTCAACTTTAGAGGCAGCTTCTTCATAAGGATCATAACCATTGATGCTAGCATGCACAGCATGGTCCTGATCATCAGGTTTTGCAGCAGGAGAGGCCTGCTGAGGCATCGAGACCAGAACAGTGCTTGAGTTAGTTGCCTTAGGTTTCCACTCTTTGCTAACACCTGTGATGCATGCAAGCATAACAATAAGGGTTTGAACAATCCAACGAGAGCTGGTTATATTTTTTTAGTGGAAGACAGGATGGAGAAATACTTTTTTTCTTTCAGTTGATTTAAGTTCACCCAGTGATGTGTCATTATCCGTCTAGATTGTAGAAGCTTTTATGAGTTCTGCTGTCCTACACCATCCTCCATTCTATACAAAAGTAAAATGACAAACATGCATGCCAATTTCAAAAAACCCATCTAACTTCCGCCTAGAAATATAACAACTACCTAAAATCAGAAGATAGAAAGAAACATCGAGAGAACTTCTCATCAAATAAGCCCAGAAGGTACCTTTAGGAGGACCAATTGCTTGCTGTGACCTACTACCATAATTTGAGGAAGGGCGACTGGATGATGAACCACCATGACCTGAAGAGGGTGGTCTGGAGAATTCTGTAAGTTGGTTTTTGCCTGTTCCTCGGGGCTTGCTGCTCATTCTTGCCTGTCCAGATAAGCTTTTACTCTCATGAGCTGCCAAATTTCAAAGGGAGATTAGATAAAATGAAACAAAGAGGAATAGGATAAAATATATATGAACCTAATGTCTTTATGTATTACCAGCATTCAATTTGCTTTCAACAGAAGCAATCAAACTTGGTACGATATGGGATTGTTGGCTTCCGGTTTCATGTGTAATAGCATCAATAGCACCTGGGGGCCTAGACTCATCAGATTGCACAGGTACAGGATCTGAAGCTGAAGGTTTACCACTTGACGTAACAGCTGCAGGTCTTGAGCTCTTGCTGGATCTTGGCTGAGGCCGTCTATATTCACTGTTCATTCCACCTCCTGATATGACAGAAGAGTTTCCTGCCACATCACTCTGTGGCTGCACTGCTGATGACACCTCAGCGTGCTTTGCACTAGCTATAGAAATGTGAGGGGTACATTCATCAACATTATCCCCCAAAAGCATGTGTTTAAGACTGTTGTGAGTCAATGAGCTGTAAAGAATAAGAAGTTCAGGTGCATAAATTACTGGAGAAACAATTGCAAAGCAATAATAAGAGCATGCACAAAAATACAGTTCAAGTGTGTAACAGATACCTAGCAGAAGCTGTTTCTTTAAGTTTTGACTCCTTGGCTCCAGAAATAGGCAAGGTTGAGCAAGCACTTTCTTTCACACCATTTTCTGTTGCTGAAACAGAATGCTTTCCTCCACCAGCATCTAGCATACACGGGAGAAAATATCCCAAATAGGGGAAATGAAAAGGAATATTATAAGTACTTTCATAATTTGAAAAACAATGGGAATCTTGCATATTCATAATGCATGCCAATTATAATAACTTAATGATAGAGCAAGCAGTCGAGCAAAAAGAACCAACCCACAATGCACCAAGAATCCATTCTGAAAATCACTTCATGTTTAGGCATATCGTAATCTTTCTCAAAATAAGGGTCTTATATGAGTTAAATTAAGAATACACTAAATGTACATTCAATGAAAATTAAGCATGGGAGATAAACAAGCAAGCCAATAAAAATCTAGAAGAAGTGTCTATCAACATACCAGCAGGATAACGAGATGAAAAACTTCCCTGACCTCCTCTCCCAACCCGCCCAGAAGGACCAGACCTCCACCTTGAATCTGCCGTCTCTCTACTGTTCACATTCTGAAATTACACAAGAAAGCAAGAGATTAGATTAGATGTGACATCTCAAAGTCCACCAAACTTCGACTGGAAGAACAGCTAGAGAGATTCAGTACACAGTAAAGAAATGAAACCAAAACTTCTTCCAGCTATCAAACACAGAATACAAGAATTCTCAAAGACAACTGTATTTCCTTACTCTTCTCTCCCACCATAAATATGCACCCCCCCCCCAACACACACACACACACACACACACACACACACACACACACACACACACACACACACACACACACACACACACACACACACACACACACACAGACACACACAGACACACTACGCAAGTGTGTGTGTGTGTGTCTGTGTGTGTGTGTGTGTCTGTGTGTGTGTGTCTGTGTGTGTCTGTGTGTGTGTGTGTTGGGGGGGGGGGTGCATATTTATGGTGGGAGAGAAGAGTAAGGAAATACAGTTGTCTTTGAAAAAAAAACTCTGGTTCTTGGAATAATTGTGGTATTTTACAAGAGACAATGGACAGACACACTACGCAAGTGACTGTGGTTACAAGTTCAAATGACCATAAGCAATAGAGAACACGCAAGTTAGTCGAAGAAAATCTTATTCACTACGCAATTGACTATGGTTACAACTTCAAATGACTGTAGGCAATACAAAACATTCAAGTTTGTCAAAGAAATTGTTATTTCGGAATAAACACACACAGGGCATGCGTGCAAATAGATAGAGAAAACAATACATTGCAGAAATAGGGCACATGACAAGAACAGGAACAAAATTGATCAGCAAATAAGAGTCGGCATAGTATTATATAAATATATTGTTTTCTTATACAAACACGGTGTAATATCATTGATCAATAGTAACTGCACATTTCACCCTTCTGAGATTGCTAGAATATTGTTTCATAACAAAAAGAACCTGTTAGCACTATCCTTTGCAACCTGACCAGTTTAAAACACCATACAACTTCACAAGGCTTGCTATTGATTCATCTCCAATGATTACTCAAATCACACTCAATAAGCATAAAAATTAGAAATGCTAATTTCCAAACAAAATCACTGATGTTCCAGCAGAAGCCTATGCTGAAATCTAACATCAAACAAGTTAGCTCCAATCTAATATTTAGCATCTAACATCATCCTTCAGAATCCAATATTCAAATCCACAACCATCCAAACAATCCCAAAAAAATCAAGCTAATATTTTAAATAGTTGCTTAGAGGATCTTCACAGAACATCATCAATCAAATTCCCTTCGAAAGATGATTTCTAGAAAGAACACTGAAAGGAGATAAATTGCATCATGATTTGATCATCATATAAATTTCAAGCAAAGGAAAAGTTCTCAAGGATCAATAAGTTCTTTTGGACTTCTCAGTGCTGTAACAGCTTGTGCCTTTGTGTTTGTAGCAAATGTATTGGGCAAATGAACTCCAAACAAAGTAAATGGTCCTTTATTAAAATTCCATAATAGGACTATTAAAAAAAAATCACAGTTCATTACTCATGCCTCACTTTACAAGGTGTTTGGATTCAATTTCTTTGCATTAACCAAGGAACAAAGATATTATAGAGAATCATTTTCTACAAGCTCAAATAGGCATTCCAAGAAGAAAAGAGTACCTCTTTCTTCCTCTCTCGCCTCCTCTTCACTTCATGGAAGGTATCTGTACATCACAATGAGACAGCTATGTCACCATTTCACAACGAATACTGAGGTTTAATAAACAACAGAATCACGGCTCTCTCATCCGAATACAGTGATAATGCCCCAAATGAAATGGTAGTACAATTAGGAGAAGACAACAACAAGAACAGAGCCCAATCACCACCCCCGTCGCCTAACTAAGTTAAGCAATCAACAAAACAACATAAATGAACTCGCACGCCCTAATTAGGTTATCTAGCAACAAAGTGGAGGGTAAAAAAAAAAAGCAAATCAGCATGCCCTAGAGATTATGTTTCAAGGAGGTGTGAGAAAGCAGCTAAAAAAGAAGAGAAAGCAGAGAGAGTGAGAGACCTTGAAGGAGCAGCTTCTGAGCGGCATCGTTAGGATCCATGCCACATTCCTTAAGCATTGCATAAATCTCCTCTTCAGTGTGATTACTACCGATCTCCTTAATGCTCTGGATCATCCTCCTCACATTACCAGAGACTGCGGAAACCCTAAACCCACTGCCACCGCCGCTCATCTTTCCGTCCCCAACACAGAAAGCCGCCGAACACGAACCTCTCGCGAGAGATTCAACCGACGGACAAGAAACCTACCTGCTTGGAGGAGGCCAATTACTGATCTGAATAGAAGAGGCAAACTCTGGGAGGAGGGAAATGGGGGGTTTGAATTGCTCTGCAAATGGAGAGGGAGAGCTCAGAGTCGACACAGAGAGGAGGGTTGAAGCGGGAAGAGAGAGAGAGAGAGGGAGAGCGAATGTGAAGGGAGGAGTATTGATTTGAGACAAAATATCCAAATGGTAGGGCTTTTTGACAGTAATGCACTTTTAAAGGCAAGAATCAAAACTAGGATTCGACTCGAGCTTTGACACATACTAAG
This sequence comes from Persicaria maculosa, assembly GCA_963922045.1. Lineage (NCBI taxonomy): Eukaryota > Viridiplantae > Streptophyta > Magnoliopsida > Caryophyllales > Polygonaceae > Persicaria > Persicaria maculosa. Next base: position 52,211,431 of record OY998270.1, read on the forward strand.
TACAATTTCAACATAATATAATAAATTAATATTATAAATTTAAATAGAGTATTTAAAAAAGTTATTAAAACATATTTCCTTCAATTGTAAATATAAGTCATTTGACTTTGCAAAGTTCCGAACAGGGTTTGACACCGCCCAAATCCTTTCCTTGTATAAAAAAAAGTCATTTGACTTTTATTCACGTAGTTTAAGAAGCTAAAAAACTACTCGGAGTGGCTATATACAGCCCAAATCATGCACGTCCTTAAGGACGTGCATGGTTAAAAGGGGTTAATTAATTTTTTTAAATGTTAATTAGTCACAAGGCTTGCACGTCCTTAAGGACGTGCAATTTTAACCTTGGATTTGTGGTGTATATAGCAACACCCAAAACTACTATAGTACTCTCTTCGGTTAAATATGTAGGATGCTTTAGGAAAATTAATTTGATCACAAATGTAAGACATTTTAGCCTATTTGATTTCTCACAATCTATATATCCATATAAGTAATATCTTAATTTAGAAGATTTTTTGATGATGTATCAATACCTTCTTAATTTTAGGTTTTTTTAACTAATCACAATTTTCTCTTATTATTTCTTTTTCTCTTCATCTCTTTCATACATTTACATTTTTTTCTCTTTTATTTTTTACTCATTTACTAACCATCTATATCTATATAATATCTTAATTTAGAAGACTTTTTGATGATGTGTCAATACCTTCTTAATTTTAGGTTTTTTTAACTAATCACAATTTTCTCTTATTATTTCTTTTTCTTTTTCTCTTCATCTCTTTCATACATTTACATTTTTTTCCTTTTATTTTTTACTCATTTACTAACCATCTATATAATATCTTAATTTAGAAGACTTTTTGATGATGTGTCAACACCTTTTTAATTTTAGGTTTTTTAACTAATCACAATTTTCTCTTATTATTTCTTTTTCTTTTCTCTTCATCTCTTTTATACAGTTACATTTTTTCCCTTTTATTTTTTTTACTCATTTACTAACCATCTATATAATATCTTAATTTAGAATATTTTTTTGATGATGTGTAAACACCTTTTTAATTTTATGTTTTTTAACTAATCACAATTTTCTCTTATTATTTCTTTTTTTTCTCTTCATCTCTTTCATACAGTTACATTTTTCCCTTTTATTTTTTTACTCATTTACTAACCATTGAGTTTAATTCAAAACATTTAAGTAAATCTAATATTTACTATTAATATATATATATATTATACTAACAATAATCTATATCAATATAATATCTTAATTTAAAAACCTTTTTGATGAAACCTAACTTTATGCTAAACATTTTTATCATTTTCTTAAAGATTTAAAGTCTACCTTCATTATTTTATCTTAACTTTAATAATATTTTACAATATTAAATTGTTATGTTATTAAAAATCGCGTCATGCCGCGGGAATTGTAAGTAGTTTCTTTTCAGAGTCACATTAAATGTCATTGTCACATAAATACATCATCATTACAGCCCCAATTCTCTTATTATTTCTTTTTTTTCTCTTCATCTCTTTCATACATTTACATTTTTTCCCTTTTATTTTTTACTCATTTACTAACCATTGAGTTTAATTCAAAACATTTAATTAAATCCAATATTTACTATATATAGTAAATATTGGATTTAATATCTTAATTTAAAAACCTTTTTGATGAAATCTAACTTTATGATAAACATTTGTACCATTTTCTTAAAGATTTAAAGTCTACCTTCATTATTTTATTTTAACTTTAATAATATTTTACAATATTAATTTGTCATGTTATTAAAAAACGCACGGAAATGATACTAATTTATTTTCAAAGTCACATTAAATGCCATTATCACATAAATACTCCTACATCATTTACAGCCTCAAATCCGTACCTTTTATCTTCTTTCCATTTATTTTAAATGCCATCTTTATCATTAATTAATGTGTCAAGACTCAAGAGGAATAATTGTCTTGTTAATTTACAAATTTTACATAACTTCATCCAATACTGTGCTCATTACTATTTTTCTTAATTAGTGTGACAAAGGGCTAAAACATCCTATATATTTGACTGGAAGGAGCTATAACTTCCAGGTGGGCGGGACAGGACGGGACAAAACCGGGATAGGATTCACTATTTTTTTTTACAATTTCGTACGGGCCTTGTCCCTCACGGAACAGAAAGGGACGAGCCTTATCCCTCGAATAAAAAATCATCTAAAATTCCTATATATTTTAGGGGGGGTTAAATGTGTAACACAAATTCATAATATTTTTTAAAATAGTGTTGTATGTGCGATATATATACATGTAACATGCACAAAGTGTCCAGTGTGTGTTACACCGTTATGTGTGCACTGTGCAGTGTATATATACACACTCCATATATCTCAAGTGTGTATATATTTATATAATATATATATGCGGGCAGAGGCGGATCTAGAAATTTTTTCGGGGTGGACACAATTTTTTTATGGATAATTTTTATATTATTTTTATTAGAAATGATTTTTTAAAACAAAACATATGAAGATAATATCTTCAATTTATAAGAAAAATTATTATTATTTAATTGTAAAATACCAAATAAATTATAAAAATTTTAAAATAATAGAGACTAGATTGAGGAAAAAATAAAAAAAAAATATGTGCACAGTAGGATTTGAACAATGATTGATTGAATTATATTGAAAATGGAGTGGGCTTAACCACTAAGCCACTAAAGATATTTGTATTTTACCTTTCAATTTTTTTACATAACACATATATTCTTGTATTTTTTTCCAAATTGGGGCGGGCGATGACCCTGTGTCGCTCACCCTTGGATCCGCTACTTTATGCGGGATGAGACGAGATTTGCGGGATAGAGAATCCTCATCACGCATCTTGTCTCGCATAATTTTTACAGAACAGGACCGGGACGGGTCCGGGATTTGCGAAATTTGTGCCCACCCCTAATAATTATGTCATCTGTAAAAGTAATGAATGATATACAAATTCCATCTTTCATACACCTGAAGTCGATAACGTTGTTATCTCTACTCGCTTCCTCTTACAATTTTCTGTCAATATTTCTGTTATTAGGATAAATCGAAATGGAGAAAGTGGATCTCCTTGACGAAGTTGTAGTTTAAGTTTGAATATCGCATATGGTTCATTTTTTTATATGGTTCATTATATTCAATTTTTTTTTTTTGATAAGGTAAGAATTCGAGTTCAGGCATACCTGAAACTCGATGGCCGAATAAGTTGGCAGACGGAACACCGTCAATACAAACAAAACACAATAACACAAAACATCATAGAGGAAAGAAAACCCAACCAACCCATACAAGACGTCAACCAACGGAGAAGACGATCGAGAACCAAGACGGGTCGCGAGTGCCAATAGCGTGGGAGAGTGCAAAGACTCACGACAGTACCCCAGTTGGAAAGGGCGACTCATGAGGAAGTGTGGATCACCGACGTTGCCAACACCTAGATGAAGGATCTTCAAAGACCACGAACACCACAACGATCCGTTGTCGATCAAACAGGATGCCCGATGCTGCAACCCAATAGAAAGCAGACGCAACCACACCAAAGCACTGACCAGACACCAGAAAACGGGACAAATACGGGTAAAGAAGGGAAGAACGATCCACCGATGGAAATGTGTATGGAATTCCCCGAACCAAACAGGACGATTCGGGAAGCATTATTATTTTATAAAATATTTTCCAACCCTTAATGGGAAGCATTGTTATTAAGAGTTGATATTCGCGACCTAAAACACTCTCTTTGAGAGAAGTTTTTCGTCGCCGCCATGACCATGGCTTCCTTTCCGGCCCTTCACCGCCAGTTCTCGGCTCACCACCGCTCCGGTTCACCACCGTCTTTCAAACGACCACCTTCATGACCCGTTGTGAGGCGCGTTTCTTCACGCCGTCACCCGCCCTCATAACCTTCGGGTGCGCATGGTACACCACCGACATCCTCCATCCCCGTTGTGTTCAACCCTAAACTTCCAGCCGCTTTCGGCGATGTTTCCGGAAGATTGCTTGTGTTCTCTTGGCCTCCACTACCGACCGTTCGCCGCCTCACCGGTCTCCTCCCACCGTTACCCTCAGACGCTATCCTCTTCGGAAGTTCTATGCTCTCCGTGGTTGGATTATATATTGATCTCCACCAGTTTCTCTCCCATGGCTCAGCCATCGGCTTCCCTGGTTTCCACCTTCTTCGAGGACGTCGGCGCTTTCTGCACCTCGTCTGAAATGCATTGGTGGGTTTCGTACCCAAGAAGAAGAAAAAAAAAGAAAGAAAAAAAAAGTCCGTGTGCCTTTTGAATTGGTTCATTTTCTTTCCGTTTTCCGGGTCGTTAGGGTTTCTTTCCATTCCGCCCCTCCTTCCCCTTGCCTTTGTGTTGTTGTTCAATTTCTTTGCTCTGTCCTGTCTCTGTCGCCTCTATTTTGACTACTTAGTAGTCTTTTACGATCTCGTTATCGTCCTTGAGGGTTTGAGACGGGTTGGAGGTTTTATTGGGCAATAGTTTGGCTTAAGTTGGATTTGCGGTCTGCTGTGACGTGTTTGTTCTTGTTGTGATGCAGGCCTTGTGTGAACAGTGTTTGATTTGCTGTATCCGAAGACACCGTGGAATTGCGATCGATATCTGATGGCTCTTCGTCGTTCATAATTTGAGATGTCCACTAGGGTCCCCAGAGTTCTCTGTGTGCGTCATCCGTTGACTGATTGTTCGTTTGACATGATGACTTTGTTTTATGATGTAGGATTGCTGGCAAGTTTATTTTATCATCGTATTTTCAATTCTGTCATTTGATTCTGTTATTTTCTTTTTGTCATTTGCTTCTGTTTTTGATTTGGTTGTACATGATGGTTAGTCAATCTATCGGCTTATCCGGTCTCTCGGTTTCTCTAAACTTGCCTAGAGAACTGAATTCTTATCCTGCTTTAAAAAAAAAAAAAAAAAATTAAGAGTTGATATCATACTGTACGGCGACCATTAAATTTTAATTTTATTATTTAAAAAAAAGTTTACTCAGTAATAAATTATTCGAAGCGGCTAAGCTGTAGGCCAAAGGAGACGAGTAAGGTGAAAGCAATCAAGAGAAGAGTTTTCGCGTTCGCAAGCCATCGGCGATCACTCCGGTGAGATTATCCCCTAAAATCTATACTTTGTTCTTCGTTTTTTTTAAGCTCATCATGAATTCGTGCTTCTAGATATGTTACTCGGTATGTGTTTCTTTCTCGTTTGATCTCAGATTCTATTTATTGTTGAAATCAGGAACGAATCGCGGCTGTTTTATGTTGTGATTGATTTCATGCTCCAATTTTTCTCTCGCTAGTGTTTGTTAATTCGTGTGGAAATATTTCTTCGATCCTTCGTCTGCTATTCCGATTGGATCAAGTCGCCGCTCTTTGAAGCTATAGAATGAATTCACCTTTGTTGTTTGGTCATGTCCTGTTCATCTTTGATTCCGCGTACATCAGATATCGTTTGCAGTTACGTAGTAAGGTTGATTGACAATCCATATCACAGCTACTATTTCAAACATGGCTGGCGATATAGGTATAACTGTATAAGTAAGGGGTATCAGATGTCTCTATCCATATATGATATCACTTTCATATCTGATATACTGATTCAAAGGTTTTTTTTTTAACATTTTTGTTATCGGTAAAAATTGGGGCATACTTGTTCGCTTCTTCTTCTTCTCCTTGCTCATACGCCATCTTTCTCCTCCATTAAGGAAGGTACTTCTTCTTCCCTATTTCTCCTCATCTACTGGCTCCTCTCCTCCTCCATTCAGATGGGTTTTCTGGTCTTTGAAGGTCTAGCCTTATCGTTTACTCTAGAATACTTGACCACTAGGAACTTCAATCCATCGGTTTTCTGATACTTTCAGATCCGACGTTAGCTGGTCGAAACTTCAATCCATCGCACCGCCATTGCTGTGAGCTTTCATTTTCATAGATCTTGTTTTGGAAATAGGTTTTGTTTGTGGCATCTATTGAATTGATCTGGAAATTAAAGTTCAATTGTTCAATTGATCAGATTGTATTTGCTTGGCTATTTGCAATTTGCCTTTGAAGTTTGAAAGTATGCAAAGTTCCGAACTGTGTTTCTTATTTAGGTTTAGTTTAGAGTTGAATTTCCTTTTCTATTCTGGTCTGATATTTGATATCTATTCCAAACAGAAGATACAAGACTTCAGATATCAATTTGATACCTATATGGCTATAATATCCATATACCCTTATCAGTTTGATACATATATCTGGTCCCAAGTAATGATTGTCTTGTTCTGTGGTTATTTTCATGCCTTATCTCCACTTCATCTCTCCTCTTATTGGTTATTCTCATTCTAATTTCCAGGTTTCTTTTAGTTGGATATCGGGAGAGGAATGACCTTTCTCTGCTTCAGAGCATAACACAATGGAAGCAATAAAAGAAAGTTTCCCATTCTTGCAACAGCTTGAAAAGTGGGCTAATGATTATTTATCGCCCATTTTTGGAAGTCATGGTTCTTTAGGGGCCATGCTTACCGTTGTTGTTGCATTACTCATACCCCTTCTCCTATCCTTGCTGATTGGTAAGAAGAAAGTTAAGCAAAGAGCAATCCCAGTGGAAGTTGGTGGAGAACCTGGATTCGCAATGCGGAATAGTAAATTTACTAGGTTGGTGGAGACTCCTTGGGAAGGAGCTACAACTTTGCCAGCAGTGTTTGAGCAATCCTGTAAAAAACATCCGCATGACCGATGTCTTGGTACACGAAAGGTAATCGACAAGGAAACTATCACAGCTATTGATGGGAGGAAGTTTGAGAAGTTGCACCTGGGGGAATTTCAATGGCAAACTTATGGAGAAGTGTATGATCGTGTATGTAACTTTGCATCGGGACTGGTTAAGATGGGGCATGATTTGGATACCCGAGTTGCCATATTCTCTGAAACACGTGCAGATTGGTTTATAGCCTTGCAGGTTATCCCTTTGATCTTGATGTTTGAATAAATGGCTCCTTTTAACATTTATTTATGATCTAATTTGGTTCCTTCCACGATTTTAGGGATTTGTACGACAAAATGTTACTGTTGTGACCATTTATGCTTCATTGGGAGAGGATGCACTAATCCACTCACTTAATGAGGTCAGCTATCATTATGCCTGAGAAGTTTCTCTTCTACTTTCCAGTTGGAGTTCTGTCTATAGATTTTAATGACGTGTTACTCCAGGAATAGTATATTAGAGCTTGCATGACACAGATATGATGACTATTCTTTTTGGTTTTCTGGATAACAGACTGGTGTAACTACCTTAGTATGTGACACCAAGCAGTTCAAGAAGGTAGCTGCTATAAGTTCAAAATTGGAAACTCTAAAACATGTCATCTACTTTGAAGAAGACAAGAAGCTTATTGATTCAAGTATTTCTTCTGGCATAAATGGGTTGAAAGTCTCATCTTTTACTGATGTTGAGAAACTTGGAGAGGATAATCCAATTGATCCTAGATTGCCTTCAGAGGATGATATTGCTGTTATCATGTATACGAGTGGCAGTACCGGAATGCCTAAGGTTAGTAGCAGATATTTCTGGATTAATAGTTCGGTCATTCATCATATCCCTAATCTTAATGGGTGGTCAGTGGGCTAGTCATGAGCACAGGCTAGTCATTTTAGGGATTCTGCTTCTATTCTCATTATTTGGCTTGCACTGTTACACTCTTGTGGTTGATATATTTTCCTGTAAAATCATATGATTTTTTTCCCAGGGAGTTATGATGTCTCAGAAAAATGTTGTAGCAACTGCTGCATCAGTCATGACAGTGGTACCAGGACTGGGAAGGAAAGATAGATATTTGTCATTTTTACCTTTAGCTCATATTTTTGAATTGGAAGCTGAGGTATTTGTGTGTTCTGATTTCCATTTGTATAATAGTGCCAAAAGATTTGCACTCTTGATGAATGATATTTTTCTTCAGATTGTGATGTCTGCTGCAGGCGTTGCAATTGGTTATGGTTCAGCGCTGACATTAACTGATACTTCCAACAAGATTAAGAAAGGAACGAAGGGTGATGCCTCGGTGCTGGAACCCACACTTATGGCAGCAGTACCTGCCATATTTGATCGTGTGCGTGATGGAGTTCTTACGAAGGTTTGTATTTAGTCTAGTTTTGGCTTGATGAACTATTATCTTATGAATCTGTCAGCATTAGCATCCGTTTCGAGATATTCATTCTTTTATCCCCTTTTATGTGCATTCAGGTCAATGAGAAGGGGGGATTTGGCAAAAAACTCTTCAACATTGCATACAAGCGTCGTCTGGCTGCAATAGAAGGAAGCTGGTTTGGGGCTTGGGGGCTGGAAAAAGTCTTGTGGGACATGATTGTATTTGGACGGGTACGATCTCTTCTAGGAGGAAAGATTCGCTATATGCTGTGTGGTGGAGCTCCTTTATCTGGAGACTCACAGCGGTTTGTCAACGTCTGCATGGGGTATGGTTATCTTCAATTTTATGTTAAATATAATTCTTAGATGTTACTCTAATACCTTGGAGAAGTAAATGATTATGAATTGTAAATAAATGAATCTCTCATATAAAAATAAGTGTTTGCATCACCACTTTTTCCCTCTTGTTACTTGACTGCTACTGCATCGTGATTACTTGTTGTCTTGACTACTACTTGTGGATCTATAAATGGAAAGCGGTCAGACCAAGGAAATCAATATCTGATTTGTTCAATGTCATATCTATTTTCCTAGTGTCTGTATGCTGGGAACTATTTCCAGAGTCTCTCAACCCTCCAACAAACACCCAAGGAACTAGTAAAGCTCAAATATAAACTAGAAGAAATGAAACCCAGTGCTGCTCTCCCAGTCTGTGCCATTGAGTATCATGGTGTTTAATGAAAATTTGCATTGTTTTTGGTCACATATGCACTCATGCCTTCCATCTGGCAACAGTGAAAGAGTAATTTTTTTTTGGAGAGTTGATAGGCAATAGTTTCAGCTGTTTCCTGATCATTTATATATATTCTATCTACGTTATTTTGGGCCTAGTTTTACTGATGTGATACCATAAGATCCATAACCATGTAAAATCAAATAAAGTAGGCAGTAGTTGGATTCAGTTTTGTGCCTCAGTGTTTGTCTTGTCTTATGAATGAGAATATTATTCGTGTGCATGAAGAAACGAAAAGAAAGAAAATGAAGGGAAGAAGAATCTGCTTTGAATGAAATCATTGCAGCTTAAAGCCTATATCTATAAGCATAGTTCACTGGGCGGCTTCCTGTTTACCATTGGATATGATTTGTAAGTTCTAACCCTAGTTAACATGCAGATGTACATGTGGGGAGTTGGGATTTGGGAAGGATGAGTATAGAATTTGAGTGCATTGATTGAGACTTGAGAGTAGCTTATATCTTATATGAATCCTTTTTTCTTAGGGCTCCCATTGGTCAAGCATATGGCCTGACAGAAACCTGTGCTGGTGGAACTTTTTCTGAAACGGATGACCCATCTGTGGGTCGTGTTGGCCCCCCTCTTCCTTGCTGCTATATTAAGGTATGTGATACTGCTATCTTAAGAATGGAAATGGTTTTCTGTAGAACAAGTAAAAAACCTTGTGATGCTGCTTATTGATCTTGCTCGATGGCTCATAAACTAGTTCTTTTTCTTTTGAAAAATCGAGGCCTTGAGAATGTAATCTTTACAACTAAATATAACTCTGACAACGGTTCATTTTAAGATCGTCTTCTAGTTAGTCCATGTCAATGGTCTTTCTTTACCGGTAAAGTTGTATATGCAATGGTATTTTGTCTTCGTTTCTATTACATTTATTCCATTTTAATCTCATCTTCTGGTGATTAAGCATCTTCTAGTTACATTTTTTTTTTGCAACTAGTAAATATAAATTTTAATATATAAGGGATGCAAATTTGTGCCAGAGTGCAGTGGTTGGTTCCTTACAACATCAAGGCACCCAAAAGCCTAATATCACCCAAACTATTCCCACAAAACCAAAAAACTATACCCCAAACCAACCTACTTACAAATAGGGTAAATCCTCCCTCAAACACCTAACCCATCTAACCATTTACTATCTCTAAGGTTAGTTGATTTACATTTTGCATGAATACGATCTTTACAAGAAAAAATAATCATATGAGCGTACACAAGGTGACCATTTAACTCCTTTAAAAACCTCAAGGTTTCGGGCTTTCCAAGTGAAGTATACCAATGCACACAAAGCCGTCAGTTTGCATTGAAACACCACTGACTTGGGTAACGGATCATGAGCAAACCAGTTAATCCACACATCAAGAGAAGTTTCTTTATGGTTGATGTGTATCCAAGCAAGAACCCTTTCAAGGACCTCCTGCACATAAGGACACGCTGACCATAAATGCTCTTTGGTCTCAAGTCCATTCCCACATAGCACACAACTTGGGTCAATGTCCATGCCCCTATCAATAAGCCTTTGTTTAGTTGTAAGCCTCTCCTTCAATGCCAACCACACAACAAAGCCCCATCTCTTACTTTGCACTCCACTTCTTAAGAATCTTCCCCATTGTTTGGAAGGGGAGAAAAATCAAACAATTCATTCATTGGGTCAAATGCACGTATATGGCTAGTCATGTCATCCCTTACTCTCAACACACTCTTCCATATCCAAGAATCGTCTCACTTACCCAAATACTGGATCCCCTAGTAAGATTGCTCACAGCCCATCTGTACCAGATGCTTGGTTTTCTGAGGGTAATCTCCCCTTGTGGTACCAAATAAACGATATTGATATTCATTTTTTTGCATCTGGTCTTTTCCCCTTAAGATTCTTTATTTTAACACCCCCCCCCCCCCTTTTTTTTACCAGTATCATTCCCAGTATTCTTTGTTTAATGTTTATTAATTTTTTTCCTAAGGAAGTACTACCTGTTCATCAATTTCCGTGAATTAATTTGTTTTGACTTTTTATTCTAGTAATTGCACTCAAGATTGTTTTGACTTTCTTCTGCAGCTTGTTTCTTGGGAAGAAGGTGGATATAGAACATCAGATAAACCAATGCCCCGAGGAGAGATAGTAATTGGTGGACCAAGCGTAACATCTGGTTACTTCAATAATGTTGAGAAAACTAAAGAGGTTTACAAGGTATTACCTTGTAAATGTGAGGATTGATTGATTCATATTGTATATGGATGGTTCCTGTTGACAGTTTCCCTGTTGCGCTGTTTGACCAGGTTGATGAAAAGGGGTTCCGCTGGTTCTACTCAGGTGATATCGGACAATTCCACCCTGATGGATGCGTCGAAATAATTGATAGAAAGAAGGATATTGTTAAGCTTCAACATGGAGAATATGTTTCATTGGGAAAGGTGTCTTTAGAACCCCCTTCAAATTTGCTCTTTGTTTACGATATTTGCCCACTGGAAGGAGTAGAGATAGAATAATATAGGCCACATGATTTTGTCTAGTTCTCTAAGCAACTGTTAATGCTATTGTTTGGAGTTGGGAACGTCCAAATACTTTACATTTCTTAAGAGGATGCGTCATTTATAACTCCATGTCTTGGTTGCAGGTTGAGGCAGCATTGGCATTAAGCAACTATGTTGAGAGCCTCATGGTGTATGCAGACCCATTCCACAGTTATTGTGTTGCTTTGGTTGTCCCATCACATCGTGCACTGGAGAAGTGGGCGCAAGAAGCTGGCATAAACTACAAGAATGTTGCTGAGTTGTGCATCAATCCAGCAGCTAACAAAGAAGTCCTGAAGTCTCTGAGTGAGGTGAGTCAGCTTCCTTTGTTGAGTTAGCCAGTTAGGAGTCTTCCCATCTCGTGTTTGCTCCAATGAAGCAACTTGGATTCTCTTACAACTTACACATTTACACAATCTTTGAAACATGGGGCTGTGAAACTTGTGAAAATGTTGCATGTGGTTGTTCTTCCTTTCTACTTTACCAAGTATTCAATATGATTGTTCTTTTGCAGGCAGCAAAAGCAGCAAGATTAGAAAAGTTTGAAATTCCAGCAAAAATTCAGCTATTACCCGACCCCTGGACGCCTGAATCGGGACTGGTGACAGCAGCTTTCAAGATCAAGAGGGAGCCGATCAAGGCAACGTTCAAAGATGAACTCCTGAACTTGTACAAGTGAAGAAGATGTTAGTTTCTTTTATGTGCTATATTTACTTGGAACTCTTTTTGTCACGAGAAATAATGTATCTATGAACAAGGACCGGGTTTGCAAGTAGGTTTTGTGTTCTGACCACAGGAAACTCTTGTATGACAAGGGATAGGAAGTGACCTCATGCTTTGCCTTGTCCTTGCACCAAACCTTGAATTCACATTGAGATCACAGCGTTAAATTATGTTTGCTTTGTTTTTGGAACTTCATTTGCAAGTGATATCAGATACTACTCTTTTTTGTCCAAGTTGGGGCATGTTGTAGTTCGTTATCGTTACCAGCTCAGTACTTGGAGAAAAGGTTTATGAGACTTAGGGTTGTTATATGAGTTGAACGGCTCGAAAAAAGCTTGACTCAAGTTCGTTTACTTACCTAAACAAGTCGAGTCTGAACATGATTTTAAGTTCGGTTGAAAGCTCGACTCGTTCGATTTAAGCTTGAAAAGCTCGAATTATGTGGAATTTCTATAATTTATTCAAGTTAATATGTTCTGACCAAGTAGAACGGCTTAAATCTCGAAAAAAGCCCGGCTCAAGCTCATTCTTTTTCTAAACAAGCCAAACTTCATAAAAAAAAAAAATGAAAGCTCGTTTAAAAATTGGGTTCGGCTCGAGCTCGTTCAACCAACTCGGCTTGTTCGGCTCGAATAACACCCCTAGTGGACTCAAAATTTTGAGCCAAATTGATGCATAAGATGGATACGAAATGTTCGACATGACAAATTATGAGTCGAGAACAAAGTAAAGGTTGAACACCCACCAAATGAATATGAACAAAGTAAATATTCCAAGTTATCCTCACAGATTACAGACTCTATAGTGTTTAGATTACATCTAAAACCAAAAATGTGGAAGAAAGATGGTGTCCTCTCGTGCGTTATAAACTGTAAGGGTAAGTAACTCTTGATTTTGGACTGAACTCTCGATTCGCTCTTAAGAATACGATTGGTTCAACATTGCCATGCAAACGCGCCTCTGTATGACAACAAGCTTTCACCCTGTTGTGGCCCTTTGTGTTTTGTCTTTCCCTCAAAACAGGATCTGTGAAGACATAGCAGATCATCATGGCTTACTTAGGTGAAGCTTTAATGGAAACCGTTTGCAGTGGTGGCCTTAGAAGGAGGTAGAGACTGGGACCGATGAATGGGATCACCGACAAGGGGAGGAGCCAAGAGTATTCCTCAAAGCTGCAAAAGTCGGAAAAGAAATGCACAGTAACCACTTCAGTGCACGAAAAATATTTTTGAGGTATTCAGCACTGGATGTTTGATTCTAGGACAGATTTCCTAAATCCTAACTCACCATTTGCGTGCGGTCATATCATTGTAAACCCAAAATGGCGCAAATGCTGATAGAAGCATGAAGTCAATGGTAGTTACATGCACCTGAGACCCGAAAAAGAAACCAAAACAAAACAAAATAAGTGAAAAATGATGAAACCTTTATGAATGAATTTATGGTTGTGAAGCTGAGAAGCTAAGTAACAGTTACCAGCTTGCTTTCCCTGAAGTACTGTAAGAACTCCTTCCAGTCACCAGTAGCCAAACCTGCATAGACGATCAGACCTAATCCCGCAGCACCCAAGAACTGAATGCCCAAGCAAAATTAATTAGGATTTCTAAATCAACAGTTGTTGATACTTGGGACAGCAAAGAAGGCAGGAACAAGATAGCTTCTTTTTGTTTGGATTAAGATAAGAGGTCAAAATCGCTGGGTGCTATGATCATTGATTAGTTGCAATTGCCAGCTGATCACAGCACACGAAGGAAACACACAAAACACGTGAATCCCAAAGGAAGGGCTAAACCATTCATCATATATACACAATGTGGTTTTGGCATTACAGCATTCCTGTTCTCTCTATAAATTGAACCTTCTAATGATGTCCATCCCATATGCAATAAAAATGAAGCCCTTTTGAAAAGCTTGTGAATTTCTATTGTGCATCTTCAAACTTTACAGCCATTTAATCCTGTTCTCTAACCGTGTACTTTCTCCTACACACATAAATACTTACCCCAGCGGTTATCTTTGACTCGAGGAAGTTCAGTGGCCATCTTTGAAGTTCATCTTCTTCAACCGGTGGGGGTGGTGGCTTCCAAAGAATGAAATAAGGAAGAAGAACATAAGCACCGCCAAAGAATGACAGTACAGAGAACGGCCATACAGGAATACTGCTTTTTGAGCTGAAAAATAAGTAAAAATGCATTACACTTCTGCAAAAAAAATTACAATGCTAAGTTTCTTTTTCGTTGACTCATACAAGCTAAAAATAGAAATCTAGGAACAAATTAGATATACCTTCTACCCGCAGGAAGCAACAACATGCTATAAACCAAGGGCCATAAACCCATTATGTTCCAAAGTGCCACGAGCACGGTGTTCATCCTAAATCCATCTTCTCCCTTCAAGTTGAGTAGTTTTTTCACGAAATACTCATCCCTTGACTGAAATTGAAACCAAAAAGTATCAGAAAGTATAACAACAAAAGAAACTCTGACAAAACTTTATGAGTTTGCCTCATCTGTCTGATGATTTTTGTTTCAATCAGGCTAACCTACATGCATGAAAAATTGAAAACATCATCAAGTTTGTTGTTCAAACAGAAAACATCAATCTCACTGTAGTTGTTAGCTTCAGTACACTCCTACAACTTCAGGATACATCACTAGTTTGTTTGCTTTGATTAAAAAAAAAAAGAATGGAGGAAATTAAACAAACTAGACCAAAGAATTATGATGCCAAGTTGCCACACATCCATAAACTAGATTAGTCGGAAATAGATACGAAAGCAGGAAACAGAAATAAGGACCAGGCTCATGGGCTTATTATCCTAGGCCGTAACAAGTTGATAGGATCGCCCCCATGCTGCCACACGAACTTCATACATACCATAGTTTTACATAAAGATACTTGTTATCTCCCCCGGAAACGAAAAGGGAAACACTGTTCCTTTGGAGTTTCCGGGTAGCATAATCCATTAAAGACCAAATGAACATCTATAACTGTAAGAAAACACCATAGTTTCATTCTCTAACACAAAGGGCAATTCATCTTCCTAGTGATAAAAATTGATTCCATAATCACAAATCATAATCCAGCCTATATAATAAGAGAACAAACTTGCAATCAAATCTAAAGTGGAATACCGGGGTCTGATCAGGGGTGAGATTGAAGACATAGTACATGAGAGCAGCCCACAGCAGGAAGAGCAAAATTGAGGTGGTCCAATCACTCTCCTCCCCACCACCGCCTCCACTGCTTCCTGCAATCTCATTCTCAGCAACTGGGTCTTCAAGATTAGGGGTTCCCTTTGAGGAGCTGCAGATTTGCAGTGCACACTTTTGGGGAAATGGCGAATATGGGCTGAAATGGGTACTTCTTTTGAGGAAATTCAATGGTTTTGGGGTGCTCCTGGGAAGAGAGATTAGGCTATGGCGGGTGGATTGGACGTTGCGTGAAGAAGATGAGAGGAAGGGAGAGAAGTTGCAGGAGATGAGGTTTGCAGTGGTTGCTACCATCTTTTTTGGGGTTTTTTCTTGGGTTAGTTCTACTAATTGGTTTATATATATCTCTTGTTTTTTTCACAAACCCACCCCTTAAATAGGATTTTATATAAAATCACCCTTTAAAACTAAACATTTTAGTAACCCTCCTCCCCTGGTTCCCCTCCCACTCCACTACTTCGTTTTGTTATCATCTTAGTACTTAGATCTCTTAATCGGGTCAGATTATTTTGAGTTTCAGATAAAATGAGTTTCGAGTAAAACGAATTTTGGGTAGATCCGGGTTAACTCGAATCTAGGTTTGACCCGGTTTTGAGTCAAATTGGATCAATTTCGGATTTGTCAATTTTTTTAATAAAAAAATTATATTTTGATGACTTTGTGATAATTTTAAAATGTTAAAGTTAAAGATGTGATTGCTAATTTGTTTTTTTGGACCTTATACTTATTAGAATATGTCATTCTAAGTTCAAGCACTTGTAATTATATATATACTACCTTCGATTTGTAATACAATAATTTATTTTTATTATTACTCATGATTTTTAATAAAATTTAAAACTCTATAAAATATAAAGTTTTAATTTAGTTTTTGAAATTATTTCATACCGATTAATAATAATACCCAAAAAAATACTGGCTTTTTGGGTTAACCATTTTAAGTTTATAGAGTAGTTTTGTACAAATTCTTACTTTATGGAGGTTTTGTGAAAATAGACATATTTAAGGGGGTGGTTTGTGTAAAATAACCTATGAATCGTGAAAAACTTGACCGTTAAAAACCAGACGGTGAGCACCACTCAGCAGAGCGGATAAGGTTTCTTCCCTCTGCTTGCTTCATCTCAGATTCTCTCTGCTCAGCGGCCATGGCGGAACTCGCCTCACGAATCTTCCACAGTGCACTAGCTCCTTCCTTCTCCTCCCGCCTCCACCATCAAAGACCCCCCGGAGCCGCTCAATTTCACCCTCCGACGACGTCGTATCGGAGGATCCGCTGCTCGTCGACGCCGACCGCTAGCGACCAGGCGACGACTGCGACTCCCACTCGCTACCCGCAGCCGATCCTGTGGGGCTGCGAAAGCGACTCGCTGGAGAACGCCGAAGCGCTCCAGAGATGGCTGTCGGAGTCGGGGCTTCCCGAGCAGAAGATGGCGATTGACCGGGTGGAGGTTGGAGAGAGGGGGCTCGTTGCTCTCAAGAACGTCAGGAAGGGCGAGAAGCTTCTTTTTGTGCCTCCATCCCTCGTAATCACTCCCGATTCTGTGAGTTTTCTTTCCCGATTGCGTGGATTCATTCTGAATTTCTCAAATCAGTGACATTGATTTGAAGAAAAGTAGGATTAGCTTGTTAGATTTTCCTCAATGTTTCCAAAGGATCCCTTGATTGACAGATTTTCTGTTCTTAAACCTGCAAAGATCAGGAAATTCAACCTAATGTGATCAACCTAATCTGGTGATCTTATACGCTGTAAATGTCTAATTGTTAAGAGTGCTCATTTTTTATGAAGATGTCCACACATGTATTTGCGAAGTGATATCCATGCGACACAGAACTAATAGGTTCATATGATGTTAATAAGGAATGGAGCTGTCCCGAGGTAGGCAAAGTTTTGAAAAGATTCTCTGTTCCAGATTGGCCACTGCTTGCTACTTACCTTATTAGTGAAGCAAGTCTAATGAAATCGTCAAGATGGAGCAATTATATCTCAGCCTTGCCTCGACAACCATATTCACTTCTGTATTGGTAAGCCTCCTTTGATGTGTAGTGAAGTGACTGTGCTTTTCTCAAGTTTTGCTGTTGTTGTCTTACATGAAGGGTGTGCTCTCATGTATTGGTAAGCCATATTCACTTCCCCTACAGCCTTCCTACATGATTGCAGGACACGTTCTGAGCTGGATGGATTTTTGGAAGCTTCACAAATTAGAGAGCGGGCAATTGAGAGGAGTAATGATGTTCTTGGAACGTAAGCTTTCCTTCAAGGGTAAAGCATTTGTTTGTGTGTTGAAATTCGAACATGTATAAGGCCTTGCTGATGCTGTATACTTGTTCCATTGCTTTGCAGATACAATGATTTAAAGCTAAGGATATTCTCCAAGTACCCTGAATTGTTCCCTGAAGAAGTATGTATGGAGCATTTCTGAAAGTATCTTTAGCTAGCCTTTGAAAGAAATGGTATCTGGAGCTAGACAGTGTCTTTGTTTTACTGTAGGGGAGAAAACTATTAGCACTATAAAGTCAATAATGGGTCACAGCATAAGTACCGGAGGCTTGAGGACAACTTTGTTTAATAGAACGAAATTGGTTGCATTTTTGGAAAAATTAAAATAATGTTGTGCAGCTTAGTAAATTGCTGTGCTTCATTAAGATTTTATGACGAAAGCATCAGTGATCACCTGCCTTTCATAAGAGTGTGAGAAAGGAAAGGCCCATTATCTAGTGCAATTCTTAATTCCAAAACAGTGGGCACTTATCAGGAGGCCTTCAAAATTTTGTATTATTAGCGTAAATCTAACTTTTGAAAATATATAGTAGTCTTGAAACAAAGTAGTAATGTATAATTGCATGTACAGATACTAATGGCTCTTGTTCTTGACTTGCCTGGTGTTTCTTGATTTATATTGAATTCTGTGATGTTCTATTGTAGGATGTTCGGTTCTGTTCTATAGGCATGTTTATTGTGTTCTCATACTCATTGTTTCTCTAGATTTACTCGCTGTTTTAGATACAAATAATTATGCTAAAGCTCCCTATTTTCCTCTTGTGCTATTGCAGGTATTTAATGTTGACACTTTTAGATGGTCATTTGGCATTCTATTTTCACGCCTAGTAAGTGAATTGTGCTAGGATCTGATTTCCCTTGTGTGCTCTTTTTTTTTTTGAAGTTTAAATTATGAAACTGTACTTCATATCTGATATCCATGCATTATGAAAAAACTCTGCACCTAAAAGCTAGATATCGTGCAAGGATTCTGAAAACTAAGAAATCAAAAGATGTCCCTCTTTATGCTGACACCACCCTGCCGCTATGACTTTTTTTTTTATATAAAGATTTATGTGGTTGTTGGATACTTCTAATACTTTATCTCGGATTTATTTTGAATCACAGGTTAGGTTACCCTCTCTGGATGGTAAGGTTGCTTTGGTGCCTTGGGCAGATATGTTGAACCACAATTGTGAGGTGCATACATAAACTTTTTCACTGTGGTTGTTGAATGATGCTGGCCTTGCCTTTTTTCATTTTATCTTAAGAACTTGGTGGTCTGTTGATGTTTTAGGTGGACACATTTCTGGATTATGATAAGTCGTCCAAAGGTGTTGTCTTTACAACAGATCGTGCATATGAGCCAGGTGAGCAGGTAAAAATAATCAACCCTCTATTACGTTTTGGAGCATTGTGTTTACACAATGTGATTGGAGGTACAAGTGTTGGGTACTTAGCATGGATTCAGAAGGAAAATATCTCCTCTTCTGCCTTTTGATAGCTGCAAACTTATGAATCATTTGCGTTTGAAAATCTTGTGTCTTGCAGGTCTTCATATCATATGGCAAGAAATCCAATGGAGAACTTTTGCTATCATATGGATTTGTTCCCAAGGAGGGAACTAATCCTTCTGATTCTGTTGAGCTGCCGTTGTCGCTCAAAAGATCAGACAAGTCTTATGCAGAGAAATTAAAAGCTCTGCAGAAGTATGGTTTATCAGGGTTAGTTTCCTGAAGACGTCAGAGTTCATATTTGCTTTCCTCACTCTTTGAATGGTCTCAAAGTTCGATTTTCTGAATTTCTGTTGAGCGAAATAAGTTTCTAAAGTAACAGTGTGGGATGCAAATGTTGATTATAGTAAAGCTTTATCTGAAGTATTTATGTTCTGTATTCTTCTGGCAGGTCACAGTGTTTTCCTATAAGAATCACTGGCTGGCCAGTCGAGTTGATAGCATATGCTTATCTTGTTGTTAGCCCCCCTAGCATGAAGCAAGAATTTGATATGGTACTTAACTACTCTTCTTAACATCATAGTCATAGATACATATGCGCACAGACACCTGATGGAATCTTTCTACAGATGGCAGCTGTGGCTTCAAATAACACACAGGCCAAGAAGGATATCAAATACCCTGAATTGGAGGAAAAATTACTGCAGTTCTTGTTAGATAGTTGTGAATCTAGTATATCAAAGTACTCCAAGTTCTTGCAGGTGAACGAATCAAATCCATTGAAGAATTTCTTCTTGCTTCCGTTTTACTCACAGACAGCTGCTTCAGGAAAAAAATTTCTTCTCATAAATGACATGCCCATCCTGAAAACATCTCTCCTTTTTTTTTACTAAACTTAATACTTTTAATATTTGTAGGCGAGTGGTTCCATGGATTTGGATGTGACATCTCCAAAACAGCTCAACCGAAGGTTGTTCCTGAAGCAGCTGTCTGTAGATTTGTGCACCAGCGAGAGAAGGATATTGTACCGGATGCAAAATGTATGAGACTTACACTTTCTTTTCCTCGTCCTTTCAACATTAGTAGAAACATGAGGTTACAAAACTTGCATAGCCATCTGTCCTGGTCTGAATTTTGTCAGAAGTATTAGGAACTGACAGTGAAAAGTAGGCCCGTCAATGACGTAGTCCAGAATGAATACTTGTTTAACCCAACTGAACTGACCCAACCTAGTATTTAGGTTTTAGCTAAAAAGAAAAGAAAAATCCAACCTGAAACTGGAAATAACCTGCACAGCACATGAAAAAAAAAGAAACCCAACTCAAAATAAGTCGACATAAACCATAAAACAGACCTGACCCGAGAGAGGGGTCTAATTTTAGGATGTATTATGGGTATGCTAAGATTGTCCAAAGCTGCTTAGGTTGATTTTTAATCAAAGATGTAAAATTGGAAATTGATCATTTACCATGGAAACTGCATTCACCTATCTCCTTGTGATTGCTGGTTACTCTACTCACATGCTAAGCTGCATCTTCTTTAAATACAGACTGATTTTCGGCGTTTGTGCTTGTTGGATTCATTTAGGTACTGAGAAGAAAACTAAGAGACATCCGAAGCGGAGAACTGAGAGCTCTGAAGATATTTGATGGATTCAGAAACCTATTCCGTGATTGATCATTTCATAACTCTCAGCTCTCCTCTTGATTGTGAAAACGCCATTTCCTTGTCGAGTTTTTATAGTTGCAGCTGCTTGACTTGCTCTTGCTCGTGTCTAATGTTGAAATCCTGCGTTTGAAGTTACCATGAATTCTTTTCACAAAACCATCCGCAAAATACCAAAACTATAACAAACCGCATGCTAGATGTTGATGTTAGCAAAATGTTACTCATCTCAAATATTTGTGTGTGATTTATTCAACATTTAGTCGAATTGTTCAAAATGACTCGAGTGCATTAACTGATTTTAGTTGGCAACTCCATTGGGTGAGCTTGCAAAATTGCAATCGTCGATTTCACCCATGGCCATTCCCCCAAATTTCAACGACTACATTTTTTTTTTGTCAAAAGGAGAGCCGGAGCTCTCCGCACATCTAGTCCACTTTTATTGAAATTCAAAAGTTGCCTAAGTGTTTAGCATACAGGGATAACCCGATCCCTAACATCGTCTTGCAAGAAATTAAAAATACTCTCTGACGGGTCAAACAATACAACTAAACTAAGCTTATAATGATAAGCTAGACTCACTAGGTGACCCGCTATACAATTAGCTTCACGAAACACGTGTCGAAATTGGATGCCCCGGCTTCTACTCAAATAGCCACAGCATTTGTTAGGCTTGCAAGCGGGTGACAACGTGGAATATGTTTTCTTAGGAAGGACACTATAGTATGGAAGTCTTTTCCAGCACTACACGTCTATAACTCCCATTCTAGGCGATCCTGAGTCCTTGTAGCACTCCCCACAACTTCGCTTTGGGTACTATACAATTGCCCGAATTTATTAAAAAACCACGCTGCCACTCACCTGCACTATTCCTAATAACCCCTGCATTGTATATAACTCTAAATGACATTTGATTATAATTCATTATACCTTCATGCATATAAATGCTTGATCTGATGTATATGATTGATGATCATTAAGAAAATCTGCATGTATAAGAAAATGAACTTACATTGAAATACAAATACATTGAATGCAATCCAATATACAATAGATGTATGTACTCAAGTAATTGACAAATGACAATATACCTTATTTAGCAAAATGAATTTGTCTTCTTTCTTTATTTACATTGAATTTCCCTTCTTATTTAAAAAAAAAAAATCAAATTATGAAATTAATTCATAGTATAAAGTCTCCTTTTCCCCTCTTCTGATTTTGGCGTTTTGCAGATTCAGTAGTTCACATTTGAAACTGAAAACAGACGAGAGATATGGAAGCTGTAATCTCACTCCGATCGACTCCGTCACTCCCAAGGGTTTCCTCCTCCTGCCTCCGCCCCCAGTTTCCCTTCGGACGATCCAATCTCTCATCTTTCATGGATTCTCGCGGTTTCAGCGCCCCCTCTTTCCCCTGCATTCGAGCTCATCAGGTTACGATTTCCGTCTTTTTTTTTTCTTTTTTTTTCGCCGATCATATATAGTGATTCGCCATTGACGATGATGCTGTTCGTTTTGTCGGTCTCCTCTTTTAGTCTTCTTTGCCACTGGTTGCCGCCTTGAGAGTGGACATCGGCCAATACGGCAGTTTGAGCAAAGCTGTTGGGGCTGATAGGGTTAAAACTTGATTCGTGTTGTTTTATGCATGATTAGTACTTGTTCAAGCCGTGTCATGATTTCCATGCCTTGATTTTGGGTGGAAACATGTTTGGACTGTGCCGTAGAAGGAAATCCTTGACCTGTTCGTTTAGGGAGATTGCAATTGTTTGTTTTCCGCTCAAGAATTGAAGCTGTTTTCATTTTGAATCCCACCAGTCCAAGGAATTAAATTGATGAAATGGAATTAGAAAATTGATATCTTGAGTATTCTCCAATGTCGAGGATTATTTGCTCTGTTACGGTATCCATAGTCATTAATTTTTTTTTCTTCTTCTGGAACATTTCTTAGTCGTAGTGTGTTGTTGAGGTTTAGGTCTTAGCAAGATGTGATCCTTGTCTTGTTGAAGGAGATGAAGGAAATGACTGATTAAGATTGCAGAGATAACAATTTTTTGGTTTACTTTTCTTGTGTTGTGCAGTAGCTGAACTATGCTTCTAGTTTTATCTTACAGATCTTAGAAGGATTGCCTTGTAATTGGATTTCAATCAGTTTTTTGGTTTACTTTTGTAGTTAGAATCGGCCACACTTTCACCCATTAGCAAATCGGAAGCAAGTGTTCTAAAATGTAAAGAATGGGAAATGGGAATGCTGCAAGAGGAACTAGCTACTATCCAAGGCATAACAATTAGAAGAAGGGCACCAACTGGCCCCCCTTTGCATTATGAAGGCCCCTTTGAATTTCGGATAGAAAGTGAAGATAACACTCCTCGTAACATTTTGGAAGAGATAATATGGCACAAGGACACAGAAGTCTCACAGGTATTTTACGGTTATTTCATATGTATATAAGAAGCAGGTTATTGGATTAGAGATAAGATGCATCAGTCATAACTGTTTGATCTAACATCAGCCTTGTATATTTGGATGTCAAAATCTTGAGAAGAGAAGATCAGGAAGGAAAATGAGAAAATTATACAAGTTGTAGGGGTTGAATTTAGATTTATAATCATGATTTATCATATTTTTCCCTTTATCAGGCACTTCTTATTGGATTTTTCGCATATGCATGTATAATCTTATTTGGCTCTTATGTTTGGGACTTGGTTTATTAGTTGAAAGAGAGAAGGCCTCTTGCTGATTTGAAGAAAGCTGTAGACAGTGCCCCCCCAACTAGAGACTTTGTTGGAGCTTTAAGGGCATCATACGGACGGACAGGATTACCTGGTCTAATTGCAGAAGTGAAAAAGGCTTCTCCTAGCAGAGGCATTCTGAGAGAAAACTTCAATCCTGTATGTGGAGCTATTCTCATATTGATTTCTTCATTCTGTGCATGAGGTCATCTGTTATATCTATGTTAGAAATGTTACTATATATTTAAAAATCAGAGATTTGAATCTAAGTCTCACATTTTAGTGCTGTTACATATTCATTGAACTTCATATTCCTGTTTCAATTTCAGGTATAGTTTATTTTCAATTATAAATTAATCCTCCTGTCAATTGCACTGGTTGTTTAACTGTAGACTGTCTCATTTCTTCAGAGGTTGGATCTCTAAACAATAAGAAGTTACACAAAATTCACTGAGCTGCTTCATTGACAGGTCGAAATAGCTCAAGCTTATGAAAAAGGAGGGGCTGCATGCCTTAGTGTTCTGACAGATGAAAAGTTTTTCAAGGTGAGTTTTTGAGTTTGAATATACTCTCCAGTGTATCCCTTCTTTTGGTGTTATACTAACTTTTTTTTCCCTTGATATGACAAGGGGGGTTTTGAGAATCTTGAGGCCATCAGAAATGCTGGAGTAAAGGTGCGTTATGATTTTTTCGCTCATATTTTTTTCTAATTGAAAGTCAATTTCTTCTGTAGAAGCTTCATTAACTTTAGCTGGATTCTTGCAGTGTCCATTGCTATGCAAAGAATTTATAGTAGATGCTTGGCAAATCTATTATGCCCGAACTAAAGGTGCTGATGCAGTTCTACTACTTGCTAGTGTTCTGCCCGACTTAGAAATTAGATACATGCTCGAGGTCTGCAAGTTACTGGGGATGGTTGCATTGGTAGAGGTTTGTGAAACGAAATCTTTCTTTGAATTTCTTTTGCAACGCGATCGTGTTTTCATCATGGAGAAATTATATTTCGGTCACTTCTATGGTGCAGTGGTACATATATGTTGTGGTTGGTATCCTTATATTGCTTGACATCTGTTTTTTCATCAATTTAAAGGCATGTTTAGTTGTATGAGCTAATGCCGTTAGGGAGTAGAAATGAGCAAGTAAGAAACAGAGTTCATCATATTTCTCATGAAGAAGTCAATGCAGAGAATATTTAAACTTACTATTGAACAAACACATGAATGATCCCTTCATGTAGGATTTCATTATGCAGCATCTACCTGATATTATACAAGTTGGAACATAATGCCCGCCTAGAGCATCAGATTTCTTTGTTCTATGAACAATTTTCTATGAACTCTGGAGTCTGGATCCCTACACCAATTCTCTTTCAGGTTTAAGAAACCGAATCTTCCCTGCCAAATCTTGTGCAGTATCATTAAATGGGGGTGGGTTGAATGCATTGTATGAACTATGAAACTATGCAGCTATGGCAATTTCCCTTAAAATTATTATACAGTTCTGCTAGTTAGGAGGTGCAGGTCATCTAGTATTCACCCTGATATAAAGAGATGGAAGAACTTTATTGTTAGGAGATTAGTTTCTTACAAAGTATCTGCCATTGGATGAAACTCGTTGAAATATCATTTCAGGTCAGATTTTAAGTTGGAGGGAATGGGAAGTTGGCTATTTGGATTATAGTAATTTTACAATGACGTTGAGGTCATAACCGTTCTTAGAGTTAGATAAAATTACATTCAGTGGCCACGTGTCATGACTTTTCTGTGTAAACATAACTTGATCCATCTAGTTTCATAACTTTAGCTAATTGGTCTATTTACATGTTACTGTTGATTTTGGTTGTGGAAGGTGCATGATGAACGAGAAATGGATCGTGTTCTTGGAATAGAAGGGATTCAGCTAATTGGAATCAACAATCGTGACCTTGGTTAGGATCCTCTCTGCCTCCATTGCCCCACCCATTGGAAAACTTCAGTCCAATTGATCATGAACTGGTATTGGAGTAAAAGATAGGTCAGCTGAATCATAAATGCTTTTTGTGTTTTTGTTTTGTTTGTGCAGGGACATTTGATGTTGATATTAGTAATACGAAGAAGCTTCTTGAAGGAAGAAGAGGACAAATTGTTCGTGAAAGGAACATAATTGTGAGTGGCTTCGAAGTTTTTCACCAATAGTTGTGTTCATGTTTATGCTGATGAATGATGTTTATTGACTGACTTCCATTTTTACCTGCTAATTTTCTGAATTATCATCAGATGGTTGGGGAGTCTGGACTATTCACACCTGATGATATTGCGTATGTACAAGATGCTGGTGTGAAAGCCGTAAGTTCTACATATCCTTGAACCAATTCATTGTCTAGAGTTGACATATTTGGCTGGTGCATATTGGGAATATAGCTAAGATCTTAGTTCTGAATGTTTTATGTTTCACGCATATGTCCCCCTGTTTAGAAGTTTACACGTGAGTCCCCTGTTTAGATCACCTGTTCAAGCTAACACATATCCGATAAACGTCATGCAGGTTTTGGTAGGGGAATCGCTGGTGAAGCAAAGTGACCCTGGAAAAGGAATTGCTAATCTCTTCGGTAAAGATATTTCTTTATGACTCGTTACAACGGTGAACTGGTGCCCAGTGTGAGTGTTATAGTCGAATAAAACTTAAAGGTCCAGAAATATCTGTGGATTGTTTTCTCGCCCCTTAGTCACATATAGTTGGTAGACGCGCGTGCACAAATTGTTCTAGAGGGCGTGCCATGGACATGTAGCCTGTCGAAGTTGACAAGCAGAAAGGTTAGAAGTCGGTACCCATTTCGTTTAACTTATTCGGTTTTCCAAATGTGAGAGAGAATAAGGCTATTTTTTTGCCCTAATTGGAGGCTGGTTCCCTTTCTCTTGGACTGCTATATAGCTTCATTGATTGTTCATATAAGAAGATCATAATGCAAGGGAAAGGTTTCGGTTTCGGTTGGTTTGGGTCGGGTCATTTTGACTAACTTAACCAATCAGGTTGAATTCGATTTATACTCATATAAAACATTGTTTCAAGATAATATAGATTATGGTCCTGCCTCCTTTATTATAAACTAGTAATTGAACAAGATTATATTATGTACAAAGTAACACGATACAATAATGCCTTTAAAAAAATAACAACACATAATGAAAGTGAAATCCATACCTAGTAAAATATGTATAAATACCTCAATGCTTTGCAACAACAATTCATTATTTGAAGGTGTAGCTTCGGTACATCAAATATGATTTGTCATTGGAGCAACTCCAGGGGCTATGCCTAAAAATACATCATGCATTACGTGTGTGCTTCGCTCATTCATTTTTTTTCTAATTTTTTTTCACAATCTTTCCCTCATTTGTTAAAAATTTCATATATCGTCACGTTAATTGGGGGCTGTTATGTACACGGCCGTTTTCTCGTCATTGGCATGGTACCGTCGCCGACTTTCGAAGTTGCCTTCCAATTCAATGACATAGTTAGCCGAAGACGACAACAAAAAAGTCGATACTGACTTACTAAGTCGGCATTAAGGACCATAGGTGAACGCTACAAGATCTGCCTGCGAGATTTCTGGTCAGACTGCACACATTCCGTCTCACCAACATGGGAAGTCAATGTCGGCACTCATAACACCGACCCAATTCAAGAAGTGCGACACCAGCTCTTAGCTTACTGAATGAGGAAGTCGGCACCGACACCGTACCGGTGGCGATAATTACACCCCCTCTCCCCACCATTTTTTTTTACAAACAACTTACATCCACTTTAGTTTCAATTTTTTATTTAATTTTTTAATATATTTAGTTAGATAACTAGGAAATTTGAAATCTAACTTTGAAGAAATTGCTTTTGAAAACGATATAGAATGTGGATATGAGATGGATAAAGTAGGGTTTTGAATATGAAAAATGACAATTGTTTGAGAACACAAATAAAATGTGGGAAAAAAAATTGCTATTGAAAAAATTCTAGAAAGTGGAAAGTAAAACCCCTAAGCAAGTGAAGAATGTGGGAGGTAACTGTCGTTCGTCGGAAAGTGGAGAAATGGGAGATAATCATTGGAAACAAACACATTAGATGTCATATAGGAGACATGTAGGTACCAAGTGAGTAATTGTTGATATATGGATTTGTACATCCGTTGGTTTCGGTATAAACAACCCTTATCGTGTACACAAGCCTTTTCATGTACGCAAAAATTATTCATCTATTTGCTCATGATTATTCGTCTGGTTTCACGTGATTATTCGTGCATATTTATGTAATTATTCGTCTATATAAATGGGGTAAAAAAATGTAAATTTTATTCTAACGAATAATCGTCCAATACTACCGAATAATTTCATTCCACCGAATAATCTCTCAATACCAACGAATAATGAGAAGTTATTTTTAATCTCATCTACTAATCTTCTTAATTCAATGACCCGTATTTGTTAACATAATAGACAATAAATTATATTTACACAGAATTAAAGATTCCCAAATGGTTGTATTATGGAATATATATATATATAGAGGTTGGGTTATGTGTTAACCGCTCTTACGGTGTTAAATGTTAACAAATCAATATTCGGCAAAATTTATCAAATATTCATCACAGTCACTCAATTATTCATCAAAGCTTTTGTTAAAATTAATCAAATATTCATCACAGTCACTCAAATATTCATCACAATCACTCAATTATTCACAATTTCCCAAATATTCATCACAGTCACTCAATTATTCACAATTTCCCAAATATTCATCACAGTCACTCAATTATTCACAATTATTCACAATATCCACCCCCAATCCCGTAATTGTGTTACTGTGATTAATATTTCTTAAATGTTGCCGAATATTGATGAATATTTGAGAAATTGTGAATAATTGAGTGACTGTGATGAATATTTGATTAATTTTAACAAAAACTTTGATGAATAATTGAGTGACTGTGATGAATATTTGATAAATTTTGCCGAATATTGATTTGTTAATATTTAACACCGTAAGAGTCGTTAACACATGACCAAACATATATATATATATATAGAGGATAGATCCTGTGTAAGCAAGCCTTACTGTGTAATTTGTGAGCAAATCTGGAGCGTCGGATTAAGAAGATCAAACGGATGAGATTAAAAGTAACTTGTGAACAGTGACATTATTCGTAGGTACCAAGTGATTATTCGTATGTACATACATATGAATAATCCTTTGTTGGATACGAATAATTACATTTGTTCATACATACGAATAATTACATTATTATACACGAATAATCGCTTGGTACCTACGAATAATTTCTCTGCTCACAAATTACACCGTAAGGGTTGCTTACACGGGATATATATATATATATATATATATATATATATATATATATATATATATATATATAGAATGCGGATCAAATGTTAACAGCTCTTACGGTGTTAAATGTTAACAAATCAATATTCGGCAAAATTTATCAAATATTCATCACAGTCACTCAATTATTCATCAAAGCTTTTGTTAAAATTAATCAAATATTCATCACAGTCACACAAATATTTATCACGGCCACTTAATTATTCACAATTTCCCAAATATTCATCAATATTCGGCAACATTTAAGAAATATTCATCACAGTAACACAATTACAGGATTGAGGGTGGATATTGTGAATAATTGTGAATAATTGAGTGACTGTGATGAATATTTGAGTGACTGTGATGAATATTTGGAAAATTATGAATAATTGAGTGACTGTGATGAATATTTGATAAATTTTGCCGAATATTGATTTGTTAACATTTAACACCGTAAGAGTTGTTAACACATGACCCAACCTATATATATATAGTGCGTACGGCGAGGAAAACCAGATTAGGAGGCCGGCATTAAAAAACAAAAGGGTTGAAGTGGTTGGATTGGAGAGCACAGAGCAGGTATGGGAGAAGAAGAACAAGTCGACATCGTCATCGTCGGTGCCGGAATATGCGGGCTGGCGACGGCCCTCGGTTTCCACAGGAAAGGGGTGCGGAGTTTGGTGCTGGAGAGGTCCCAAACGCTGCGTTCCATCGGCTCTGGTATCGCCGTCCAAGCCAACGGCTGGCGCGCCCTCGATCAGCTCGGCGTCGGCTCGAAGCTCCGCCTCACCTCCCCTATTGCTTTTCACCAGTAAGTGTACGTACTTGCTGTCGCTGATATTTCAATTTGTGATCGAGTGTTTCCAATCTTATTGTCAAATCTCTGTGTGTTTTAAATGATCAGGTTAGTGGATATTGACCTTCCAACTGGAACCCAAACAACAGTGGATTCCTCGTAAGTTTGACTTCGATGTCATATACTCCCTCCTATTTATAATATAAGGCATTTTACTTTTATGCACGTGATTTAATGAGCAAAAAAACTATATACTCCCTCCGTTCGGTAAAACTTGTCATTTTAGGGTGTTATTTTTGTTCAAAAAAACTTGTCATTGTAGGTATTTTGACATTCACTTTACAAAAATGCCCTTGATATGATTGATAGTTTGTTAGTTGTAGTTTTCGATAAAGTAAAAAAGGAGGGTAATAATTGAGGGTAAATTAGTACATTTGTTAATTGCCTTAAAACTTGTGAAATAAGCTAAAATGACAAGTTTTGCCGAACGGAGGAAGTATAATATTAATTTTTTTAATCAAAATTTTTTACATTATAATACTTATTAATAGTAAGTATTATAATGTAAAAAAAATTAATTAAAAAAATTAATATTTTATATAGTTTTTAGCTCCTTAAACTACATGCACAAAAGTCAAATGCCTTATATTAAAAATCGGAGAGAGTATGATACATTGATACTCCATCGTCTGTTCACGCACGCTTTTTTAGGAGTAAAAAACTCCTAAAAAACTCTATAAAATATGTATTATTATTTTTTTAATCATTTTTTTATATAAATTGATACTTATATTAATAAGTATCAATTTATAAAATTTTTTTTTTATAAATTGATACTCTCTCCGTTTTGAAATATAACTCCATTGTCAATTTATAAATTGATACTTATACTAATAAGTATCAATTTATAAAAAAAATTTGATTAAAAAAATAATATTTTATAGAGTTTTTACATCCTTAAACAACGTGCACAAAAGTTAAACGACATTTATTTTCAAACGGAGGGAGTATTAAAAAATAATAAAATTTATAAAAAATTAGTGAAATGATGATGTTTTTTAAAAAGGGTGTTGTTTTTTACACCCACAAAATTTACTATTTACACCCAAAATTCAAGTTTTTCTTTTTTTTTTAAATAAACCCTACGCCTCCTGAGTCATAGACGTGTGACTCAAGAGGGGCAGGGTATGTATATAGAAAAAAATAGCTGCGCCTCTTG
The DNA here is from genome assembly GCA_963922045.1 of Persicaria maculosa. Classification (NCBI taxonomy): domain Eukaryota; kingdom Viridiplantae; phylum Streptophyta; class Magnoliopsida; order Caryophyllales; family Polygonaceae; genus Persicaria; species Persicaria maculosa. The sequence goes on from OY998270.1 coordinate 52,242,303, forward strand.
AGTCACACACCTATGACTCAAGAGGCGTAGGATTTATTTAAAAAAAAAACAAAAATTTGGATTTTGGGTGTAAATAGTAAATTTTATGGGTGTAAAAAAAATGTTTTTATTAAAACTTGTGAAAAAACTGAAACCCGTGTATTATAGATAGGAGGGAGTATATAATTCCAAATCTTCTTATTCGAGAGGGTAAATGTTGATTTCCCGGCTTCTCCATCTTTGAGACATGAATAGACCTAATCTGTTGTCTATAGTAAATTCCAAACTGTTGATTTGTTTTTAGGGTGTTGGGAGAAGCACGTTGTGTGAGCCGAATTGATCTGATCAATGTGTTAGCCGAGGAACTTCCCCATGGTACGATAAGGTGTGCGAGTGAGGTGGTCTCAGTGAAGCTAGATGCGATCACATCCTTTCCGATCTTGCAGTTGAGCAATGGAACCACAATTCGAGCCAAGGTAACAACCATATATATATATATTTCGTAGAATCCAATTTTTCGTAGGAGTAATAAGCTAATGATCGAATTATATACATATATGATGATGTTGTCTAAGGTGGTCATCGGGTGCGATGGAGCTAGTTCAGCAGTCGCAAACTTTCTTGAGCTTAAGCCTAAGAAGGTCTTATCTCTGGCCGCCGTGAGAGGTTTTACCAACTACCCGAATGGCCATCGATTACCTCCGAAATTGGTACGCATAAGGAATGGAAGTGTTCTATCCGGGAAGGTCCCAGTTGATGATAACCTCGTCTTTTGGTTCGTGGTTGCAAAGTCCTTTCCGAAAGGTATGGTGATCGAATCCTAAAACTACCCTTGTATTACTCGAAAAAAAAATCAACAAGCTTTGAAATACGAACAGATTCACATGTCGCCAAGGACCCGGAGTTGATTAAGCAATTTTCAGTGGAGTGCCTAAAAGATTTTCCAGAGGAAAGGATAGAGACAACCGAGAATTGCGACCTGGCATCACTGTCTTTGACGCACCTGAGATACCGAGCACCATGGAATGTGCTTCTAGAGAAGTTTAGTAGAGGAACTGTGACAGTTGCAGGCGATGCAATGCATGTCATGAGCCCCTTTCTTGGACAAGGTGGCTCAGCAGGGATTGAGGATGCAGTTGTCCTAGTGAGGTGCTTGAGCCGAAAGATGTGCGAAGGCGCAAAGGGAGAAGCTTGGGCGAGGGGAATTGAGGAAGCCATTGATGAATACATTAAGGAGAGGAGGATGAGGTTAGTGTGGCTGTCGACACAGGCGTACCTCATAGGCTCGCTGCTGGAGACTTCATCCGTGTTTGTGAAATTCATGATTATCGTCATCCTTGCTGTGCTATTTCGAGACCCGATATATCATACTCGATACGATTGTGGACACCTATAAGAATAGTCCTTTTTAGTTTAATGTGGTTGTAAATATGCGACGCTTCTGGCTGGCTTTCTGTTGTAGTCGTGTCGACTTCTAGGTCATCGGTCTGCAATTTCTTCTAACTATCCGTGAAAAGTTTAATGTACTTCACCCATTCAGTCGTGTTTGTGTTGTCATTTTCATTGAATAAAATTTTGTTTCTCATTGTCCAGACACCCTATAAGGAAAAAGTTAGGATCGATTTCTTCTCAGAGGAGATCTTAGAAAAATTTCCAGAAATTATTTCACAACAAGGTCTTCTATTCTTATTCGTGTGTCGTATTGTTCTTTAATTTCAATTTGTTCATCAATATTCCCAATAAAAGCCAATGTAGTCTAGCATTCAGTGAACAAGAATTGCATCTTTTTCAAGATGGTTACAAAGGGGGCATTCCATAGGTATATGCACACCTTTATTTCGAAGTCTTGATTATGTTGGCGTACCATTCAACAGATTTTTTCAGTGAAAATTTTTGATTTTTAGAGGGAAATCAACCTTCCAAATCCAGTCAAGTGGTTTCGCATTTGTTCTTCCGAACCTCGAAATGTTGTTAAGCTAGCATTTGAGAATCACGGAGATATGCTCGCTTAAATTTACCTTTTCTTTGGTTTTCCTTCGCTGTCTTCGGCTTAATGGTGCATATCTCTTTCAAAAATTTTGCATAGCGAGATACAAATTTAATAAGATTTAGAAGAGGAATGTTTACCACACACTTTGCAAACGTATCATAAAGTTCCTTCTCGCCATCCAATTTTCTGTGTTTCTTTAGAGCCTCTGGAAATGGTGGTGCGGGTTTGTAATCGTCAAGGGACCATTCCCTTGGAAGATCATTTGAGCCAATTGGAGGAGGAGTGGCGGGTGCCAGTGTGGAATTGAGCGACGGGCGTCGTTCGTGAGCGGTGAGCACCGTTTTTCCTGCAGAGCCATCTTTCCTTGTGCTTTGCTCGATCACATCTTTGCTAATTTTGGGCTCTTCAATTGCATTTCTTGATGGCATCTTCACTTCTTTTCCTCCTCTAAGGATCATGACACTCACATTTTCCTTAAGATTCATTATGGCTTGCGAAGGTAGCTTTCCGTAGTCCTTGGCCTTGAGCTCTCCTATCTCTTGAGCCATTTGGCTCATCAATTTCTCATGGACATTCATCTTGTCCAACAAAAGCCTCAAGGTCTCATCCTTTTATTGAGTCATCATGTGGAGGATTTCTTTGACGGTTTTCATATTGGCCCCTTGCTTGATAAGGTGGTGCTGCTGCTGATTCATCCTACCATTGAAACACTTTGATAATTTCAGTAAAAAATCATAAATTAATTTTCTTTTAATAATTTTTTTATTTTTTTATAATAAAATATTTATTTAATCAAATTACACATATATACCGTGGCTTAAACGCACGAGAACTAAGCTAGTTATTTCTATTTATTAAAAAACTTTTATTTTGTTAAAAGGTAAAAAAATTCAAATATGAAAATAACATAGTAAAACCCGGAGTCTTAAGAGGCGCCAACCAATGTCACATAGTCCTCTTAGGTCTGTTCTGCAAACTTGGAGCCTAAAACGACCCCGCCAGGCCTAAGGGATTGCCCTCCGTGTGGAGCGTACCCGACATTTGTAAGACCTAGAATTGACTCTGATACCATCTATAAGACCCGAGGTCTTAAGAGGCGTCACAACTCATGCCACCTAACCCTTTCAGATCTGTTTTCCTCACTTGGAGCCTAAAAAGGAAGAGATCTTGTGACATAGGTAGTACTTGAATCACTTATAAATCACTCCGAACATCCTTATGATATCCGATGTGGGGCGAGGGTGTTATAGAGTAGAGCCGGTAAAATATGACCCGACACAAGAATCTGATCCGACCAAAATCCAAAAATATAGTGTCATACACAACTAGAACCCGAAGCTAACCCATTTTGACCCGATGCTCGAATCTACATGAACATAGACAAACCTGACCCGACTCATACCCAACCCATCCTTAACCGACCCGAACAAGATCTGACTCATCTTTATAATTACTTTAATTTTTTATTTTTAAATACTCAAATAACATGAATACACCTAATATAACTAAATAAAGGAAGTTTAATAGTCAATAATTAAGACGAATAAAGATTTTTTTTTCAAAATATTCACTAAAAAATAATTAATTAACAAAATATTCAAACTTTCAAAATATTTACAAAAATATTCATTTTTTGCAGGTTTGTCAGAAAACTGCGGTCTCATACCACGTTTTATTCAGAAGGTGAAAATTTTAAAATTGAACGAAAAGGTGAGAAAGAATTAACAAAAGAAACACGCTTTCAACCAGCGCTTCTATTGCTAATTTTATTCGGTATGAAATAAGTACTTTTTTTATTTATTTTTAAATAGACATGCGGTTTCAAACCGTGTGTCTTGTTTTGTTTCTTTAAAAAAAAAGACGAAAAGTGAAAACAGGGTTGGGGAGGGAGGAGGAGAGACCGGAGGAAGGATGAGACGTTGGATCTGGTGGAGGGAGGAGAGGTCGGATGTCACTAGGAAGGAGGAGAGAGGAGGTGATTTTCGGGCAGCCACCGGAGGTAACCTCCGACCTCTCGAGCGCCACCAGAGGAGGAGAGAAGAAGCGATTTTCAGGCAGCCACCGGAGCTCAGCAATCTCCGACCTCTCGAGCGCAACTGGAGGAGGAGAGAGGAGGTGATTTTCGGGCAGGAGAGCAAGCGGCGGAGCACCCTCTCGAGTGCCACCGACGTCGATCTCCTCCTTGCTCCGACCTCTCGAGCACCATCGACGTCTCCTCCTTCCTCCTCCAGCGTCCCTTCCACCTCCGGCGGCCCAGCACCCTCCCTCCCCGACCCCTGGTTTCACTGTTCGTTTTATTTTTTTAAAGAAAAAACAAGACAAGCGGTTTCACACCACGTGTCTAAGGTAAAATTTTTTTAAAAAAACTACCTATTTCATCCCGAAATAAAATTAGCAATAGAAACGCGGGTTTAAACCGCGTTTTTTGTTAATTTTTTCTCACCTTTTCCTTCAATTTTAAAATTCACTTTACCGCGTTTTTCTGGTAGACCAGCTACCTCCGTTCATAAATAGATGTCGTTTGACTTTTGACACGTTTTTCAATGAGCTAAAAACTATGTAAAATATTAACTTTTTAAACAATATTTTTTAATAATATGACACCTATTATTAATAAGTATTTATATTATATTAAAAAATTATTAATATTTTATATAGTTTTTAGCTCCCTAAAAAACGTGTAAAAAAGTCAAACAATATCTATTTTTGAACAGATATAGTATTTTATAATAAATTTAAATGTGATCCAACTTTATCTACCTAAACCCGACCCAGACTTACCCAACCTGAAAACTTAATTACCTGACTCGATCCGAACCTTACCAAACATACAATATTATCAGATATATATATCCTATCCAACCTATGACCGAATTTGAATAAATATAACTAAACCCGGCCGAACCGTCCCAATTCCACCTCTAAATTCTACTACTCCGTATTTTTTTTATTATATTATATACGGCGAGGAAAACCAGATTTGGTGCAGCCATTAAAAAAGAAAAGGATCGAAGTGATTGGATTGCAGAGCACAGAGCAGGTATGGGAGAAGAAGAAGAACAAGTTGAGATCGCCATAGTCGGTGCCGGAATTTGCGGGCTGGCGACGGCCCTCGGTTTCCACAGGAAAGGAGTGCGGAGTTTGGTGCTGGAGAGGTCCCAAAAGCTGCGTTCCATCGGCTCTGGTATCGCCGTCCAAGCCAACGGCTGGCGCGCCCTCGATCAGCTCGGCGTCGGCTCCAAGCTCCGCCTCACCTCCCCTATTGCTCTTCACCAGTATCTCTTCTTCACTCATCTCATTTCATTTTTGTCCTCCTTTATTTTCTTTTTCCCATATTTTTTTTATAATTTATTTTTATATAATAATTATTAGTTATTTACTACCTCCGTTTTAAAATAAACGTCGTTTGACTTTTTGCACATTTTTTAAGAGGTAAAATCTCTATAAAATATTATTTTTTTAATCAATTTTTTTAACAAATTGATACTTATTACTAATAATAAGTACTCTGTATGAATTTGTAAAAAAAAATTGATTAAAAAAATAATATTTTATAGAGATTTTACCTCTTTAAAAATGTATAATAAGTTAAAGCGATATTTATTTTGAACGGGGAGTAATATAGTTTGGTAGGGAGGGACCGTCTTGATGAATGGTGTGGCAATTAATGTTATGTTGAATTTTCTAACATCTAAATCTCTCATGCTACTAGGATCAGGATCATTTTTAGGAGTAGGGGTGTTTGGTTGAAATCCAGATAGTGTTGTGTTAAGAATATGGAAAATCCCAATTTAAGTGTATGACCTCGATCAATTATTGTCTCATCACACTTTTAGTGATAGGAATGAAAAATCTGAATAATGAGATATTGAGTTCAAATCTCTATGATTTTATTTTATGGAATTTTTTTTCTCTTAGGTTTTTAAATTTAAAATAGCTATTTAAATTAAACTAGTACGATCCCCGCGCCATGGCGCGATTTTTTTATAAATAATATTTAGATATAGATAAATCATAGACATTAGATTTAATTCAATATTTTTAATTAAACCCATTGATTAGTAAATGTGTTAAAAATAATAGAAAAAAATACACTTGGGTTATAGAGATAAAGAGAAAAATAAATAATAAATAGTGAAAGATAAAAGTTTTGAATTAATCCCATTGGTTAAAAAATGCAACATTAAATAATATTGGGTAATTAATATTAGAATATTTTTCAAAAAAAATAATATTAGAAAATATCGTTACCATAATAAAATGATATTATGTAAATAATATATCCACAAATAACTTTGAACATGAAGAGGACATGTGACATAAATTAATATTGTATAGTATATAGATATAGATAGTTAGTAAATGAATTTGAGTTAAGCCCAATAGTTATATTAGATTGAATTCAATCATTGAATTAAGTCCAATAGTTAGTAAGATTAAAGAAAAAAAAGAGAATTAAAAGAAAAAGAAGAAAAAAGGAGAATTAAAAAAAAAAAGAGGATTAAAGAGAAAAAAAATTATAATTGGTCAAAACCCCTAAAATCTCTCTAATGTTGACACCTCAGCATAAACTCTTCTAAATTAAGAGTTTATATAGATATATATTTAATGTGTTTTCTCCTAATTTCTTTACAAAAATTGTATCTCATATATACATATTAAACTCGATTCATTTCCGGCTCCGCCCCTGGAAACCGGGTTTTGGAAGTATTAGCTAGGTTAGAATTTCAAATGTGTATTGTAACATGATTTCAAGGTGAGTGAGGTATATTTTAGTAGGAATGGAATCGCAGTGTTCTCGGATTCTTGAGGTTGTTTACTAATTATAGACTTAAAGGGCAAATGCATTGGAAGTATATATATATATATATATATATATCTTTTCCAATCTTATGACCAAAAACTCTTGTGTTTTACATAATCAGGATGGCGGATATTGACCTTCGAAGTGGAAGACATAGAAACGTGGATTCCTCGTAAGTTTTAATTTGCTTCTTTCATCCGTTGATTCCTCTAACTTCATGTATTGTGACGAATCGAAGTTGTTCATGTCAAAGGGATATGGTAGATTCACTTTGTCTATGATATAGGGTTTTCGGAGAAGCACGTTGTGTGAGCCGAAGTGATCTCATCAATGTGCTAGCCGAGGAACTTCCCCATGGCACGGTAAGATTTGATCGCGAGGTGGTCTCAGTGAAGCTAGATGTGGTCACATCTTTTCCGATCTTGCAGTTGAGCAACGGAAGCACAATTCGAGCCAAGGTAACAACAGTTTCCGTAGAATCCGATTTTTCGTGTATTTATCATGGAGTACTAATAAGCTAATGATCGAATTTTGATGATGTCGTCTAAGGTGGTCATCGGGTGCGATGGAGCTAGTTCAGCAGTCGCAAACTTCCTTGAGCTTAAGCCTAAGAAGGTCTTATCTCTTGCTGCCGTCAGAGGTTTTACCAACTATCCGAATGGCCATGGATTACCTCCGAAATTGGTACGTCTAAGGAATGGAAGTGTTCTATCTGGGAAGGTCCCAGTTGATGATAACCTCGTCTTTTGGTTCGTGGTTGCAAAGTCCTTTCCGAAAGGTAGGGTGATCGAATCCTAAAACTACCCTTGTTTTACTCGAAAAAGAACATCAACAAGCTTTGAAATACGAACAGATTCACATGTGGCCAAGGACCCGGAGCTGATTAAGCAATTTTCGGTGGAGTGCCTAAAGGATTTCCCAGAGGAAAGGATAGAGACAGCCGAGAATTGCGACCTGGCATCGCTGTCTTTGACGCACCTGAGATACCGAGCACCATGGAACGTGCTTCTAGAGAAGTTCCGTAGAGGAACTGTGACAGTTGCAGGCGATTCAATGCATGTCATGAGCCCCTTTCTTGGACAAGGTGGCTCAGCAGGGATTGAGGATGCAGTTGTCCTAGTGAGGTGCTTGAGCCGAAAGATGAGCGATGGTGCCAAGGGAGAAGCTTGGGCGAGGGGAATCGAGGAAGCCATTGATGAGTACATCAATGAGAGGAGGATGAGGTTAGTGTGGCTGTCGACACAAGCATACCTCATAGGCTCGCTGTTGGAGACTTCATCCGTGTTTGTGAAATTCGTGATCATCGTCATCCTTGTTGTGCTGTTTCGAGACCCGATATATCATACTCGATACGATTGTGGACACCTATAAGATTAATATATGTGATGCTTATAAGAATAGTTCTTTTGAGTTTAATGTGATTGTAAGATATCATGTGTGAAGTTTGATGATATATAAGTTTGTGTAAGATTGATCGACATGAAAGGCTTTATAGATGTTGAAAGTTGAAAGCCTTTTAATCAATGTTCTCTAATGAAGACTCAAGATGGTGAGATCCTATCTAATTATACACTCCATCAATTCAGAAAAAATATGTTATTTATTATTTACGCGTATTCTTTTAAGATAATAAAAACTATATAAAATATCCATTTTTCTTATAATTATTTTTTTAACATGAATAATAGTAATTAAAAAATTCTTTTTTAATAAATTGATATTTTATATAGGTTTTATTATCCTAAAAAAACATGTGTAAATAGTAAATGATCGGTTTTTTTCCAAACAAAAAGGAATACTTCATTCTAACTCTTTTTGGGCTAAGTTGTAAAATGATCCAAGTCTACATTTGAGGCCCAACCCATCACCTTTTGAAGGATACAATAGATTCCATGACTTGTCAAATGAATACACTTAATCCACTAATAAAGAATCATTATATTTGCATTTCAGAGGCTAGGTTGAAAGGATACTTGTTTTTATTTGTATTTATTTTTTAATATCCTCAGCATATTAGTTTTATTCCTTACCTCTGAATTTAGGCAAAACCCAACTAAGAGAAATTGTTACATATAGGAGAGATTCCTTGCATGCTTTTGCTAGTTTATCAAGTGTATATCAATAGTTTAGTGTGTTTATCCTGAGTGTTTCACCTATCTTTATCAATAAAAGGCCTTATTTCCATTCTTATACTAGCATGAAATCCGTACTACTCTCGAAGCTCTCTACTTATAACGATTGTAGATCCTTAACTAGATTCGAACTTTTAAACATGCATAAAACTAGGAATAAAATTTGGGATAGACAAAATTTGTATATAATTTTAATTCTTTTTGGTTCTTTTTTTCCTTTATTGATATTAAAATTAAGAATAAAAGAATTGATTAATATGCATAATAGTTCTACAAAAAGAGATAAATTCATCATTTATTGGGTAAAGAAATATCACGTTTATATTAATAGGAAAAAAAGAGGTGGAAAAAAATGGAGAGACGGTCGTATTAGGAGGAGGAATTTTTTTTTTTTTTTAACAAATGGAGTCATCTGGCTTTTGTTGGGATTCAAACACAGCACCACTCTCCTTCTATCATTCATTACTCATTGCTAACTAAACCAACAACTACCATTTGTAACAATATACCTATTTTATTTTTGAAATGGACTAAACCAACAACTACCATTTGTAACAATATACCTATTTTATTTTTGAAATGGGCTGGGATGCAGCTTGCAGCAAACCTCAGCCCATCCCGAAAAGGGTAGTTGAAGCTGATGAATTATTTGGTAAAGGGGTAACTGATGGGTGGAATAGTTTTTTTTTTTTATCTTAGTCCAGTTCGATCGACTCAGTCGCTCTACATCTGGATCGGGTACAGTGTGACCCATTTAAGGGATTGACCCTCCCACTCACAAGCGACTCCATGTTTCCAAGGGGATTCGAACTTCGAACCTCTTGGCATGGAATGTAGCCCCACAACCACTACACCAACTTGTGATTGGTGATGGGTGGAATAGTTGAAGTTGATGAATTATTTGTATTATATATATATTAATTAGTTGTATGATATTTGATAAACTTAGCTATTAGGGTAATTGATAAAAACTTGCGAATAGAAAACAAAAAGCTTCGAAAAGCTTAGGTACGTAGGCTCGTTTGGCAAAAAAAAAAATTTCATCAGCTAGTTTATTGGACCTTTTGATTTTGATATTATATAGTTGTAAATAAAATAAATATAAGATTTTAGTTTAATTAACTACTCCCCAAAGCTTTTCGGAGCTTATGATTTTTTATTCACAAGTTTTCATCAGTTACTCCAACTGCTAGATTTACCAAACATCATACTAGCTTATTAACATATATTTAACACAAATAATCTATCAGCTTCAGCTAGCCCATCAACTAGTATTTTGTCAAACGAAGCCGTGGTAGTTGTTAAAAAAACTCTTATTTCAAAAACTAAATAAACTAAAATCCTATATTTTATTTTATTTAAAACTATATAATATCAAAACTAAAAGCCCTAAATCTGTCTCATATAACCCATATATGCCCAACACTAGATATATTATTTCATATAAGTTCCCTCTACCTAAAAAAACACAGTGATCAACTAGAACACTAATTAAGTAACCTGGACAGGTCCAACTTAATACATTAATCTCATATCTGAACAAAACAAATATAGTATACCCGTAGTATTATTATATATAGAAAAAGGGATAAACGTCAATAAGTAGTGATCGACCATTCGACCTTAATTATTGGAGTGAGTGGCACCATGATAATATTGAAATTATTTTAATTAGTTTTTAAAAATGAAAGCGGTAACGCCCATAGAATTGAAAGAGGTGAAAGGCATGACCGAGGATGCCTGTTCTCAAGTTGAGTGACCTTGATCGCCAATTCAATTGTTGATAAATTATCATATACTCGATGATAGATTACATAGGTCTTCTCATGTATAGTGGGCCTAAAGGCCCAATAAGGTTCAATACCTTTGTAACCTATATATATATATATATGTTTATCAATGAATGGAAACCCTTGAGGAGGATTTTACATTAATTCTATCATTCTACGTGGTATCACAACCTTTTCTTCCTCACGGAACCCTAATTTGATCCTCCCGCCTCACCTCTCCACTTACCGCCGACGGCCTCGTACCGCCGCCGCTCCCCTCCCTCTTTTCCGCCACCACCCTACCCTACTTCCGCTGCTTCCGTCTCTCTCTCGGCACCATGGCCGACAAGCAGACAATCCCCTCCTCCCTCACTATCTCCGGCATCAGAAGCCCTACCACCGCCTACGCGCCCCTTGCCTTCGGTCGCATTCACGATTTCTCTTCAACGCAAGGCTCCGTGCGCGTCACAGGCGGCGGCCACGGCATATGCAGCGGCCGCCGCACCCCGCAGCGGCCGCCGCATACGTCGCTTGGTGGCTTTCGATGGTCCCCGCTGCCTAGCTTCAACCCTCTTTGGATGCAATCCGACTTTCCTGCCCCTCGACATGCCGGTCCTCAGGCCTATCTGACATCGTCTGATCAAGGTTCTGTCCCGTCTGATGGGCATCACGCCTTCTCCTCTATGCAGTCGACATCTCCCGACTCCTCTTGGTACATGGACACTGGTGCCACCTCCCACATGACGAACTCCTCAGGTAACCTCTCATCTATTTCCTTTAAGGGTCCTGCACACTCTATTATCGTCGGAAATGGTGGTCGTCTTGCTACTTCGGGGATTGGCCACGCCAAATTACAGATCCCAACCCACCCACTACACCTCAACAATGTCCTCATTGCCCCAAAGATTGTCAAAAACCTTATCTCTGTCCGTTGGTTCACTACTGACAACAACGTTTCCCTTGTGTTTGATCCCTATGGCTTCTCTGTGAACGATCTTACTACGGGGGTTACTCGCATGAGATGTAACAGCACCGGGGAGCTCTACCCTGTCACACCACCTCCTGCGTCCAGTCAGTCGTGCCCGGTCGCCCTCTCGGCATCGTCGTCCAGCCTGTGGCATGCACGCCTGGGCCATCCCAGTGCTGCCGTTCTAGATGTCTTCCGTTCCCAGAGTCTTGTCACCTGTACTAAAGACCCACGCTCTGGTTTATGCTCTTCCTGCCAACTAGGCAAACATGCCAGACTGCCGGTCCAACGGTCTTTGACCTCTACCCTTGCTCCCTTTGATATCATTCATAGTGGCATTTGGACCTCTCATGTACCTAGCAAGGAGGGTCACAAGTACTACCTCTTGTTTCTTGATGATTACACTCACTTCTTATGGGTCTTCCCGTTGCATTTCAAGTCCCAAGTGTTTCCTGTCTTTGCCAAATTCCATGCCTACATCAAAACACAGTTTCACACATCCTTCAAATGTTTCCAATGTGACAATGACCGTGAATTTGACAACAAAGACTTTCACTCTTTCTTTGCCACAAATGGGATCTCATATCGGTTGTCATGCCCCTATACCTCACAGTAGAATGGCAAGGCCGAACGAATCATCAGAACCATAACCAACATGATGCGCTCTCTCCTCTTCCACACATCTATTCCCCCTCTCTATTGGCCTCACGCCTTATCCACCACCTGTTATCTCCTAAATATTCTCCCATCTGCCACCCTTCAACATCGCTCGCCAGGTCAGGCCCTCTATTGCACTTTGCATAGGTATGATCACCTTCGTACCTTCGGGTGCTTGTGCTTCCCAAACCAGTCCTCCACCGCCCCACACAAGCTTCACCCGCGCTCCACTCCTTGTGTCTTCCTAGGCTATTCGTCTGATCATCGCGGTTACCTCTGCCTCGATATCAAGACCCATAAGCTCATTGTGTCTCGTCATGTAACCTTCGATGAGTCTCGCTTCCCCTTTGCTTCTCCTCCCCTCCCCTCTTCTACACCTCCCGTGTCTCAGTCTGAGTCAGAGTCATCGTTCCCTCACTTCCTTCTTCCCCAGAGCTCTCCCGGTGCTCCTGCCTTTCCCCCTCCACCACCCCCTACCAACAGACCACACACCCGCAACGTCTCCGGTGTATTCCGACCCCGTCAGATCGTCTCCATGCACACCACACATCGCCCCGGCTTCGATTACCATACATACTCGCCACCTCCACCGTCCATTCCCCAAGATGTGATGTCGCGGCCGCAGCATCTTGCTGCGGCCGTAGCCAAACAAATACCCGACTTCCACCCCCCACCCTCGCCCCCCGCCGCTGCCGCGGCCGCGGCATGGGGGCGGCGGCCGCGGCAGCAACATTGTGCTGCGCCCGCCGCACATCCCAACGTCTCCCAATCCCCCCTGCCTCCACCCCGACCTCCCTTTCCCCCATCCCCACCTCCCACAAAACAGCCCTCCTCGATCCGAATTGGCAGGCGGCTATGCTCGACGAATACAGGGCCCTTACAAGGAATGGTACTTGGGTTCTGGTCCCTCGCCCTCCTGAGGCGAACGTCATCCGATGTATGTGGCTCTTCCGTCACAAGTTCCGCTCTGATGGGACGTTGGAGCGCTACAAAGCCCGTCTTGTGGTCAACGGTCGTTCTCAGCAGGTAGGTATTGACTGTGATGAGACCTTCAGCCCCGTCGTCAAGCCTGCCACTATCCGAGTAGTGTTGAGCTTAGCATTGTCGCGCAACTGGACCATTCATCAACTGGATGTCAAGAATGCTTTTCTTCATGGTCATCTGAATGAGACAATTTACATGTTTCAGCCGCTGGGGTTTGCTGATGCTGATCGTCCCAAGCACGTGTGTCTCCTGAAGCGATCTCTGTATGGGCTGAAACAGGCTCCGCGAGCTTGGTTCCAGCGCTTTGCTTCTCATCTGCTACGCTTGGGCTTCATTGGCAGCCGCTCGGATTCGTCTCTGTTCATCTATCGCAGAGTCTCAGACATGGCCTTTCTCTTACTGTATGTCGATGACATCATTCTCACCGCCTCTTCTGATGCTCTTCGGACGTCGATTATTTCGCAGTTGAGTGCAGAGTTCGCCATGACCGATCTGGGTCAATTATCCTACTTCTTGGGGGTTGCTGTTCAGCGTCATGCGTCTGGTCTGTTTCTCTCACAAAGTAAGTATGCTGCTGAGATTGTTGCTCGGGCTAAGATGGTTAACTGTAATCCTGTCGCCACCCCTGTCGATACATCCAACAAGCTCAGTGCTCATTCTGGTCCTTTGGTTGATGATCCGACATTGTACAGGAGCCTCGCTGGTGCTCTTCAATATCTCACCTTCACCATGCCTGATATCAGTTACGCCGTTCAGCAGATCTGCTTGTTCATGCATGCACCCAGGGAACCCCACTTTTAGGCCTTGAAGCGGATCATTCGGTACATCAGCGGCACCCTCGAGCTAGGCACCACGATCACTCCTTCCTCTAAGCTTGACCTTGTTACTTACACTGATGCGGATTGGAGTGGTTGTCCTGACACACGTCGCTCCACGTCTGGTTACTGTGTCTTCCTCAACGACACCCTTGTGTCGTGGTCAGCAAAGCGTCAGTCTGTCGTGTCTCGCTCCAGCACTGAGGCAGAATACAGAGGTGTTGCCAACGTTGTCTCCGAGTGCTCTTGGCTCCGCAATCTCCTTCTTGAGCTCCGTTCCCCTCTTCAGAAGGCCACTCTGGTCTACACCGACAACGTCTCCGCCGTCTATCTGGCTAGCAACCCAGTCCAGCACCAATGCACGAAGCACATTGAGCTCGATCTCCACTTCGTCAGGGACAAGGTTGCCATTGGACATGTCCGTGTTCTACATGTCCCGTCCTCCTATCAGTACGCTGATATATTCACCAAGGGTTTACCTCGACAGTTGTTCATTGATTTTCACTCCAGTCTCACTGTACGGCCCCCTCCAGTTTCGACTGCGGGGGTTTGATAGATTACATAGGTCTTCTCATGTATAGTGGGCTCAAAGGCCCAATAAGGCCCAATACCTTTGTAACCTATATATATATGTTTATCAATGAATGGAAACCCTCAAGGAGGATTTTACATTAATTCTATCATTCTACACTCGAAACCTTTTTTTTCCCCGAAAAGAAAAAAAATGATTAACTCAGATTAGTATATACTCCGTATATAAACAAACACGAACCCAGCTAGTTAGCAGATGTAGATTGAGTTTTAAATGCACATATAAGAGAATATTGGATCGGCCTGATTGGTGATTGTCCATTGGGTAACTCGCTCTTTTCCCCTCTCCCTCCGTCATCGGCGAAACATTTTCTGTTGCGAAGTTGATCACAATTCTTGGGAAGAAGTTATTGTTCGCAAAGTTAAAAGTGATGGGTTATATCTGTTAGAATGAATAATCCCCGTTGAGATTTGTCTTCGCTATCATTAGAATATATATAGGAGGTGTACATCATGACCTAATTATAATTGGGTCTATGGGCTTATATATTACATCTAACATACCCTCTCAGTCGAAACAGGAGGGCAGCAGATAGTGAGACTGGATCTAAAATCAAGAAATAGTTGGCGAGGCAAACCCTTGGTGAAGATGTCAGCATACCGAAACGGGGACGGGACATATAAGACATGCACATGACCCATGACAATCTTCTCACGAACAAAGTGGATGTCAATCTCAACATGTTTGGTTCGCTGATGCTGAATCGGGTTGTGAGCAAGGTAAGTAGTGCTGACATTGTCTGTATACACAATAGACGCTTGACTGAGCGGACAGTGGAGCTCAAGAAATAAGTTGCGAAACCAGGAGCACTCGGCGACGACATTGGCAACACCACGATACTCCGCTTTAGCACTAGAGCAGGAGACAACATGTTGTCTCCTGAATGATCAAGAAACAAGTGAGTCATTGAGGAACACACAATATTCTGATGTAGACCTTCTGCGTCCGGACAACCAGCCCAATCAGCATTCGTGTATGCAACCATGGAGAGAGGTGAAGCTGATGGGGTACTAGTAATGCCAAGAGAAGTAGTACCCTGAACATACTTGATAATGTGCTTAAGAGCGGCAAAGTGAGACTCCCTGGGGTCATGCATAAGTAAACAGACTTGCCGAACAACATAGCTAATATCAGGACGAGTAAATGTCAAGTACTGTAAAGCACCAGCTAGGCTATGGTACAAAGTCGGATCAGATATAGGCGTTGCAGCATGCTTACAATTAGCCATGTTAGCCTTGACAATAATCTCCTTGGCATATTTCTCATGTGAGAGAAACAAACCAGATGCAGAGACTCCCAAAAAGAAGCTGAGAGGCCCGAGATCAAACATAGCAAACTCATTTCAGACATACCACAACTCTCAAGTAAATCACATATGTACTTATACTAAGATAGGAAAAATTAGTCATTAGAGTAGAGACTTCAATACCAAGTAAGTATGTTAATAGGCCAAGATCTTTCAAAGTTAAGACCGAATGCGTGAACAAAAGTGTGATGGCTGCCAAACTCGTGCCTGCAACTATGATGTCATCCACATAAACCAATATATAGATAATTTCAAACTCATGGTGACGAATAAATAGAGAGGTATCTAAGTAAAATGACCGAAAACCAATGCACAAGAGATGCATTTTAGCTTGGTGAATGAAAAACGGGGTGCTTGTTTAAGATTGTTGAGGGCTTTATTTAATTTTCAAACATAATTAGCGTGATTAGAATCCATAAACCCATTTGGTAGGTTCATATAAACAGTCTCTTGTAGGTCACCGTTTAGGAAATCATTATTCATGTGAAGTCATCTAATATACCAATTATTCTAATAGTAGTGGGCTTGACAATGAGACTAAAGGTGTCAGAATAATCAACTCCTCCTTCTTGATGAAAGCCTTTAACAACTAACCTGACTTTGTAATGTTCAATACTCCCATCGGCTTTGCACTTCATTCTGTAAACCCACTTATTACCGACAACATTGGAGCGGTATGGATGGGGAACTAGACTACATGTCTTGTTAAGAAGAAGGGCATTCATCTCAGCTTGCATTGCAAGCCACCACTCTAATTGTTTGCTTGCAACGGCGAACGTAAATGGTTCACTAGCGAGGGCAGCTGGTTGAGAAGTAGGATAACGAGCCATATGGAAAGCCTTGGGTTTGAGGTGTCCATTCCTACCCCGTGTAGCCATGGTGTGACAGGAGACATCCGAGGCGAGAAGATAGGATAGGCCATCAGGACTAAGAGATGTTGCAAGGGATGAACCATCTTCACGTAACATTAAGTGGGGATTGGACGGGTTGTTGCGTGTGGAAGATGGGCTAGGAGAGGGGACAAAAGGGGCTAGACTAGGAGGTGGACTTGCGATGGGAGGAGAGGAACTGGGTGCCATTATATGGAGGAGAGTGGTGGAGATAGGAGACTCATATGATGGTGCTTTTTGGTGTTGATTCGCAAGCTTTAGATATGGAGATAGGAGACTCGTATGTTGGTACTATAGCCTATAAATGTGCACGGGGAAGAACGATATGATAATTTTCTGGAATTACAAAGCTTTAGATATGGAGACAGAGACATCCAAATGTTTTTAGAAGACCAAGATTGGGAGATAGGGTGATTTGAACTTTAAAGGAGTGATTGTTCAATTTGACAAGTAGACCGTTGTATGGAAGGCGTTTTACAAAAACTGAAAGGGAAGAGATGAATGAGATAAAAGGGTGAGGACTTTTTCTTGAATGACACAATGGCGAACGACACCATATTGAGCGGGTGAATGGGGATACGAGACCCGATGCAAAATTTCTTGGGCGTTAAGAAAGGAAATAAGAGCAGTAAAATGCTCACCTCCACCATCTGTTTGAAGACACTTGATTGTTTTCCCAAATTGAGTTTGAACCATTTTGTGGAATTGAACAAAGTATTCGATCATAAACTAGAGATTTGTGGGAAAGAAAGTAAATCCAGATAAACTTGGAGAAATCATCCACAAAAGTAACATAATACTCAAAACCATAAATTGAAGTACTGAGGTAGGACCTTAAACATCACTGTAAATTAAATCAAAAGTAGTTTAACTAGGCTGATGAATACTAACAAAGGGAAGCATGTGACTTTTACCAAGCTGACAAAAGGAACAAAAATTGGGCAAGCATGCACTTATTTGAATTAGGTAAGTTGAAAGAAGAGACTAGACGATGTGCCAACTTATGCCACCTAACCCTCTCATGTCCGTTCTCCTCCCTTGGAGACTGAAAAGGAAGAGCTATTGTTACATGAGTAGGGCTTGAATAACATATAATCTACTTTTAACATCCTTATTATATCTGATATGGGACGGGTTGTTACAAAACCGACAATTAGGATGCAACTCTATATAGACGTGATTGTCTTTTGTAAAGGAAGAGACACTCATCACATTCTTTAAAATGTGAGGAGCCACGAGAATATCTTTCAAAATTAATGAACTGGAGCCATTTATTAAAGAATTACTGGTGTGAGTAATCGAGATAGCCTTACCGTCACCCAGGGCAAGTTGATCATTTTCACCATACTCAGATTTGAGGGACATGTTTTGCAGGCTATTAGTTATATGATGTGTTACTCCCAAATCGATATGCCAAGCCGGATCCTGAAGAGTTGAAGGGGAGGAATAGTTTACGCACTTTGGTGGTGGCGGGTTGTAAGGGAAGGTGACATCATCAAATCGATTGTATCAGTTCATTGCCTGATGTCCCACTCAGTTGCATATTTGATAAACTGGATGAGTGAAAGCTAGAGTTACTATCACAGGGTTGCGATAGAGGGGCTAGAATACCCAAAGTGTTGCCTAGACGGTGAGCTTGTGAAGGAAAACTAACGACCTTGGCCTCTAACACGATCTCCTCGACCACGTCCTCTGTCACGACAGGTTGCATCATAGTTGACATTGTGAATTGTTGGAGGCGAGGCCGGTGGGCCAACAATAGCAGCAATAACTTTTTGTTCAGTTTCTAGACGCTCTTCTTCATGAAGAAGAAAGCCTACAATGTCATCCAGAGTGACGTCTCCGCCCCGATGTGAATGGAAGTTTTGAGCGCACCATAGGAAGAATCGAAACCATTGAGAAGACAAGCAATGAAGTCATCATCGTTGACCATATGTTCACATTATGCAATAGAATCAATGATGGATCGCTTCTTTTCGATGTATTCAAACATAGACATCGAACCGTTGATAAGGAACTGAAGTTGGCTCTTCAAGTGCATTAGATAGGTGTGTGTTTGAGACTGAAACATGTGAGAAATCGTGGACCACATCTTATGAGATGTAGTAGCCCGAGCAACATATGACACGATTCGATGAGTAAGTGTGGCTCAAAGCCACACAAGCATAAGACGATCTTGTTTCTTCCACTTCTTGTAGGCTTCGACAATAGCCTAAGAGGACTTATCCGTCTAGCATAGGAAGTGGGACGTTGAGAACATAAGAGTCAAGCTCGAATGCTTTAAAAGTAGAGAATAATACCACACCAAGAGTAGTAATTATTACAATCTGATTTGATTGCAGTTGTTGAAAATTGAAGGTTGTTTGATGATGAGGAATCAAGAAGATTGGTGGGAAGGGTGAGAGTGGTCATGGTGTTTGACAGAGTAGCAGGAGTGGGGTAAAATCTGGCTAACTGATACCATATATGATTGAAAAATTAATTTCTCTTTGTTGAACATTTACAAGTTACAGAGTAGAATATATATGGGCTATAAGTAAAGGATAATCACATATCACAACAAGATAATCACATATCATAACAAACTTATTTGACTCTATCTAATATAACTAATTGGTCTCTCAATTTAGTTAATTCTTTTGTTAAATTTGATCTTTGTCCACAATTTTTTTATTCCGCTCTTGAAGTAGCTCAATGGGTCACAAGGTGACATTTGTAGTACAAGACTAATAATCGAGTCTCATAAGCGACAATATCGAAGCAACCTCTCAAATGAGGAGGGCCCCTTGTGCATCCGCAAGTCACCCTGATTTACCTTCTCTCACATTGTCGGGCCGGGTGAGCGGCAATTTTTGCCTTACAACTCCAACAATTACTCTATTTTACAGATTTTACATTTATTACTTTGATCATTCATTGGTTCAATTTGAATTAGGGAACACATTTTATTCTTTTTTTTTTTTGTGATGTATGTGTTATGGGGGTTTGAGAGCTAGTAGACATTTAATTTTAGAGGTTTTCTCAAATGCTACAAATATAGAAGATTTTTTCATCCTCTCTCATCTATTCTCTATTTTAAAGAAAGAAATAATATTTTGCTAAATTTCTACTTTTCTCTATAATAAAGATGCTGTTGGGGATAAAGTGAACAACTTGGGATTCGACAAAAGAAAAAAAAAAAAGTAAAAACAAAATTGGTAATATTATGTAAAGTGAGGGGTAGAAAGGTCCAATTTCAGTGGTTTTCAGTATATAAAATCAACTTCAAGTGAGAACCCCAATTTGTCGAACCACCATCTGATTCTCAACTCTCAAAGTAAGAGAGTGAGATCTTCCTGAAATATCTCCTTTCCTTTTCGGATTTCGCTTTCGCTGTGTTCTGTTCTCCCTTGACGATATCCATGGCCAATCTCGGAGGCAAATGGCTCAAGGTATTCTCAACCACGTCTTTTCTTTGCTCTCTCTCCGATTTGATCGTTTCCTCCTATCAATAGTGGATGTGTGACTATTTCAATTTCTTTCTTTTGGTTGTTACTATCTGCTTCATCGGAATCAATCGCTTTGCTCTAATTTTACATCGTCTTCATTGTTGTTGTTATTCTTCATCAAAGCTTGCAATTAATTGAGGAGGAAACTGCGTATTTCCATCATTTCTTCAAGGATAATACATACTCCTGCATTGAAATTTTACTAAAGTGGAATTCAATCCCGGTGCATTTGGTTCCTCTAGTCTGAAATTGCTACTGCTACTGTTCTGATTTCCATCCATTTGCTTTCTTTCCTTTTATTTTTATGAGAAAAAGTTGTAAATAATTTTCCAGTTGATCATCTTCGTCAAGCCAGCACATCCTGAGGATAATATCCCAAATGTATCAGTTTGGATATTCTGAGGCTGCTTCCTTGGTTAATTGACATTTTTCAAAGAAAAGGGGGAAATCACTTTATTTGCAATTAAAAACTTCCTTATGTTGCTTATATGAAACTTGAAAGGGATTAGTTTTTCAATTCAGACAAAAGCACTGACGGATAGTGAGCTTGTGGGTGAACTAAACGTTTTAGGCTCAGAATTCTTGTAAATAGTTTCACATCATATAAAAATCAGGAAGATTTGTTGCCGTTTGATGTTTGTTTCTACCTTTTGGTGTCATTTTGTATGTTAATCCTTATCTAGGTTACTAGTTGCTGAGTGATTGGGAGGCTGTGCCAATTTCGGGATGAGGCTGTTCATAAAAGGAGGGACTGATAATAACTTTTGGACTTGTGGTTGTGGGAAAATGTATATGTGTCGCTCACTGATTCGATAATTCCAATCCAGATACTAAAGACAGAAATCAGTGAATGTCCCTCACTGTCAAGTGGTTTTCTGTTTTTTTCTCCATCACATGTTATTTCCAAAATTCTGTTTCTAAATGATACCCTCTCTATCATCAGAAATTGATAAATTATCTAGTTTATGATGATATTGGAGTGCCTGCAAATCTTTTTTCCCAACCTTCCAAAGTTTATTGACAAACATGTTAATTCATGATTGCTACTGTTGCTACTCCATCTCAGCTTGACCAGAGGGGTTCTGGACCTGGAGCTAGAAGCTCACATTCCATAGCGATAGTCGGCCAAAAGGTCTACACCTTTGGTGGGGAGTTTACGCCACGTCTTCCTGTCGATAACCAACTTTACATCTTCAACCTTGAGGATTCAACATGGTCTGTCGCAGATGCATCTGGTGATGTTCCCCCTCCACGTGTGGGAGTCACCATGGCAGCTGTCAATGACATCATATATGTCTTTGGTGGCCGAGACGCTGAACACAAGGAGCTCAACGAGCTGTACTCATTTGACACCTGCACAAACAAATGGACTCTTCTTTCAAATGGGGACACTGGGCCTGTGCACAGGAGCTATCACTCAATCACCACTGATGACCGTTATGTCTACATCTTTGGTGGCTGTGGGGATGCAGGCCGCTTGAATGATCTCTGGGCCTACGATGTGGTTGATCAGAAGTGGGTCCAGTTTCCACTCCCTGGTGATGCCTGCAAAGGAAGAGGTGGTCCTGGCCTTACAGTAGTCAAAGGCAAAGTGTGGGTGGTCTATGGGTTTGCGGGTCAGGAGATGGATGATGTGTACTACTTTGATCTTGCAAAAAGAGAGTGGACTGAAGTAGAGACAACAGGTGAGAAGCCCACTGCTAGAAGTGTATTCTCAACAACCGCTATAGGGAAGTACATATTCGTATTTGGAGGAGAAGTGGATCCTAGTGATCTAGGTCACCTTGGTGCTGGGAAGTTCTCAGGTGAATTTTATGCTTTGGATACGGAGTCTCACGTATGGAAGAAGTTGGAAGATGGCTCAAATTCCGCCAATCACCCTGGACCACGGGGATGGTGTGCCTTTGCGGGTGGAGAACTTGATGGTAAGCCAGGATTATTGGTGTATGGTGGTAACTCGCCTAGTAATGATCGTCTTGATGACATTTTCTTCTTCACTCCTTGTTTGGACGCAAAATAGGTCTTGTTAGCATCTATTGTAAATGTGCTGAATATGTGTTGGTCAATCGTTCCTAGTTGGCCCTACTTGTCCGTGTCTGAATGAACTGAATAAACCATGTGGAACTGTGTGCGCACCGGAACCTGATGTTCAGTTTCGGAATTGTTCAGGAGTGTTACAGATGAAGAGCAATGGGGATGTTTTGCTCTTCATGCTTAAGCTTTGTATACTGTTGCTTCTGTTAAGTAGCATATTTTGATGTATGGAAGTTGAAAATGGCAGTGCATTTGTCAATTCCAGAGGAAAATATTGCTCTTAAGTGGTGTATATGATCTCCAGGTTTCATGTAAAACCGCATACATAAAATCTGGAATTTTCTCCTCCAATCTTCAGGTACAAGTATTTCTTTTCAGGTAGCGCAAGTGTTCTTTTAAGGTTCTGCGCCATTACCTGCCCCATTCCTAGGAAGGAGGAGGAGTCCCATGATTCCAGTTTCCTGGGAACGCGCACTGGTATTTCAGTTAATCCGTAATTCTGTTACTTTACTCCTTTAAAGTCAGCTAATCCTGCAGTCTGAAAGTCAAAAAGGGTCGATCAAGCCTCGGATGGCGAGATCACAGAAAGAAGAAGAAAGAAGTGGTTAGGTAGCATGTTCAGCAACCATCTTCCAGTCAAAAGAGCTGAAGAAGTAGCCAAGGTATAATAGCACTACCCTCAGCTGTCTCTTGAGCTACCAAGAACCATTGTATAAATATATCAGTTGTATATTTGCGCACAAACATCACATTTATATCCTATTTTGGTGGGGGTTTGAACTCCACGCTGTTTTGAAATTTACTTTTTTTTTTTTGATCCTCCACCTGCATTATATGATGGCTATGCAATTGAATCCTTATTGTCCTTCGAAGATCTACGTGAAATCTTTGTCCGAGCAAGAGAATTTGCTACCCAAAGGCATTGTCACCACTCAGGTTTCTGCCAAAAGGATATGCCACTCCAAGATCAGGGTGCCTGCAGTGAATCCACTCAATGCTGTTTCCTTCGATGCAGGTGGGTGCTCTTCATTTATCATTACCCTAATCTTTCATGTTTGACTATTACTGAAATTTGACCCTTTGAAGATTGATCAAGTTACTTTCTTTATCAAAACTAGAATTATGCCCTTCATGAACTACCTTCTTTACTCTAGCGATGGTAGGTTATATCATAATTGTTGATGATTGCCTGACTAGCTCATTTGATTGCACTAAACCCAATAGGCTTGTCTGCAAGCCCTTTCGTCGGAGATTTTAAAATCCAAGGAAAGGAAGATTATGTTGCCTTCTCACCATCTAGAGTAGAGGAGGCAGAAGCTGCTCTCAGCATAATTGTGGTTGGTGCTTCAGGTCAACTTGCTAGGAATAAGATCTTCCCTGCACTTTTCGCTCTGTTCTATGAAGATCGGCTGCCCAAGGTAGAATCACTTTACTAATTCATATGTTGTCATTAGTTTCTCTTGAATGACAATTCTTATGATTTCCTGGTTGTACATCATGCAGAACTTCACTGTTTTCGGTTATGCACGAACAAAAATGACAGATGAAGAATTGAGAAATAGGATCAGCACGACGCTCACTTGCAGAGTTGATGACAAGTATTTACCTAGTCCTTGTCTTGACCTAATGAGTGCAGTTTACTTCCTTTGCCAATAGCTTGCAAACTTACCTAATAATCATTTGCAGGGAAAATTGTAACGAGAAGATAGATGCGTTCTTGAGAAGATGCTTTTACCATTCGGGTAAGTATGGTTCTGAGGATCATTTCTCAGAATTGGATGGCAAGCTGAAAAAGGCGGAGGTGATTAAATTAAATTGTTCTAAGTCACAATTTTGAACCTTTGTCTGTCGCTCACTCTTTCATGTACTGTAAATGCACGCACAAGCAAACAAAACTTGTACCGGATGTGCACAAAATAGATTTTCAGTTGAAAAACTAATCCTGCCATGGAAACATGTCCAGGGTGGAAGATCCAATAGGTTATTTTACTTGGCTGTACCTCCGAATGTATTTGAGGACGTGGCAAGGTGTGCCCAACGCTGTGCTTCATCAGATCATGGGTGGACAAGGGTTATTGTGGAGAAGCCTCTTGATTGTGATTCAGATCCTTCCGCAGAGCTTGCAAGTGGCCTGAAACAACATTTTACCGAGGATCAAATATTCAGGTAGTGGCTCAAGGCATATTGTGATTCAATGCAACGAACCAAAATAGGCCAGATTTCATCTACTATTATCGAATGCAGAATTGATCGCCATTTGGGCAAAGAGCTGGTTGAGATTCTTGAGAATCTCTTGGTGCTTCGGTTTTCGAATCTTGTGTTTGAGCCTCTTTGGTCAAGGAACTACATCCGAAATGTACAGCTAATATTCTCTGAAGATCTTGGCGCAGAAGGTAGAGGAAGGTTAGTATGCTGCAGATCCTTCTAACTTCCTTCAATTCCTAAATACCATGTCTAAATGCTAAGAATTAGTTGCCAACTTTCTGTTTACGCTGATCTTGATAGGTATTTCGACAACTATGGAATCATCCGGGACACAATGCAAAATCATCTTCTGCATTTGCTAGCGTTATTTGCAATGGAGACGCCAGTCAGCATAGATGCAGAGGATATTAGGAATGAAAAGGTATTAAATCAATCAGTGGTTATTGCACTACAACATCTATTTGCTAAATTGCTAGTGTCGTCTAAATTCGGATCTTATACAAATGATATAACCAGGTGAAGGTTTTGCGCTCCATAAGACCTCCACGGTTGAATGATGTAGTTTTAGGTCAGTATAAAGGCTTCAAACAAGGCAGCAGATCAGTTCCAGGATACACGGATGAGCCAACCGTGCCTAAGAACAGTCTGAACCCAACATTTGCAGCTGCAACACTCTTCATCAGCAATGCTCGGTGGGATGGAGTTCCTTTCTTCCTCGTCGCTGGCAAAGCTCTGGACTCTAAGAGGTAGCTGACAGACATTGCTCAGTTTATGCTTCCATGAAGCCAAATTTCTTTCATTCATGTAGTTTACTGGCAATCCATGTGAACTTTCAGGGTCGAGATCAGAGTTCAGTTCAGGCATGTACCCGGAAACTTGTACAAGCACAAGTATGGAGCTGACCTCGACAAGGCTACAAACGAGCTTGTCATTCGCGTGCAGCCAGACGAAGCCATTTACCTAAAGATCAACAACAAGGTTCCGGGTCTTGGAATGAGACTCGACTGCAGTGAACTGAACTTGTTCATCAAATCAAGGTGAGCCAGTCAACCATATCTCACTCGAATCCACACTAACAAAGCGTACGCTTCTTCATGTTCTCTTGCGCGTTTACGTGAAAAAAGGCACACCAAGGAAATTCCAGACGCGTACGAGAGGCTGCTGATGGACGCAGTTGAAGGGGAGAGACGGCTGTTCATAAGGAGCGACGAGCTTGAGGCTGCAGGGGAGCTGTTGACGCGGTTGCTGAACGAGCTGGAAGAGAAGAAGGTGGTGCCGGAGCTGTACAGGTATGGAAGCAGAGGGCCGCTGGGAGTGCACTACCTTGCTGCCAGGCACAACGTGCATTGGAGGGATCTTCATTAGCCACATGTAACAGTACTGAATTTGTTTGCATCGTATATTAAAAATGTATTCATCTTTATTATAAATAAACGTGTCCTATTAATTTCAGTGTAAAATATGTTTCAACTTGTAACAGCAATCATGTGGCACCGCCATTTTCATTAAATTTGGTCCATAATTGATGATTTAATTGATAATTCGATCTGATATCTTTATTGACAAGCTTGATCCTAGAGAATTAAATTAAGGAAGTAGTGTAGTTGTTATAAACTAATGGTTGCTAAAAAGAACATTTATATGTTATTAAGAAGAGGCATTATGTTATTAAGAAGAGTTATTGAGAGTATTATAAACTAGGGTAGTTCCGTCCGTGTACGGATAATATATTAATATATTAATATAATATTATAAATAATTTAGATAGATTCTAATAAATAAAAAATAATCTAAATATAAATATTTTTTCCAACCAAAAAAATAATATAGATATAAATAAAATTAGTTCGACATATTATATATAAATATTTTTTCCAATCCATCGTTAATTAAATTTCATGTAATAGAATAGATAGTTGTTTTTAAAAATATTTGAATATTATTTTTTATTAAATATGTAGTACATATTTATTACGTTAGTTTTCTAAAATATCTATGTACGGATGGATTATGGCTACATATTATGGCTAAATAATACTGTATTTTAATAATTTAGTTTGGCCTAAAAAACAACATAGATATAAATAAAATAAAAATGATTAAATAATTAATTTTGATATAAATAATTATCTCCACCAAAAACTAATCTAGATATAAATAAAATAGCACATATCAAATACTACCTATTTATAATATTTTTGGTAAGTATGACTATGAAATATTTTTTATTTATATTTTTGTCAATTAACTAAAATATATATAGATAGAGAGAGATTGTGGCTTATATAACTTTCTATAAACTATGAGAGCATATTATTTTATTAATATTTTTCCTTAGGATCAACCACAATGCGCCACATAGAATTTTTTTTCTCTACGATCAACCACAACGTGCCACATAGGATGCTATGCATCGATTTTAGTACATGTATATAGATTAATTGGACAAACTATTATGTTAAAAATGATAAGCTCATCCAAGTTGGGTGTACATTAACTTGGAAAAAATGAAAAAGAAAAGAGATTAAACTTGAGATATTTTTAGGTTAACGGTAAAATAAATGTTAAAATAAGTGAGGAAGGGCAATTTGTGCAATTCACTCAAACTTTATGAGTATGTTAGTTTGGAATTTAGAAGGAAGACTAAATAATACTCCATCCGTTCGGCAATACATGTCATTTTATGCTTATGCACGGAAATTAAGAAAGTTTTTTTTTTCAATTTGTAAAGAGAAGAGTAGGGGTGATGTAAAAATTAGATTAATGATTATATCTAAAAAGTAGGTTAAGTGTAATTATTAAATCTAAAAGGGCATGTATTTTTGACAAAATTACATGGGCTAGGAGTATAATTTCCAATAAGGTTGTGCAATTTTTTGAGAAGAAAAAAAGATTCGAACCAATAACATTAACCAAATACATGAGTCTCTGCAAAATAGTAAAATAAGACTATTGTCTGGCACGAAAAAAAAACTATTGAAATAATTTCTTAATTGAAAGGGTACTTTTATCCTTGCAAAGAGATATTAGGGACAAAATGGTCACATCACTGTTCATTTGCCCAACTCAGGCTTTTCATATGGATAAATATAGGGTACGTGTGAGGCGAGTTAGAAAAAGTGACTAAAATTATAAACAAGTTAAAATTAAAAAATTGTGTAAAATAAAGGTTGAAAGATTATGAAATAATATAAACTTCGTATGGGGCGTAAAAGAGTTTATTTGTATAAAAGTGGAGTTTATTTGGTTATTATTAGGAGTATTATAGTAATTTCAAATAAAATAAAATAAACTAAAAACACCAAAAAAGCTATCACAAATAGCTTATTTTTTAAACACAATTTTTAATCAAAACCCCCCATTCTTAGCCCCATACACAATTTTTTTTAAACACAATTTTGAGTAGTTTAAAAACCACTAAAATCACCTCATACACACCCATAGATTGAGTCGGAGAGGGGGATGTAGAAGAGGATGTTTGTCTAGCGGTTTAGAGCGTGTTTGGCATGCACACTTTTTAATTTATCTTAAGATTATAAGCTAGATGAAAATTTTGATGAAAAGCTATGGTAGATTAAATTTTTAATCTTTGTGTAGAGATAATAACTTAAAATCTTGTTTGACTTGACTAGTGATTGTCCTAGCTTTCTACCAAAAAAAGTGAATGTCCTAGTTTTTTTGAGATTAAATGGTAAAATTACCAAAATGAGTATAAATATTAAAGAAAACAATAATCCTATTTTATTTGATAGTTACACAAATTGAAGTAAGCAAAATAGTAAATATGCCTTTAAAATTCATAGTAATTTTATATTTCTTTTAATTAATTTGAAAGATAAATATGTCAATATTTTGCATTTTATTTGATGCCTTCAAGAACTAAAATGGACAAAGCAATGGAAATCAACAAGTGTAGAGGCTATCTTGCATAAGTTCATATTCATCTTAATCAATATGAATTTCATATCATAGTAGCAATATCTCATCTCAAACCACCCGCATAGAATGAGGTTCATCTTCTTCCAAGTTTGAAGACAAATTTGAGAGTGACTCATGTTCAAGGCCTTCATTGTCGAAGCCACCATCTTTCTCTTCATCTGAAACTCCATTAGAGTACCTTTTAATGTAGTAGTGCAAGGAAAATGTTGCAATAATAATTTGTACTTGTGTTGGGATTTCAAATTTCGGCATTCTCTTCAATATCTTCCACATTGCTTTTAGAACTCCAAAGCACCTTTCAATGCAACTTCTCAAGGAATAATGAGATCGATTGAACGCCTCTTCATAATCTCCCGATTCTTCATTCTCACACTGAGCTTCATGGTATCTAGTATTGGGATATGATAGGAGATAACCATCCTTCTCAGGACAAAATTTATCTACCAACTAGTACTTACCTAATGACAAGTAGATACCAAATAATACGTGTTGGGGTTGTAGTTTTCCCCATAGATGAGAACGAATACGAGAACTACACTTACCCATTGCGCATGCAAAGAAAGGTTTTCCAAAAACCTAAGTGACATTGACGGGCGTGAAACGGTCGTTGTTCCCTATCAAAGTTAATAATCCAAACCTATAGCTAGTACAAGCGGTAAGTCCAGATATCGATCCACGAGGAGAATTGCCTTTCCCTGTGTACTTAGATTGCTAACAAAATAAACAAGCTTGATAATGATTGTAAAATGAAAATAGACAAGAGAAATAAATGTTGCAATAGCGATTGATTGGAAACAATAAGGATGAGATAGTTTCACCTACAATTCGTCGACAACGGTTGGTTTCTTGGTCCTCGACTCTCTTTCTAGTTATTCTAATCATATTGATCAATCCGACTTTGGTTTAAATTGATCGTCATTCCTCACGGATATAACAACCCCTTACACTCTATGCAATCCTCACCCTGTTTGGATTTAACATAAAGTAGCACAAGGTCCCAAAGTACGTCTTGGCAGAATGACAGTACCAACCCTTCTAAGCAACCATTATGATGTCTAGAGATGTCACTATCTTAAACCTAATCCACTTAGAAACTGATATTTAACCAAGCTATCATTATCCTACACAACCAAATGATGCTATTCCAGGATCATTTACTCATGTTTGTTACTACGGTGTAACTATTCTTGCGAATCAATTAAACCTAGCACGATGCAACCCTATCAAGGTAGCTAATCAAAATAGAATTAACAACAAACAAGATAAGCACAGAGATAATGAATTAATCAGATAATAATATAGAATTCAAGCCCCGCAACTCAACCAACCACAAGCCTCGCAACTCAACCAACCATGTATATAAATTGCAGGCAAAATTAAGAAATTTAGTTCTTCATACCGTTCTAGAAAACCTTCATCTTCCTTCCTCAATTGTCTAATGATTGAAACTAATAAAAAAATAGTCTTTTAAAGGCCAAAACCGGCCTAAGAAAACCCTAGTCAAACTTAATAAAGTCTTCTTTAAATGAAATATTCAAATAAAACTCGGACTTCCTGATCGTCAAGACCGACGGGCGCCGATCCAAAACCGACAAGCTTCGTTCTTCCTGCACTTTGTTCTTCAGCTTCTCCTCTTGGCTTCTTTGCTCAGCTGCTCCCTTCATCCTTTCTTGCCTCCTTATCCCTCTTTTCCAAACTCATTTTCCATGGTCCCAGTCAAGTCACAATCACCCCCTTCTCAAGCATCGGAATGTAAATCTGCAAATTAAGCACAAAAGCGTGTAAATTTTAAACTCAAGAACTTAAATGAATAAGAATGAAAATTAGCTTCTAACCATGCCATATACACACCTAAATGCATCTACAACTATATATAATGCCTATCTAAAATATGTATTATCAAACTCACCCACACTTCAGCTCTTGTCCTCAAGAAAAGTAAAATGATGCACCAATCAATCATTCCACATACACAATCTTCATGCTTTCTCTTCCTCAAAAGCAACATCTCAAATGGAATGAGGATCGAATGAAAAATGTGAAACAATGTCATAACTTGCATTAATCGGACTCAAAACAACAAGTAATTCCTCCATCCATCCTTACAAGGGAAATGTGTTTCCAAATGCTCTCAAAGTGTACAAGCTATATAAATGCAAACTCTCTACTCAATCCAAGTGAAAAAGCTACATAGACATTGTTACTTATATAAGCCTATTCTCCACTGAAAAATGACATTGTAAACAAAATTTATCAAGAGGTCTTTCGCTCAATGGAAGACTTCAAGGAAGACTCCATTCGGCGAGGTTGTAATGGGGCTTGGTAAGAAAGTGTAAGGCATGGAGTAAGTCTGGTCTTGTGGTGCTCAAATCCAGGAATCAGATTTCTAGAAAGTATAGCATCACATCACACAACTCACTCAAAGGATATCATTAGCAAAACTCAGAACAATCTCATGAAAGTTACCATCTCTTAACCCATAACCCATTCTTACTAATAAACACAAGGCTCTTTTATTACAAAATAAAAGCACATGCATATTACTCTTTTTTTTAATTACAAAAATCAAAATAACTCGAGCCATCAATGTAGAAACTGTGAGAAACTTCCCAATACTATCATACATACCCATAACTCTCAAAGTCAAGCCATCACTCTCTCATCCAATCAACATGATCAAACCAAATCCACTTCTAAACCTAATTCCCGAATGAGTCAGGCTAACATTAGTTATGTATTAATCTTGTGGAGCATCAACAAAAAGGCTAGGCTCAGAGGGCTACAAGCAAAGGATAAAATAGAGGGAAGACATGGGTAATAATAAGCTAAGAAATAGTGCCTCAATCATTTGAAAACTATTTATAGTGAACATGTAAGCTCAACCTCAAATAGGAATAACCATATCAATGTCAAGAGGTAATTGCACAAGGAGAGTGTATTTCACACAAGAAAACAGAGGGAAACATGAATAAATATCCCTGTATGGCCAAAAGTATCTCACTAGGTACTCAATGCTGAATTTCAAATCTACTTCTATCATGAGTCATGCAAGCTCAATTAAATTCACATCTTTAAATTCATGTATGATCAGGGGTTTATGCCTAGGACCTTTATTCCAGAGGAAATTCCTGTTAATCTTGTCAAGTTCAGTGTGAATGGATGTGGGGAGCATGAAGCACTGCATTAAATGTAGAGGTTTTGCTGCCAGGGTTGATTTGATTAATGTGCAGCGCCCTTGCTGAGAAAGGGAGTTGGCCTTCCATTTGTCTATCTAAGTTTTTATTTGATGCCAGAATATCGCTGAAGGAGTTTCGGGGAACCCTTCGGAGATAATTGGGCAGCCCAGATATTTTGCCAGGTTGGTTGTGAAGGGTATCCCTAATTGATTGTTGATTATTGTTTTCAAATGGGTGCTTGTGTTTGTTGTTGTTTGGTAGAGTGATTTTTGTATGTTGATTTTTTGGCCAAAGAGTATACAATAGTCGTGTAGTACTTTGTTTATTTGGTCACAAGGTTTCTTTGTTGATGCAGCGAAGATCACTATATATGTCATCAGTGAAAGCAAGAAAAGGGATTTTGACCCCCCGGACGGGTACTAGAGATCCATATTTGGCTTTTGGGTGCGTAGGTGGGATTCGTGTTGAAGCCCACGAGCAAGAGCTTTCGAAACAATTAAGAAAAGGAGTGGGGAAAGAGGGTCCCCTTGGCGTAAGCCTCTTTTGGGGGTGAATAATTCTGTAGGTTCGTTCTTAACCAATACCGAGTAAGAGACTGTGGTTATGCATTCTCGAATCCAGTTTACAAAATGAGAAGAGAAGCCAAATTTATCAAGAATGGTGAATAAGAAATCCCAGTCGACCGCGTCAAAAGCCTTTTCCATATCAAGTTTTACAGTCTTCTAGCATTCCTTTCCTTTCTTTTTTTTTGGAAAGAATGGAAGATTTCATTTGCGATCAAGATATTATCCTGAATAGCTCTGTTAGATGTGAAATCACTTTGAAATGGATGGGTTATTTTTGGGATGATTTTTTTTAGTCTCATGGATAGTATCTTGGAAATGACTTTATAGATTGTCGAGCATAAACTTATTGGCCTATACTGCTTTGTGGTTATTGGATTGTCGCATTTAGGGATAATTGCTATGAAAGTATGGTTTATTTGCTTTAGGATCGAGTCTTCCACTTAGGAAAAAACTCTTGATAACTTTTGCAACCGAAGGACCTACAATATGCCAATATTTTTTTTTGAAGAAACCCGCCGGGAAACCATCAGGCTAAACATGGCATTTCTGATTTTGCTATTTGTGACTTGCCTTATGAGCCAATTATTATCAATGGAAGAAATTTCAGGTTTGATATTGTCTAGGAGGCTACTAGCAATTTGTGGTCTTCTAGGATTATCAAATCATTTGACAAAATCATCTTTTATGATTTGCCTAATATCATGATCTGAAGAAAGGGAGACCTCCTCTCTTGTTTGAATAAACTTGATTATGTTTCTGTTTCTCCTTCATGTTGCTATTCGGTGAAAATATTTTGTGTTGGCATCTATAACTCTGATATGGGCTCTTTTTGCTCATTGTCCCCAATAGGTTTTTTGAAAGTTGATTAGGGTAGCATGTTTTTTTTAAGGCGTTATTGCTTATCATCAAGATCTGGGTCGTAGTTTCGATAAAGTTGATGTTGTAAGTCCTGTAGATCTTTTTCTACCAAGGCGATTTAGCGGAATATGTTATTGAATGTGTGTTTACTCTAGATTTTACTTTTCTTTTTGAGTTCCTGTAATTTTTTTGGTAAGTTTATAGAGCTGAGAGCCTGGGCAATCAACGCGCCAAGCATCCCTAACATTTTTTTCATAGTCTATCCAGTTGGTCCATGCCATTTCAAACTTGAACGGTTGGAGTTTGGGGCGTTGGTCGCTACCTAATTCAATAGTGATTTGGCAATGATCGGAGCTTGTAAAGGCGTGATTTTTTGTAGTCATATTGGGGAAGGAATTAAGGAAGCTATTGTGGACCAAGACTCTGTCAACTTTTTCGAAAGTGTTGTCTGCTCCGAATATTTTCCTTCTCCAAGTGAATTTGTTGTCGAAAATTGGGATGTCAATGAAGTTGTGGTTAGAAATGAAGTCATTTAGTCTAATGAATCTACCTGGGAGTGATGAGACATCACTCAGTTTATCAGTAGGGTGTAATAATTCATCAAGTCCTCTATAATCAAGAATAGAAGCCCTTTTTTTTGGAAGCGAGATAAGAGTTAGGGAATCCGCCGATGGAAACGCGACTCCCCTAGAGTGTCCAAACGGACGAGAACATTAAGTTCTTGATCATCCTCCAAGCTATCATCGACAAGGAAGCTATGAGCCAGACGTGCAATCTTGTCAGCCACAGCATTTGAATCCCTGAAAATATGACGAATAACAACATTAGATAAGGAACGGAGAGACGTAGAAATATCAGCCATCAGAAGCTCAATGTTCCAGGGGCAAGACCAGTCCCCTAGGAGAGCCTTAATGACCACCAGGCAATCCCCTTCAATCAGAAGGTTATTTAGTCCCAAGTCAACCGCCTTTTCCACCCCCAAATGTAATCCAAAAGCTTCTGAAAACACTGCGATGTGTTGTCACATCTGCCAGTTCCCATAGATATAATATTTCCTACATGGTCTCGGATGACGAAGGCACCCGTTCCAGAGCCCGAGGACCAGTATGAGCCATCAAAATTAAGTTTATAATGGTTTAGGGGGGTTTATTCAAAAAATTTTGTTTAGCCGGTCTACTAGGACCAGATCTTGAACTAGTGTGGGGAACAGTCGTGAAGCTTTGTGCTTGCTACACAAAGCTTTTGGAAAGGAAAAAAGATAAAGAAAATGATAGAAAGAAAAGAAAAATAAGAAAAGAATATATTAATAAAAAAATCAGAAATTATACTTTGATCCAAGAGAAGAAAAAGAATAAAAAAGGAGTATTTTGTATCCTTGGGCTTCAAGGAAACTAGAAAAGAAAAAAAAAGGGAAAAAAGATTGGAAAAAACAAGACAAAAAAGAAAAAAAGACTGAACAAAAAAAGAAAAGAAAGGAAAAGAGAAACAAAAAACAAAAAAACCTTGCATCATAAGATTTTAAATTAGAAAAAAAATAAAAAAAAGAAATAAATCAATTTGATCCCACAAAACAAACTTGAAACAAATTGATACTCGATCAATTTGCCTTTACTTTATTCGGTCTTTATGCTCTTAGTTCGATTTGCTCTTTTTGTGAAGCCGGTGATTTTGGTGTGCTTGTATTTAGTTTTGGAGGAGGTTGTAGTCTCGTGCGCCATGTTGATTAAGAATATTGTGACAGTGCTCGTGGTTTTTGAAGATCTATCGTCTAGGTGAGGGGAATGTCATTAGTTCACACTTTTTCAAGTGACGTCACTTTCTTGTATTTCTGTTCCAGTCTCTCTGACAGTGAGTCACCGTGGAAGCTTATAAGTTTCTCCATCTTTCCCTATTTACAATTTTATCCCGGAGTCTTCTTCTAAAACTTCCTCATATGTTGGACATGTCATAGCTTTGTTCGCTTAGGGCTGAGATATTTATGTTTTAGGTAATTTGTATCATAACGATTAGTCTCCTCTATCGTGTATTTCGACCTCTCAATTTACCCAACACTGGTATATCGATTATACTTTGAATCTTTACCTTGTATTTAAAAAAAAAAATCTTTACCTTGTAGTAATAGTTGATTGTAGTTCCAATTTTGATCGCTCAATCATTTCTTGAGGAGTCACCGACGCAAAATAATACAAACCCTTTTGATTAATTTGATGCAAACCTGCAATCAATTACACAAGCTGTCTCTTGGGCTCCACATCCTTTTTTTCAATTTTTTTTTGCACCACTTGATCTTTGTAATGTAATTCGACAAATCATGCAAATCAAATCAAATAACTAAAATTAAATAACTCCCCGTGGGGTTGCATTAATCCCGCTTGGGTTTTTGCTGCGTTCGGTTCAGGCGTTGTGTGCTCTACGTTTGGCGTGACTCGATTTTCTTCTCCGTTTGATGAGGTTCTGGCAGTCGGAGTCTGGATAGGCTAGGGTCGTGGTAGTGTGTATCGAGACGTCTCTTTTTTCCAGAAGAATGGTTCATTGGAGGTTCGTCTTCACTGCCCACAGGTGACTCCTGATGTACCGCTGGTCTACGGTGCTGCTTCAGGGTAGTGCTTGGCTTCGTCCTTCGTCTACATTCTCGTCTTGTTCAGATTAGTTGTGTTTAGTTTCGCTTCTGTAGAGTTCTTGTATGTATCTTGCATCATCTATGTAATTCTATGTTTATTTAGACAATTACCCGTCTGCCGACTTGTCGGTCTTCGAGGTTCAGGTATGTCTGACCTCAAATTTTTCCTAAATAAAAAAATCAAATAATCCTAGCTCACCTCATTTACATTAGTTTTGTCAAAGATTTTCAACTTTTAACTTTTAATTGTCTTTTTACTATTTATACATATTTTTAAGTGATAAAAAATTGTATAAAATATTTATTTTTTAATAAATTTTTTAAATTATATCATACTTATTACTAAAATGTATGAGATTTTAATTTTTTAATATTTTTTTAATTTTATCATCCTAAGAAATCAAATAGTAAATGACAAATAAAAGTGAACAGAGGGAGTATCAAACTTTGTATTCTCATCGTTCATAAAGACATTTTAGCGTGATGGAGTTATAAATTTAACGAAGGGGGATGAAGTTTTGTATAAATTGTACGTTGACTCACTTTTCGATAGATTTTCCTATAGTTTATTGAACCAAAACTATGATATTTTAGATTAAACGATGATATTTTAGTTAAGACAACATTTTTTTAGTTCAAAACACAATGTTTTTTTCTTTCAAAATGGTGGTGCTTTAGTTTAAAATTGTGTCATTAGTTGTTATATATATATATATACTCTTTAAATGAAAAAAACGATGTCATTTTAATCTATAGCAACCTTCTTTTTGTATAAAAATATATCGTTTGAAACCTATAATGTCAATATGCAACTTGTTCTCCTGGCATGCAATAACGTGTAATAAATATACAAACTTTTAACTTGCACAACTTATATAATTATCGAATTTAGTATTATACCTATTGTTTCGAAGCTCTTGAGTTGAATTATATAACCAAAATATCAAATTAAGTAAAATATAAAAACATCGTGATTTATTAAAAGACATATATTTGAAATAATTAATCAGTGTTTAACTTTCAAACGTTCATAAGTTTTTACTCGGTTATCGGAATATATCAAAACGAAGCTATCAATCAGTAGAACAAATATAGACGATTTTTCGGATGAAAAGGGGACGAATGCTCCCCCTTACCCTCGCCTATCTCCGCTTATACATTTTAGAATGGAGCACAAATAATAGTTATGTTCTATTTTTTTCATTACTTAAAAAAATCCAATAATCCAAATTAAATAAGTCGCATAATTATCTCATAATACAAGGTTGAGATCACCTAGTCTGCAATTATGGTCCATAATATAGTCCGTATCACTTGATTGGAGCACAAATAATACTTTTAACTCAAAATAATACAAACTTTTGAAGTTGGATTAGGAGAAGAATCAACACAAATTATTATTTAAAAAAAATATAAAAATATGAGTAATAGTCACACTATGCATCCTCTTTATTTTTAAATACACCAAAACCACTATTTATTTATTTAAATTTATAAAAAAAACCACTTTTTATTTTGAAATTAAATAAAATCACATCCACTTTATCCATAATTATTTAAAAAATAGAATCATATCCTAAAATTCATGTAATTTTGTGTAATTTCTAAAAATTGGGGTTGTATTATACAAAGTTGGACAATCAAATAGTGAGTTTGATGTATTTAAAATATAAAAGGGGAATTTGTGCAAAGTATGAATAATTATAGATTTTTTTATAATTTTGATAAATAAAATTTTAGTTTGAATCTTATCCTAATTTAAGTTCAAAAGTTTGTATTATTTTGAGTTAAAAGTTCATAGTTTATATTATTTTTAGTTGATTTTAAAGTTTGTATTATTTTTGGTTTATAGGTGGATAGTTTGTATTATTTTGAGACTTTTGTTAGTTCGTATTATTTTTGGTTCATATCTCATAGTTGATATTATTTTGAGTCATTTTTCCTTTTTATAATTATTTTTAACCAATAAAAAAGAGACTATAAAATAAACTATAAATACTGATTGGAGGATCACCCCAAATTCCCAATACTGTATAATACAGACCAAAAAAATATAGTAGGTATCTTTTTCATAAACAAAAAATAATAATTTATTTATTCATGAAATTAAAAAAAAATCACTCAACTGGGCACATTTCTTTTCTATTTATCTTCTGGACCGAACCCTTAAAATAATTAAAAATATTCCAATTGTCTCCCCGTGGTGCCAGAAATATTCCAGCTCAGAGGAGCACAAAAAACAAAAGGAAAAACCCATGTTCTGTCCACGTGTCATCTTTGACCCCCAACCCGCCACAAATTTACACAAATGCCACTGCCGCTAAGATCACACTTCCCACCCACGTGGCCCATCCCCCACCGTTGATCCTCCCAGATCCGTTCTTCTTCTTGGATCCCCCATCCGCCGTGTCCTCCTCGTCGGAGGAAACCGGATCGGCCGCCAGATCCGCCGCCTTCGGCGACTCGGCTTCGGGAGCCGGCGCGGGAGCCGGCTCAGGAGCCATCTTCTTGAAGAGCTCCCTCGGCAAGAGCACCTTGTTCAGCTTGTAGACTGCGAGCGGCTCCTCGTCGAGCAACGTCCCCGTTATCGTCGCCGTGACGATCTTCGTCTTGATGGTGACGACGTCGCCGTCGTTTTGCACCGTAAAGTCGTACTTGTCGGCGCCGTTAGTGGCCAGCGTGTTGATGACGCCGTTGTTGGACTTGAGCATCCCCATCGAGTTGTAAAACGGCACGCCGTGGAAGAGGATTAGCGACAGCTTGCCGGCGGCGGTGAGGTTCTTGTATTTCGGCATGAAGGCGTTGAGAGCGGCGTCGCCGACGCAGAACACCGATAATCCACCGTCGATGTCGTCCTGGAAGGTCTTGTCGGCCCCGGTGGCCGTCATCAGCCCGGAGAAGGCCTTGCAGCCCTTGGCGGCCAGCACGGAGGTCAGGTTGAGGGAGCTTGGCTCCGGCGTCGGCGCCGCGGCTTCCGCCGACGACAGGGCGCTGCTGATTTGGATCACGGAGATGTTGTACGGCTTCTCGACGATTGACTTCACGTAGAAGCTGGTGAAGGGGGCGCCGCCGTTGTCGGCGGGGCAGAACCCCACCTTCCCGCCGCCGAGGTCCGTGACGTTGACGTATCCGGAATTTCCGGGAGCGGCTCCGGTAGCCTGAAAAAGAAAATTTTTTAAAATTTTATTTCGGTATGAATTCATGTATTTTGGATATTTCAATTTAATAAAACTTTAGAATTTTATTAAAATTTAAATATAACTTCATATCTATTAGTTTAAAATTATTAAAAAAATAAAAAAATTAATACATTATATACTCTATCAGAGTTCACTAAAAGATGTTATTTTTATTTTTTTTACCCAATTTTTAAAGAAATACAAATATATTATTTTACCCTTAATTAATACACTATTTTTTTTTATCAAAAAGTAAAACTAATAATTTTCTAATCATTATATGCAGGGGTGGATCCTCTTTAGGGCCAGAGGTAGCAATCGCCCCCAATAAAAAATAAAATTTAATAAACATATTCCTCTTGTCGATAGCTTCGATTTGATATATTATAAGCTCAAATTTAATACCTGAATAAAAAGTTATACATGTTTCAAGACTGAAGCGATATAAATTATTTTCACATCATTTACCAAATCAATATACTACTATCATACTTATCATTTGTTAAACTTCGTAACTTAATACTATAATTAAACCTGAAAATTTTAAATATTGATGGTTTTTTCGGAAAAAAAAATTGGAGTTCAATTTTCCGCCTCCTCAACAAACCACTCCAGGATCCGCCATTGATTATATAAAGATTTTTCAAAGTAAATATTAAAATATCTATAATGCCATATTTTTCTAAATAAAATATGTTTTACTTATTGGTGAAGAGTAGTTTTTAATTTTTTTTTTAAAGTCCCAACAATTTAAACAATTATAAGATAGATTGTGTTGAATTTTATTTCAATTCTAAAAAATTGAATAAATATCGAGATATCTGGTTAAAAGAGAGTAATTTATTCTCCAATAAATATGTATTTTTTTTTTGCATCGTTAATAGCAGTTGTATTAATTTTTTCTTTTTACCATTTCAAGTTACTGAAAACTTATTAATTAGTCCATCAGTTTGTTAATTTTTAAGTAACTTTTTAAAAATACAAAAATAGGTAAAAATTGTATAA
Source organism: Persicaria maculosa (assembly GCA_963922045.1). Classification (NCBI taxonomy): domain Eukaryota; kingdom Viridiplantae; phylum Streptophyta; class Magnoliopsida; order Caryophyllales; family Polygonaceae; genus Persicaria; species Persicaria maculosa. Next base: position 52,282,258 of record OY998270.1, read on the forward strand.
AATATTAATTTTTTTATTTAATTATTTTTAATAATCTATATTATACTTATTGATAATACTAATAAGTATGAGATTACGAAAAACATTATTTTATAAAATGTTTATCTTGTTAAAATATGTATATAATAATAATAAAAAAATCAACTAAAAGTAAGTGGAGGAAATAATTATATAAAACTAAAAACTATACTATCACATTAACTAACTTTAAACAATTTCTTAACACGGCTAATTATTAGTGTATAATGAGTGGTTTGTGACAAATCTTTGAGTGTCGGTGATACTTTTTTTTAATGATTGGAATAGATTGGATTTAATGTGAATCGAAGAACCAACTGTCAATCTGAATATCACTAATTAATTAATGTCATCCTCAATTGCTTAACATCATATATTGGCCACAAAACAACTATCATTATTTAACGAAAAATGAAATTCCGAATTTTGAATTATTAATAATAATAATAATAATAATAATAATAATAATAATAAAAAGTACCTGGAACATGGAGGAAGTGAGAGTGGTTCCATTGAAGATCTGGTGGAGCTTCTTGGAGCCGTAGTAGTCGACGAGGACGTGGAAGGAGAGGATGTTACGGACGGTGTAGAGGGAGTAGCCCTTCGACAGGACGTCCGACATGGCGGCGTTGTCGAGGGCGCAGACGGTGATGGTCTGGCGGCGGTTGATCTCGTCGGCCAGGTGAGTCAGCGTCAGGTAGTGGTTGAACGTCGAGAAGTCCGGGTGCTGCCCTAGTATCTTCGTTATGTTGTGGGCCCTCGCCCCCGGAATGGACAGCGTCGACACCAGCACCACCACCACCGCCGCCACAACGGCCACCGACGGGGCCATCTTCTTGCAATTAGTGTGTGATTGATTAATGTGTATGAGAATATGTGTGTCGGAGGGAACGTGGAGGCGAGAGATGGGGAGGAGTGGGAGCTTATTTATATAACGGAGGTGTGTTGTTCACTGAAGTGTGACATGTGAATATGTGATTGCTGGAATCAATTGTTTGCTCTAACTACTCCAGGGTGGATTTTTTTTAAATTTAAATTTGAATTTAAATTTATTTATTTATTTATTTATTTTAATGCTTTCCAGCCAACCGTTGGCGTTTTGTCCAATCGGATCTTGGAGTGTATTTTGGAAATATTCTACTTATTACATTCTCATCCACTTTGCTCAATTTTTCCTTCTTTTGAATTGAAAATATATTTTATCGCTTATGGTTTGTTGGATAGTCATTATCTAATCGATACATTTATGAATAACGATGGCAATATTAACGATGAATATAAAGAATTGTTAATTGTTCAAGAAAAAGAAAAACACCGTGCTAATCGGTGTTCAAGAAGAGGCCATCGTGGTTCTATTATTGGTCACGTACTGTATAGTTCATCTTGATCTGAGGGTCATGAAAGACTTTTTCATGACTACTTTACCAATCCAATGCTTTCATGATGTTGTCTTAGCGTAAGGTGCTTTTGTTCAAAAGAGGAATACTATCGGACGTCTTTGCTTGTCGTCGCTTTAGGAGGTAACAACTGGTTTTCAACAACTAGCATATGGTGTTATGGTCGATTATGTTGATGAGTACGTGCTGAATAGAGAAAGCACTGCTATTGAGAGTCCCAAAAAGTTCGTCATAGTAATCGTTGAAGTTTTTGGTGATGAGTACTTTAGGTTGTCAAACACTGATGACATTAAGAGATTACTTGCACTATGTGAACGGTGTGGCTTCCCTGAGATGCTTAGAAGCATTGATTGTATGAATTAGATATGGAAGAATTGCCCTACTACTTGACATGGTATATTATGGCCACATTTATGAACCCACTATTATTTTAGAAGCGATAACTTCATATGATTTGAGGATATAGCATGCTTTCTTTGGATTTAATGACATAAATGTGTTAGAACTATATATCTTATGTATTTAGTGGATTGGATGAGGGTAGTGTCCTTCCTATTAGCTATAAGGTCAACGGGAGACCATATAATATGGGATATTATCTTGTCGATGGTAATTATCCATCATGGGCAACATTAGTGAAGACTATTCCATCTCCACAAGGAAATAAGCATCGACATTTTGCTAAAGAGCAAGAAGGGGTGTAATGTTATGTGTTACTTTTCTAGTCTTTTGTTGGCATGTAATATTGTTTTATGTGTGTATATACATGTATGTGTGTATGATGATTATACAAGTATTATATAGTGTATATTATGCATATGTGATACACTATTATGATCTAACGAGATTTATCATGTAATAGTGGGGTTAGCACATTTGCATAATGTATAATATATAGCATATGTATAAAGTATGTAAGGAAGGTTAGAATTTGGATGTTTGGGCCTGAAGCCCTAACTCTGGCCCATAAGCTCAGAAGCTTGAATTGAGCTGGTAGCCCATGACCTAAAGCTCAGACATTGCTCCAAGTGAAGTGCTACGTTTTGGAGGCTCGGGTTTGACCTAGCTATATAAGCACATTTCCTCCGTCAGTTCACCTCACTTCAACTCTTGCCTTTCTCTCTCCTCACAAACACTTCGCTAAGGTTTTCTAGGGTTTAGGTTTCCCAACTCTTGGCCTGAGGTCTAAGGATGCTCGGAGAAGACGGTGGCGGTTGGTGTCTCTGTGAAGGTGGTATGAGCTCTGGCGTTTCCTTGGGTGGCCGCTCTCCTTTGCCTGCTGAGATCTAGGGTTTAGAAGATCGAATCCATCTTCGATCTTCGGGTTTCCCATACAAGGGGATTTCTCTTCCTTCCTTATACTTCTGATTCACATGCATGTTAGATCTAGGGTTGTTTACTCTCATTGCTTGATTCATCCCTTGTACGAACTCTCTATAGTGGATTCAGCCAACTCTTGAGGCTCCGTGGATGTAGGCATTTGCCGAACCACGTAAAATCAAATTGGTAATGGTAATTTACCATGTTTTGAGTGTTGAGAAAAAAATGCAAATACAATACAACTTAATTAAAACTTATAAGTTATTAGAACACTTAGATTTCGTATGAATCGACAATATTCAAGCACTAAAGTAACATAAAGCTTATAAGTTATTGAAAAGACTTCAAATGAGGACTGAACAAAGTTGAAGTGTTGAACAGATAATCCATATAACAGTAAAACACCTTCACATATACTATACTAGATTGGTACGCTTTCCTTAATCATTATTCGACTATTGGTAAGTGTAACTCACTTGATGAGGTTGTGGAGACGAGGCGGTGAAGACGACTTGAACTACGAAGGAAGGAGACGAGTTTATGGAGGAAGAATCAGAAGTCGAAACTATGAACGAAGGTGATGAAGATGAACTCAGAGGGTAGCCGCCACCATTGAAGGATTTGAAGCCGAAGAAAACCTAGATCTGAATTTGAACTCTCAAGAAAACGCGTTTTTTTCCCTTAATTTTCCTGATTTTTGTTTACGTAAAAAAAACTTACAAGAATTAAAAAACAAATTAAAAAAAAACTAAATATATATTGGTAGGAATTGGTTGGTATTATCGTTACCAACCAATTTCAAATCGGTTGGTAATGGTAATACCTTTTCAATTTTCATTATCGTTACTGTACCAAGTTTTGGAACTTGGTACGGTATATCGAACCAATTATATTGGTAACCAATAATTCAATTGGTACGTGTTGATTTAGTTTGTTGTGATACGTTTTGCCCAGCCCTAATAAGGGATTAGTCCGTTGGAGTTATACGTTAGACTTGTCTACTATATATATGGGCCGTCTTGTCTACTACATATGGACCGATACACGACTTTCTATCCACATCTTGACATACCAAGCCCGGTCCAATCGACTTTCGCAAGACACAACTCTAATTCCATTTGATTTTGATTCTGAACTTAACTCATGTTGTCAAAAAGGACAATGTGGTCCATTAATAGAGCGGCTGATCGATGTATCATAGTTACACATGTCAAAACATAACCCGACCCGTACATTCGATAAATTCTGAGTCAAGACCCGGTTTTTTTACTCGGAAATTTTTTTGGACCCGAACCCGAATTACATGGTAATTTTCCGGGTCTTTTGGGTTTAAACCCGGTGACCCGATTGACTCGGTAATTTATAATTATATATGATTAATTTTTTTATGGAGATTCCAATTTATTACATTTTATAATTACAATCACTTGATCTTTCATTTTCAAATCAACTTTTATATTTATTTGTATTGTATAATACTCCCTCCGATCGATAGTATTTGACTTTTTTATTGCATTTTTTAAGAAGATAAAAACTCTAAAAATATTAAAACAATTTTATGCTTATTACCAATCGCATGAAATTATTTTTAAAAAATTATTTAAAAATTAGATATTTTATATATTTTTAAATTTTATTAAAAATTATGAGAAATAATAAAAATCAAATATTTTAGATCAAATATAGTATATAATTACAAACACTAAAACTTATGAACCATGTCTTTAATTTTAGCATTTTAAAAATATCGCAAAAATACCAAATCATGATTTTTTTAATTTAAAAAAGAAAAAATTGACAAACCCGAAATCGACCCGATTTGACCCGAACCGAAACATAAACCACACCTAAATAAACCGAACCGAAACGAAGCTGTTAGGTTCGGTTTTCGGTTTTTAATTTCTAAAAAATTGGTTTTAGGTTTGGTTCAGTTCGGCTCGATTCGGCCTAGTTTTGAACCGATGAGCAACCTGTGCAGCTTAGGTGGAAGGCGAAGAAGGCCCCCTTGGAGGGGGAGGGGTGGCATGAGCATTCAGTGAGATATACCACTCTAGAAGAGCTAGAATTCTAACATTTTGTCGGGACCCATGGGCCCAACGCCAATCAGGAATCCCCACGGAAATCCTCACCCGTTCACCAATGGAAACAACACTTCCCATCGGACTTGCGTGTGTTAAGCATGCCACCAGCGTTCATCGATCCTAAGCAAGGATATATCGAACGCCAAAGTTGAAAAAAACAAGAGGTTATTTGGACAAACCTCCGCCTACATCACCATTCAATATTTCTTCGCCAAGCCACTTAGGCATTGTATCACACAATATATATCTCACCTGTACAATACTATAACACAATTTTATTTTATTTTCATCCTCACTATAACACAAAATTTTACTGTACTAATAGTGTTAAGGTTCGATCTGTTACATATTCAAACCTCCTCCCTGTTATCTTTATTGCCAAATAAATACATCAGCAAAATCTCACCACCTCACTCCTTAGTTCTTGATAAAGCATCCAAAAAAAAAACCTTTTAAAATTAAAAGACATTTGTAACACTTGCTGTCAATATATTTATAATATGTAACAGTGCAATTTGCTGCATCAACAATATATGTATATATATGTAACACTGCAATTTGATGCAACAACAAAGAAAGAGCTATGTTTTAGAGGAGATTGAAGGACTACCATTATCAAATTTGTTACATCAAACAAGATCAATCAACCAAGAAAGGACTAAGTACTGAAGAAGCCCAGCATGAAAACCCATGGAAATGGGAGATGCATAGGAAAAACCATATCAGGTGTTCTACTGATAACCAAAAAAAAAGGGGGGGTCATGCTTTGATCTCAAACCTTGGGCACTTAATCGAGCCCATCGACAAGTCGATCTCGATCATGTTATCCTCTTCGTAGAAGTCGTTGATCTCCGCGAGCAGCTCCGCCATCAGACTTTGCTGCTGGAAGGACTCCATTGAGTAGCAATCAGCCCACCAATTCTGCTGCAACCCACATCTTACCGGCAATGGCTGCTGCTGCTGCTTGTGATCATTATGCCTCTTTGGATCAATGTAGTACCCACTCGGTAGCGCGATTTCTATCAAGCTCTCCTCATCCGATATCGACCCATCCGACCCTTGTTGGGCCGGGTCCGGATCCTCATCATCACTTTCACTACATTCTTCACTTTCACTACATTCTTGCTCTTTCAATGAGTTTGTTTTTGGAGGAGTTGGAGGTGTGGAGGTGGGCCTCAAGAGCGGTGTTGCGAAAGGCGCGGCGAGGAGAGCAAAGCAAGTTATGAGGAAGGTAAGAAGGTGAAAGCCATAACAAAGTGCATACACAAAAATGGTGGAGGTTAAAAGGAGGAGAACCCAAGGGAGTGGGTTGGTAGTGTTGTTGTTTTGGTCATCCTCTAAACAGGTTGTTGTTGTTTTTGTTGGTGTTGTTGTTGTGGAGATTGTGAAAAATATCCCAAATCTGCTAAAGGATAAAGGAAAGGACTTGAACACCATCTTTGGTAGGCTTAAAATCAAATCATACAAAACAAAAAGAAAGGGTTTGAAGCAAGAAAAGAAACTGAAGTGAAATTAATGAGAGATGGATGTACAGATATAGGGAGAGGGACTAATTGAAGCTGGTAAAATTGATTAATTAAGCAATTAACCTAATTAAATCAGGTGGGATTTTTAGGGTTTTCTGTGTTTTGGATATTAAAAATGGGGGGGGGGGGGGGGGGGAGGATTGAAGCTGGATGTTGCCTGTTGCTCAACTTAAGAGAGGCTCACACTCCCCAATTAAGCCCCAAAAACTGGTCAACAAGAAGGAAACAGATATGGATTAAACCAAAAAAAAAAAAATTAGGGCTAAATTAGAGAGGTACTGTTTGTAAATGAGCCAGCAGATGATTCTCTCTTGAGAAGCTCAAACAATGGAGTTTTTTTTTTAATTTTCTCTGTAAAAAATCAGTTTACAGCTTCAAAAGCTTTGAAATCTGAGAAAGCATGTGCAACCCTCTGAGCTCTACACATGGCACCTCCCCTCCCCCTCACACAGTGCATCCAATGCAAACAAAATTAACAAGCATAAAAACTGAAAACAAATTAAAACAGCTACAAAACACAAATCAGGTAATTAAGTAATATATATTTACTTAAATCTGTTAATTAATTTCTCTATCTATCCCTTCAACAACTGAAATAGATATGACCCTTCAGAGCCAGAAACTCAAATATATATATTCTATTTCCAATCCAAATTGCAGTAAGACTTACCCCTGATTCAGAAGCTTGAGAACGTACTGAAGCAATGCAAGAACACTTTTTAGTCCAACATTTGGGCAATATGAACAATTTTGTGTCAATAATTTGATACAAATGGTCAAATGGGAAATAATTTTTGCCTTTTGAATAGCCTTTTTAAGTGGTCTATAGATGTACATAAATAGTGACTTCATTTTTGGTTCAAAAGGTAGAATACTTTATTACGAAGATTTTAGGGAGATTTATATTTAGTAAATAGTACTTATTTAGGTCAAATTCACTTAACAACCCTTAATTTTTGAAATTATAACAAAATTGCCCCTCATTGTTTTGACTAATATAGCTCTTCCTTGTTGGGTTAATTCATTTGCCCTCCATGCTAATTGGTTCTTCATTTACCCAAGAACCTCTTCAAACGTGTTCTTGTTCACTCTGCCATTTATAATTTGGTAGCCAAGATATATACTTATCTAATGCAACTTGGTTTGTAATTTGTAAACAAGATTGAATTCGTTTTTTTATCATTTGTAATCCCTTTTGTAGCTTGAAATGCCCTCGTTGTTTTTCTTTTAGCAATTCCAACAACTGCCCTAAGATCCTTTACGTGAAAAAGGTCGTTAATAGATGTAGAAAGACCATAATACCCTTGAAACGAAAAGGAAAAATATCGATTCAAACCCATTGTTTGTAACTTATTTCAAATTTTATAGGTGGTTAAATGAAATTGACCTAGATCATACTTCCTCTGTTAATTAAAAGTTGTCATTTTAGAAATATGCACACTTTTAAAAAAAACAAATAAAAATACACTTATCCCCCTAATTATAACTCTATTTTTTACTTTCTTGAAAACTAAAACTAATACCTATATAATCATTACAAGGAAAGTTTTATAAAGTAGATGACAAAATACCTAAAATAACAAGTTTTTTTTAACAAGATTTACATCATAAAACGACATGTTTTAATTAACAGATGGAGTATAATACTTGTTTAAACTTCTTGGTGGACAGTGATGTCCTATGTGAACTAAACTGCCCGCGTGGGTAAGGAGGAGTACTGGAGGAGGGACCATCAATTAGCAATATATACTGAAAAAAGGGTTTAGATTGTCTTAATGGCATCACTTTGTGGGTGCTTGTTTGCGCCTTTAATCATGGCTTTAAACATACTTTAGCAAATGGGTTAGCAGTTTGTCTCCATTAATTAATATTTGCTCCATTTGAACATGATTATTTTACTTGCAAATTAAATCTTTCAGGCAGTAGAGTTTGTTGCTGATAAGGAAGGTGGCATGGAAGTTCTCCAAGCTTTCGTAATCGTACGTTCCAATGCGTATGTACGATAAACCTGCCGCGATTCTCTATAAATGGTTCTCGGATCATAAACAAAACTATATTAGATGTACATCTTAACTAATGAGATCAATGTACTGTAAACTATATATAAATATGAGATAGTTTCAAATGTGGAGAAATCATGGAGGAGGTTTGGCCTATAAATGATTTGTGAATCTCTAACAGGTAAAGATTGAAGTATACTGGAGACCTGAAGGGCAAAAAGAGACAGAAAGAGGGGAAAGAGCGAAGAAGAGGCCAGCTGTCGACGGCTCCCGAGTTGTAGCTGTATAAGTGAAGCAAAAGCCACATGAACATGAAACTATATGGGTATAAAAAAGACTTTGGTAAACCAAGAAGGATGAATAGTCTTTAAATTGTAGGGTAACTTTGAGATATGTTATGGATGTGCCCTCAAAATTGGAATGTCTTTAGGGAGGTTAGGAGGTTATCAGTAGGTACTAGGTGTAGGGGACCATTTCTAGGCATTGGGTAATGAATCCATAGTAGTTTGATGCAAATAATCTGGATTCAATACAAAGTTTTCTTGATTTCTGATAAAGGTGATGAATTAAGGCTTTTAGTTTTTGTTTATATCATGGCCGGTGGTTGTCTTTTTATGGTAAGTGACAAGGTAAGAGTTTGGATGGTGTCAGAGCATGTTGACCCACCACCCAAGAACGTTCTTTCAGACGAGAATATGGAGCTCAAGATGAGACCTGAGAGGGTCGTGGTCGATCGAGGATGTGCCGATCAAAGGTGCACCAGACCACTTTATCCACAACCTGATTAATCTCCCTGAAGATATGGACGCAGGTGTGTGATTGCTCTGCAAGTTGCAAAAGTATTGCTTTTTGTCACAAAAACTAAAAGAGTTGTTTATATTCATGGATCATGTATTTTTCATTGGGGATTGACCTATTTCTAAGTTTCTAATCATGGGTTTTTTGCTAATTACATGCCTTGTAGTTGTAATTAATCTTAAGTATAATATATATGGAGGTCTGAAGTCATAGGAGATGGTTTACAAGACATAAATCTCATGATACGGTTCCTGCAGCAAACTGCAAAGAGTGACCTAAATGTTTCGAACTCAAGAACTCAAAGTAATTAGCCATTGACACTAATTATCTCTCTCAAACTTACTTTATGGTTGAAACTTGAGAGGGTGCAGAAAAAGTTAAAAAGATATATAATTATAGCTGAACCTTTCCCTGAATTGCACTTTTGTAAGCAGCTAAGAGCATCTTTAATGGTGGTACTCCAAGTACCATAACAATTAAAGAAAAAGGAAATGTAAGAAAAAGTAAGATTTTTGAAAGAACCCATAAAGAAAAGTGAGCTCAAGTATCATGTGTATGATACTCATTCTTACACAATACCATAGAATATTACCCAATCAAAAATTAATAGTGGATCTCATTTGATTTTTACTTCCAAAAAAAATTACAAAAAACAATTTTGATGCAAAAAGTGAATTAAGATACTCATGTCAAGTATCATGGTTGTGGAGTATCAAATATTAAAATGAGGTGAATGTGAGAGAAATGGCAAAAAACATGTTATGGTACTCAACATGAGTACCAAGGTTAAAGATGCTCTAAACGTGGTCTAGGATTAGGGTCTAGAAATATGCAAAAGGTTAATCATTAAGTATCTTAAGAGTATAAACTTAAAGATTAATGTTCAGACAACATCTGCTAAGGCTCCAAGCAGCTCAGTTGTCATCTCTGATCCCAGTGATTATGATGTGGAAGGTGTGGACACCGAGTTTAGGCCTCAATTGCAAGAGCAGCAGTTCATGGGGAGGCCACTCGATCGGGATGATCTTGTCGAAAGAATTCATAATGTCCAGTTTTATCAAGCCAAAAACACTTGACATTTGATCTTATCTCAATTCCTATCACTACGCCAGATTTACATTCCGGCGACGAGCATCTCCTACGTCGTCGCTTCGATTTATTCCCGGTGACGAACTTTGCTTGCATCGTCGCTTGCGGATGAACCGAGCACAACCCATTTAGACAAAGATATAGAGCGATGAAGAGACACTATATATGTTCGTCGGTCGAATACATTTCCCGCGACGGACCTAGGTAGTGGTCACTGAAGTTCGTCGCGTGAATATGAGTCAGACGTGACTTTCGACGGGGCGAGTTCCTCGGCAACGAACTAACATGTTGTACGTCGCGCGAATCTATTCAGGCGATGGACAAAAGGTTTGTTCGTTGCTTGAAAGGAAGTCAACTATTGTACTTTTCTGACACTGATTCGGGCGATGGTATAAGGTATAAGTCTGTCGCCCAAACATTTTTAAATTCCAAGCATTAAATATTTTACTTACCCCATTAATGTTTTAATGTTACTATTGTAACCTTAACTAATGTCGTACTCGGGTTGTCTTTTTCCTAATGTCTTAAATTTTGGGTAGTTTGGTGATTTTGGATGTTCTTTATAGAAAGTGGTGATTATTGTAGTCGTCGGTTGAGTCTACCTTTTGAAGTGACGAGCATATGTTTTCGGTCGCTTCACGTTTCATGCATTGTGATTCTTGCACTTTGAAGCGACAAAAAATGTTTATTGCCCTAATGCATATGCCCCATGTGCCTCTGACAACATTTTCTACCGACTAACACTAAAATCCGTCACCTGAGTTGATTGAGGTGACATGAAAACATGGTCAGTTACGTTGCGTGGATACTGGTTGGACGATGACGAAGCGACAACTCTCTAAGCGACGAACCGGTCGTCGTCCGGGACTACATGAGACTAGGTTCTCTTCAGGGTGATGTCGTAGGTTCTCTTCAGGTTTATGCAACTTAGACGAGGCCCAACAGGCTCTCGTCTCGGACCCTATCCTCATAGAGAGCCCATATTTTTTTAAAGTGTGTATATAGTATATAAAAGAATTGATAGATGGTGTAGGTTGTGGATTGTAAAAAAAAAATTATTTGTATATGGGTTTATAAAGAGTGAGTTGGATTGTAAAAAAAAAATTATTTGTATATGGGTTTATAAAGAGTGAGTTGGGCCTTATAAAAGAGGCTTGTATTTGGGCTTCCACATTTTTTTAATGGAAAATGGGGCTTTTACATTTTTTTTTTTTGGTTAAAGAGGAGGGCTAGTATCCCATAATTTTATTTATAGAATTAAGCAGAGTTCCTTGTTGAAGCAGGGTACATGAAACTCTCGATACAATCCGGTATTTGCTAGTTGTTAAGATTAATTGAGATGTTGGTATAACGATTTTCTATTTAGAGTGTATTTACGTCTATTATATATTTATTTTTATAATTAAAATAACATGGACCTCATTTTCCTATCTCGCCTCAGACAATCCAAAACTCATGTCCAACAAAGGTTCTCAAACAGTAAGGCTAAAAGGAGTCAGAAGGAAGGGAACAGGAACCACATGACACATGAGAATCGGCAAGGCCTAGAAGATCTGATGAGATCACTTGTCCCATAAGGGATAGAGCCCCTGAATTGGCCTCTCCCATACTCAAAATAAAATATAAAAAATAATAATTTAAATGTGGGAAAAAAGTAAAGTGTGGAGATTTGTGAGAATGGATAGAAAGACAGAATCATGTCTTGCAGACCAATACATTGGATCATGCCTTTTAGATCAACTAGGTCCAAAGTGCCTAGGTCAACGAGAACTAGGTGACTTCGGTGGTGGGATACAGAAATGGACTTAGTAATCTCTATTTCAATTCTATAGCAAAAAAAACATAAATACAAAAATTGCAATGTCTTTCACGGGCAAATGTGATAACCCTAATAATCATTAATTTACTTTCGATCTCAATTTTTTTTATATAATAATGCAAGGCTTAACTAGAAAATATAAAATCTTTTCTACAAGATTTTTTGCATATATATTTTCTAGAAGATATATTGTGTAGTATGAATTGTTGAACAAATGATTTAAGATGATTTTCCATTAAAAAAGACAGTGTACTTCACAACAAATGATCGATTTTTTCCCCAAAATTTCATAATAAAAACATTAGAAAAATATTTATTAAAATAATACTAATAATAATAAAATATGCAGCCATAGTTGAATATATATATTTTCCTGCACTTCCAACAGTGGACTTTGAAAAGTCGTATGGAGACTTCCCTCCCTAAAGCTGATCAACTTCTTGGGGAAGACATTCATGATTCAGCAACAGCTTGTCTTACCTGTTGCAGATCGATCTGGGTTGTGCTCTGAGAGAAGCTCCAGTTAAAAAGGTTGCTTCTAACTTCTAAACCCTTGAATTTTTCTGAGTTTATGGAATTCACAATCTGGGTATCTTGTTGATTGATCTGAGGTTATGTTATGTCTCTTCCTGTGATGGCTCCCAACAGGAATCCCTCTTTTAAAAATCTGGGCTGGGGAAGATTGATTTCTGGTGTTTCTGTGGTTGCTGTGTTTGTGTTCCTATCAGTTTCTCTCATCTTCAGATCCAATTTAGTGTCAGATTATGCATTTGGGTATAATGGAGTTGATGTTGATCATCATCATCATCATCATCAGGACCTGAATTTCCTGAAACAAAATGCATTTTCCAAGTCATTGGAAGAGAGAAACCAGTTGCCCCCTAGGAATTCGGAACTTTATCCGGAACTAGCTAAAGATCACATTGTGATTGTTTTGTATGTTCACAACCGCCCTCGGTATCTGAAGGTTGTAGTTGAGAGCTTGTCTCGTGTCGTAGGGATTAACGAAACTTTGCTCGTAGTCAGCCATGATGGCTACTTTGTGGAGATGAATGAGATTGTCGAAGGCATCCGGTTTTGCCAAGTTAAACAAATCTTTGCTCCTTACTCTCCCCATGTCTTTCCTGATAGCTTCCCTGGCGCCTCTCCGGGTGACTGTAAGGATAAGGATGACCCGTCTAAGAAAAACTGCGTAGGCAATGCCGATCAGTATGGAAACCACCGGTCTCCAAAGATCGTGTCGTTGAAGCACCATTGGTGGTGGATGATGAACACGGTATGGCATGGATTAGAGGAGACCCGCCACCATTCGGGTCATATACTTTTCATCGAAGAAGACCATTTCGTATTTCCCAATGCCTATCTCAATCTCAAGCTGCTTACGAAACTGAAGCCTGAGAAGTGTCCGAATTGCTTCGCTGCTAATCTGGCGCCGAGTGATGTAACATCTAGAGGTGAACGAACGGAGTCCCTTATCGCCGAGAGAATGGGGAATGTCGGCTATTCGTTTGATCGAAGCAGGTGGAGGAGAATCCATCTTAAAGCGAAGGAGTTTTGTTACTTTGATGATTACAACTGGGATATAACGATGTGGTCTACCGTGTTCCCATCGTTTGGGAGTCCCGTCTACACCCTGCGAGGGCCTAGGACGAGTGCTGTTCATATTGGCAAGTGTGGCTTGCACCAAGGCCAGGACAAGAAGAAAGCTTGCATTGACAACAGCCAAGTTAACGTCGAAATTGAAGAGACCGACAAGGTTCCAAACATCAACCTTGACTGGAAGGTTTATACTTATTCGCATCAATCAGGATATCAAGCTGGTTTTAAGGGATGGGGAGGCTGGGGAGACGAAAGGGATCATCATTTGTGCTTGATGTTTGCATCCATGTATCTCCAATCGATATGACAACTAATAATATCGTCGTAGGGTTTCATATGCAACCGTTTGTACTTTTGTTTTCTGTTTTCCTGTGTGTACTTGAAATAATCTCATGCTAAACACAACCTGAGTAACTAAACTAGATCAACTGAGCTTCGCGGATCTGAAAGTATAAGTGCTCTTGTTAGTTCCTTAGTTCCTCACTGTCTTCGTGTAACTTAAGAACTGCAGAGTACTAATCCTATAACTCAACTTACTTTGATGCTAAAATGACGGGTATTAAACACGCTCTCAAATCTCAATACGAATGCAGAAGCTTTCCACAACGCAGTTGTAGGCTAGGAGACGTTTATCACCAAGCCCTTGCACTACATTATGCAGGCCTGAATATGCAAAACTTGATGCGTTATGAGATGTAAATAATTCAACTCCTAGGAAACTCATTCCATCAATTTCAAGAAATTGTTCTATGCCTAGAGACAACGGCAATGGACTCGAAAAGGAGTAATGCGAAGAAACTATTGATCCATGAAGAATCCTAAATGTCATAGTCTGACATTTCCAAGCAAAGTTGAGATAATATTGGTATAGGTTAACTTGGACTCTTCCATAATACAAAGCAGATCAAAATGTGATGTGAGAAATGTGAAAAACATACCATCAAATCAAACTATCACTGATCATATGTTGACAAGACAAATGCTGGACCTCCATTGAGGTCCTAACCTAAAGCCGGAAGTTTTCAGGTACTCGGTGTACAGTTTGGGTATGCATATTTAAAGCCACCTACCTTTAAAGCATGAATGAACATAAAATCATTTGAACAAGTGCACAAGAGGGGTATCTACAACTCTTGTGGCAAAAAGATGGGTTAGCAAGCCTAACCTGGTTTTTCCTTCAGCAGTTTCATGTCTCATCTCAGGTAGACTAATCAATCTTTATAACTTCTATGTCTTTCTCTTCTTTGAGTTTCCAGCTTCCTCAGTCTTCTTCGGATTTCTCTCTATGTCAGTTTCATTATCTATATTCATGTCATCAGCCACATTTTCCTCATTTGCAGCTTTCTCAACATGAAGGAGGTCTGTTGGTATAGCTGCCGGATCCAACTCCATGCAGCCCGTGAGAAAGTGAGAAGCTTCTTGAAAAGCAAGCAAGTGCCTAGGAACCTGATGAGAAAACCGAAACATCTCCACTTTAGGAATCCTCTGGGTCTGCCTATGCTCCAACTGTTGACGGAATACTGTCTTGAAGCCTGCAACTTTGACTAGTGGGGTCACAACAACACCCAAATCCCCATCACAGTCCTCAAGTACTTCTACCATATCGTATTTCTGAATAATCTCATCTGGCGTATCTTCATTCCATTCAGGAGACCAATTCCGATACAGAGCCCACACATCCCCTTTCCTCGGAAATATACGAATCACTCCTGTATCCTTTGTCCACCTAACAGAGTGCGAGAAGGAATTCAGTGAATTATTAACCTCATACTTGCCTACTCTGAAATCACCACATGTTTTCAAAAATCCAGAGCCCACCCAGTTAAGTGGACCCAATTCAGCATTTGTTCTTGAATTAAGCCAACTGATCTGCAGCTTGAATGGCTTCCGAGATAGTACAGCATGAATGATTGCATAAAACCGAGGCAGCCCATCATTATCATATGCTGCCCACACTTGATTCTTCTGAAAAACACTTACGCTTCTATTCTTGTCAAAGTCGTAAAAAACAGAATCTGGTACACTGACTGATAATGGACTAGAGATTCTGTTTGAGTTGTCTGCACTGATCTTTTTGTAAATCATTGCCCTAGCTTTCTCTAATAAGATTTTACCTACTTCCATCTGGGAAAAATCCGTAACACCATGAGGTTTTTCACTTCTGTTCACCTGAACGGCCTCAGAGTATCTGTTCCTGAATGAAGCACTTGTTGTGCCGACTCCTCCAGTTGCTGCAGAACTCTGCTTCTCACAAGTCAAAGGTGTGGATGAAGCACAGGGCATCTTCTCAGAACCACTGAATTTCCTTTTCACACCCTTCTCTTGCCTTTCAGCTGCTAGTGTCTTCTCAAATTCCCTTACAGCCTCTTCATATGCCTGGGCAGTATGAGCAACATTTGAAGACACACCTTGCGAGAATGGAGTCCACCTGAAAACAGCTACACCGTTAGCATCACCAAAGCCTCCTGATGTAGCATTTGCAGCATTGGTTTTGGTAGTAGATTTGATATTTGAATTTCTTTGTAGATGAATGGAGTTCCATGTAGAGGATGTCTTAAAGTCATACGGTGATGGTGAAGGTATCTCTGTTGCAAAAAAGGGATCACGACAATTCTGGCAGAGCAGATGGTGATTACAATATAACCTGAGATACTCATATTGCATTTGGCATTTGGTGCACATAGTCCAGAAAGTATTAGAAGCAGCTTTCCGAGTTGTGCCAGAAGCAGATGGGTTATTCGCCTGGGAGATATTCCCATTCACTCTACCACTGGAAATATTTGATTTAGCAGAGTCATGAAACCCATTAGCTGCAGCTGGAACCTTTTTTTTCTTACTAGATGGTGATGCTTTTTTTTCCTTAGTAGGTGGTGCTGCTTTTTGATGAAAAACTTGCGATCTTCTTCTCTTGTCATATAATGCTCTATTTGATTTGTCAGAGAGCATGTTAAATGCTTGTGAAATAAGCTGGAATGCACCCTCAGCTCCAATTGATTTGTTTTTGTCGGGATGAAATGTGAGAGCTAACTTCTTGTACTGCTTCTTGACAGTTTGATCATCAGCTGAAGGGTCGATACCAAGTATACTATACCAATCTGCCTCACCATTTGTTTTGCTCGAAGCACATATATACACATCAAACGTAGCCAACATTTGAGCAAGTCCCTCAAGCCCAGGATACAAGTTCTGTGCCTTCAGCGCAAACTTCTTTGCTCCTTCCAAATCTTTCGCATCAAACTTCTTCTCTGCAATCTCTTTTGCCCTCCTAGCCTCATCTTTGTTGCATTCCATATTATATACAAAATTACCTCACTGCGTACTATGTTTCTAATGGAGTCTCATCATTTTTAGGAAATAACCCTGAACATGACAGATGATAATCAGGTCCAATGAAGAGTTTTTTGTATTATAAAAAAAAAAGATAATAAAAAAAGAAACTAGAGAATGTGAATCCAGAACATGAACTGGCTAAATAATGTAATGAAATTATGCAAAAGGCGCACTGTAAAAAAGTGAAATCAGTTAGAATGGTACAAGGGCGATATGGAAAAATACAAGGTAAATTGCAATAGATAAGGGGGTAAAAGGTTTCAGCCAAGCCAGTAGAGGCAGATGTGGGGATTTGCTACTGTCACTTTGATGTTAGGAAATGTTAGTCACAAGCCATATTAATATATACAAGGGATTCCTTCTTTATTTGATTTTGATCCATTAGAGATCATTTGTAATGGCTTCGGCCTTAGACTAGTTGAGTGTGGCTCTATAGTGGCCAATTTGAGGGTTGACCTAAACAGGTAGCTTAGTGGATATCTCTCTGATTTCCCTAAGCTCATGTTCAATCTATTCTAAGTTGGGTGTTGTGTGATAGTTTTGGATGTAATAGTGTTTTCACTTGTTGAAAATTTTGTGGAGATCTCTCCGATTTTGTGGTTTTATCATCACGCATCATTATCATCTCTCCGATTTCCCTAAGCTCATGTTCAATCTATTCTAAGTTGGGTGTTGTGTGATAGTTTTGGATGTAATAGTGTTTTCACTTGTTGAAAATTTTGTGGACATCTCTCCGATTTTGTGGTTTTATCATCACGCATCATTATCAACTAAAGATGGGGAAACACAAAAAACAGGTGGATGCCACAAATTTTAGATAAAACCACAAAAGTTTCAATTAAGTGAAAACCCTATTCAACAACTGGCTCATAAAAGTAAAATGGAAATTTGGATAATCAGCAAGTCTTTAAGATCAGATGGTAAGACAATAAACAGATTCTAGATTCTGAAGGAACCTACCTTGAGTAAGGTCAGTAACTTTAATGTAACAGGTTATATGAATTTGTAACAAAACCAGGAAGGATAAAACTTATGAGTACTGGTCTAATCACTCTATGGGCCTTCAGAAACATGTTAATGAGCCTTCATTCTTGTTCCAATCTTGTATTATGACTGTCTAACAAATAGTAGAATTGGAAAAAAGATTGGAAAGGAATGAAATACTCCAGTTTTAAATCCCAAAATCTCCAGGCCAATGTTCTCACATTTAGCAAGATCTAGAAAATAACTTAATATAGATCGAACTTAGACCATCACTGTCCCTTTTCAACCAGTTGCAATTTTCCAAGAATCTTTCATTACAATGAGCTTTATAAAGCTAGGTAATTTTGCTCTTAGCTTCATTTTTTCCAAGTTGCATGCAAGTAAGCCATGCAGCTACAATGCAATCAAACTTAATTCTTTTAGTAAGCTCCAAATGCAACATTATAGTGTGCAAAAAGTTTATAATTTCTACTTCAAACTTCTTACAGCTTACCTATGCCAAAGCTTCACATCATTTTATAGCATCTACAGTGATACAAGCCTTCTCTATGCTTTAGATACATGAAACAATAACATCTTCTCATCACATCGAAACATCTAAAGAATGAAGATGATGTAAAGTAGCTAGAGATTAAAAAAAAAAAGTGTGGCATTTATGAAACCAAGTCTCAGAGAAATGACAGTGAATGTTGAATCTCAATTCTCAACACAGGTTTCAGTTGTAAGTTTCCAAGTTCCAACCGTCGAGCTACGAGTTTTTCTTTAAATGATGCCTGTTTCCCCTCATTCAAACCCCAAAAAATCCACCAAAGCTACAGATTCAACAGGGATAGGATCCAGGAGGTCAATTCCTGGCCCCCAAACAGGAAAATATTCATTTCCAGAGTAACCAGGAAAGTAAACAATTAAAAATCCCATCTTGGCTCATGCAATCATAATTCGAGCTCAGCTAAATCCACCAAGCAAAACAGAGCCTAAAACTCCCAAATTTGCTCCCTAAAACTGAGCAGTCGAATTGCTTCAAATTAGCTCACTCAATCCAACACATCAACACTTCAATACGCCAGATCAATTCTGACATCTTAAGCAGGAAAGTGCAAGTTCAGAGGTCAATGAAACAGTTAAAATCACTTGACAAAATCAGCACATCAAAAAACCCTAACCCAGCAAAACGAGAAAGAGAGAGAGAAGCTTTCACTTACCCGGAAAAAAAAAGGGGGGGGAAGTTGATTCGCCGCTCAACCGCAACGATTTTCGACCCAAAAAATGAGCATAACCTAATTTTGTCCCTTGTTCGTTCAATCGCTACAAATATATGTGTGGAGTCGACAGTGAAGGAGGCAATGGGAGGCAGGGCGGAAAAACCCTAATCGACCGTCGAGTCCAGCTGGAACAAGGGAGAGAGGCGGTGCGTTGGGAGGGAGAAAAAGACGTTCCGATTGTGCAGAAAATTTGGGGTGGTTGTTGGCGGAGGAGCTGGCGTTTGTTGACAAAATCAAATCAACAGAAATTAGGGTTTTGCTGTTAACCAGAAATTCTCAGTCGGGTTTCGGTCGTCACTCGGCCACCTGGATTCGGGTTTACACATTTCAAATTTCAAATGGTTTTGATAGACCTGAATATGGGCCGGGCCGGGTCGGGCGTACTTGGGCCGGACCTCTGACTTTTTTGCAACCCGTTGTACCGGGTTGAATTTGGATCAGGCTCGGTTTTTTAGCCTACTACCTTGTCCAAGTCCGTCTTTGACTCTTTGTTGGCAGATCGGGCTACCCACTAGGCCTACCGGGTGGTTCATATAAAACAATAAATTCATTACATTAAAATATAATAAAGTTCACATAAAGTCCAACGGTAAACTCCAACAGTGTTCACTTTGTTCTCCATATACCTGATACACGGGAGCAAGGATTCCAAATTCCAATTCAAACAAAGTTCATACGAAGTTTACACTCCACAATATTAAATTATGAAAATATTAAATTATGAAAACACGACAATATAATAAGTTTAAAATAAAATCTAATTATAAAGATTCTTCTTGCTATAATATATGAACCTTCAGTTCATCATTCAATGGTGACGACATATTCTTCTTCGTCCTCTGCATCTTCCGAAACTTCAACGTCAATTTTAAGGATCTTTAAAGGATCTATAAAATAACAAACTCATAGTTTGAAGTTCAAAATTAGTTGAATTCATAATAAGAACAACAAACAAAGTAGTAGTTTAAACCTACCAGAGTCAAAGACTTTCACTCGCAACCAATCTCCATAACATGACAGTGCTCCAATGGTTGTGGAGGCAATAGAGCTTCTACAAGGTGTGATCATTTTCTTTCCCAAGCTAAAAGAAGATTTCGATGGAACAAAAGATATCAAACGGTAAGAATATCTTGAGCTACAGTAGCAAGACAAGGGGAACCTACGAACCTTTCCTTCCAAAACTTCAAAATATCAAGTTCTTCTTGGGCACTCATGTTGTTTTCATCAAATGTATCCGACTCGGACTCATTAGAGGTCTTCCTTTTCTTGCTCAAAAACTCAAAACAAATCAGGCTCACTAGCTACAGGCACAAAAGGAGGCTTTCGAAATCAAGCAAGAATAGTTTTTGCCATTTCAACGGTACTTGACATACTTGCAAATGGCTTGTATGCTTCACACAATTCAACCAAAATATCCTTGATTTTTGTAACCATCTCCTTAGCATAAGAGCATGTTTATTGGTGAGCCTTCAGACTCTCCAATAAACCAAGTCAGCCAAAAAAAAAAGCAAATGGGTGACCTGGCAATGAGCCCCGGAAATGGCCTCTTGCAAACAAGCCCGGCTCGTTAGTTCAGAAGGTGGGTCATGGCACTGCCACATGGCAGCACTTTATAATTTTGTTTTAAAAACTTATTTTTCGCCTTTTTTAAGTTATTAAAAAGTTATTTTTGAATGTAATTTATTTTTATCTGCCCATAGACACCCATTTTGCATATGTTTTTTTTTAAAAAAAATCAAAGATATCAATACCCATATTTCACTTCTTACCCATTATAAAAATCATTTTTAACTCGTTTCTTCCCTATAAATTCATTGTTTATCCCATTTTGCATATGGTTTTTTTTTTAATTCTAAGATATCAATACCCATATTTCATTTCTTACTCATTAAAAAAATTCATTTTCCATCCCATTTTTCCCTTTAAATTCATTGTTTATCACATTTTGCATATTTTTTTGAAAAAAAATCAAAGATGATGATGATGATGATGATGATGATAATAATAATAATAATAATAATAATAATAATAATAATCAACAGGTTTAGTAATGAGTATAACGACCCCTCATTTTATATTTTATACGTTATGTATTTCTTTTCAGGTTCAATTCATTTTCCATTAAGGTGAATAGAGTGTCTGCATCATCCTGACTTTCAAATAATAATAATAATAACTTGCTTTTGTAAATTTGAAGTTAAAAAAAAAGAATAGATTAAAAATGAAGTTAAGAGCCCCAGAGCAGCTCTGGGGCTCTTAACTTCATTTTTAATTTATTCTTTTTTTTGCTGAAAAGTGAAAAGTTGGGTTTGTGCTCTTAAGCTGAGGTGGCAGTTGAAAAGTAAGTTAAGAGCCCAGAATAAGGCTCACTGATAAACATGCTCTAAACATCTCCAAACAAATTGGAATAGCAAAATCCAATTGCACTCAACTTCAAACGAGGATCCAACACAACAGCACAAGATAACAAGAGATTATATTTAGCCCAATATTTCTTAAACTTCTCTAAAATCAAAGATACCATAGTAGACAACACACAAGGAGAACCCTTAGAAATAGTAGTCAAAGCAATCTGAATTCTCCACACCCCATGAAAATAAACATTGGCTATTGGTGTCTTAAAAGCAGAAAACACATTAGTCACATCATGAAACTTATGCAAAAAGAAGTATCGTTCAGCAACGTTCCCCCAATCCTCTTCTGTAAGGCGATGCACTTTCAATTCCATATCCTTACTAACAAAACTATCAATTGCATCTTGAAAGTAAAGGAAACGATCAAGCATTGTGAAAGTAGAATTCCATATAGTAGGTGTATCTAAATGAAGCCTTTTGGTGGAGCACAAACTAAAATTCATAGAAGCAATCTCATAAAACTTTTTACTCTTAGGAATAGAATGTCTCAAATGAATGATAATTTTCCTAATCTTCACAACAACTTCATCAATGGTCTTCAAACCAGCTTGCACCACCAAATTAGTTATATGACAACAACAACGCATGTGAACAAACTCTCTATGTAATAGCAAAATGTGTTTCCTAAGTAGATGACTCTTAAGAGATGTAATCATGGTATCATTATATGATGCATTATCAAGTGTAAAGCTAAAAACCTTTTTAGCAACCTTCCATTCACCCAAACACAATAAAATCTCATCAACAAGAGAACACCCATAAAACGGAAGAATAACGGCGGAAAACCGTTTTGATGAGAACACACTAGTATTAATTATACTAGAACCGGATAAAGTAAGAAAGCAAATCAGGTAGAGGGGCAGGGAGAATAGTCCCCATTGACCGCACCACCCACCCAAAAAAGAGATACCCGGTTCCGTAGCGAGAATTGTCTAGTACAAAACAACGGTTTATTTTTGTGGTCTACTTGCCTTTATTGGTGAAAACCCATAAAAGAATAACCATATTTACTAAAAAAATATATAATAAATTATATTATTACAATCAATAAAGATAAATGGACTACAAAATAGACCGTGATTTTGAACTAGACGATCTTCTCTACCGTCTCCCATCTAGTTAATATATTAATGATGCCCTACAATCAAGCAGTCTCCTACCATTTGATTAAACCAACAACCAGGATTAGTTTCTAAGAAATATAACAACTTTGATTCATCTGATAAGTGTATGATTCTTAATTTACACATTTTCCTCCAATTAATTTATCTATTCAGATTAATCAAATCAACTACAAATTAAAAACCTTTTATGTGTCTATTCTTTACTCTTGCGGTCTTGCAATTATCTGCAATATCTTATGAGTAGTTTGTGTTCTTGATAGCCATAATATAACCGCTAGTTGAAAAATATCCAAAGCAAATTGTCGGCTGAGAAAATTTTTTACTAAAAATATTTTACACCTTAAACTTGAGATAAATTAAAGCTATTTAGCTTTGCCATTTGGCTATTTCATTACCTATCGAATGGATCAAGGAAATATAAAGCTTTGCCTTTTGGTTATTTCAGTTCAACATACAAACACCAACCACATCACATTGCCTTCGATAGTTTCTATTTATGTCATCATTAATAATTTTTACGACATTAGCCTACAAGAGATTTAAACCCGCATCTTTGTGCGTAAGCGTGATGCTCTACCATTTGAGCTAGTAGACTTAAATTTGTTTTATTACAATAGAATAAGACCACAAAAAATGGAAAAAAATGACAATGCAATGACAATTGTTACTAGAATCTACTACTCAATATCCACAATACAAAAATATGGATGTTAAGCTATTGTGAAATTTCATTCCACATTAAGAATAAGATAGAAAATATGGCCGGAAGAGCTATTTTTAGCATTTAGCACTACTTTACTTACAAATACTGATCGAGCTCAGGACATTCCTGCATGCAAGCAAGAGTCTTATTGTAACGTTATATGTTTACTTTTCTAAGTTTCTATGTATAATGTTTGTATCATTATATTGTGTGTATGTTTATAAATTTAGCTAAGTTGATAAGCCTAAACTTTAGTTTATGAGTTATTCTATTGATGCTCGATTAACATCCAATCCCAACTAAGTTGTATTGAGCTTAAATATAAGCTTGATCCTCTAATGGGATTAGTGAGTAATCGAGGTGGCAATCGAGACTAATCTTAAACCAAAGTTTAAGGATAAGTCAGCTGGAATGGTCGGCTTAAGCCCAACTCTTCGGCCCAACTGTGTAGAATCGGCTTGAGCTGCAGGCTGGCTACGTCTAGCTCCTAGGGTTTCACTAATTGGAGACGCTGTGTTTTGGAGGTGGAGGCTCGTTGACCTAGCTATATGTATAAAGCCTTGCTTCAAGCTTAGGCGCTTAGCAAGGCATCATTATTCACTCGCTCTCACTCTCAACTCTCAAAACACTCTCTTCTCTGCTAGGATTTTTGTGTTTCGCTCTTCGAAACTCCATTGCCTCTTGCCGATCTTAGCCGTCGTTGGTGTCTCCTCTTTGTGAGTTGAAGATAAAGGTCGCCTTGTATCCATCTGCTTCCATCAGTGGCCGAGATTTGTTGGAGATCGAAGCTCTTCTTCAATCTTGAGTCCTATACAGGAGGAATCCCTTATTCTCTCTTCGATTTACCTTATGCATGCATAGATGTAGGGTTTGTTGATAACCTCTTGTATTGCCTATCTATGAACTCGTTTTCTAATGGATTTTGGGCTAATTCTTGAGGCGTCGAGGACGTAAGACATTTGTCTGAACCTCGTTAATAAACCTCGTATGTTGATCTTGCATCTTTGGTTTCTGATCTTTGTTTGCGATTACGCTTTCATATTCGACGTCTTTTCGCTTTCGCTCAGTGTTTGTTTTTTTTGCTAGATCTTTGAATAACGCTTATAGCTTGATAGGATTCTTCATACACAAAACTATAAATTTCATAATGGGTAAAAACAACTTCCATAAAACTATGAAGTTCTAAATTCCTATGTGTAAACAAGAAGCTTAGCTTGTAGCTTGATAAGCGGAAGACATCACACTATGAAGTTTTATATTCTAACATATAAGTTAACAAATCACCAGATTCAAACCCGCAAAACCCAAAAATTACCAAATTTGTATATGAATCCATCCAATTTCACAAATTCAACCCTATATAATCCTGATTTTCTCAAACCCCCAAATTAATAAACATACTTGGAGCTCGTTTGGTTGACATTCCAAAAACCCAGGAAGTAGAAATTCCCAGGAATGGGAGATAATATCAGCGTTTGGTTCGTTTTTTTGTTACAGAAAAACCCAGGAAGTTGAATTCCTGGGAATTTAAATTCTCCCAATTTGGAGGAAGTGCACTTACCTAGTCCCCCTTAGGTAAGTTCCAATTCCACCTTTTTTAATAGGAAAATTCTATTTTCTTATTTCAATTCCTATAATCCAAAATCTAAAACCAAACACAATTTTTCAATTCCCATAATTTCAATTCCTAGGAAGTTAACTTCCCGGGAACTATACTTCCCACGTTTAACCAAACGAGCCCTTGGTGTCCTCCTTGGCGTAACACCTCAATGTCGGCGTTGCCTTCTTGTCGTGTTCAATCATTGGAATTATCTCTCAATAACCCGATATTCTAATTTTCATTGAGTAGAGATCCAGTAGACGAGATTGGGGCTATTTGGAGGAAAGATGGAAAGAGCGAGACTCTATTGGGAATGAGGGCTATTTGTCGTCTTACTTTTTAACACATTTTTTAAAAATAAAAAATCTATAAAACATCAATGTATGTGGTAAATATAACAATAAATCTCATGGTAATTTTAACAATAAATAAAACCTTTTTTTTATGACGAACAATAAACAAACCTAAAATCTATGCTTTAGTATATACTCCTATTATCCAAGATAATGTGGCTAGTATTCGTTAAGGGGCTGTTATATACACGGTGGTTTACTCGCCATTGACACGGTACCGTCGGCGATTTTCAAAGCCGTCGTCCATTTCAACGACATCGTCGATCGGAGACGCCGAGGACGGGGCCAACACCGACTTCCTAAGTAGGCATCTTGCGACATGTCATAGGGATAGCCTTGCTCGGTCTGGCCATTCCACTAAAGCAGCAAATCAAATACCGAAAATCACAAATAAATCTCAACTAGAAGAATCGATAACGAATCTCGAAGCCATAGGGAGAAAGGTTGATTTGAAGAAACTAGAACAAATGAAAATGGATTTCACAAAGAGAGAGGTCAAAGATTAAAATTTTGTATTGGAAATAAAACTACAATGATCCGGCCCAAACATATGGGCCCAAATAGAAAACGGATTAAAGGGCCCGTAAGCCTTACGATAATATAAAGAAACTTTCCACGTGAATTGTTGTTGCATCCACAC
Source organism: Persicaria maculosa (assembly GCA_963922045.1). Lineage (NCBI taxonomy): Eukaryota > Viridiplantae > Streptophyta > Magnoliopsida > Caryophyllales > Polygonaceae > Persicaria > Persicaria maculosa. The sequence goes on from OY998270.1 coordinate 52,308,315, forward strand.
AACTAGGGTTGGGCTTCCGGTCTGGACCGGACCGGAATCTGCAAGAACTTGGACCACGGATCGGACCGGAATCAGAACTTATGGTCCCGGTCTTTTCGGTCTGTAGACCATAAAGACCGGTTGGACCGAAACTTTACAGCAGCCCTTGATCTAAAAAACTAAAATAGTGAAACGAGAGAGGGATGTAACCTACTCACTGGCGCCGAAGTCTGAACGGTGAGATGGTGGCTACTGGCGCCGGTGAGCACGGAGTGAAGGAGAGCGCAGGGGCTAGTGTGGCTACTGCCGCCGAAGTGTCGAACGCCCGAAGTAAAGGAGTGAAAGAGAGATGCGAGAGGCGGCTTAGAGGAGGGTGAGATACTGAGATGTGAAACCAAACGCGTACACAGGCAAAACAAAAAAGAGGGGCACGCGCCCAGCCCTAAGTCAGGCCTCTTCTCCTTTCCTTTTTTTTAAAGATAGGAAATCCGGTCCAATTTCAGTACGGTCCCGGGTTTGGACCGGAAACCGAAAATAGAATTTTCTTGGACTACGAACTGGACCGTAATATCCTGATCCGATCCAAAGACCGTAATTTCCGGTTCGATTACGGTCCGATCCAAATTTTGCCCAGCCCTACACACAACACACCTCATGGCAACCGACATCAACTGGTGAGGTTGGCCGTGGATCTCGTTGAACCTAAAAGACGACACCAATACCGTGCAAATGGCGAGAAATTGCCATGTGGAAAGTCCGATTCGTTATTAAGAAATGTCCAGTCCCATCATTGAATTGACAATGCAGCACTAATAGCTCTCTTTACTGCCTAAAATCGCCATTTAAATCTGAGAAGTATGACATTTCTTATATATTAGCTGGATAGATGTACGTGGTGTATGAATTTTTAAACAAAATAGGAAAGAAATGTCTTGTAAAGAAGCATCATCCACCCAGATTTGCCGGCATTTGTGACCTCTTTTATCTCGAGATCTCTTACTCTCCCACAAAAAATGTTGGCAATTAAAATATTTTCCGATAAAATTGATAAATAATTTCATAGTTTGAGTTCATAAAATCCAGAGAACAACTTAATCCAAAGTTAATGACTGGTATATAAAATTCATCCATCTTTATAATTTTTTAATATCATTTTTCATCCATTTAGTAATTATGAACATGATAAGTTTAATTTTACCGAGTTACCTTTCTAGAGTTAACCCTTCTAAGAGGTCAAGGGTTCAAATCCCATTCTTTACATATTTGTGTAATTAATGGGTGTTCAAATCTTCATTAGCTTGGGTGAGTCTGCCTACTGGCTTGCCACCTGGCTTACTGGTTCGCGTCTTTTGCAGGATAGGGCTCGGACTCGTGGGGATTAGTTGACAACCTCGGAACCCCACGTTAAAAAAAAACTTTCTAGAGTTAAACTTTGTAGGAGTCGAAACATTTTGTTTTTTTTATTAAAAGTCGAACATTTTGTAAGATATGTTATTATTTGGAGATATGTTATTATTTGGAGAAATTTCCTTATATATATTAGGATTCATGTGATATTAGGTTTCCAATTGAATTTGGTGAGGAAGATTTGCATGAATAAAAGCAAACTCAACCTAATTAACAATATAGTTGGTTAAAAGCCAAAACTAGTTAAGAATTATGGCTTTTAAGTTGTTTGTATATCAAAATTATCATATAAAGTAAACATTAAAAAATTATATCAATTATCTAAAAAAATATTTAAAATACAACAATAAATGCAGGACGAAAATTTTCAATTACAATTTTCTTTCCCGTCACTAACAACAGCATATCTTGATCAAAAAGAATAGCACGAGCTCCAGCAACAATGCTCACTAAGCCGGGATATCAAGGGTATCCTGGATTGGATGAGTTTACTACTTAAGGAAAAATCGGAAAGGATTACTACAGCCTGGTGGGCAATTTGGTATTTTAGAAACACGGTAACATTCACAAATGCCCATGTCCCATCAATTGCTATTATTGACAACTTTATTCATATGCAGTGGGAGTCCTGGAAGAGAGTATTGAATTTCAATGACAATCTGGTCTGGGAACAGCAGAAGGAAAACCTTAAGAACCCCCATACGACAGCCAAGTCCAAACGGAAAGCTCGACAGTGGAAAAGACCACCAGAAGGAGTGCTCAAACTAAATTTCGACGGATCATCTATACAGGCCAGAAGAAGTAGTGTCGGAATTGTAATTAGAAATGAGAATGGAGAAGTAATGTCCATGACCTGCCTTACCCTGGGGTCCCTTTCCCCGCTCATGGCAGAGGCTTCAACATTAAAATTAGGCATCTTGGAAGCAAAAACGCTCGACGTACGGAAATGGATAATTGAAGGAGATTCCAAAATAATAATCGACTACTTGTAGCGTAAGGGTCGGTGCCCGTGGGAAATTGAAATGATCATGTCAGATATCCAGATTTTGTTAAAAGACTTGGGAGAAGTTGTTTTCTCTCATGCCCCCGTTCTTGCAACAAAGTGGCTGACAAGGTCGCACACCTTGGTCACTCGCCTGCTGGGGTCCAATTACAACTTAATACAGATCTTCAGGATCTCATCCTTCGGGATGCTCTTGGGTAGACCATCCTACCCAAATCTTTACCTAATCAAAAAAAAATTACAATTTTCTTTAAAAATATTATTCAAAAATCTTAATTTTTTTTTAACAAACTAAACATTAACTTTTTCTGCAATCATGTTGACTTCGTGAAATACTTGAGTGCAAAAGAACCACTCAAAGTGATAGAGAAGATGCAAGATGTCGATACGGAGTAAGCGTCCCAAGGGCTCTTGTACTTGCTATACACGGAGTTGATGATAGTAAGGCCATCACATGTGATGTCGATGCGCTGCAAGTCGAGGTCCTGCATCGTTGCAATGTTGGATCAGAGTGCCAAATCTTCTTCCATTAAGGGGTAAGTGTCACAGCAGAGGGAACTACTGGAGGCAATGATCAACCCATTAGTATCTATAATGACGTAATTTGCTATTGCGTGTCCTGATTTGATATATAGCCATCAAAATTGATTTTGAAGTGTTTCCTCTGGGCTTATTACACATATATATTATTTTTCTTTCTCCTAGGTGGGTTTTGTGTTTGTGTGGTTAAGGCGGATTCATATTATTCCAATTAGTCGTTTTGGTGTCGTTAAGTTTTTTCACAAATAATAGGGTACAAGAAAAGTATTTTCGATAACTCCTACAACATCTATGCCCTTTGTATCTAGGGAAAATACAAAGGGCGATTTTAAATTAATGACTAACAGGGTTTTTTTCTAACTTATGTCACTTTTAGTATATATAGGTTATATTAAGAGCCTATATATCCTTAATGCATAGGTTAAGAGCCTAAATTGAGTAATAATACCAATCCTGAGCCTATATATCCTTAATGCATAGGTTAAGAGCCTAAATTGAGTAATAATACCAATCCTACAAGATTTTACCTCACTATGAGTAGTTGATTTATTTCGTCAAATAAATTTAAAAAAAATTAAATACATTAGTTGCAACCTTTTAGATAAATAATTAATTATTTTGAGTAATTATATTAAAATATTAAATGAGTAAATGATAAAATAATTATATTATATTTTTAAAGGAGTAGATTTTATATACCTGTTATAATTATTTTTGGATGGTGGGTTGGGTAGGCTTAAATTGTAATAGATTTTTTTAATTTCAAATTTTAAAATATATTAGGAGTTTATTGAAAACATTTTATGAATATGGGTGATTTTTTGTAATTTTTGTATGATGTGGGTAATTTTTAAAATTTAAGAATCTCATCCAGGGTGTTAAGTGCAACTAATGGTATATGTTAGGATATTTTGTGAAATTTTACAAGGTTAGGGTATTAAAAGCAACTATTCCTAAAGGTTGGGATATTAGTTGCAATTCACCCAATTTTTAATAGGGTTTATCCATTTAAATTTAGAAAATCTTTCCCAATGTAGTTTCTTACCTATTAGAAAGACCATATTTAAATAGATTTCTTAAAGTTTATCTATTTAGCTAGATTTAGGGACTATTTTCCAATATAGTTTCTTAGTATATGCTTAGAAAGATAGTAACTAATAATATTATACTTATCACCAATAGGTATGATATTATTGAAAAAAATTATTTAAAAAGTTATTATTTTATATAGTTTTTCACATCTTAAAAAACGTGCATAAATAGTAAAAAGTCAATTAAAAGGAAACGGAGGTAGTATTTTGTTTAGGATTCCAGAAAGTTCAAGTTTATAAAATTGATAAGAGTTCCCTAATAAAGAATTTACCAACCTTGAATTTTGGTAGAGAAAATTTGTGTCACATGCACTTTTTTGGCCTAATTTAAAGAGTGTCCAATGTTTTGGACAAATTGTAAAATTGTCCACTCCATTAATTAAAGAGAAAATTAATTAAAGAGAAAATCAGATCCCCAAATCTCTATCCAGTTCTCCAGAATGAGATCTCTCTCCCGTTCATCTTTCCTGTTCCTCTTTCCCGTTCGATCCATGTCTCCGGCCGAACACATTCCGGCAGGCGAAGATGCGCCAACCATGGAAGAATCTGTTGCTTCAACGTCTCCGGCTTCAGATCTCGAAATCGATCCATGAGCGGCGCCGACCTCCTCATCAATTGCGAAATCGATCCATGTCTCCGGCTTCAGATCTCCGGCTTGCCTCGCTTATCCTCGCCAGATCTGTGTCTCTTGCCGGATCTCTCTCTCGCCGGATCTAATTCGATTTGGTAGAGTGATGTACCTGAATAGGAAGATCTGGTGCTTCGCTTTCTATTTTTATAAAGATTTTCTGATCTATTGAGTATTTTCCAAAATTCGAATTCTGTTTCTGAAGTTTTTTTTTCTTTTCTCTCTCGCCGAGCGCATCTCTCCATGGCTGGATCTGTGCTTCAACGAGATCGAGCAAGCGGTCGGAGCGAGCAAGGTCGAGGTCGAGCGAGCGAGCAAGTGAGGGATCGAGGGAGCGGCCGTAGCGAGTTGATCCGAGATCTCGGGTTGTGTTCAACGATTGTACAGAGGAAGCAGGAAGGTAGAAGAAGCAATTTTTGTAAAATTACAAAAATTACTCCATGAATATGAAAATTAAAAAAACTATCTATATTTTATTATGTGATCCACATCTACTATATTTTTTATTTTTACATTTGCACAACAAATTGTTATATGTGCACAACGTAAAGTTATATTTGCACAACAAAAAGTGCTGAAACGAAAAAAAACGGAAAAAAATATTATATTTGCACAACATAAAATTATATTTGCACAACAGATTGTTATATATGCACAATATAAAGTTATATTTACACAACAAAAAGTGCTGAAATGAAAAAACAAAAGCAGAAAAAATATATATTACATTTGCACAACAAAATGTTATATTTGCACAACATAGGGTTATATTTGCACAAGCACAACATACTCTTATATTTGCACGACAAAATGTAAAAAAAAAAAAACTAGACAACTAAATGTTATATTTGCGCAAGCACAACATACTCTTATATTTGCACGACAAAATGTAAAACAAAAAAACTAGACTTGGGTCATATTTGCACAACTTACGGTTATATTTGCACATCGTACTCTTATATTTGCACGACAAAATGTAAAAAAAAAACTAGACTTCGGTCATATTTGCACAACTTACGGTTATATTTGCACAACGTACTCATATATTTGCACGACAAAATGTAAAAAAAAAACTAGACTTGGGTCATATTTGCACAACTTACGGTTATATTTGCACATCGTACTCTTATTTTTGCACAACAAAATGTTAAAAATAAATAAAAAAAAACTAGACTTGGGTCATATTTGTACAACTTACGGTTATATTTGCGCAACGTACTCTTATATTTACACGACAAAATGTTAAAAAAAATAAAAAAACTAGACTTGAGTCATATTTGCTCAACATACGGTTATATTTGCACATGCACAACATACTCTTATTTTTGCATGACAAAATGTAAAAAAAAAAGAAAAAAAAAAGAAAAAGAAAAGAAAAAAAAAGAGTGAGGCTATAGACAAGATGATAAAATTGCTATTGGCAAGATGGATACTCCACCAATTTGTCCCAAAGTGTGGATATTTCACAAATCGAGACAACTTTTTTGGACATTTGCAAACTCCCCCGTTTTTGTAAAGAAAAACTAAATTGATTTAAAATTATATTAATGATTGAGATTTTCACATCAATTAAATTATTTTCCCGACTTGATGGATCTATAACCAACATGCTAGAAGGATGATTTGGACAAGATTGTCTATAAAAGCATGTATGTATCATAAACTCAATTGCCACAAAACCAACTGAGAATCTTATCTTAAGAAAAAAGAGAAGAAAAGAAACATATAGCTGAGAATTAAGAGAGAGATGGAGAAGATAGCAGCAGACATTGTGATTGTTGGAGCTGGAATTGCTGGTCTCTCCACCGCCGTCGGCCTTCATAGGTATTCCATCTATACATTATTTTTCTACGGGATAGGTATATTGAAAATCTCGTCTATTATATGGTGCTGACGATGTTTTTAAAACCGTGAGAAATTTAGATGGCCACGGTTTCAGAAACCGTAAGGAGGTCTTGTGATCACGGTTGTAGAAAGTATGAGAATATTGTCCTAATTAAAATTATTAACATAGATTTAAAAAAAAAACTACTACAACTTCTCAAGCCCCGAGTCAATCCGATATTCTTTTTTCAATCTATACCTCTTATTCGACTGGTGATCGAAGGAAAACAATTTTACATCTCTCGCTGTTTGTGAAACCATATAACTGAATCAATTTCCTACGGTTTTTAAAATCATGGCAGTAGATATCTAACAGTTTTAAAAACTCTAGCAACCACTGTTTCACCGTTCACATATTTTTTTTTGAATTTATTCTCTCTTCTTTTATTGAATCATATACATCTGATTTTTTTTATAATGTACACTTGTTCACATAATTTTTTTGAATTTATTCTCCCTTCTTTTGTTGAATCATATATATCTGATTTTTTTTAAAAAAATATGAGTGATATTTACACCATATTTTTTTACTATATACACCACATATTCTATTTTTAATTATTTTTTTAAAAATAGACTCTGCCCCTCTTGAATCATACGTCGATGACTCAAGACACCCACTTCCTAGTGCATATATTGGTGCATCATGCATGTCACAATTATATATATGGGTGTAAAAAAAACACTTCTTTTTCAATAGAAAAAGAGTTTTAAATTGAGAAATATATATAAATATATAAATCGATGGATCTTATTTAATGAGAAATATATTGAAGGGAATTGATAATAAATGTACATGCAGGTTGGGTTGTAAAAGCCTAGTGTTAGAAACATCGGAGAATTTGAGAGTGACGGGGTTTGCTTTCACTTCTTGGAATAACGCTTGGAAAGCACTCGACGCCCTTGGAATTGGTGATTTGCTTCGTACCCAACGTCCAAGGCAACAAGCGTAAGCATATATTGCTGAGTCTTTTTATATTTTATACGTATTTTAAGAAGCTAAAAAATATAATAAAATATTAACTTTTTCATCAATTTTTTTAATAATTTAATATAGTTACTAAGTATCAGATTATTTAAAAAAATTAATAAAAAATAATATTTTATTATGTTTTTTCTTTTTTCATACACATTAAGTATATTTCGTTGATTTTCTAGTGTATATTGTACGTTGATTTTCTTTTTCTTATTTTTGGTACAAATTAAGTATACTAGTTTTATTACTCGCCCGTTGCGCGATTTGTTAATAAATTTTATTATATAAATTATCTTTAAATTAATATAAATTACTATTCCGTATAAAGTAAATATATAATCTTCAATTATGATAAAAAGCTTACGTAGCTATATAAAATACTAAAATAGATGTTTGAAACTCCCTCTGGTGCAATTCGCATACGTAACATTTTCCTTCTTTGACGTGGCTCAAAAAGATAGATAATACCATTTTAATCCATAAATGACACGTATGCAAAAATAACATCATTTTAATCCAAAAAATGTCACATATGTGAATTGCACCAGAGGTCTATTTTCTTTAGATAGATATATAGATATAGATATCTAGAAAATATGATAGGTAATTTTTTAAAGCTTTCTGTATAAAATTAACATAAAAAACTAATCATGATATATTTCAAACCTATATGGCTATATCTAAAGAATACTATATCAAACTACCTATTACGGCCGATCAAAAAGCTAATCACCATAATATATTTCAATTCATTGTTGGTTTCAAAAAAAATTAATTAAATTTAGTTACATAAATTTATATAATATGTAGTACGGAGTATAGTGTTATTAATGACACAATCTAGGTAAAAATCTTATGAGATATACTTCTAAAAAGGATAAATTTTCTAATTAGTTAAATTGGATATGTTTTCAACCATAAGTGTATTATGTGTATAATATATATTAATTGATGTGGGCAAAAATATAATACAATTTTATTCCAGAAAATGACACGTAAGCAAAAATAATCCCGCTTTAATCCAGAAAATTCCACGTAAGCGAGATCGCACCAGAATCCGTTTCAGACCTCTGTTTTAGTATTTTATATAGATATAGAAGATTATAATAAATAAAATGATGTTTAATTTAGATTTTCTTTAACAATAAACTAAATTAAGAGTGTGTTTAGATTAGATCAATATACAACATATTATATTGATCAATCAATATATCGACATATATATAATAGATAAATAAATTATATTTGATTGAAACTGTATCGATAGATATTATTTGAAGGGTTTTAAAATTTGTTAAATAGGGGTAAATTTTAAATATTTTAGGAATGATATTATAGTGTACATTGTTTGATTTGAAAAGAAGTATTTACATGGCATCGTAGGGTACGGTGAAGTCCTATAAAATAAATCTACGTGTAGTATTTACATGGAATCGTAGGGTTAAAAATAATATGGAGTATAAAATTTAGTTGTTTTTATAAAAATGTGTTTTTACTTAAACTAAATCTTTCAAATTAAGATGTAGATAAAATTATAAAAATTAAAGTTATAAAGATTATTTCTTAGATATGAAGTATAAAATGATAAGTTTTCTAGCTAATTAAAATATATGGTTGAATATTTATAGATGGTAAAATAACACCATTTTAATCCAGAAAATGACACGTAAGCAAAAATAATCTCGTTTTAATTCAGAAAATTCCGTGGATACGAGATCGCACCAGAGGCCGTTTCAGGCCTCTGTTTTAGTATTTTATATAGATTTCGTTGATTTTCTCAATTAGTGATTAGCACTATATATACGTAGTATATTGTACAATATAAAATCCTCATAAGACAAACTAAAATAATACTCCGTATGAGTCGACAAGAAATCAGCTAGACTCTGCCAAATCAATCACATTTGCATCACATAAATCATACTCCCTCCATTTACTTTTAAGTGACTTTTTCAAGTGACTTTTTCAAGTCATACACGTAGTTTTTAAAACGATTAAAACTATATTAAATATTAATATTTTAATAATATTTTTTTAATAATATTATACTTATCACCAAAAAGTATGAGATTATCGAAAAAAATATTTTAAAAAATTATTATTTTATATATTTTTCCACACCTTAAAAAACGTGCATAAATAGTAAAAAGTCAATTAAAAGGAAACGGAGGTAGTAAATGGGATTACCCAATTCATTTAGAGCTACAATATATGTATATATACTATGTCAAAACTTAGATGTAAATGGTCATTAATTTGGAACAAATATAGAAAATAGATCGTGATAAGCCATAGCCTACACCCACTGGACCCAAGCAAAATCCTACAAAATCGTGTAAAAGGACCAGCTTTTTAGCCCGGTTCTGAATAGAACCGAGCTATAAAGTCACAATGTAATTTAAACATAGGAGATTTTAGCACGGTTTAGACTGAACCGAGCTATAAAGTCACAGCTCATTTGAAAATTGAAAATGGGTTTTTTAGCACGGGTTTTCAAATGAACCGAGCTATAAAGTAGTTCTCACAATTTTTACCACAATTTGAGGTTTCACCGTAGTCAATATATATATATATATATATATATATATATATATATATATATATATATATATATATATTTCTTAAACATTAACAAAAGAATAATTACAATTTACAAGAACAAATATGATCAGTAATTTAACACAGTTAAGTATTATTAATATTACTGCAGGTTGATCGTCAAATCTGGAATTTCTGGAAAAATAACTTCACAAATTCCACTAATTGTGTCAAACAAAGGAGAAAGGTACATACGTATACAACATGAAAATTATAAAGCTAAATTTAGTACGTATACAACATGAAAATTATAAAGTTAAATTTAAATATATAATTAAATTGATCAAGTTAAAACTAAGTAATTTAATTAGCTAAATATATAGATGATCGATCTACCCTGATTGTGGAAAACAAAAACAAAAAAAAAAAAAAATATATATATATATATATAGTGATTATGAAACAAGGTGCTTGGAACGAAAGATGTTGGTGGAAACCCTCGCAAATACACTCCCAAAGGGAAGCATAAGGTTCTCTTCTAAAGTGCTTTCCATCGAAGATTCCGATCACCACTCGAAGCTCCTTCGCCTTCATGATGGCACCACCATCAAAACCAAGGTAAGCTCCATCATCTTTGATCAAATGTTTTGATAGACGAGCTAGGACTCGATTTTATGAGATTTAAGACTCTGTTTGACAACAGTACGTAGCTTTTCGGGGCTTATATAGATTTGATATTATATAGTTTTAACACAAATAATTCATTTATTCTTTATTTGAAACATTAACTTATAAACCAATGTTTAACACAAATAATTCATTGGCTTTAGTTATTCCATTAGCTTCAGCTATCTTTTTACCAAACATATGTAATTGATCACACTATATATCAATAATGTGTGCGATTGAGTAGGTTTTGATCGGATGTGACGGGATCAACTCGGTTGTGGGGAGATGGCTTGGGCTAAAGGAGCCACAAGCAGTCGGAAAATCGTCGATTAGAGGGTTTGTGAGGACACCAACTGAGGCAAAGTTGATGCAGTTTATGGGGGATGGAGTCAAATATGGGATTGCACCCATCAATGACAATAGCCTTTATTGGTTCCTTACTTTCATCCCTTCTAGATGCACCGGTAAATTAAGTTACTCCTTCAATTCATTTATCGATGCAATTTCATAGAGTCTTTCGATCTGAATGCTAATTAAATCAGATTTCTCCAGACGAATATGTGGGAGAGAAACCTGGGAAGATGAAGGAGTTCGTGTTGAGCAAGCTCGGAAAGGGCTCCGAGAAAGTAAGAAAACTCGTGGAGAAGACCGAATTACATGAAATCATATGCTCTCCTCTCAAGTTCAGGCTCCCATGGGAGGTCCTTTGGGGAGATGTAACAAAGGGCAACGTTTGTGTGGCCGGTGACGCGTTCCATCCGATGACCCCAGATCTCGGGCAGGGTGCTTGCTCGTCCCTCGAGGACGGGGTCGTCTTGGCTCGGTGCCTCGGACGAGCAATGCTGGTCCGAGAAGACGAGGAAGGCGAAGAGGAGGAGTATCGGAGGATCGAGAAGGGGTTGGAGGAGTATGCTAAGGAAAGGAGGTGGAGGGCGTTTATGCTCATGGCAACTGCGTACGGAATAGGGTTCATAGAGCAAGGAAGTTGGAAGTTATTGCAGCCGTTGAGAGACTTTTTGGCGCCTTTTCTCAATTGGATGACACTCTTCATGGCTGACTATGATTGTGGGAAGCTCGTAATTTAATTTACACATCTTTTTATTATTATTATTATTAATTAATTAATTAATATTGCTTGAGAGAATTTGGTATTTGTTTGAATATATTATAAGTGCTTAATTGTCAATTCAAAGGGCCAACTGAATAACTTAAATGTTATTATGAAATCAAGCCTATATGGCTAATTAATAAATAAATTTAAATTTGTAACTAGGTGGGCATTCATCCCATGTCTCTTGTTTGGCTGCAAGAAATATTGATTTTTTTTTACAGTAGGCGAGAATTAGGAGCGATTACAAAAATTGTAATTTGGCTCCTTGATCATCCTTAAGAATGATGGTACAAAGTTCCCTATTAAAAGATATGGTAGAGCTATTACAAATGATATCCTTCCGAGTTATAAAGTCAGCTACTTGATTCGCTTCGCGATAACAGTGTCTATATTGAACAAGATCAAAAGCAGATTCCAACTGTTTGATTTTTTCAATGTGATGTATAATCTCCCATCTGACATTATTGCTGCTGGTGATGACTTTGATGAGTTGTATATTGTCCCCTTCTATTATTACTCTTCGAAGTCCTTTCCTAATTGCTTGCTCCATACTTGTCTGAATAGCGATAGCTTCAGTTTGAATGACTGAGCCTTTGACAGTTTCCCTGTAAAACATATTAATGACATGGCCCCGGGAGTCCCGAGTAGTCCCTCCCACATGGCAAGCACCTATGAGGTTAACAAAGCTATCCACATTGATTTTGTAGACAACCCCAGATGGTCTGCTCCAATTAGCTTTAGCTCTCTTATTTGTGGTGTTATTCCTATGATTATCTTTTTCAATTTGTGTCCAATCACAGATGTTTGCAATGATTCTTCGAATGATATTTTCTATTGGGGCCATAGCCTTATTCCTAAAGATAAGTTCATTTATGATTTCCCAAATAGTGTGCCAAATGAAGACTAGTTCCTCAAAATTTTTGTTTCCAAGTCGAATTTCATCTATATTAAAAGGGTGGGATTCATTTATATTCATATGTTGGAAGTATTTTCCTGTTTATATCTCAAAGTTGTCAATAATTTTTCTGGTGAATAGACAACTTCTCATTAAGTGTTCCGCATCTTCTTATGCTTGATACAAAGACTACACTGATTGGGGACTCGATTAACGTATTTATTAAGTCTTTGGTTGGTAGGAAGACCATCGTCCATTGTTTTCCAAATAAATCTTCTTATTCTAGGAGGTAGATTTAGCTTCCAAATCCAGTTAAGCTCTTTTGAGGCTTGAGTTACGTTATTTGTCATGCGTTTGACTGATTTCGTAGTGAAATTTCCACTTAGGTCTAGTTTCCATATAAGTTTATCTGGCGTATCCCAATTTATTTGTATATCTAGAATCTTACAAGCGATTTCCGGGGGGCAGAGGCTATTTACTAGTGGAGTATTCTAACTTTTTTGTGAGTTAAAAAATTGGTTTACTTTCATTTTCGGATCATGGTTTCCTCTAAATTGTTCTAAATCTTGATTTGGAACCCAGGGGTGAGACCAAACATTTATACTATTTCCATTTTCGATTAGCCATAGGAGACCTTGTTCAAATTTATTTCTTAGAGAAAGGAGTCGCTCGAATTGCCATGATGTAAAATGATTGAAGCGGTTTCTAATAAGGTGTCTATACCTGTTTAGATGAGGTTCAACTCCTCCTTCCTTTTCCGTTTTGTTTTGAATTTTGTTTAGTTCTCCCATGATGATGCACAAGATGTCTGAATTCTGCACATGTTCCTGGATGATCATCCAAAAATTTTGCTTGTCAGTTTCGTTTGGGGTGCCATAGACAAAAAGAAATATTGCAATGTTAATGTTTCTCAAGATGTTTTGATAGTTGATGATAACAAATTGTTGATCTGTATGTTTCCATTCGAGTTTTTCATTTCATAGCTCCTAGCTTTTCCATAAGACACATAGTCCTCTCGCTCTTCCAAGTTCTTTCTAAGGACCTCTAAGAGAGCAATCACGTGTATTCTTTCTATTTTGCATAATGATTCAATTTCTACCCATAGGTTCTTTCTACCAATACCGAATATATTCCATGTGCAGACTTTTATTTTTGACTAATTTATTTGGGTTTTCCTTTTCTTTTGCCTGATCTTTGTATTCTTGTTCATTTTGATTTTGTTGTTCGATATTCTTTATGGTGTCCTTTATCTATTGTGTTTCCTGCTCGAGTTGTTGTGTCTGAACTCTTTGTAATATTGCTGTGTTGTACATGAGCTGTTCTTTTGAGTCATGCTTTTTATTATTCTCCATACTTGTTGAATTCTGAAATATATTTTGGTAATCCTGACAATGCTGACTGAATGTTGTATTATATTGACATATTTCATGTTTCTCCAATTTATAAAGCCAGTTTCATCCCTTCTACGTTGAAATATATCATATTCATACATTGCTAGTCCCGTGTTGTACCTAAATACCTTTTCGGGTTATCAATCTTGAGGCACTCAAGCCGGCAACTAACCAATGACAAGAATGACCAAGGTAGGTTCTATCTTGTTTTCCTCTCCTCTTTTTACCTTCAGATTCATTATTCCTTTTATTTTGCTTTCTTCTTGCATTGTTCTCCATGTCCCTTTCTGATGGTTTACTCTTCTTTCAGTAGGTCCTTCGAGTATCTTGGGTTGCTCTTGTCTAATTGTGTTCCTATTGTTTAATTCCGGTTTCCTTTTCTTTTCTATTTGCTCCCTTTTCTCTATGAATGCAATCCTTTCAAACCATATTACTAAATCAACAGTAATCTGTTCTAGAAAGAGATCTTTCCTTGTCTTATTCATTGGTTCATAATAAATCACATCAAAGTGATTCCATTCATAAGGAGAGTTGATTTCGATATTTTGAGTCCAACCATTTACATTACCTTGGTTTTTTGATCTGCCATTGACATTATTCAATTCATAATGGAGTTTCAAATCATAAGATGCTAAATGTACGTGAGGGGCATCGATAAGCTTGGTCATCTCTTTTCTTCCTTCTTTTTTTCTAAGATGCTAGCAAGCACAGTCACAAACCTGGTGAAACCTATCCTTCATTCTAATCTGATGGTTTCTATTCGCCTCAATTTCAAATAGATCAACAAACAAGCATGACACAAGATCAAATTGAGTCAAAGACGTTGATCCCACAACCACAAGTGAAGGGGCCCCTATGATGGGAACCGACATCCTAATACCTAACAAAATAAATTTGTTCATCATCTAGTATACTACCCAGTTTTCCAATTTCTTCCAAATCCAGATCCTTTTTCTTTGTTGTTTCTTGTTCAATCTTCTTCTTTTTTTCTTTCCTTTTTCTTGTAAAGACAAAGGAAAATCTCAACATACCTTTGTACAAGTTCACGGGTTTGGCATCGCGTCCAGCTCATTAAGGTTTCAAGTATATGGATATCAAGCTTATCAAATTGAATAATAAGATCAAAGCATCAATTGGGACACTGGAAGGACAAAATTTCTCAATTCAAGCACAAGTTCTTAAAAGAACAATTTTTAGTATTCATATATACTCTAGTAATCTATTCATGCTCACTTATTTGAATTATGTATTCAATCCATGTCATTGAGATCTCAAGTAAAATGCACTTAACACTTATCAGTAAGATGCATAAAAACATGTTCCTTTGCACCCTTCCGTTTCTATGTGTTTGTCCACTCTTCTATTTTTTTTCCCTCTGCTTTCCTTTCATGAATCTCTTTGAATCTAGTAGGTTTTTCTTGCTTTCCTTTGTACCTCCATTCACATGCCAGAATCAACAAGTCAGATCCTTTTTTTTCCCATCAATTTTCCATTTAAGCTTAAGACTATCATAAATCAAATAACAAACAAGGGACAGTTCATAAAACTATTTAAAGCTCATATTGTTTCTTTTATGTTTTTGTTGGTTTTTCTCACATTCAAAAGCTCCTTTTGTAAGGCCATATCTACATGGCATAGGGGGGAATTTCAAAAGCAGAAGTAGAATTCAGATTAATAAAGAAGAGTGGACCTGCGGTAATAGTTAATTAGGTTTTGTTCCCTATTTTCAATTTCCTCTCTGTTGGAATCTGTTGGAATGTGGTTGTCCCACATCGGTAATATAGAGAATGTTTGAACAACATATAAGGTTGAAGGACTACTCCTCTCATTTCTTCTTGGCCCTCTTGTGTGTTCCGAGCTTCCTCTTTGCCACCTTCAAGGCTCTCTTGTCCTTACCAACCTTCAAAAGCTCGGTAATTCTCTTCTCATATGGGGCAAATTCGGCAACTTCACGGATTAAGTTCCTTACAAAGTGAACTCTCTTGCTGGTTTTCCCCTTCCTGTCAGAAGGCTTAGGAGGCAACTCCTTCTTGGTGATGACGTGACCTTTGTTCAGGCCAACAAAAAGGCCACTGTTGGGCTGTTTTGGAGCCATGATCTTTGAAGACAGAAATACTCCAAACAGAAAACGAAGTGTGGCTTCGGAGCTCCTTAGGGTTTTGTCTCCCTTTGGCATCTGTATAAGCCACAAGACCAGATATCGGCGCGTTAGCCTAACGGCCCATCTATATAACCTAGTGGGCTACCCCTCCTAATGCCAATTGGCATTAGGTGGGGTAGCCCACTAGGTTATATACTAAGGCTTGTTTGCTCATATTATCAATGTGGGACTCTTTTGATCTCTTTCCATTGTTCATTCTCTCAACACGCCCCCGCAAGTGCAACTAGGGTCGTTTTTCGCCTCTTGTTGACACTTGGACAACGGGTCTAACATCTCATTCTCTTTTTAGCTAGCCCAGGATCGAGAGTCGGGTCATTTGGCTTTTCCGCTCTGATACCATATCAAAGTTCGACTCGGACCATGACTAGGGGTCGTGTGCATGGGCGCACATGCGCTAGTAGCCTAGCACACAAGCCGAGTGAGGTTCCATTCTAAAATCAATTGGGAATGAGAGGAGTAGCCCTTCAATCTTATATGTTGTTCAAGCATTCTCTATATTACCGATGTGGGACAACTACATTCCAACACTCTCGTTCTGGGATCCTTCGGTTGATTTGCAGCAAAACATGTTGCCACAACCACCATTGAGTGTTCGTTCTTGTTTTCATTTACATGATTATTTGTTCAGTCCTTTCAGGGGAATGATCTACCTTTGAAGGTGTGAGAATCGAGTCAATCTCCTTCTGGTAAAGGAAGGGCAAGAATTGGGCCGAGTAGATTTCAAATCTCAAAAAAAGGGACGATGGTACCTGGTTGTGGAGTTTCGACCCTATTCTCTTGTCGTCTTCCATTGATGCTCCTATTTTCTTCTTCCTATCTCGTCGTCTTTTCAAGAGGAGACCACCTCACATAAGGAGTGTCAGCTTCATTCCGTGTGTTTCACCAACAACAGATTCATCCTATTTTCTCTTTTTCTCTCTTCTGACCAATGTTCTAAAAAGCGCAAGGCGGCCGCTAGGTGGAGGGTGACCGCCTAGCGCCTAGGCGGACTTAAAACAAACTTGATTATTTCCTTATCTTTTAACGCATAACACATGTCAATAATTCATATGATATCGATGTAATAATAATCCATAATATCACTCATAAACCTAAATTTGTGATACTTAACTAACATTAAAGTAAATAAACTCAAAAGTACACGTCCAACTAGCGACTCTAAACCTCTTAAAATCTAAAACCATAGGTTCGACTCAAAAGAATTTATATTTCGACTCGAGGGATAAAAAACCCTAAGTTGACTAATCACATGTCTAAAAGCTAAAATTGAATAATCTTCGGGCTAGGTGGTGCCTAGGCGAGACTAGGCGGGGTCTAGGTGGTGCTTAGAAGGATTTCCGCCTAGAGACCGCCTAGGCTTAAAAATTCCAAGGTCCCCTCCCGTCTAGCGCCTAGGCGCGATTTTTCGAACACTTCTTTTGACGTTCTTCTTCCTTTGATTCATTCCTTTTGAATGTACAATCTCTCTGCATTTTTTTCCTAGCTCGATCTCCTTTTTTCCATCCTTTCTTTCTCTTTTTTTTTTTCCCTTTTTCTGGGGTTTGGTTGATTTTTGCTGGGTACAAGAACAAATTCGATTTTTAATCTCTTGAATATCAGGTATTTGGTTTTGAATTTGAGATTTGGTTGGGGCTGAGGTTGGATCTGATGTTCGGATTTGGGGCGACTTCCGTGTTGGGGGCGGCTCTAAGTTTTTTTTAGGGTTTTCTCTCTTATCTCTCTTTGCTCTCATTTTGGCTCTTTTCTCATTCTCTATGATTAGGAGGCTCATATATTAGAGAATCCACAACACAAAAACTCAATTGAGTTTCTTTACGTTGAAGGGAATAAAAAAGAAATTTAAAGCATTATGTGTCAGGCATTTTCAGAGAAGAAATTTCTTATTTATTGTGCTAGTTTCTTGCAGTGGGAACTTTTAAGACAAATAAAACACTATCTACTAGTACAAGTTTGTCTGACAAATGCCCATTTATTTTCATTTTTATTTTTTAATTAATTTTGGAAAGACATCCACCATATTAGGGTTGTGGATAACATGATCAACATTGAGCCCCTATTCGGGCCCTTAACTTATTTTTTCTTTGTCATATTAGCTTAAGCCCCTATTCCAGTTTTTTATTATTTGCACTCTTATTCATGAGCCCGAATTTTAGGCTCTTAAATTATTTTTTTTATTATTTTTATTCATTTACTCAATAATTCAATTATTATTATTATTATTATTATTATTATTATTATTATTATTATTATTATTATTATCGGTGAAACGGATACCTTGTTTATAGGCAAAATGTGTGAAAAAATTAATTTTTAAATGGTAACCATACCATCATATGGATATTATTTGAAGGATTTTTTTTTCAAAAAAAAAACATATGTAAAATGGGTGTCTATACGTAGATAACTCTTAGAAAAACAAAAGAAGTATAATTTTTAACTCCTAAAAAAATGTGTTGAAAAGTCAAACAACATGTATTTTGGGACGGGAGTATATCGTAAACGCCCTTACAATGTGGCACAGAGGGAGTATCAAGCAACAGACTAATCAAAACTTTGATGGAAAGAGGAAAAACGAAAACTTCATGGCAATTTGGACGACTTCTCAACCTTAATTAGAGATCTCTTCTCCAAAGGCTTGCTTTGGCTTGTAGGTAATGGTAAAACTATCAATGTCTGGTCTGATATTTGGGTAAATGCACAATATCTCGAAAATTTAAGAAATGATCGTAATCCTAACTTAAAAGTTTGTGATCTATTCACAAATTCCAAGACTTGGGATACTGATAAAATTTATAGTATCTTTCCCCCTCACATTGCTCAGATGATTACTAATATCTATATCCCAAAAATTGATATCCCAGATAAACTTATCTGGATCTACAATAAAAACGGTGTTTTTACTGTCAAATCTACTTCTTCTCTCTTTAATACCAGAAATACAAATAACATCTCAGCAGACTGGATTTGGAAACTTAATATCGCCCCAAACATTAAAAATTTCATTTGGAAACTACACTAGATATTTTACTCACTGTTGCACGCTTAAATAGGTATATAAATAGAGTTCCTAGCACCTGCTCTCTTTGTAATAATGAAATAGAAGATGCAAATCACCTATTTTTTAACTGTCATATTACCAGATTACTTATCCAAAACTTAGGTATCAAGCTAAACAAATCATTCACGATTCCTAACTCAACCAGTGATATCTCAGAAAACATCACTAATACTAAGGCACTAAACACACACTTTACTGACCTATGCCATTTATGACATTCTATTTGGGAACTTTGAAATAAAATCATTTTCCAAAAAAACTCAAATAACAATATAACCAACACTTTAACCCTAACAATATATAAAATCTTATGTTGGAATAAAGAACAAAATAATACTATTATACCTAAACACATCAGGCCCCATGAGAAAACAACCTGGAAATACCCTCCAAAAAATATCGTTAAAATAAATGTAGATGCTTCTGTAAAAACTGGGATCCAATCTCAAATTGGCTGTATTATTAGAAATAATCCAGGCAAAATAATTAGAATACACAAATGTAATGGCAAAACAGATTCTGTCCTCCAAACGGAATGCTTTGGAGTACTTGCAGGTATAAGACTGGCAGCAGAACTTGGAATACAGAGAACGATTATTGAAAGCGACTCTACAACCATCACCAATGCTATCAACCGGATAAACAACACACCATAGGAGATTATACAAATAGTAGAAGAAATACAAGCCCTAAGCAAGGACTTTGAATTTATCAAATTCCAGCATTGCTATAGAGAAGCGAATAGTGCAGCCGATTTCATCGCAAAATCGAGCCTGAGTTGTAATTCTATTTTAAATTATAGTTGCGAATTCCAGAACATCTTTTTAGATGATCATGGATACTGCTAGTATCCTAATCTTTGCCTACTGTTAAAAAAAAAAGCAACAGACTAATCGAGAGGTTCAAAAAGACCCTTGAGCTTCAATATTCCAATATTGAAATTTATGCTCAAGTATTAAATCCAACAATGAACAGTAATATACTCCCTCCATCCCACAATGATTGTCTTTAACTATTCATGCACGTTTTCTTAAAAAGTTAAAAACTATATAAAATATCAACATTTTATTAAATATTTTTAAATAATATCATACATATTACTAATAAGTATAGAATTATTTTAAAAAATTAATTAAAAAATAAATATTTTATATAGTTTTTAGCTCTTTAAAAAGTGTGCATAAATAGTCCAAAAACAATTATTGTGGGACGGAGGGAGTATATAGTAACGTGGTTATCAAATATATATATATATATATATATATATACATATATATATATATATATATATGCCCATTGTTAATACATGTCCAATTCCATCGAGTGAATTGAAATCGACAATGCAGCACCAAAAGATATAGCTCTCATTATTACTGCCTAAAATCCCAGCGACTGAATTTAAATCTGAGGTACAAGTTTGATGTGTAATGTACACCCATTCACTAAATTAATTAACTACACGTATCCTTATTATGTGGTGATTGAATTTTTAAACAAAATAGGAAGGCAATGTATTGTAAAGAGGCATTGTCTTCCAATTTCATAGTTTTAAGTTCATAAAATCCAAAACAACTTAGTGGATGAATTGCTATTTGTTCGATATTATATGTATTTTTTTTCCCAAGGATTTATAGTAATTATGAATATTATAAGTTACTTTGGAGTTAGAATTTTTTTGGAGCAGGGTCGGGGCGTAATTTTATATGTTCGGTGTTGTTTAGGTTAAAACAGTATAAAGATCTCTGTCTAATACAATGACAAATGATGTCATTTTAGAATAATTCCTCTTCGGTTTATGATAAAAACGATGTTATTTTTTTCCGTTAAAAAGAAGAAATATAAATAAATAAATGCATGAAATAGCCAAAGAAAAGAAAACTAACAAAATAAATATAGGAAAGATAATAAAATAACATTGAGTCAATAGTTAAATTGTTGTACTCAGCTCTTAACATGCAATATTGTATAATCAATATATATATATATATATATATATATATATATATATATATATATATATATAGGGTTGGGTTCGGGTGAGAAGCACACTACCGGTGAGAAGGAAAGAAATGATTTGATTGGTACACGTGTCCAAAAATAAATTAAAAATAGGAGACACGCGGATTCCCCCGATTAATTAGTAACACCCACCCAAATTAATTAGTAACACCTCCACTCTCACAGATAACAATTAATTACACGCGTCAACACACAAAACTTACTAATTAATTGAAAAAGCTACGTAGACATATAAAAACATTTACATCCACTTTTAAAATTTATTTTTTGACATTTTCACTTGTTAAAAAATATAAAAAATATATTTTTGAGTGTAATTTAATTTTATCTACACATAGACACCCACTTTGTATATGTTTTGTTGAAAAAAAAAATTAACAAGAAGTGGTTCATCCATTTTATTTGTATTGGTTCAGCAATTTTATTCATAGTGGTTCAGCCATTTTATTTGTTGTGGTTCAGCAATTTTAGTCATAGTGGTTCAGTCATTTTACTCTTAGTGGTTCAGGCTTTTTCTTTGTATTGGTTCAGCTATTTTACTCGTATTGGTTCAACCATTTTATTTCTAATGGTTCATGAATTTTTCAAGAAGTGGTTCATGAAGCTATAAAGAGTCTATTTATTTGATGAACCACTTGGTATAAAAACCATGAATATAAAGTGTAGACATTGAGATCAAATAAAGTTCAGTTTAAAACAATCAATAAAATAATTTATTTATGTTTCTTCTACTAATCTCCATGAATTGTAGTGGGGAAAATACAAAGGATATATATATGTATCAAACATGCATTTCAACAAGGGGGATAGATATAAAGTGTAGACATTGAGATCCAAAACTGAGAAAAAACTAATAATCAATGCAGGCAAATTTATTTTTGATTTGAAGAGGTAACCCAAACAGCTGAGATCTTTCTAAACCCAACTATCGAAGATGAATTGCATTTAACTCTGCCATAAAACGGAGAAGACCATGGACACAATGCAATAGGAACAAGGTTATGCCAGCCAAAACGCATCGTTTCTTTCCTATACACAGCTGCAGCATGCTTAACATCAATAGCTTTACCGAAAAATATAAAAACTCTGAACCACTTAGTATAAAACTCTTAACCACTTGGTATTAAAACCCTGAACCACTTGGTATTAAACCCTGAACCACTTGGTATTAAAAAAAAATTTAAATTTTTTAGTCACTGAACCACTCTCTATTTAGTCACTGAACCACTCTCTATTTAGTCACTGAACCAATCTCTATTTAGTCACTGAACCAATCTCTATTTAGTCACTGAACCAATCTCTATTTAGTCACTGAACCATTCTCTATTTAGTCACTGAACCACTCTTTATTTAGTACTGAACCAATCTCTATTTAGTCACCGAAACCAATCTCTATTTAGTCACTGAACCAATCTCTATTTAGTACTGAACCAATCTTTATTAAGTCCCTGAACCACTTGGTATAAACCTCTGAACCACTTGGTATTAAAACACTGAACCACTTGGTATAAACGTCTGAACCAATTAATATAAAACCCCTTAACCACACGACAAAGTTAGTACAAGGGAAAATAAAAGATGATTCAAATGGAAAAAAGCAACAATCAAAGTAACAGCTTCTCAAATGACATTTCCTCCAATCCTCGAAAGGTCAAATTAGATCTCCAGATGGCATCTTCCTCCCTGCCACAATCGGAAAATGTGGCATCTTTCTACTCTTCTAATCAACTCCTTTCACGTACTCAACATATCTCTGTATAACATCAGAATCTAACTTTAACACACACAATATCTGAATATCTATACTCTGATTCCACACACACACAAAAAAAAAATCTTCTGTATAAACTCCATAACCATCCAGCCATGGCAAAGCTAGGTCCCAGCTCCGCCCTCATCCTTTCCCTACTCGTAGTCCTTCACTTTGCAGCTCCTCCAGCTGCCGCCGAGCTCCAGTCATACGTCAACTATTGCGATAACGTCGACGGTAACTACACAAGCACCAGCACCTACAAAACCAACCTTGATTCCGATGCGACGCCTTATATGCTCAGCGCCAATACAATTTCCGATGTGAACTACAACAAGGTAGTTAATCAGTTAGTCGGAAGCCAGAGAAGCTTCGGCCTGATCTGAATGCGGCGCGCTGTGACATTGTGTTGCTAGTGGCGCTTTTGCCGTTGTCGGTGCGGCCGAACGGAGGAGGAAGATCCGTCAAAGGAGAAGGAGGCAGATCGAACAGAGAGACGGAGAGAAGGTTGAACGCGTATTGAAGATGGAGAGACAGATAGGAAGAGAGAATGAGGCAGCGCGTGGGAGTTTGTTTTGGAAAAAAAAAATAGATCTGTTTTAACCAATCAGAATGCTTCTTTTCTTCTTACCAGACCGAAGGCTTCTCACCTGAACCCTCCCCTATATATATATATATATATATATATATATATATATATATATATATATATATATATATATATATATATATATATATATATAAACTTAGACTACATAACTTCTTATCTAATTGTCGAAATAATTAAGTAATATAACCGATGATTTCGAAGCTTCGAGATGAATTATAATATGTGAATTTCAATCTAAGTAAAATATAAAAGAATTATAGTTTATTAAAATAAAATTAAAGTGATTAATATACCTATAATTTTCAAACATTCATAACTTTTTATTCAGGTATCAAATTATGACATATTATATATCAAAACGAAGCTATCAACAAGAATAATGCGGACGAGGGAGCGGGCATGTCCTCTCCCATGCTCCCCTTGGCTCCACCCCTGTTTATAGAGTTAAACTTCCTAGAATTTGAAACATCTTTGGAGAGAGAGATGTAGGATTATTATTTGGAGGAATTTCCTTATATAGTTATACAAGGTTTTATGTGGTTTTCGAACCCTTGATTATTGTTGTTATTATTGTACTAGTTTTATGTGAACGATGATATGTCTAAGGAGGATTTGCATGAATAAATGCAAACTCAAACCTAATGAACAATGTTTGGTTAAAAGCTAAAACTAAGAATTCTGGTTTTCACTTATTTGTCCATCACAATTATTATATAAATTATTGGTCTTAATTTGTAGGACGTCGTGGCCATAGTACATCCCCTAATTCGTTTTAACAAAAATCCACCCATAAAATTTACTTAACACTTGTCTGCGTAACATTTTTTAGAATAACAGTTTTATTTTATTTACAAATACTGGTGACACGGCCAATTTATCGCTATTGACACGGTGGCGGCCACGGTTTCAGAAACCGTAAAACTGTTTAAGCGACGGTTTTTGTCATGAGTCCCATTTGCCTCTTCACTCCAATTAGCCGGTCACGGTTTTAGAAACCGTGAGAATGTTTATAGCGACGATTTTGAAAATCATCGTCAAAAGTCCCATTTTCATTCAAGAAACGGGCTATGTCTCCCACGGTTTTAGAAACCGTGTCCGCTCAATGTGAGAGGCAAATTGAGACTTATGGCGACGGTTTCCAAAATCGTCGCATAACTCTCTCGCCGCCACCGTGTCAATGGCGATATTTTCACCGTGTGGATTGTCCCCCCCCCCACATTTATATTTTTACAGTTGGCAATCAGTCAATCTGATGGACACTTGAAACGAGTCAAGATCGAATCTCAATCTCGTTTGATTTATATGAGTTGAAATATTGATAAAAAAAACTCTTTATATTTATAATTGCATTGGCAATATATTTGCAAACACATATCCATCAAAATGTGTATAATATTTTTTATGTTAAATTTTAGGAATCATGGTTAGACCGTCAGACCCTTTTAATCAAAAGATTAAGTCATTATATAAGAGCTTCAATCTTCCTACATTCTAACCTGATTGACACTTGAAATGAATCAAACATCTCAATCTCTTTATAACTTGCTTAAAGATGAGTCAAGTCATCTTGGGTCTAAAATTTGGATTTGAAAGTATAATTCATTTTTATAAGAGTTTGTCTTTGCTTTGTGGTTAGTTTGCTTGGGGAGAAGGAAAACTCTAAGCATGGGGTAGTTTGATTTAGTCACATAATTGCATATTATATTAGGTCATTTTCATGATATTTTACTTATTTTATAGTTAATTTGTATTATTTGATTTTCGGAGTCTACACGAGTGTTTTTATATATTTCAGGTATTTTGAGTGTGGATCTTATAAATTTGGAGGGTGATCATAGTGTATGGGATTATTATACAAATTGGAAGCAAGATGGGTCGGCTACGTGTTTGGGTTGATGAATTATATACTGGCATACCGTATGTGGAGGAGGAGATGCGGCTCCAGGACGTGTGCTCGGGTTGCCTTACTATTTTTACTTTTACTATATCCTTAGGA
This sequence comes from Persicaria maculosa, assembly GCA_963922045.1. NCBI lineage: Eukaryota > Viridiplantae > Streptophyta > Magnoliopsida > Caryophyllales > Polygonaceae > Persicaria > Persicaria maculosa. Next base: position 52,334,021 of record OY998270.1, read on the forward strand.
TTAGATATGATATATATATTAATATTGTATATTCAAATTAGGATTAGATAGATAATATGGCGACAATTTCCAAAACCGTCACATAACTCTCTCACGGTTTCAGAAACCGTCGCCATCACCGTGTCAATGACGATATTTTCACCGTGTGAATTGTCCCCCTATTTATATTTCTACAGTTAGCAATCAGTCTGATCTGATGGACACTTGAAACGAGTCAAGATCGAATCTCAATCTCGTTTGATTTACATGAGTTGAAATATTGATAAAAAAAACTCTTCATATTTATAATTGCATTGCAACATATTTGCAAACACATTCTCTTCATATTTGCATTGCCAACATAATTGCATTGGCAACACATGTGATGGTCAGACCGTCAAACCTTTTTAATACAAAAGATTAAGTCATTATATAAGAGCTTCAATCTTCCTATATTCTAGTCTGATTGACACTTAAAATGAATCAAACATCTCAATCTCTTTATATCTTTCTTAAAGATGAGTCAAGTAATCTCATTCTCTTATAGTTTGTCCAAAGATGGGTCTAAAATTTGGATTTGAAAGTAGAATTCATTTTTACAATAGAGAGATAATATATACTCCGTATGTTTTTTTCCATTGAGATCCAATATATATTTTAATATATTGAGAATTGAAAATGCATATAATATATATATATTTATCTCAACCTATTATATATATTTGCATGAGCTTTTTAGATATGCATCATTATAAAATATATAAATAAATCTATAATAATTCGAGATGCATCGATAAGTATATTTAGATGTATAGTTAATAAACTAAGATAATATTCTCAATTTTTAAATCTAATATTTACTTTTAATGTTTTTTTTAACAAAATTAAATTTATTTACATACACTTATATTTACATATTTAGCAACTATCATGAAAAATTATATTTTACAAAAATATAAAAGTATTTAATAATATAATCGATTTTTTTTTTGTTATACAATTTTTTTAAATGTGATTTTTTTTATTATAAAAGGTTACAAAGATGTCAATATAAGTGTATGAAATCTAAATTTTAAATTTTAAAATAAAATTTAATTTTTTATTAAAAAAAAGTAAGTGGTGCACCCGCACCCTGTACTGCACGCTATTGCACGAGATCTCATTACATAATTTATCAGCCCTAAATTTTATTTAAAGAAAATGTAAATTGACTTAAAATTAGCTTAACCATTAAAAATTGTCGAGCGAGATTTTCTCAGCTTTACATAAATTAAGTAATTTTTCCAACTTTATGAATGTTATAATCAACCTGCTAAAAAGGGGAGTTGGACAAGATTGTTTATAAAAGCATGTACATATATATATATATATATATATGTATGATAAACTCAATTACCACAAACCCAATTGATCGAGAATCTTATTTAGATGGAGAAGATAGAATCAGACATTGTGATTGTTGGAGCTGGAATTGCTGGTCTCTCCACTGCCGTCGGCCTTCATAGGTATTTCATCTTTACATTATTTTCCTACAGTTGTTGAATTATGTACTCCTTCCGTTTCGCAAAACATGTCATTTACTATTCACATACGCTTCTTTAAAATGATAAAAGCTATATAAATTAAATAGCCATTTTTAGCGAATAGTAAAGCTATATAATTATGAAATTATTTAAAAACATTTATAAAAAATTAGATATTTTATATAGTTTTTATCTCCTAAAAATATGTGCGTGAATAGTAAAACGACATGTTTTAGCGAACGGATTGAGTGTATCTTTTTATGGATTTTATATACAATTAAATAATCATTTATATCTTTTTTATGTACAGGTTGGGGTGTAAAAATCTAGTGTTAGAAACGTGGGAGGATTTGAGAGTGACGGGGTTTGCGTTCACTTCATGGAGTAATGCTTGGAAGGCACTCGACGCTCTTGGCGTTGGAGATGTGCTTCGTAGTCAACGTCCAAGGCAACAAGCGTAAGTGTAATCAATTTATACCCTCCATTAGAGGTGTTATTCGAGCCGAACGAGCCGAACTTGGCATGCTCAAGCCTGATTCATTTGTTAAACGAGCTCAAGCCGAGTCAAGCCTAATTTTTAAACAAGCTATCCTTTTTGTTCAAGTTTGGCTTGTTTTAGGAAAATGAACGAGCTCGAACAAGACTTTTTTCAAGCTTTAAGCAGATTTGCTTGGTTATAACATATGACTTTAAAGGAAATTTTAGAATTTCCATAAAATTCGAACTATTCGAGCTTAAATCGAACAAGCCGAGCTTTTAACCGAGCTTAAAATCATGTTTAGGCTCGACTTGTGTTAGGTAAGTGAACGAGCTCGAGTCGAGCTTTTTCGAGCCAATCCCGAGCCGAGCTCGAGCTCTTCAGCTCATATATTTGAGTTATATATATATATATGTTAGTTGTTAGATAATTGAAATTTGTGAATAAAAAATCAAATTCTTTTAAAATCTTCTGTGAGTAGACGTTGAAAAGCTTCGATTTCAAGAAAAATCTAATTAAATTATGTTTGGCAACGACAGTTAACTTTTTGGAGCTTATGATTTTCAACAACTACTCATTTAAACTTTTCGGATCTTTCGGTTTTCTATTCACAAGTTTTCATCAATTACCCTAATAACTAGGTTTATCAAACATCATACTAGCTTAATTATTAACCTATAGTTACCTTAATATATAGCTAGGTTCTAGTGGGGAAAAATAGCATATTTAAAAAAGAAACAAGGTAAAAAAAAATTATGGATGAATACATAAGTATTGTCTAGTTTATAAAGTCTCTAAAAAAAGTTAATTAATATAAAATAAAAAGAATTAGGTTCAAACCTCATTGTTTTTAATATAAAATTAAAAAAATGGAAGAATACAAAAGTGTACACATTTAAAATCCTACTTATAATAAATCATTTTTTATTTATTTTTATTTTTTTGCCTGAATTGATATATTGCATGAATTAATTTTCTTGTAAATTTTAATTTATAATTGACCAGAATAAATGTGAGTAATTTAACACACAAGTATGATTATTACAGGTTGATTGTCACATCTGCAATATCTGGAAAAATAACTTCAAAAATTCCGCTAATTTCGTCAAACAAAGGAGAAAGGTACCTATACATTTAAATTTACTAATGAAAATATAAAAGCTAACATGTTAAAAATAGTTATTTACCTAATAAACTACTCGGCAATATATATAGCAATTATGAAACAAGGTGCTTGGAAAGAAAGGTGTTGGTGGAAACCCTTGCAAATATGCTACCAAGCGGAAGCATAAGGTTCTCTTCTAGGGTTCTTTCGATCGAAGAATCCGACCACCACTCGAAGCTCCTTCGCCTTGAGGATGGCACCACCATCAAAACCAAGGTATAATCAAGCTTATCTCCGATCCAATGATCGATTGGCGATGACTCGATCATCGTCTCTAGTCGTTGCATTAATTTAATGACATTATATATCAATGTGTACGAATATCGAGCAGGTTTTGATCGGGTGTGACGGGATCAACTCGATTGTGGGAAGATGGCTCGGGCTAAAGGAACCACAGGCAGTCGGAAAATCGACCATTAGAGGGTTTGTAAGGACACCGATTGAGCCGAAGATGATGCAGTTCATGGGGGATGGAGTCAAATATGGGATTGCACCCATCAATGACAATAGCCTTTATTGGTTCCTTACTTTCATCCCTTCTAGATGCACCGGTAAATTAAGTTACTCCTTCAATTCATTTATCAACGCAATTTCATAGAGTCATTCGATCTAAATGCTAATTAAATTGGATTTCTCCAGACGAATATGTGGGAGAAAAACCTGGGAAGATGAAGGAGTTCGTGTTGAGCAAGCTCGGAAAGGGTTCCGAGAAAGTAAGAGAACTCGTGGAGAAGACCGAATTACATGAAATCATATGCTCTCCTCTCAAGTTCAGGCTTCCATGGGAGGTTCTTTGGGGAGATGTAACAAAGGGCAACGTTTGTGTGGCCGGAGATGCATTCCATCCGATGACCCCGGATCTCGGACAAGGTGCTTGCTCGTCCCTTGAGGACGGGGTCGTATTGGCCCGGTGCCTTGGACGAGCAATCCTGGCCCTAGAAGACGGGGAAGGCGAAGAGGAGGAGTATCGGAGGATCGAGAAGGGGTTGGAGGAGTACGCCAAGGAGAGGAGGTGGAGGGCGTTTACGCTCATGGCAACTGCGTACGGTTTAGGGTTCTTAGAGCAAGGAAGTTGGAAGTTGTTGCAGCCGTTGAGAGACGTTTTCGCGCCATTTCTCAATGGGATGACACCCTTCATGGCTGATTATGATTGTGGGAAGCTCATATAATTTATACATTTTTTTTATTCTTTGGAAATTAATATTGCTCCGGGGTATTTTGTATTTGTTTGAGTACTATAAGTGTTTGTCAAAGAGTCTAGTGAATTAATTAATAATGTGAGGGATTTAGCTATGTCCCCTAAGGTTAAATTGAATTGATGTTAGTTTGTAACCCCATTTATCTAAAAAATAATAATAAATTTAAATTTAAAATTTTCAGTGTTAATTAGAATTGTCAATTCGATTATTCTTATTGGGTTAGACGCATGTCACTTCAGATATTGGTTAAAAACGAGTCTCGGATAGTGATGTGATTATCAATTGGAGGTTAAGTTAGTTAAGTTTGTTTTACCTTTCATTACTAGCTAACCATTTTTTTATGAAGTAAAAATTCAAGCTCAGACAAGTCTGAAGCTCGAGAGGCCGACGAATTGTCCAACAAACTAACTGTCAACAAACACAGTAAGTAATTTAAATCAACAAAGATAAAAGAAAAACCCCATAACCCATAAAAGTCGTCCATTATTAGCTAATCATGTTTGGTATTGCTTTGGAAAATCATTCTTGTATGTTCCCTTTTCTTTTGGATGTTTTATGTCTGTATATATACATTGTACCTATTCTTTCTGAAAATTGAGATCCCTCGAAATCCCTCGCTCCTTGTCAAGTGACTCCAATGGCGTCTCCAATGGCCGCGAGATCCGAGGTGATCTCTCGCGCTTTCTTTCCGAGAGTCTACAAGCAGATCAAAGGAACTAAAAATCACACAGCAATTGAAGGTTTTCTGATTTCGCAGCCCCCGAATCCGATCGAAGCTTTTTCAGCAATGGCTGCCAACATCGTCACACTGGACGACAAGGCGAAGAGGATGAGAGATCTGCTCTCCAGCTTCTACTCCACCGATCACTCTTTTGACCCCAATTCCACCAACACTTCTTCCAAATTCACTGCCTTCGACTCCATTAATACACCGTCCTTTGATTCCAACGTCTACATGAATCACATGGTACGATTTACCTCTCTATTCATCTTCGTCAGTTTAGTGATTTATGGCACAAATCAAGGTTCCATTTGAACCTAGCGTCGTGGAAACACAATAAATGTAGAAATAGAAGAATATGCAGATTTGATTTTGCATATGATTAGTACTATTAGGGGAAACATGAGCTTTAATTTTCATGGTTTTAGCAATTTGTGGTTAGTTTGCTACTGTGATTGAGTTTACTTTGTGAGAGCTTTGGTTGCTTTGCTGAAACTTTTGGAGAGCTAATTAGCTTCTTGTTTTGTTGTGTGATCTGAAATGCTGAAATTAATTCTTATTAGCAAAATTCGTTATATTGAAATGCTGAAATTAATTCTTATAAAATTGTATGAGCTTCTATATCTTACACACAAGCATATATGACAACATTTCATCATTTCAGTATTTTTTGATGACGCGGAAAAAATAGCAACTCCAGTTTCAGCAACATGGTTTAAGCAACTCCGGTGTCGAAGTGCTGACGCGAAAAAGAAGAAGAAGCTAATTTCAGCAATTACAACAACAATTTTAGCAACTTCGGTTTCAACAACTCCGGTGTTGAAGTGTTGACGCGAAAAAATAAAAGCTAATTTCAGCAATTACAACAACAATTTCAACAACTCCGTTGTAAAAGTGCTGACGCGAAAAAAAAAAGAAGCTAATTTCAGCAATTACAACAACAATTTTAGCAACTTTGGTTTCAGCAACACGGTTTCAGCAACTCCGGTGTCGAAGTGTTGACGTGAAAAAATAAAAGCTTACTTCAGCAATTACAACAACAATTTCAGCAACTTCGATTTCAACAACTTCGGTGTCGAAATGCTGACGCGAAAAAAAAACTGTTGAAACAGGAGGGGGCACAAGGGGTGCACATGGGGGCACAGGGGCAAAGGGGGCAAGGGAAGGGAGGTGGACATTTTACTAATTTCAAAATATTGGTGGACAATTTACTAATAAAGGCCTTAAATATGGCCATTCTATAAAATGTCCCTAAGTGATGCACCCTCACCATATACAGCGCACGTTGATTATATATATATATAATACTAAAACAGAGGCCTTAAACGGCCTCTGGTGGGATCTCACTTAGGTGGAATTTTCTGGATTAAAACGGGGTTATTTTTGCTTACGTGTCATTTTCTATGTATTATATTTTTGGCCCACATCAATTAATAAGTCAATATAATTAGGTAAAAAAAACTTATCTTTTTAGATCAAATAATCTATCCAATATAACATTATATTTAAATTGTTGAACAATTAATTTTTTATATAAATATTCAAATTCATATTTTAATTAGTTGTAAAATCTATCATTTTTAATACTATAAATATTTAAAGTATATCTTAATTATTCATAAAAACCTAACATTTTAATTTAAATATTTGGCCTAATATATTAATTAGTTACGTATAAAAAAATATACTTTTATGATAGCCAACATAACTACAAAAAGATATAGATGACAAAATCCTACAACTTATATCCAGTGTTATTTAATATCTTAATTAATTTTATAATATTCAAATAATTTAAACTTAGTTTACGTAGTTATAAGATTTTAAATTATGTAAACTAAGTTTACATGACTTTTTAAATTATGTAAACTAAATTTAAAGCTTTTATTTTACTTAAATTTTTGTTTCAATCATTCAATTACATAAATTTATTATGTAAACTAAAACAGATGTCTGAAACAGGTTCTGGTGCGATTAGCATACGTGACATTTTCTGGATTAAAATGGTGTTATTTTTTCATAAGTGTCATATTCTGGATTAAAATGGTATTATCTTTTTTAGCCACATGTTAATAAGCCAATATAGTTAGTTAAAAAATTATCTTTTTAGATCAAATAATCTATCTAATATTACCTTATATCTTAATTAGGTTTTTTTATATAAATATTGAACCTTATATCTTAATTAAGTAGAAAACTTATCATTTTAGATAAATCTATCTAATGTTATTCATGCAGGCAAATATTTATTTAATTCAAATAATATATTATTATGCCAATTATTAAATCTACTTTATTTATAATGCATCAGAATAACAGAGCCAATATTGTTTTTGATCAAATTATTTATAAAAAGATAATGTATCATCAATATTTATAACAAAAAGAATTTCTAACAATTATGAAATCGTTTCAGGCATCCGAAACATCTATATTTATATGCCATATATATATTTACATGACCCGGTAAAGATCCCGTGGAGTTGAACTCCGTGAAGTTGGTAGGATTACCCTATAGGAATTTATCGACCCTAGAAAATAAATTAACAAATGGCTAAACTAATTTAAATCTAAACCCCTTATTTAAAATTGAGTGGTTAGGATTTAACCAACTTCATATAGAGTTATTTTAGCAACTCCATGGGATCTAAAGTGTACATGACCTTATAAAGTATCGTTTATAGTTAGGTATCGTGTAAAAAACAAAATATTATATAGATAGACCTTAATTATATTTTTTGATTGATCCTCCTATGCCATATATAAATTAAACGATCTTTCTATCCTATGTCCCAAGGACATAGGATAAGATGCTAAATTAGAAAAGATTTCCTACCAAAAAAAATAAACGACCCTATGAATCTAATTAAAAAAAAAGCTTAATCAATAGTAAAATTTAAAAAATATTTTCAAATTAGTACTCTTATCCTATGCCTCTGGGACATAGGATAGAACAATCGATAACCGGACCTTAATTAAATAATAATACTATAATATCTATACATTGCACATCCCATCATTTGCCCACTTATCTTCCTTTATATTCTGGATTAATATGATGTTATCTTTTTTAGGCACCTCAATTAATAAACGAATATAAATTTGTCATCTCATTTAACTGGTCCTACTTATTTTTATAAATATTCATCCACTTAATTTAGTTTACAGTTAGATGAAATCTTTCATTGAAATATTTCAACGAAACTATTTTAACCTTCACACTTTAATAAAAAAAATTAATATAATAAATTATGTAGTATAATTATAAAGAAACCGCACAAGATTGCGGGCCATAAGACTAGTAAAATATTAAAGCAAAGGCCTGAAACGGGCTCTGGTGCGATTTCGCATCCGTGAATAAAAAAATGGAAGAATACACAAGTATACACATTTAAAATCCTACTTATAATAAATCATTTTTTTCCCTGAATTGATATATTGGATGAATTAATTTTCTTGTAAATTTTAATTTATAATTTACCAGAATAAATGTGAGTAATTAAACACAAGTATGATTATTACAGGTTGATCGTCACATCTGCAATTTCTGGAAAAATAACTTCAAAAATTCCGCTAATTTCGTCAAACAAAGCAGAAAGGTACATATACATTTAAATTTAATACTCCTCTGTTAATTAAAACTTGACGTTTTACTATTCACGCACGCTTTTTGAGGTGTTAAAAACTATATAAAATATTGACTTTTTTAATATTTTTTTTAATAATTTCATACTTGTTACTATTAAGTATGAATTTATAAAAATAAATTTGTAAAAAAGTTAATATTTCATATAGTTTTTATCATTCTAAAAACGCGTGCATGAATAATAAACGACAAGTTTTAATTAACAGAGAGAGTAATGAAAATATAAAAGCTAACATGTTAAAAATAGTTATTTACCTAATAAACTACTCGGCAATATTATATATAGCGATTATGAAACAAGGGTCTTGGAAAGAAAGGTGTTGGTGGAAACCCTTGCAAATATGCTACCAAGCGGAAGCATAAGGTTCTCTTCTAGGGTTCTTTCGATCGAAGAATCTGACCACCACTCGAAGCTCCTTCGCCTTCAGGATGGCACCACCATCAAAACCAAGGTATAATCAAGCTTATCTTCGATCCAATAATCGATTGGCGAGGACTCGATCATCGTCTAGTCGTTGCATTTTAATGACATTATATATCAATGTGTACATACGAATATCGAGCAGGTTTTGATCGGGTGTGACGGGATCAAATCGATTGTGGGAAGATGGCTCGGGCTAAAGGAACCACAAGCAGTCGAAAAATCGACCATTAGAGGGTTTGTAAGGACACCGATTGAGCCGAAGATGATGCAATTCATGGGGGATGGAGTCAAATATGGGATTGCACCCATCAATGACAATAGCCTTTATTGTTTCCTTACTTTCATCCCTTCTAGATGCACCGGTAAACTTACTCTTCCAATTCATTAATTTATCGATGCAATTTCATAGACTCGTTCGATCTGAATGCTAAATAAATCGGATTTCTCTAGACGTATATGTGGGAGAAAACCCTGGGAAGATGAAGGAGTTCGTGTTGAGCAAGCTCGGAAAGGGCTCCGAGAAAGTAAAAGAACTCGTGGAGAAGACCGAAGTACATGAAATCATATGCTCTCCTCTCAAGTTCAGGCTTCCATGGGAGGTCCTTCGGGGAAATGTAACAAAGGGCAATGTTTGTGTGACCGGAGATGCATTCCATCCGATAACCCCGGATCTCGGACAAGGTGCTTGCTCGTCCCTTGAGGACGGGGTCGTCTTGGCCCGGTGCCTCGGTAGAGCAATGTTGGCCCGAAAAGACGTGGATGGCGAAGAGTAGGAGTATCGGAGGATCGAAAAGGGGTTGGAGGAGTACGCAAAGGAGAGGAGGTGGAGAGCGTTTACGCTCATGGAAACTGCGTACGTTTTAGGGTTCATAGAGCAAGGAAGTTGGAAGTTGTTGCAGCCGTTGAGAGACGTTTTCGCGCCATTTCTCAATGGGATGACACCCTTCATGGCTGATTATGATTGTGGGAAGCTCATATAATTTATACATTTTTTTTAATTCTTTGATAATTAATATTGTTCCGGGGTATTTTGTATTTGTTTGAGTACTATAAGTGCTTGTCAAAGTGTCTAGTGAATAAGTTAATAATGTGAGGGATTTAGCTATCTCCCCCAAGGTTCAATTGAATTGATGCAAGTTTGTAACCCCATTTATCTAAAAAATAATAATAAATTTAAATTTAAAATTTTCAGTGTTAATTAGAATTGTCAGTTCGATTATTCTTTTTGGGTTAGACGCATGTCACTTCGGATTTTGGATAAAAACGAGTATTTCACAAAGATGAAGGGTATGTGGCAAAAATTATTTGTGGTGGTGCCTCCCATCAGATGTAAGCGTGGCAAGTGTGAATGTAACTTGTAGAAGCAAGCTGAAGATGTTAAGAAGGAAAATAGATTGATTCAATTTCTAATGGGCTTGAGCGACAAATATGATAGTGTCAGAAGATAGATCCTGATGAATGTACCTTTACCTATTGCTAGTGCTACGCACTCAATGCTCCTGCGGGATGACGTGCGTAGGAAAGTCTCTTAAAAATGGAAAGTAAAAGTTGAAGTTCCTATTACCTCTTTAATGGCCAAGCAAGAAGATGAGAAAGTTAGACGTGAGAAATGTGGCCACTGCTCGGGGAATCACAAGATTGAGAGGTGTTAGGAGGTGATAGGGTATCCTAACTGGCAGTCCAAGAGCAAATTCAAGCCACAAGTGCCAAGACAACATAGGTTCAATGAGTTTCAGAAGAAGCATGGACATGGACAGTATAATTCCACCAAGGCAAATGCTACAGTTGGTGCCTCTCAATAGTTTCTAAACACTATAAGCAACTCACAAAGGGTATCTGGTTTATCTGCTGAGCAGCACAAGCTGATTGGTTTTCTCATATCTATATTAAAGCAGGCTAGCACCTCCTCTCATGGCTCACATCTAGCAGGTAAACTCAATCTTAATGCATAGAAAGCCATGACGAAACTATGGATCATGGGCAGTGGTGCTACTGATCAAATGACTCCACACCTATCCCTTCTTCCAAATCTTATACCTGCTGTAACACCCCTTTTTATCATCCAAGGGAATGTCACAGCGCCAACAATTACTCAGACTTTAAAGGTCTTTGTAACCACCTTAGGCTTATAGGGACATGCAACCATGCTTCCACAAACAAGATGATAATAAATAATATGTAACATAAATTGAAATAGCAGAAGCAGAAAAAAAAAACTCTTATTAAACTCTCCTCTAAAGAACGATGATTCAAATCACAATATTCAATAACTCTGTAACGAACGCCATTTAGGAATGAAATTAAACCCCTATACAATGTATCTAGGAAATTTAGAACATAAATACAATATTAAAATGTCTTCTCAACCTCTATTCATCCTCTCTTTTGAGACTCAGCCTAAACATGTCATCCACAAACAATAGGATAGTTAGTTCGTAAGTGATGATGCACCAACATAAATATTGGTATTTACATTTTCATGAGTAAATATGAGTGGATGCGACCCTAAATGAGGTCCCCCGTTGTATAAATAGAGCCTCATCAAATATAATAAAGGAAAGTATCCACGGATAGATTTACATCCGTTGTAGTGAATATAAGATCGATAAGGTTGGTGGTTGTGGTAATTAGTGTTGAAACCCCACCCAAAATGATGGGGATGCTACAAGGAAAAACAGTTGCGTATAAGAGGGCTAAACTAGAAACAGCAACCCGGTCCACGAACGGGAAACAATTAACGACCCCCTGCACACATGTAATGACACGTGGCATTCATGCCCTCAACCCAAATGTCGCAGAACACAAGACACTTGGCGATGTATGGCTTCCACATGGAGAATCATTCCCCTAGGACTTCTACAATATAAATAGGAGAAGGAGCGGACATGAAGGGGACTTTGGTAGAGGGGAAAAGGGGAAGTAAAGAAATATAGAGCGTTATGGGATAGAGTACCATACGATGACTCCGCGAACAATGTGCCGAAGGTACGTCCGCGTTCTACCTTTAAAGAAGTCAACTTGATGAAAATCCATGGGAGGAAGGTATTCCGCAGTCAGCACGAGACTCGAATCGGCCCGGTTTTTGGTGCGCAGACGATATCTCGACGCGCATCTTAGGTAAGCCCGATCACACTCTACAACAGAAAATCCTTTTAGCGACCAATATTTTAGCGATGAATTATTTTTCCTTGGTAAATGTGGGCTTTGGCGATGAACATATCCGCTCCTCATAAAATGGCACATGAACTTTAGTAAGAAACTTATATTCCTCGTTAAAAGTGGTATTCAACGATAATTTTTTAACTCGTCGCTAATTGTTAGTATAATTTTGTAACGGACCGAATATAAATATCCGGGTTACGTTTCGAAGGTTGGATACCTTCGTTCGGATCTTGCAATTCAGGTACGGGTCGAGGTTTCAAACCTCAAAAGATTAGTGGTTGAAAGTGTGGATTTCGAACCCCAAAGCAGTCGAAGGGTCGTTGGGTACCCTTAACCTGTCCTAAAAGTCTAAGTCGCGAAAATTCATTTGTAGAAAAATGGAAAACGAAAGTGGAGTACAACTTGCCACGGCGAGGCCGGGTCAAAACCAAAACAGTAGAACACAATTCGAAAAGTACTTTAGCCAAATTAGTGGGTTATTCTAGTTCTTCACAATCGCCCGGGAGGATTCCCACGCCATAGAAACATAGAGCAAGCAAACCTAAAAATAATTTGTGCGAGCGGGGTGAGATCGAGTCCCCCCAATGCACTCTGTCCCACAAGCAAGCATACATATACGTTATACCTATAATAAAAATGCTCTAATGCAGTACGGAAATTTAAAACACACTAGCATGCTCCTAGTTGAAGTAATATGCTCCTAGTTGAAGTAAAGGCGCCCAAAGAATGCCAAGTGACATATCCCTCTCCTACCTCTGCACCCCTTCCCGTTAGTGCAGAGACTGACCAGTTCGATGCTATAGCATATCATATCTCATCATTGAATATCATATCTCATCATCATATCATATGTCATGCTCATGCCCGATGGTGCTGGGCTATCTCATCATCAATGCTCATATATCGACAATACTGACTCAGGGCAAACCCGATGAAGCTGGGCTACCCTATGACCCTAGCAAAGACTCTAGGACACACAGATAACGGTCGTTCTGTTCTCAAACACACAAAGTAACTGAATGCTCATTCACAAGTGTAATCCTAGTCTGATACTACATGGCATGCTTTTAAATGCATATGAAGCACCTAGTATATCTATGATCACATGTAGGAGATTTCTCTTTCGAATCTGAGTAAGCCCATAATGGAACTTACCTGGAGAAGCGCGAAATCCAAGAAATAACCAGCAATAGCAAGCAATCCAATTATGTCACAAATCACCTAGCATATAATATAAGATGTGCATAAGTCTACGCCTAAGTCACACAAGGCGCGCCTAACTAGCATACATAACTTCACATATTTCATAGGTCCCATTATCATCATCACCCTCATATCAACTCACCTCATATCTTATCGTATCATCTTATTCATTCAATCATATCATCTCGCATCTTGTCTCAACATTATCATTATCTCTTAACTCATAGCATCATATAACATATCATTATTATATCACATATCATTCCTTTTAGAACACATGCATCATTATCTCGTATATAAGTCATATTCATACTCTAATTTAATCATCATATAACATATCCATAATCATACTTATCAACCATATAATATATCATCAGGCTTTAATATAACACATCGTAATTCACATATCATAACAATATCAACATATCTTAACCATTCAACAAGTTAGTCCAAGTAAGAATTTCCCAAGTTTCCAAAACTCTTTAAATCTCAAGTTAAATCATTATTCAAAACACTTTTCCAGTCATACTCGACCCAAGAATCCATTTACAAAATATTACTTTAAATTAAGTTATTTTTATTATTTTATCAAAACAGATCCGACAAGGTTAGGTCATTTCTAAAAATTCTCTTTTAAATTTTATTAAATCCATGTCCATTTATCAAATCAATTTCTATCCTTAAAACCCTTTTCCAAATTCCTCTTTTATGTTATAGACCAATTTCCACCCTTTAAAACATTTTCCAAATCCAAATCCAATTAATATAATTTTAAATTCCAACAATTTTAAAAGTCAAAATTTTATCTATTATTTAATATTCCATTTATTTAATATTTATACAATACATAGGTAAGTAGTCTTAAAACATAATACTCCCTCCGTTCGGAAATAAATGATGTTTGACTATTTTGCACATAATTTTATGAGCTAAAAACTATATAAAATCTTATTTATTTTAATTAATTTTTTTCATAGTTTAATAACTAATACTAATAACTATTAAACTATGAAAAAAAATAATTAAAATAAATAAGATTTTATATAGTTTTTAGCTCCTAAAACTACGTGCAAAATAGTCAAACATCATTTATTTCCGAACGGAGGGAGTATATATATATATATATATATCACAATCCTTTTTCAAAATCATGGCCAATATAATAAAATAGGCCCAAAGCTCTAAATTAAACAGATCCGGCCCTAAAAAAAAACCAGCCCAAAGCCTTTAGTAAAATCGGATCAAAATACAACCCAGTCTCTTTAAAAAAATCCGGATCCATTACCCAATCTCACATCTCTTTTAAATCAAACCCATGAACCGGTTTTGTAAAATAGAAAAGGGTGAACCGGACCAAATTAAAAAGGAAACCAAACCCAACCCGTTTCCACTGTTCATCTATCTCCCCCAATCTCACTGTAATCGGCAATGGAGGAAGAGAAAGAGGGAGAAAGGCTCCCGTAGGCGGTTTTCCCTCTCTCGCCCAAAACCCGAACTTCCTGGACACAAAAGGCACAATTGAAACGAAGGAAAGTGGAGAAAGGAGGTAAGCTCACCGAGGTTTCGAAGGTTCGCCGGAAACGCGCGATTTGCCTCGTCGGATATGGTGATCAGCAGCAACCTCAACCTCAACCTCAACCTCACATGGTTCTGCAAGAACAGATCCCTCCACCAGAATAAAAAAAAACAATCCCATTGCAGATGAGGAACATGTGGGTCCTCCCAAGATTGAAGCTTTGAAATAAGATAGAAAATTCAGAGAAATCCACTGTCAAACAACAGAGGATGAGCACAAAGAACACAGAAGCTGCTTTCAAGGCTCTGAAATTGGAAGGTTTGGGTCCTGATTTTTTCTTCTTGGGTCATAATCATATATTCATATCCAATTCCAAGATGCAATTAACCATAGAAAAATACAAGTCAGGTTCATGACTATCTCATTCTCTTTTAGAAGGATATCAGGTTCACTCCTTCATTCAAATAATAATATTCCAATTCCAAGATGCAATTAACCATAGAAAAAGGGAGTTGGACAAGATATATTGTCTATAAAAGCATGTATATATATATATATATATATATATATATATATATATATATATATATATATGTATGATAAACGTACTCAATTACCATAAACCCCATTGATCGAGAATCTTATCTAAGAAAAAAGAAACGAAAAATGGAGAAGATAGCTGCAGACATTGTGATTGTTGGAGCTGGAATTGCTGGTCTTTCCACCGCCGTCGGCCTTCATAGGTATTTCAATATTCCATCTTTATTTTGTTTTTCTACATTTGTTTAGAGGTGGCAATCGGGCGGGTTCGGTTAGTCGGGTTTCGGGTAATATCTAATAATTTAATTTGGTCATTCGGTTCGGTCGGATTCAGGTTTCGGTTGTATCGGGTTTCGATTGTCTTGGGTTTCGGTTATCTCGGGTTTCAGTTATTTCGGGTTTGGATTGTCTCAAGTTTTCAGTATTTTAATATTCATTTTTAAAAATTTACTAGAATGTACCTTAAAGTTCAGGTTATTTTGAGTTTCGGTTATAACGAGTTCGAGTCTTAATGAGTTCTCGTTGAATCGGTTTCGGTTCATTCGGATTTGGGTGAGTTTCGGTTATCGATTTTTGGGTCCAAAATGGGTAGGTTTTCAAGTCAATCGGTTCCGGGTCGACCGGGTTGGGTTTTCGGGTTCGGGTCGAATTGATAGAGTATATCTTTTTATGGATTTTATATATAATTAAATAATCATTTATATCTTTTTTTATGTACAGGTTGGGGTGTAAAAGTCTAGTGTTAGAAACGTGGGAGGATTTGAGAGTGACGGGGTTTGCGTTCACTTCATGGAGTAATGCTTGGAAGGCACTCGACGCTCTTGGCGTTGGAGATGTGCTTCGTAGTCAACGTCCAAGGCAACAAGCGTATGAATAACCACTTTATTACCCTCCATCAACTATACTCGATCGATCATTGTTAATCACATATATATTTGAGTTAAAATCTTTTAAAATCTTCGGGGAGTAGACGTTGAAAAGCTTCGAGTTTAAAAAATCTAATTAAACTATGTTGGGCAACGACAGTTAACTTTTTGGAGGTTATAACTTTCAACAACTACTCATTCAAACTTTTTTCTATTCACAAGTTTTCATCAATTACCCTAATAACTAGGTCCCCTCTAGTGGGAAAAAATAGCATATTTAAAAAAGAAACAAGGTAAAAAAAATAATGGACGAATACATATATAAGTATTATTTAGTTTCTAAAGTCTTTAAAAAATTAATTAATATAAAATAAAAAGTTATAGGTTCAAACCTCATTGTTTTTAATATAAAATTAAAAAAATGGAAGAATACACAAGTGTACACATTTAAAATCCTACTTATAATAAATCTTTTTTTTTGCCTGAATTGATATATTGGATGAATTAATTTTCTTGTAAATTTTAATTTATAATTTACCAGAATAAATGTGAGTAATTAAACACAAGTATGATTATTACAGGTTGATCGTCACATCTGCAATTTCTGGAAAAATAACTTCAAAAATTCCGCTAATTTCGTCAAACAAAGCAGAAAGGTACATATACATTTAAATTTAATACTCCCTCCGTTAATTAAAACTTGACGTTTTACTATTCACGCACGCTTTTTGAGATGTTAAAAACTATATAAAATATTGACTTTTTAATATATTTTTTTAATAATTTCATACTTGTTAGTTGTTACTATTAAGTATGAATTTATAAAAACAAATTTTTAAAAAAGTTAATATTTCATATAGTTTTTATCATTCTAAAAAAGCGTGCATGAATAGTAAATGACAAGTTTTAATTAATAGAGAGATTAATGAAAATATAAAGGCTAACATGTTAAAAATAGTTATTTACCTAATAAACTACTCGGCAATATTATATATAGCGATTATGAAACAAGGGTCTTGGAAAGAAAGGTGTTGGTGGAAACCCTTGCAAATATGCTACCAAGCGGAAGCATAAGATTCTCTTCTAGGGTTCTTTCGATCGAAGAATCCGACCACCACTCGAAGCTCCTTCACCTTCAGGATGGCACCACCATCAAAACCAAGGTATAATCAAGCTTATCTTCGATCCAATGATCGATTGGTGAGGACTCGATCATCGTCTAGTCATTGCATTTTAATGACATTATATATCAATGTGTACGTACGAATATCGAGCAGGTTTTGATCGGGTGTGACGGGATCAACTCGATTGTGGGAAGATGGCTCGGGCTAAAGGAACCACAAGCAGTCGGAAAATCGACCATTAGAGGGTTTGTAAGGACACCGATTGAGCCGAAGATGATGCAATTCATGGGGGATGGAGTCAAATATGGGATTGCACCCATCAATGACAATAGCCTTTATTGGTTCCTTACTTTCATCCCTTCTAGATGCACCGGTAAACTTACTCTTCCAATTCATTAATTTATCAACGCAATTTCATAGACTCGTTCGATCTGAATGCTAAATAAATCGGATTTCTCTAGACGAATATGTGGGAAAAAACCCTGGGAAGATGAAGGAGTTCGTGTTGAGCAAGCTCGGAAAGGGCTCCGAGAAAGTAAGAGAACTCGTGGAGAAGACCGAAGTACATGAAATCATATGCTCTCCTCTCAAGTTCAGGCTTCCATGGGAGGTCCTTCGGGGAAATGTAACAAAGGGCAATGTTTGTGTGACCGGAGATGCGTTCCATCCGATGACCCCGGATCTCGGACAAGGTGCTTGCTCGTCCCTTGAGGACGGGGTCGTCTTGGCCCGGTGCCTCGGTAGAGCAATGTTGGCCCGAAAAGACAGGGATGGCGAAGAGGAGGAGTATCGGAGGATCGAAAAGGGGTTGGAGGATTACGCAAAGGAGAGGAGGTGGAGGGCGTTTACGCTCATGGCAACTGCGTACGTTTTAGGGTTCATAGAGCAAGGAAGTTGGAAGTTGTTGCAGCCGTTGAGAGACGTTTTCGCGCCATTTCTCAATGGGATGACACCCTTCATGGCTGATTATGATTGTGGAAAGCTCATATAATTTATACATTTTTTTACAATTATTTGGTAATTAATTATATTGCTCCGGGGTATTTGGTATTTGTTTGAGTACTATAAGTGCTTGTAAAAGTGTCTAGTGAACTTAATAACGTGAGGGATTTAGCTATGTCTCTCCCCAAGGTTAAATGGATGCAAGTTTGTAACCCCATTTATCTAAAATATAATAATAATTTTAATTTTAATTTTTTAAATTTTTACATGTTAATTAGAATTGTCAATCCGGTTATTCATGTTGGGTTAGACGAATGTCACTTTGGATTTTGGATAAAAACGAGTTCGGGTAGTGATGTGATTATCAATTGGAGGTTAAGTTAGTTAAGCCTATTTTACCTTTCATTATTAGCTAATCATTTTGTTTTTGATTAAGTAAAAATTTGAGCTCAGACAAGCCTCAAGCTTGAGAGGCTGACGAATCGGCAGACAGACTAACCGTCAACATATAACACAGTAAGCAACACAAATCATCAAAAATGAAAGAAAAACCCCATAACCCGTAAAAGTCGTCCATTATTAGCTAATCATTTTAGTATTCCCTTGGAAAATAAGTCTTTTATTTTCCCTTTTTTGATGTTTTATGTTGGTATATTTACCCTGGACCTATTCTTTCTGTAAATTGAGAAAATGGAAAGAGATCGTAATGGGATAAAGCTGATCGACTTTTCCTTCTAAAATCTGTCTCCTTTCATTTCATTTCCCCATTTTTGATTGATGATTTATGCTCATCTACTTTTTCATTCATCTGAATTCTTATCCATTCCTCATGGTATCAGAGCTTGACACGTTTTCTTGTTGAGCTATGTCGTTGTATACTCTCGCTCAGTAGCAATTCGTTTAAGCTTCTTGTTCTCCAATCCCAAGAATCGTCATCTGCTTTTCATCTAAGAGATGGATCCCGATGGCTCGCAAACACCTAGATTAGGATTAACTGAGAGACATAGAGGTGATCAAATCACCATGTCAAATCTATAAAACTCCATGTTCATTCACCCATTATACCAATTCAGGTATGGTTATGTCTACGATTCAAATAACCATAGAGAATTATAGACGGTGGAAGAAGTCGTTTATGAAAGCTTTTTCTGTAAAGAACAAAATCTGGGTCATTGAGGGTATTGTTACTAGATCTACAGAAAATGTCTTGCAATTGGACAAATGTAATAATATGGTCTGCTCATGGATGCTTAACATTGTGTCAAAATACATTTATAACACCATCGGTGAGTATGACACTGCTATTGGGATGTGGTGAGATCTTGAGGATAGTTATGGTCAGAAAAATGGGCCTCTGATTTTTCAAATCAAGCGACAGATACAAGAGTGTCAACAGGATGACACAGAGGTAACTGAGTATTTCACAAAGATGAAAGGTATGTGGCAAAAATTATTTGTGGTGGTGCCTCCCATAGTCCCATTAGATGTAAGCGTGGCAAGTGTGAATGTAACTTGCAAAAGCAAGTTGAAGATGTTGAGAAGGAAAATAGATTGATTTAATTTCTAATGGGCTTGAGCGACAAATATGATAGTGTCATAAGATAGATCCTGATGAATGTGCCTGTACCCACTGCTAGTGCTACGCACTCAATGCTCCTGCGGGATGACTTGGGTAGGAAAGTCTTTGACAAAAGGAAAGTAAAAGTTGAAGCTCCTATTACCTCTTTAATGTCCAAGCAAGAACATGAGAAAGTTAGACGTGAGAAATGTGGCCATTGCTCGAGGAATCATAAGACTGGGAGGTGTTAGGAGGTGATAGGGTATCCTACCTAGCACTCTAAGAGCAAATTCAAGCAACAAGTGCCAAGTTAACAAAGGTTCAATGAGTTTCAGAAGAAGCATGGACATGGACAGTATAATTCCACCAAGGAAAATGCTACGGTTGGTGCCTCTCAGGAGTTTCAAAACACTACAAGCAACTCACAAAGGGTATCTGGTTTATCTGCTGAGTAGCACAAGCTGATTGGTTTTCTCATATCTCTGCTAAAGCAGGCTAGCACCTCCTCTCATGGCTCACATCTAGTAGGTAAACTCAATCTTAATGCACAGAAAGCTGTGATGAAACTATGGATGATGGACAGTGGTGCTACTAATCATATGACTCCAGACCTATCCCTTCTTCCAAATCTTATACCTGTTGTAACACCCCTTTTTATCATCCAAGGGAATGTCACAGCGCCAACAATTACTCAGACTTTAAAGGTCTTTGTAACCACCTTAGGCTTATAGGGACATGCAACCATGTTCCCACAAAAAAGATGATACTCCCTCCGTCCAAAAATACATGTCTTTTTACTTTTTAGCACGTATTTTTAGGAGCTAAAAACTACATAAAATATTAGTTTTTTTATTAATTTTTTTAAATAATTATTAATAAGTTTGTAATTATTAAAAAAATTATTAAAAAAGTTAATATTTTATATAGTTTTTAGCTCCTAAAAAAATGTGCATGAATAGTAAAAGGACATGTATTTTTGGACGTAGGTAGTAATAAATAATATGTAAAATAAATTGAAATAGCAAAATAAGAAAAAAAACTCTTATTAAACTCTCCTCTAAAGTACGATGATTCAAATTACAATATTCAATAACTTTGTAATGAACGTCATTTAAGTATGAAATTAAACCCCTATACAATGTATCTAAGAAATTTAGAACTTAAATACAATATTAAAATGTCATCTCAACCTCCATTCATCCTCTCTTTTGGGACTCAGCCTAAACCTACCATCCACAAACAATAGGACATTTAGTTCGTAAGTGAGGATGCACCAATATAAATATTGGTATTTACATTGTCATGAGTAAATATGAGTGGATGCGACCCTAAATGAGGTCCCCCGTTGTATAAATAGAGCCTCATCAAATATAATAAATGAAAGTATCCACGGATAGATTTACATCCGTTGTAGTGAATATAAGATCGATAAGGTTGGTGGTTGTGGTAGTTAGTGTTGAAACCCCACCCAAAATGATGGGGACACTACAAGGAAAACCAGTTGCGGATAAGAGGGATAAACTAGAAACAGCAAGCCGGACCACGAATGGGAAACAGTTAACGACCCCCCTGCACACATGCAATGACATGTGGCATCCATGCCCTCATCTCAAATGTCACAGAACACAAGACACTTGGCGATGTATGGCTTCCATATGGAGAATCATTCCCCTAGGACTTCTACAATATAAATAGGAGAAGGAGCGGACATGAAGGGGACTTTGGTAGAGGGGAGAAAGGGAAGTAAAGGAATAGAGCGCGTTATGGGATAGAGTACCATACGATGACTCCGCGAACAATGTGTCGAAGGTATGTCCGCGTTCCATCTTGAAAGAAGTCAATCCATTCCATCAAGTTCGGGGATCAAGTAGAATGCGAATGACCTCGTGTGATCGGGCTTACCTGAGATGCGCATCGAGATATCGTCCGCGCACCAAAACCCGGGTCAATTCGAGTCTCATGCTGACCGCGGAATACCTTCCTACCATGGATTGCCGGGTCCGGGTCTTTCTTTTTGGTTTGGCAAAGGGTTTTGGGCCAGAATTGTGTTAAAAACAAAAAAAAATGAAGATTTTGGATCCAGATTTGTTTTTGGGATGAAATGGGTCGGTTTTATTATAATAATAATAATAATAATAATAATAATTATTATTATTATTATTATTATTATTATTATTATTATTATCCGTGGGGAATCTCTCACACTAAGAGGTAATCTAAGATCAAAGCTAGCTCATTAATCATGTAGCTAAGCTAGTCGCGGAGCTAGCTCACATAACTTAGCTAGTCACGGAGCTAGCTCACATAACTTAGCTGGTCACGGAGCTAACTCATTGATCACCTAACATAGCTAGCAGTGGAGCTAGCTCACATAACTAACCTAGCCGTTGAGCTAATGTTCATAGCTTAGCTGCCGCAAGCTAGCTCATTAATCACATAACCTAGCTAGTCGTACAACTAGATCTCATTGCTTATCTAGCCGCAGAGCTAGCTCATTAATTAATCATGTAGCTTAGCTAGTCGCGAAGCTAGGTCACGTAACAAAACTAGCTCACATGACTTAGTCGGTCGCGAAACTAGCTCATTAATCACATAATTTAGCTAGGCGCGGAGCTAGCTCATTAACCATGTAGCTTAGCTAGCCGCGGAGCTAGCTCTCATAGCTTAATAGTAATAAATTTAAATTTTTACATACTAGACTTATTAATCGGGTCATTCATATTGGGTTAGGGTTGAGTTACTTGGAGTTTCGGATAAAATGAGTCTCAGGTAAAATGAATGAAATTCAGGTTTGATCCGATTTCAGGTCAATTCGGGTTTCTCGATTTTTTGTCTTTTGCAGTCAGAATGCATGATTTAACGAGTCTATGATGAGCCAAAATGCTAAAATTAAAGGGTGGAACTTACAAATAACTAAAAACATCCAAATGAATATATGAACACTAGTTGGGTGGAATAATTTTGGCGCCATCCCAGCCGCTCCTTCCTTCCACCAGCTAGAGCTCTACAAGCGTCCCCTACATGTTTGATTTTGCTGCAGAAGTGCTTAGTCCCATGTGTTGTGTTTTGGCATCCATAACGCCTAAACAACGTCGTTTTATTTACACTTTTCCGGAAAAAAAAATAATTTCTGACGCATCCCACCTATTTCCCATCCTAGCATTGATATTTGGTTGATGCTTCACAATTATCGCTTGTCCGAAATACTTGCCACTGTTTGCATTTTTTTTTTATCATTTCTCTTTCCCCTAGTATCGATAATGGATTACCGATAAACATAGCCTAAGGTCTACCAAGTATAGTATAATGCTAAGCTATGTTTCCCATATACGTGTCCTAGCCCTCGTATCACGTATCCAGTATGATACAATACGGGGATACGCGCGGATACGGTAGGATACGCGTATCCGGAGACAGGATACGGTCAACGTATCTTGACCGGATGAAATCAGGTATGGATACGGGTTGGATACGGATAGGATACGGGTATCCCCGTGTATCCCCGTGTCCAGTCCGTATCCAACCCGTGTTCGTGTCGTGTCTGTGTCGTATCCCCGTATCCCCGTGTCCGTGTAACCCCGTGTCCGTGTCGTGTTATATCCCCGTATCCGTATTCGTGTCCGTGTAACATAGATGCTAAGTTCCAAAAATAAAATTGTATACGATGCAGTGCAAAATCAACTACAGTAGTCCACATCCAACCCAACCTATCCTCTACTTTTCACCCATCTTTTTTTTTACCCGCTTTTTCAAGTCGGTTGATTCGGATTTGAGAAGTCATCCCTAATTAATCAAGACTCAGCGGATCTTAGCCATTAGCCAAAGAACACAAAAAAAATTGACCAAGATTTCATCTTTCGCCTTTGACATTATAAGCATTCCTGGAAAAAACACAGCTTCAACTTCCTACATTCAATGTTGGCTTCAGTTCATAGAATGGATCAATTAAATTTACACAAACACAATCCTAGATCCTATTGGAGATGGAATTCAAAACATCTCCTCAAGTTCAAAAAAAAAAAAGTGGGAAAGAACAGAACAAAAGTATCTCAGTGACCATTAAATTTTTAGTGTCTATCGCAGATAAATTTGTCTCATTTTCTTGATAAATTCATCACATTTCTTGTTCAATTCCTCTACACTCAGCTCCTCCTCCTCCTCCTCAAATGAGTCGAATCGATCTTTGTCGTCTTCGTATTCGAATTCGACTAATTGCTGATCAATTTGTTGTGCCTCCTCAGCAATCAAAACACACCCATTTGTAATTGCTTTCATCTCATCTTCTTCTTCTTCTTCTTCTTCTTGAACACCCAAAACGATTTCATCTCTTCCAACATGTTTTCCCTCAGTTATCACCTCACAACGCATCTCCACTTTTTCTACATAATTCCTGCGGATATGGTGATCAGCAGCAACCTCAACCTCAACCTCAACCTCACATGGTGCTGCAAGAACAGATCCCTCCACCAGAATCAAAAAAACAATCCCATTGCAGATGAGGAACATGTGGGTCCTCCCAAGATTGAAGCTTTGAAATAAGATAGAAAATTCAGAGAAATCCACTGTCAAACAACAGAGGATGAACACAAAGAACACAGCAGCTGCTGCTTTCAAGGCCAAAATCAAATAGGTGAAGAAAGGGCTCTGAAATTGGAAGGTTTGGGTCCTGATTTTTTCTTCTTGGCTCATAATCATATGCATTGCAGAGAAGAAATTAGAGAAACTGTGAGGTTTTCAATCTGATCAAAGGGTGGGTCAATGGAGAAATTCGTGATGAATGATGATTCAAGTGACTATATAGGATTTTCAGGCAAAGGTGTGAATCTTCTAATTTCGTGGAACCCACAAAAATGGTTTGAATTCTTTTTTTAAATTAAATCATTTACTGAAAAGAAAAGAAGAAGAAGACCTATGGTATGAGTCTATGAGTCAATGACCGATGAGAGAGTACCAAAGAAGAAGAAGAAGCAGTTTGGAAGTTTCAAACTATTTTTTTTTTCATTTTTTGAAGGCGGAAATAATTCTCTTGACGAGGCTATTACAAGGGCTGGTTTGGTTGAATGCGGGAAGTACAATTCCCGGTAACTTACTTCTCATAAATTGAATTCCCGTGAAATGTACTTCCCATGAATTGAAAAAGTCGTTTGGTTGAATTATGTTTTTTACAAATATAAATATGAAATAAAGAAAATTACATTAAAAAGGTGGAAGTTGAACTTACCTAGTCCCCCTAGGTAAGTGAACTTCCTACGATTTGGAGGAATTGAAATTCCTGGGAAGTTGAATTCCTGTGTCTTTCTGTCAACCAAACACAGGAATATATTCTACTTCCTGGGTTTTTAACTGAGCAACCAAACGAGGCCCAAATATATTAGGATAGATTTGTTTCAATATATGTGATACTATTGTATTATAATCCCTCCGTTTGTTTTTATTTGACGTTTATTATTTATACACGTTCTTCTAAAATGATAAAAACTATATAAAATATTAAAATTTTGATTAATTTTTTTTAATAATCGTAATAAGTGATATTATTAAAAAAAATTCTTAAAAATAATTATTTTGTATAGTTTTTACCACTTTAAAAACGTGCATAAATAGTAAAAAGACAATTAAAAGTGAACGGATGGAGTATGATAGAATCATTGATATTATTATATTACGATGGAAATATATATACGGTACATTTTATCAATATCTTATCTTACTCATTCTCAAACATTGTAATTTCCTTGTATAAAGGTTTCAGTAATAACATTTTATACATGAGTTTTACCTTTTCTAATATGAGTTTTTTTCACTTGTAAGAAATATTCTTACGAATGAGGTTTTGGATTCCAGACCTCCCAACATGATTAAATTGATTCGATGATGCTTTGATATTCAAGCCCATGACCTGAGTAGGAAATGAAATTTGATTAATAATATTTGATGTTTTATAAGTAATAATTACACTTTTTTTTTTATTTTTGCACTAATATCAATATAATTTGTATTTTTTTATTTAACCAATTACTTTTGTGCATTATAAATATGACGGGGAAGTAAGAATTATTTGATGGAATATTTAAAGGTAAAAGAGCCATTTTTGAATCTTTGTGCATATATCTCTAAAATATCAAATATTTTCGATCCGAAAGGAGTATACCATTAGAGAAAACACCAATAATTGCCTTTAATATTTCATTCTTTCTTTTTATCCTTTTTTGCAATTTATTTTAACTTCATATCATGAATTATTTTTCTTTTCAACAATGATATATATAGTTAGATGTTGATTGCTTAATTCAATACAAGCCAAAAAACAAATGTAAAATAATCGGTCAAATCGATAGAAAAGATTAATAAAAAGGACACAATAGTTGAATACATAAATTCATGGCCGAAGGAATTGAGAATATGAAGGGCTTGGCTTTGCATCGACAACTATCCAAAGCCACAACACAACAAAAACAAATAGTTGTCATCATTCCTATGATGGTTTTTGAAATCTTCTTCCGTCACTTTTAAAAAAAAAAACAATAATGACTTGTTAATAAAACCATAAATATGAATTGGTCTATCATTACCGTAATGATAATTTTAACGATTATAAACCACTGTGATAAAATTACAAACATCTAAAATACAATGGCCTTAATATATAATTTTATCGATACTCAAACCTATTAACAATAACAACAATAGTTTAGTATATCTCGCAATGAAATATGGTCTAAGAAATTGGGATATATAGATACGTTTTTCTCAGATTGGTTAAGATGATGTTTCCTATAAACCTAGATGTAGATACATGACTCATACTTATAAGTTGTACCTTTTATGAGGGTCAGGCCGGGAGAGTCTTGATGAATAGTAACTTTTAACCGACTTTTCTTTGATTTACCACTGCCTCTTCGGACATCGATCTCTTAGTGTTAACCCACGCACTTACACACGGGTGCAGATGAAAGCCTCCATGCCACTACACATGGCCAAACCAACAAAGCCTAGTCTCCTACATCTTGTTCTAAATGACGTCATTGTAACACTTCATCTGATATCACATATAAGAAACACATATGAAGTAATTTATTAATGATTCAAGTTCTACTCATATCGTCATTTTTATGCTTCAATTATACATAATCAATATAAATAGTTAAGTATATATAAATATTATTTTTAGTCTATCATTTTAACTTTCTTTATTATAATTAAATTATAGTAAATATTTTCTTGTGAAAATTAAGCACAATTCTCCATTTAGAATGCTAGTATATACATATCAACTGCATATATGCGTGTAGATAAACCTTTTATATATATTTAAAAAAAGTTGAAATAGTAGGTAGACAAATAATTTTGGCCCATTTGCAGAAATACACCAAATCGGTGTTCGGTTTGCAAAAGTATACTAGTTTTATGAGAATAGCAAAAATAGGATAGGTG
The DNA here is from genome assembly GCA_963922045.1 of Persicaria maculosa. Classification (NCBI taxonomy): domain Eukaryota; kingdom Viridiplantae; phylum Streptophyta; class Magnoliopsida; order Caryophyllales; family Polygonaceae; genus Persicaria; species Persicaria maculosa. The sequence goes on from OY998270.1 coordinate 52,361,501, forward strand.
GGTCATTTGTGCTAAAAAATAGGTCATTTGTACTAAAAAATAATGACTGATTTTACCTTTAAATTTAAATGTAAAAATCATTAAAAGGAGATTTATGAATTAAAAGAAAAGTTAAAAAATATATAAAAAATCAAATATACATTAAAATAATGTTTTTAATTTTTTTTCTCAGAAATTTAAAAATAATAAAAGTAGCCGGATGAAAAACATCGCCTTAGTAAGAGAATTAATATTGACATGAACAAATTTTTTGTTGACAGGATATATGTTTTTTATGACAAGGCTAAAAATTATACTGACAGGATGGAGTTTATAATAGGGAAGAGAATAAAGATACGATTTTATCCTACCATAACTAGAAATTAAAGGCATGTCCAAGATGACAAAGTTATTCGTTCACTACGACAGGATTAATGTTTATAGTGACAAAGCTGCGGATGTACATTGACAGGATTGAAGCTATAATCTAGGAGAGAATCACTGAAGATACGGTAAATCATATCTTCAGGATTATTAACCATATTTACAAAAGGATTGTCAATATATATCTTGAAATCATAATATTATTACATTGACAGGATGAATATTGTTCTTGACAATCCCAAATATGAACATTGACAGGATATGATCAATAATCGGCGGGAGATTGAGTAAAGATACGGTTTTGATCTAAATTATAACCACTAGATTATAATCGGCGGGAGATGGAGCCGGAGCCGGAGCCGGAGGTTGGTCTGCTCTTGGGGTCGAGGCCGGAGCCGGATTGCGCCGGAGTGCTCGTGCAGCGACGGAGGGTGAAGGCAACGACAGTCGGGCTGCTCTTGTGTGTTATGGTTAGGGATTGGGATTGGGTCGGTCGGGGGCGCCGGAGTGTAGGCGCATCGACGGAGCCGGAGACGCGGGCTCAGGTCCGAGCGCCGGAGACTTTGGGTTGGGACTGAGCGCCGAAGACTTAGGGTTGGGGCTACTCTTGTGTGTTTTTGGTTAGGGATTGGGTCGGTCGGGGCTAGGCTATCCTGTTAGTAGGGATTGGGTTGGGATTGGGAAATTTTTATTTTTTTTAATTTCAGTTTTTTTTATTATTTAATTATTTAAAATAATTTTAAAATATAAGAAAAATGAAAAATATTTAAAATATTTAACTTTTTTTTTCTGATTTTTTGGGGTGGTGGGTAGTTTTGATAATTAAATAAGGTATTTTTGCAAATTTTCATATATTGATGCAATTGTTTTCAAACCTAGGTATTTTTGCAAACTAATTATCAAAGTGGGGTATTTAGTAGTAATTCCCCAATAATTTTTCAGTTAAAAATGATTAATCTATCTTGTTGATGGGATACATTTGAAAAAGTGTTTACAAATAATAGCGTGACCCACGGTAAACGGTAAAAAAAATAAAAATAAAAATAAAAATATTTTTTAAAAAATAAAATAAAAAGAAGTACGTATGAAACAGATACATTAATAGGCTAAGTAATAATTTAGTGAAGAAAGTTCAAACAAAATACTCGAAAAGTTTCACGCGCTTAACCATTTGTACGTGTGGATACAAATTAATTACCCAAAAAAAAAATTAAGTCAATGACTGACTCGGAGTCCGAGTTGACTGTAACTATTGACTTGGACTGACTCAAAACTTGGAATTTTCCCTTCTTATAAAATATATATATAAAAATTTACAAAATCCCACCCTTAAATAGTTAAATATGAAGATTTTCATTTTATAATCTATTAAGTTCAAAATTATATAAAATCACATATTAAATGGCTATAAAGTATAAATATATTATATTTTAATATTTTTAAACTCAAATTTTGATTATAAATATATTTAAATTTTGAATTTAAAGGTTAGATTACATTTTAGGGATCATTTTTTGTTTTTTTATATAAAAAAAAACTAATAAATATACCCTATAAGTATTTTCCAAATTTGTGTCCAAAAATAATTCTAAATTTTCAAAATATTATGTAAATTACTCTTTTGATTATAATTGGATTAGAAATCATGATTTTAATCTTAAAATTAATAGTTATTTGCAGTTTAAATATTTACTTTCAATAATTAATATTTGATAAAAATTCAAAAAGATCAATAATTATAATTTAGTTATACAATTAATAGATAAACTAATTTTTAAAAATTTTTAAACATTTTGAGGTAAAAGTCATGAGAAATAATGTTAAAATTATTACACCGTATTTATTTGTAGTTTAAATATTGACTTTCAATAATTAACCATTGATTTAAAAAAAATAGTCATAAATATATTTTAGTTACACAATTAAACAATAAACTAATTTTTAAAAATTTACAAACATTTGAACGCAAGCATGAGAATTCTCTATATACATGAATTTTTTTTTATTAAAAAAGGGTTATCCCCCTATAATATGGATTTAGCCTATATTTTAAGTTGAAAATTTCTAAAATATAATATATTTCATTCTATCTTAACAAAAATATGTGTAGAGTAGCGATTTGTTAACTGAGACAATTTAAGAGATGGTTTTCTATAATTTCGAATTTAATGGATGATTAAATAAAAACTCTAATATTTATTTAAGGGTGTTTTTTTTTAAATTTCCCAAAGTTCATCCATTATCTTGTTAGCGACCGTTTAACATGTCTCCATCTAGTTTCGATTACCAATATCTCTAGAGTACATCCCTCCAAAAAAAAATCTCAAATATGTACAAAAAAATGTGAGATGAGTTGATTAATCAAACTTTTTTATTTTACAGTCATGCTATTCACACGGTAATATATCGCCATTGGCACGGTGCCAATACCGAGTTCCGAAGTAGGCATCCATTCTGCATATGCCTACTTCCTAAGTCGGCAGACACTATACAGATGCCGAGTTCCTAAGTCGGCATATGGTCATACTTGGCCAGAGACGAAGGTCTATAAATAGGAGCTCGGAGGGATTATGACATGTCGACACCGACTCTCCAAGTCGGCATAGGGAGCCTAGCTGGGAATCTTGCAGGCTACGTGGATGGGACGGCCTAGTTGGGAATCTTGCAAGTGTCTGCCGACTTAGGAAGTAGGCATAGGCAGAATGGATGCCTACTTCGAAACTCGGCATTGACACCGTGCCAATGGCGATAAATTCGCCGTGTGAATAACAGGCCCCATATTTTATGGTCTTTCAACTTACAAATTTATAATTACCGCTAATGATTTTTAGATATACTCCATATTTTTTTGATTAGTTAGATATACTCCATATGAAGTGAGCTGAATTATTTCAATGGAAAGAAAATTAGAATACTCATATTCCACCAATCGCTTGTGCCTTAAATAGGTCACATAGTACCCGATCCAGATTTAGAGCGACTGAGTCGATCGAATTGGACTAAGATAAAAAAAAAATACCCATTCCAAATGAAAACAAATTTAAACTTTCGAAAAAATATTATATATTAGCAAATGATTAATAGATTAGGAGTTAGAATCCCTTTTTTCTATTATAATAAGTTAAATGCATCAACAATAACAACAAGTCAAGTGTAATCAGACAATGCATGGACAGAAAGAACACACATAGTCAGACAAGTAGAAGAATAGAGAAGTAGAGCTCGTTATAAAATGATACTATCTCGATTAGCTCAATCTAACCCTCGTCCCCCCTGATAGTAGCTCTCCACTGTCTGTGATCCCTCGCTAAACCCTCAAGTATGTGTAACAAAGCAAGATCCCGCTCAATGACCTCCCTCCCAGGACTTCTTGGGTCGACGACCTCTACTACGCCACAATCGCTCTCCACTGTCTAAGATCACATAGGCTAAGAAAAATCACAAGACCATGGTCACTAAAACCTGAAAATCACATATATTTGCTTTCATGAAAATATATTCGATAGAGACAGAGGAGAAATATAATGAATTATTCTATGCAAGACAAAATGAAGATCCCAAAACTAGAAACGTTCAATCTGTGGATTGATTATTGAATCTCTTTCCTTGGTTAAAAAAATGGATGGATTATGAATAGCCCATATGAAATTGCCAAATTATCCCTAACCCTAATAACTTTATTGGTTCCTACAACAGTTGCTGAGTAAAATTAGGCAAATAGGGCCACAAGTCACAACTACAATTCACATCTCCACCTGAACTGAACCTCCTCCATGAGCTCCACCGGCAATGTCTGGTTTCAGACTTGAGCCTCTGTGGATCAATGGCACTAAAAGGATCACTGGAGGCGCGATTTGTCGCCTTGAACAGCAGCTTACAAAGACTTGTGTGTGTGTGTCTGTATGTATGTTTGTTGATGGAGGGTCATGGTGGAGCAATCCCTTTCTTCACAAGCATGTCGTAAACTCGATCAACTTTTGCAGGTTCAACCTTGAACAGCTTGTATGCATCCGATTTCTTCGTTAGGTTCCCCTTCATCACCTCCACCGATAGAGTTTGAAGCATGTTCAGGTAGTGCGATGGCAGTATCCTCGTCTCTCTGCAAAGCCGCTTCTCCTGCATTTGAAGCACCGCGGTGTTAGATAGATCCCAGCAAATGAAGTCATAAATTTATGGTGTTAGTAATAGAAGCAAGTTTTAACTGCTTACAGTTTCGGATAGTAAATCTGCTCCTGGGAAACCGGTGATGTCCCACTCGTCAAGGGAAGAACTCGGAACAGGTATGGAGGAAGAGTCCTTTCCCACCGAATCTGAGAAGGGGCCGGATCCCCTAATGCTTCCACGTGGGCTGGCATTAACCACCCCCTTGGCGCTCGATGCTCTCCCTGTGCCAGCCTCAATGCTCTCCTTTGCACGCTGTGCATGTTCCTCGGCTTCTCTCTTCCTCTTCAGGCTAATGAAACGTTCTGCCTCATCTGAGGTGCGACAACCGGCAGCTCTAGCATCCTGCATTGTTACCCACTTTTGGTTGTAAGAAGGGATATTCTGACTGTCTAAAACTCAATCAAATGTTATGTTTCAGTTTGCTTTAGAAATTTTATTTATGTCATATGCTATTATGGAATCTACCCTTCTTCAGTTTGATTTAATCTCCATTTTCCGCTCTTCAACTCTACCCGTCCAAGGAGTAGGACTGCTTCGAAACTTTTGCAGAATGTTGAATTTTTTATGGACAAAATAATGATAGGATGAGCAAGAAAAGCAAAAGATAGATGTATGCGAGTACAATTGCACATCAAAATACCTTCAGATCTTGTATTCTTTTAAGTATCCGATGCTCCTCAACAACAGTTTTAAGCAGCTCTTCATGCTCTTCTTTGGAGTGAAATCGCATGAAGGGTCTGTACCGCTGACATAACTCTTTCTCCTCGGGAGATAGGCCTTTCTCGAAAGAATCTGGATAGAGTAAGTTCCTCTCCAGAATAAAATCCTTCCTGCGCTTTCTCTCTTCAAGCCTGAAAGTAAGTCAATTTACACATAAAACAGATGGAATAAGGAATCCATTAAAAGGGAAGAAAATTTAGCCTTTTTTTTGCAGCTAAACAGGCACAATAAACTCTTCAATGCCATTTCATTTAGCAGCTAATGGTTCAGAATGAACTGAAGGATAACAAACAATTTCCAAAATGTTGATGCCCAGTTGTTTCTTTTGTTAATTGCTTTTATATTGCTCAAAATAATGAAGGCATGGCACAACAAAAGAAGGGCATGAAGGAAGAAAGCTGTTAAGGGTGGGCTTGAGGCCAACAGAAGCTACCACAAATGTTTTCTAACCACTCATAGCTAATGAAAATAAAACCCAAGAACGTCATCGGTAATATGCATTGTTTCGTCTTGAAACCGCCATTAAAATCAATTTGAGTTCAAAAATATTCTCTCATATGTTTGAGATCTTTATTCTCCTTCGGCGAGTCATTATTTGAAAATTAAGGGATAGTTAGCGCTGCATATCTGCTTGAATCACTTTGTGTATAAAACAAGGTAAGGAGAAGGAAAGTATTTACATACCTATTCCAGTAGATGCGTAGCACACGGAGCTTCAATTCACGCTCAGCTTCTGTATCGGTCTCCTTGAATTCCATATCAGCTAGTAGTTGCTCAGCATCATTATCATACTCAACCTCAAACTCCTGCCTCTTGGGATTGTACCCACTCATCTCGAGCAGTGAAGGCCCATCATCACCTGATGTTCTCGGTCTCTTCTCTCCAATGCTTCTATCTGCATAGAATTACGAAAACAGTTATATTAGACTTGCATTGCATAGTATGTGTGGCACTCTACATCTGAGATCTACTTACAAATTTATCATGAGAAGTACAATAAAAATGAGATCTCGTCAGAAAGAGCAATTATTTGACAGAACAAGTTGAATTGGTGATTGCCAACTTCAAAATATGAAACCAATACCAAAATCAATTAAAAATCTGTGAGTGTGGTTAAGATAGGTAGTAAAACTGTGATGGCTAATTCGAGCAAGGTGTCAGTATACATCGTAGAGGACTAATACCTTCAACTTTATTGCCATCACCATCATTTTTAGAATTGGCAGCATTAGGATCCTTTGGTATGGTAGTCTTAGAACTTGCCCCTGGACCTATCTCTGCCAAAAGAAAGCACAAGCACACTCATGAAACCCACTAGTCCGGTAAAATTTAATCAGTGTGTTTCTTTTTTCAAGAACTAGGCAGAAGCCACAATACCAGAAACTAAGCTACTTGAGGGTCCAGCCGTTGACGTGTCCTTTCGTAGTTCTTCAACCCTGGTCAAGCAAAACCGATCCAGTAATTTTTTAAAAACTAAAAAATCTATAAAATATCAACTTTTTTTATTAATTTTTAAAAATAATTTCATACTCATTACTAAAAAGTGTGAATATATTAAAAGAAATTAATATTTTATAGAGTTTTTAGCTTCTTAAAAAGCATATCAAAAGGTCAAACGACCTATATTTTGTAGACTGAGGGAGCATTAATAAAATAATGTAAGTAGAGTCATACATGGCTTTTGCAGGAAATGTAGGATCTTCCTTCGATGTGCCTTCTCCAGCTACAGGATAGGTGACAATTGGAATAAAAACTTAAGAAATCTAAGAGCGATCAGAAAATCACAAAGGAAAATTGCAGCATTTAAAAAATAATGTGAAGATAAGAGATAGACTATAAGGCACATTTCCACTTAGACCTAATATTTTTTAAACAGGTCAAAAAGAAGATATGGATATATGAGAATTTTGCAGTTACATTATTTACTTCATCCTACGTGAGTTTTATTCCTCAGACGAGACAGTGCATCTATGAAGCCAAATGACAAATCAGTAATAGTTGGTCATAAACTAACCTTTCTTAAGATCGCCCTGTTCTTTAGCCATAGCAAGGAGTTCCTCTCTATTCTTTCCAACAACATGAGACATGTCCTATCAGCATATGTAATAAATAACATGAGAAAATCAGCTTTGATTCACAGGGAAAGGAACAACACAAGGACAACACCCATTAATACCGGCAGAGGGAAACATGGAGAGCTCATGTATATTGCATTGTAATGATCAATGCATTCAGATTTGCTTTTGGTTCCAACGTGCTCTGCAACTTCAGCCCAGTTACCTAGTCCATACATTTCGATTCCCTGAAAAAGTAACGAAAGCTTAGTCCATGAACAAGGTCCCAACATACTATTTTAAAATAAAGTATAATACACATCAAAAACACATGCAATAAATATGAGAACAAATGCATCAACCGATGAAAATATGGATTGCTCCACCAAAAAAAAAAAAAAAGAATACCTCAAGAAGTAAAATTTCTTCATCTGCATTCCAATCTGGACAGAAAAGAGGGAAAGACAAATTGTCCTGCAAATAAATACAAGATCAGCTGTTCAATACCCACTTGCATAAAAGGTCAATGTCTTAGACAAACTTTTAGAGATACTATAGTGTATTAATACACCAGTTTTAACATATTAATTTATACCGTTTTGCAAAGTATTATTAATACCGTATAAAATATATATTTTCTTATATATATGTTTTATATTAAAAATTGTATCAGGAGAAGCACAGATCCCTACAATTTCCTGATGGAAACAGAACTCGTCTCCCAATGTGGGCCATCATTGCAACGTTAAGGATATATATATATATCGTTCTTTTCCTTCGAAGGAAGACACACCCATGTACTAATACATATGCAGAGGATACGGAGAAACCAAATCGCTACATCCATTTATATACAAGAACAACAAAAGCCATTGTATACAATCCAGATTCACATGATATACAGTGTAGGACTTTTGTTCAACTATTACTCAATGCAGTATGACATGTCTCACAGCAATAAGACAGGACAGAAATTTTGTTCACCCCCAATAGATTTTCATCAGATTCTACACAAGCACATGGAGTCAACCAAATAGAAGATCATTCATCAGCCAAATCATACTCGTCAAACTTGAAGAAAACAATTTATTTTCCTCCATGGCCAATTAATATCAACAATCTAATTACCTAAATAGATTCAATTATCAACATGCACATTGTAATTCCAACATGTTGTTCTATATTTAGGCAACTTACCATGACCCTGTATGGATGGTTGCTTTTGTGAGGCTTAACTTCAGCTCCAACAGAGAAGCACTCAACACAGAGGTCAAAATCCGAACACATCACACACTTAATTCGAATCATTCCCGAGATATCTTTGTTGCAATAGTTACAGTGATACGAAGCCTTCTTACCATCACTCATGATTTGTCCTACAACATTGATAAAAATAATAATAATAAAGAATACTGCACGGTAGATAGGTTAAGATTCAAGTACCAGGTAGATTTAAATGGTGAATTGCAGTTAAGATAACAAACAAAAAAATGCAAATAGATGGGAGGAAAAGACATTCATGTCTACAATACAAGAACTAGTTCATAAGTTTAACCATGCTTTAGTGTATGCATTGCAATGAAACTAACTTGTTGAGTGTCATTTAAATAAGGAACATGGAAGAAGAGACTACTCAATTCAAATAGAAAGGGAAAAAAAAAAGAAATAATGCTTACTCTCCAATTTCAGAGTAACAACAAACAAAATAGAGAAAAAGGAAATTAACAAGAGCATCTAAGCAAATAAAGAAAAGGTTTATACAATACATAAACAGAATTGAAATATTAAACTGCTCACGATCAAACAAATTAAGAATGTTGTATAACCATATAAAACATGACTTCTATATCAGTTTGCAGAAGAAAATGCTATTCCAACTAAAATTGATTAACAATTATACCTGCTGTTGTGGGGTCCAGGTTCTCTACACTTGAGTTTGTCCTTTTCCTCTTTGACCTACTGAAGACATGAGCAACATTAAAATTAGATGAACATAAAAAGACCACGTTCCAGAAACAATTGTATATGATACACTATTCAGAGAAAAGACCATGGAGAAATGGAAAGGTCAGTAGAATATATTAAATAAGATAAAATTGAATGGTTTAGGAAAACAAATGTAAAGAGCATAACTAGATTCAGCAAATCAGGTAGCCTAGTTGAATAAATGGATAATTTTTTTCCTACCAGAATATATAGCAAAATGGAATGTACTTACTACTTAGGACACGGCATCAATCATTTCACAGTAAAAAAAGAAAAGAAGAATATAACTTAAAATAATACAGTATATGATATAGATGACAGATGCGGAATCAAGTCCAACCAAACAAGTTAATGCATCCAGATCAATATTCACAAAGTGAATATTAATTGTTCACAAAATCTAGATTAGATTTTGAATTTTGACAAATCACATAAGCTAAGAAAGAAGTGCTGAAGATTTTATTTAAAAGATGAATCTAAAACTATCCGCCTTCGATTGAATCGTCCAATCCAAAATGCAAACTAAAGTTGCAAAAAACTTAAAATCCTCTTCTGCTATCACCAATTGCTAACCTGCTGCTAAAAAGTACTGATATAGAAGCACGTACCGATAAAAGATTGGTCGACTAGCAAAAAGAATACATTACACAGAAATGGCGATGCATATGATCTTCAATGAAAGCGGCGGAAAATAGAATGGAAGGGGTATAATATAGAGACCTAGAACTTCAACTAGGGGGAAAAGACATTGTCTCTCAGCAGAGCTGTATCCAGACCGTAATATGAATAACAAGTAAGGAAAACCCAATATAGTAAAAAGTTTCCAGGACTATTAAATATATTACCAGGAACATAATACCAGAATCAAGGTTAATACTAAATTACTAGGAAATGGAAGATTTGAAAATCGCAAATATGGTTGTGGTACTTCCCTAGACCTTTCGCAACATTCGGCATAAAAGGAAAAATAAATATATCATTGTTAAAAACCAACATCAACATTTTTCTTTTTGTCAATTTATTCAAAGAGAAGCTGGAAACCATGGAATCATTTAAAATGTAAAGGACACAAAGATTAAAAAAAATGTAGTTTGGTTCAAGAAGCCCTTGATAAAGTCAACTGCATATCGTATATGCTATCAGTTAAGCGCACTGGGTAGCAGTTATGCAGGAGTCAAAAGGCAAACGAAAAATTGTTTATTATATGGTCGCTACATTGCATTCCAGTCACGAAGTATTTTTTTCCTGAGGTCCTAAAGCCATCACAACTAAGATAAAAGCATCAGCTATCAGCACGAATCTTAAGTAGAATAAGAACTCTAGCCATGAAAATGTGATGGCACCGATGGGGGGACGGACAGGCACAAACCAGAAATTAAAATTCAGGTGGGCTAGGTAGGCTAAATTTTTCTTATATGCATAAGTTTCATCAACAAGATCCTTAATATAATAAATAAATGAATATTTTTTATTAATTTACCTTAATTTTTTTACCCATTATTTTATTTTTTAAAAAATGGGGCGGGCTGGAGTGAACCCCAGCCCGTCCCTGTGTCCGTGCCTGGGGACGGATATAAAGCACATTACTACTTGACTGTTTCTATACAAAGGCCAATGAGGTACATGAATACTTGTTGTAGTCTATAATCCATTCTTCCCCTAGTTGGAGATTCTCGCTTGGCTTATGGATTGGGAGCAGGCACATAACTAGGGGCGGGCTCACGTCCGCTCCGGCCCACCCCATTTTTAAAAAAAAAATTAAAAAATAGGTAAAAAATATTGAAAATTAATAAAAATTATGTTTTTTTATTAGGATAAAAGTTTTGTTAATAAAAAATTACGAATATATGAAAAAATTAGTATATCCAGCCTACCCAAATTTTATTTTCTTGTTCCGTGCCTGATTGGGAGCAAACCAACTTCCCCTAAAGGTATAGATGATTTCCCAGTTTGTTAATTTTAGTGAAACATGATGCTCCAAAAGTTATTTCAGAAGAACATTGATATCATCCCTGCCTGTTGTGACTTTATTCATACAAGAGATACTAATATCCAGAGGCTGTATTCCTCTTTCGTGAGCAGACTATTGATTCAACAGACAATTGAATCCTCAACCAAGGTGTGGTAAGAGTGCTACATAAAAGGGTTTTTCAAGTTTGTATGGTACAAAAATCTCCTAAAGCCATCCAAATAATTTTAAGAAAACTTCCACTTAGATGCTAAGAGGTCTCACTTTTTTCCCCTCAGTGCCATGTGTTCTTAAATATAGTCACATGTACAGCATGAGGTTTGAAACTTATTTCACTCAGTTCACATTTTATAATACTGTGATACGACTTTAGCCATCAGAATGCAAGTCAAATCATTTTAAGTTAGAGAAATATTCTCATAGAAGAAATCAAAATAAATTAATTTCCTAAATTTTTTTGTAGCTTTAAGGCGGAACCTCCAAATGATAAGTAGAAGATAACCAACGGCATCATCATTGAATAAAATGCTTCTCTTATGAAAATTGATTTTTTGAAAGAAGCACAAGGTTAAGGCATGTATTGCAAATAGGGGTGCATCTACTTGGTAATGTGGGGATGCTTTTGGAAAATATTTTTAGTATTAATTTTATTATTATTTTAATTAAACATCCCCTATAATTTATTGGATACATTTAGGATGCCAAAGATTAATTTAGTTTAAAATTATAATCTAGATGAAATTCTTTATGAAATTCTATGGATAGATTAAAATTTTAGCCTTTGTAGATAGAGATTAAATGAGTAGATTCTTGTTTGACATGACAAACTGCACAATGTTTTGCAAAGATGTTTTCTTGAAAACCGTGAAAAGTTTTCCCTTACCACTTTGAATTAAAAGCTCTGTCAAACAATCTCTAATGGAGTTTCTAGGCGATTGAAGCAACTAAAGAAAATGAGAGATGAGTTTCTTGGCGATTATATAATTCTTCATGGTGAAAAGGAGTATGCCGGTTGCCGAGTCTATAGGGAACGAATGGGTCATACAAGAGTTTGAAGAAATATTTAGTTAGTTTAAATTTGTCCTATTCTTTTGTACTGTATGTATTTGAGGGGTTAGACTCGTTATGTTCCCCTATCTAGGTGTGTCCATTTTGCTTTAGAATACTATAACCATGATCTGCCCCTGAAATTTCCAAATACATGAAATGAATGCCATGTAGAAGAGAAAGGTCAAGGAAGATTACTTTTGGGATATATACACTAATTCGCTTACTTAAAGTAGGGTCAGGGGACCAAGATGTATGCACCCTTACCCCCAAGCAAATCAAGATATATATCAACAAAATGAAGCACAATCATAGAAGACCTCGTGTTGGAATCAATTTCATTCACAAAATGTTTGCATTTTTTAAGTCTCAAAATACATCATGTCTAAAATGCAGTTAACTTCTTCTTTTTTTTTAAATCATGGAACCCTATAGGAAATCAAGCATTTTTCTAGGCATCTGTTGATTTAATAATTGGATAAGTTCATACCACAACAACAACAACCTACCACAATGAGATGCCAAAATAGATTGAGTCGACATGATGAAATCCTTTTTCAATACTACTCATCATCCAAATACCAATTTATGTAAATTTAAGATGGCATATAGTACTAATCATAACAAGCATCTCAAAATGGTGCTTTCACAATCCAGAGGGCGATGCCCAGGAAGGATCAAATCACGCTGTTGGCAAGAACTCGAAAGGGTAAAAAGACATAAAAACTAAGAAGATATGGCATGTCAAAAAAATAGAAGTTAACCAACTCCTACAAGGGGATAAACATTAATGTCAACCCCTGATTTAGAAATTTCTACGTTTTTTGCGACATAACATACAAATCTTTATCAATCCCTAATGTGGATTGCCTGATTTCCATCCCTTGCTCTAACTACCTATTTTGATAGCTATAACACTGACAATTATCATGAATCCTCAAACCACAAGGCAGCAACTTTTTAATCTTTCTCACTTTCTAGAAGTAAAAGCCCAGGTCCTCTAAAATGCATATCACGTTTACTCTTTTCCCATCAGAACCGTAAGCTAGTGAAATCAAAACCCCCAAAATAGACTACATTCAAACTCAAAAGCTCCCCAGAATCGACAATTTCAACTTCCCCTGATTCCGAAAAAAAAAAATCAAAGCAAGTGAAATTCATACAAATTCTGAACCGAAAAAGACACAACTCAGTAGAGGACATTGAAGCTACCCAGCTTAAGCTTGCTCAATACAAATGGCGAGAGTGATTTTCAATGATTAACAAACCTCTGGCTAGGATCATCATCGGCGGAATGAGGGACAGCGCGAGAACGACCCATCGATCCTTGGAGCAATACGAATCCCCCCCGGCGAGCAATTCAGGAGCAGATGGATGCCCTTTACAGCCGCCGCCGCTAGAAACTTATTGTGAAATTGGTATTCCAGATTAAGCAAGTGAGGATTGCAAAATCATAAACCCTAGATACAGAGAATTTGGGACAATTCACAAAAAGAGGAGGAATTGAGTTAGTAGAGAGGGAGAAATTAAACCCAAAAAAAAAAAAAAAAATTGGTTGGAGGGAAGAGAGTAACTGACCGAAACGTAACTGATCAACCATTGTCTGATTTGTCCCAACGTAAGAGTAATTCTTAAGCAAAATCACCTTTTTAATGCCATTTTACAGAAGATCGTAGTTAAAAAAATTCGTGAATCATCAAATACTCACTTTGATGGCATCTGAAAGACAACCATGGACAATAGACCAAGAGGTCTAGTATGGTGAGCTCATAATCGTTTTTTTTTTATTTTGAAAGGTAAAAATTCGAGAGATCAAGTAACGGACTTGATCATCGAGGCCGACGGATCGACGGATGGATTAACCGTCATGAAACATACTATGGAAAAAACACCCGAAATGAACGGTGCAATAATAGGTTGCACGCACTATACTAAAAGGAAAAAGCTAGCCAAAACAAAGACCGTTGAGTTGAGGATGTAGACGAAGAATAAAGTCAAGCACTACCAAGTAGCACCGTTGATTAGTGGTACATCAGGACTCTGTCTGTTGTGGGTAGTGAAGGCGAGCTCTAAGGGAGTGTTTCCCCGGAAACGAAGTCGTCATAAACACACCACCATGACTCCAACTAGTCCCGACTGCGGAGGCTGCACCTCCAACCAAATCGAAGATCGCCTAGAATCACCAAAAAGCACAATCACACACAACCCGAACAAGGTAAGCCAAAAGGATCAGGCCTTGCGGGACAAGTGTTTCAAGACTCAATAATTCAAGGGGTTCTAGTCTCGATTGGAACAAGCATGATCATAGTGTATACAAAATAATTTATTATAAATATTTTTTTTAATTGATTACACTTGTCAGTGTAAGTGTATCAAAAGATTTGAAGAAGCACAAAGAATGTATTTGGCACACCCAACTCTCAAGAAATATTATTATTATAATCAATTTTTATTTTTCATTTTCCAAGCGGACTTTTGTAGCGTCAAAAGAACACTCCTTTGAAGCGTTTCAAGGTTGAATCGAAAGTGGAGGTGGAGGCAGCAACGACAGTGAGGAGGGACGCTGATGGGAAAGCGCCTACAAACCACCACCAACATGAGGTTGATTTGATCCGTCATTATCCGATCAATTTTGCAATCAATCCTCCGGGACTGGAATCCCATGGGACGGATTGGGTTTTGTACAACTTTCAAGGTTTTAGGGTTACTTCCCTGGACCTGCGCTCAACGGCAACGCTTTTGGCATCACCGCCACACGAGTAGATGAAGGTGGTGGTTGATGGTTGATTTGGGCGGAGTTTGAAAAAACCCCCAAATCCCCAAGTAGAGTTCGACCTTCTCCAAAAGGTGAAGGGCCGAAGGCCGTGGTTGTTGAATGGGAAGTTAGAAATTGACCCATCTCCTTGGTGGTTGTTGATGTAGATTGGTGGTGATGATGTTGTACTTCGAATAGTGGATTTAAGGCTTCTATCTTAGAGTACCTGCATTGGAGACACCCAAAATGGGTATCTTAACATTAAAAAAAATTAATTTTGAGTGTTTAATGTCAGATTTAAGTTTCTAGCAGTAGAAACTTTGACCAAAATTAGAGACACTCACTTCATTATTACTCTCCCTCCTCGTACACACTCTGACACACTCACTCCGTTTTTTTAACTAGAGACATCCACAGTATATGGGATGTGGGTGCTCTTATAAAATCTCTTCAAGATCCTCTATTTGTGCTTGTCTTAGTTGATATTTGCTCTATGCATCGAACCATTGATTATTGTAGTTGGTCATTTGAGTGAGGGAATGAACTATGGAGAGTGAAGTGGTTCGCACTTACAAGGAGGTGGCAGAAGGTGTGAGTTTGGGCATGTGATGATTGATGCCATACGTATTTATAGGCTAAAACAAGGCAAAACAATCAGCCATTGTTTTCATATTGAAATTTAAAATTTGAAATTTGAGATTTGAGATTTGAAATTGTGCAGCTGAGTGGTGAGACAATTTCATGCAATACAAGTTTTTTTTTATAATTTTAAAGATGAAATGACAATTCACTACACATATTTAGATCATTTATTAAACTCTGCAAATGAACGGATAACATTATTTTTGTGAGATTACTTCAAAAACTACTCTTTCTAGGATCAGGAACGAATTCGAATTTCGATCTTGACATGTCGGTGGTCTTTAACCGTAGGCATCTTGCCAGGAAGTTGGTGGGCTCATAATGAATTACGTCGGGGTGGCTTGTGGTTTCGAATTTTACCTTTTTTTCCAAAGAAAAACTCAAACAATTGTAGTTTCATTCTGACTTTATCCTACAGTGTAAATGTATTTTTTTTCTCCTGAGTTGTTCGTAAGTGTCCCCATGCGAATAACGTTTTTGCAAGCATGTCGGGCCATTGGCCCAGCAATGTAAAGTTTTTAAAAAAAATTACGCATTCTCTTTTTCCTTTAAAAGTTTTTTTTTAAAAAAAAATAAGCATGTCAGGCCAATGGTTTTTTTTGGTTCCCTTATTAGTTTTTTTTTTTGAGGAATTAATGAGCCCGTAATAAAAAAGAAATTATTGTGATTGATTTAAAGAGCTAAAATTACGGTATTAATGACACATCATCGAAAAGTGTTGTTGACCCCCCCAACCCCCAAAACAAAAAGTTTTCAATTTTCATTAACATTGAAGTCATGTAGTACCTTTTGTCTACTTAAGGTATAAATTATAAGAGTAGTTTTGTTGGTATAAAAATACGGATATTATAGCATTTTTATCATAAAATAAAGAAGGGATTGATAGTAGTGAGATAAATTGATATATATACCAGAGTTATTATCATTTTTCAAGGGTTCCGGGGGAAAATAGTTAGGGTTGTGTTTGGTTTTATTTTGTTGTAGTTTTTCTATGAATAAAAAAACAATGTCGTATAATGCTACTACTGGACGAAATATGGCATATTTATTCTATACCTAGTAAACCCAAAGCCAAAGACCTTGAACACTTGATAAAATGACCTTCCCTCCACTCACTCCACAGCCCCGACCTCCCTAAAAAAAAACTTCTTCGGCATCAAACCGTCGGGCAAAACAACTAAGCCATCATCTTGTGTTTTTTTTTTGTCGAAAAGGTATCATCTTGTGTTTAAGATTATTGATTGCACACATCCCCAATGAGAAATCTTCTCGCAAAAAGAAAGTGTAGGGGAAGAGGGCAAATCGAGATACGATGTTTGCATATAATTTACTTTTTCTCCTTAAAGTATATAAATCGAGACATCCTTGTATAAGCATCATGAAAAATGAGATGAGTTTAATCATTGGAAAAAAATCTATGAACAGGTATGATTTCATAAAAAGATTGAAGATGATATGGGTGCTAGGATAATCCAAATTAATGATCTTTTTGTTAAATACTATTAAAAAAGAAATTTGCCAATAACTCCTTGTTTTAATAATAAGACTATAATTTTAACTTTAACTCCCATTTTATCCACTTTCGAATATTTGATTGTTCAGTGCTAAACTTGGACATGTGTATTTTTGAATCATTGATTTGTCTTATAAACTAATCAATGTGATTTGAAAAAAAAAAAGTGAATTGAACGGTAACCTATAGTAACTTCAATCTCTTTTTTTTATCAGATAAGAATTCGTGTTTAGGCATATCTGAAACTCGAGGACCGGCAAGCCGGCAAACGAAAGGACCGTCTAAAAATCAAAATAAACAACAAAATAATACGGTGCAACTCAGGAAAAAGCACTCTATAACAAACAAAACCGAGCAGGCCTAAACCAAACAGGAAGTGGCCAAAGATGTCGAACAAAGTCAAGCCCCACTC
The DNA here is from genome assembly GCA_963922045.1 of Persicaria maculosa. Taxonomy (NCBI): domain Eukaryota; kingdom Viridiplantae; phylum Streptophyta; class Magnoliopsida; order Caryophyllales; family Polygonaceae; genus Persicaria; species Persicaria maculosa. The sequence continues at coordinate 52,379,126 of OY998270.1, forward strand.
TGAAGCAGAACTGTAGGTCAGCGGTACATCAGGACCCAATCATCCTATGGGCAGTGAGGACGTAACTCCAGGGAAGCAATTGACTCGAGAAGAGGAGACGCCACGATACACACTACCACGAACCCAACCTATCCCGACTCCAAACACCAAAACTAGATCCGTGGAGAAGAAATGCCAGTCACGCCAACGTAGAGCCCCACAACGCCTGAATAAAGAACACCCGGAATCCCTATCGGGATTTAGTTTACCCTAACGGGTTTTATTACACGCTCATACGAGCGGGGTTTGATACCTTGCGGGATTTTAACCAATTAATAAAAAAAATATGTTTTATTTATTTATTGGATTATTATTTTTAAGAGTTCGGGTCAACTTTAAGCCTAAGGAATTGCCTTGGGCCCAAAGGACGGATATCGAGCCCTAGCAACAGGTCTGGCAGGCCCAAAGGAACACCCAAAGCCAGGAAAAGAAGACACGATGTGGAGGAAACCCGAGAGGCAGCGGCGTAGAGTCCGGAGGTAATGGCAAGCGAGTGGGAGTAACCTCAATCTGAGTTGGGGGATGCTCATCAAGCAAAGTCGTTGTGACCCTGAGGTGCGTCAACCTTCAGCTACCAAGGAGAATTTGTCAAAAGCTTTGCATAATCCGAGGGCATTCGAAATCATCATCTTGATTTCCCACGAGGTCTTCCAAATGCCTTTTCTGACATTGATCTCCGTCAAGTAGTCCCTCTCCTCATCCAATTGTGAGACACCCCTCAAAGTAGCTTCTCGCAAACCAACCTGAAGACCAAGACACTTCACTTGTAAAGTGGAAACCGAACCGTAGACCTACACCTCACAAGCGTAAACTACACCATCGGCGACTTTAGCTCCATCAAAATTAAGTTTCATATATATCCTTCTTTGAGTTTTTCCCATTTAACCACTTTTTGTCTTTTTGGTCATTTTTTGGTGGGTATTTGGTCTATAGATTTTCATATATTCTTCCAGGTTGTCAGTTTGTTAAATTACAAAAGTAAATACAAAATTACCGTATTAAAAGTTAAATTACACAATTAAATCACAAATTACTGTACATAACATAACAAGCCATTAATCAGCAAACAACAAACTCTGCAACATACAAGCCATTGAACACAGACTCACCTTCCATTCCCTGATGCGCCCTCATCGAGCACTGGCAGACTCATCTATGTCATCGGGCATCTGAAGAAGCATCCGCAGTTGACAAGGGCATGTATTTTGTATCTTCAAGAGCCTATCAAACTCAAATACAATCTCTTACTAACTCTATACAGGAATTGGTTACAAACTGCACAAAAGCGAGAGATGTCGGTGTCTAAGAACAAATCAACAGACTCTCAATCTCTTCCCTTTGTCTTGCTTCCCTAAAGGATCCAAACAAACCATCTCATCATCCCTCACAGCAAGCAGCACAAGGCTCTCTGTATAGGCCTTCACATGAAACATATCCACATCTCCAACATCCCGAATGGCCAATTCCGCAGTTTTCTGAGTCAATGGATCAAACCAAAACAACAAACCCAGGCTATCCTCAACCAAGATCCTCCCATTGCTTGCAATCCCCTTCACCCTGGTAGCAAAGGAAACACAGGAGATGGCACATTGCCTAGTCCATGAATCCGACTTGCTGTAATCCTTCATCACCCACAGGCAAATGTTCCTAGAACTCTCCAGCTCAAACAAAGCAAGTAACCCACACCAAGCTGCAATCGCCACGTCTTCCATTTTCTTGCCTTCGAAATCGGCAGGCAGATTTATGACCGAAAATGTTTCGGTGCGGAGATCGAATCCAACGATTGTTGAATCCTCTGCAAGCCAGTGAACAATCCCGTTCAAGTACGCCTGCCGAGGGAAGAGCAAGGGCGGAGTTGAGTCCACCCCAAATCCTTCAATCCTGGACCATGAACGAGCGCTGAGCTTGTAGATCGCAACCGAAGGACTTGTACTGCCACAACCAACGCTAACGATTTTGTAATCGTCGGCTAAAGGATCGAATCCGAATCCGAAAATAGGGGGACTCAGATCGGTCATTTCAGCAATTGGATTGGGTAGAATTAGGGATTTCCTGATCGAAGGATTCCAAAGCATCAACGAGGAGTTGGAATCCAAGACGCAGATCAAGCCGTTGACGGAGCCAAGGATTCGAGAGAAGAAGTTAGGGTTTGGGGAGGGGAAAGGGAAAGGGAATTCGGCGATCTCCGAGGAGGATTCGTCGTCGGAGTGTAGGGTGTACCTGAGCCTTCTGGTGCCGGGACCGCAGCGACGGAAGACAAGCGTGCAGGTATCTCCGGCGGAGGCGATGTGGCTACGGTGATCGGACACGAAAACGGGGCTGGAGATGAGGGAGTTCCATGATTTGCATACGCATCGGCAACGGAGGAGAGAGTTGACCGGCAATCGGACGAGGATGTGCACAAGAACATCTTCCGGTATAGCGGACGCCATGGATTTTAGTTCCTCGCCGCTTCTGTAAGGCAGATCAGACGCCATGGTTTGATATCGAGGTTACAAAATTAATGAAATGCACCAGACAAAAAAAAATTGAAAAAGTTTGTGAGAATCTGAAAATAAGCAGTTTGACAATTTTTTAATAAAGAAAAGAAAAAAAAAGGAGGAAAATGGAAAGAAGAAGAAATCGAAATGAGAGAGGAGGAAAATTACAGGAAAACCAATCGAATCACCACAAACAAAAAAATCAGGAAAATTGTGTTAATTGTCACAAATTTTATACTCCATCCGTTCTAAAATATAATACTTCCTCCAATCGAAAATATTTGATGTTTTGGAGAAATGTATGGAGGTTAGGAAATGTTATTTTTACCTTTGAATACCCATTAAATAATTTTTACTCTCTCGTCACATTTATTATGCACAAATGTAATTGATTAAGCAAAAAAAGTACAACTTATATTAGTATTAGTGCAAAAGTAAAAAAGAGTTTAATTATTACTTCTAAAACATCAAATATTGTTGATCAAATTTTACCTTCTTAAAAATCAAATATTTCTGATCGGAGTGAGTAAGTATTTTACTATTATGCACATTTTCTTATAATGATAATAACTATATAAAATATCAATTTTTTTATTAATTTTTTTAATAATCTCATACTTCTTACTAATAATTATGAGATTATTAAAAAATTAATAAAAAATTATATTTTATATAGTTTTTATCATCCTAAGAAAATGTGCGTGAATAGTAAAAAAACTTACAGTATATTTAGAACGGAGGGAGTAGACAACTACATTAATTGCTACCAACTTTTAAAGTTGAGGTAGATATTCGAACTATTCTTTGAATTGCGATTCATATCACGAGGTTCATTAAGATTAAGATGTGTTTTTCGACCAAAGTGTGATATGACATCTTAAAATATATGACAAATAACATATGATTTGATAATAATGTAGTTTTTAAATTTCAAAATATAAAAAATCCAATCTTAAATTGGTGGACGAAAATGTCCATTTTTGTATATAGTTATAAATGGGAAAATGAATAATATTTGCAAAGTGGCATGCTTTTAAAAAACGCATTCATGTCATATTTACTTTTGATTGTTCAATTCATAATAGTTTGTGTTACTCATAGCAATTAGGGCTATATTTATTTGCCCCTCCGTGGTTATGTCATCTATTATCAAAATATTCACAATAAAAATTAGATGACTAGAAATTTGATATATTTAATCTGGTTCAAAGGATAATTAGACAACACCTTATCGTTTTAGAACTCACTAAAATGGTACAAGATAGGATACAGTGAAGGAGTGTTATGTCTGTCGAGGAGAACTGATCAAATACAACATATGGATGTCTACGGAGTGAGGACGTATTAGTCCCGTCTCCTAGTGGCCGGTCGGTGCTTTGGTGTGGCTGCGTCCGCTTTCTGCTGGGTTGCAATTCGGGCGTCCTGTTTGATCGACAACGGATCGTGGTGGTGTTCGTGGTCTTCGAAGATTCTTCATCTAGGTGGAGCAGCATCGGCGATCCACACTTCCTCAGGAGTCGCCCTTTCCAGCTAGTGTACTGTCGTGAGTCTGGACACTCTCCCACGCTCTTGGCGCTTTTGGCACTCGTGGCACGTCTTGGTTATCGATCGACTTCTCCGCAGGTTGACTTCTTGTATGGGTTGGTTGGGTTTTCTTTCCTCTTTGATGTTTTGTGTTATTGTGATATGCTTGTATTGACGGTCTTCCGTCTGCCGACTTGTTCACTCATCGAGTTTCAGATATGCATAAACTCGAATTTTAACCTAATAAAAAAAATACCTTTCTTTGTATCCCATTAGGCCATTACTCATCTTTCCTTGCTTCTCTTATGCAGTCGTTTGTTCAATGTTTTTCATGTCATTAAGTCTGCTACTTGTTCTTGGTTGTTTTGTGCATTTTGTCTGTTTTGTTTATTGCATGATTCCCTTGGGTCACTCGGAAATATCGTCTCAACACACTCAGGAAAAGGGCATGTACAACTTAACCCCCTGAACCTGTTTCTATGCAGAATATGCTCGAATTGCTGTTGTTACTGTAATCTGATGCAAAGGCAAGACCACAAAAAAAATAAAAAACATTACAATCACCTTTTGTAACCCCTTGTCGTAGATAACACCATCTACGCAACATTTTTCCATGTAGAGTCTAAACTGTCCAATCACACTGGTATGCTACGACGGCCAGGACTTTGATCAGCATATAACATTGATATGAAAAGTTAAAGCCGTGATATATAGACTCGCAGAAAAATGGAGTGTTTCAGATTCCTAAAATCGTCCTGATCTGGTTTGGTGGGTGCCTTGCCAGAGCCTTTGGATCAGGGTAGCCATTCTTTGGATCCACTATGGCGTTGAAGACGAGCTCATAGGCTTCAGCAAGCGATCTGGCAACCTGTATAGATGTTTCAGAACGCAGCTTTGGGACCTGCAGTAGCTCAAACTCTGGAAGCGAAGCTTCAGTCCCCAGAACGAGACCAAAAAAGAGCTTCAGACATTCTGATAAAGAAGCTGGAGATGTTTCTTCCATCTCAGCAAGGGGAGGCAAGTCCTGGTCGTTCTTAAGCATGTTCTGGAAGTGAGTCATCTTGTTCAACAAACCACATCTTCTTAGCATGGCCTCAACTTCCCTCTGCACAAGGTCTCGGATGTGATTGTCTATTGTTGAGCTAAGGTTCTTCACGTAGTCGGCTGCAGCACCATGTCCTTGAAGCGGTTGCTGGATTGCGCATAGGCAGTTGATTAGGAAGATCTTGGATGGGGTCTCATTACTCTGCAGTATACAATTCGAGGTAGAAAGGACAATTTTTAGAACCTTCTATACGGTGTGTCTTCTGCGTTGTACATTATTTAGGCTACACAAGAATTGCACTCAACAAAAAGAAATCCGGAAAGCCTACTTTTACATTAGGAGATGATTTTGCCTACATATGGTGCATAACAAAGACTGACCAAACCAGTAGAATAATGCTTAATTGTAAGATGTCAGGGGAGGGCAGGCCATAAATCTCCACATAAATTTAGTGAGTAAACAGAATTCCATACTCGATCTCATAGATACATATAGAATTCTGTGGAAAGCCGTACCCGTTTACTCCCCATTACCATTGAACTCCAAACTCATTAGCAAATGCAAAGGTCCTAGTATGCCTAACTAAAACTTGATTCTCTATCAGCTCAATATGCTAAAACAAAAGCCTAAATAAAACCAATATGCTAAAACAAAAGCCTAAATAAAACCAATATGCATGCAATAATGCCGTGTGGCAGATAGCGCAGTTGAAAGAGAGAAAAACAAGCTCTGTGATCAAACTGTGTATTCCGTGATTTACCTCCATAGGGGCAAGGCAGATTTGTGGGGGTGCTCTCAAGTCACAAAGAGCATTATCATAAATATAAGCATGCATTCATAGCACGAAAAATAGAGCACAATAAGATAGAAACTGTAAAAAGTTGCAGTGTATGATACCCCTGTATAGTAACATACTAGCGAAAGATGTTGCAATCAAGTGAAAAATAAGGCTATGCATATGTGTTTAAACAGAAATTCAAACCTGGGATACGGAGCCAGAGCTGCTGTTTGTCAAAAGTGCATCAACTGATGATTTATTAACCTGAGGAACGTCAGTACCTGCTCTTCTTCTTGATGTGACAGCTCCTTTGGATTTGTGTGCCTCTGCTGCTCGCTCACACATCTACAGTGATCTAAAGTAAGTATATTATCACACATAAAATAGTGTGAATTTCATTTGTGCCAAAACTCTCCACATTGCTAGTTTGCTACCCTTCCCAAAAACAAATGAAGAAGCGATGGAACTTCTAATAAGATGTTTGAAACACATACGAACATATATACCTATTAGAGCTAAAATCTTTCTATCACTATTCCTGGAAAATGGAAATCTCTTGCCATCAGGAAGGGAAAAAAATTGCATTGAGGTTACAGAAAAAGAGTTTTACGAAGTCGTGTAGTCCTGCTCTAGAGGCAGGTAGAAAGAATAGCTGCTTCTTTGTTATTAATCAATGGTAGAATGAATAGCTAAAGCCTATATAGTAGTTGAATGGTAACTCGTAGATCTTGCCAAAAGAGTCTCAGCAGGGAGGAACAGAAAAACTCTATTGTGGACTAAGCTGCTTCTATGTGATTTTCTTCTTATATTGTGAGAAATTGAATGTTTAGTAGATCGTCCTCATTAGCATAACACAGAGCATGGTTGCAATCATATCTGACCTGAATAATAGGATCTAAAAAAGCTGATATAACAGGACCAAAGTCTGGTTTCTCTCCCGATGATGGAACCATCATGCTATCATAATTGTCGATTATTTCAAGCAACACAGAAACTCCATCTCTTACAGCCGGGGGTGGAGAAAGGTCAACGGCAACAAGTGGAGGATAACGCAATAGCTTCTCTCCTCTGGTTTTCAAGATATCGAAAAATGTTTTCTGAGCAGCAGCTTTGAGAGTCCAGAGTGTATCACAGAGAGCTGTTTCTCTACCAAGTAAATCTGATATCTGCAAGTAGAAAACAATGGTTGAATAAAAAACTAAACATAGAAAATTGCCAGTCAGGAAAAGTGACCATGTTGTTGAACTGAATAACTAGCTCACAGTATGGCAGTAGAACTCCAGCTGGTTAGTAAGTTTATATGAAACAATAAGACTGGGCTGAGATTGTAAGACTTGTTCCACTCTAACTTTGAATGGTCGACAAACTCCTTCAAAAATCCTATCTAAAACAAATGTGAGATCAACTCCCGTCTTTCCCGATTCTCTATCAGTGGTACTTGAAAATCGACGAGCAGTTGGTCCAATATCTATCATAGCATCAGGATCAAGCAATGCATGGACAAGTTCTCTCTCTGAAGCCAAGGCCTGCAGTTATGGAAAATATTGAATTTGTCACAAAGTGGAACGCTGGCGGAAAAGAACATCAAAATGACATAGATCAAATGAAAACAGAATCCCATACAATCAGAAGAGCCGAAACCCATTAAATTATTATCTAACCTGATGCAGCCACCCTAGCATATCACCAACATAACGCAGAGGGTCATGCGCATGCACTTCAATTGGTCTAGGCATTCCACCAGGTCCCCCACGAGTGAGAGCACTAATAAATCTTCGAAACAGAGCGTTATGCCTCATATTAGCAACCTGAATCACGGAAACAAGAGTACAAGACAAACAAGTATTAGTGCAGACTAGTAGCTGGAAAATGAAAGCTCGATATAAAATAATCAGACATGATGAAAAAGAAAACAGAAATAGAAATCACCTCCTCTGCACAGTATTTGAAAAGAACAGGCCTTTCTTTAAGATAACCAACAGCCAGTTTCAAAAGTTCACCAACTTCAGGATTATCCGTGTCTCCCAATCTTCTACATTCTGCCTGTACCCACCTGGAATGAGAGATAAAATATGAAACAACGGGGCCTAAGATGAGTTGGCCAAAGCATCCCCGAGCAACTTATACAGTTATACTAACTAGAAGGAACACCCACATACAGCTTAATCTTAAGCAAAGTAAGTATTAAACTTCCTCTTCTTCAATTCTTTATAAGTTCCATTTCCATTCTCGGTGCATGAGGATTTTCTAGGTAAAAATGTACATATCAAGCAAAGTCATAGTTAGCAGTTAAGAAGATATATAAATAGCAACTCCGGCAAGACTGGCTGAGACTTTGACAGAATAAAGAACAATTTTCTCTGAAACTACCTGCTACATATCATTTGTTTACTCTTCACTCAATTACAAGAAATTTCACCTGCACAAGCGCTCATATGCACCCTCTTGGTACACAGCCATCATATCCATTAGCTCCAGACCTGCCCGCTGCAAACCAATCAATTATTTAAAAGACTTAACCATGGAATTCAGGCACTTGTATACATAGATAATCCATACAGTAACATCTCATGCAGAAGATTTAAACAAGTACTCAGGGTATCTGGGGTTATGGAATACAGTTAGTTGGATAATCTATACAGTAACATCTCATGCAGAAGATTTAAACAAGTCCTCAGGGTTTCTGGGGTTATGGGCTAATTCGCACCAGCAACAGTGAGCATCTGAACTCTGAAATTCCTTGATTAGTTTGTGCCATGCAGGAATTACTTTAAGAACAACAAATATCACTTTTCTTGGTTAACATCTCTCCCTCTAGGAAGAAGAATGTTAACGAAAGATGACAATCAGAAAACACATAACACAGGCAAGAAAGGACACCATGGAAAGCTAAGCTATTAGAGAAATTTACCTGGTGGTGGGTCCTAAGAAGGACCTTACAATTGGCATGAATTTCTTGAACATGAGCAAGTGCCTTGAAGAAGTTCTCATTTAGTTCTTCTTCCCTGAGTGCATTAATCTAAAAAGTGATATTTATCAGCTATGCATATCAAGTATGTTAAAGCACCCATGAAGTAAAAGGATGAACCAAACCTCCTCATTAGATAGTTGATAATCATGCAAAAAGTGTGAAACTATCTCTTGGCGCTGTGTTGTGGTTTCAAGTTCCTGTTTCAGCCTTTCTGTAGTACTAATAATGTCTCCAGTGCTAGCATTACAGCTGCTCAATGCCTTTGCAATCCTATGCCATTTAAAGAGGTTTAGATTGAATTGTAGTTTCTTCCAACAACTTGTAAAGTTATGTGTGCATTACAGTCATGAATGAATGAAAAAGAAGAAAGATAATCTCAATAGGATAAAGTCGTGGGATCAAATCCACACACTACCTATTAATGGTGAAGAAGATTAAGGCAAGAAGGTAAATCAACTTTAAACTACTTTTACAACAAATGACTAACAATTTCATTGTCAAGTAAAAAATCAAAATATCAACTAGGCAGCACTCAAATTTTGAAGATGCATTTATCGACCAACAACCTTACAAACTAAATGAGGATCTTTTAGAACTATAAATAACAATTCCTCAAGTAAAGCCATCTTGTTTGATGAAAGAGCATGCTACTTCCTCTAGATAGGATGGTTTTCAGCAGTCGATCTCTATAAAGTAGCAGACACAAATCACAATAACATTTCAGCTCAAATTTCAAGCTCTCCTTTCTTTTGCACTTCCTATACCATGAATGAGATTGATTTTTATCTTGTTCCTCTCTCGATTACAGGAAGCTAACAATGAAAGGTCTTCAAGAATCAAAACAAAAGGCGGAATGAGTAACAAGAAGATCAGTAGCAAAGGGAAACACAATTCCTGAGCTCTCTTTGAGATCTCACCTACAGCAATTTTGGACTACAATTCCTCATGAATCAATCATCACATATGCGAATTTTGCAACACCAAACCAATTCAAAGCTATTGAAACAAGAATGTATAGAAAGGTGTGTAATGATGAAAAATCTTACTTGTCACAGCAGTCAGCGAGCGAATTAACCTCTTCCTCCACCCGATCCAACGCCTAAAAACGAATTCACGGAAACCTAATCAAAGCCTGCTCAATATTTTCAGCATCAAACAGGAAACAGAGCGAGAGGGAGGAGAGAGAGGGGAAATACCTGCTGTGCAGTATCAGATGCGGCGAGAAACTCCTGATTGATGGAGAGAGAGCGCTTTTCGATGACAGATCTGAGGTTGCGACGAGCTTGGGGAGTGTTTTCGGTGTAGAAACTGGATAGAGTGTTAAGGGAAGCGAGCAATTCAGGGGAATCGGTTCGGGATTCCAACACCTTCTTCAACTTCCTCGACAGACCAGGCGCTAGTGTCGCCGTCCCCATTTCCGGTGCTCCGGGAAATCAATTCCCCAGAGATGTTCAAAATCAGATACGGAGAGAGCTCAAATCGTGCAAATGATCGATTAATTTGGTCGGATTTGCATTGGACGGAAAGAAACACAATGCCGGTGTGATTTAGAGATCCGACACCTGGTTAGACGATGTGCAATCTAATACAATCAAGTTACTGTGTAATTTTTTTTTTCTTAAACTGAAAAAACTTGACAGAGAGGGAGACCTCAGCTAGCCAAGAGCATCTAGACCGATGAGATCTATAAGTTCGGAGTTGCTCGGGATAATAGGATCAGAGAAGTGTAGGTCGAGGTGCGAAAGTCTGTCAGCAACTCGATTAGCTTTCCTGTATATATGGCGAATCTGAACTGAAGAAAAATAACGCAAAGAGAGAGAAACGTCTGAAATGAGCATTTCAATATCCGCAAGGGAGAACCATAATCCTCTGAGACAATTGATAACCGTAATGTTATCTCCCTCAATATGGAGACGTTCAAGGTGCATATCGGATGCAGGTTGGTGACCTTTCCAGAGCGCAAAGCATTCAGTGCCAGTAACATAATTGAGGGGCGAGCACCCAGATCCAGCACATATGGGACTACCCTTGTGATCGCGGATGATGAATCCTAAAGTACTCTTGTTTGCAGTTGATAGAGCTCCGTCGAAGTTTAGCTTGTGAAAGCCATTTAATGGTTTAACCCATTTGGTTGTTGGCCTTGTTTTGTTGCGTTTAATATTATTTTGTAGTTGTATGGTATTATCATCAAGGGATTTTGTCTTTATCCAATTGTTAATTTATGCGGTTGCATAACCTGCTATGGTCTTGGGATCGAGCTTGATGTTGTCAAAAAGGTATTTGCTTCTGAAAAACCAAATGCTCCACCAAGCTGTAGCTAACTTGGTGAAAAGGAAACTACCCAAAGGAGCTTTAGCGCGTGTTTGGCGCAGGATGTATGGAGATGGTGGGAGATGGACGCGGATGAAAAAAAAAAATTCCATCTCGTTCACGCGGCGTTTGGTGCAAGATGGGAAGAGTTGGCGCTGGAGTTGATTGGAGATGGTGGGAGATGAAATTGTGGGCAAAAATCATCTACATGGGGGTGGATTGTGGGAGATGGGAGGAGATTATCATAAAAGGAAGCCGGTTTTGCCCCTTTTCCATTTCAACAACAACATCTATTCAGATCTGGAGGAGAAGCGACGACCACCTGCGCCGACACCGAAGATCCCGAGCCGCCATCGAAGGTAAGCATCTCCTCACCTCTCCTTTGTTGTGTACTGAAGCCCCTCTCCTCTCATCGGCGTCCCCTGTGGACCTAAGGTGAGTGACGTCGGCCTTCAATGGCGGCGCAACGAGAGAAGGGGTGGATCTAGGGTTGCCGACATGGGATCCTAGAATCCCACAAAGGGGAGTCGAGACCTCCATTGGGAAACGCCGATTGGAGATGTGTAACCCTATATTGTGAGTGTCTCTTGTCGATGAAACCCTAACTGTTGCAAGTGGGTTGTTGGGAAGATCTGAGGTTGTTTGTTGATCTACTGTGGTGTTGTGTGTGGGTGAAAAGTGGGTGAAAAGTGTTGTTGATCTACTGTGGTGATCTGAGATTGTTTGTTGATCTACTGTGGTGTTGTTTGTTGATCTACGGTGTCCATGTGTTCATGTGCAAATGTGTTCGTTGGACTGTCTTCCTTTGAAGTAATTTTGCACTTCCTTTGACCGCAGACCGTCAGCTTCACACTGAAGAGCTCTTCGTGACATCCTAATGAACTGAGTGCAAATTTGTGAGGCTTGATAGCTACTCTGTTTACTGCCAGTAAAAGCTAGCTGGATGCTTACTTGCATATCTTTTCCTTGCTTTGTTTCTTGATTTGGTTTGCATATTTGATATGAAGTTAATATGTTGTTAACGCTGATTCACGTGAGCACATGAACAACCATCCATGACAGTGATGTTTCTGGTGTTCATGTCTAATTTGAAGCAAAATTGTGCTTTTGCATTAGTTGCATCCCTGATTAACATAAATTGAAATGTTCATGTGTACTGTTATGTAATGTTTTCATGTGATTGTGCATTGTGTTGTTCAAATGTTAGATAATGTAGCTCACAATAGTGTTCAACCAAAGGTGAGGTAATGAGAGCAAAATGAAAATGGTCATGTGTTAGAGATATGTAATGACAGATACAATTGACAGTGTGGGTGAAGTTGATAAATTGGAGAGTGTGTGTTAAGTTGATCAATTGTGTACTGTCTGGAGATGTGTTGTTGAAGCTCTGATAGGCTGTTCATGTGTATCTTGAGGTAATGACAGAGTTATTGGTAGTCAGAGAGATGTCTTGCAAGTTGAGTTAAGGAGAGAGGAAACTGTAAGGCACACACGAGAGTTGAATCAATTGGTCAACTGGGTCAGTGATAGCTGCCCTCATGAGTGAGTAAATATAGTTGAATCAATCCATTTATGTTGACTCTTCACAAAAAGGTCAGGAGGTTAACAATATGAACTTTCCAAGTATAACCAGTTGCAGATACATATGGTTGTTCTCCTGCAATTTCATATGCCTTTATGAACAATATGTTGCTGAACTTATGATAGGTTGTTTCCCTCATATTAAGATCATGGTTTTATGACCTTTTGCAATGCTATGTTTCCTATGCCTTTATGCCTTTATGACCTGTTGCTGAACTTATGATAGGCTGCAATTTCATATGCCTTTATGACCTTTTGCAATGCTATGTTTCCCTCATATTAACCTTGTGAATGGTTGTTGTCTTGGTCAGTTAAGATCATGGTTTCATCATCAGGAAGCTGGCCATCCGGCTGTCCCGAGAAATACCTGTGGATAGGAGGGGAGGAGAGGATCCCCCCTTGGTATGAGCAGGTAATATGGAATTTGAGAACAATCGATAACTAATAGGAAGTGCTGGTATTTTACGTTGGTGTACTGACAACGTTGTAATTTGTCGCAGGAGATGCAGGCCATGGCTGAGGCATGCTCCCAAACTGCCCCAACTGACTACGAGAACCGCCCACCGCTTGAGGAGATTCCTCCGGCTCCAGAGGACCCTCGTATTCAGCAGTTGGAGGACATTGCCATGGAGATGACCACGAGACTGTATGCTGCCGAGGCCATAGCACAAAGGAACGGAGAGGAGCTGACTAGGGTGAACGATCTGAACACGGAGCTTGCTGAACGCGTGTCTTCGCTTTCCACGTATGCGTGCAAGGTTTGGGCTGACCTGGTGGCTGCGAAGAGCAGAGAGGAGCGCAACAAGTGGATGTTCTTGGTGATGAGCGTCATCGCCATCGGCGCCCTCGCCAAGAAGTAGCCCGACCTGTCTCCGACAGCCAAGCTTATGTGTGATAGGGGTAGTAATGTAGAAGTTCGAATGGAAACCCCTTTTTGTATGTATGGTTAGTACGTTGGACAATTGTGTGAAATGTGGTTGCAGTCCCCTGCCCAGCAGGTTTTTGGATGTCCGTAGGGGATGCTGCAACGGGGAGATGCAGTTGTGTTGCCTGGTGTGCAGCCCATTTTGTAGCATATGGCTGCTAACATAGACAATTGACGACTTGGTTGTAGGCTCATATAGGCCTCCGTTTTCAACCGTTAAGCTAATCGAATGGCATGTATGTATTCATATAGCTTGTTCGTGAAGATTATACTTATGAGTAGCGTAGCACATTATGCGTGCCCAAGTTACGGGGATCGAACATCACGACATTGTTGTTAACACAGATCGTGTTGAACTACATAAACCCTTTGCTACGGACGATATAATACCATTTACATATACACGACGTACACGTACACCAAAATGCACCTGATGGCACCATACAAAAATGTAATTAAACATACAAGCCCCGGGGAACAACAAACATAGACACTAGCGCCGTGCTCGCCTGTCATTCCATATTTGCCTCGCGATCTCGTCACGGAGCCGCGACATACCTTTCGCCTGGATGTCCTCGTCATCGCTGGACGATGAATCGACTTCCTCGTCATCCTCCGCTTCATCTACGTTTGCCGCATCATGATCTGGGTCATCAGGTTCCATGAATGGGCTAGAGTTTGATTCGTTGAGCTGCAAATCAATATCCCCGACTGAACGTCTAATGAAGTTGTGCAGTGCGAAGCATGCGATAATAATGTCCACTTGCTTGTCCACCGGATACTTGTGCATTGGTTTCGTAATCTTCCACATACCCTTGAAGATCCCGAAGGACCTTTCAATGGACCCCCTCAGCGACGAATGTCTCTGGTTGAAAGCCTCCTTCTCGTTGTCAGCTGGTTCTTGCACAAAGGCTTGCCTATGGTATTTGGTCTTCGAGTAGGGGATCATGTATCCCTCTCTCTCTGGGTATCCCTTGTCGCACAGGTAGTAACGACCCGGGGGAGGGTGTGGGAAATGCAAACTCGGGGTACTGATTGCATGTTCAAGCACACGAGCATCATGAGCGCTCCCCTCCCAACCAGCTGATATGAAGGTGAAATTGAGGTCGAAGTCGCACACGGCGAGGACGTTGAACGTAGTTATCCCCTTCCGGCCCCTGTAAGGCACCTGCTCCTCACGGGGTATACAAGCTTCTATGTGTGTCCCATCCAGGGCACCGATGCACCCCTATAGAGTTAGTGCCATGGGTGAGTGTCTCGACAATATCGAACGCATCCACAGTTGAGAGGTAAATATCGTACCTTGAAATATCGACTATATCGACTATCGTCCGCGATCTGCTTCGGTATATCAGTGAAGTTAGGGTCCACTGGCCTGATGACGTCGCGTGCAAGTCCATCCCATCTACTGTTTCTCCCGACCAGGGCATCCAGAACGTCAGTGATGGCTTCGCTAATCGTCGAGGTCGATCGCTGAAAACGCTCGCAAGAGTCACGTTGTGACGCACCCCATGCCATTGTGTTGACGAATATCGCAACCTTCTCCATAACCGACATGTTGAATGAGCCCCGCAACCTGTACCGGTGATGTAGAATCGAGCAGAGGTTGGTGAACACGTGTTTGGGCATACGAAACACTTGAACACAACGGAGGTCTGTTTCGTGTGATAGGATGTCCGTAATCCACCGATCACCCGTGTACTCCGAAATGTAGCATGGGAACTTGTGCACGTGCTTATAGTAATGAGTCGTATGCTCAACCGCATCCAGATGCACAAGTAGCTGCATCATAACCGCTTTCTTGTGGCGTGCCCGACGCTCAAGCCTACGCCTTCGCCTGGCACTAGATGATTCGGCATCCATACGCTAGTAGCTGCAAGGTGCGATAAATGAGTGCAATATCCACGAGGACACAGACATATGAAAACACTGAAACACACATACACACATCCACAATAGAAGCAATGGTCTCATAGCAGTCGATAATAGAAACACTCATGACTACCAACACGGACAGGTAACCATAATGACAAAGAGTACCCACATCAATCGAAAATACATTCAACAACCACGACCACAAGTACAAGACACACATAAATATTCTACCAAAGTCGTGTTAAAGTAAGACGGGGTCCTTCCGTTCCCTAGGTAGAACAGGTGAGGATAACTGAACTGTGGAAAACTTAAATGATATGTGCCACACGCATGGTGTAGGGGTCACACGCAGTCACTCCATAGTCGTCGTCGTAGGTAACTACATGTCCCCCCCGCTCTTTCGGAAATGGTACTTCAGCCACGCCACTCGCACCTTGTTGCTTCGCTTGCAAGCGAGGAACATCCTAGCCCGTTCAGGGTTGATCAATGCCTCCATTGCAAAGCACAACAACGGGCTCTCATCTTCAATCAGTCCATCTGCTACCAACTCATCAAGCACCTCCATAACCTCGGACTCACGATCCTCTGAGGTCTTCGACACCTCGTCCTCCGCAGTAACGTATGCAAGCAATTTTTCACTAGTCTCCTGCACGACCTCCATATGTCTTTGGTACAGCGCCGACCCAGAAGACTGTCTCGCACTACGTCTCTTCACTGATTGAGAACCCGAAGACCCCGACGCTCTCTTTCCAGACCTCACTGGTAAGGTGGTTGAGACAGGAGTGGCTGTCGGGGGTGGAGGCACTGGGGGCACAGGGACACCATTTGTCGTCCCACGAAGCAGGTCTGGAAACCGGGACAAGTCGAACCCGTCGATGTTGTCGTCGTCCCCGCCAAGGTCGAATTCAGCTCCGTGGGGCTGGTTGGATGGAGCCCCCTCATCGCAGACAGTGGACATAGGAATAGGCGTCTCAGATGGATCCATAGACGGCGCGACACAATGGTGGCTCGTGGCCACCGTACCTCCGAATATCTGATCCCATGCGTCTTCGATGTCGGGAGGCACCCCCTTCTTCCTCAGTTTCCGAAATTCCTCCTTCTCCTATAAGAGGAATACAAAACTTCTTTATGGCAGACGACAATCTTAAGCAGACAAGCTTCGTATCAAAACATATATGGTCATACCCACAACACCACGAAAGCACATTACTTACCTGACATTTTCGCTCCCACCATTCGTCGGTTGCGTTGATACACCCTCGTTCGTAGTCCCAACCCAAGCCGGTCTCGCCGTGCTTCAAATCTTTCCAATCCTTCCATTTCTCCTTCATTCCCGCGTACTTGTTCTTCAGCGTGTTCGGGCCACATTTCTGACCAGTCATTTCTTCAAATTGAGTTGTTAACATCACCCAACCGAACCCCTGTTCTCTCCCGTATTTACGCTGGTAACTGATTAGTAGGTCCAAGAATAGCTTCAACATTGTCGGCGTCCATATCAATGTCTTTTCTTTAGCGGCCTTATCCTTCTTAGGCTTCTCTTTCAATGGTGGTTTGCTACTCGAAGCCATAGACACTGGATTACAGGCACAGAAAACGTTTTTGAAGTTGGGCATTGTTACTTCAATATTTGAACATCACCCCATTAATCCAGGGGAAGAAACGTACCATAGTTACTGAAGGAGCATCCGAAGGAAATTACATAGGATACACATACAACATATAGGTGCAGCTACTACGCAAACATAGAACATATAAGCAACAACAGAGACCTTTAACTACAAACCTTGTATGACCGCTTTGTGGTTGCATGTTTCAGATGATATGTCCTTATGAAGAGTTCATTATTTGTTTAATTTTCCGTCTATACTGTAACTACACACATAGAACATATAGGCAACAACAGAGAACTACTACTTTTCTGTACATAGGAAACACAAGATCAGAGAATTTGAACAGCAATAGTCAAAATATATCAAAGCTTGAACATCAACAGAGAACTAGTACTTGTTGTCGATTCCAAGTTCATAAATTTGATTTCCATTTATCTACAGATTGCTTGGGTCTTCATCTGGCAACACAATTGGTCATATAATTTCAAGGTGCAGCTACTACGCAAACACCCAATTTCTATCCTTCATAATCGAGCCCAATTTCAAGGTGCAGCTACTACCCAAACACCCTATTTATATCCTTCATAAAACGAGACCTATGTTCTTCAAAGTCACTATATTACCGATTCGGCAGAAGATCTCAGCTACGCATGCTTCGTACTACCAATTTCTAACATAATACGGAGGTACAAGAACGTCGGCGCAAATACCTGTTCACCAAGCTTGCTCACCGTCGACGGTGATGGCTGCGGGCTGTAGGTTCGTTCCGTGCAAGGACCCCGCCGGATCCAGGTCCACCAGCTGCTGTAGCTAAGGTGTCGACGGCGCCAACCTCCGACCTTCGATGGTGGTTCGTCACAGCACCAACCGGGAGCTTCGACCTTCTTCAATTTTGGTTTGAGAGAGTGTAGATCCGGATTGACGTTTGCATAGGGTCCACCGACAACAATGGGGAAAGGTAGGGATATCTTCATTTATATACCCGAGGGCAATTTGGTCATTTTGTGTAAAAATCATCTTCTACCATCTTCTAAACACCAAACACAAATACAATATTTTTTACAAATACCATCTCCATCTACAATAATCTCCTCCATCTACCAAAACCATCTCCATCTCATAACATCTACCAACATCTCAATACATCTCCATAACAACATCTACTGTCAAACACGGCCTTAATGTTGTTTAAGATGTCAACGATGTTTTTGCAATTGTGGTTGTTGGGAACGCAGTTTAGCTCTCAAACTTGGATCTAGATGGTATATGGTGGCAGTTGTGATTGGGCATTCTAGGAGAAAATGCGGAAGGTCTTCATAGTTAGAGTCGCAAAGCAGACAGTTTGTGGGTAACCCCACCCCGCGGTTTGCTAGTTTGACCGATAGAGGGCTACCATCTTTGGAAATACGCCAAAGAAATTCTTTGATGTTTGGGAGCGTGTCTAGTTGCTAGATCCAGTATATTGTGTAATTTTTTAGAATATCTTCATCTTCGTGTCTGTTGTTTTGTTTTGTTTTTTTAATATGGGTTACGTAATTCCCATATTAAACTTTTTTTATGTCTTAAATTTTAAGCGCATCTGACAATAGTTATGTAACTTATTATGAAATTAATCTGTAATTTACAGAGTTAGCTGTGTATCAAGTAAAAATTAGTGATGTAGTTATCAACCCTTAAAAAAATTGAGTATTTTTATATAAATTCATACTTATTAGTAATTATCATGAATAATTGGTTTTTATCATTAAGTGTCTTTGAAATAATCACAATCCATAACCACTAAGAAATTAGTGATAACGCTTAGATTTGGAATATTGAAATTTTTTCAAAACTTAAAACTTTCTATAGAAATTAATGATAAGTAATATTTCAAAGAAAATGAGATTATCGGAAAAAGGTGTGGATGTTCCTCTGACACGGTCCTTGTCCAACGAAATGAATAAAGACTTGAACATTTATTTGCAAAGTGCGAAAATACACTAATACTAATTAATTTAAAAAAAAAACTAAAATATTGAAAGCGAAATATAAAAACGATCACAACTAATAAAAATATAAGGGAGCTAACATTAAAAGCGTTCTCAAAGCTAAATAAGGATAAAATATTCAACCAAATGCATGGCCTTACTATCAACTACGATAAGAGTACAAGTTTTTGAAAATGCTCTCATGGCAGATGCTCGAGAAGCGAGCCTTTGCAGCAGAACTCAACAATCCTCTCACGAAAAAATAGAAAAATACCTAGGCGTTTCAATCATTTGTGACAGCGTTAATAACTTCATTTTTAAGGAAGCAATAGATATGAAAAGTCTCATCCCTTTCTTAACCTGGGCGGGTCGGTCCTTATTCAAGTCAACTCAATTCTAAAATTAACAATCTTATGCAAAGAATCATGCTCTCAAAATGTGTTTGAAAGCAAATTGATAAAATTAACAAAAAATTATTTTGGAATAAATTGCAATCCAAAAGATTATACCCTCTCATTAGCTAGGGACGCCTTTGTTCTCCAAAAAAGCTTTGTAGTATGGGTTTCAAAAGAGCCGAAGATATTAACACTTCCCTCCAAATGAAATTACTATAAAAAAATTATATGCATCCTGATAATATTTGGGTTCGGCTTATAAAAGAAAACTATATCATGAAAGAACCACTATGACCAAAAACAAGAATAATGTCTCGTACAATTTGGCAGACTTCTAAACATTAGAGAGAAATTTCATGTACTTACAAATGGGAAAATCAGACTCCAGAGAGATTATTAGGAAAAAAACAATGACAAACTAAAGGTTATTTATACCCATAAGTTTTACTATCTACACCCAAAATCAAAGTTTTTGATTTTTTTCGAAATAAATCCTACGCCTCTTGAGTCATAGATGTGTGACTCAAGAGACGCAACTATTTTTCTTTCTATATATACCATGCGCCTCTTGAGTCACACATTTATGACTCAAGAGGCGTACGGTTTATTTAAAAAAAATCTTTGATTTTGGGTGTAGATGGTAAAAAAATATGGGTGCAAATAGCAACTCCGAATTATAAATATTGAGATTCCTTGTACAAATATTCCCGATAGGTTAGTCTCGGTTATGATGAGTGTCTGAGTGATGGACATTTTTTAATGTCAAAGTTGCTTTCTCCTCCCTTTTCCTAAACCATCTTCCATAATTTGATACATGTTGGCTCTAGACTCAAAAACTCCTCCTACTATCAATTTCAATTGAAAAACTTGCATTGATGCTCTCTCGACGAAAAAATGTCTAGAAACATACTACCATCTTGTCCTCTCCGGTTGTTGTCTTTGTAACAATGCGAATTAAGATGACAACAACATTTTCTTCAACTATCAATTCTCTAAAGCTATGATCAAAAGTTTAAATAAGGAACTACCTATCTCAATCACTATTCCAAGCATCCCTACCAATTTTATGGACAAGATAAAACATACTAAAACCATTAATAAGAACTTTATCCCACTATGCTATCTTTGACATGTCATCTAAGATTTGTAGGTCAAATAACACTCTAGATCTTTAAATACCTACCCATATGATGGAAACTATCATTAGATTATGGATGCATGAAAATATGGTCGGGGAACAATGCTAGCAACTATTTGATGGAAAATTTGGATGCTTGATAATAAGAAAAAAAATTTATAACCATTAATCAAGGGAAAAGAAACCTAGAAAATTAAAAGGGTTATATTAAGCAACAATTGAAAAATTGGGTGACCTCAAGAAAATTAGATTTGGATGAAGATGAGAACAAACCACAAAAGTCAAATGTCTTATATTTACAATCGGAGAGAGTATATGTAACCACACACATGGAGAAGGAAGAAAATATAAGATGGGAAAAACCTCCTTTAGGTTCTTGTAAGTTGAACTTTGATGACCATATACTTCTAACGAGCAAGACTTCAATGAGTTTGTGATCTATGATCATAAATCCATGATGGCAGATTTGTGGGCCACAAAGATTTGTAGGCGGCAAAAGTGGTGTTTTGCGGCCATGTCTTAGTGATGTGTGTGGATGCCTTGAGGCTTCATCTTGGTATGAGTGCAATAAAGAGATTGAGAATGTGTAAGATTAAAGCGAAAGAATGATAGTCTCATAATTTATTTATTTTAAAAGTGTTTTGGAAGTGTCCATAATAGAAATTAACCAAGTGGTCGATAAAGGTGACTTGTCTATGACATTAGACTCGGCTTCATTGATCTCTTTTTCAAAACTTGTAGTTCTCACTTGGTCATTGGTCCAGCAGAACTTGACATTGTCTAAAGACTAAACTATCCTAAATAGAATCAATTCAACATACCAAGGGTTGGAAAAGTGAAACGACATCTATTGTTGAACAGATGGGGTATAAAACAGTTCTGACTAACTAACCACTTTCCTAACAATCATATGCATTTTTTTGATACAACCAATTAAACAATTCATCATCTCAGTTTGAAGACTGGCACTAGATGACAGGCAAAACAACAAGCTACACTTATGATCATCACTCTCAATCTCAAAATCATGATCTACAAGACTACAACGATTGTGTACAAAAACCCTACTCCATTGGAGAAAAGCCATCCTCCTGCCCAATATCGACCACTGCACAGCCCAACATTACAGCGGTTAGCATCAGCTTCCCAGCATCAGAGTAGTCTCTGTGCTGCATCAGTATTGCTTCCACAGATGACCCGGAATCTGTAGGGCTTGGAAGCCGTGTGTTCTCATGCCTTAATGGCAGGACCTCTTCGAACCCTCCCTCAAAGGACTCGGATTCCGGACCATAGCACCTCCTGGAAGCCTGGAAGAGGATGGTTTTCTCAAGACACCTTAGCTTGTCCTCGTCACTCCACCCTTCGGCTCTTGAAAACTGGAAGAGCTTCTCCCAGTTGTCCTGATCGATTGCATTCCTCCAGCACTCCTCCAAGAGGCTCTTGTTTCCTTTCCGGAAGGAGGAGCTTGTCCATGCAAACACATCAAAGGCCTTCATTAAGAGCTCTGGAGAACCACCACTGAGGCAGAGTCTGATAAGATCCCCAGGAGGTAACAGTTTCTGTCCTATTGTCTGCTTATCATCCTCAACCAGGAGGTTTAGGATCTCTTCCTGCAAGGTGATTTGAGGGATTTACAAATTACATAATTAGACTATCGCTAATGGTATTATGTAAATGCTTAAATGTGTATATTTTTATACAAATTGCGCTCCAATGGTTGCTTTTGGGTGTTCAAAAATGTACATGTGCTCAAATATGAGCAAAACACCTCCATGACTAAAAACTTTTACCACTTTTCAATAGAGTAAAGGTCATCCCCCATTGGTTGTTTCATTTTTTTCTTTCCTTTTTAAATTTAATATGTATTTAAAGAGGGGAAAGTGCAAAAATGCACATTTATCCCATGGAGCAAAGTACCAAAAAGTGATGTGTATTTTATTTGTATACACCTCGTACAAATGTGCACATTTGTACGTTCAACCACTAGAGATGGTCCTAGAATGGCATTCAGCATGACAAGAATATCAAAAAAGTGACTACGGAATAATAATCCACATATTAAATATTTTTAATCAATGGTCTCTGTCTGTGCTATTCAGAGTCTGTGAAGGGGAAAATATGTATATACGATATAACCCTATGATTTGGGAAGTTCCAATTGCGAACCCTTGTTTCCCATTTTCCATCAAAATTTGCAGTTCTTTAAAATGACCATAATAGCTCTGTAATATAAATTATCTTGGTCAAATCATGCTCCTATAACACGTCTTACTATTACATTGTTTTCATGATATATAGTGAAGAATGTCTCTGAAACATGATTTACATTTGCTGTGGTAGGACTTAAGAGGTTAAGTTCTGATTGAAAGCAGCAAATTTAATTATTTAAACAAAGGGTACTTCAAGAATTTCATTATTCTCATACTTAAATGATGCTTATATCAAAAGGGTACTTCAAAAATTTCATCATCTGAGTTTGTACTCAGATGATGTCTTGAAGAGATATCATCTAGACTCGGATGATGTCTAGATGATGTCTCTTCAAGACATCATTTGAATACAAACATATTCAAAATGGTCCTGCATGTTATAACATCAACAGAGGTATAGGGTTTTACTATATAATTAAATCAAATTGAACAAATATTTTTATGGAGTTCGTTTTCTTTGTACTTTATCTGCAATAAAAACCTATTTCTGCAAGTTCAGCCAAATAGAAGACAGAAAATATGTTGTCTTCCAGGAAATTGAAATTGAAATAACACCAACAAGGTACCTGAGATTTCATAATCCTTGAATCAGCATCTAGTCTTTCTACTCTTGTCTCATACCCAGCATCTTTACCTGCCCAATATGAGTAACATTGATTAATTCCTGATAAAGCAAATACAAGCAAATACATGCACTTAAGTCAAACTAATAAGTGAAACCAAGCATCTCAATGATCTCATGGAAGAATGAACAAGCTACTTTCCAAACTCAAGTACTCTGATTAAATTCTAAAATCCAAAAAAAAAAACCTTATCCCTTCAAAAAACAACACAAAAAAATATTTTTATAACAAAAAAAAGAGACTTAAACCAGATAAGACAATAATTGCACATATCTCTGCACAAAAGTCAAGCTGTGACACTCTCTTAGGTCACTGGAGTGTTCAGTTTTAGATGCTGATGCCTCATTACCGGTGAGAAAATCCTTCTATATTGCCTAGATACTTCTGTGCTTTATATTATACTTTGACTGGAAGAGTCTACATCTGTTCTGT
This sequence comes from Persicaria maculosa, assembly GCA_963922045.1. NCBI lineage: Eukaryota > Viridiplantae > Streptophyta > Magnoliopsida > Caryophyllales > Polygonaceae > Persicaria > Persicaria maculosa. Next base: position 52,403,029 of record OY998270.1, read on the forward strand.
TATGACTGCGATGGAAATTGGGTGTTATGACCGTGAGGGCAACTGGGTTGGGTTACATGCAAGTGACAGAAGGAATGGAATCAAATACAATTAAGAGACTAGCCTCTGAACCAGATATTCTTTTGATATCAGTTTGTAAGGCTCGGCTAATTTGGCCAGAGAGTGGTTCCCTCTCTTGGCTGCTTAGCGGAATTTTGGCCCTGGGGGTTCCTTTGTTCTCTCAAGTGTTCGTGTTCTTGCGTCTTTGTGAACAAGTTCTAGTGTGGAACCCGATTTCATTTTCTAACAGATGGGGTGGGACTTGGGAGGAAACAAAATGAGAATATGGACATGGCAAATGCCATCAACACAGCAAATATCAAGTCATAATTGAAAAAAGCAAACCTGCTACTGCAGCTATCTTTGAGAGAAACAAAAATCTCTTCCTTTCTGCTAACGAGAGTTCTGGTTTGGCACTCGTAGGTTCAATACCCTCATCAACTGATGAACTGGAGTTTCCATCGTCAGAAAGAGCCAGATAATGAAGAGTTGCTGAAGCAGATGAAAATTGATGGAGAAATATTTCATGAAGCCACCGAATATCCACGTGATCCTTCAGGAAAATCGATAGTTCTTCAGGGAACTCTTCCCCTAATCTCAAAAGCCTGGAAATTTGTCTGTTCTCATATAGTTGCTGGAATACAAAATAACTATAACCTCCCTTAGGCCCCATGCTCTCTGACTGCATTGAAAAAACTATGATGTTACTAAACTGAATAATGACGCAAAATTAGATGAAATAGTGTGCACAAGGTTGACCACATCTCATCTCTTAAAGAGAGGCGAAATATAAAATCTAGTATAGCTTGAGCATACAAGTTAATTAAGTATAAGATTGACATAAATAATGACTCATGTAAATCTTATCCTCACAAATTGGAAACGAAATAATCGTCATAATATTATAATGTCCTTGAATCTGTCCACACTTCTAATCAGCAACTCTGATTCATACCCTTCTAATCTTAAGGCATATCTAAAGAAATTACAACTATCAATGAAACACAATAAATATGTATATATATATAAGAACACGATAGTAAACAATAAAAGAAACAGGGTTCACACCATTAGGCTTTTCAAGAGTGCAGAATCATTTAGATCATTACAGATGTTCCAAAGGGTTTGATACCCTTGATGTTGCCTTGCAACCATCAACAAATTTGAAGAAAGTTTTCGGAAAGCCCCTTGCTTTTGTTCCTCAGTCTCGTACATTGAACCCTGCACGATAAGTGATTTCGCAATTTTAATAATGAGGTGTCCATCAGTAATAATATCATTTTAGCTTTCCTTCGAAAGTTGCTGAAGATGTTAGACAACCCAGAAATAACCTAGAAGAATAAAACCAAAAGAATACCATTCCACTAAACACAAAGGATGCAATATCACAAATTCAATTTCTGTTACACATAGGAGGAAGAATCATTTTTAGAAGATTTAGAGATGAGTTTAGTTCAAAGGGATGGAAAAAACAGATTGTAGAAAACAGAGATGTGCAATAAATGCACAGGCATCGGTGCAGGACAATCACATACTGCAGAAAGTTGAACTTTGGATGAGGCAAATCATCAAGAAACTCAAAAAGCATGCTTTCTTAGGCTGAAGCACAAACATATACAACAAGATAGCATGGAGTATACTTGAAATTCATTAAGAAAAGGAAATCTGTATAAAACTAACTAGCAAACATGCTGAAGAAATACATAAAGGAAATGAAAAAAAATATATTGCAAATAAACTAAAAATATCAACTTTTTTTCTATATGAAGGAAAACAAACTATGAACTTACGCATCACAAATAAAGACATTATAGTAAATGATCTGTGGTGTTGAAGCTGGGAAAATGACCGAGGACTCCAACCAAGAATAATATTTGGACTAAAAAATGAAAACAAGTCACTTTCCTAGGATTTGAACGGGAATTTAAATGAAAAAATTACACATCAATTGGGTTATACTCCCCCCAATCTAAAATAGATGACTCTTTAGCAAATATCCTGAGTTTTAAGAATATATTTCACTTCTCTAAAAAAACATCATCATTCTACTAACGGTTTCATAAATTTTACTATTTTCTAATAATCACGACACATTTTAACCAATCAAAAGATGTTAAAAGGTCAAGAACACACAAATCAATACAAATTATTACAATCCACTTACTAGAAAATCTAAAAGATCATTTATTGTTGATTACTATAATTTATCCTCAAAACAATCATCTATTTTAGATCGAAGGGAGTATAAGTTAATAGTTTAGTACTTTTGGAATTTTTAAAATTCATACTATTTTAATTTGCTGATGCTACTATTCCATAACTCCTTAACTCTAGAAAGAAGAGTTAACAGGATGCACTACTAAGGGAGTTAGCTTATTAGGCTTGTGATGTTCTCAGAAGCATGGATCATAGAGATACCTTGCATCCAGCTTCAAGGAAAACTTTGATTTGCTGATAAAGGCAGTCAAGGAGGATATCTCTTCTGTGGTGGTACTTCTCTATAAGACCGTTATGATCTTCCCCACACTCAACTTTTGCTGTGATGGCACCAATACTTGCCTCCAGCATAATATCAGCAAGCATTTCGAGATGAGAACATACATCTGATTTTGCCGCCAAGTCAATTTGATATTCATTTAAAATCTGGACCATCAATGAAGCAAGGCTCCAAAGCCCATTTCGCACCACAAGTTGGCTATACCAAGGCATTAAGCCATCCGGTGGCGGATACCACATGTGATGCTCATTTTTGTAACTCTTTGCACTTTTCACCAAGGTTATACATGCTTCTGAGAGTTCACATACTCTAGGCACCTGAACCTTAAGTGGTTGGTCTTCACTGATAACACAATTGAGCTGCCTATCTAAGCAATAGAAAACCTCGTCAAGTTCAGAAACTTTACTATAGAAGACTTCAGCGTTATCTCTGTCCATCAGAAGGACAGTATTTCTGCGTGCTCTCTCACCAACTACTTGAATTAGATCCCAAAGAGCGCCTGAAGCTTCCCTTACTGAACCAGAATAGAGATGGTCAATTCCAGTTGAACGTCTCTGGCTAATTGTGTTTTGCAATTCTCTTAATTGGATCATGGCAGCTAACTTCTCCCCATGTTCCAGAATGATTTGAAGAGCGTATCCTGGAAGAGAAACAATATAACTCACTACAAGGTTCGGTAAAATAAAATGACTAAGTGGTAATATATCCTATTCTGGCGGACCACTACTCAAAGGCTCAAACAAGGGAAAAGAAGAGTTAACCCACCGTTAGGGGGAAAAGCAAATAAGAGTCCAGAAACAAAACCACCTTTTTTGGACAAGCTTAAAGAACAAAAGTAACAAGCTTCAAAAATCAATTGCTCGAAAAAGAACTTTGACTATTTCAGCTCTTTTCATGAAAGGAACCCAAAACCCCCAAGAGGTCAAAGCACTGCACCCACAAATGAACAAATAACAGACTTACTGAAGGCAAATCACATGTAGTTAACTACAGGGGCTGCAATAATGGATGGTGCATTGTGATAATATTCAGAAAAGAGAAGGCTAAATTTCATTTGTCATATACACCATTCATTTGCTTGCTATATATTATAAGAATGGAAAATTGAATTTGCTCTTCGGTGATAAAAGCTTACTCTGTTTCAGACATAGTTCATCATGGCACTTTGTTAAAGCAAGAAACTGAAGAAACTTCTCATGCTTTTGCTGCTTCTCATACAGTTGCGATGAAACAACTGTCAAGGCAACAATTTCAGCACCTCTGGTTGTTGTCCAGTGCTTAGCTAGGCTGTCAACAATAGATTTGCTCATCCGAGCTAATGCATTGACTTCTCCATCCCTTTCAAACAGTCCAGAAGTTTGGAGCTTTTCAAATGAACCATCCACCTCACCCGAGAGAAGAAAACCACGGAAAAGTTGGTCAACTAGACCAATTGCTTCTTCATCGTGAGCAGTTTGTCGAGCAGTCCCGCTAAAAGCTACCTTCTCATTATCTTCAACACTGCGAGCTCCAGAATTAGTCCTGCCAAGAAGACTACTCCGATTCTTAGTGAGGGTTTTTCTTTCTTCCTCCATGGATCCTTCCTTTGAGCTTCCTTTACGTGACAAGCTTCGTTCTGGAGGTTCCACTCCACCTAGCAAAACAGCCTTCTCAGGTATCGCCCAAACTCCTGCCCTTTCTGTGAGCACTGCCCACGCCCCATCCTCACCATCCTCCGAAGAAGGAAACACCGACGCATCAAGAACTTTTCCAGCATCATAAGGTAAATCAAATGGATAGAGCCTGGTGGAGTTTCTCTCGTAGTAAGAGACTGTAGCAGTTCCATCGCCAGAAAGAATGACAGCTGAACCTGATGGCTTGCCTCCAATTCGTAGTTTCATTGAAAATAATAAGTCTTCCTCTTCCACCCTTGCTTTTGGGATTATCACTTGGACTGGAGCTTTTCTCTCTAGCACTCGGTCACGTGTCAGGCCCACAGATTCCAGAGAGTCTAATCCAGGTTTATAATGCATGGTGAGAAGGGAATACTGCATGTAACTAGAGCTAATAACTCTATCTTTGCAAAAGGTGGCCACAAGAATGGTAATTTCTTTACCACGATCATCAACCTGAACATCCAGTGGCCAGATTCTCTTCTGGCCTGCCAAATCTTTCTTAATACCCAAATCACCATCTGTGCCTATTATCTGATGGGACCAGAGTTTTGACACGTTGTAATTAGAAGAAAGCTGTGTAACAAAACACTGGATCTCATGGTTTGTTAACAGAAAGAACTGTCTAGCAGATTCCTCTGTAGAAAATGATGTAGAACGCCAAACCAATGATCTTGGATAACCCCCATTTCCAGTAGGTTGAATGCTGTCACTGAATAGAGAAGATGAGCTCACAATACTATTATCTACCCTTTTGCGGTCAATGCCAGAAGGGCTGCAATGGAACTGCCAAAGTTCACCATTGGAACAACTTGCAAGAGCAATAATCACTTGCTGACTATCAGCAACTTGAGAAGCAATCATAGAATTAAAATCTGTTGAACTAATTCCTTGCTCATTATGCCAATGGTGTTGGCTTTGAGGACTTTTCTCCTGCCCAACTACAGATGCTACCTCCAACTCTTCAGAGGATGCTAGACTAGTAACAGGAACGGTCCCTCCATCTTTATAGATATCGGACCAATATATAATTGCTCGACTTTTTTTATGACACAAAACTATTCCAATTGAATCCAACTGTCTTCGACTGTAGGCGCTATTGCAGGCATTATCCCAGTTGATGATGGAAAGCAACCAACTACTTCCAAGATTAGGATTTCTATTGGTATCACTTGCCTGCAAAAGATCGGGTGGAAGAGCAAGAATCATACAATTTCTTGAAGCTGCAGGAGATAGGTAGCTCCAAAGGAAAAGCCTGCTCCCACAGATCATCCAAGAAAGGCCAGTTTTCTTATCCATTCCACCAGCAGCACATGCCTGACCTGTTATGATAATTAGTCTTGTTAAGGATATGAAAACCATAGGACAAGAAACAATAGTGGTTTATACAATAAATGTGATACTGATACTTATTTGACAACCTTGCACAGGCCTTCGTAAGTGGCTGATCTGTTCATCACGGATCACTTGCGGAAACTCTCCAACAAAAACAGGCTGGATTTGTTCTTTTCCCTCCCCATTCTCGCTTTTCTTCACCAGTGAGATTCTGATAGGTGAACAAACAACAATTCAGCAACGCCCTAGACCTCTCTCCATCTAGTAATTCACTAAATTCCAAGCAATCAAACCATTACAGACCTGCTATGTATATTCAGGAAGATACCATTCTACTAACCAAATGAGGCTGAAAATTTTCATGACAACTAGATTTCTGCTTGACTAATTGAACAATCTAGAATGATACTATGATAAGCCTCTGAACAGTGATTACAGGTAACTGAATTCCAAATTTCCCCTGCACGACATTCTTTAAGCCAATCCAGTTCTCTACCTATACAGGCTAGTCAATTTCGAATTTCAGTTGCACAAAAACCTAAAAACCATAGTTTGCACAAATCTTCAGCAACATTCGAGACTAAAATGACAAACACCAAGCTCAAAGAAATCCGAGATTCAAAAAACAGAAAGAAGTAAAACTAAAAGGAATGGTTCTCGTTATACCTAGCAAGAACGGATAAGCGAGGTGACGCCCATGGAGCGGGAGTGCCAGTTTGGGGGCGATTAAGAACGGAAGTTTCGTCAAACACTTTCCGATTATCTCTATACGGTGTTATAGGAGAGGAATCAGCTTTCGTCGGCGCCGCATTCCGATCCTTCAAGGCGCGGTAGTTCGATTTCCTTGACGCAGGAGAGAACATATCTGCAGAGAGAGAGAGAGAGAGAGAGAGAGAGAGAGAGGTGTTTCAGTAATGGCTACTGGGAAGAGGGTTTTTGAAAAGGTTTTGCCTCTTTCTCCGCTTCAAGCCGACCGCAAGAGAGGGAGGAGCGGGCGACATTGGAGTGCGTCGTTTCACCCACTGTATCCACAGAGCGACACAACTAAACGCGCCGTTTTAGCTTCTATGGGTAATCCATTCCAAATATATGGATGGAAACCTGAATAAATTGACAAATGAGTGAATGATTTTTTTTGGGTGGTAAGTTGCGCACCCAAAACGCATCCTGGATGCGTGCCTTTATGGCGCACCCAGGTCACACGCATCCAGGGTGCGTGTATGTTGTGTTTTGTAAAAATTAATGGGCTATATAAGGGAACCGGGCTAAAAGCCTTGTGAATTTAAAAAAAAAACTACACGCATCGTGTAGGGTGTTCAATTTTTTTCAAATTACGTGATATTCACATGTAAAAACCATGGAAATTTTTTTTAAAAAAAAAATTTGCACGCATCCTAGATGCGTGTACCAAACCCTAAACCCTAAACTAACCCTACACTAACCCTAAACCCTAGAGCTTATAAATTACACGCATCCTAAATGCGTGCCCAACAAATAGGGTCAACACGCATCCTGGATGAGTGTTGACCCCAGTTTTTTTTTTTTATTTCAACCCACACTCATCCAGGATGAGTGTGTGTTGAGAATTTTTAAAAATTGTAATGTTTAATGTACCCTTTGAATCATTCAAATTTTTTATTATAATTGATTCGTATTTGTTGAAAATCATATTAGAATTTTTTGAAAATGATTATTAGGATTAATTAGAATTATATTATATATTAGAATTTATAGAAATTTGTTCATGAGGATTTATCGGAATTAGATTATTATTGTCGATATTGAACACTTAGCATATATCAAATAAGATTGGATTTCATTTTATACTACATGAGATTTAATAATTAGTTTAGAGGGTTATTATGTAGAGTGATAGTCAAATGAATATTTTGATTTAATTTTCCTCTATAGTTGATAACGATTATATGTAATTTACTATAAAATACTAGATGAGATATAATTATTAGTTTATATTTGATAATATAGAATTTCATCTAACAATAGACGAGATTAAATTGATTGTGTTATTATTTATGCTTAATTAAAGTTATGGTTAGGGTTAGGGTTAGTGTTAGGGTTAGGGTTAAGGTTAGGGGCTTTTTGCTAAAGTAACACACATTAGGGGAAAAGCTTGCATGGCTAGCATGATCCGGAAAAAAATTAGGGCAACCGGATACTTCATATTATTCCTAAAGTAACACACATTAGGGGAAAAGCTTTCATCATTCATTAACGGAAAGGGGTGCAGAGGTAGGAGATGGATATGCCACTTGGCATTCTTTGGGCGCCTTTACAGTTCTTTTCCGCATATTATAATTTAGGAACATGCTAGTGTGATTTAATTTCCGCATTGCATCGAAGCATCTTTATTATAGCGTATGTGTATATTTGCTTGCGGGACAGAGTGCGTTGGGGTCTCGGTCTGATCCTGCTCACACAACTTGTTTTTAGATATGATTGCTCCCTGTCTCTATGACGTGGGAAAATCCCCCGGGCGATTGTAAAGAACCTGCCTAACTCCGCTCGCACAACGTGGAGGTTTCGAGGTTATCGACTAATCCTCCACGGGCCGAGCACTAGCCTGCAAAGCACTTGGGCCGGGTAAGCCAAGCGGCAAGCCGCAAGAAAGGCTCTCCCATGCCAAGGTAAACCAAGGCATGAGTACCCACTATAGCACAAATTGCTCCTAATGAGATTTGAATCCTTGACCTCATGGAAGTGAGGTACAAGGAAGCATATCACTCTTATCACTAGGGCAAGAGGTCATTGGTATATATTGTAAAATGTGTTAATCAAATATCATTCAACTATTTATATTTATAATTACTATAATTATAATGCATTGGAATCCAAACACAATTTAAGTGTATGTTTGGATCCCAACGTACTACTCAAGCAGTTGAATCTTGAAAGTATTTGATTGATACAATTTACAGTATGTTTTAAATAAAATATTAATTAATTGTATTGTATTTATGGAGTTACCCTTCTTTATATGCAAATACCGTGTAGATGTGGAGTTTGTTGGTTCAGAGGTAGGTATAAGTATTGAATTGACTAACTTATATGAATTGATAACCTTAAAATATTTTATTCCACAAAATAGTACAATATGGGTAATTGCTCATAAGTCATAAAGTCCAAAGTAGCTAGTTAGGAATCAGAATGGTTTATTTTGAATACTCAAAATCGTTTACAATTCAAAATCGTTAACCCTAACTCTAACCCATGCATCATTTCATGTATATATAACCTAGCCTTAACATAACCCTAACCTTAACACTAACCCTAACTATAACCCATGCGATCACCACTTATTTGAGAGACTCACATGACGAGAGTGTAGACGAAATTGATACGTACTGCGTACACACTTTATGTCGTATTGATGAGTTTCAGATGAACCGTGAACTTAGTGGTAGACCTCGGACTTTGGCTTATTGTAAATATTTGTTGATGAACATTTAGGAAATCTTTATAAACACTCTTATTTGATGACGAGAGTGCATGTAATCGTAAGTTCAAAGCTATAAATCAAGTTTATTATGATAAGTTAAAATGTTGTTAGGCATATGATTGTTATATAATGAAGTTAGCTTACGTTGTTAAGCTTATTATGATGAAGATGTTGTTGGGTATGATCATACGCATCCAGGATGAGTGTCCTTTAGAAACTTCAGGTATTTAGGGTTTGTAGGGTTAGGGTTTAGGATTTGTACACGCATCATAGATGCGTGTGCACTCATCCAGGATGCGCGTCCATTAGAAGGGTTTGTAGGGTTAGGGTTATACACGCATATAGGATGCGTGTATAACCCTAGTTTAGGGTTTATAAGGGCACGCATCTAAGATGCGTGTGAAATTTTTTATTTATTTATATCACACGCATCTTAGATGCGTGTGATTTGTTTTTTTAAATCATGTGCTTGCACGTTATTTTTTAAGAAATTTAATTTTAAAGAAATTTTAAAGTACACGCATCTAGGATGCGTGTAATTGCTTTTTATTGCCTTGGCTTTTTATCCCGGTTCCCTATTAAATACAACACCAACACGCATCCAGGATGGGTATTTGTTGGGTGCGCATCTACACGCATCCTAGATGCGTGTAGGGTGCGCTTCGGTTGGTAAAGCAAATGAGTGAAATAGTGAATGATGGATTAATGGATGATGGATCAGGTTGGATATGGATGAAAGGGTGTTCAATCCACCACTCGATCTACTAAAATTGTTTATTATATGGAACTTGATCATATTATATGTAACTTGATTTGATAGTTTGAGGTTTTGTGTTTGTATAATTTGACAAGTACTTTAAATTTAATATATTTGAAATTTTGAAAATTGATTTTTTTTTATTTAGTTTTATTTCCTTTTTGAAAATTAAGGTGGATGTTTACATGAAATTTCTCACTCATATAATTCATCTGATCCACTCAATAACCCATTGATGATGGATGGACTAGATATGGATGCAAAGGTTAGTGGATAATTAGTGGATCGGGTGGATGAAATTTATTAACGGATCAGGTGGTGAAATGGGTATATCCACTCATAGTCTAATCCATTTTCATCCCTATTCGTCGTTCGAGCAATCCGGACTCTTTATCAGCGATGTCTGTGGAAGCTTTTTCACACCTATAGGTAATTCGATTAGGTAACATATATCTCTATTTTTCCTTGTTCACTCTTCAGTTATTGATTCTGGCTTGAGTAAACAAATACATATGTAGCATTAAATGAAAAAGAAACTAAAAGTTCACATATATATGCAAGATTCAAATGAATATGTCTTTTGTTAAACGAAGAGTATGGTAATGGAGTACAAACCAGTGGCGGATTCAAGGGTGGGCGACACCGGACCGTCGCCCACCCCGATCCGGAAAAAATACAAGAATATATGTGTTATGTAAAAAAATTTAAAGGATAAAATACAAGTATCTTTAGTGGCTTAGTGGTTAAGTCCACTCCATTTTAGATATAATTCAATCAACCCTTGTTCAAATCCCATTAGACACATTTTTTCATTTATTTTTTCCTTAAACCATTTTCCATTATGTTAAAATTCTTACAATTTATTTGGTATTTTACAATTAAATAATTATAATTTTTCTTATAAATTTAAGATATTCTATTTCTAATAAAAATTATCCATAAAAAATTGTGCCCACCTCGAAAAAATTTCTGGATCCGCCCCTGGTACAAACTCGTTATAGTGGTAGTCGAGCTCGATGGGGTTGCGTCGCTTTGAGTTGTACCACCACCTCTTTTTGTTTTGGAGGGATTTTTAAATAAATCTACTTTTTTTACTATAAATATATATACTCCATCTGATTGTTAATATAAGACATTTGACTTTTATGCACGTAGTTTAAGAAGTTAAAATCTATATAAAATATTAATTTTTTTAATATAAAAAAAATCAATATTTTATATAGTTTGTAGCTCCTTAAACTACGTGCACAAAAGTCCAATATCTTATATTTACAATCGGATGGGGTACCTAATAATTCATTGATACACACAGACTAGGTCCGTTATTGTCATGTACTCTTACAATAAAACCTCAAAGTAAGCTTATTGATTGTACCTTTACACAGACTAATTTCTTAATATATCCCTTCTTTTTTTTAATCGAAAAGAATTTGAGGCACTGGACATATCGGTGGGTTGAGAAGCCGAAAAAATCGACAATGGACAAACCGTTATAAAACAACTAAAAAAACATGACAAATCAACAAAGATGACCACACCGCAAAAAAAAAACTAGAGAACGAAGGCTGATACGAGCAAAGACGAACAATGTTGGAACCGAGCATGTCCTTCTTTAAATCTTTTTTTTGTTTGATTAAGTAAGAATTCGAGTTCACATATCTGAAACTCAAAGGTCGACCAAGTCGGCAGATGGGATAACCGTCTAAAAGTCATAACAAGTAAAAATACATAACGGTGCAAACTCAGACAAATGCACTCTAAAAAAGGAAACAAATGATTTCTTTAAATCGTTGATTATTTTGATTACAGAAATCATTTTTATTTTTTTCCTTTTATTAGATTTATATTTGATATTATATACGGAGTATGTCTTAACTTAGTCATTTATTTATTTTACCCTAACTGAATCACACCCCCCCTCTATAAATTAATCAATATTATAATATTAAAGGAGGAGTCGACTAACCCATGTGTCGGCTTCTCCTTTAAAGTAAGATTTTTTTTTATTATAGGATTTTTTTTATTAATTGTTAAGATTTGTTAGTTAGAAAATCTAATTAAGTAAAGATTCTACCTTATCTAATTAAGCAAACAAGTCTACTTAATTAATTATTATTTCACTAATTAAAATATTAGAAAAATCAATTATTATTTTGAATTGAATATGATTGCAATTTTGAATTTGAATAATAATTCGGATAAACTTAAATAACTAACAAAATCTACATCGGATCTCTTTAATTATTATTTATTATAAATCAAATTACTTATTTAAATACATAATTAATTAATTTTTTCCCTAAATCTTAACCAATTGATTTTATTTTTAAATTTCTTTTTTATTAATTTCATTAAAATTATTTTTAATTGGATATGATTGCAATTTTGAATTTGAATAAAATTTCATATAAACTCAAATAACTAACAAAATCTATATTGGATCTCTTCAATAAGATTCTTATACAAAAATACCCTTGTGTCTTCAATTGTATAAATTATACCATCTCTCCATCAATGTTGTCTTTCTCATTGTAAGTTTTTTTATTGATCATTCTAATTTAATTATAATTTCTTGCAATCTTGTCACCGATCTAGTTTTTAGCATTTTATCTTTCTATTTTGTTTGTTTGTTTCTTTATAATTTATTCCAATTGACCTTAATTAGTATGTGCATGCACTTGTTTGTTTATAGGATAGTGTAAAAGTAAAACTTTGAGAATCGACTCGATTTAGTTCAATTTGTGTTCTTCTGCCCCCACTCAATATATAACGTTATAGTTTTCGAGGTGAGTAGTACTAGAGTTTAGAGTACAAACAAAAAAATTTATATATTTTTTTAATATGAAATATTAAATATATTAATTTAAAAAACCCGCACAATAGTGCGGGTACTAAACTAGTTTATTATATATGTCATCCACTTTTGTCAAAAACACCATATTCACAATATCATCGTTCAAACTTCAAATAATAATGTTAATAATTTATATATTCAAAATGTGATCTTATTTTATTAATTGATATGAAATGTGCCATAATTCTAAATTAACATTTTTTTCTTTTATAAAAATACAGTCTAAGGTTTATAAATTAGACGCACTTTAGTTTGCATAATTCTCATCTATATAATTTTCATTTTGTTAAATCTTAGATAAAAATCAAAATATATATTAATTCACTATTTTAAAAAAACGCAACATGTCAGAGGAACGATACTATTTTTTTATATTCACAAATTTAATCTCTTTCTTATCCTTTATCAACTAATTTCTATCCGCTACTCTATTACTAGAGTTATCAAATACCTTACTAGCTTATTAATAGAGGCTTGAGATGAGTAGTTGGTGAAAATTTGCATCCAAAAACTAATTAAACCTTGATCTCATTTACTATATTTACTATATAATATTAAAATCAAAACCTCTCCATAGCTACTTATCTCATCAAACAGAACCAACAACTTGCTACTTATCTCATCAAACAGAACCAACAACTTCTTGTGTGGGACGCATCCCAAGTCCCAACTAAATAGGAGTTCGGCACACATGACAACAATTTTCACATATGAAAATTGTTCTATCCAAATCTTATTATTTTAGTAATTTTACCCAACTTCAATCCCTTTTATCTTCGACCTCGAGTACACTTAGATTTTATTTTTGTTTTTTGGTCAGTCAAATACATTTAGATGTGAGAGAGGCAATGTTCTAAAAGCCGCCGCCTAGCGCCTAGGAGGCGGGTGACCGCCTAGCGCCTAGGCGGATATAGAACAAACTTGATTATGTCTTTATCTTTTAACGTATAACATATGTCAATAATTCATATAATGTAATAATAATCCATAATATCACTCATAAACCCAAATTTACGGTGCTTAACTAATATTAAAGTAAATAAATGCAAAAGTACATGTCTAACTAACAACTCTAAACCTCCTAAAATCCAAAAGTACTCCTTTTTTTATTTTGTTACAAGACGAAAATTTGGGGTGTGTCAACCACGGTTGTACCACCACCCAAGAGCGTCCTTCCGGACGATCATTTAATACTCCTAGAAATTCTAATTTCTAAATACATTACATACAGAATATAAATGCTTACAGTAAACAATTATAGGAGTAATTGTTTACCTACATACTCAACTTGTTAAGAGCAACCCCAACAGCTATTCTAAAAAATCTCTAAAATAGAGATCAAAATGTCAAAATCTCTAAAAAAAAATCCACCATAACTCCAACAGCTTCTTTATTTTACAAATTTTTGCATTTATTATACACTATAATAAATACATAAATTTATAATATATAGATAAATGATGGTTAAAAAATAATACTACGTAGAAGAGATGATTTATGTAGAATATGGGTGCCAATGTGAAGGGTAAGCATTAAATTTCTATATAGAGAGTAGTGAAACATTAAATTATACTCCCTTTGTTAATTAAAACTTGTCGTAACTATTCATGCACGCTTTTTTAAAATAATAAAAACTATATGAAATATTAACTTTTTTTAAAATTTGTTTTTATAAATTCATACTTAATAGTAACAAGTATGAAATTATTAAAAATATATATTAAAAAAGTTAATATTTTATATAGTTTTTAACACCTCAAAAAGCGTGCGTAAATAGTAAAACGTCAAGTTTTAATTAACGGAGGGAGTAGAGATTACATCTCTTTCTCTAAATTTAGAGATTTTTTTTCTTTCCTTCTTCCATTTCTCTATTTTACAAATGGGTTTGCAAAAGCTGTTGGGGTGAAAAAATGCATTTTTTCTCTAAAACTTTCATTTTTTTTTCTATTTTAGAGATACTCTTGGGCTTGCTCTAACCGTTCTCAAGAAAAGAGCCAGTGGTCTCGTACGTTTCCAAGATCCAAATTAAAAGACGATAAGTTGTTCTTGTCAACAGCATACATTTTACTTTTTCATCACCACTCGGTCCACTCTTTCCTTTGCAATCCCACATTCCCACCCTTCCTCTACAAACTAAGCAAAATAAGAACATATATCTAAGCTTACACGGTTATCTATATTTGATAATTTGATCATGGTTCCAGCTTCAACGATACTACCCGAGATTGTCTGTTGCGCCTTGCTGCTTTGACAAAGATGACAGAGAGACAAGAGGGAGCCCACCAAGGCCTGCGAACCTTCTGCTCTCCTTTCAAGCAAGCGACTAGAGATACAAGTAAAGAGATGTAATGAATGTTAGAAGACAAATTGCTAAGAAATGTAAAAATAATACAGACACCATATCCTCTCTCCTTTTCAGTTCCCATCATGGGCAATGAGTAATGATATCTCTTGTGAGACACGATCACAAATCAAACCATTCAAGTATTAGGATAGAAGCTAAAATTTTGCGAAAATTAGATCATCTCATTTATTCTTGGAGGTTGGAGGTTTGGCCTCAGCTAGCCACCCATTTGGCAATGGAATTAGATGAGCCATGAGAAGAAATGAAGCATGCTTTATACGAATAGAATTCTCATAAAGTTTCAAACAAAAAATAGGAAAAAATCTGGCTGATTTTTGCTGAGAGGAGTACCAAATTGATGGGGTCCTCTGCCTACAAATACCCTCTTCTCTCACATTTTTCCTACTATTATTTTTAAGGCAACGATGAACGGCTAATGAAACAAAAGTTCTCATTCCATGAACAATAAACAAGATTAAAGCACAAAAAGATAAACAGTTTACAGAGCTCATAAGCTTGGGCTACTCCACATATTATAAAACACATGCAACAAATGAAGACTGTAGGTTTAAAATTCTGTAATTAGCAAAACTAAATTCTAGGGGTTTCTTAAGCAATTTCTCCTTTTTATATCTCCCACAAGCTTTCAAATGGTTGATTCACTAATCACTATTCACTCATTAATAGCACGACAATCACAACAAAATGACATGCTAACTTTCTAGAAGGTATTTTCTATATATGAAACTATAATGATTTCTTGACCAAATCTTGCACCTAGCGCAAGCATATCTGATGATGGAAAGTTTCCTTTATTAATATTCAATGAAAGTTGCACTGAAACTCAGATAATTCCTAGCATCACCTCTAATCTTCACTTCCTCAAACTCTATTGGGACGGTGAAGGAGAAAAGAGGAGGGAGGAAATGGGGAGGAGAGAGAGAACACCTTTAATTCGCCTGAGCTCCTTGCACAGTGTAATAAAGTCTCCCCACTTCATGTGGCACCGCCTTATAAATCGAAGTATCTGTTCAGTTGTGAACATAGACATACCCTCCAAGTACTCACCATTAACACCGTTTTCTTTAAAAGCCTGACGATAGCTACCAAGATTTATTTCTTCCAACCACATACCAACATCCTGGAAGAAAAGGAAAGAAGACATTAACTGGAGATTAAGCTAGCATGCTGTGCAGCTACACAAACAGCATAAACAAGAAGCATCAAAAGTGACCATCTTTTCTCATCAAGAGGTCAAGACAAATGTGAGAAAATAGATGTTATAAGAAGAAAAAATATCTGAAAAACCAAAAATGAAGTCAACTTCAAGGTAACAAAAGGATCAGTAGGATATTACCTATAAATTAAGGATGATAGTTATCCACTCATCCCCAATTTTTATATCCATCCTCTGCGATGGTTATGCCACACCAAAAGCAGAGGGGAATTACAGATGCACAAACTAAAGGCCTCTTCATGTTGCTACCGAAAAAAAAGGGGCCTCTTCATGAGCCCTTTACTAGCATATGTGTGACAAAGTAATGCAAACAACATTAAATGACGATCATTAGTCAACATTGAGCAAGTATGCAATCCACCAACATGCAGTGGTAGCATCTCTGGTATTGAACAGATAAAAATCATATCATTAGCACTTTACCTTAGTCTGATTATTTGATGTGAAAGGGTTAACTATGAGATATCCACTTGCTTTCACAAAAAGTATTTCTCGAAATACCATAAAAAAAACATCGACAACTCTATTAAAGACCACATCGAGTATACAATCTCACCCAATTATAATGCTATTATGTTCCCAAGTGAAGCATCATTTTTTATATGACAATTGGCAAACCTTCATAGGTTTTCAGCAACAACAATTTCTCGTAAAATCCACCAGGAGGGCTCAGCATCAATGGATATGTCTGCTAGCCAAATGTTTATGACTCTAACAATAAGCAACACTAACAAGGTCCTAGGCAATTCATCAATGCTAAACAACCTTTCACACAGCCTCCAAAAAGGCAGACAAAAGTGGCAAGCTCTTCAAGCTTTTTCCCACTAGATTTAAAGAGCACTAGCAACACATCACCACCAAACAATAGTGAATTTTCCCCAATTTGGCTTTTCCACTTGCAAACAAAACAACCATCTCCAGGCACAGTGAGATATTCATCTTCATAGTCAAAAGAAGTCGAACTAGCTGACAAAAAAAATTCCAAAAATAAAAATAAAAGAATAAACCTAAAAAGAGCTTGGCGATGTTGTTGCAAATCTAATCGAAACGGAGACCACAAAATCACAGTCCAAAACCAGCAAACAGTAAAAAGGGAAAATAAGATCCCGAAACTCGCACAAATCGGCATCCAGGACTCAAAAAAGGAAAACAAAATCCCAATCCAGAGTCCAGACCACGAAAAAACACAAACACCGGGAAGATCTGGCGCCGATCACAAATAAAGTAAAACAAGCATTACCTCGACAGTCCATATGAAGAAATCAAGAGGCTCAGGCGGCCTGCTCATCTCCCGTCCCGAAACCGAATATCAGCGAATCAAAACCCTAGAAACTGCGAATCCCAGTATCCATCCATGACAAAGACAAAAGGCAGAGATCAAATTCAGGAGCAGCAATTTGACAGTAAAAGAGAAAATCGGGGACAGAGGAGAGGAAAGTGGAAGTAAAGCGAATGGTAGGGAAATCAAATTACCGGGAAGAGAGGGATGAAATTAGGGTTGATTCGGTGGAAATGGAGGAGGAGACAGAAACAGAGAAGAGGTAATGGCTGGGCGAGCAGAAGAACGTAAAGCGCGGGGGGAGGGAGACGGTGGGGTTTCAGTTGTATCCTGGCATCCTACTCTTTACTGAACCTTCCACTGCGTCCAAAGTTTAGGGTGGGATCCATCATTTTTTTTTAATCTTAGTCTCGTTCGATCGACTCAGTCGCTCTACATCTGGATCCATCAAGCGATTCCATGTCAAGACGTTCGAAGTACAAGCGATTCCATGTTTCAATGAGATTCGAACTTCGAACGTCTTGACATGGGACGTATCCCCACAACCATTACACTAACTTGTGATTGGTGGACCCATCTTTTCTAAACTAAATTAAATATTGTAACGTAATCCGTAAATCGTTTTTGTCTAATCTATATAATTGGGTGATTAAGCCAAGCCTATTTGATTAGGAAAAAAAAATTAAAAAGAAGGGTGAAACTTTTTTTAAATTATTTAAAAAGTGGATAAACTAGTTAATTAAGTATAACTAGTGTAGTATCCGTACCTCACGTACGAGAGACCTCTGTTAATTAAAACTTGTCATTTACTACTCATGCACGCTTTTTTAGAATGATAAAAACTATATGAAATATTAACATTTTTTTAAATTTGTTTTTATAAATTCATAATTAATAGTAACAAATATGAAATAATTTAAAAAATATGTTAAAAAAGTTAATATTTTATATAGTTTTTAACACCTCAAAAAGCGTGCGTGAATAGTAAAACGTTAAGTTTTAATTAACGGATGGGGTATTTTTATAACGATGTTTTTAACACTCATAATTTCCCATTACTTATGTAACCTCCCATTAAGAAACATCCGATAACTTTCCATTACTTACGTAACTTCCCACTACTTAATGTAATTATGTAACTTTCCATTACTTACATAACTTCTCACATTAAGTAATTTCCTAATAACCTCCAACTACTTACGTAATTTCTCACTACTTAATATAAATTCTCACTATTTTCAATACTCATAATTTCCCACTACTTATGTAACATCCCACTTAAGTAACTTATGATAACTTCTCATTGCTTACATAACCTCCCACTACAAATCAAGAACTATTGATGGAAGAATTCGATCGAACATGCCCAACCCGTGATGGATATGAGGAAAAGTAGCTAGCACGAGCTGCAAAATCATAAGAAACAATTGATACTATAAATCAATGAAGATTTGAGTTATAACGAATAAGAAGTTGATGGAGTAAGTACACAACCTTCAAATATCAATAACCAATATGATAAATCTGGTAAACATAAACTAATATACATGGGCTAAAATATAAAGGAAGTCATATACTACGGAGTGTGTGTGTATATATATATATAACTACCCACTAACCATAATTTTCAATTAATTTTAATAAATAATTATTTATATGGAAAGGAAAATAAGTGGGGATGGTAGTGGGGAGTCGTAGTTAGTGAAGGTTACAAACTACTAACTATGATAAACAATACTCGTAAAAATTTTCATCGGTAGTGACAGGCTGAAACAACCAAATTGAAACTAATTTGAAGTTATTATCAACTAAAAATTTAGTAAATTGAAACCAAATCTTTGAAAGAACATCAAATTTAGAAATTAGGTTGAATGACAGACGAAGAAAGAACATCTCCTCGTAGCCAGTTCAGAGGACACCATGATTAGTGAGTTAAAGGATGTTGAATACTCAATTTCATATGAAGGAATGGGTGAAATTATCTACTTTATTGTATTAGAAATCACTAGGCCGGTCTTCGAAGGGATTTTTTCTGTCATAGAGGTAGTACGTCTTTGATCTATTAACAAAGTTCGACATGCTTAGTGCTAGACTTATGCACTTGCCCTTAGATCCAAACATTAAACTGTAGATTGATCAAGGTATTCCATTAGCTAATCCCACCACTTATTGACCATTAGTTCTAATCTACTCGAGTTTTTCAAGACTTGACTTAAGCTACGCTATTAAGCTTCTAACTTAGTTTATGAGTCGAC
This sequence comes from Persicaria maculosa, assembly GCA_963922045.1. Taxonomy (NCBI): domain Eukaryota; kingdom Viridiplantae; phylum Streptophyta; class Magnoliopsida; order Caryophyllales; family Polygonaceae; genus Persicaria; species Persicaria maculosa. The sequence goes on from OY998270.1 coordinate 52,422,735, forward strand.
CAACAAACCTTCATTAATCGGGTTGCTTTCAGAGTGTCAAAATACCTGAAGTAGCTAGTGACTAACTGTCTCTTGTTGGCTGCAAGTTTTCATTACAATTGAAGACGTTTTGTACGATATTCAACTTCTAAGTCAGTTTATGAGTCGACCAACATGCCTTCATTATCAAGATGCTTTGAGAGTGTTGAGGTACCTAAAGCAGTCGGTTAACAATGGTTTCTTGCTGGTAGCAAGTTCTTAGTTACAATTGAATATATTTTGTGATTCTGATTAGGTGAGTTACCCCACCACTAGAAAGTCTACCTCAGGATATTGCCCTAACAATAGAAAGTCTACCTCATGATATTGTTATTTGTTGGGCCGATCCCTGATTTCATAGAAATCTAAGAAGGAATGGGTGGTTGCTTGTTCATCAACAAATCCATGACATTGGCCTGTTGTGAGGTGATATGGCTATTGTCACTGCTCAAGAACTTCTAGTGTTCGACCATTCATAAGACTGACTTGTTTTGTGATAATCAACTCTGTATATTGCATCTAACCCAGTGTTCCATGAATGCATAAGACACATCAAGGTAGATTGTCATTATGTTCGAAATATATATGGTTCAAGTAGGAACTATCAATACAACCAATGTCTCTACTCACTTTCAGCTTGCTAAAATCTTCACGAAACTTGTTGATATTGATTTGTACATAGCATATTTGTTCATGTTGGGAATTCTTGATCTCTCACTCTTTCCAACTTGAGGGTGAGTGTTTAAGATATGGCATGAGTGTGAGTTGAAGTATAACTGTATAAGTAGTGGTGTTTGTATACAGAGGAAGTTAGTTGGATGAATACAAAATCTTTGTCTATTTTCTCTTTTGTCTCTATCGCTTTCTCACTCTGCTCAATCTCTTCGTTTATGAAATGATCAACTAAGAACATCCATAACTTTATCCAACCAAATCAATACTAAACTCAATTTCACTTCAATCTTCATCAAATATGGATTTTTTAACATATGTCACCACGCCATTTTCAAATTTTCTAACCTATTTCGGATTTTCTAACCTTTGCCCTCATTGCATATGTTAAGCATACCGGTTTGATAAAGATTTTACTAGATTTATGGGTTTAGCCATTTTTTAAATATTTTTTAGGATTCACCTATTTCTTTTAGGGTTTTCTTTCTTAATCAAGTATGCTTAATTGAGTTAGACAAACCAAATCAAATATACTATTTTTTGTAAGCAGTGATGAGTCATTGCACTCCACGTGGCACCTTTGGGCTTACACTATTGTTTTTCCTTGTAAAGTACAATTAACAATCTATACACATATATTAAAACTGATGCATTGCATCGTACGTGGCGTGTTGTGGTTAATTTAAAAAAAATCCCACAAAAAATGATTAAAATAATATGATGTCATAATTTATAGAAAGTTATCATTAATCAGAATTTATCTATATATATTTATTTAATTGATCGATAAAAATATAAATAAAAACTATTTCATAGTCATACTTACCAAAAAAATTAATAGAACATGTTATTTTATTTATATATAGATTATTTTTGGTGTAAAGAATTATTTATATCGAAATTAATTATTTGAAGATGTTATTTTATTTATATCTATATTATTTTTGGTAGAATGAATTGTTTATATCTAGAATAATTTTTATTTTATATTTCCCACACACTTTGATCGTTATTAGTTTAATTCTCACATTGTAATGTAGATTTATTATTTTTTTATGTATTTTTAATATTTTTTCATAGATACTAGATATAAATTTAGAATATTATGTTAAGAATTAAGATATTCTCGTGTATGAGACGGGACACAAACTAGGCTTCTAATAATTACAAGTGTCTTTTCGTAAAGTAAATACCAAAATACCTATAATATTTTTTTTGAAAAAAAAAACACTTCAAAATTACATATTTTACCGAATAGAGGGCCTATTGACTAAAAAATAACTTTTCCTTTCACGAAGCTCTAACCGTCTATAATCTACGACTATCAAACCCCTCTCCTTTTCACCTCCTTCCATCCATTCAATATCGGTTCTCAACTCCTACAACATGTTTGGTTGGAGAGAAATCATGAGACTTTAATGAGTGGTAATAGAAGAAATTAATTTCTCTTGTTTGGATAAATAAATGAAAGAGATTTGATTAGAAACTATAAGAAAATAGACATAAAAATTGTTGAGAAAGGGTTTAAAGAAAACAAATCTCACCAAATTGGTGGAATTTGATGGAAAAAACAAATATAAAGACTCAACCGTGAATGACAATACTCTCTCCATTTGAACAAAAATATTTTTTTTTGTTATTTCCCTCTTAAAAACCAAATATAGAAAAAAGTTAATTTTTTTTAGATTGCCACCTTTTCTTCCTTTCTCATCCTTTTCATTATTTTTCACATTTTCTCTTCCTTTCCTTTCTTTTCTACTCATTACTCATTTGTCAAACACAACAAATATTGGGCCAGAACTGACGTTTATCCGTCTAATTTTGTTAGATTCACTTATACAGGAAAGAGTACTAATTAATTTAGAGGTAAACACATATTTATAATTATATATGTATCCGAATTCGAAATTATGGATCGGTCATAATGAAAGAGCGTAGAACATATAATCTGAAATGCAAAGATCGGATCGGAGGTCGATCGGCTCCATCCCATGCATCTGTATATTTATTAAGCATCCTGCTATTTTAATTAGCTGTGCCTCAATCCCTTTCCATCACGACTCTTATTGTGGTCCCTCCATATTCAGGCTTTGATCGGTAAAATGATAGTTGATAGAGTAGCTGAAGTTGGTTATATTTGGTAAAATTAACTGCTAATGACAAGTTAGTTGATGTGGCAAACGGAATCCTTAATCTGTGTTAGAAAAGGTGTTTTTGCTAATGAGTGGGGCGATGGGTAAAGTAATAAGAGGCTTATCTAGACATATATATGGATTGAGTGTTTAATTTGTAGGCTAGTGTTTGATCCATGAGATTAATTTATCCAATTCGGTAAATTATTAATAAAATGGAGTTGTACACTTGTACGTACGTGTTAGATGGAGTGAGCAAATTCACAACAAGCTAGTTCAAGTTGGTACTTACATGTACGAGAGATTGAGAGCACATGGTTAGATTAATTTGGAGTCACATTAATTTGAAGGATTAAGTTGGTACTTAGCACCTAGTTGTGCACATGCTCACATTTGGACTCACATAATTTGTTAGATTCACTCCTTCCCAAGTGAATCTAACAAATCTTGTGTTGTGCACATGCTCACATTTGGAGTCACATTATATAGTATGTGAACATCAAGGCAAGTAAAATTTAAAACCATTAACGTGCATTTAATTTTTAAATATTCATAATTTTTTTATTCTAATGTCGGATAAAGGTATATAATATATCAAAATGATTTTATTGATTAGCAAAGCGTATAAAGATAGTTCATAAGATGACGGGGGAGGCCTTAGATCTGCCTCTCAGTCAAAGCGCCTCTTTTCTTACCTGAAAATCCAAGGTTTGCCTTGCTCCCTACTAGTGAGTTAAGCCGATCGACGCAAGCCGGTTTACATGGTGCTTGACTCTTGTCGTTTGAGTCACGAGTTTGCCACCATTTGTTCCTTGTCATAAAAAAAATGAATGTTAAAGCAGTTCCAAAGTGGATTGGATGTTGAAATTATACGTACCCCTCTCAACCAATCATTGAATGAGACAGTTTCGATCATATCGACTCTCCTCTTCACTAGTTTACTTTCCCTTTATATATATTTGTTAATGTTAATGTTAATTGACTAAGATGTATTTACAATTTATTTTAGTCCTATTCAAAATCGAATAAGAGTTTAAATCTCCCTTCTCTTATTATAATAACTTAAGTGCTTACCTATATAAAAAAAAATTCATATGTTTACGGCCATACTTTAGTCGCAATTAGGTGGCTTTCATTGATCGGAGAATTCGTGACCAAGTTGAAATTGATGATCATCAATAATACACAAGCTCTTTGTTTCAAACATGGATAGACCTCTTACGATGTAACTGATATTCGTGCTCATTCATGCATCAGATTATTTTGAATTCAAATTTAGCAATTTGGAAGTTATGTCATTTTCGAATGCGACGATTAAATAGTTGCTTACAACCTTGTAGAGATGTTTATATGATGAGTTACATACCTTGTTGGATGGTGACTAGTGACTACACATTTTTGGCATCTAACATTTCATGTGTTTTCTCCCTTTATAGTTGCCATTGGAGTGTTGTGCTTTGTGCTAATAATCTTCACCTTTTGAACTTGTATGTTTGGCTGGCAGTGGCATGTATATACAACTTTATATTTGTTTGTTGTCCCCCTAAGAGATTGGGCTTTGATTGGTATGAATCTAGATACCAATCTAATATATATGACATGCATATGGTTTTGTTGTACTAACATATTGCTTGCTAACACCAGCTGTAGTAGGGATGCTCAATAATAGATAACCAATATAGAAAAAAAGGGTATTTTCAGTAAGCCAATAAAATTAAACTATTTTTTAAAAATTATATAAAATATCAACTTTTATTAATTTGATGAAATTTTTTTAAAAAATTAACACAAAGTTGATATTTTGAGGGAAAAAGGAGTAAAATTAGACCTATCAAACCATGACTAGACCCAACCCGAAAAAACCGACTCGTACGCCCGGTAATTTTACGGGTTTGAACACGGTGTTTTAGACCCGAGACCCGAACCCAAATTATCTGGGACTTTTAGGTTCAAGACCCGGTGAGTCAGCACCATGTGGACGCCACAGATTCATCAAGCAATTGTATTCATTAAGGTCACTCATAAGTAAAATGACATGTTTTGCCGAACGAAGAGAGTATTATTATAATAATATTTATAAATTTAATTATAATATTATTATTCAGTTTAATTTGACATATTTATATAACAATTTAATTTTGATATTATTTTAATATTTTTAAAAAATCTTTAAAAAGTTCGAGATTTTTGACCCGATGGGTCAACCCGGATCCAGGACAAACTAGGCTCGGCTCGACCCGAAACGACCGGTGACCCGATTGATATAAAAGTAAAAATATCTCTACGTCCACAAGTGTCAGGGTGGGCATTTCCTCCAATTATTGGTTCTGTTGAATTTTTGCGACCTGTGAACACCCGAGTGAGCTATCACGATCGTTCATGAGAAGTTGAATTTCAACTACCAATACAGTACTAAACAAAAGGAAATATCTTTGATAAAAATAAAAATAAAAATAAAAATTTCAAAAAAATCATTTTTGAATATATTGCAGGCTACTCAGGAAGTAGAAATTCCAAAAACCCAGGAAATAGAAATTTCCAGGAATTGGAGATAATACCCGCATTTGGTTGGTTTTTTTGTTACAGAAAAACCCAGGAAGTTGAATTCCCGTGAATTTAAATTCCCCCATTTTGGAGGAAGTGCACTTACCTAGTTCCCCTAGGTAAGTTCCAATTCCACCCTTTTTAATAGGAAAATTCTATTTTCTTATTTCAATTCCTATAATCCAAAATCCAAAACCAAACACAATTTCTCAATTCCCATGATTTTCAATTTACGGGAATTGAATTCCTATGAAGTTAACTTCCCGGGAACTATACTTCCCACGTTTAACCAAACGAGCCCTAAGTTGGATTTCAATTACCAAGTATACAGTACTAAACAAAAGGAAATATCTTTCATAAAAATAAAAAAAAAAAAAAAATTAAAATCATTTTTTGAATAAATTGCAGGCTACTCAACTACGTTTTGGACGTCCAATGGAAGATTTTCCAAAATTGTAATTTCAAAGGGAGCAAATGCAAATGCAAATGCAAATGCAAGTGGCATCCCATGGGGCAGGGATGTCAATTGTCATAATGTCATTTAGTACTACAGAGAGTATAAAGAGTAGGGTAAAGAAAAGGAAGTTAATACCTTAAGACATTAAGGTGCAGTCCATGTCCAGGTCCCCACAAATGATCCATCATCACCTTCAAGTTGTTGCACTATAAACAACACAAAAAAAATTAAAAAAAAAAAAACACATCTTCCTCAATGAATTACCTGAAATAATACAGGAGATGTTAGGTGCAGTCCAGGTCACCCTGTCTTTGAAATGCTGGGGACTGGTCACTGGGGTGCTCTTTTTTTGCCTTCTCAGGAGATGAAAAATCTGAAACTAATAAGCTCCAATAATCTGAAACTAACAGACTTCTAGAACGAATCCAATGACAGTGGCAGCAATCACAGATCTTTTACTAGACTCCAGTAAAATAAAGAGTGTGATGAGAATGAGTAAATGACAGTGAACCTACTCACAAAACTGTTACTAGACTCAAGAGTATAATCAAATATCTCAAGGAAAAAATAAAAATACGAGAAAAAAAACTCGGTACCATTTGATAAGTGCAAGAAATGCTTTGTTTCTTGCACTAGGAATGGTCAAGGCTGTAGGTTACTCGATGGCAACAGACAAAATTTAGCAGCAAAAGGAGCACAGCAGCAACAAAGCTACACTTTCTAGGATTGCAGTATACACTATACACAGTCAGATATAGAGGACAATTAAAGCATAAGATCATAATTTAGTTGGTGTATGCCGTTGGGGCACTTGCCCTCCAGGTGAACATAAAGCATTGATCTCCTGAAAGAATTCCAAATGATACTCCCAGGAAAACAAGGTTATAAAGTTCCTTGCAAGCATAAAGCACTTCAATTCAACAACGTAACAGGGAACAGGGCACACACGGCCAGCTGCAGGATAATCTACAAAAGCTAGTAAAATTCAATTCAGCCTTGTTGTTATATTTTTATAATGCTAGGAAACTATCCTACAAATTCAAATATGAAACGTTGAAAATGAATTCCAAAGAACAATGTAGAGAAAAATCTAAGGCCTCTATTTTTCTCAATGCCCTTTGAAGTTTGAACTCAGTAAGAAGAAGAGGAAGATTAAACTGAAACCCAAAGCAAACGTTAAAGAGGAGAGGATCACCTTTGGCATTCCACTTGAGTGCCCAATAAGAGATTATTCTAGGGCACTGATATTAGTTGGGGAATTCTACCAGGATTCCGAACAATTTGTATTTTCTTTTGCGTTTTGGAGACAAATTTTCAAACATAAACTAGTATGGTATAAAATCTAATCAAATCAATGCATAATATGAAAGCAGAAACAACATAGCCCAAAGTAGTAGGGAACTGAATCGAATATGATTTAAGGGATCACAAGTAATTTAGTTCTTTAAAATCAGCATTCATTAAAGTGAACCTTTTGACATTATATTAATGCATGACAAATATATAGATGACTACAAAAATAAGTGCCACCAAAGAACTGACCAGTTGTTTCTCCATGATATTGCAATGTAGCAAATGGAGGCCTCAAAAATATAATGCTGCAGAGCAGCTTGAAAGGCAACACTCAAATCGAAGAGTAATCTGATTCTGCTAAGACCAAAGGCTAACTGTCCTCTAAGCTCCAAAGGTTCCTGTCTGCATGCAGAGATACCTTCAACAATTATCGGAGTCAAGGTAAAGATGAGAGGCTAAGAATGAATCAATGCACTTTTTTACTTGGTACAAGGATGAAATTGCCTAGAAATCACATATTGGCTCCTATCAAAATGCCATCTATGCCATGAAGAAACATAGTTGAAAAACCCACAGAATGTTGAGGGCAAGAAACGACTAAACGAGGGGAAGAAAGAATTATTTTTCATCTATTGCTGATGTCTATTTACAAAAATGGTTCCTTCAAAAACCAGCTTATGCTCTGTCAACTTAAAAATTTTCTTGTACAATTGATGTACTTTGCTTAGGTATACAGAAGGATAACTTAAAGGTAGTTTTTTCCGCCAAACTTGAGCATTGCTCCAAGCCTTAACCAAATGCATATGCATGTGACAAAAATGTGCATAGCATCTTTCACAAGATCCATTCCCCACATGCAGCACTCATCACACAAAGCTCTTCAAGGACATTGGTAGCCTGCCAGTACTGCCATATTTCAGTTCACCAATGAGATTACCATTAACGTCTCAGTTTCAAGCTTGTCATGTGGAGGGCCCACCCCTTTCCAACTGTTACCCAAAAGCTCTCCACATCTAGCATGTAAAATAGCTCTTGGTAGCCCTGTGTCTTCTCCATATAATCCCCCGCTGCCTGAATAAAGAAAGTTCTCCACGTCTAGCATGTAAAATAGCTCTTGGTAGCCCTGTGTCTTCTCCATATAATCCACAGCTGCCTGAATAAAGAAAGCATGAGCTCCAGATTTTCATAAAAGCTAGCTAACTCATGACAAGCCATTCAGAGGATTAAGTTTGGGCATATCTTCTTTCCAATGTTTGAAGGCAGCCAATCCCTTAAGGCAGGAATCTTAAGAATGGAGAGCTTCCAAGAACTCCATAGCCCAAAAATTCAACGCACTGACCATCAACAAGCAGAGGTAGTGCTTGGAGAACTCTTTCTCAACTTTTGTGCGAATTTTTCAAAAGGACTTAAGATTCTTTCTTCCCGGCAGGTCCAGATAAGTTATGCCCTTTCTGAATGCCAGATGGTCGGCTATCTCTTGACCTATCACCCAATTGATCATAACTATCAGTAGAATTTTCAAAATGAGGCCTCACCATCCGGTGGTTCTCATTTCTTCCCACCAAAGCCCCTTCAGATGATGTTCCCGGTTTGAACTCTGCTGGCACATCCAACAATCTTGGTCTTGATCCACCTGATCTCATGCCCCTAGCATTATGAGGAAACTTACTAGGAAATGAACCATAAGAAGGTCCTTTAGAAACCTGAAAATCTTTGGGAAGGGAATCCATGTTCATATAACAGTTTCTACTCTTGGCATCATCTATTAGTGCTGCCCAGTCATCAGACTGAACTAGTGCATTAGCATTGCCCATTACCTGTCAAAATAGTTTCAACACTGGTGAGAAATCTAATAAAATTAAAGTAATACCAACAAGTATAATATATTAACAATATAAATTGTCTTAAACTTAAGATAAAACGCTCCCATACCCAAAGGGCCCTTCGTGCACGAGTAAGAGCAACATTCATCCGGCGGATATCAGCAACAAAACCAACACCATGACTTGAGGCACGAACACAGGACATGATAATTACATCACGTTCTTGTCCTTGGAAAGCATCAACAGTATTGATATATAAATCCCTGCCTTCTTCGGAATTAAGTGCTTCCTCAAACTCACGCTGAAGACATTTAAGTTGCAGCTTATATGGAGTTATGATGCCAACTGAAACCTTTCCCAGTCCCAAGGATTTAACACTTTTCTGAAGATGTTCGTACAAACGAAAGCAAAACTGTGCTTCATGTACATTTTGATATGAGACCGAGCCACCCCTATGAGATTCCCTTCCATGCGTAATATCATAAAATATGTATGGCCTTAGTAATGGATCTTGGTAGTATTTCTCATCCGGCAAGTTAAGAACAGTTTCACTGTCTGTAAGCCGTCCTTGGTAGAAGTATCTTGAAGGAAAATCACGTATCTGAGGATGCATTCTGTATTGCACAGACAACAGCATTGAAGGACAGCCAGCTTGCTGAAATCTTTCAAAAAGACTCCTATTGTATAGCAAGGTTCCAGCTGCCTTGCTGATGACAGTTGCTGGAAGCTGCTGCGGATCACCAACAAGAACACAGCGAGCTGCACCGAGGGAAAGTGGCGGAAGAACTGCCACTTCACTGGCTTGTGCTGCCTCATCTATCACAACCATGTCAAAACCATGAGTTAAGCGAGAAAACAGCTTCCGTCCACTGCTTGAAACAGTAGTGAACACAATCTCAGCTTCATTCGCAAAGCTTGCCTCAAGACTGGCACGGGCTTCTTCTAAATTAAAGCCACTGCCAGGGCGGAATCTTCCTTCTAAAATGAGAAGGCGTGACATTTCAACCAGAACTTTGTCCCTTCCCTCCACAACTGCAGCAAGATTTTGCAGTAAGGCATCCCGATTTTGATCCCGAGCCATGAGAACATCCGGATCTACACCAACAGAACCCTGTGAACGTCCAGCAACTGCTGCAGCAACAAGTTGTCTCTGTAAGGAAGATATTTGGTGAGACAATTGATTTTCACGGACTTTCAGTTGTTGTAACCATCCAATAACCTCCTCACGACTTTTCATCAGAAGTTGCTCAGTTCTACGCTCAACAGAAACAGCCTGTGCTGCTCGTGATTGCGTATCAACACCCACACGAGCCACATCAGGCCTATAAACTTTCATCTCACCATCAATGAACCCACGATCAAGTACACGTGCAAGTAACTCGTCAGTAGCTGCATTAGAAGGTGCACAGACAAGCATTCTTGGTTTTGGACAGAGCTTTGGAAGTGTACGGAAAAGGTTCTGATCCATATTCTGAAGAACTTCATCAATGGAACCTGATGCAACATTGTCAGGGTTGCTTTCATTTGCTTGCTTATAACTATCCGGTGCAAGCTTTTTAAGCAAAGCAGTATAATAATGCTGGTATTGCACAAGATGAATGACATTCAACATTCCCCAGACGGTATGCGTCTTTCCAGTTCCCGGAGGTCCTTGAACTAGAGTAAATGGCCATGGATCTTGCCTCCTGACCATCCCATTGCTAGTACCAGCTGCTGTATGTGTTGCAGCCCATTGTATAGCTGCCAGCTGAGGACCATAAAAAGTCCTATGCAAATATTCGATAAAATGTGATGTGAAGCATTCAGGTTTTGCTGGTGACTGTTCTTCATATTTTGGGAAATGTTCAGGGCTAGGTTGAAGAACCGAACTTTGCATCTACAAAGCAGAATTCAGAATATGAGCAAGTCCATAACGAGAGTAAGGGAATGTAAAGGAGGAAACAATCCATAAAACACACTAATATTGTTAGAAGAGGAAGGCTGGCGCAAGCAATCACCTGTGAATTAAGACGACGAAAAGCATGTAATGCAACATATTCACGCTGACTAGTGGCAACAGTACCAAGCACGGTCAAGAACCATACGCCTTTTGGCTGAAGTTTCCTCAGGATATGATCACTGTCGGCATTGCTGTGGAACATAAAGACATTTATGATTACAGTGCAAATATTACCCATTTGCTTGTCTTGTCCCATTTAAAGTGTTTGTAGCTAATCATGAATACCAGAAAAGAAGGTGTACAAAAAAAAAGCATCTGCAAAATAAAACTACAATTCTAACCTGTTTGAATCATATGAATCCCCAACATAAAAATGAAGAATTGCACCAAGAGGATCACGTGTATCAATCGGTATGTGTCGTCTAACAGTTCCAATAACACGTCCAGTCACCTCTGGATCCTCATACTCTTCATTAGATGAGTTCACATTTCTCCTAGACCGAACTGCTCAATAGAAATAGTAAGTTTGTACAGTATTAGAAATCAAATATCTTATCCCTTGGCCACTAAAAGTCAATTTAGAACTCAGAATCTAAATCTAAACCTGGACCAGGTTTTGAAGATGAAAGAACTGCAACATCACCCTCCTTGAACGTCCACTTGATTTCATTTACTGGCAGAGCAATCACATCGAACCAACCTAATACCAAGAACAATAAACGTAAAAGAATAAGCTCACCAAATAAAATTAAAAAGAAGGGTCCAATCAAGTGTCATTTTACCAAGAAATATGAGATCTTAGAATTAAGGACAAATTCAATGGCACGAGGAAGAACATAAGGAAATCATGATGTCCTATACATCTCAATCCCATGTGGCAGGGGAGTTGCTGCCATATCAGTTCACAAGTCACAAAGCAATGCTTAATGATTGGCAAGTGGCAGCACAAACTGGTGTGCCAGTAAACCAGGAAAAGGTGCTTTCTTTTGCATTACAAGGTATGTGCTACAAGAATATTTTGTTTATAACACTGTTGATTGATTATACTGTCTATAATGCAAAAACAACATAAGAAATTACCTCTCTCCCGTCTTTCAACACCTTTTACTCGAACCATTATATGTGCATCTCTAGCTGATGCTTCAGTTAATTCTTCCCACGTACTATAAAGCTGCGCCCTACACTCCTCAAAAAGCAAAGGCTCGAACACTCTAACATACTCCTCTACAGACTCAAACTGACCAGGTACACATTGAAGTTCAGTATCCTCTGTCAAATCCAAAGGAATTCTTTTTTAAAAAATCATGAATGTTATAAAGGATTGAAACAATAAGGAATAAGAACAAGGAAAAAAATTGTCATAACTACAATTTAATCAGCAAAATCGATCCTACACACAATCTGAGGACAGAAACATACAAATTCGATGTTGAAAATATCTATCTGTTTGGCTCCATATAAACTCAAGTATTCAAGTTCTTAAGATAACAAGTCATGATGATGCTAAATGTCAAAATTTTCTCAAACTAATCTCTTTTTCGAAAAGCCTACAGAAAAAACAAAGCAAGTCTAAAATTTGCTTCATTAAGATTATTTGAGACAGTCATAGATACAAGATACATTGACAACTGGTAGATAAGCTACACCAAGTACAACTGTAAACAAAAGAAGAATGTGAAAATTGCTCCAATTGCTAAGTCAGAGGGTCAAATTTGTATAACATAAGGCAAATATGCCAAATTTAAATGCATTGCAAAGATAGCACTCTTTCGGTAATCGAGATTATCAAAATGGTCCCTGCTCCCAGAAGGATACATTATACATACCACTATACTTTAGTGCCATCCACCATATCACATGTTATATATATTGTTTTCGGATGGAGAAAATGTTTACATGTTCATGTTATAACCCATAGATAGAACTTGCTAGTTGACGTTAAAGATCAATAGATCATAAACTCATACCTTGATTATGCCAGAACTTTTCACTAGTCACTTCCCGCAAAAGACGCTCCACTGATGTGTCTTGGTATTGGCTGCTAGATCCTGTTTGTTTCTTTAGAGGAATTTTCTTATTCCCTCCTGAGTTTAGATCAACTGATCCATGATTTAGTAAAGCCGGCTTCCTGAATGAGGCCTGCGAATTCTTTGCCTGGAATGAATCTGCAGGTTGTTTCCTTGAATTTTGTCTGGTCCCAGAGTTACCCTCCATAGATAGATCATTTAAGCTATTTAACCTTCTAGGCCTAGTCAAAAGCCCTGCATTCATGTCAGTGTTGCATTCAGAATTAAAATCACTAGATTCCATGGAATCGCGCTCTTCCTTGCATGATAAATCAACCTGATTTTGAATTTTTGTATCATTCTGCTTTTCTCCATTGCGCTCAGGAGGAGGAACAGCCCGACTTCCTCTGATACTACGATTGCTGGGTGTTGGTATAGTCTGCCTTCTAGGAGTTGAGGATTTAACAACTCCAACTTGCTTCACATCTTCTAAATTCAAAAACATGGTCTGCCTGTTCCGTTTTTTACCAAGCATAGCTTCTTTTTGCTCATCAAGCTTATGTTTCTTTCCAACATTATTTGCACACTTTAGCGCATAGCTAGCTTCAACTCCTTTAACTTCCTTTCTTTTTGGAACAACATCAGGATCTTTCTGTTCATCCGCAGATTTATTACCTTCAGAGTTGTTGCCTTCCAAGTTGAAACTACTACTACCTCCTCGGTCATGCATATTCGTATCTAACCGGACTGAAACGCCACTAGGTTCATTCTTAGCAATTTCAGTTGCTCTACTACAGAAAGAAGCTTTATCAGCAGGGAGCTCAGAGGCAGAATGGTCCTGTCCATCAACCATTCTTTTTTCCTGCAATGCTTTGCCACTTCCAGCAGGTTGCATTACATGGCTGCTGCTGCTAATGCCCACAGGAACATCAGCAGATAATTCATTATCAGACCATTCCCCTTCTTCTCTTTCGACAGCCCGAGGATCTATAGAGCCCGAATCAACTGTTGGCGTCATTATCCTTTGATTATTAAGTAACTTAGCGAATGATGGAACATCAGAGTTCCCATCCCCTCGTTTATTTTGATCATGACTACTCTCTAAGCTAGATGAAAGCTTGGTCCTAATAAAAGGCTGAAATCCTGAAGCTGAAGAATCATGAAAGAATGAATTGCTATTTGCCACGCTGGGTGGACCTGCAGAAGTTGTTAATGCATCAGAATTGCACCCACTCAATGAAGGTAGAGATTTTTGAGGCTGGACACCAGGATAATCATTAATTTCTTCACTGCTGTCCATGGGGGGTTCGTTGAGATCAAACATTGGCCTTCGAGATCCCATCTCATATATAAATGCATAAACCTAGAATATAAACAAAATCAAAAGAAACTGATTGATAATCCATATATCAACGTCTCTTCCACACACACACAGAAACACACAAAGCAATCACATATAAATAAATAATGAAGAAATGCAGGTAAAAAAGAAAAAGAAATTTTAAATTAACAAGTCATTATACAGACGTGCAATAAGTAAACCTATCCAATTAGTCCATCAACTAAATCTAAAGGGAAAGACACTCTCCGAATCCTATATACAAAATGCAACACAAACACAGTGCAGACAACCACAAAAAACAACTTGCAATGCTAACTGCAATCAATTAACAAACCAAACTCATCAAATCCATAGAAATCAGAAGAAGAAAAAACCCTAGGAAACCAAACTAATCACCACAACAAACATCAAAAGAACAACAAAACAGAGACAGATCAAATTCAACAGAGCTAGTTCCTCTCACCAACCACTGGAGCAGCAAAGCACGGAGTTAGATAGAGCAATAGAAAGAGAGAAACAAAAAAAAAACTACAATAAGGTAAGAGACGGCGTCCTAACTGCGGTAGCGGTGATGCGATCGAGAACAGATCTCTTCCGGAGATCGAGCAACAGAGGAGACGGACGGATGTCGGTGGCTAGGGTTCCGGCGCGGCGGTCGACGACGCCGGAGAGTGAGATAGAAAGGCGTGGAGGGAGAGCGCTGAGTACTCGAAGGAAATCGCTTGTAGAGACTGCCGTGGCTTAGACCGGAGTGCGCACGCTCGCTCGCTCGCTCTGACAGAGGCTTAGGGCTTCTTCCCCTTTATGTGCTCCCTTGTTCGACGAAGAAGACGATGACGGAGGGAGGAGAAGATCATGTGAGAGATGACGGTGACGGACGAAGGCGCAGGAGACAGGAGGAGGAGTCCGTAATCCGTACGCACTTAACGGCGTTATATAACGAACTTTTCACGGCAAAGGAGTTCGCCTTGAACACCAATTCTACCTTTTAAAGGGAAAAAAAAAAGGGGAGTAAACTGGAAATTTTCGGATTTTTGTTTTTTGTTTTTTGTTTTGTTGTAAATTTTAAATGCTTTTTTTTTTATCTTTTATGAGAAAAAATATTTTGTTTGGTAAGATTATAAATAGGTGGTGCTTAAAAACTAAGCATGATGTATCTATCTAATTTGCAATTATTTGATTCATGCTCGGTATGAATACAGTGTATTTACTTTTGGAGCCTCGAGGTGCATTTTTATGGAAGTTTTAATGGATTCAAAGTATGTTGTAACCCCCTTTTTTTAGTTTTAGTGTATCTATCTAATTTGCAATTATCTATTTATATCAATCTATATCTATATCTATATTTTATATCTATCTATATATCAATATCTATATCTACATCTATCAATCTATCTATATCTATATTTTATATAATATAAAATACTAAAACAAATGTTTGAAACGGATTCTGGTGTCATTCGCATACGTATTATATTCTAGAGTAATTCGCATTTGTGTTATATACTAAATTAATAATATAGTGTCATCTTTTTTAGCCACATCAATTAATAAGTCAATATAATTTTGTCATCTCAATTAATGGTCACATTTATTCTTATAAATATTCAACCTTATATCTTACCTAGTTATATTGTGATAATATTTTGTTATAGATGTTATCAATATTTATATTTATTTTTTATAAGTAAAAATAAAAATGGATTGAATTTACATATGGAATTTATACTATGTTCATTTCTTTTGGATTTAATACGTAAGCTTTTTTATCATTTAATATTTTTTATTAAAAAGTATAAAATCTAGACTTGGGATAAAAATATATTTTAACCGTTTTTTAATAAGAGAACAAACATGATTAATCTAGACTTAAACATATGTTCACATTCTAACAAAAATAACACAATTGAATATTATATATTTACTTTATATGGAGTAGTACTTTATATTAATTCAAAGATGTTTTATATAATAAAATTTATTAACAAATCGCACAACAGGCGAGTAATAAAACTATTACTATATATATATTAAATCAGAACAATTTTGTTGATGTATTCTCTACACCTTCATTTTAGCTCTCTTAACCAATACCCAATTTCCTACTTTTTTTTTTATCTCTTTAAACCAATCAAATATCTTTTCCTTTAATTATTTTTTCTTTCCCTTTATCTCTTTCAAGCGATTTTTTTTTTCAAAATATTCAAAAAAAATATTTATTTACTAAAATAATCACAACCTCGAAATATTTACAAAAATATTCATCATTGTCATTGTTTTCAGAAAAAGGCGGTCTAAAATCGCGTTTTTAGTCAAATTTATCAATTTAAACCGGTCGTTGGAGGAAAATAACATTTTGCTATAAAAACGCATTTTAGTCCTAATTTTGAGTAAAACGCGATTTTAACCCGCGTTTATTTAATTAAAAAAAAAGTAAAACGTGGTTCAAAATCGCGTTTTACATGTAGGGCAGCCGGAGAAGATGAACAAAGGTGGTAGAGGAACAGGCGGCAAGCACCAGCGGTGCCGGAGCCACCTCTTGTGCGCCACTGGGTGAGGGAGAAGGAGGTTCGCTGGGAGCAGAGCACGGGCCTGGGCCAGAGGAAGGAGGAGAAGCCCTCGTCAGCGGCGAAAGTCGCCCCTTGCCCGCTCCGCTGGCCCACCGGAAGAAGGGATCGAAGAGGAGCGGTCGGGGTCGGAGGCCCTCTCCTAGTGGCGCACAAGAGGGGGCTCCGGCGCCGCTGGTGCTTGCCGCCTGCTCCTCCTCCGCCCCTGTTCATCTTCTCCCGCTGCCCTACATGTAAAACGCGGTTGTGAACCGCGTTTTACTTCTTTTTTTTATTAAATAATCACGGGTTAAAACCGCGTTTTACCCAAAATTAGGACTAAAATGCGGTTTTAAAACGCGTTTTTATAGAAAAATGTTATTTTCCTTCAGTGATCGGTTTAAATTGATAATTTTGACTAAAAACGCGGTTTTAGACCGCGTTTTTCTGAAAACACTGACAATAATGAATATTTTTGTAAATATTTTGAGGTTGTGAATATTTTAGTAAATAATTTTTTTTTTAATATTTTGAAAAAAAAATTCCTTTAAAGTAATCACATTTTTTTTCTTTTTTTTTAAAACATATTTACTAACTATTGGGCTTATTCAAAACATTGAATTCAATCTAATGTCTATTATTAATCTATATGTAAATCTTTATATCTATACCTATACACACACATCCTGTTTAGTATATTAAATAATGTTGTTTTACATTTACTTTTATACTATAATAAATAATCGATCTCGTTTATGAAGCATCTTGTTTATTTGATATGATTAAGTTAATTTACGATTCTAGTTATTTACTCGTTGAAGCATTGATAAAAACAAATTTAGAGTTTTTTTTTTTGGTTAAATTTGATGGGATGTGGTTCACTCGAATATTCACCCGACCCATTCTAGTAACTATTACTCCATCCGTTTCAAATTAATAGTCGTTTTAGGATGGGGCACAAATATTAAGGAACAATTAATGTTGCAAATTTTACCTTTTACCAAGAATGTTGTATTGAAGCTATTTAGAAGTCCGTACAAAGGGGTGTGTTGTGGTTTTATAAAGTTCACTATAATCTTTCACATCCCACTAATTACCATTCCAGTGTGTCTAGAAAATCTTCTGCTTGGTTGGGGTCATGAAGTCTGGAGTCGAGACTGGATGGGGTCGTGGTGGTGCTTTTAGTTTAGGACGAATCCATATTCGGGAAAGAGCTTTATTGGAGTTTCATTTACACTACGCGTTCCCTATATGCACTGCAAATTAACGTCCAATGCGACGTTGTAACAATGTCGAATCCGATGTTGTAATTTCACTTAAAAAATCTGAACGTTGTAACAACGTTGAATTAGATGTTGTTACAACGTCTAATTCAACTTTGCTAATATGGGTCAGATCGGGCCTAATATAAGATATTAAAAAAACCAAAAAATTGATTACGATGTTTTTTTTTTGTTGCTGTGGATGGGTGTGAAAAATTGTGTAAAATTTTCCCTAGCAACGTCCGATCCGATGTTGTTAGCCCGGTTTGGCCCGATCCGATCCTTCCCTTCACATATTACAACGTTGGATCCGATGTTGTAATATAATAATGCTACAACGTCGAATCCGACGTTGATTAGCAACTCTAATCCGTGGATTTGCGATGTATATAGGGACACCCTTTGCAGTACCCACATGAGACAGATTCTTCCTGTACCGCTTGTTCGCGGTGCTATGTTCAATGGTGCTTCAATTCGTTCTTCATCGGCGTCCTCAATTTGTTGGGATTAGATTTGCTTAAGTCGTCTTGTTTTAGAGTTTGTTTTTTGTTTGTTTGACGTGTCTTTTTCTGTTTATTCCGTTTGTTTAGGCAATTTCAGTCAACCATTCCGGAATGGTTCAACCGAAAAAGACTCGGGTAGTACCCAAATGTCCCCGGTTCGAACCCCGGATGGCTGCTCTCTATTACCAAATTCAAGGCGGTTTCAGTATATCGACTTGTCACTCTCTCAAGAATCAGGTCTGCCTGGAAAAAAAATTCAATGATGGTGAAGTTTAGTGAGGCTGGCAATCCTCTGGTCTAGGTTTCCTTGGAGATAATTGGGAGAAACCAACATCTCTCATCCAGCGCCTTCAAGCTATAGATATCATCAAGAAGAGTCCCGGACATGGAATTGAATCCAGCCTAGAAGACTTGCATCCTGGAGCATCCTCCTAACTCTGGTCGGAATCCAGCCGTTGAAGTTGTTGGACAAATCAATATGGTGAAGCAAAGCTCAATTGACTGCACCTCCATCGGCCATAAATGGCTGTATCGTAGGATCCAAGCATGTCATCATACTGAACTATGAACATATAGGTAATGTCTCTGTTCAACACTGACAAACATTCGAAACCTCAACAAGCCGATGATGGAAGCTCTTCTCGATCATGATACGTACAATACAAGAGCAACAAGAGATGAGAAACCAATCAAATTACCCTCTCATCATGTAATATTAGTCAGAAACTGCAAGCATTCAATACAAGAGCAACAAGCTGTATGTAAGTATTAGCAGAAAACAAAATTGAGGCGAGTCTTGGTTCATCTCGCGGTGTTTGCACTGGATGTACAATAGGAGATCTTAAGCCCGTATTTGGCTCGCCCCACACGGAAATGCAGGAAGACGTAAACCAAAAAACGATACACAATGGCCATGAGAAACAGTACCAACAAGTTATCCCATTTGGCATTACCGATAGGGGAGATATCGTACGCACTTTGAATAGCCTGATACCCCGATATTGCCCTTACCTGCCCGACAGCAAAGGTTGATCCTAGATATTCATTCTCCAATAGCCCCTGAAAGTATACCAACTTGAACACTGAGACATGTATACAAGCACCTTACTATACATGGCATTACCTATCAGGCCCTATCACTGTGATTATAACAAATATTTCATCTTTTGCGCAAGTTAGAAATGTCGACTATAAATCAGAGGAGACTAAGAACTAAGATCAGCGGTTTCCCGTAGATACATTATTGTAGTTTTGACTTCTGAGAGTAGGGCTCGAACTCAAGACCTCTGGTTAAGGTAAGAAAGTCCCTTGCCAACTAACCTTGGGTAAAATTCAGCATTATTTTAACGGTTTTTCTATCCTATGCCCCAAGGGCATAGGATAAAACACTAAATTGGGAAAGATTCCCTACAAAAAAGGCAAGCGACCCTAAAAAATCTAATTAAAATTTGGCTAAACTAATTAAAAGTTTAAAAAAATTTCCCAATTTAGTGTCTTATCTTATGCCCTTGGGGCATAGGATAGAAAAATCGATTTTTAATTACTGCATTTTAAATGATTTTAATGTTTAGTTTAATGTTGATCTCTTTTTATAGTAACTTTGCTATTTTTCATTTCTTTTTTCCCTTTTGTATACAAAGCTATGAAGAGATATGATCAACTCTACCACTCTATGGATCCAAACAGCATTTTCTGCATCATAAATTCTCTCCTTCCTCTCTCAGTTGGGCTATTCGTACAGTTATTTCCTTACCATGATATGTTTTCCGATGTGTAGTGATAATGCAAAGCATGAAACTAGACTTGCCTGAATGGAGTAAGTGTGGAAAGCAATATAGGATAAAGGATAGGTCCAAAGCGGTCCTGGCATATCACTGCGGATTCTGAAATAGCCAGCGGAAAGCATCATCAACACCTGCAAAAGCATGGAGCGACATGTGAGGAACTCAGTGCTATAAGATTCATTTATGTTTTATATATATTCCATAAGTGGTGTATGCTGCTAATTTGCATCAGGGAATATTAAGGACAAGCTTGCATCAGGAAGACTACTCACATGTAGAGAGACTAGGGTCAGCGTACTCCAGAAAATGTTTAGGCAGACGGATGCGATAAAGAGCATTAGGCCTTCATTAGCCAGAAGGCACATAAAGAAATTCAGCACAAAGTACATAAGCAAGCTGAACTCGTTTCTCAGCCCGATTAGGAAATAGAAGACAAGGCTCGCTGAGATGGAAATGAGGAAAAGAAAAGGGATGCTGGATAGAAATTGTCCTAAGAGGAAAACTAATGCTCCGGAATGCTGGTTTGACTCCTCGCTGACATAAATCTGCATATTGTCAAGAACAAGAGCTAAATCAGAGGAATCATACATGGAATAATCCAAAAAGCGTCAATTATAAGGATTACCAAGGCAACTACAATATTTTCCACAGAAAGGCATGAAGTAGAAGTCACTAATTCATGTATTCAATGAAATCATTTTACTTTGGCGCGTTCTTGAGGCAGACACTCACAGTACCTTGATTTCCTTGATATGTGCTGACACTCCGCTTATGCTCAGAAGTGATGTAAATGATATAAATGAAAATATTGCTGCAACTCTAATCTGCAAGTGAATCAAAAGATACTATTAACTGGTGCAAACCAAAGGTAAAAAGAAGGTTTTAGACCTATCTCCTCAAATCCAAGATCACCATCTTCTACGTTTTTGTTAGAAGTATAGATTTTAGTTTGTTATTTCTTTATTTCTAACATTCATTCACAACCCCATCCTCATCCCACAAAAAGATCCATTATATAAATAGAAAAAGAAAAAGTTTCTCTAGTTGAAGAATCGATGCCATGTAGAAATAAGAAGGGGTCAATGCCTAATGAGATTTGGAAACCTACAAGAGTGGAATATAAATACCTACCTTAGAATCCAATGTATACTCTCAATGTCCTCCCGACTCTACAATTTTATGCCAAACCAGAGTTCCTAGATAAAGAAAATGTTTTTTCGTCTTTACTAGTATTAGGTGGCTTATTCATTGATCTCAATTTCCTTCAAAATAAAGTAACAACACAGGGATCTCAAAACTTCATCCTAATCTTACAACTTTCTTCATAAACTAAGGAAGAAATCATTTTCCAATCTTCCAGTAGTGCAGTTTAACAACTGAACAGGCAGCTTTATTTTTTACTAAGAAAAAACACGTGATCAGGGAATAAGAAAGTCGGCGGTGTTTCCTGATAAAGCCTGAATTTCCTTGTTCCATTTAAATGCAAGATAAATTGTCTTTTGTTGAAGAAGGTATAAATATATGGAAGCAATGGACCGACTTACCACAACAGACGACAGTGAATGCCCTAAGCCTGAAAATACAGTCCCAATACATAGTGTCAGGAGCATATAAAGGACAAGTCGGATCCAGAAGTACTTCCATTCTCTTGACATAATCAAGAGTGATCTCCATGTTAAAACTGCAACTCTTGTTGCGCAACCAGCCTTGCCCTTGCTTCTAAGAAGTGGACCCTCCTGTAAATAAGCAAGGATGCAAACAGACAGTAAATAAGAATGTCAACACCAAGAGCCATACGTATAGCACCGCCATCAGTCACACCAGCAAGCATACAATTTAGAGAAAGCTTGTACTCGTACCTTGTCAGTAAGCTTTAATATAACCGTTTCAACTGAAGCAGCATCTGCAGATGACTTATAAGTTGCTTCAAGGGTGCGAATAGCAACCGCAGTATCCATATTCACAGATGACAAATCCCCGTTATCATCCTGCTGATTTTCCATCAACATTTTCATATTTGAATCATTGAATGCTATTAAAAAAAAAGTACAACAGAAGCTAAGAAGACACAAAAACAAGCCCATAATAAATTTTGGCCGGTTTTTCATACCAAAAACGAAGAGGTACATCTCAGGAATACTAAAGTACCTGTAAGTTCTTACACATTGCAATGATCCTGTCAAAGTCAGTGTTAATCGCTCGTAGGAAGTGATCAGAAGGACTTTGCATAATCGGACACGGAAATCCAGCATTTGAGAAGTGCTTCAGAAAACAAATAAGAGTTCTTCAGTTATAGAACATGAATCAGTTGCAAAATTTTAACATTGTTTGAAAGAATGCAGATATCAAGGTCTTTCCAGTAATATTAAAGAATCAGGTCCTTGATAGTGGAATCGCCTCTTAGAATATAAAGGCAAGTTTAATAGTAGATTTGGCCATTCATTCATCCTATCTATCGTGGAAGGAGTACATATAGTGTAAGATGTATTCACCTGCAAACACGCCAAGGTTTCTCCAAAGAACAATGTATTTCCATTGGAGAGCAAACATATACGATCAAAGAGCCCAAACACTTCAGTGCTGCTCTGGTTTATAGTAAATATTAGGGTGCATCCGGAACTTGCAAGCTTCTTCAATGTCACCATCATAAGAAGCGCAGAGACACTGAAGGATTAAGCACCATAAGACAGCTTGATAATAATAAAAAAACTTGCACATATTACACTTGGCAGAAATATGTTAACAAGGCGACGTTAGATGAGAGAATTTGCACATTGAAAAAAAGTCGACTATTTCACCAATCTCATAATGCATATTATATCTTTCACAGTGCAGGCTTTTTAGCCATCCAACAGTGAGATTCACCTAAAGGAAGGAGCTGCTTCGTTAATTACTTTCTCTTAAATGCCATAATTCTCCATCCAAATGTCAAGCAATTTCCCCAAGTTCAATTAGGCAGTTTCAAAAGGGGTTGTTTCTAATTCTATCAAGATGGAGGAACAGATACTTTACCCAATCTAATCCAATAGCAACAAACCCAATCAATCTAATAATACAACTAAATTCTTAAAAGATGGACAAAAGAAACAAAAGGGACCAAAAAGGTAAATACAACCAAACTACATTGGCAGTCCACTGTCTGATGAGTAAATAACACAAAACATCCAATATAAAGAGAAACAACTTTAAAGAAGAGGTGCCAGAGATCAATTAGACAGACCTGTCAAGATGATAAAGGGGCTCATCTATAAATAAGATATGTGGTCTCATCAGAAGCTCCCTGGCAATGCCCACTCGCCTCCTCTCACCGCTATGAAGGCCCTTCATGTAACAGTGACCACCTATTAATTTGTTCGCATAATCACCCAAAGACATTGCAAGAATAGCATCCTCAACCACACTCTTCTTCTGACAAAGGAATCCAGGAAGTTGAAGCAGTGCAGAGTAGTAAAGAAACTCCCTCACAGTTAATGACCCAATAAGTGTTGTTTCTCTCTCAACATATCCCTGCATAGCATCATCAAATTTTCTATCTTTAGATTTCCAAATTATTATAAAGGCCTTCAAAGATTGAAAAAGCTACAGATTCTCTCTCTCTTTGCTTCGCTTTCTTTATCTTTCTTGCTTATTTCCTTTTACAGGTAAGTTATGATTATTTGGATAAATTAGAGGCAGTTCAGTTCAACATGCATGTAATAAGTACGTATTTCGTACAAAAATAAATGAGAAGAATTGAAACTGAGTGAGCTTCTGATAGATTTATGATGACAGAGCAGTGAAGAGTACAGTTAAGATAACAGATTGAAAGTTGAAACAGACGTGTCACGACTCACGAGAACATCAAGATCGAAGTTCTTCAAAAAATCATTGTACACCCAATTGCCACCCACAGTGACAGGAGTAGTAAATCAAAATTTGTTAATTTAGTTGACAGGTATTGTTTAAAAAAAATAATCAAACTCCTGCCATCAAAGCACGGGATCCCCCTCCTCGACTTTATTATATACAAATGTAGCACAGTAGCAGAGTATTTTCTAACACTGCATTCTTGATTTGACTTGGGCACAGAATTAGAAAAGAAAGTTGTGATTTGCTGAAAAATTGCTATGAACAGAATAGATTAAAAAATCTAACTCACATAAGTCCCATATGAAAAGTGAGACCTTGCACCATTTACATATATTTCTCCAAACATTCTAGCCGAATGAGGTAACCTTCCTGAAAACATAAGGAAACAAAACATTAGCAATTTAGCATTAATAAAGATGAAACATTCCCACCATACCATCCTCCATAAATAAATAAAAAATATATGAAGAAATAGAGTATTTTGACTTTCTTAAACTCAAAAGCAATTAAGCATTACCTGCAAGAGATCTGAGCAATGTGGACTTTCCGGATTTGGCAGGGCCCATGATCACAGTCATTGTCCCAGGCAACGCATAACCAGTTGAACTCTTGATTACCTTATCTGAGTATTTCCTCTTCCCCTTAATGGTGACAGTCAGGTCCTTCCAAACAAGGGAAGCCCCAGCAACCCTCCTGTATACAGCGCCGTTGGGGATAGGAGGGGAAGGCAAGGATCCACTATTGAACTTCGAAAGCGAAGGGGAACCAGGGGTTGTTGCCACGTGAATAGAATCAGTACTCTCATCCGCCCTGACATCACCATCAGTATCCTCCCACTCTGGAGAATCCTCAAAGGAGATAGGCTGCCTAAGGGACCCGGGTTTCCGAAGGTAGAAGAAGTTACTAGAAGGAACCCTACTGGTTGCTGGACTACTGGCAGAGGAAGACGAAGACCTATAGTTGTCTGATTGAGAGTGAATCTCTTCCATTACTGACTAAAATTTCTTCAAATACCCACTAAGAATTATTCAGCAAAACACATAGTCCTAATCTCTTCTCCAAATTCCAAAAATGTAGCCACTCAATCACCTAATTCAATCCAACAACCTGCACATATCAAGAACCGGGAAAGAACTGAATACCCAAGTGAAAAAGATCCAATTCAAATTCAAGAAGTAACCCAATTGCGGTTTACAGAACAGTCAATCAGAAATCAAAGAAATGAAGGAGGAAATGTGATGGAACAAGTACCTGAATCTGACAAAGTGAATATCCGACCAGAAAACTGAACCCAAAGTGAGGTCCCAATGAATGCCCCAGAGAGAGACAAGAGAGGAAACAACAGCAATCAGGAAATCAGTAATGGCAAATGAGGGGTTTCAAGTACAAAGGTTGTTGCTTTGAATGCAAGGCAGTTAAAATGATGGAGAGAGACGGAGAGGAGTGACCTGGAAGCTGGATCTGAGAGGAGTAGGTAGGTAGGCGACGGCAAGTGTGAAGTGAGCTGGAAGGGGAGAGAGAGTAAGGATTGAGTTTGTAATAAAGACACCAAAATCTGAAGACAGTAGAGGAAGCGGTCTTCAGAAAGGTTGAAGTGGTATGGTATGAAAACGAAGTGTCAAGCACCTCCAGCATAGACTGCATAGTAAAGGAAAATTCGCCATTACAGATGGGAGTATATTACAGTAGTAGTAGACTAGTAGGTAATAAAATGTTGTCTTCTTTCAAAAAAAAAATACCATTGTCATTTTTTCAATTTATGTAAATCTATATACATCTATATTCTATATACATCTACTAAAACCTATGCATAGCGTCCTATGTGGCGTGTTGTGATTGTTCCTAGGAAAATATCAAGTGCGCGTTGTAGTTAATCTTATGAGAAAAAATTAATAAAATAATATGTTGTCATAGTCTATAAAAAGTTATATAAGTCATAATGTATATATATATATTAGTTAATTGACAAAAATATAAATAAAACATATTTCATAGTCATACTTACCAAAAATATTAGTAATAGATAAATATGTAGTATTTGCTATGTGCTATTTTATTTATATCTAGATTTTTTTTGGTTAAGGGAATCATTTATATCAAAATTAATTATTTAATCATTTTTATTTTATTTATATCTATATTTTTTTAAGCGAAAATAAATTATTAAAATAATATGTAGCCATAATATGTAGCCACGATCCATTCGTGCATACATGTAAACTAATGTAATAAATATGTGCTACATATTTAATAAAGAAAGAATATTAAAATATTTTTAAAAATCAACTATCTATTATATTACATGAGATTTAATTAACGATAGATTAGAACAAAAACTATTTATATATAATATGTCAAACTAATTTTATTTATATCTATATTATTTTTTGGTGAGAAAAGTTATTTATATTTAGATTATCATTTTTTATTTATTACTAATCTATCTAGATTATTTATAATATTGTATTAATATATTATCCGTACACGAAACATAACCTATGCTAGTTGGAGATATAGTAGAAGAATGGAAAGAGGAGCACAAGACATGCATATGGCACAACTCAAATTGGGAAGATGATGAACATTGACTTTTCTTTTTCAATTTTACTTTTCTTTTTCAATTTTTTATCCTGCTTTTTTGTTAATTGTATTTTTTAGCCTATATTATTAGTTTTTCATTTTCAAATCATGGACATTGTATCAAAATTGCTTTAATAGGGTATAGTTTGTATATATATTTGGAAATTTTAAAGTTTGTATTATTTTTTATTCACAGTTAATAGCTTGATGATATATATATATGTAATGAATTGAAAAAAATTGACTAAAAATATATTTGCGTATGGTAATATATATATATATAGTGTGGTTCAAGTGTACACACCCCTTATGGTGTACCTCGTACACAATTATTGGTCATTTTTTTTTTGACACAGAATAAAGATTAGGTTGGGTCGGGCGCAGCCGGAACCCTTCCTAGAGCATCCTTGCGGATGAGAACACGGAGTTCTGGATCCTCATCGAAGCTGTCGTCGGCAGGGGAAGCATGCGCACTGCGAGCAAGATAGTCAGCCACAGCATTCGATTCCCTGAAAATATGACGAATAGCAACATTAGAGAAGGACAAAATATCACTCTTAATATCCGATTGTAGGAGCTCGATATTCCAGGGGCACTTCCAGTCCCCTAGCAGAGCATTTATAACCTGCAGGTTATCACCCTCGATGAGAATATTTGTAAGATTCATGTTTTTCGCATGCGCAATCCCCTTCTTGAGGCCTAGGTTCTCCGCATATACAATCGAGTCGGTGGAACATTTATGTCGACCCATAGCGATGACATCCCCCACCCAGTTACGGATAACATAACCGTAAGAGGATGAAACCCCCAGACGAACCGACCCATCGAAGTTGAGTTTGTAAACACCTACAGGTGGTTTATCCCAAAAACCTGAACGAGCACAATTATTGGTCATTGATAGAGAAAGATGAAAGGCCAAGATTAAAAGAGATTTTTTTTACAATTTAAATTGTGGGACCCACATTTGTAAAAAACACCACTCTCCCTCCCAATCTTCTTTTGGTGCGTGAATCACCCCCACCCCATTCTTTCTTTCTTTCTTTTTTCTTTTTTTTGGTGTGTGTAAGTTGCTTTTAAAAAAAAAGATTGTGAAAAATATGTTTCGTTTGTTGTTTAAATTTACCAATTTAACCGAATAATTTTTCACATCCTACCAAATAATGTTATGTTACATGCTACCGAATAATGTTTTGTTTTTTTTCCCATCAATTTCAGATAAAACAAACCCCAATACTTACGATTTATACGAATAATGTTTAATATTTCACCGAATAATATTTCATATTCCACCTAAACATTTCATAGTTGATGTGTTGCGATTAAAAAAAATGTCTTCTATAAACAAATAATCATTAGAAATTCACTGAATAATGCTTGTATTCCACCGAACAATGTTTCATGTGTAACGAATAAAATTAACCATCTCATATTTCCCTACAAAAATTGACAATTGTCATTCACCGAATAATCCTTGTATTCCACCAAATAATCATTAGAGACTTGACATGAATTCCAACGCCGAAAAACTTAACACGTATCAAACTCGGAAAAAATACCCTTATATCTCCGAATAATCTAACAAAAAGCAATGAATAATATTTAAAACAGAAATGAATAATGAGCAAATTAGTTGAATAATACTCCAAATCCCAAACATAAAACTCAAATTGAAGGAGAGGGAGACTTAACAGGGGAGTCGGAGCCTCGCCTCCATCGTCCTCCATCGCCACCACTGGCCAGATCTGCCGCTGAAGATGAATGAAGAACCGAGCCCCCATCGTCCGGCTGAGAAGGGAACTCAGAGATTAAGGATAGGCTCACCTCCGTATCGCTAGAGTTCGTGCTCCGCATCGCCAGAGCTCGTGCTCCGCATCGCCAGAGCTCGTGCTCCGCCTCGCCTGGCTCTCTTCGCCGCCGCCATAGGTGGTTAAGAGCCCTTTTCCGGAGTCAGTTTCCCAGAACCGTCTTCGTCATCGACCTTTATTTCTTCATTTGGATTTGATTCCGCCGCTGACATCGACCTTACTTTCACCAGCCTTTGCTGCCACCGCCGAATGCCCACGAATCTCCGCTCCAGCCTTCACCGGCCATAGGTGGTGTTGATCTCAGCGAGGACGATCCGGTCCTTAATCGAAATATGATCAGGAAAACAATTGAAAAACACATCGACACCACATAGCTCGACGCTGGTGTCGATCTCAGCAAGGACGATCCGGTCCTCCTCAGCCTTAGATCCGACCTCTCCAATCGATTGCACCGGATCCGAGAACTCCTTGGAGTGGCCGAATACAAACTGAGAGGTCACCATGGCGAGCTCCCTCCCGAATTTCTTCAACTGCTCCGGCGTTTTGGAGGGGTTTGTTTGGGAGGATATAGAAAAAGAGAGATTAGGGTTAATTGAGGAGAGTGTTTTACACGTACAAATTTTGGTGAGAGTGATTTATTTTTGAGATGGGTCCCACTTTTTCTTTTAAAAAAAAATCTGATAACCTCACGATCACGGTGGTTGATAACCTCAAGAACTTGTTATTCACTTTTGTTAACCTCTTCACTGAATTGGTTATCCCTTCGAACTATGCATGTCACATTTTTGAGGAAGAATGCACTACCGGTTATTCTACGGTCATTACTCAATAAATAATGGGCTCTACGGTCATTACTCAATAAATAATGGGCTATAGCCCACTATTCTGACAAAAAAAAAAGTTGGATGTTATATACAAATTAGGGTTGGGCTTCCGGTTTGGATTTGATCGGACCAGCCGGTTTGGTCCAAGACCGCTGGACTGAAAAGTCTGAGGATATGGACCGCAGATTGGACCATATCTGACAAAAAAAAAGTTGGATGTTATATACAAATTAGGGTTGGGCTTCCGGTTTGGATTTGATCGGACTAGCCGGTTTGGTCCAAGACCGGTGGACTGAAAAGTCTGAGGATATGGACCGCAGATTGGACCGAGATCGAGAAATATGGTCCTAAGTTTTCCGGTCTACAGACCGTTAGGATCGGTTGGACCAGTTTTTTCCCACCAACCCTAATTCCGAACCCTAATTTCTCCACTTTCAATTTGATCTACAAATCCATATCTAATCTTGTGGACGATGGAGTAGTGTCAAATGCCGGAGGGATCGAGAAACAGATGTCGTCGACGATGGTGAAGGTGGCGATCGACAAGGAAGTGTCGTTGTATAGGTACAATGAGAAGAGGAAGAACAAAAGATTCGAGAAGACGATGAGGTATGCGTCTAGGAAGGCATATGCGGAGAATCGACCGAGGATCAAAGGAAGGTTCGCAAAGCAGACAGACATGGAAGCGAGAGCGGAGCTGGTGGTTGACTTCCTCGACGCAGCTGACGCTGCGAGCTATTGTGGGCGATCCGGATCTGGCGATGGCCGGTTCTTGTGTGACTGGCGAGCACGAGAGCGCTGACGGTGGCAATTGGTGAGGCACGAGATCGAGGGTCGACTGCAAGAGACGAGCGTACGATGCGAGGCTAATACAGAGAGAGGAGAGTGCGTGAGACGTGAAGAGTGAAACTGAAGAGAGAGGCATGACTGAAAGGAGCAGGTCAAGTCGCACACACCTTTTTTTTTAACAAAACCCGGTCCAATTTCGGCCTGGACCTGGGTTTGGACCGGAACCCAAAATCTATTTTTTCTTGGACCGTGGATGAGAACGTAAAACTCCTGATCTGATCCAAGACCGTAATTTTTGGTCTGGTCCCAGTCCAATTCCGGTATGATTCAACTTTTGCTCAGCCCAGTACAAATGTGTGAAAAATATGTAGTTATTGTCATAACTTAAACTAGCTCCCTTGTTGGCTATATGAAAAAATCCATGATTCTTGATTTACTATCTCCTCTGATTTTAGACGATCTAAATATAAATATATTTTCTATTATTAATATATACCTTTTAGAAGTAACTCTAGAGGGCACATGTCAAATGATTTTATTATATTTCTCATATCCTTCATTCTATTATGAACTTGAGTAGCTTAAATGGTAGAGCATGTGCTTATACACAAGATGTAGGTTCAACTCGTACATAGGCTAATACAATGATTTGGACTTGTTACAAACCTGCACTTCAAAGGCTTTGTCAATTTATGTTCTAGGATAAATAAAAAAGATAAAGTGATGTATTGTTGGAAGCATTAATCGTTCGTTGATGATTTGGTAAGAGCTTTGAATTAGTGAATACTGATAGTATAACTCTCATAATTTCCTTATAGTTAAATTATTGAGTATCATGTGTAGTTTGACCTTAACTACTGATTTACTTTTGAAGCAAAAATCAGTCAGTCATGAAGCGTTAAAAGATATGCTTGAAAGACACTCCCATTAAGAAGTTTCAAGATTGTTATCACACATGGGAATATTTTTCCGATGCTTTGCATTCCTCTAC
Source organism: Persicaria maculosa (assembly GCA_963922045.1). Taxonomy (NCBI): domain Eukaryota; kingdom Viridiplantae; phylum Streptophyta; class Magnoliopsida; order Caryophyllales; family Polygonaceae; genus Persicaria; species Persicaria maculosa. Next base: position 52,453,894 of record OY998270.1, read on the forward strand.
ATATGCATTTTCGTTTCCTCATATGTATTGTTTGCACTTTAATACATGATTGTCAACTCATGTTCCCAATCTCGGGTTTAAAGCAAGGCTTTTGGCACCCTGATCTTATGACATATGCATTGGATAAGCAAGGGAAGCCTATTAGTTGGTTTTCTTAATCTAACAAACTTATGAAGCTTGACCCTACATTCAGGACACCAACACTTGCTATTGCATGTTGAATGAGGCACACAACATGAAAATGTCATTAAGTTGCTAATGTCTAGAATAAGCGGATCATATGAAGGTGACCTGAACCTTTTTCTTATATCCGAGTTGGTAGAGTTTCGAATGATGTTTATATATTTGCATCTCCACCAAGTTGCAACTAATAGTCTCAAACTTGATATATAGAGATAGAAACGCCTTTTATTCATCCAACCGATACAATCTATGGCCAAGAAGGCCTTCTGAAGTTTGTGGATATGATATTTTCCCCTTCATCAAGCATTATTATAATAGATCTCCCCATCGGTAATGAGATGCATGTGAGATATGATTTTAGCTTTGGCAGAGTTCTATTTATCCAAGGGATTGAAATCTTCTTCACTGGGGTACTGACATTTACTTAGACCACTCGAGATTGCCAAGTTTGTATTGAAATTCAAAATGAGCCAAGTCATCAGATTTTGATCCACACACTGGATTCCACCAACAAACTCGACTCGACACCGGCATAGGGCGAGCTCCTCCACTCCGTGTCACCCTCTCTCTTAAGCTTCTCCCTAACTGGTATCGACTTCCCCGTTGTTGCCTTCTTTGTGTCGGAGTTTGCAAATTACCTCTCTCTTTTTTAATTTAACTATTTTTATTTTTTTAAACAAAGCAAATGGGACATCCGTTAGGATTAACGTTTAGGAATGTGATGCGAAATAACAATAAAACTGAGAGATACCAGTTGAAATAAGTCAAAGGGTCTGTTTGGATTCCATGTGTTTATTATTATAAACACTTGCTTTTGATTATAATTTACTTAAATTTATAAATGCTGTTTGGATGGAAAAAGTGGAAAATATTTTATATCAAAAAACGTTTATCCCCATTCCTTTCATTAAGAAGCCAAAGGGTCAAAACTTCAACTAAAGGGGGACTACTGGGGGAGAGAGAAGCTACAGGTAGCAGTGCAAACGCTTGGGGGAGAGAGACGCTGCCAGGTCGCCGACTCCATTCGTCTTCGGCTGAGCTACGAGGAGGCTCATCAGTGCCAAAAGCCTTCTCCTCCTTCGACTATCGATGCTTGTAGCGTTCTCCGTTTAGGGTTGCCGTGAATCCTCCTTCCATAAGGTATGAAACTCCATCTTTACTTTCCTTCCCAAACATAACCTTCATTATCTAAGATTTGTATCCAATTTGTGTGGTTGAATCATTTGATTGGGTGATTTTCGTTGGAGTGGAGATGTTATGGGTTTGCGTTTTTAGGGTTTCAATTTTTAGTTCTAATAATGAATTTCTGTTGGTGTAAAATGTTGGGTATGTTTGCTTCTGATTGTACTTTCATCAATTTTTAGTTCCAATTGATTTGATGACTGTGCGGGCTGAAAGGGACTACTACTATTGTTTCCCTCTTAGTATATTTAGTTTGGCTGGTGTGCTGCATTCCTATTGGTTTGAGTGGGGTTTTACATAATTTACAATTTACATATATGGTATTTATAAGACATGGTCTCTATACTTGGATTGCTTAGTTTGTTTTACATGATTTACATATAGTGGTGTTTATAAGATATGTTCCGTAGAGTTCCATGTTTGGCTTTATGCCAGGTATGGGTTGTTGCCTTTTAGGCCACCTAATTGATCTATTAGATTCAGTTTGTTTGCAAGAATTATAAAATTCGATCACATGTAATTTCTCCCTAGTCCGTATGGCATCTCCATCGAAGAAGTTGGCATCCCCGAGTAAGAAGTTGACATCCCCGAGTAAGAGGCAAACAATTCCAAAGACTAAGACTCTGTCACCGACCAAGAAAGGTGGACGTGCAGCGAGTTATTCTTGGGATAAGAAGACTACCATGATTTTACTACAAATTTGTGCCGATTACCTAGCTTCTCATAGTCGAAAGCAACAATTTAAGTGGCCTGAAATCATTGCACAATTTAAGGAACTCTCTGGTACACATGTAACTGTTCAAATTTTGCGCAACCGTTTGGAGACCCAGAAAAAACACTACCAGTATTGGAGTCACTTGAAAGAATCTACGGGTGCTGGTTGGGACCAAGTGACTGGAAGGCTCATTAACGATGATGAATGGTGGGATATGAAAATACAGGTATACTAATTTATTTAATATTGTGCTTACATATATTGATGATGGCATGGTCTTATTCCATGAACTTTTGATTGCATAATCTATTTTTTTCATGAAATTGGGTTCCACATATGTAGGAAAATTCCGAGTACAAGCGGTTCCGTGACCATGGGGTTGATCCAGAAATAGAAGACTTATGGGAGCGAGTTTTTGGTGACTCGTATGCGACTGGGGAGCATTGTGTGGTTCCGGGAATGGATATCCCACCTACTACTACCTCTACGATTCCGGAAAATGAGCCATCTCATTCAGAGAGTCCCTTGCCTGATCTAGACACCCCAATGGCAGAGTGTGACCAGTTGGCGGATGATCTTGCTCGCCTTGATCCTGGGTTCTTTAGGGGTGTGCACACAAGTCATGGAGAAGACCAGAACTCACCTTCACCGACATCTCTCGCTTGCACACTTGGGCCATCTGCACCTAAGCGTCCATCGCCCATCCCTTCGGTTGGATCACATTCATCACTGTTAGGGTCTAGTTCTGATGGGAGCAAGAGAGCCAAGTTGTCACGGGCTGCAATAATGTTCCAAGATGTTGTGTCAAAGCTTCGAGAAGAGGGAAAGCGCACGAATATGGTCATTGAAAAAATTTGCGCAGTTGGACACTTTACGGCACCACCCTCTGCCACTATTTCTCATCCACCTCATGTCGTTAATCGAGTTCCATCAATACAAGATGCTTACGACATTTTGTACAAGATGACTGATGAGGGGTTACTTGCACGTGGCTCAGATGAATTTTGCTTTGCTGCTGATAAGATTTTGGATGAAACCAATCGCCAAGGATTCATGTTCCTCTGTTCTAACAGTGATAGGATGGCTTGGCTCAAATATCAAATGAAGAAAGACAAGTAGATAATGTTTTATAATGCATCTTAGGCAGCTTAATGCCCTTTTGACGTATATAAATGTGTTTTTGTCTATGTATTTCCATCAAGTTTCACTAACTTTAGTTTAGTATTCGCTCCACATTTTGTAATGTGTTTGGAGTAGGGTAGGACACCAACTCGTATCTGCTTATGTAAATGGTGAACTCGTAGCATTTTGTAATGTCTAGTTTTGGTTTAGTATTTGCTCTACATTTTTAATGTCTTTCTGTTGTCTGTATATAGTTGATATTGGTCATTTGTGTAGGTAGGTTTGTATATATTGTTCAATATAGGTAGCTAGCCATTTCTGATGTGCTTATATAGTTTCCGTTATTCATTTTGTAGCTACTAACATCAATTACTTTTCCTTACACTTGTTGTTGTAGGTCTGTTCAGGATGGGTGAGAATACATGCAAGAAGATGCTCCTCCTCCTCTTGCTACGAAAGAGACAATTGATTACACTTCGAGGTATCTGTGGCATCTATTACTATGCAAACTTTTACAAAGAATACTCATTGTCGAAGCTTCTGCCCGGTGAACTATGGATACAAGACCTGCTTCATCCCAACTCTGATCCGCAGCGTTGCATAGATGCATTCAGATTGGATAGGAATTTGTTTCTTGCACTTTGTCATGACTTACAAGAGAACTACGGATTGCGGCCATCAAATGTGTCCGTAATGGAGAAGGTTGGGACTTTTTTGTTTATCATAGCAAGGGGTGCATCTAATAGGGAAGGTATAGAACGATTCCAACACTCTGGTGAGACCATAAGTCGTATTTTCCATGAAGTTTTGGAAGCAATAGTTGGGAGGAGAAAAAGGCTTTAAGGGGCTTGCAACTGATGTCCTAAATCCAAAGGATCCCACATTCAATGATGTTCCTGAAAACATTTTGAAGAGCTCTATGTACTATCCTTACTTCAAGGTAAATGTCTTTCTTACACTAGTTATATATGAGCACATGAATTCTGATTCTTCCTCGATTGTAAAGTTCTAATTCAAAAATGTTTTCTTATCTTGTTAAGCATGATTGAATTAGTATGCATATTAATTTACATGATCAAAAGCTTTTGCTTATTTAAGTTTTTTTTGGTAGATTTTACTTCCTCTAAACTTAGTTGGATTCTTGAACTGAATCTTGCACTTGTCACATAAGGATTGTGTTGGTGCCATTGATGGAACGCACATCAGTGCATGTGTTCCGGATGTACTCCAACGACGATATCGTAACCGCAAAGGGCCAACCTCGTTCAATGTCATGGCTGTGTGTGACTTCGACATGTGCTTCACATATGTTTGTGCTGGATGGGAAGGCTCTGCGCATGATGCCCGTGTCCTGAACCATGCATTGTCGACACCGGGACTGAAGTTTCCACAAGCTCCTCTAGGTAATGAATGCTTTTACATAGGAGAAAGAGTCTCCACAAACTAGTGTACTAAACTTGACTAAATGCAGGTAAGTACTACTTAGTTGATAAAGGCTATCCGGACCGCGAAGGTTTTTTGACCCCATTTCCTAAGTTGCTCTACCATCTTGACGAGTTCGCTTCGAGGTGGCCGAAATCTGCGAAAGAAGCTTTCAATCGGGTGCACTCATCGCTACGGAGTTACATAGAACGAGCATTTGGGGTTCTGAAGCAACGTTGGCAGATTCTAACAAGGATGCCTGCATATTCATTGGCCGATCAAACTGACATCACCATTGCATGTTTTGCCCTGCACAATTATATCCGGCGTCACTCATTGCCCGATGTGTATGTCCGTTATGAATCTAGGTATCCTAGAGTGGGGAATGAGTTTGTTGTTAGCTTGACTGAGACCGAGCCTATCCCAGCAGAAGAACAGACACCTCTAGCGAGTGGACGAGGGATGAGGATGACTCGAGACTACGTCGCACAAAGGCTATGGGATGAACGTTTCAATAGGTGAACTCTAACGTTATTGAAACTCTTAACGTAAGGTAATTAGTGTTTGATGATTTTTCTTTTTGAATGGGCGCGTTTTCAACTAACTAGTGTCTTATTTAAAGTCGTCCAGTCGAAGCTCAATATTTCTGCTGTTTTGAAGTTCAAACAATAGAAATGAAGAAGCAATTGAAGAAATTTTAAAAATTATTAAAGAAATTGAAGCAATTATGTTTTTTTGTATATTGATCTGGGAAGGAATGAAGGCATATAAGTAATTATGTTTTTGTTCTTATCCAAACACGAATTTTGTTTTACCAAAAAACTATTGATTATCATTATAATTAACTTTTACAAATAATACATGTATTTTGCTTATAAACATAATACATTGGGAATCCAAACAGACCCAAAGTCTTGTACACCTCGCAACATATCCCTTTAACTTAGTTGTTTGTTGGACTGCAATTGCAAAGGTTCGACTCCCATTTGTTCAATTTTATTTCCCCCTTCACAATTGGGAATAAAGCGGGTATTAAAACCTTCTCTCTGATCTGACTATTTTTTTTGTTTTTAAACGCAGTGAGCCTCTGGCGATAGGCGACTCCTCGTCCGTTCTCCACGACTCCACCTCCTCGTCCGGCTATCACCAGCCGCCGCGGCGCCGCCCACCTTCGACATCAACGCCGGCTATCAAGACTCCGGCTGGCCGCCTTCGAACTCGACGCCAGTGGCCACCTTCTTCCAGGATTCACTGATTTAGGGCAAATTTCAATTCAAAGGTAAATTTCCACTTTCCTATGTCAAATTTTATGCATTATGAATTAGATTTTCAATTCAATTTGAAATACTTGAAATTTAGAATGTTAGATATTCCAATTGAAGTTTGATTTGTGAATAGGGATAGTTAGGGTTTGTAGATTTTGTGAATCAATTACGTGAACCTATGATTGGCATTTTGTGGCTTGTGAAATGTGAAATATTTATTATCGGAGAAAAAAATGGAGAAATTTGTTATTCTAGTCCTTCCGTTGCTCAGTCTCCAAATGTTAGAATCGATGTGGTTGAAGATGATGCTGTTAGAGGTGATGTGATCGGCAAAATAGTTTATCGACTTTTCGAGTTTTCAGCACCCCAGACGATATTCCTGGCTCCGCCATTGTATGTACATTCTTTTAGTTTTTTTTTGAACCGGCGATTCTTAATGTTTGCATTTGGGGCGAGTTTAGTTTGCACGAGTGTAATTTGATTTTTCGTGGCGATGGCTTGAATACTAGAAATTAGAGGCAGAATTGGGAGCATAAGTAAAATTATGAGGTTTCACGGGTGAGATTGTTGTTCTATTGGTGGTCTAGCGAGCCTCATCGTTTGACTGCTGGAGTACGCATGCAGTTGACTGGGCACGATATAGCACAAAGGTGTTATTTGGCTTGTGTAAATGTCAGGCAGTGAGGGGCATTTATGAGAATAAAAGTGCACATAGAATTGTTTGCAAGTGCACCAAGCATTGTCCGGCGGTCAGGTTTGGGATGGGTTCAAGTCCTTCATTTTCCAACTTGGGTATAGAAAAACTCTAGGGTTTGCTTGGTTCAGCTTCAAATTAACATTTCTGAATTTGTTACAAACTTAAAAATGGATTTTTGTTTCCACGAAATGATGAAAACTAGGTTTAGTCTTCATCACTTATTTTCTCATTCAAATCTTAATTTATCTATTTTCATATGTTGCTTTAACCAGCATTGAGGACTACATGATGGGAATCACTAAGACTGAGATAAACTTGAGGAGATTGATTGCAGCGGCACCTCAACAGCAAAATCAGGCAAAATTGATACATGTATGATTGTATGTCATTGATTCTTTTGGATTCCTATATAATCAGTTAAATGTTTCTGAACAGAATTTCATGCGTTGTTCAGGAAAAACTGAACTTATGTTGTAGTTCATTTTTTGGTCAGAAGGATTTAGTTTATAGTAATACTAATATGTGTCTTACTTGGGCAATTGGAAATATTCTCTCTTGCTAGGAGAGTTATTGATTGATAACCTTGAATGGATGATATCTTGGGTAAGTTCTTGATTTGCAGTATGTAGCTACTATGAGAGAACTGTTGGAACAACTGGCTGCGGAGACCACTCCAGAAGGCTTACCTAGGTATGTAAAGTTAGAATGTTGAACTGTTAGTTCCAAAATTTTGATTTAGGGTTGATCTAGAAGCGTGCATATAGTCTTGATTTCGGTGTTGCTATATACTTCATTTATGATATTTTACATTGATGATATTAAATCATTCAGATCATTGAGTGAATGTATAAATGTCAAGTTAGTGCACAGAATGATGACACTTATCTGATTGTTCGTAATAAGCTTGTACTTTCCATTGTACACAGTATAAGGTAACCTTTTTAATGTGTTAACTGCTAACACAAAAGATCCTAATTTTCAAACAAGATCATGTTGTTGTAGTTAGGTAGTAGTTTTTGATTTCTAGATATCAGTCAAACTACAACTTGGATTGTGGGATTTTTTTTTTTTTTGCAGAGTCTCTAAAACTAAGGTCAATGATTATTCTGAGAAAATTGAATCAATTGCTTCCAAATTGGCCGTGCCTTTGGTGAGTGCTGTTCTACTATAAACTGCTACAAGCACCTTGTCGCTGCGAAGGATAAAATACTACACTGATAAAATACTATAAACTGATGATAGCTATCCAATATGATATTGATAAAAAGAAGACAAATTTATGCATTATGCATCAGATATATCTGTTTTTCATTTTTGATTTCAAAGAAAGGACCCTTGAGCTGCTTAAGGAATTCATACTTAAATGTTTTGTTCTCATTTTTAACATGGCTAAAGGATGACACACAAGTGGTTCAGGAGGATTTTGTTGAAGCACCCATTCAAGAAAGCCCTCGGAAATTTGAGGACAGAAGTCTAATGTCTCCTTCTTCCGGTCTCAGAAAACGAGTAGTGTAAGGGGAACTAGTTCATCTGATGACATGATTCAACTTATGGACGTCATCTTAACTAGGAACCATTTTTCGTCTTAGCAGGCCAACAGCTATTGCTGAAGATAGAACACACGATAATACCAGTGATCCTTCGACCCCAATCAAATTAGATACTGCTGCTCAAGCGCACATTGAGAAGCATAGGTATGTGATCAATGTTACTTTCTTCCTATAGTCTTTCTTTATCAGCAAACAGTAGCCAGGAACATTCAGGAAGCAAACTGGTTTGTTTTAGATAGGCTGTGTGATGTAAAATTACATGTGGTTGTATTTTCTCATTTGCTGTTGCAGAAAGCTTCAAGAGGATTTGACGGATGAAATGGTTGGATTGGCTAGACAACTCAAGGAGAGTAGTCTGATGATGAGTCGATCATTGGATAATACTGAGAAAGTAAGAATTTGATGGATTTGCCACCTTTTTTTACATATAAATAAGCTACTACTGTATCATTTATATGGCATAATTAGTACAAGGCTTCAAACAAGTAGGGATAAGATGAAAGTGAACATTGTGTTTCCTTTGATTTACTGGCTTTACTGCAATAGATTTGGTCATTTTTAATAGTCTTGTGTAACTTCGCATCTCATGGACGAATGACGTTTATTTCTTTTTGGTTGTGTGCTTAATCTCAGATTCTCGATTCCACTGAAAAGGCAGTTGAAGTGAGCTTAGCAAGCACAGGTCATGCCACTTCTCGAGCAACACAGGTGTATTCACAGAGCTCTAAGACTTCGTGTCTGACATGGCTTGCGATGTTTGCCATGATGTGCATCTTTATCATGGTGGTCCTTCTGATTCGAGTTACCTAACCTTGTTCCCTTCACCTGGGCTGTTGTCTTGTATAAGCATTCCTTTCCGTATGCCCTTCAAAGAGTGTTCTGCCTGTTGAATACCTTACGGTAACAACACTTCACAAGGATAATTGAAAGTAAGTTGTTTGATACAGAAGATAGAACTCGATAGAATGTATAATTCCGACTTTTGTTCTCTGAAATTTCAGCTTGAAAGTTCATTGAGTTCTCCACGGATACATTTCGAGTTTTTCAAAATGCTCAGAAAACAGCATTTCTATAAGGACAATTTCACAGTCGCACACTGTAACAGGTGTTTCAATTTTTCAAGCATAACAAAATTAAAGAACCAACGCACTTACCTTTCATACTTTTCAGTAACACTGTAAAATCCCTAGATTGGTGAATTGGTAGTGCGATATTCAAAGTGACAGTTGGCCAAAAAGCTGCTCCTACTTATGGTGATGTGTTCTTTGGCGTCATAGCAGATCACTGATTAGACCATAGAACTTATGGCATGCTTTCTAGTATTGATTTGTATAAATGAGATTGATTGGGATATCTAGCAATGTGGGTTTGTTGTCGGCATGACCGATCGTTTGATCAGCAATTTCCTACCCTTGTAAAAGTTTGGCTCTTTGCCCTACTCAGACGGTGTTATATAGTAAACAGATTGCTGTTAAGATGAGGGCACCCAAGCCCCAATGAGAGGAACACAGAAGAATTTGGTTTGGAGCTCTGCATCTGCTGTGGATGTCGAGCTCGATTTGAATCATAAGGATATACAATGCAAAGGGGACGAGAGGAGATAAGTATTTCTGACAAGGTCTTCATAGAAACTACACACATTTGTGAAAACTTAAAACTTAAAACAATTGTAATGAAATTTAGGCCAAATGCATCCTTTACATATCAAGAGAAGAACTACCAAAGCTGTAATTAGGGTTCGTTTGGTGCGGTAGGAGCTCCTCAGTAGCACAAACAAGTACATTATCAACAAAAGTAAGCTCCTTGTAAGCAATCAGCACACCCGCCAAATGAACCCTTAAATGTAATGTATGCTTCCGAGAAATCGTATGGCACTGAATTTAGGAGCAGTTCAACACGCCGCGCCTATTAGGTATTAGTCTTCTTACTATACAATGGTTATGGTGCCCATAAAAATCACCCTGTATATATACAAGAAAGAATGAACCTAAAGCTAGGTCTCTGATCTTACTCTGTGTCGTTCATTGCCAGCTCAGTGTATTGTCAGTGGGAGTTTCCTTCCTCCAAGAAGCTATGGATCACCAGATCTGTGCTAAAAATGGTGGATCTAATATTTTGTAATAACCTGTAATTACCTGGGATTTGTGTGCATTAAACTACCAATGTGCTGTAACGCAGTTACAAGCAAAGGAGAGAGTAGAAGACGAGTGGAATGAATGCGTTGTCAAGCTGAGCTGTATAAGCCTCCAATAAACCAGTCAAGGATGCCGCAAAGAGGAGAGAGCTCCAGTTCTGTACAAGGTAGTTTAAGGGAAGGAAAAGTGTAAAGATTGTCTCTATCTTTCTAGTTCACCAAAGGATATCAGTTTGTTTGCGACATGATTATTAAGAATGTTATTAATTAGACTAAAATATCCCTAAAATCTTTCTAATTCTACAACATATTAATTGCAAACCTCCTTTGTAGCCAATGAGAATAGAGAGAGTTGAGATGGAAAGACAATGTGTACAAGTTTCAATAATAAACCTAACAACTTGTAAATACTTTACTGCATATAAAATCTAAACCGATTTTTTTTACATCCTTTGGTGAAAAGCATTTAATTCAATCTTATTTTAGAAAGAAGATCATAGCAGACATAATCTCAGATTTTGCATATATACACACACTATATATATTTATTATCAACCTCTTGCTAAATTGCCAATCTCTTCTAAGGGATGAACGTATGAAGTTATTATTAGTTTCTTAACAAATGCAGTTCAAAGCAATCCCAAGCATGCATTTCAAAACATGTGCCATGTATACAAAAACAAATATAAGAAAAAAAGAAGACAATTCAATGGTTGTGATGAGCAAGTGACACTTCACATTTAATATTTTGTCGAGAAAGAGGCATACCTGGGTAGGCATATAACCAGTTGATGCAAGAAGGGGAAGGAGGACAAAGCAAGCTGCAAGGACAGAAGCTATTCCAGCTGCAGTTCCTTCAATGGTTTTCTCTAGCAAATAACGTTGCAAGAACATGTTTACCAATGTTGTTGTGATACGAATATAATTCTTTTACTGAATTATAACATTGTTACTCACTGCCACTCTTGCTCCATCTCAGGGTGCCATATTTATACCCCACCATTGACGCCTACGCACAAAGGAACAATCATGTAAAGCAAGAAATTCAAGAAAAGCAAGAAATTATTAGGATAGTTGTACAAAGGAACAATCATGTAAGAAATTCAAGAAAAGAAAGAAATTATTAGGATAGTTGTACTCCTAATCATCCGAGTTCTTTAACTAATTCCACCCTTTTCGTTGTAATCTCCTCTAAACCCCAAATTGCATTCCAGCTCATAGGTTCACATGTTTATCGTGGCTGCTTAATGTGGAATACTATGTCATGAATTCGAAGGGCGTTTATCCTACGATAAATATGTAGATGTGGCGGCATACCCAGCTTTTCAAGAATTTTAATATTTTAAGTGCTGCAAATCAGAATCAGTTGGATTTGACCAAATATTTGGGTGAGGCAACATGGAACAGTTGATGAAGCAGAGGAGATTTTTCTTTCATTCTAATTCGTTAGCCTTTCTCGAGGCAGAGGGATGGAGTATAGTGATTTCTGTCTTGCAATCTTCTTCAGTTATTTTGGTTCAAGGGGGGGATTTGAAGTTACAAACACATTTGGCAACTACTGACGACCAAGTTGAAAATGAAAACCTCTGTATAAACATATAAGTACATCCTAAAACTACATTCATCTTTACTGGTTTGAGGACTTATGATGAGACCGTGCAGTTTCAACAGATCTAGAATTTGGTTGTTCTAAATTCATTAAGACAATTAGCACAGAAAGTTGTCTCCACCTAAATATGTTAATATGTTACAAACTATCAACTGTTACTCACCATTGTATCTCCAATCCCAAGGCTCAAGATTCCAGCAAAAGGAACAAGTGGCCGATCATTAAACCCAGAAGACATCCACATAGGTAGCGCACATCCCAGAAGGAGTGAAAAATGACTGTACAAGAAATAGGGGGGGAGAGTTAATAAACCTTTCAACATAGATGAATATCAATGATGTCCATCTCAATAAATGTGACTGCAGACCTGACAATTAGAAGATCAGAATCTCGATGGTCTGTGAATGCATTCATAAATTGATGAATGAAATTTCCCAGAGGCCATATTCTCCATATCTGCACATCTAAGTGACAACCTTATGAGAGAATATTCCAACAGACCAGTTAAAGGTTTTAACTAAAAATTCACCCTCTAAAGCAGATGAGAAGTTATGCTTCTGACAAAATATATTTCCATTCCCTAGCCGATAAATGTCACATATCTTCTTCTTCTTCTTGTTCTTCTTTTTTCTTTTTCTTTTTTTTTTCTTCTTGATGTTATAACGTCTTCATTTCAATAACAAAATTTTTCCGAATGCAAATGAGGAGCTCAGATTGTTCCAGACTTACGCGGATGATTTCCACAACTAAAAAGACTGCCAAAGCAGCACCAAAAGCAAGCTGCAGAAACTCTGGCTGAAATTTTCAAGACAAAGAAAGAACGCACCATTAGAAGGTCTACAAAGTCCAAGAAGAGAAGAGGAGAGAGAAAAATTAATGCCACCTGGAAGATAAGAGCCGGCACAAACATTAGTACAGCCATCAGATGATAGTACTTACGAAGCAGAATTCTCTCTGTCTTACTGTTCTTGGAGATATGGTAGAACCTTCGGACGGAGACATAAATAAGTGTCACCCAATAGATGCAAAGCGTCAATCTCTTAAGTGGTTCAGAGAAAACAAACATGGGCACCCTGTGAAGAAAAATATGATCTCAGAATACAAGTAACATGGATTTAACTAGTTTTCAAGTGAAAAATTAACGAAATCTACGAAAGTAATCAAAGTCATCATGGATGGAATTACAGAAATGAAACAGATAGCAGTTATTTTCACAAAACCTGAAATTAAGGCTCAAGGATCGTGGAGAATCAAGAAAACTAATTACAGGGGAAAATCTTTGCTACTATACAAGTCAGACACGAAATTGTTAGCATGCTTGCATGCATGTAATTATTACTTTATTTCTAGGTTATGCTATAGGCTTTTACAGATAGGCTTTTACAGCTTTTATAGGTATTACTTTTCCTGCACCATTGTTACATTTTAGCTTCTCTTACAAGCTTTCTAGACTAGTCTCTCTATATATTCTGTAACCTTCTCTCAGAAATATTAGAACAGATTTTTCTCTTCTCCAACCTTCTCTTTTACTTTCATGGTATCAGAGCTTTTAGGTATCCATTAACCTAAACCTTTTTTACTGGAGTTTCAGCCTTCATTGCTGAAATTTTCCATCTCTTTCTTTCTTCCAGCCTTCATTGCTGGAAATTTCATCACAAATTTCAGCCTTCATTGCTGAAAAATCATGTCTTTAAACAAGGAAATTCCAGTCTCTAGTACTGTTCCTTTTAAGAATGAACTTCAAAGCCTTAATTCCTCTTTTCGTTTCAACGGAAAGAACTATCTGCTTTGGTCTCAAACAGTAAGGACTTACCTCAAGGGTAAGGGAAAGGGGGATCATCTAATAGACCTTCCCCCTAGGGAAGATGATCCAACTTTCAAAAGTTGGGATGAAGCTGACTCAATGGTTATGTCATGGCTGTGGGAATCCATGGAGCCCAACATTAGCTTGACATGCATGTTTCTTAGCTCATCCAAAGAAATTTGGGAGTTTCTGAAACGATCCTATTCGAAAGCAAAAGATGATGCCCTCATCTATGAGATTCAAGTCAAAGCTGCTAGTACTAAGCAAGGAGATCTCTCTGCAAGTGAATATGTCTCTCTACTGCAAACTTGCTGGCAGGAGCTAGACCAATACCAAGTCTTGAAGATGAAGTGCTCCGAAGATGCAGCTCTTTTCAAGGATTTTATCCACAAACAACGAAGTTATCAACTTTTGGCTGGGTTGAACTCTGAATTTGACCTAATCAGAGTTCAAATCCTTGGCCAAAAGGACTTCCCATCCTTGGAAGAAATTATTTTCACTGTTCGGACTGAAGAAAGCAGGAGAGCTGTAATGCTAGAGCAAAAGATGGTGGAAGGGTCTGTTTTGTTTGCTAGAGGGGAGAAGAAAGACGAGCGTTGGTGTGCCCATTGTAAAAGATCCGGTCATATCAAGGAAAGGTGCTGGAAACTCCATGGTAAACCATCAAACAAAGAGTGGAACACCAAAGAGAGACCTAATCCCCAGGTCAACCTGGTCACCGGAGGAGGGGGTGGTACTTCTGGACACACTCAAGGGATTAGTGCTGCTGAATTCGAAAAATTCAGAGCCTTCTTCAACTCCCTAGAAAAACCATCAGGTGAAACTTCTTCTAGTCCACACACTCTTACTCTATCAGGTAACCCTTCTATTCCTTTATGTTTGAGAACTTCTGAATATCCTCATCCTATTCAATGGATCTTAGATTCAGGTGCCACTGAACACATGACCAATTGTTCCCAAAATTTTCATAACTTCCAACTATGCCCTAAGCCTAAACAAGTGTTGACAGCTAATAGTTCGATAGCTCAGGTTAAGGGTCAAGGCAATATAAACCTTTCAGAAAAAATTAGCCTAAAAAATGTTCTCCATGTTCCTACCCTCTCATCCAACTTGATTTCCATAAAAAAACTTTGCAAAGATCTTCATTGTTCAGCACTATTCACTGATTCTGATTGCGTTTTACAGGACCGGAACTCGGGGAAGAAGATTGGTCATGCTAAGGAAAAGAATGGTCTCTACTATCTTGATCCTCTTAGGAACAACCACAACCATCTGTTTTGCCATGCTTTGAACACCACTAGTAGCAACAATGTCATATGGTTACTTCATTATCGGCTTGGTCATCCATCCTTTCACCTTTTGAAGCATTTGTACCCTGAAAAATTTCAAGGAATTGACATTTCTTCCCTTCAATGTGAAGTGTGTGAAAAAGCTAAACACACTCGTGTTCCTTTTCCCATTAGTAGTACAAGAAGTTGTTCTCCTTTTGAGTTGATTCATAGTGACATTTGGGGGCCATCATCCACCCTTAACATTTCTGGGGCTAGATGGTTTGTTACCTTTATTGATGATTGTACTAGAGTCACATGGGTTTTCCTCCTAAAACAAAAATCTGAAGTTAGTTCCATTGTGTCTATCTTTCTTTCCATGATTCATACCCAATTCGGGAAGCAAATTAAGAGATTTAGGACCGACAATGCAAGAGATTACTTCAATCAGTCCATTTGTTCTCTTTTTCAAAAGCAAGGGATTATTCATGAATCATCTTGTGTTTATTCCCCACAACAAAATGGAATTGCCGAAAGAAAAAATAGACATCTTCTTGAGGTTACTCGTGCCCTACTTTTTCAACACAATGTTCCTAAATATTTTTGGGGGGAGGCCCTTCTCACAGCTGCATTTCTGATCAACCGCTTGCCCACCAAAGTTCTAAATCTCCAAAGTCCTCTTGATTGTCTTCAAAACACTTATCCGGATTACAGAATATCTCACCTTCCTCTTAGAGCATTTGGTTGTTCTGTTTTTGTGCATGTTCATGGTCCTCAAAGAGGGAAACTGGACCCACGTGCAATCAAGTGCATATTCTTAGGGTACTCTTCCACACAAAAAGGATACAAGTGCTACCATCCTGCCTCAAAGAAAACATATGTTTCTATTGATGTGTCCTTTGCTGAAACTATACCATTTTACCCCTCCAAGGATGACACTTCCCAACCTTTTGACCCTGAACCTCAAACCATTGACACTTTAAAGACCTTACCTCCACTTGAACCTTTCATTTCTGAGACTCTCCCGCTGCAGCAATCAGAGCCGCAGGATCATGAGGATAGTCAGCAACCACCATTTGTCCCAACCACATCTTTCCCCCTTTCTTTGCCATCATTTCCTAAGGTTTATTCAAGGAAAGTAAGACCCATTCTAATCCCAGAGCAGGAGCAAACTTCTTCACCGGCGCCTGGAACTGAAAACATGACAGAAGAAGGTACTCTTTCTACAACTCACTCTATTTCTCATTTGAACAGCCCAGAAACTACTGATTTGGAATTGCCTATTGCCATTCGAAAAGCAACTCGTTCTTGCACAAAAACTCCCCTTTACCCTTTAGCTAACCATGTGTCCTTACATCGGTTCTCTCCCTCTCACAAAAAATTCATTCAAGGCCTAAACCACATTCCCATCCCAAAAAATGTTTCAGAAGCTCTTAAGATAAAGGAATGGAGAGATGCTATGAAAGAGGAGATGTGTGCGCTAGAAAAGAATCATACTTGGGACATTGTTAACAAACCTTGGGGCAAGAATGTTGTTGATTGCAGGTGGATTTTCACACTCAAATACAAGGCTGATGGGTCTTTGGAGAGGTATAAGGCACGCCTAGTTGCTAAGGGTTTCACACAAACTTATGGGATTGATTATCAAGAAACATTTGCACCGGTCAAAAAGATGAATACTGTCCGTGTTTTGTTATCCTTGGCTGCTCACTCTAGTTGGCCTCTTTGGCAATTTGATGTCAAGAATGCTTTTCTCCACGGAAATTTGGAAGAGGAAATATATATGAAAATTCCTCCAGGTTTCTCCTCTTCCTCTTCATCTCATCAGGTGTGCAAGTTAAAAAAGGCTCTCTATGGCCTTAAGCAATCCCCAAGAGCATGGTTTGACAGGTTCACATCTGTTATGAAAGCTGCTGGGTACAAGCAAAGTCAAGGGGATCACACTTTGTTCATCAAACATTCCGCTTCAGGGGGAGTGACTATTCTCCTTGTATATGTTGATGATATTATTGTCACAGGTGACAACAAAATTGAGCAGGAGAAACTTAAGCAAAAGTTGGAAGCTGAATTTGAAGTCAAGTCTCTTGGTAGACTTAAATACTTCCTTGGAATTGAGGTTGCTCATTCTTCTGATGGCATCTTTATTTCCCAGCAGAAATACATCACTGATTTACTTGAGGAAACCGGGAAGAGTGGATGCAAACCAGCTTCAACTCCTATGTATCCAAATCACAAAATTGGAGATTGCAAAGAGGAGCCAACTGTGGATAAAGCAATGTACCAAAGATTGTGTGGAAAGCTCATTTATCTTTCCCATACTAGGCCTGATATCGCTTATCCAGTTTCTGTCTTGAGTCAGTTTATGCATGACCCAAGACAACCTCATCTTAGTGCTATTTACAGAATACTTCACTACCTAAAGGGCTGTCCAGGAAAGGGGATACTCTTTAAAAGAAGGAACAAACTCATCATAGAAGCCTTTACAGATGCCGACTATGCTGGATCCATTGTTGATAGAAGATCAACTTCTGGGTATTGCATGTTCCTTGGAGGAAATCTTGTTACATGGAGGAGTAAGAAACAAAATGTTGTGGCTAGATCATCTGCTGAAGCTGAGTTTAGAGCTCTTGCACAAGGTTTATGTGAAATGTTGTGGCTGAAAATTATTCTGGCAGACCTTAAAATCAAATTGGAAGAGCCTATGGTTCTATATTGTGACAACAAATCTGCCATTAGCATTGCTCACAACCCAGTCCAACATGACAGAACCAAACATGTGGAGATTGATCGTCACTTCATCAAAGAGAAGTTGGAAGAAGGGGTTGTTAGGATATCCTTTGTTAAATCAGAAGATCAACTTGCTGATTTATTGACAAAAGGCTTCCATTGTTCCAGATTTGATCATTTGACTTCCAAGCTTGGATTGATAGACCTCTACCATCCAGCTTGAGGGGGAGTGTTAGCATGCTTGCATGCATGTAATTATTACTTTATTTCTAGGTTATGCTATAGGCTTTTACAGATAGGCTTTTACAGCTTTTATAGGTATTACTTTTCCTGCACCATTGTTACATTTTAGCTTCTCTTACAAGCTTTCTAGACTAGTCTCTCTATATATTCTGTAACCTTCTCTCAGAAATATTAGAACAGATTTTTCTCTTCTCCAACCTTCTCTTTTACTTTCAGAAATCAAGCAGTTCAAAGCATGAAATCATATGAGAAAGGTACATATGCAAGTGATTTATCTGCTGTGGATATTCAAACCAAGGAAATAAAACATGAGATGCAAAGTAGGGCACTTAAAGCTGTTTTAGGACAAATTATTTAAATATATTTGTCCAAATATAAACCAAGCAAATTTTCCAAATGCAACCAAAGCCACACCCTAAAAGGCAAAGGCTAATATCCCTCTGATTTGCTATCAAATGATCGATAGAGTATGGCATAAGGCAAAAACTAGTAAAATTGAATTCAGATACTAGACATGCAACACTTACGAGATGACTGTGAATTATATAAACAAATGATGACTGTGACCTATATGCTTCTATGATGATTGTTTAGCTGCTTTTGCATACTTTCAGTTCATTAATTCAAATGAGCAAGAAGCAGCAAGGAAATCACTCAATGAAAAGTTTGTCATTGAGCACCATGGCCTATTGAATAATAAGGAAACTAAAATAGCACAAGGATTAAAATAAAATAAAATGGAACCAATTTTTACACAGAACAAGAACAATATATTTTTCCTACAATTATTAACCCTGAGGATGTATCCAATTTAAAATTAAAAGAAAAGAAAAAGAATGCATCCCCTTGATATTTTTACCAAAATAAATAAAATAAATAAAATCCCTTGATAAAAAATAACAAAAATAGAACAAACTAATAAATAGTTAAAATAAATCGCATGCACAAATATTACCATAATAGAGGATGCACATGGAAATCCTGAACAAACTGCAACCAGAGTGGGATTATCACAACCAAGTTAAATGTTAACGAACCAAAGAAAAGCATAGATCTCCCAATATTATTGTTCTCTTCAATAGCATAGAAATTTGAACTTCTGAAGTAATCCATGACTTTGACAGCAAATTTGAAAAAAAATGGAAAGACAAGAAGACCAAGCAAGACACCCTGCAGCAAAACATAAAAAGAAATGAGGTGACAGATTAATTCAAATCATGTCATAGACCAATAGAAAGGAGAGGAGGGGAACACCTGAATGATGGTGCTTAATTCACTTCTCTCGATTCCAAAACCAACATCAACTGCTGCAGTTATCCAGCAGCCCTGAACAATGTCAAAGAAGTGCATTACACCTATTAATGATCAAGATCACAACAGAGACAGTTGTCCAGGAAGTTATAAAAGACTAGTACAAAAGCACCTTAATGATAGTTGAACTAAGCATGTCCCCTGCATATATGACAATGCCAGTGGTCACTAAAAGCGCTTCTCCTGCAAGAAGACAAACTAATAAATGATAATCTTGATCAAAGAAAAAGGGAATTAATCCATCAAAATTACTGCTGACAGTATGATGGCGAAATGTAGAGACTTCTACAAACGCAATTTCTGCAAGAAACGGTTAACGATTCAAAAACTATTTCTTCACTAACAGAAGAGTATCAAACAAACAATTAGTTTGAAAGCTGAAGAGCTTTTGTACATCCAACTCTTTCCTTGAATTTGATTGTATCTCTTTCTTTTTCTCTTACTAAATTGCTTGCTGTTTCCTTCCATCATTTGGTTTTATAAATCCATGGCAATTCACATTGATACCCTTTCCAGACAACCCTCTTCTCTGCTTCATTATTATTTTTTTTAAAAAAACTTGGTTATTATTTTCAAACAACCTTAGCAAACATCCTTTCAAGTCATCAGGCTATTAGATAACAATCAAGGAAAAAAATATAAATAAATAAAATAGACATTAAGATTTAAAAGAAAAAACCTTGTTAAAAATATTATTTTATGACGATCTTTCATGAATCAACCATTCCAAGAAAGATAATATGAATTTCTGATTCCAAACATCATACATTTCTATAATACTCCCACCATTACTCAATATTTATCGTTTTAGAAAATTTCATGGCAGTTAAGAAAGTTTCAAAATGAAAACACTATTTGGTTATTAGTGACATGTTTCTGCTTTCGATGCAATACTAAAAAAGATCCAATCAGTGTTTCTTTTTGGTAAAAAAGAAAATTCAATTGGTGTAGAGTTTCAAAGGAAAAAGAAGAGTTAATATTAATAGATAGGATGGAGAATAGTAAATGGAGGGAAAACTCTATCGTAAAGACTCTATCGTAAAGTTAAAGCATTAAATTTACCTAAATGGCTAAATGACAAATATTTTGAAACAAACTTTTAGGCCTAGAATGACAAACATTGAGAAATAGAGGAGAGTACCACAAAGCAAGTATCATTTGTGGCAATATTGACCCATATGGTCAACCTTTGCTTGAGAACTGCGAAAGTGCTGGGGTATCCATGGATATAAATATACATTCCCTTTAACAATACCAGTAACATTATTGGCATACCAAATACCTATGGAAGCACATGACGGGAACATATTGAAAATGTGTTCAATCAACTTGACTGTTGCTATACTGTGTCCGAGCATCCACGAGAATTTCAGAGTTGCTGGCAAGCCCTTTGATGCGTAAATTGCTGGCAAGTAAAGCATGTTACTGGTCAGCCAGAAAATAAATATAATGAGTAAGTGTGAGAAAGAAAAGCTACTGCATAAACCAGCAAGGTTTAAATGTCAAATAGTGAACTGGCTAGTACAGAGATTGGCTAGTTGCAACTAACAAAAAAACCTCTAAAAGGAACCATGCAAAGTACAAAGGCATACCAAATATTGCCGTAATTATTATCCATGAACAACGAAACAATGAGAACTTGCTGCTTGAATGCCATATCAGTAGGTAGAGCAACAGAAGCACACTAAAGCAGCTAAAAAAAGTAGTCCAATATAGCATCTTCTGATACTCGAGTTCTGCACACAACCAAACTTTTCAATCAATCTAAAACTATCCTGGATAATGTAAGACAAATTCAAATAACAAAGACTTTATTAAGATGCATTTGAAATGGTATCAAACGAATAAAGTGGGCTGCAAGTTGGAAACACTCTTATAGTACAATGTACATACATGGAACCCATCAGTTTACTTGTTAACTTGTTGATCTCCTTTAAGCTTCAAAGTAAATTATACAAATAAGTACTCAGGTAGTTTTCAATATAGAATTTATTTCATCTAACCTCAAAAGCTCTAGTAGATACGAAAAGTAAATCTTTATTCGATAAAAATCATCATCTCTCTACCATAAAAACAGATTAGGTAAATATATAAAATATCATTTCTGAATCCTGTTCCAATGAAAAAGCTTTATTATTGGACCATCCCTCCACATTGGGATTGATTGGGTGCCCAGGCTATGGTATGTGGTTATGAATCATGTCTGACAGCAAGCCCTTAGGGCAGCTCAACAACATCATTCATTCATTCTATAGTATTCTACCCCATCAATGAAGCATCCAACCATGAACAAGAAGACGAGGAACTCAAGAAAAAACGCATAAGGTTATTCCCAAAGTAATACATTCTCGAAGGGCTGTATATTCTTCTTGCTGATCAACGATGATTACAACTAAAGATCAATTAAATCAATGTCTCTTCTTCCCCATCACCGAGATATACAATTCAGTCAAAATTATGTATTTGAAATGTATTTCTCTTCTTTCTTCCCTTTCTCTTTGTCCAAGGGCAAATATAATGATATGTTTTGTCCGGATAATTGCTATAAATGTGTCCATCACACATTATGGTCCATTAGCAAATGTCAATTATATGCCAATTGATCAGCTCTAGTAAAAACTAAACTATGTTTCACAAATTACCTTCAACTCCTATTTTCTCTAATGCCAATCCCCTTGATAGTTGTATCAGCTTTGAGACCATAACAGCAGGTAGCGTAACTGCTCCTAGCAATATACCAGATGAGGCGCCTGGCCTTTACAGGTGAAAACAACATCAGATAAATTGTATAAAACTATTATCTCATTATACGAAATTATGAATGGGTCTAGGACAAGCTCTAAGCAAGTACAAACAAGTGACAATCCACAAACCCCTAATTACTAACCACACCTGAGAAGGTATCAATTTAAGTTGTCAGCTTGAAAATCAGAAATTACAACTTATTTATACCCCAGTATATGAAAATAAGGAAACAGTAGAAAATAAGGAAACTATCCTCTCATGTACCATTTGTTGATTGTAGATTCATTGTGAATCTTTATGTGATTTTTGTTCTATCCGTTGATACTCAAATAAAATTATAAGTAAAAGACTATCCAAATTCGAGAAGGAAACAACTGGCTTGATGACCTAGAAAACCCTAAATTGAAAGAGGAAATCCAAATATGTTCCGATATGAGCTAACATAGCGAAGTTAAAAACTCTAAATTGAGCGGGAAACAGCACAAATTTGATCAGGGAAACTCAACGTAGCTGATTATTTGGGGCAGAGACAGGGGAGGGAGATTACCTGATCTTGAAGCGGAAAAAGAGGCCATTGGAAGAATCGGCGGAGATCTCGACAAGGAGGGAGAAAAGGGAGAGGATGGAGAGGGAAATGCATTCTGGAAAGAGAGAAAACGGAGCGGAAAGAAGAATTCGAGCAACGAAGAAGAGGACGACGACCCTCTCGCCATTTAGAATGGAAGACGCCATTGACGACGAAGGGAAGGGCGTTGTTAGCCTTGTTGTATGTAGGCGATGGATGGAGAGGGCGCCGGTGGTTATGGTCTACCGCCCAAAAGAGCCGTTGGGGGTGGAGGTGCGAGATTCAATGCAACGCGTCATGGTGTGGAATTCAGCCGCCATTTTCAGGTCCACAACATTGAAAACTAGACCATGCCCAATTGCCATTTGCCACTGCCATTGCCTAGTCTAGAAATGTAGGTAAACTTCCCAAAATCATCTCAATTTTTTATTTGCATAAAATCATCTCTCCTCACCCCCAAGCCCCCTCATTTGAGAGGTTGATCCACAGCTGGTGAGATTCGATCCTACCAGTTGAGCTAAACCCATGCGGGCTAAAATCATCTCTCTTGATATCACTTTATATCTTGAATAACAAATTTTTTAATTTTTCGATCTATTTGATATATTTTTTTATACAAACAATAATTTAGATGAGGCTAGACCATGTTAGTCGATCATCCAATAGCATCCTAACGGATGAGGATGTTGAGTTCTCTATTTGTCCAAAGATCAGGTACGGAATGGGTCTGGAAACACCGAGTGATACGATCTGCACATCGGTTGACTTTGCGGAATACGTGTGAGAAAGATACAGCATCGAAGTGCCGGAGGATGAGAAGAACACGAGTGACGAGCATCTCAATCTCTCACGGACATGACTAGCATATCCCTTCAAAGCATTGATTACCGCCAGGTTGTCACCTTCCACGATGATATTGAAAAGACCAAGCTCTTTAGCCTTCAAGACCCCGAGTTTGAGAGCCAATGCTTCTACCATGATTGTTGATTGTTGTCCAACCTGCGCCCCTCCACACTAATTTGGAGGGAATTATGACTTGATATTAAGATATCAACCGACATTGATATTTTGATATTGATATATGATATCTGATATCTAGATATCGAGATATCAATGCCAAACGGAGCCTTAACATCTACAAAACTTTGCAACCAAGCACGAACAGAGGGGTGAGTTATGCCGCTGCGATCCGCTCCAACTTGTCCTATTTTTTAAGGAAAGATTAATGAAAATTATCTATTCATTTTTTAAATTAAGAATTTTGTTAATGAAAATTATGCATATAAGAAAATTTTAGCTTAGCTAGCCCACTCAAATTTGAATTTATGAATCCTTACCCGCTTGCAACTATGGCTAATTTCTCTATTAAGCTTTCTACTCCAATCCTCGTATTGTATGGGGCAAATAAACCCAAATTTATTTTTGGGGTTTATTTGTCTTTATGAGAATATACTCACATCAACTTTTATAATTTAAAGATTAAGCTTTCTACTCCGATCCTCGTATTGTATGGGGCAAATAAACCCAAATTTATTTTTGGGGTTTATTTGTCTTTATGAGAATATACTCACATCAACTTTTATAATTTAAAGATAGAACCTACAACACTAGTCACTAGACCATCTAGTATCACTTTAAACTGACCTAAGGTTGGAGTTGGGCCACCTAAGAGATACAACTTTGAGGATACGATGGGTTATGCACTATAAGTTCTAGAAGATGTAGATATTCAAGAGCCATCTACTTTTAAAGAAGTTGTTTCAAGTAATGTGTATGCTTGCTGCAGTGGGTAATGAGATGAAGACTCTTCACAATAATCAGACATGGGAGTTAGTCATGCAACCTCTATGGAAAAGATTATAACTTGCAAGTGCGTGTTTAAAAAAAAAAGAGGCATCACCTTTAAAAGGATTCAAATATAAGGCTTGAGTTGTTATTAGAGAGGTTTCAATCAGAGAGACGGGGTACTATAATGATTTTTTCTCATCAATGGCCAGACAAACTTCCATTTGAGTTTTGCTAGTAATAGGGACCCATCGGGATTTAGATCTTGAACAACTAGACATGAAGACAAGTTTTCTACAAGGAGAGCTGATGGAAGAAAAATACATGACTATGCCATATGTTTTCAAGTTCTGGGAAAGGAAAACCGTGTTTACAAGTTGATGAAGTCCTTGTATGGACTTAAGCAATTTCTAAGGCAGTGATACAAGAGGTTTGACAGTCATATGATGAAACTGAGCTACTATATGAGTGAATATGAATTTTGTGTCTACTACAACACGGTGCAAGATGATTAATTCATTTATCTAGTGTTGTATGTAGATGACATGTTGTTAGTTTCCAAGAGAACACATGAAGTTCAGAAGCTGAAGAACTCTCTCAATACTAAGTTTAAGATGAAGGATTTAGGGGTAGCACAAAAGATACTAGGGATGAAGATTACTAGAGAAAGAGATCAGAAAAAATTGATTATGATGAGACCTTTGCTTTAGTTGCTAGGCTTGAAGATTGAATGGTCGTTAAAAGATATAATCAACAAATAAATAAATACATCGATAAAATACAGATAAACAATCAATATGGAGTTATACGAAGCGAAAAAAATTCCTCATTGTCGTCAAATAATATCTTATCTTATACAATACTAAAACAATTGATGTTTTGCCACATGTCAGTCGATCTCTCATGAAAAAATTTCCCTCCATTTTTTTAGCTAGTCATATTTTGCCACGTACATTCCCTAATGCCACATATTTGTTTTGATTTTTTTTTAAAATATGTTTGTCCGTATTTATTCCAGTTAGTAAGAATCTCCCCTGATTCTTTAATAATATATTCTTTTTATTAGTAACAATGTCTCAAAATTCATGAATAATATACGATAAGCAATACTAAATCAAAAGGTTTTTGCCACATATTATCTTCAAGGAAGAAAAAATGCCCCTCAAACTTCTTACCAATCATATTATATCATGTATTAACCTATTCCCCTTATTATTTAGTTTTTTTAGCAAATGGTCTTTGAAAGGAATATATTTGGCAAATATATATTTTTTTAATTTCTCTATTTACCTCATTTGAGATATTTTTCAATTGGGTTTCTTATCTTATGCCCCAAGGGCATAGGATAGAAAAACCGTAATTATATATACTCTTTATTTTTTTATTTTATTTTATTTTTCGTTTAGGTAAAAATTCGGGAGAGCAAGCTCTACCCGACATCATCCTTTCGGATGAGGTCAATAAGACCTAAATCATTGGATATGTTAGGACCCCTGGTCGAGTAGCTAAGGTGTGCAACCTTATCCGCTACCTGGTTGCCAAGACGGGGGATGTGGGAGAATGAGGTCTCCTGCAAACCCAAAATAAGAGTTTTAATGTCAGCCATAGTAAGTTTAATCCCAAGGGCATTTAGTGTTATATTTGAGGCAATTAATAATAATTTCTAAATCTCCTTCCACGATATATAAGATCCGTAATTTTTAGCTCAAGAGTCTTAAGAAGCCCATTTATCAGAGCTAGAGCTTCAGCCACAATCGGTTGCTAACCCTCAACCATTCAACCAATTTGCATTCAATGCTTATAGGTTTTCCATTCAAGTCTCGGATAATATAACCAATGAAGCAATCTGTTGTTGAGACTGTTGAACTATCAAATTTTAGTTTAAATACCCTCGAGGGTGGCCTTTTCCATTCGCAATCTTTTCATTTACTAGGCTTGTTGTTGCGATCTTTTGGCAAAGAGGGAAACTGATTTTCATCTAAATTATGTATATCTAGTTTACAAACCTTTTCCCAGTTCTCCAGATAGCTGACAAGCATTTGTTGTACCCCGACAACATCCCGGGGGATTTTCGTTTTTGAAGATATATTGATTTCGGATGTATCAGATAGTCCACCATCTGAAAACGATAAGTTGTTTTTCCTTTTAAAAAATTTTTTCACCAACGAATTGGAGTACAACACTGAATTCCCTCAAATTTGAGAGCATATCCTCAATTTTTTGTTGTCTCGTAAATAAACTATCTCTGAAAATTGTTGAACTGACACTCCAAAAACAAATGTGCTTCATCTTTAACAGAATGATTACAGAGAGCACAAGTGGATGGGACAGAGACCCCTTTCTGTTCTAGCCGGGTTGCTGTTGGCAAACCTTTTTGACTCAATTGCTACATGAAGTTCTTTATTTTTGGAGAGGCATTAATTTTCCATATCCACGAGTTGTTTGAAGTTGTGTCGACATTGGTCGAGAGAAGATTAATTACACTAGTTGTGGTAAACCAACCTTTTTTTCTTTGGCCACCAATAAAGTATGGTTTCAAATTAAAGGAGTTGAAGGAAGAAGAATATCCATTACTTTTTTTGCTATATCCGTAGGAAGGGTGGAGACAAGTTTCTCTCTTCACCACTACCCACCCAAAATATAGTCACTTATACTTTTTCTTAGATTGAGAGAGTTCATGCATGTGATCAACTCTTCTAATTAGAGGAGTTGTTGTGATCTAGTTGTCTTCCCAAAAATTAATAGATTTTTCGTTACCTACCGCTCATAGTAGGCCTTTTTTAAATGTTTGCATAAGGGAACATGATTTTTACCATTATCATGAAGAGTTTTCACGACAAGTGTAATTCAATATATTATTGTCTTAATTTCAAATATTAATTTATATTTTTACTATAACCCAGACATTGTCTGGTTCAGCTAATATTTTCCATAACAACTTCATTTGGAGCCCTTTGTTCTATCTCTTGCTCTCCGGATGCAAAATTAATTTATCATTTTATATTCTATTTGATGAAAAATTATTTTCTATATCAAAAAATCATATTGATTAATTTTGAATAATTGATAGCCAATGTTACATTTGTGCTATTACAAAATTATAATATTTTCTAATGTATACTCTATTATTTTCTATATCAAAAAATCATATTGATTATAAAACTCGAGCATAGTTGATGATTTCACATTTTCACATATTATAAACTAATATTTAATTTCATCATCTTAAATTAATTATCAATTTTACCAAAACTATTTTATATATAAAATGCTACAGTGGTAATTTAAATCCAATTTCACAACTTCTTATACTAATATTTTTCAAACAATTCATATATTGATTATGGTATTGATTTTACCCTCCAAAATATATTTATAAAAAAATTTATGGTATTGATTTGTGTCGTCTAATATAAAAATGTACTAATACTTAATTTCTAATACCTTTTGTTTTATTTTATAATATTTTAATCATTTTAATTCATTATAAAATATTTTCTTACCATTTTGAGGTTATTCAATTTATTATGTTTGTGATTAAATGTAAAATCAAAATTAGAAGTTTATTTTTTAAAAAATATTTATATATATAAAGTACTGAAATAATCTAAAATTAATTTTAATCTTGAAATGGGTAGTGTGGCACTTGTTGGTATATATGTACAAGAAACATTTATAGATTTTAATCTTGAATTAATTTTAATGTTGAAATATGCAATGAAATTGTCGAATTAATCATTTCTAGATTTCCGTACATTATGGTTTGGGTTGTATACTTTTGGTAATGGATCATAAGATCGATTATGATAGTTGTTTGTGTATAATATGTCTGAGACAATTGTCAACATGGCAAGAGATGGCATTATGTGAGCTTGATCGGTTTTCAGTTGAATTAGATTTGTTTCAAATCAACTTAAATTTGATAGATATGGGTTATAATTATAAATTTTGGATTAGGGAAGTTAGATATATACCTATTAAATTGGATGAATTGTTTAATGGGAGAAAAAATAAATATCCATATAATAAGACATAATTGAGTAAATATCCACCAAACTACCTTTTATTGTTAGTTGTGATGTCGATTTACAAGAATTCTTGACATTAAGTAAGCTCGAATGAGTGAATTTTGCTGTTGAATTGTGTGTCATCAAGAGTAAGAATGATGGAATATTATCTATCATACAACAAAAAGCTGACAACGCCATACCTGGAACAGAAGATCAAGAAAACAGAAAGACTTTTGAATCTGATGACTATTTCAAAGACTTATGTGTTGTTGAAGACAAGAAAGCTGACAACGAATATATGTCATTGGAGGATTATGAGTATTACTAAGGAGATAATGCTGATATTTATATGGATGATGAAGGACTTATTCCTTTTTATGAATCTGCTGACTTTGATGAAGACAATAATGCAGCTGACAACATATGGGCAGACATTACAAATCCAGATGAAGGAGAGGATGATGATTCAAGTACCGGTGAGGGAGACCACACACTTTGGAGGGAAAGCTACAATTCCATGAAGAGGAAAGGGAATACAATAGAATAATACAATGCTGATATTTCTTGTAGTGCTGAAATCGAGAGTTTTGGGAGCTATAACTCAGCAGCTGATAGGACAATATATGTCGGAAAGATATTTCAATCAAAGCAAGCACCGAAGGATGCTCTATATCTCATGTCAATGACTGAAATATTTGGGTTTGAGGTCAAGAAATCTACTCCGCGGTATTTCAGAGCCAAATGCATAGATAACAAATGTGGTTGGAGATTGCCTTAAAAAAAGTTCTACTCAGAATCCATGAAGTCATATTATACAACGAAACACACACATGCAGCTGGGAGATTAGATCTAAACATTGTAGAAAAGCTTCTTACAATGTTATTGCTACCTTCATAAAATCAACGTATGTCATAAAAAAATCATATTTTTCAAGATTATTTTTACAAATGTGAATATAGACTAATTACTTGATTATGTTGACAGATCATATAATCCAGCACAAATTAGGGAAAAGATGCAGAAAGATCACAAAATCCCAATCACTTACTGGAAAGCATGGAAAGCAACACAATTGGCGCAAGTGAGGGAAAAAGGAACACCAGAGTTGAATTTTGCTGCATTATCATCATACTGCCACATGATTGCAGAGAAAAACTCAGGAACAATTGCTTTGTTTTCTACCGATGAGGCTGACAAATTTAAATATCTATTCCTATCATTCGGGAAATGTCAACGAGCATTCCATGTTTTGAAAAAAGTTAGTTTAATGTGTTTCATAGCATTAATATATAACCTCAACATCGTTTATATAATGTCAGCATCATTTATATACATTAAAAAAGATGTCACCGTCAAATGTTTGTGTTTTTTAATGTATTTAACTCATGCTGACATCATATTGGATGACATTAATATCACTTAAGTACCATTCTACATGAATTCAACATCATTTTTTTGCACTGTCAGCACAATAAAAAACAATCAAATGTCTATGTTTTTATAGGTGGTTGTGGTTGATGAAACATTCCTTACTGGAAAGTATAGGGGCACATTGTTAGGTGCAACTGCACAGGATGTGAACATGAGTATATATCCGCTTGCATTTGGGATTGTTGATTCAGAAAACAACAAATCATGGAAGTGGTTTTTCCAACAGCTGAAAAAGGTGATACCACAATTAGATGACTTGATGTTTGTCTCGAAGAGGCACACAAGCATATCAAAAGCAATTTCTAAGGTTTACCCAAATGCTATACACTGCATAAGCATGTGGCACCTTAAGCAAAACATCAAGGTCACTTTCAAGAAAAGGCAGTTGTGTGAATTGTTCCAACAAGCAGCAGAAAGTTACACAATCAGTGATTTCAATCACTACTTTGCTCAGATAACAAAAATCAGCAAAGATTTGTCAGCTTATTTGATAGAAGCATGGTTCGAAAGATGGTCTAGCACATGCAAGAGGGCACAAATACAACATGATGACATCCAACAAATGCTGAGAGCTTGAATTCTATGGTCACCGGTAAGAAATCATTACCTATAGTTGCCATACTAAACTATCTTAGAGAAAAGTTGACTAAATAGTTCCAAGAGAGAAGGGCGCTTGCGGAAAAAAAACACACACGGGTTCCCCCAAACTATTGTTAAACTTCTTGGAAAATTGCAAAAATTAGCTCGAAGGTACCATGTTCAGAAAAATGAATGGTTTCCAATTTGAAGTTGCAGGAGAAGAGATAACAAAAGTGGTTGATTTGTCAGCAATTACATGCACTTGTAGAGTATTTGACTTGCAAAAGATCTCATGCGTGCATGCTCTACTTCTATAACACACAACAAAGCCGTTGTAACACACTTCATTGGAAGCTTCTACACTATCGAAGCTTGGAAGCTAGCATACCATGAGACAATATACCCAATGCTGCAAGAGGATGAAATAAATATCTCTATACAAATTAAGCAGATCAGATGTTTACCACATCTGATAAGAAAAAGAAGTGGAAGGCCAGCTACAAAAAGAAAAATATGCATTAGAGAGTTCAAAAAGAGGACCACACAGAGTACACAGTGGCTGAAAAGAGAGCAGAAGTAAGAGGGCATTGAGTTGACAAAGGATGACAACGCTTCACAGGTAGCTGACAAAGGCATGACAGGTAGCTGACAAAAGGATAACAGATAGTTGACAAAAGAATGACAGATAGCAGATAAGAATGATTCAAGTAGCTGATAAAAACCATTTACTCGAGCATACTATTATATATTTACTTTATTTTTACTACACAACTTTGTCAAATTGTCAGCTACATTAAGTAGTTGATAAAAACCAATTACTTTATAATCAACACTTTGTCAGCATATTACATATTTACATATTTACCCACTCCAAACACTGGCCGGTTCAAAAAAACACTTTGACAAGTATTCATTGATTTAAATCTCAACTATATAAAACACTTTATCAGTTTTGTTTAACCACATGTCAGCCACACGCCCCTTACAACAAACCCCATAAATTTCCTCCCACAATAAACTGCCATTTTATATCATAAGTTACAAAACCATTGTGTCAAATATTCAATTATCTATATGTCAGCTATATAATCTTACATTTTATACGATAAGTTACAAACAATGACAACGATAATCGCAAATGATCGCCTTAAATCAGCAATTACTGATAAATGATGAACAAAAGAAATACTGAGAGAAAGATAAAGAGAGAACGATGAACAGAAGAATCACAAAGTTGGCCAGTGGACAATTACCATATTCTATCTGCCCGATGGACCAGGTCTAAAATAAATTTTGAGTTTGCTTTGGTTTTGGGTTAAATCGAGTTGGACCAGGTCAAGTTGTATCACATTTAATTTTCTTAAATATGTAATGATTTATTTTTTTGTTGATTTTCGTAATCGTTGAGTATTAAACTTCGTTTACTTAATTATATTAGGTTTCTAAAACCAATTGGCAATAGAAGGAGTAGCCCACCGACTGCGCTATATACTAGGGCTTGATATGTTCAACTTTTCGATGTAGGACACTTTTTGGTCACATTCACATCTCAACACATTATATGTAATTTATTATAGTGTGTACGTTTCAAAATAAAAAAATTATAACGGTTATAAATATGAGTCAGATCAAGTCGAATTTAGGGCTCGTTTGTTTATATAAGAGGGGAATGGAAAGGTAAGGTATTAAATTTTACATATAAAATGTATATGATTATCATTTTTTGTGAGCTTGGAGGAGAGGGTGGGAGGGATTATTAGCCCATCCTAGAGGTATTAGTTACCCTCCTTCAAATTAGGGAATAGAAGGGTAACAAATTT
This sequence comes from Persicaria maculosa, assembly GCA_963922045.1. Lineage (NCBI taxonomy): Eukaryota > Viridiplantae > Streptophyta > Magnoliopsida > Caryophyllales > Polygonaceae > Persicaria > Persicaria maculosa. The sequence goes on from OY998270.1 coordinate 52,486,062, forward strand.
GTATGAAAAATGGGAGAAGAAGGGGAATGATTAGAATAGTGATCAATGAATTTTAACTTAAATATGGACTATATTCATAAGGGTAATCATTACCTTTCTCTACCAAAAAACAAACGAGGGGTTAATTTAATCTGTATTTAGGTGAATTTGAGTATCAAGTCAAATTGGATCGAGTGGGTATATAGCGCTAGATTTTCAAACGCAAATCTTGGTTAATTGGTTTGGATTTCTCTGTGGAATTGAGTTTATTTCCCAAAAGAAATCCTATTATTTTAAATACGAATGTGTACACTGCAATTTTGTTAGTAAACGGAATGTCGACATTATGCACACACTTTTTTTCCCCGGCCTTTACGTGATGCCACGTTCCGAATTTTCATTACGTTTTTCGTGTTTGCAGTTTAATATGGATATATCATCAGAATTAAAATCTCTTATATGAACCAAAATTTTTTTTTAAAATCTCTAATGATAAATAAAAAAAAAGAATAAAAATCTCTGTAGAAATTAATTTCATCAGCAATATTAGTGTGTGATCCAATATAAAATTAATTTATTATTGAAAGCCATTGATTTCGTTCGTCGAAAACCGATTGCGCCCTGACGCTATATATGTCATTAAACAAGCAAGCAGCTATAGTAAAAAATTCATCTACCATTCTAAAAAATAAAAAATAAAAAATTCATCTAGCGGGGTACATATATTTGTACATAATCCACTGATATCAGATAAGTAAGTTCCTGTAAATTGAATTTTTTATAAGGCGAGTGGATTTTGTCTGTCAATGCTCGTCTGCTACCAGTTTATGGGTTGTCTAGCTGGTCTTCAACTTAACGAATAAATACTATCAACTTATCGAAGAGTTGTAAAATAGACTCACACTTTTGCAAATTTTGAATAGTTGCAAATTTTATCTGTCAAGTTTCGATCATTTGACAAGTTCAGAGTTAGTATTCGTCGATAAATTTTGTCTGCAATCCCCCAATGTCAACTCCCTTCTCCCCTTTGTAATTGTAAACTCCTTCCTTCTTTTTGTCAGCCTTTTTAGAACCATCACTAATCTTTCTTTTTGATCTTAGTCCAGCTCGATCGACTCAGTCGCTCTACATTTGGATCGGGTACTGTGTGACCCATTTAAGGGGTTGACCCTTGGAGCTGGAGCATGTGTCATATCTTTACCCATTGATGTGTAGGTTCCTGAAATATATATTTAAAACCAGAGTACTTAATCAGAAATATACCAAATAAATGTAATGTATTAATTGTAAATGTAGACGATCCATCACTAATCTTTCTAATAGCAGCTTCTAACCTTTTAAAGAGATCCCTCCTCAAAATGGCACCCGGGAGTGGCTTACTCTTCTGCCTCTTTTTGCCATCCTTAGAAACACCCAAATCAGAAGCCTTTCGTTTTAAACTAGAGCGCCACAAAGGAACTACCAATGGGACTTCAAAATCAGCACAATTAGGGGGATGCAAAGTAGAAACATGTGTAAAATCCATACCAGCAGCCGCTCCACCCCTCAACATGTGAAAATCCTTCCTAACATGCTTCACATTATAATGAGGGTCTTCTCAGGGTTGGGCAAAAACAAGCTCGCCCAAACAGTTAAAAACTTCATCAGCAACTTCTTCTACAAAATCCATTCCAGCCTTCCTTGAAAATTCTCCATACTTTGGATAACAGGGGCATATGTTCGCAAAATACAAAGAATCCTAATAATAAAATGAAAAGAATAAAATTTCAAAAAATAATGATTACACAAAATAGTGTTGACAATCAATGAAAGGTATAAATAACAAGCTCACCACTTCCCCGCTGAATAGTGACATTGCTTGTTCATAACTACTTTTGCCATTACATAAAATTAATTTTCCCTACGTACGGGCCATTTTTTAGACCTAATTAAAAAAGTGTCCACGGACCTATTTTATTTTGCAAAATGTCCAGCCCTTCTTCTATTGAAGACATCCCGTCTCCCTGTGCCCCCCTCTCCATCCGTTGTTCTCGCTCTCAATCTCACTCTCTCCTTAGCAATTTTGATTTTCAGATTGAATGAATCTCGAATTGCAGCAATTCGAGTTCGGCACACCACTAATCGTCTAATTGCAGCGATTCGAGGTCGGTAGGATTCCAGTCTTTAATGGAGGGAGATCCATAGGAGACAGATAATCGAGGGAGAGGGAGATGACAGATCGAGATGAAGAGAAGACTCTAGATCTAGGGAGCAAGATCGAAGGGAGCTTGGTTCGAATCTGCGAGGGAGCGAGATGAGTGTTCTTCAGATCGAAAACCAACAAGAGAAGACTCTCACGTTTGGTGTTGTTCAGATTTGCGAATTTTTGAGATCTGCGATTCAGATCTACGATGAGCGGAATCGATCCCTCACGTTTGAAATCTACAACAGATCTTCTACGGAGATGACGTCGAAGATGATGACGAGGAAGATCGACGATGGTCGGAGATTCGACCGCACTTTTGCACCATCTTGGCGCCACACAGCCGTGTACAAAGTCAATTTCCACTGGATTTGAGCTTGGCGTCGCTTGAGAGCAGGTTTAGGTTTGGGAACGATGTGCTTGTGAATGGAGGAGGCTCCTCTGTGAACTGTGTAAGTTGCTTCTGAACCACTAATTGGTGGTTTTTGTACACTTAAACCAGTTTTAAGTTTTGAAAATTGAGTTTACTGCTTGTTGGTTTTCGATCTGAAGAACTTTGCTTTCGTTAGTTATTTTGGTGATCTAGCATTGATGTTTGTAGGAACCCTCCAATTTGCTTAATTATGTCTTTCATTAAGATTTTTCGGAGGTGTGAGAGTTGATATTCACTGCTTGCTTGTAGACCGTTTAAATCTTCTGCTTTAGAATACACATGGTGAAATGCTATTAGTTGGGCTTCATTAATCAAATTGGAAAGGAAGGTGTTTTGATTTGGATGTAGATAGGTCTCAGCTCACGTGTATAACAATTTAGTGAAATTGATTGTTTGGTAAATATGGTTCAAGTAGCTAATTTGTCAGAGGGGTTTATCAAAGGGGGATGTACTTGTTCATATAATTAAGCGTCTTTACCTTGTATCTTCCTTTTGTTTGTGTCCTCATGCTTTCTATTTCCTTTGGGTGTAGCATTCAACAATGGTTATATTTACAGCAGATATGACAAGCTTTGATTCTTTCCAACCAAGCTATAAATCCTAAACTGCAGTAGTGATTCGAAATCAAGACTGATAACTCAAATTTGGATGTCCAGAGAGATGAATGTAACAACTTGGGTGAGGACTGCAAATCTAGTGAGCAAGAAGTGAATGAACAGTTTCTCAAAAACATGATTTTTTGTCGTCGCCAACTTGCTTCCACATTCTTGCAACCAAGTAAGATCCCCCAAGGAATTCTTCGATAGCTGTGTTGAAAATGGAAATGACATAATTTTTGAAAAAAAACAACTATGGTTTCAGCAACACGGTTTCAACAACTTCGGTTTCAGCAACTCCGATGTCGAAGTGTTGACGCGAAAAAAAAGTCATTCCGGTTCAGCAACTCCGGTGTCGAAGTGCTGACGCGAAAAAAAAAAGCAACTCCGGTTTCAACAACACGGTTTCGCAACTCCGGTGTCGAAGTGCTGACGCGAAAAAAAAAAGCAACTCTGGTTTCAGCAACACGGTTTCAACAATTCGGTTTCACCAACTGTAGTGTCGAAGTGGTAACGTGGAAAAAAACTCTGGTTTCATCAACACGGTTTCAGCAACTCCGGTGTCAAAGTGGTGACGCGAAAAAAAACTCTGGTTTCAGCAACTCCGGTTCCAGCAACACAGTTTCAGCAACATGAGGGTGGGGGGCACAGGGGACGCACGTGGGGGGGCACAGGGGCAAAAGGGGCAGTGGAAGGGAGGTGAACTTTTTTCTAATTTGGAAACATTGGTGGACAATTTACTACTCTCTCCGATTTTTAATATAAGGCATTTGACTTTTGTGCACGTAGTTTAAGGAGCTAAAAACTATATAAAATATTATTTTTTTAATTAATTTTTTTTACATTATAATACTTACTATTAATAAATATTATAATGTAAAAAAATTTAATTAAAAAAAATTAATATTGTATATAGTTTTTAGCTTCTTAAACCACGTGCATAAAAGTCAAATGCCTTATACTCCCATCACAAACCCAATGTAAAGAGATTAGGTCATTGTGAACATATTTAAAAGTACACCCCAATTTTTTAGCAATAGAAGGGAAAGCTTCCAAAATCCAAACATGTTTAATAAACACACAACAACAACTCACAAATAAAATTAATTAGTAAAATCCAAAAGGAAGTAAAAAAAATCACCTAGAATGCTAGAGGATATCCAAACAGGCAAACAACTCATATATCCCTCTAGCTTTGACACCCTTCTCAACAAAAGAAACTTTTCCTCAGACGTTTAAATATGACACGATAACTTTTGTGACCCTAGTGAAATCTTTCAAATTTTTCAAAATCACATGCAAGTGCTAGATGATCCAAGCTCACAATCTCATAACGTTTAAATAAAAACACCTTCCCAATAATAAAAAGATTAGCTAGTCATCACAAACATTTTTTGAGATTTTTTAGGTTCAACTTAAAAAATCTTAAGTATATCCGCATAGAAGACCATGTCCTTTCTAAAAAAACTCTTTAAATGTAACAACCTTGAGAGGAGAAGGGTCATATTCAATAACTGAAAGACTAATTATGATATGAAACTCAAGTAAAGAAAAACGAGCAACCAACCCTTAAACCACATTTTCATCTCTTTATTTGTTACAATATCATGCATTAACATCGGATGTACTAATTGGAAATCAAAATGCAATTTTGACCCTTGAAGAAAGACTAACCCTAAACAACTATTCTTAAGCTGTTGAATATCAGAATCTGCCAACCCTCGCTTGATGATTTCGCATACTTCAGGGTAAGAGTAAAGATTTCTCCATGAACGAAACCTCTCTTTAACAGATAACCAATAGGATATTTCCTACAAACCATAAACAAAAACACATGACACACATTGAACTACCTTTTATAGAATTCTAAATCAGAAAAGGTAGATCCTACACATGATAGAAGATAATACAAAGGATTACCCTAGATTCATGAACAAGTTCATGAAAAACAAAGAAACCCCTAACAACGAAACCACAACACTAACCTCAGCATGCATTCCTCGATTTAGCCATTGCAAGAATCAAACAACGATCAATAGTAAGAAGGGAGACGATGATCAGTTCGAACCAGAGAAAAAGAGTAAAAGAGAAACGATAAACAGAGGGATAAGATAGGGAAAGAGAGAAGACGTACAACAAAACTGCTCGGTAGGACAACCGACTAATTTGGACTGTCCAATAGACAATGGGTTAATTGGGGAAGAAAATTGGGACTCTCGAACCAATATCCTCCAGAAAAGCATGACAATTAAAATATATGATTTTTTTAAAGTTAAATATTTTTTAAACAAATAATGTAACCGTTCACTTGAAAAGTAGCATTGTTTAATATGACAATTTTGATTTTTTTTTTTCGGTTTTAATATACATAATAATTTTTTAATTTATATTTGAATTTTTTCCCAACACTTTTTAGTTTTTAATATTGGAAAAAAATTCCAAGACTTTCACTAGCTAGTTGGAAACTCACCATATTGGAATGTCATAGGTTATAAGATAAATAATTTTCGTTTTATAAACACAATAACAACAACTTTTTTATATTTTCAAAATAAAAAATATATTTATTTATTTTATCTTTTAACTAAATTATAAATTTCACCGCAATATCCCCTCCTTTTCTCTTAAATTTGGTTATTAAACCGTAGTCCGTACTAATTAAACGGTCAGAAGTCGCACAAGCAAGAGTGTCCTCATCATTTCCTCATTCCTATTTAACTTAGCCGTCCTATTTTTCCTTCCTTTATTCAAATCAGTTGACTTCAATGTATATTTATCTACCTATCAATCAATATATTTATATATTATATCGATCGGTATATATATAGTACCGGCTGTGCATCTCTAGCGATCTTTATTATCTCCGACGTGGAAATCAACACAAAACATGGTTAACTCAGGCTATATGATCATCTGCACCCTGATGGTCCTCGCGGCGAGGGTGTCGGCGGAGTGCACGTGCGACCCGGAGGATCTCAACAAGGACCCGAAAGGAGTGACGACGCGCTACAAAGTGGCGGCGCTATTCGCGATCCTAGCGGCGAGCGGCGTTGGTGTGGCGGCGCCGTTAGCCGGGAAGAGGATCCGGGCGCTGAGCCCCGAGGGCGACGTCTTCTTCATGATAAAGGCGTTCGCGGCGGGGGTCATCCTCGCCACCGGCTTCATCCACATCCTCCCGGACGCCTTCGAGAGCCTGTCGTCGCCGTGCCTGGAGGGCGCCGCGTGGCAGAGCTTCCCCTTCACCGGGTTCGTCGCCATGCTCGCCGCCATCGCCACGCTGATGATCGAGTCCACCGCCACTGGGTATTACCGCCGCGCGCATTTCAAGGGGGGTAAGGCGGCGGCTGCTGCAGCCAACGCCGTCGGAGATGAGGAGCATGCTGGGCACGTGCACGTTCATACGCACGCCACGCACGGACACGCCCACGGGGATGGTGCCGCGGTGGCGCCTACGGAGGTGGCGGGGCGGTTGGAGATTCTCAGGCACCGTGTGACGACACAAGTAAGATAATATAATATAATATCTCCCTCCGTTATTTTTTTTTTTTGATATTTTACTATTTAGACACATTTTTTAAAGGTATTAAGAAATATATAAAATATTTATTTTTATAATAACTATTTATTTATTATTAATAAGTATAATATTATTAAAAAAATAAATAAAAAATTAATACGGAATATTTTATATAATTTTAACGTTTCTAAAAAACATGTAAATTTAATTTGAAAATGATAAATATTAAGGATGGAGGGAGTGTTTGATAAAAATTTCTAATTTTTATTAATTTATCTCATATGTATTTAATTTTCAAAGTATTTTAATAATGCTTTAACTTTTCATATTTTTTTTTTGCATTAGTCCATTTTTTTCATATTGCTAAAATTTAGTGATACATGTTACTATTTATTTCAAATAATATAAATTTAAAATATAATACCTTATATATATAGTATATATAATTATAAATTTTAATAATGATTGTTTGATTAACAAAAACAGGATCCACATATTTATAAACATAATAAATGTTTATAAATGTATACAAATAAGTGCAGAAAATGTCAATTGTTTTGAAAAAAAATATTTTGGAGAGGTTATACTTGGTAATTGGTATGCACTATGAATCATAACTAATCATGTACCAATGAGTCATTTATCTTGAAGTTATTTAATTATGTCACGATTTAATGAATACTTATTTTTTGGGATATCTTTCTTATATTTGAAATGATCGAATTGGTATGTCACTGATTTTATAATTATTATCATTATCATTATCATTATTTTAACATGTCATCTTCGCAAGTCAATGATAATATATATTAACGAGTCATATATCTTTTTCAAAACATATATACAATTTGTACATATTACCAAAGGTATATCTTAATCTACCTTCATGACATTACTTTTCAAATATATACGCCCATCAAAACAATACAAGTTCATTTAATTATTAAACATAGTTTCATACGGAGTACTTATTACCATGAAATCAAAAAATTAATAATTTTTTTTTTTAGCATTTTATTATATATTTTTTTTATCTCTCTAAAAATACTATATATATGATGATTAATACAGCATGAATCATGATGATTATTAATTGAAATGCATAAATGGATGTAAGTGCAGGTGCTGGAATTGGGGATATTGGTGCATTCAGTGATAATAGGAATAACATTGGGGGCTTCAGAGAGCTTGTCTACCATCAAACCCTTAATGGCTGCCCTCTGTTTTCACCAGTTCTTCGAAGGAATGGGTCTCGGTGGTTGCATAACCCAGGTATTTTTTTTAATTTTTTTTTTTACGTTTGTTCAATGTCTAACTCGACGTTAAATAACGTTCAAAATGACAATAATTTACGGTGTAATTTATGAGTAAAACCACCGATGTAAATAGATGGAGTAAGTCAACCTAATTAAATGTAGGCCTACTTAGACACTTTTTTTTGGTTTAAGGCCTACTTGACAGTTGCACGTGGACCACCTAGGCAAACTTTTGCCTAAAATTAAAGTACGATTATTGACTAATTCTCCACGGGTTCGATTCCTGGCCGGTAAGTTAGGTGACAAACCATCAGACAGTCTCACCCAAATCAATAAAGATTTGAGTACTCATTAATTATATAAATGTGTAAAGAATAAGATTTGAACTCTTAACCTCTTGCAACCTAACATACGTCCATTTATTTATGAATAGACAAAATGACCAACTATGTACCTTAGATAAGTAGTGTAGATTTTATAGCTTGCCTTCTTTGATTTGACTTGCCCTTCCAATTTGGACCATCTGTCCATCTATTTATGAATAGTTGGCAAAGTGAAAATAGGGCAAAATACTAGTACGAGGGAGGACAAAATACTAGGATGAGGGAGTACAAAATTATAAATGATATAAAAAATTGCTATGCAATATAAAATATTTTATTATTTTAAATATAATTTCATACTTAATATTATTATTTATGAAATTATTATACAAAATTAATAGGTCAAATTGACGGATTGACATAAAAAAATCTAAAAAGACAAATAAACATAAAAAATGATATCAGTGCAAAAAATTCATATATTTTTCTTAAAAAGTTTAATTTTTTAATTAAGTGACCTCAATTTACCTATTAAACCAACTTAATTATTTTTAATTAAACATTAGTTCGGTAGGGATAAAATAAATCTATATAAAAAACTAAAATATTCTAAATTTATGATTATATTAGTGGAGTATTATAAATTTTGTTGAATTTTATTTCAAAATTTAAGCATTACCCTATAATTTTTTTTTGAAGGTTGACTTAAATATTTTTGAAATTTTTTTTTTCACTTTTAGGTGTTTACCAATTGAATAAAATGTTACATTAGCTTTAACATTAATTATTAAACTCAAGAATATTATTAAAATTTATAAAAATGTTAATGATTTATAAGATTATTTTGAATTTAATTAAAAAGTAATATATAAAATATTTTAGAACTTTATAAACATTTTCAATAATAAAATGGGAGAATTGATACCAATATACAAATCAAGTATTTTAAAAATATATATTTTGTAAAGAAAATACAGTATAATTCAAATAGATTTAAAGTTAAAAATTTAAATATAAAACTATTTGACTATAAAATTTAAAAATCTTTTTGGTTATAAAATTTAAATATAAAACTTGAAATATTAAAATTAGAACGTAGATTCTTTTAATTGTTTATATTTTAAATGGAAATAAGTTCAAGAGGTATAAACTGATTTAATTTATTAAAAATCAAATTGTTTAAGGAAAATATACCAATTTGTCCCATTGATATCACTTTTTATACTTATTTGTCAATTTAAATTTTTTTATACCAATCTATTATTTATAATATTTTTTATACCAATCCAACAATTTGATCAAAATTAATATAAAAATTGATATTTTTATAGAATTTTAAACTCTTTAAATAACATATCGAAGAATATATTGAATATCATTTTTTTTATATATTGAGGGAGTCCATATATAGTTTTTTTTTATGTGGAGTACATATTCAATTTCATTTATGTAGGCAAAGTTCAAGTGGAAGGCAATACTAACGATGGCGCTCTTTTTCTGCCTGACGACTCCGACGGGGGTGGCTGTCGGGATCGGAATCACCAAAGTGTATAAGGAAAACAGCCCGACGTCGTTGATCGTTCAAGGGGTATTAGACTCGGCTGCAGCCGGAATACTCATCTACATGGCTCTGGTGGACCTTCTTGCAGCCGACTTCATGAACCCAAGGGTCCAGAACAACCCAAAGCTCCAGCTCGGTTCTAATGTTTCCCTTCTTCTAGGGGCCGGCTGCATGTCTATCCTCGCTAAATGGGCTTGACATGCGCCGAATCCTTTTATCTCTCTACTTACAAATCTCTATTTAAAAATAAAAATAAAAAGTAAAAGTAAAAGAAATGAAAATGAAGAGTTTTGCAAGTAGAGACGAAAAAGAGGAAAAAAACGAAGAGAAATGATTTGCATTCGACTTGAAATTCCATTTTCTTTTTTTTTAGCTTGATATATAATTTTTGAAGTGATCTTAGCTAGGTGTGGTTTGCACATGAGAATGTGTAAGTATTTTTTTCCCATGTGCATCAAACTATATGTAATAAAACCATGCATGCATGCACATGTATATATGATTCCTTTATTTAAAATCTATATACCTGTTATGGCATTGATGATGAATTTATTTCAACTCGAAGAATGGAAAATTGAAATGAAATAAATTAAATTAAATTTGTCAAAACCTCATGGTTACAATGCGGAATTCTTGAAACGTTTGGACACCATATGAAAAAGACCAAACCTCGTGGCAACCAAGCGAAATTTCTTTTTTTTTTATGATCGAAGATATCCTCCAATATTTTGGATCAAGATCCTCTCCTTAGGAAAATTACCTAATATTTACCTAATAAACTGCTATCGACCGTCCGATTAAATGAACGGGTAAGATTACATAGCCTCTCTCCAGAACGAAACCAGTCAACGGTTTCCCTCCCCATCCAGCCCATCGGAGGCTCGCCGTCATTATTTATCTACCATCGTCGTCCTCCCACAGGTACTGTTCTCCTCTTTTTTTCTCTTTGGCCTTTTTACCTCCAATTTTTTAATTAGGTGTGGAAGGATTTGGGATTTGGGCATTAATTTAGTAGTAATTCCTGAATTGAGTTGTTATAGCATTTGAGAAATCGGTTTAGTATTAGTTCTTGAATTCAATTGGGGTTGACAACTAGGTTTAGTTTTACTTCATGGTTTTGAATTTGGAACATGGGAATTAGGTTTAAGACTAGTTACTGATTTGCAATTTTTGGAATTAGGTTCAATACTAGTTCCTGTAACTCAGGGAAAGTGGCAGCAATTGAGAATTAGGTTTATTAAGTACTAGTTTTTGGAATTAGGTTTATTAAGTTCTAGTGTTTGTTGTGTTGAAGATTGTACTGGTGTTTGCAATTTGTAGGAAACTTGTCACTATGTTCTTTCCTGATTAGAGACAACTGAATTAAACTCTAGCATTTTGGCTTGTTTACTTACTTGCTTTTTGATTCATTGTAGTTCATTTGTCTCTGCTGAGATGATTGAAAATTTGTTTATTTAATTGATTAACTTTAGCATTCATGGTTTTTCCTAGTAGAATAAAAGAAGGAAAAATGTAACATCACTTTTTCCATGGTTTGATTAGATTAAGCTTACTGGAGAGTAAGTAACATTATTTCCCACCTTGTCATTGTCCTTGTTTATGATTGAGATTGAATTTGTTTGATTTTGAGTTTAGCTTTGTCGGAGACTGTCTAATATTGCGTTGGGATTGACAAGTAGCCTATTAGCTCAATTGGTAGAGCGATTGTGTTTGTGCACAAAGATGTGGGTTCAACTTCCACACAGGCTAATATGTTCAAGAAACGTTTAAGATGGGATATGATCAAGGCAAGAAAACAATATAATTGAACATAAGCAAGCTGATAGTTCAGGTAAAATATGAACCTTAATCCTTATAATTTTTGTCCGTGATCCAATTAAGGAAGAAACCTTGTAAAATTCAACAACAAATCAACCACGATAACCAATATTTCTTTTGATCTTTAGTACTTCTCTCAAATCAAATGAGAAACAAACAAATCCATAGGACACTAACCACATATTATCCTATGTGGGAGTCGAATCCACATTTTTGTGTGCAAACACATCGCTCTACCGATTGAGCTAATAGGCCACTTGGATAAGATCGAAATTCATATTCAATTTTTGTGTGCAAACACATCGCTCTACCGATTGAGCTAATAATTTAAAGAAAAAAAAATTCGGGCCCACAAATAGTGTACACACGTCTATCACGTGGCAAGTGGAGCAGATTTCATGTTGGGGCCCACCACTTTCTTAATTAAAAAATTGTAAAATTGCATATTAATCTCAACCACTCATTTCATTCAATCAACGACCCTGATTTGTGTACATGATACACGTTAAGCCTTGAGTACACCGGAACCAATCTCCCCCCCCCCCTCTCTCTCTCTCTCTCTCTCTCTCTATATATATATATATATATATATATATATTGTGTTTTAAGACTACTTACCTATATATTGTATAAATATTAAATAAATGGAATATTAAGTAATAGATAAAATTTTGACTTTTAAAATTGTTGGGATTTAAAATTATATTAATTGGATTTGGATTTGGAAAATGTTTTAAAGGGTGGAAATTGGTCTATAACATAAAAGAGGAATTCGGAAAAGGGTTTTAAGGATAGAAATTGATTTGATAAATGGACATGGATTTAATAAAATTTAAAAGAGAATTTTTAGAAATGACCTAACCTTGTCGGATCTGTTTTGATAAAATAATAAAAATAACTTAATTTAAAGTAATATTTTGTAAATGGATTCTTGGGTCGAGTATGACTAGAAAAGTGTTTTGAATAATGATTTAACTTGAGATTTAAAGAGTTTTGGAAACTTGGGAAATTCTTACTTGGACTAACTTGTTGAATGGTTAAGATATGTTGATATTGTTATGATATGTGAATTACGATGTGTTATATTAAAGCCTGATGATATATTATATGGTTGATAAGCATGATTATGGATATGTTATATGATGATTAAATTAGAGTATGAATATGACTTATATACGAGATAATGATGCATGTGTTCTAAAAGGAATGATATGTGATATAATAATGAGATGTTATATGATGCTATGAGTTAGGAGATAATGATGATGTTGAGACAAGATGCGAGATGATATGATTGAATGAATAAGATGATATGATAAGATATGAGGTGAGTTGATATGAGGGTGATGATGATAATGGGACCTATGAAATATGTGAAGTTATGTATGCTAGTTAGGGGCGCCTTGTGTGACTTAGACGTAGACTTATGCACATCTTATATTATATGCTAGGTGATTTGTGACATGATTGGATTGCTTGCTATTGCTGATTATTTCTTGGATTTCGCACTTCTCCAGGTAAGTTCCTTTATGGGCTTACTTAGATTCGAAAGATAAATCTCCTGCATGTGATCATATGATATACTAGGTGCTTCATATGCATTTAAAAGCATGTCATGTAGTATCAGGCTAGAATTGCACTTGTGAATGAGCATTCAGTTACTTTGTGTGTTTGAGAACAGAACGACCGTTATCTGTGTGTCCTAGAGTCTTTGCTAGGGTCATAGGGTAGCCCAGCTTCATCGGGTTTGCCCTGAGTTAGTATTATTGATATATGAGCATGATGATGAGATAGCCCAGCACTATCGGGCATGAGCATGATATATGATATGATGATGAGATATAATGAGATATGATATTCTATGACGAGATATGATATGCTATAGCATCGAACTAGCCAGTCTCTGCACTAACGGGAAGGGGTGCAGAGGTATGAGAGGGATATGCCACTTGACATTCTTTAGGCGCCTTTACAGTTTTTCTGCATATTACTTCAACTAGGAGCATGCTAATGTGTTTTAAATTTCCGTACTGCATTAGAGCATCTTTATTATAGGTATTTTTTTGGGTAGGAAAAGTGAGAGCAAGCTCTCAATAAATAGTATGTTTATTATAGGTATAGCGTATATGTATGCTTGCTTGTGGGACAGAGTGCGTTGGGGGGACTCGATCTAATCCCGCTCGCACAAATTGTTTTTAGGTTTGCTTTCTCTATGTTTCTATGGTGTGGGAATCCTCCCGGGCGATTGCGAAGAACTAGACTAACCCACTAATTTGGCTAAAGTACTTTCCGAATTGTGTTCTACTGTTTTGGTTTTGACCCGGCCTCGCCGTGGCAAGTTGTACTCCACTTTCGTTTTCCATTTTTCTTCAAATGAATTTTCGCGACTTAGACTTTTAGGACAGGTTAAAGGTACCCAACAGCCCTTCGACTGCTTTGGGGTTCAAAATCCCCACTTTCAACCACTAATCTTTTGAGGTTTGAAACCTCGACCCGTACCTGAATTGCAAGATCCGAACGAAGGTATCCAACCTTCGAAACGTAACCCGGATATTTATATTCGGTCCGTTATAAAATTATACTAACAATTAGCGACGAGTTAAAAAATTATCGTTGAATACCACTTTTAACGAAGAATATAAGTTTCTTACTAAAGTTCATGTGCCATTTTATGAGGAGCGGATATGTTCATCTCCAAAGCCCACATTTACCAAGGAAAAATAATTCATCGCTAAAATATTGGTCGGTAAAAGGATTTTCTGTTGTAGAGTGTGATCGGGCTTACCTGAGATGCGCGTCGAGATATCGTCCGCGCACCAAAACCCGGGCCGATTCGAGTCTCGTGCTGACCGCAGAATACCTTCCTCCCATGGATTTTCATCAAGATGACTTCTTTCAAGGTAGAGCATAGACGTACCTTCGGCACATATATTGTTCGCAGAGTCATCGTATGGTACTCTATCCCATAACGCTCTCTATTTCTTTACTTCCCTTTCTCCCCTCTACCAAAGTCCTCTTCATGTCCGCTCCTTCTCCTATTTATATTGTAGAAGTCCTAGGGGAATGATTCTCCATGTGGAAGCCATACATCGCCAAGTGTCTTGTGTTCTGTGACATTTGGGTTGAGGGCATGGATGCCACGTGTCATTACATGTGTGCAGGGGGTCGTTAACTGTTTTTCGTTCGTGGACCGGCTTGCTGTTTCTAGTTTAGCCCTCTTATCCGCAACTAGTTTTCCTTGTAGCGTCCCCATCATTTTGGGTGGGGTTTCAAGTTTCAACACTAATTACCACAACCACCAACCTTATCGATCTTATATTCACTACAACGGATGTAAATCTATCCGTGGATACTTTCCTTTATTATATTTGATGAGGCTCTATTTATACAATGGGGGACCTCATTTAGGGTCGCATCCACTCATATTTACTCATGAAAATGTAAATACCAATATTTATGTTGGTGCATCATCACTTACGAACTAACTATCCTATTGTTTATGGATGGCAGGTTTAGGCTGAGTCTCAAAAGAGAGGATGAATAGAGGTTGAGAAGACATTTTAATATTGTATTTAAGTTCTAAATTTCCTAGATACATTGTATAGGGGTTTAATTTCATTCCTAAATGGCGTTCGTTACAAAGTTATTGAATATTGTGATTTGAATCATCGTTCTTTAGAGGAGAGTTTAATAAGAGTTTTTTTTCTTCTTCTGCTATTTCAATTTATGTTACATATTACTCCCTCCGTTCGGCAAAACTTGTCATTTTAGCTTATTTCACAAGTTTTAAGGCAATTAACAAATGTACTAATTTACCCTTAATTATTACCCTCTTTTTTTACTTTATCGAAAATTACAACTAACAAACCATCAATCACATCAAGGGCATTTTTGTAAAGTGAAGGGAAAAATACTTACAATGACAAGTTTTTTTGAACAAAAATAACACCCTAAAATGACAAGTTTTGCCGAACGGAGGAAGTATTTATTATCATCTTGTTTGTGGAAGCATGGTTGCATGTCCCTATAAGCCTAAGGTGGTTACAAAGACCTTTAAATTATGAGTAATTGTTGGCGCTGTGACATTGCCTTGGATGATAAAAAGGGGTGTTACAATAGGTATAAGATTTGGAAGAAGGGATAGGTCTAGAGTCATGTGATCAGTAGCACCACTGTCCATGATCCATAGTTTCGTCATGGCTTTCTGTGCATTAGGATTGAGTTTACCTGCTAGATGTGAGCCATGAGAGGAGGTGCTAGCCTGCTTTAGTAGAGATATGAGTAAACCAATCAGCTTGTGTTGCTCAGCAGATAAACCAGATACCCTTTGTGAGTTGCTTATAGTGTTTTGAAACTATTGAGAGGCACCAACTGTAGCATTTGCCTTGGCGGAATTATACTGTCCATGTCCATGCTTCTTCTGAAACTCATTGAACCTCTGTTGTCTTGGCACTTGTGGCTTGAATTTGCTCTTGGACTGCCAGTTAGGATACCCTATCACCTCCTAACATCTCTCAATCTTGTGATTCCCCGAGCAATGGCCACATTTCTCGCGTCTAACTTTCTCATCTTCTTGCTTGACCATTAAAGAGGTAATAGGAACTTCAGCTTTTACTTTCCTTTTTTCAGAGACTTTCCTACCCAAGTCATCCCGCAGGAGCATTGAATGCGTAGCACTTGAAATAGCTAAAGGCACATTCATCAGGATCTATCTTCTGACACTATCATATTTGTCGCTCAAGCCCATTAGAAATTGAATCAATCTATTTTCCTTCTCAACATCTTCAGCTTGCTTTTGCAAGTTACATTCACACTTGCCACGCTTACATCTGATGGGAGGCACCACCACAAATAATTTTTGCCACATACCCTTCATCTTTGTGAAATACTCAATCACCTCTGTGTCATCCTGTTGACACTCTTGTATCTGTCGCTTGATTTGAAAAATCAGAGGTCAATTTTTCTGACCATAACTATCCTACTTCTGAGAAGATGAAATTGGAAGAGTAAGATATTTTGATTACATATGCGTTGGGTCAAGATCTCACCACATCTCAATAGCAGTGTCATACTCACCAATGGTGTTATAAATGTGTTTTGACACAATGTTAAGCATCCATGAGCAGACCATATTATTACATCTATCCCATTGCAAGACATTTTCTACAGATCTAGTAACAATACCTTCAATGACCCAGAGTATGTTCTTTATAGAAAAAGCTTTCATAAACGACTTCTTTCACTTTCTATAGTTCTCTCCAGTTAATTAAATCGTAGACAAAACTATACCTGAATTGGTCCGGTGGGTGAATGAACATGGGGTTTTGTAGATCTGACATGGTGATTTGATCATCTCTATGTCGCTCAGTTGATCCTGGTCCAGGTGTTTGCAAGCCATCGGGATCCATGTTTTAATTGAAAAGCATATGATGATTCCTGGATTTGGAGCAAAAGAAGGTTAAATGAATTGCAACTGAGCGAGAGTATACAACGACATAGCTCAGTAAAAAAAACGTGCCGGTTTTTGATACCATGAGGAATTGATAATAATTCAGCTCAATGAAACAGTAGTTGAGCTTAAACCATCAATCTGAAATGGGAAAATGAAATTAGAGGAGACAGATTTTTGAAGGGAAAGTCGATCAACTTTATTCCATTAGGTCTCTTCTTATTTCCTTAATTTGTAGAAAGAATAGGTACAAGGTATATGTACCCACATCAAACATCCAAAAAAGGGAAAATACAAGACTTATTTTCCAAAGCAATACTAAACATAATTAGCTAATAATGGACAACTTTTATGGGTTATGGGTTTTTCTTTTATCTTTGTTGATTTGTATTGCTTAATGTGTTGTATGTTGACGGTTAGTTAATTTGTTGGTCAATTCATCGGCTTCTCGTACTTCAAACTTGTCTGAGCTTGAATTTTTACTTAATAAAAAATGATTAGCTAATAATGAAAGGCAAAACGAACTTAACTAACTTAACTTCCAATTGATAATCACATCACTACCCGATACTCGTTTTTATCCAAAATCTGAAGTGACATGCGTCTAACCCAAAAAGAATAATCGAACTGACAATTCTAATTAACACTAAAAATTTTAATTTCAAATTTATTATTATTTTTTAGATAAATGGGGTTACAAACTTGCATCAATTCAATTGAGCCTTGGGGGACATAGCTAAATCCCTCACATTATTAACTTATTCACTAGACACTTTGACAAGCACTTATAGTACTCAAACAAATACAAAATACCCCGGAACAATATTAATTACCAAAGAATTAAAAAAAATGTATAAATTATATGAGCTTCCCACAATCATAATCAGCCATGAAGGGTGTCATCCCATTGAGAAATGGCGCGAAAACGTCTCTCAACGGCTGCAACAACTTCCAACTTCCTTGCTCTATGAACCCTAAAATGTACGCAGTTGCCATGAGCATAAACGCACTCCACCTCCTCTCCTTTGCGTACTCCTCCAACCCCTTTTCGATCCTCCGATACTCCTCCTCTTCGTCATCCCTGTCTTTTCGGGCCAACATTGCTTTACCGAGGCACCGGGCCAAGACGACCCCGTCCTCAAGGGACGAGCAAGCACCTTGTCCGAGATCCGGGGTCATCGGATGGAACGCATCTCCGGTCACACAAACATTGCCCTTTGTTACATTTCCCCGAAGGACCTCCCATGGAAGCCTGAACTTGAGAGGAGAGCATATGATTTCATGTACTTCAGTCTTCTCCACGAGTTCTCTTACTTTCTCGGAGCCCTTTCCGAGCTTGCTCAACACGAACTCCTTCATCTTCTCAGGGTTTTCTCCCACATATTCGTCTGGAGAAATCTCATTTAATCAGCATTCAGATCGAACGAGTCTATGAAATTGCGTCGATAAATTAATGAATTGGAGGAGTAAGTACTTATGCATCTAGAAGGGATGAAAGTAAGGAACCAATAAAGGCTATTGTCATTGATGGGTGCAATCCCATATTTGACTCCATCCCCCATGAATTGCATCATGTTCGGCTCAATCGGTGTCCTTACAAACCCTCTAATGGTTGATTTTCCGACTACTTGTGGTTCCTTCAGCCCGAGCCATCTTCCCACAATCGAGTTGATCCCGTCACACCCGATCAAAACCTGCTCGATATTCGTATGTACACATTGATATATAATGTCATTAAAATGCAACGACTAGACGATGATCGAGTCCTCTCCAATCGATCATTGGATCGAAGATGAGCTTGATTATACCTTGGTTTTTATGGTGGTGCCATCCTGAAGGCGAAGGAGCTTCGAGTGGTGGTCGGATTCTTCGATCGAAAGAACCCTAGAAGAGAACCTTATGCTTCCGCTTGGTAGCATATTTGCAAGGGTTTCCACCAACACCTTTCTTTCCAAGACCCTTGTTTCATAATCGCTATATATAATATTGTCGAGTAGTTTATTAGGTAAATAACTATTTTAACATGTTAGCTTTTATATTTTCATTACTCTATCTGTTAATTAAAACTTGTCGTTTACTATTCATGCACGCTTTTTTAGAATGATAAAAACTATATGAAATATTAACTTTTAAAAAATTTTGTTTTTATAAATTCATACTTAATAGTAACAAGTATGAAATTGTTTAAAAAATATATTAAAAAAGTCAATATTTTATATAGTTTTTAACACCTCAAAAAACATGCGTGAATAGTAAAACGTCAAGTTTTAATTAACAGAGGGAGTATTAAATTTAAATGTATATGTACCTTTCTGCTTTGTTTGACGAAATTAGCGGAATTTTTGAAGTTATTTTTCCAGAAATTGCAGATGTGACGATCAACCTGTACTAATCATACTTGTGTTTAATTACTCACATTTATTCTGGTAAATTATAAATTAAAATTTACAAGAAAATTAATTCATCCAATATATCAATTCAGGCAAAAAAAATGATTTATTATAAGTAGGATTTTAAATGTGTACACTTGTGTATTCTTCCAATTTTTTAATTTTATATTAAAAACAATGAGGTTTGAACCTATAACTTTTTATTTTATATTAATTAATTTTTTTAGAGACTTTAGAAACTAGACAATACTTATATATGTATTCGTCCATAATTTTTTTTTACCTTGTTTCTTTTTTAAATATGCTATTTTTTCCCACAAGAGGGAACCTAGTTATTAGGGTAATTGATGAAAACTTGTGAATAGAAAATCAAAAGTTCCGAAAAGTTTGAATGAGTAGTTTTTGAAAGTTATAACCTCCAAAAAGTTAATTATCGTTGCCCAACATAGTTTAATTAGATTTTTAAACTCGGAGCTTTTCAACGTCTACGTACTCACCGAAGATTTTAAAAGATCTTAATTATAACTCAAATATATACGTGATTAACAATGATCGATCGAGTATAGTTGATGGAGGGTAATAAAGTGGTTATTCATACGCTTGTTGCCTTGGACGTTGACTACGAAGCACATCTCCGATGCCAAGAGCGTCGAGTGCCTTCCAAGCATTACTCCATGAAGTGAACGCAAACCCCGTCACTCTCAAATCCTCCCACGTTTCTAACACTAGACTTTTACACCCCAACCTGTATATAAAAAAAAGATATAAATGATTATTTAATTATATATAAAATCCATAAAAAGATATAACCCGAAAATCCAACCCGGTCGACCCGGAACCGATTGACCTGAAAACCGACCCATTTTGGATTCGAAAACCGATAACCAAAACTCACCCAAATCCGAATGAACCGAAACCGATTCAACCGGAACTCATTAAGACCCGAACTCGTTATAACCAAAACCCAAAATAACCCGAACTTTAAGATACATTCTAGTAAATTTTTAAAAATGAATATTAAAATAATGAAAACTTGAGACTATCCAAACCCGAAATAACTGAAATCCGAGACAACCGAAACCAAAGACAATCGAAACCCGATACAACCGAAACCCGAACCCGACCCAACCGAATGACCAAATTATTAGACATTACCCGAAACGCGACTAACCAAACCGCCCGATTGCCACCTCTAAACAAATGTAGGAAAACAAAATAAAGATGGAATATTGGAATACCTATGAAGGCCGACGGCGGTGGAAAGACCAGCAATTCCAGCTCCAACAATCACAATGTCTGCAGCTATCTTCTCCATTTTTCTTTTCTTTTTTCTTGGATAAGATTCTCGATCAATTGGGTTTATGGGAATTGTGTACGTTTATCATACATATACATACATATATATATATATATATATATATATATATATATATATATATATATATATATATATATATATTATATATACATGCTTGTATAGACAATATATCTTGTCCAACTCCCCTTTTTCTATGGTTAATTGCATCTTGGAATTGGAATATTATTATTTGAATGAAGGAGTGAACCTAACTTGTATTTTGATGAATTCAGGAGTGAACATGATATCCTTCTAAAAGAGAATGAGGATTAATTTGATGAATTCAGGAGTGAACATGATATCCTTCTAAAAGATGCATCCTTTTTGCGGGAGTTCACCGGGATGGGTTTGATTTCTTCATCGGAAGGAGGATTCAAGGTCTTGCATCCAGACCAAATTGTAAAGGAGGAAGGAGGTTCAGCGAATCAGTATTACCGTTCGGAGAATGAGATCGAGGGAGAGATAATATTGACCAATCCAATACAACCTATATGGTATTGGGCCAAGGGTGATGCCCAGCTTGCCCCTGCTTGTGGGCCGGGACTGTCTATTACACATCCCAATTCCTAATCATTAATAAGCTTTTTTTCATGTCTAGAGGAAGGAAGAGAGGAATAATTAGAAAATGAGGAGGATGTTCTTATTAGCTCTAATCTATGCTAAATTTAGGCAATGAAAGAGGGAGTAATGGAAAAAAAAACGTATCAATAAATTATAATTAAAATTTCAAACACCAGTATAATAGAATGAAAATAATAGTACTCATTTTTTTCAAATAATATCTTATTAGTAATAAATATATTTTTATTTAAAAAATAAATAAAAATTAATATTTTATATAATTTTTACTGTTATAAAAAAAATATGCACGACTTAAAAAATAGTTAGACTCTGAATTTTAGCTCTTGTTTGTTAGAAGAGTTGGGAATAGGTAAATCAAATTTTATATGTAAGAAGTTAATAATCTATATAAAATAATAAAATAGGGACCTGAATTTTGCTCTGGTGCGATTCGCATACGTGTCATTTTGTGGATTAAAATGGTGTTATTTTTGCATATGTGTCATATTCTAGATTAAATTGAAATTATCTTTTTAGCCACATCAATTAATAAACCAATATAGTAAGGTAAACTTATAATCTTATATCTTAATTAGATAAACTTATCTAATATTATTCATGTATGCAAACTTATCTTTTTAAATCTCTTCCATTATCTAATTCCTCACCCCGTTATTATATCTAATGGTTTTTTAATCAAATCCATTATCTTCCCACTATTGTTTAAGTTTTGTGTTTGACTAGAAATACGTTAGAAAAGAATATGAAATCGTACAATCTGAACTACTCAATTGAAAATATTCATATTATAATATATAAATGAGTTTAATTATTAACAATAACAATTACTCCCTCCTTTTGTAAATAATTGACCCTTTTTCACGGTTTTTGGCATGAAGTCTCATCTGGTGCAATTCGCCTACGTGTCATATTCTGGAGCAATTCGCATATGTATAATATTCTAGATTAATATGGTGTTATATTTTTTTAGCCACGTCAATTAATAAATCAATATTCTAGTGCAAATGCCTTATATTAAAAATCAGAGGGAGTAAAATTTATTAACAAATCGCGCAGCGGGTGAGTAATAAAACTAGTTATCTACATAAAGAAGAGGACGTGCTTGATTACTAGGTCTAGATCTATGTTAAAATTAAGCAATGAAATAAGGAGAAATGAAAAAAAATGAAAAATGAGAGAGAGAAAAAATCTATTCCCTCTATCTCAAAATATCCGTCATTTAACTTTTTAACACATTTTTTAAGAGTTAGAAACTCTATAAATTAAATATTATTTTTTAATTAATTTTTCAAATAATATTATACTTATTATTAATATTATTTTGAGACTAGTAATAATTATATTACACTTTTATCAATAAATTATAATTTAATTAGGAGTAAATTTAGATTTTTAATATTCATCCTTCCCTTCTTTAACAAAAAAAAAACAAATATATTTAGTAGATTATTATTAGATTGGAGCTTTGTAAATTTACCCGAAGTCGTAGGCAGACTGCAGGCCCGAGTTGGGTATTAAAAAGCTTGATGTGAACCTTAGTTTTTATCAAGATGGTTATTTCATGGATGAAGTTATATACTCCCTCCGTACACAAATATAAGTCGTTTGACTTTATGACACGTTTTTTAAAAAAGTAAAAACTATATAAAATATTAAATTATTTTTTTATTTTTTAAAAATAATATTATATTTATAATTATTAAGTATAATATTATTTTAAAATTTTAATAAAAATATTAATATTTTATATAGTTTTTAGCTCTTTAAAAAACGTGCAAGAAAGTCAAACGACTTATATTTGTGAACGGAGGGAGTATATGGATTCAGTTTTAATCCTACCTTAACCCCAATAGTAAAAGGGATCAATTAACTCCAAATTTAGCTTAGTTGAAAATTCGAAACGATCCAAATACCTATGGCTATGATCATTAGTTAGTTTAGAGATGAACAAAAATATGTGACTTGATGATGATGATGATGGAGGTTTACAGTAACCAAAAGCCACAAAACAACCAAAAACTCCGATCAACGAACTTCAACTTTCGGGTGATTTCATGCTCGATCGGCTCTTGACGCGGAATATGGCAACCTTGTACGCCTTTTGAGTCCTACTAACGAGCTTGAACGCGCACACGTCGCCTATCGCTAGACCATTGTCCGACCTGAACTTTCTCCAGCACGGTAGCAACAGCCTTGGATACGACTCCTCAATGCGGTACTTCATCTTCCAACTTCTCTCGTCTTTCCCGTGCATAACTACTATGACATTTCCATCATCACCGTCGTCTTTCATGTACTTTTTCGAGTGATGACAAGGAACATGCTGCAAAAACCAATTGACAATAAAAGAAAAAAACATCAAGCTAGGCCAAATCTATGATTCCGAATATCTCGATATCCTGCACTGAATAAATAGAGGAAGCTGACATATATATACCACTGAACGTCGTCCTCCAACAAAGTAGCTTTTGCTCATGCGAATGATGAAACCGGGACTACCTTTCACAAAAGCATTCGCCTTCTTCAAGAGTCGCTCGCTGACACCTATATATACAAAAATTGTAACTAAGCACGAAGAAGAGAGAACAAAGCAGAGCTCTAGTGTTCGAAAGAAGAAGAGTTTTACAACCAAATCGAAAACAAAATGAGAAAAGTAGAGTGACAATCGTGTCTTAGCCTCAACTAGGACATCAATCATCAAGGCTAGAACCAGAAGGATAAAAGCAGCTACAAATCTCTTAGCTCAAGTGTCTCTCTTAGTGTTTTTGATGAAAGGGAGCTCGTTCTACACTCACAAAGCAGCTAAGGTAAGAAAACCCGAGAAATTGCCATAGAACACAAGAACAAGGCACACAGTAACCCTAGGCTTTAGGGTTTCTCAAACTCTTTTATGACTCGGGCCTTAGCTAAACGATGTGATTAGCTTTAGCAGGGTGTCAAGAGTGTGACATTCGAATCAACTACGAGTTGCATTATAATAAATAGAACACGAGAACACTTGACCAAGCAAAAGTAATATACCAAGTTGATGTGAAGTATTATCCTCCTTAGTTCTCCTAGCCTCAGGATCTCGGAATTTGCCACTTTGATGGAGGTTATTGCTGGAATAGTCGATCTCAAGAGTGGTTGCGTCGAGTATGAGGACTCGAAAACGTGAGTTCCCTTCGTATCTAAACACTAGAAGGTAACCAATTGCTAAAGAGTAATACTCAGCAAACTGTTTCCAGCCTTTGCACAGCCAAACATAGCCCTCCTTACAGTTGGTCACTTCAACAAGCCAATCAACCCCATTAGGCACTCGAAGGCAAGCGACATTCGACAGGTGCTTCCTGTGATCCTTTACAAACTTCTTTGGAAGTCTCTGTCCAAATTTTACACAAGTTTGGGATATCACACTGAAATTTGAACAAAGAAGTTTACAAGATTCTCTGGTTCCGTTTGATTTCGATATTTAGATATCAGATATCTGATTTGATATCATTCTTTACTACAACTTGATATCGATATCACTTGTATCTTTTTTCACTTTTTGGTTTATCTAATAGGCTAATTAATTTGAAGAAATATATCATTGCAATATCAATGTATCATCCGATATCGATATCTAAATATCAAAATACCAAACGAGGACTAAACTCTAAAGTAACCTAAAATAATACATTGACACCAAATTTCATAGTTTTTGACTGAAAATTTTGACAAAGTACTATATATTTACAAGTTTTTTCAAAATAAGTTGATGAAATGTACCAAATAAGAAGAAAAATCCATTAGGAACATTATACAAAGCACAATATTTAATCATAGATGGCTTTTACCTACCCTATGTTTATGGGTTGAACACAAAACACACACACCCAAGGATAAGGAACAAAGTGAAGTAGAAATTAAGAAGCAATCAATAAAGGGTGAAGAGAGGGATTTTAGAGTACCAGTTTAAGGAGTTGTGAAGGGGATACAATGATGGTGAAAAAATGGGGTTTGATCTCATTACTCTTCAGCTCCTCTCTCTTTGTTTTGGGCACTCCCATTGCCATTTTTCTTCTCTCTGCAAGCTTGAGTTTGGTTGGTTACCACCCAACTTAAAGAGTTTCCAGTCAAAGTAGTTACTATTCACT
Source organism: Persicaria maculosa (assembly GCA_963922045.1). NCBI lineage: Eukaryota > Viridiplantae > Streptophyta > Magnoliopsida > Caryophyllales > Polygonaceae > Persicaria > Persicaria maculosa. The sequence goes on from OY998270.1 coordinate 52,511,623, forward strand.
TGACTGTTTGGGAGGAAGGGAAGTAGAGTAGGTCACAAAACTAGTTCAGATGCAAATCTTTCAAGTTTTAACTACAATTTTTGGGCTGCAAGTGAACTACTGTTCAGAATACTAGTTCAATTGCAAATATACAGTATTTACCCAATGAAAACAATACAGTAGGCTTCTTATCAGGGTGAGATTGATTGATTGAAATATGCAATCGGTAAAGACTGTATACTTTTATTTTAAAGCGGTTTGATATGGGTAGTGCTATATGCACCGAAGACAGGTGCTATATGTGCTCCAACAGACGGATCTAGGATCCGTTGCATCTACAACACACCTGTCCAATAATTATTACAAGTTTTTTAAAAAAATACAAAAGACGGATCTAGGATCCGTCCCATAAAAAACAAAAAAGTTAAAATAAAACAAAAAGCTGCAACCTGAAAAGAAAAGGAAAAAAAAAGACAAGGGCGGATGGGAGATCCGCCCTTGAGGGGAAAACCCAAAAAAGCTGTTGTGCAGCTTTTTAAAAAAGCTGCCTCCTCTTTTTTTTTACTTTATATATAGGACGGATTCTAGATCCGTCCTATCCAATTTTTTTATTTTTTTTATAACGGACGGATCTAGAATCCGTCCGTATATTTTTCAAAAAATTTACAACGAATGGATTATAGATCCGTCCTATGGAGTGCATATAACACCTGTCATGGGTGCATATAGCCACCCCGTTTGATATCTGCATGGACTTTTGATTTTTTTTGTCAATTGCACGGTCAATATCGGGTTTTGATTTTACTAGGCATTTTTTTGTCTGCAAATAACAGGATTACGAAAAGAGAGAAGTTAATGGGATTTGGACTCATGACCTCAAGATAATAATTATACCTCCTTACTATATAAGCTAAGCTGTCTTTATGATTTTTTATTTTTTTTTACACTGTTTTATCTCTAAAATTAATAAAAAAAATACCAAAAAATCCGAAAATAAATTTTTTATGGTTTTCTTCCGGGCTAAAGGGGAGGGGGGGCTGGCGCCACCCTGAGCCCCCTAGGTCCGCCACTGGCTATTTTCAAACAAAAATATTTATTGACTTGAGAAGCTGGGGTTATGACGTGCACCTGGCGATATTTTGATCGTATCTAAACCCGTTTGAAGATAAGTTATCGTAAACGCGAAAGAAAAATGAGCGGAAACGATTTTGAAGCATAAACGAAAACAACGAACACAATAAAGCATGCAAGAGAGAGAACATACACCAGAGATTTTACGAGGTTCAACTATGCCTACAAGCTATATCGTCGAGGCCTCAAGAGTTGGCTGAATCCACTATAAATGTTCGTAAAGGGACAACCAAGCAACATGTACAAAACAATCTTAAATCTTGCATGCACGTGAATCAAAGATATGTGAGAGAGAAAGAAAATCCCCCTTTGTGGGAACCGAAACGACTTCGATCTTTAACCCTTGATCTTCATAGATAGAGAGCAACCGTACAAGCTAACCACTGGAGTTCTTGCACCTCCAGAAGACCACCGTCAACCACTTACTTCTCCATGTCGGCTCCAAGATCGGAGGATGATGATTTGGAAACATAAACCCTAGCAAAGCGTATGAGGAGAAATAAAAGAGGCGAGAGCTGAACAGTGAGTGAAGCAGCCATGAGGAGAGCTTTTATAGCTAGGTCACCAGAAGAAGCGTCGAGCTACAAAACGCTGCCTTTCGGGTAAATAGGCTTTGTGCTACTCAGCTTAACCTATCTCTTTCTGTTCTTTGGGCCGTGTTCCCACACACGCGCGCGCGTGCACGCGCGCACACACACCATAATCTATGGATTATCACACCACTATTGTCAATTAACTCCGTTAGAAGATGAAGCCGATTTCTCGACTCAATGCTATTTGATCAGTCGGCACTAGCTAGTTACAATCGTGCATTCATAAACAGTATATATTATATGTTATATATTACTCTCTCCGTTCGGCAAAACATGTCGTTTACTATTTACACACGCTTTTTAGAATGATAAAAACTATATAAAATACTTATTTTTTTATAATTTTTTTAACAAGTTTGTACTTATTAATAATAACTACGAAATTGTTTAAAAAATTATTAAAAAACTAGATATTTTTATATAGTTTTTATCCCCTAAAAAAGCGTGCGTGAATAGTAAAGTGACATGTTTTGCCGAACAGAGGGAGTATGTAATATGTATCACTCATCACATGCACATACATGTTACAAACACATAACAAATACTCCCTCCGATTTTTAATATAAGGCATTTTACTTTTGTGCACGTGATTTAAGGAGCAAAAAACTATATGCAATATTAATTTTTTCAACTAAATTTTTTTACATTATAATACTTATTAATAGTAAGTATTATAATGTAAAAATAATAATTAAAAAAATTAATATTTTATATAGTTTTAGCTCCTTAAACTACGTGCACAAAAGTCAAATGCCTTATATTAAAAATCGGAGGGAGTATATTACATGTCAAACATATATATAACACAAGACATAAGAAAGTAAGCACATATCATTACAATTATGATGAAATAGGACTACTTATACCCATAGTTAACTAAAAAAATATATCATTTTAGTTATTTTAGACTATACTCCAAAATAATATGTTTTGCTTAATTGATGGAGTAGCAACTATTTGGCCATCCCAAATCAATAAACAACTAAAAATCGTTTGATTAGATCAGGTCAGGTAAGATTAATTCGAGTTTGAGTAAATTTTAAGTTGTCATTATCGAGCACGATTTCCAAAACCGTGAGAAATAGAGACTTATGGCGACGGTTTTAAATATTTTTATAGTTTCTGAAACCGTGACCGTCCGATTTTATAATTTTGACGATTTGGGAAAAGTCTGCCCCAAGAGATGCAAATGAGGACTCATGGTGACGATTTTCAAAATCGTCGCTATAAATTCCTACGGTTTCTGAAACCGTGGTCGCCTAATTTAATGATTTTGACGATTTGTGAAAATAACCTGCCTTACTTATGACATAAACCTTTTCACGGTTTTTGAAAACGTGGCCCCCCCTGATTTTGACGGTTTCAGAAATCGTGGCCACCTAATTATTCACGGTTTAAGAAACCATAATTGTCACCGTGTCAATGGCGATAAATTAGCCGTGTCACCAATAATTCGGTTCCATTTTCATGATAAAAAATAATCCCTTAAATCAAGAAGAAAGTTAATGATCTCAAAACGTTAGCTTTTGGAGCAGAGACGAATCCTGTAACCGCTAGTTGAGAGAGCGGAAAAATAGCATAAAAAATTGTATGTAAAATTAAACCCTATTTTTTTTTCACAAAAAATCATCAATATTATGAATAAAAACATAGATAATGTGTAACTAGAATAAAAACATAAATCATGTTTGCTTTATTTCATGGTTTTCAAATATTTCAATAGAACCTCTTAAATTTGAAGTTCTCGGGTATAAATATATTATTAAAGTATGAAATTTAACAAACGATAATTACGATAAAAAAAATATATCAATTTTGTAAATGATGTAGGAAATAATTTATATATGTTCAGTCTTGAAACATTTATAACTTTTCGCTCAAATATCGGATTCGGACTCTTATTAGTATATCAAATCGAAGATATCGACGAGAGGAACATGTATATTAATTTTATTTTCGACTAGGGGCGACGTCCACCCCTGGCTCTAAAGAGGATCTGCCACTACTTTGTAGAGGGCTTTATTTCTTGAGGTCCATGATGAGCTCTTTATTGCCCAACTTAACTACTCTTTGTTTGCATTCTTGCTTGGGAACTTCATTTCACAAACATAACAACAATGCATTAAATCCAACACCAGTGCGCTTCAAAATTATACATCTTCAGTACAAGTTCTTGATTGAACAACAAACTTTCACCATAACCACAAAACAACCAGAAAAAACTACCTCAAGCTTCCAACTTTCGGATCCTTTTAGGTCCGGCTAGCACCTCTTTCGCTTACCATTTACGCGGAATATGGCCACCTTGTACGCCTTTCGGGCTCTTTTCACCACCTTGAACGCGCATACGTCGCCTATTGCTAGAGCATTGTCCATCCTGAACTTCCTCCAGTCAGGTGTCGAGAGCCTTGGATACGACTCCTCAATCCGGTACTTCATCTTCCAAGCTCTCTTGTCTTTCCCATAGACGACTATGGCATTGGCATCGTCACCTTTGTCCTTCATGTACTTCTTCGAGTGAGAAAGAGGAACATGCTGCATACCCCAACAGATAAAAAAAAATGATAAGATTCCGAAAGTATGTATTAGAGAGCTGCTGTTTATCAAGGCAAATATTATACCATACCACTGTACGGTCCAAAACAATGTAGCTCTTGTTCATGTGGATGATGAAACCGGGGCGTCCATTCAGAAAGGCATTCGCCTTCCTCAGGAGTCGCTCTTTGACGGATTCAGGGTCACGCAACGCCTTCTTACTGGATGTTTTCATAGGGATATCATCTTTGATCTCTTCATCAATGAGATTCGGTTCAGCCTTGTGGTCAGAAATCCGGAACAGCTTGATGTTGTAGGTCTTTGTAGCGGAATCAATCAGCTCAAAGACGCAGATATCGCCTTCTTGCAAGCTATTATCCACCACAAACATTTGCCAACCAATTGACAGTGATAAAGAGAATGTCCCATACTTCTCCAAACGACACTTGATGGGCCAGGTTTTCTCGTTCACACGAAGAGCGATGTACTTCTCATCGTCATTCTTCGTGTAGTATGCTCTACCGTGATTCGTTGGAAGGACCTGCAAGAATCAACATCAGAATATATATCTTGCACCGGGACTTGTATGTTTTCGGTAAGAAAATCTGAAAAGAACATACTGGACCGCTATTGCCAGAGAAATTTCTCTTCGTCATATGAAACACGAAGAAAGGATTTCGGCTTTCAAAGGCCTCTGCCCTTTGTTTAACTCTAGACATTGCATCACTGAGGATCTTCTTGGACGCCCATAAGCTGCTTCGCCTTTCACACGTTTTTCCCTCTTACGAGTAAAGATCATACGCATTCAACTATGAGTCGCTATCATAAACAGAAACAAAGAGTACACCAAACAAAAAATCAATCAGTAATACCAGCAGGCTGCTGTTGTAGCTCATCTAACATAGTTTCTTGTTTGATCTCTGCATCTCCGAGAGTCGGTATAGATGTCTCCTTAGAATCCTTGAAGATGTGAACATTGTAGACCTTTTGTGCTGAATCAATAAGCTCAAATACACACTCATCTCCCTCTTCCAAGTCATTATCCGCCATAAACTCTTTCCAACCAGATGACAATGATATACAAATTCTCGCCAGCTTTTCAACTCGATACTTTAGATACCAGGCTCTCTTGTTGATCCGAAGAACAATGTCATTTTCCTCATTATCCTTTGAGAAGTACTCTTCACAGTGACTCGTTGGAAACACCTGCGAAAAGAACAAAGAAATGTAACATTAACAGTATTAACTGAGGGTGTGATTCATCATTCGTGTTATTTGTTAAGAAACGTACTGGACCGAGCTTGTAATAGACATGTCGTCTCTTCATAGGAACAACAAAGTAAGGATCTTGACTGCGAAACGCATTCGCCTTTTGTTTCGCAGTCAATCCATTCGATGTATCATCTTCCGCTCCTCCTTCATCCTTCTCAGTGATCTCAATCCGGAACACATGAACATTATAGGTCTTTGTATCCGAATCAATGAGCTCAAAGACGCAAATATCGCCGTCTTTCAATTCATTGTCCAATGCAAAATCTCTCCAACCAAATGTCATTGATACAGAAAGTGGCTTATTCTTTTCATACCGAAGCTGCACATGCCAGGCTTTCTCATGGATTCGGAGCACGATTTCACTGCTACCTGATCTCCTCTTTTCGAAGTATGTTCTATGGTGACTCACTGGAACCACCTGCAAAAACCAATACAGGAATGACTTATAAGCTTTTGTGTTACAAGAGTAGATCCCGACAGTATAAGAACGAACGTACTGGACCGCGATTGCAAGAGAGATTCCTTCCTCTGATACGAGCCATGAACGAAGGATTCCGACTCCGAAAGGCATTCGCTTTTCGCTTAACTCTAGAGTGTGCATCAATCTTTATTCTAGCACGCTCTTTAGGCGATTTCTCCTCTAACATTTCATAGTCGATTTCAGTTGCAGTTGTGTTGAATACGCTAACTCGAAATCGACAGCTTCCATCGTATCTGAAGACTAGAAGGTAACCAATTGCTAAAGAGTAGTATTCAGCAAACTGATTCCAGCCTCTTGAGAACCAAACACTGCCCTTGCAGATGGTTACTGCAACCGGCCAATCTGCACCGTTTGGCACCCGAAGGTAGGCGGTGTTCGATAAGTGCTTGCCGTGATCTTTCACGAACTTGTTTGGAAGCCTCTGTATGTACAGATTTGAACAATAAAGCAAACATAGAACATGAAATTAAGGGTAAAGAGAGGGATTAGAGAGTACCAGTTTGAGGAGTTGAAGGGGAGGGGAAACAATGAGGGTGAAGAAATGGGGTTTGATCTCATCAACACTACTCTCATTTGCTACTCCTTTCTGTTTTCTGGGCACTACCATTTTTGATTCCCTATCCAGTTTGGTAATGGAAACTGCTTGTTCTTGTTGTTGTTCATCAAAGGCAACAAAGACACACAAGTCCTGAATCAGGGAGGCCTCATCATGGTGTCATTGATTGATTTGATTGAGAGCGGGAGATGATGATGATGATTACTAGTTGGACAACTGAACCGGCTATGCCTGCCTATATCTCAAGAGCTATAGCCTTTTCAGATGCCTCGGCCTGGCCAATCCATTGTATTCTTTGAATTTGTTAAATAAAGAGTGTTTATCCGGAGATATATAATTACTACTCACAAATTCTTTCCGGTTGAGTCATTTCAGAATGGTTCCAATCTATCATATTCCAATTATATATGTTTATGATGTAAATAGATAAAGTGGTGTAAGGTGCTTAAATTAAAGATATGTTTGGATTCCACATCATATAGATATGTTTTTGTTGGATTAGGTAATAATTCGGAGTCGTCCTAGGACGCTATTCGATCACATTCCCGGATGAGGTCGAGAAGACCTTGATTGTTTAGAATACCCGGGTCTCTGGTAATTAAGTCTAGGTGTGCAACCTTATCGACCACGCAATTACCGTTGCGAAGTATATATAAAACGGAGGAAGTAAATGATTTCACCAATATTTTAAAAAAAAACTAGGGTGGCAGACCCGTGCTACGCACGGGACATTTTTTGCATCAAATATCACTATTTTGTTCGTTAAAAAATATAAGTCTTGATTTTTCGGCATGTTTTTCAACGAACTAAAAACTATACTCCATCCGATGTAAAAAATAAGCCTTTTTAATTTTTAGCATATAGTGTAAGGAGTAAAAAAAATATTTAAATATTTTTTATAATTTAATACTTATTATTAATAAGTACGGAGTATTAAATTGTATAAAAATAATTAATAAATAAATTAATGTTTTATGTCATTTTTAACTCCTTGAAAAATATGTTGAGAAGTCAAATGGCTTATATTTTTAACACTGGAAAATATATTATTTTAATATTATTTATTATTCTATTTTTTCACTTTCTAAAAATCAATTGCTAATTATTTATCTATAATATGACAATTGTAAAAAGGAAGCAAAATGTTCAAAAGAACATCTTTTAATTAAAGGAGTAATGTGAAAAAATTTGAATATATACTAAAAGTTATCATGATTGTAAATTTGTAACCCATCTCCTTGTGCAGTAAAAAAAAGTTCATCCCCTTCAACTGTGAAAACACAACAGGCATGGCTGCATGACATCCATTTTTCTTGAAGACCTCTCTCTCACACATCTTTATTATCTCCTCATCCCCTATTCTTCCATTTCTAGTCTCTTTCATGTGAGTTTGACATCTCAAATTGCTTGAGATAAAGCATATTTCAACACATAGAGGATCTCCGTTATTGATGTACCATCGCCACCTTGAGTCCCAATTCGAAGCTGATCTCTTTTTCGAAAAGTTTGAAGGTAAGATTGGTGGTTTGAGGTCCTCTATTAGGAATGAATTTGTAGTTAATTTTCACTAAATTGCTATAATTGCTCTTATTGCTATCAATTTGTGATTTTGCTTTGCGTAATGTCAATCATTATTGTCCAATCAGGGTAAAATGGAACAAATTTGAATGTCAAGAGGAAAAAGAAGGTTTTGTTTAGTAAGCATGCTCGTGCGATGCACGGGACGTGTTTTAGTCATATTGTTTGCTCATTTAGTCAAATAAAATCATATTTTAATAAAAAGGAAACATATTGTAAATTTCCATATAATTTATTCTAATTAACGAAAATAAAGATAAAAATCTCATGGACGTATTATTATTATTAAAGGAAAAAACTTTTAAAAAGTTTATTTTACTTATCATTGTAAACTTTCCAATAAAACTTGTTAAAAAACATATAATAATAGTACATGACCTACTTTTTTTTTTGCTACCAAATTTATTTTCCATTAGATTGAAAGGGATTGAAAATGGAATTACTGTGTATTGAAAAATAATATATTTTTATATTTGATCCTAAGAACTAAATATCATGTAAATAATTATTTTCCCCACAATTTTTGTCTTATGGAACATATTCTACATTTATTTAAAATTAATTCTTTTATTTTTAACTGAATGCACTTACTTTGTATACCTTTTTCTTCTCGATTGATATTCATTCTCATATTTTTCATCAATAACGCTTCTCTACAATAATATTAACAAACATCATACAAAAAATAAAACTTTTTATTTTTTAATAAAAAAGAAATATCAAATTTTGTATATGTTATTTTTGAAAAATAGTTGAAAAATATTAATTTTTTCTAGCTTTTTCTTCTCAATTGATGCTTTTTCTCTATGAATTTGTCCTCATTCTCATAGTTTTGTTCCTAATAATCAGCGTAGGTCAAATATACACGGTTGTCTAGAAATAAAATAATTTTCATATATGATATGGAATTTATGAGGTGAAGATTACTATTTGGAATCCAAATAGTTTGAAATTTAATCAATTGAAAGATGAAAAGAGAATCACTTTTTTTAATTAAAGACATTTAATTTAATGGAAAAAAGCTTAAGTTAATAAATATACATATATAAATTATAAGATGAAAAGATAGTCATTATTTTTTATTTTGAGGAATTGTAATTTTGCAATTTAAATTGATATAATAGGGGAGTGATGATGTATGCATTTATGAGGGTAATGACTTAGAATATTAGACTTTATTAAAAATATTTCTATTGCATTATTTTTATTTATTTATTTTCATTAAATTTAGACTACAAATATAATTTTGTAAATTTATTTCTATATTTTTAAATTTATTTTAGAAAATTTGATTGAAATATACTGAGCTCTTTTTGTCATTTGGGGTTTTGAGATGAAATTATTTTATGGAAAGCATATTAAAATAGTTTTGAGGGCTTTATATTACATTTTTAATTTAAATAAAATCTATTGGGTTGCATTTTATAATTTAATTTGGTAGATTATTTATAATTTAAAGCTATGAATTAAAAATCCTAAATATATAATTTCCTCATGGAGTATTTTAAAGTAATTTTATCTCATCTAAATATACAATATCTTGATCAAATCTTTCTTTTCGTGAAAAACTAACTAACTAATTTTATTTTATTTGATAAAATCATCTATTGTTCCTTCTCTTTAATATTCTTAACCCTCAATGTGCCCATACATACGTCCTTCCTCTTCTCTTACCCTTTTTTTTCATTGTTTTTGGCCCTCAATGGTTTATTGGTTATTCATATCATCGTGATCTAGTTTGTGTGCAACCTTGCTTTACAATGAGTTTAAGTAGGTATATAAGGTTTATATCTTTTTATGACAAAAAAAAAGGTTTATATCTTTTCTACTTTATAAGCTTACTAGTTTTATTTACCCGCACCTCGCGCGGTTTCTTTAAAAATAATATTTTATTTTTGCAACCACGTTTAAACATATCAATAAATCGTTTAAAACATACATTAATGAGGTGATGATCGAACCAAAATTTTGAAAGTGAAATTAAAGCAATTGAGAGTTCGTAAATATAAACTCTACTAACATCATATTATAAACATCTTTTTCGTATGGAAAATATTTATAAATGGGGTATATATATAAGCTATAGTAACATCATATTCTAAAATTTTAGGGGTCTTGAAACTTTTTTTTTAAAAAAAATCAATTAATAAAATAATTTAATTGATCATTTTTTTCTTGTCAAAGATACATTTATAACCTTCTCCATATTTTTAATTAGCAAATTATGGTGATGTTTCGGGAATAACAAATGAATTGATAAGCAAATTACATATCACCGTTTTAGCTAATCACTCAAAATTATCAACATGAAAATCAATTATATATAATTATTATATAATAAAGGAGAAGTCGCCTGAGACACATGGCGGCTTCTCCTTAATCGTAGTCGTATGAATCAATCACAATTTTTTAAAATAATCAATATATGCATAAAATAAAATTTTATGTTAACTCTATCTAATCAATATATCTATATATACATAAGATAAAATTTGACCTAATTTCATTAGATATGGATATTAGTCGTATGAATCAATCACAATTTTTTTTACCAATTTTTTTTGATCAAACTCCCCTTAATTAAAATATTTACTAATTAACTATCATGTTATTTGATTCTATCTTATAGATCTGTGGCCATAGTTGCCTAATTTATAAATTATCATGTAAAAAATAAATAAAGATGCTACGGGGTTTTTTTTTTCAAAAATTATATCTCAACTTTTAACCCTATAAATATCACCTAATTTATATCTAATTCAACCACTATATTTTTTTCTCTTCTTCTTTTTAATATTTTTTTACGTATTTCTTCTCTAGCTCTTTGATCAATGTAGTTATATACATATCTATAAATTTGTTATACTCTTTGATTTGTAGGTGTTCAATCTAATCGTATTAGCATGCTTTTTTTTATAATTTAACGCTTTAGAGACTATGGAAGCTCTAATCCCGAATGTATAGATACACCGGGGGCATGGTATAAGTGTTCTTTCAATCAATTCCTAATTAGTTCTTTCACTATGTAAATTTAAGGTGTCCCTTTCACTATGTACATTGTTGTTAATATGCCTTCAACTGAGCATAATCTTCTATTATATATAATAAAAAAATTCTCTCCTTGCCTTAGTCAATCTTAAATATAATAGATTTTTTGAGTTTTTAGATATAGATATATTTTGGAAAGATTTTATCCAATTTTATAATATTTAGATAATAATTATATAAAAAAATAATCATATAAAAAATAATTTATCTCATACACTTGATCAATAAGAAATATAGTACGGAGTATATCTTAAGATAACATTTTTTTACAATTTTTATATCTTCAATTCAATTCTATCCATCCATAATTATTATTTTTGCAAAAAGTATCTATTTGATTCTATTGCATTAGATATCTAATCTTTATAAAGTTAAAAGAATAAGTTGTCTAAGGTTCATATTGCATGTTATTGGGTTTAATATATTAATATATTATGAGATTTATTTAGATTTAACCTTTGGTTTATTTTAGAATTATAGATCTAAATTAGTAAAATGTGTATTAATATAAAATCTATTTAAATTAAAAAAATTGAAAGAATATATATATATATATTATAAGAGTTTTGTTTGATTAATTCTATGTTAATTACGTAACAATTAAGAAATATTGGAAGAAATTAATTAATTGGTTGAATGGGTATTAATATCAAATTTATTTAAATAAAAAAACCGCACAAGGTGCGGGTACTGAACTAGTTAATTGAGTAAAATTAAATCCTACGTACAATTTCTTAAATCTTGAATTTCTTAAGTTAATGTTAAAATAATTAGATTTATTTAAATAAATTACAAAATATTATCAAAATATAAATAAGTAAGATATGATAATAACTTATTAATTGATGTAATATTGGATAGATTATTGATTTAAAAAGATAAGTTTTTTAGCTAATAGATTATTGATCTAAAAAGATAAATTTTTAGCTAACTATATTCATTTATTAATTGATGTGGGCCAGAAATATAATCCCGCTTTAATTCAGAAAATTCCGTGGACGCGAGATCGCACCAGAGCCCGTTTCAGGTTTCTGCTTTAGTATTTTATATAGATTTTCTCTTATTCGATCCCTCTACAGAAATTATATATATATATACATACACACCAAGTCATGTAGATATATACGTTAATTACTGAAGTTGACCTAAATTAATATTATTTTCCAACATTGATAAAACATTTGCGGATGAGGTCGAGAAGACCTTGATTGTTTAGAATACCCGGGTCTCTGGTAATTAAGTCTAGGTGTGCAACCTTATCGACCACGCAATTACCGTTTCGAAGTATATTAAACGGAGGAAGTAAATGATTTCACCAATATTTTAAAAAAAAAATTAGAAACACACGATTCAATATTCTATTTGTTAGTCAAAATATGTCATTTTATCTTCTTTGCACAATATTTAAAGAAATCAACAAATATAATATTTTACTCTCATTTATTACAATATACTTTTTACTTTATTGAAAATCCCAACTGAAATCAACTAATCTTTATTACAAGGATATTTTCATTAATTAAATATCAAATTACCTATGATTATATATTTTTCTTAATAAAATTAAGATAACACGATTTGTCAAATGAATGGATTAATCCACAAAAATCTACAGATTACTATCTAAAAACCTATCATTCGGGTAATTGATAAAGGATTGTGCTATATACACCGGAGACAGGTGTTATAGATCTTGGATCCATTTTAACTACAGTATGACACTTGTCCAATAATCATTAAAGTTGTGGAAGAAAAAAATACATTCTTAGATCCATAAATTGTAAAAATAATAAAAATTTCAATGGACGGATCAATGATCCATTCCAATAAATTAAAAAAGGAAAAAATGAAAGAAAGAAATAGACTAGGACTAAAAAAGCAACAATTCTTGGTCTATTAAAAAAAGAAAAAAAAAGAAGAAACAAAGACAAAAAAAAATATAAGGACAGATCATGGATTCGTTCTATAAAACCCAAAATATAGACTGATCTAGGATTTATCAGTGTATTTTTTTATAACTTGCAATAATTATTAAACAAGTATCAAGCTATGAGTGAAACAGATTTAGGATTCGTCCGTATGAAGTACATATAACACCTGTGTCGGGGCATATATCCAGTCCTTTATAAAAAAAATCACCTAAAAGATTCTTGATTCCTCTTCATGGTGTTATAAGTGTTATTGATTGATTTGATTGAGAGTTTAAGTACTAGTGAGCAATTCATGTAGATAATGTGTGATAAATAGATAGTAGAGAGGAGACGTAGAGAATGAATTGATGTTTTTATTGGGGTTCTAAAAGACCTTTATATAGGAGATTACAAGGGAACTAATGTTTCTTAGAGTCTATCCAAAACCAATAAGATAATACAAATAATATTATAACAGAAAAGCACTTAAGAACACGCAGAATGAATTACATATTTATAGGTGAAAACTCTCTAACAACCCATAAGTTATGTTGTATAAAAACCATCACTCTTTTTGCTATAGGAAGTATTTTCAAATATGTCTACTTTTTTTTATTGAATTATTTTTTGTCGTTACAAAGTACACTCTAGAAATACGAATTATCTCCACGGTGTCTTACTCGGTTCTAGTCAACGACGAACCGACTACTTTATTCCAACCCTCAAGGGGTCTTAGACAGGGTGATCCCCTATCTCCGTTTCTGTTTATCCTAACTTCTGAAGTTCTAGCGCGTGCCTTACAAAGGGAATCTACAGTTAACAGTGGCGTTGGGTTTCGTTTCGGTAAACCTGGCGTCTATATTCCATTCCTCGCCTTCGCTGACGACATTCTTATCTTCACAAAAGCATCACCTTCGGCTTGCAGTGCAGTTTCAGTTGTGCTTGACCGTTTCTGCCAAGCGTCGGGTCAAAAGGTTAATCTACACAAATCCAGTTTTCAAACATCTCCTAATACCTCACAAATATCTGTCAACTCGATTACTACGACTATTGGTATCCCACAAGCGAACAATTTTGAAAAGTACCTGGGTTGCCCTATTATAAACGGTAGGGTCAATCGTGATACGTTTGCTGATGTTGTTCTTAAGACGAAACAACAACTCACTAAATGGAAAGCTTCTAACCTATCAGCTGAAGGGCGTAAGATTTTGATAAAAAGTAATCTTAGTGCACAACCTCTATTTCTCATGCAAGCCTTTTTACTACCATCTACTATCCTTAATGAACTAGATAAAGTGTACAGACAGTTCTTCTGGAATAAAGGTCCTCATGTGCCACCGCTCATTGGCTGGGACAAGATTTGCGCAGACACGCTAAAGGGGGGCCTAGGGATTCACAAGGCCGAAACAATGAATATTGCATTACAAATGAAGTTACTTTGGAAAATCATTTCGGAACCTACAAACATCTGGGTTCGTGTTATCACAACGAAATACATTAAGAATTCAACTATCATGACGTACAAAAAACAAAAAAATACCTCTTGGCAATGGTCAAAGCTTATGTCCCTAAGGAAACAATTTATGCCTAGTCTACGGTGGAGTATCGACAATGGGGAGTCGGTAAAATTTTGGACGGATAACTGGGCGTTTGACTCGCCACTTGCAAATAGAGTCGCCGGCCCTTTGTCAGAATCTGATCTCTCTCTGAAAGTTAGTCACTTCATTTTACCAAATAACGTTTGGGATGGTAGCCTGCTGCGTACTATGATGTTAAATCTGCTCTCTCCGGTCGACATTAATCAAATTACCAATACTTTGTTGCCAACTAATGATCTGTCGGACCGTCTATACTGGGGCCCTAGTAGAAACGGTTGGTTCTCCACTAGTTCGGCAACCAGTATTCTTTCTAGGGGTTACGGGTGTTCCACTTTCAAGTGCGGTTGGATTTGGGACTTGGACGTACCTCCAAAAGTCAAACACTTCTTATGGAAAATTGCTCGAGACGGACTGCCAACTAAAGAAAGATTACAGAAATCTCATGTTTCCATCCCGAATGGTTGTGTGTTCTGTGGTAATACAAATGAATCGGCCATGCATCTTTTCATCAACTGCAGTATTGCTCGGCAATTTCGCAGGGCTCTGCACATTCCGTTACAAATGACCTCAAATAACAGTGCTCCGCCAAACGGTCACCTGCCGCTCAACGATATCAAATCAAGTGTGGGTTCCACTATGATGGGGAGATTAGCGTCTTGCTGGTGGGCCATTTGGTTTTTTAGAAACCAAATATCATTCGGCAAAGTGAATTCAGTGTCGATCAACGAAATGAAAATCTTCTACTTAGCTAATACACAAGCTTGGACTGCAACTAAGTGTTTCAACAATGACGACCCGCATACGGTTATGGCTTGTCCTCGTCACCATCCTATGGAGGCCTTCGGTGGTGGGGGTGGCAGCCGTACGCCAAACAGAGATGGAATTTGGAACAAACCTCCAGATAATTTTTATAAGCTGAATTTCGACGGTTCGGTTCGTTCGGATGGTAATGTTGCTTTTGGTTTTGTTATTCGGGATTCCGATGGACTATCGGTCTCCATGGGCAATGGAAGATGTAATGCCAACTCGGTCCTGTACGCAGAATCGGTTGCTCTTAAGATGGGTATTTTGTGTGAAAAAAATCTACATCTTCCGAATCTCCTCATCGAAGGAGACAATCTAGTTGTGGTCAATGCTCTCCTTGGGGATTGGATGCGCCCTTGGAATATTGAGCTTCTGCTTTCTGATATTTTGCTAGATCTTTCGTCGTTTTCTAATGTTTCTATTCGTCATATTTTCAGGGAGTCTAATACTGTTGCAGATCGACTAGCTCATCTGGCTTACAGTCACCCTGCCGACGATTGCGTAGAAGATGATCCAGAGCTTCAAGTTCTCATCCGCAAGGATGCGCTAGGAAGGACGGCCGTCTATGGTCGTGGTTCCTAATTCTTATACTGCTTCAAAAAAAAAATACGAATTATCTAATTTCTCTCTGTATATCTACGTAAATCAACTTAAGAATATACTTCTAACCCTACTTACAATTTAATAAACTCATAGCAAACAAACTTAGATCTTATGGATGTCGACAAACACGAATAAGCACGAATACAAACACTTCAATCTGGTACACTTCAAGTTGTTGCTTTGTCTTTCACGAACACAATTCTATGGGTTATTTGTTCTTCCTCTTTGAAGTTTCTAGCTTTTGTAAAATCTTCTATGAATATTCTCCAATTTTTTGCACAAAGAAGACTACTTTTCTCTATGATTTCAGCCACCATCCATAATTCTCTAATGAGAATCTCACTTGTTAATGGTTTCTAGCAATGGATCTGAGCTCCAACACCATATCACGAGGGAATCCCTTCTTTTTTTTTTTGTTTCTAGTTAGATCTCTTATTCATCTCTGTTCTTGTACATCTTATGTAGGTATTGGTTTAATTTCTGTGTCGTTTGGTATTGATATCTAGATATCAGATATCGGATATCAACCCCTAATATCTGATATCTAGTGTTGGTATGCCAAAGATATCACTTGATATCAAGTGATATCTGATATCTGTGTTTGGTATCGCCAGATATCGATATCACTTGATATTTAGATATCAAATTTGGCCTATTTTGATATACTGATTTTTAGAGAGGTATCACTTGATATCGATATCGCCCGATATCGATATCTTGATATCTAAATATCGATACCAAACGAGGCCTTAGATTTCCAATCTATCATGTAATCTTGTTGAATAGAGTGGATTTTGGATCCAGGTCTCTCCCTTCCTAATATATCAACCGATATCGATATCGATATCGATATTTTGGATTTTGCTCTTTATCTCCATTGCCCGGTTATTTCTTGGCATATACTCTTTCCGTTAATTAAAACTTGACGTTTTACTATTCACGCACGCTTTTTGAGGTGTTAAAAACTATATAAAATATTAACTTTTTTAATATATTTTTTTAATAATTTCATTCTTGTTACTATTAAGTATGAATTTATAAAAACAAATTTTAAAAAAAGTTAATATTTCATATAGTTTTTATCATTCTAAAAAAGCGTACATGAATAGTAAACGACAAGTTTTAATTAACAGAGGGAGTATAACACAAATGCTCTTTGAATCTAGCTCATATTACAAGTTAATCTAATATACTTATAATAACTTCTAATTTCCAACAAGTAACAAATAGAGAATCACTTGATTATGTACAAATACATCCTTAACATGTGTGATCAATCAAAATACCAAGCATATATGCATAAAATTAAAATATTCAGTCCCCCACAAACCCATGCCATTGAACAAGAATCTTATTGTAACTAGCTAGCTAGCTCTCTAGAAGTTGATAAACACACAATTGCTCATTTCTATATGAGCACCACAAGCGCCAAAGTAGAGAGAAGTAGTACTGTGGAAAGCCAAGAGGCGATGGAGAACACATGACCCTTGCTTTGTACAGGCAACATAGAAGGAAGGGAACACTGGCCACCGTTGAAGAACACCCTAACTGGGAACCCATCAAGGCCAGCCACATTGATCCCAGGAGTGTTCTTCTTGTCGAACGACATCAGAGACTGCAACAAACCGGGTTTGGGCAAATCCTTGTTAGGGTGTGACCCGTTTTGGAGAGCATTAAGATAGTCATTCAGATGGTAAAACCCATGCATGAAGATGGTGGAGGAATCATTTTGGAGGGTGGTTCCATTGAATTTGTCCATTTTGTCGAACCCTAGACCCGCCTTGTCAAGGGTCACGGCTAAAGACCAGTCGTCGTAACTAATGTCACCCCAGTTGATGATGGTGATTTTCGAGGACCAACCATCCTTGAAGTCGGAGTTGAGGTGCCAGTTGACGCTGACCCCGCAGTTGTCCGGACATGGGACCGGGTTGGGCCTAGGTAGGTTATGAATCCGGGCGTATTCAGTCGCGATCTCGGTCCTGTTTTCGAAGGGCCGCAGTAGGGCGTAGGCAGGCAACAGCATCGGATCCGCTGTTGCATTACATGTGCTAGTTGAGAGCTTCTTCTCCTCGCATCCACAAGCACACGTCCTACATGGGATCGCAGATTCATTGAAGTAAGATGAGAAGGTCACACAACACTTGGGGTAGCTCACTTGTGTCCTATTGCAGACTACTTGCCAGCTCGCAATCGCCTCTATCTGTTACCACACACACGAGCATAATTCAATAAACATAGTGTGTATACTATTCGGGGCGGAGCCATGAATTTAGTTAGGGGGTGCTGAAAAAAATTTGTGAAATATCGTTTTTTGCTTTATACTTATGAAGAAGGTTTTTTAAATAAATATTGAGAAAACACTAAAATTGTAAATTTTTTTTAATTTAAAAATAAACGTGACATTTTTTTTAATGAAATAGTTGATAGAAACAAAAAAATATATAGATAAATCAAGAAGAATTAATAATAGAATAAAACAAATAAAGATTTTAAAAAAATTGAAAAAAATACTAAAATTGTGACATTTTTTTAATGAAATATTTGATAGAAACAAAAAAACATAGAGATAAATTAAGAAGAATTAATAATATAGTAAAACAAATAAAAAGTGAAGAAGTTAGGATTTGAACCCAAGACCTTTTTCTTCTTCCCTTCCTTGCTTTACCACTTGAGATAGACAACATTTTTGTCTCAAACATCATTTAAAGATCTTATATTACCTTAAAAATACTAAATATATACAAAAAAAATTATTTTTTTTTTCCGGGCCGGGGGTGCTCGAGCACCCCCTAGCTCCGCCACTGTGTGTATTAAAGAACTTAATCAAATCAAGCATGAAGGGCATGCACGCGCGCACACACATATATATATATAGGATATATACTAAAAACAACTGAATAACTTGATTATACCTCAGCAGGTAAGCCTTGAGGGTTCAACAGAAGGCTAGGAGTGACTCGGATAGGATCACCACACACGTAGACTTGATCGGTGGATGTACCGTTGATTGTCCAGTGTTGAGGCGGATAAAGGGTGGTGACATTGAGATCAGGAGGCATCTTGAACACCGTCATCTGGAAGACCGATTTGGACTTTTTGGGGTCCATTGTAGCCGGTAGAATGGTTCCATTCCGACAACACTCGGGAAGCAGGCCAAGGTTGGTGTCATTCTTCAAGGTAGGGGGCAGATCAACGATGGTTGGGTTGGGATCGCAAGTCAACACCGAAGACATGTCCATGTCCCGGTAGAATTTAGGTTGAGGGCCGTACACGCATGAAGAAGGATCGATAACACTTGGGTAGGCGCCTCGCATTTGGTATATCAACTCTTCCCGCATCCATCTCCAACTAAGCTGCCAATAGTCCAAACGGGCGATCGGATCGTCGTTCGAGAGGGTGACTTGGGCCAAGTAGTTGTTTGGGTATGCCTTCAACACATCGTACATGATGGTGAGATCTCCTCTCCTCCTGTCGAACAACTTCACAGTGTTGTTTTGTTTGTAGTTTGGATCCACTTGGCAACATAACTCGGTTGTATTTTCATCTGTAATATTGGGCTTAATTCAAAACATTCAACTCAATCTAATATAACCATTGGGCTTAACTCAAATTTATTTACTAAATATTGGGCTTAATTCAAAACATTGAATATAACTATTGCTTATGACACATCACATTTAAACAAAGTTATAATGATATAGATATTATTATTATTACTGAGTGATACAAAATATATATATTTATGTATTATACTTTATATGAGATTTAAAAAATAATAATTTTATGAGATAATTATAATATACATTTATGGTGAAGTTTTTTATGATTTTTATCTTAACTTTTATTAATATTTTATAATTTTTTTTTATATATATTAGTAATATTTTATTTTTAAAAAATCGCGCCATGGCGCGGGAATTGTACGAACTGTTGTTTAAAAAAGCTCACCATTTTTTCCCCAACAGTATTGCTCTCACTTAACTACTGATGTTGCTCACACTTGATATTGTTGTATTGACAGTGCCAACAGTGTTGTGTTGACATTACTATGTTATTTTACTTCGATGATGGTGCTAACAATGCTATGTAGTTTTGAATTAGGACTTGAATATGCAGTAAATGACGCAATATGGTAGAGTAAACACCAAACTAATAGTGTTGCGTTGTTTTGAATTAGAGCATAAATTAGGATGTTGACTGTGCTGTGTTATTTTACTTGGATGAGAGTGCTGACAATGTTGTGTTGTTTTGAAAGTAGGGTGCTGAAAATGTAACGAAACCCCTTTGCATGTAATGTACCCAAAGAGATCAAATTCTTCTATGTACATCAGTCAACATTTGGACCACACCATCTTGAGTTTGATCTACCCGAGCTCATATGAAACAAACAATCAGTATTTAATGTCCATTAAGTTGAATATATGCCCGATGCCATCGAGACCATATTTGAGTCTGCACTATTTGAATCTTCTTTCTGCAATACATTTGTTGATTTTTTTAAGATGGACCATCCATCTTCCTCTCACACTTCTTCTTCCTTATTGAACAATCATGCTTAAAGAGACCTTCCTCCTTGCACAAATAACAAATATAATCACTCCCTTTTTCCATTAGACTTCAATCTAAAGTGTATATTACCCTTATCTCGATTCTCTTTCTTCCCCCACCTCCTTGGTTGCCTTTGGCATACAACCCTTTGCTCTGGGAACCTTCTCTATTGGAATTTTGGCGTCGCCCAAGATGAGTGTAAGAAACATCATATTCATCGCATTAAGGGCTATCGTCTTTTTCCCTACTGTCAACACCGTCACCAAATTCTCGAACAAATAGGGTAAAGAACACAACAAGATCATGACTTTATCTTCATCCTCAAGCTTTACATCTAGTCATGCCAAATCCCGATAACTTGGTTGAAAGTGTGTCGATGTGCTTTACCAACTTGGAGCCTTCCATCATCTTCAACCCATACAATCTTTGTTTCATATACAATTTGTTAGACAAGGATTTTGACATATATCTATTCTCTAATTTCACTCAAATCTCCTGCGATGATTTGAGATCAAGTACATGGTATATCACTTCGTTCGCTAGACAGAGTTTAATGATCGATACCGCCTTTTCTTGTATCTTCCCCCAGTCTGTATCTTTCACCTCATTAGGCTTTATCTTCTTCAACATCTTTGACATTCCCTACTGTGTCAATAGATCCTTCACTCGGCGCTGTCAAAGACTGAAATTTCTAGTGCCATCAAAGCGTAGAACCTTGAATTTTGCATTGAATGTCATTGTCTAACACGATGCTTTGATACCAATTGTTTTGAATTCTCATAAGTGAATATAGGTACAGAAAAAGAGAATGAGAGACCAATGGAACACAAATGATTTCCGTATTCTAACAAGAACCGTGCTACAATTATTAATAATTTATCACTAGTGAATAAGTTTTGATATAAATATATTAAAATTATTTATGGTTAAATTAATTTAACCACTAAATTAGTATCAAATGTATAGATTTTCGTGCTTTATTAATTACTTATATTTATATTTAATATCATAGACATTATAAAATCAAACTTTTTCTTATTGCTATTGTTTGTTAAAAATTAAGATATTGACTTTCTAATATAAAGAGAAGATGTTTATGCAAATTTATATTATATATTATGATTGATAATATTAATTTTAAAATATTTAATTTAAATAAATGCATTATTAATCTAAAAGCATTTTCCAATTGTTGAGAAGGAATTTGGTTACTGAATTTATTGGGAAAACAAATCTCTTTTGATAAGTTCATTCTAAATTTAAATGATATATTAATTACTTATATTTAAATTAATTTTTATTGCTATTAGTTTTCTTCTACTAAAAATAATATTAATTTTTTTTATTAATTTTTTAAAATAATATTATACTTCTTAATAATAAATATAATATTATTTTAAAAAATTGATAAAAAAAATTAATATTCATTGATATTACCTTTAGCACCAAGGTTAGCATTACAATCGAATCCGTGATTAAGAAGAGTGAGGTTGCGAGGCATGGGCTTGTCCTTAGGAAGAACTCCAAACTCGACGCCCACCAATTCCACCTTGGCCATCATCTGGGCCAGATCTCCGGCGGTTTGAATACCGGTCTTGAGATCCCTGAGCGGGAAGCCGGAGAAAATGGTCCCGTTGGAAACATTAGCAGGCAGGTCGGAGTTGTAAGGCAAGACCCCGCCGGAGACGGAGACGAGGATCTCACCGTAGCGGAAGCCGACGAAGACCTGCCAGTCCTTGAGCTCGTCGCGGCCGTTGTTGAGGACGGTAAGGGTGCTCTCGAAGCGGTAGGGCTGGCCGGGCAGCGGGTTAGGGTTGTTGGACGTGGTGGCGTTGGCCGGCGGGATCTTTCTCCCCGTCAAGTACTCGTAGGACAGGTAGATGCCGTCGCATGTCTCGTTGAGGGTCGAGGTTGGGGCTTTGTTTGGAGCTGCAGGAGGGCTTTTCTTTTGGGAGAAACATGTGGGTATTTGAGAGTTGCAAACTAGAATGACTACCAAGAGGAATGGTTTCGTGAATTCCATCATGTTGTACGTTTTGAATGCTTCATGGTCATGCTTTATATTTGAGAGTTGCAAAATAGATCATGTGTGTAAGATGTTCTTACGGGTGTAATGTGTGAGCAAATCTGGAACGTCGAATTAGCTAGGAAGATCAAACGGCTGAGATTAAAAATAACTTGTAAACAATAACATTATTTGTAGGTACATACATACGAATAATCATTTGGTACCTACGAATATATAATTACACCTGTTGGTACATACGAACAATTACATTAATTATAGATTATGTACGAATAATTTTTTGGTACCTACGAATAATTTCACTGCTTATAAATTACACCGTAAGGGCTGCTTACACAAGATTCAACCCTCTCTCTCTAAATATATATCATGTTTATGCATCCATTTTTGTATAATTTGTGAGCAAATCTGGAGCGTTAGATATGGCTGGGCAAAATTTGAATCGGACCAGGATCGGACCGAAAATTACGATCTTTGGATCGGACCGGGATATTACGGTCCGGTCCACGGTCCAAGAAATTCCTATTTCCGGTTTACGGTCCAAACCCGGGAGCGGACCGGAATTGGATCGGATTTCTTATCATTAAAAAAAAGAGGTGAATGTGTGTGAGGCGTGCCTCTCTCTCCGTTTCACTTTTAGATCTAGGTTTTTTGTGTATATTTTGACAAATTAATGTCGATTTTAGTATAGATTTGGAGAAATCATAAATATTTTAGACTAAGATTGAAGAATCTCATCCCAAAAAGACCGGGACCATAAGTTCCGGTCCCGGTCCGATCCGCGGTCCAATTTCTTGGAGATTACGGTCCACCGGAATCTTCGGTTCGGTCCGGTCCAGACCGGAAGCCCAGCCCTAGCGTCAGATTAAGAAGATCAAACAGGTTGAGATTAAAAGTAACTTGTAAACAGTGACATTATTAGTAGGTATCACATACGGATATTCATTTATTAAATACGAATAATTGCACTTGTTTATACATATGAAGACACGAATAATCGTTTGGTATCTACATATAATTTCACTGCTTATAAATTACACCGTAATGACTGCTTACACGAGATCAACCCTTTCGCTACATATATGTCAATTCATAGTGTTGCGTACATAATTGGTTTATTAGACGAAACAAACAATCGGGATGGACTAGGTCTTCCGTCTTGGCGATCGTTGTTTTGCTATGTTGTAAACGAGAATTGGTCAATTTAATTACGTGAGCTGAAAACTTTACAAATTATTATAAATGTATTATATTTTTATAACGTTTGATTAGAACGATGTGATGTGGATTTAATTTGCATAAGTAATTAATTAAGTTTTGTACAAGTGTTTGATTGAGGGTAATTACGATTAGTAATTTGATGATAAAGAAATATTGGGGGTGCGGATGATAATTTATCACCGTGTCTAATGTTAAATGTTAATTGCAAGGTGCAGACGTGTGATGAATACCAGTAACATTTACCATCCGATCCAGCAGTTTAAGGCCGTTTCTAATTTCGCAAGTTGAATAACATCTTCCAACTTGAGTTTTATTAATGGAAATTAACCCGTAATTTTCAATCTCATCTAATCTATAATAAAACCCATTACGACCGAAAAACCCTAAAGATGGCTTCCGCCGCCATGGCTACTACAACCTTCCCGCAACGGCAACCCACCCTCCTCAGCCCACGGACTCCGATTGTCCGCCGTCACCTTCAATCCGGCGCACCCGCCCAACAGATCCCCTGGCCACCCACCCTCCTCAGCCCACAGGCTTTAATCCGTAGCTCTCCTTACCTGAATCGACCCTCGTTGCTAAAGGAGGTAGCTCCCTCCTCGAGTTCCCAATTCGGCGTGTGTTTCGCCAGCAAGCCCGTATTCGGGTTGAATTGTCCTGTTTGGATCACCATTTGTGTGCTTGTACGTGCGTTTCGGGCCTCATTCAGAGCGAACTGGTACAATTGGGTCAAGTGGTCTAGTTGTGATATGGTTCCTGTGGGTTTGGGTTCAGCCGGGAGGTGGCACTCCGTGCCCAGTGGTGGGTGCAAGTTCGGGCGGTGGAAGGGCTGGCGCTTCAAGTGGGCGGTCATGTCGGCCGCTGTGTGTTTCAAATGGTGGTATTCCCACTCATTACCCCATACCCCCCTCCACAAGGTGCGCTTCTTTAGTTTGGGGTTAATCACCCATTTCAATATCTGGAAGCCCAGGTTTGAAGGCTGTATAAAGCCTGTTTTTATACTAATTTGGATTCTTTATCCTATTGATTGCAATTTCTCCTATGAAATCTCTATTACTGTGTCTGTCGTGTGCTTTCATCTTGCTCTATTACTTTGTTCTGATTCTGTCTGCGGCTCGGCAGCCCCGATCACACTATTTTGGTTGACCGCCATCTACCAAATCATCTATTTGTTCATAAAACGTGAAGTTGGATTCTTTCCTACTAGGAATAATTGTTGTTGCTATATAGCCAAGATTGGCTGCAGTTTGATTACTTGTTTCCTCTGTTGCACCGGTTGGTTCAAGCTCATTTTTATTACTCTATTAAACTCGGAAACACCGAAGACTCTCATCTGGTTAACCATCAATTATTTAACGTATGTCAATTTGTTTACAACACTTGGAATTGAGTCATTTTCATTTGGGGTACCTGTACGATGGCCTAAGTGCCTTTTGTGCAGTATTAGCAACCTCCTCACCCCATTTGATTGTCATTATGATGCTTGCAAATGGGGTTCTAATTTAAACAATATTGTCAAACCACTTTCCTACATTTACAGAGTTGAAGTGAAAACAACTATGGATTACTACTGTTTTGAGCATGACCTGCTCTATTACTTGTATGGAAATACATCCCCTTTACAAATTACCACAATAATGAAACGAGTTTGCTACACCTTGATGGACACTTCAACCACGTTTGGCTCACCGGCCTCCAATTATGATTGCATAAATTTAGATAAGCCCTACCAAGCCTTTTGTATACATATTTTGACACTTACACCGTATGTGTTACTTATAAATAACCTTGTATTCTTTATTTATTTCATACAAAATATATTTATATACATTCTGAAAGGGATTACATCCCCGATGATATATATCATCAATATACAAACTCAGCAGGTTAGTACAAACAGTTCGCCTTAAAAGGTTTTTATGAATATATGTACTTGGAACTCCCTCGGCATCCGGAGCCGAAATTTCTGGACAAATATCGATATTTTCTGTCAAAATAATAATATCAACGTCCTGGCCCTTTTAGAAACTAAGACTGATAAGGTTCCTACCGAAGGCACACTGCGTAAATGTGGTTTCTCTAATGTTGCTTTTGATCCGGCAATCGGATTTTCTGGGGGAATCTGTCTTTTGTGGAAAGATATCCCTGCCTCACAAGGATCCATTGAACTTATTTCGGTTCGTCACTGATTTATTCACTTTAACTACTCGGACTACGCTACTAAGCGGTGTTTTGCTGTTCTTGTGGTCTACGCCCCACCGGATGAGCGTCGCAAATCAGCCTTCTGGGATACGATCTCCCTTTATATACAATCACTCCTTATCCCCTTCTGTATTATGGGAGACCTTAACGAAATAGCTACCCCATCTGATAAACTTGGAGGAGCCTATCCTTCGACGTCGCGTTTCACGCGTTTACTAGGTTTAAAGAACAGTCTATCACTCCTAGAAGTACCATCTTGCGGTGGTCAGTTTACTTGGCAACGTAAATCGAAAGATGTGGTCATATGTCTGGAAAAACTTGATCGCCTATTAATCCACACAGACATGCTTACCATTTTTGACTCACTTCGTACACAGATCCATCCTTTTACTAGATCTGATCATGCTCTGATCTCCACAGATTTTCGTCACAACATTCGGCCTAAGAATAGACCCTTTAAGTTCGAATTGGCTTGGGCCTCAAGGGCGGATTACAGAAACTTAGTTTCGCAAGCTTGGAGAGCGAACCCACAAGGTTCTTTGATGTTTAAATTGCTTCAGAAGGCAAAAGTACTTAAAAAACTTTCCAAAACCTGGCATAAGAATACTGTACGCAATATTCATAACCAAATTCTAGTAACGGATCAAAAGCTCCTTACTTTACAGACATCTCTTATCTTAAACTATAACAACCAGGATGTTCAAACCCTAAAACATTTACTCAACAAGAGAGAACGTATGCTCGACTTTCACCGTCGCTATTGGAGCCAGCGGGCTAAAGTTAAACATACCAAACTTAATGACTCCAATTCAGGCTATTTCCATAAGATCGCTACTGCAAAAAGAGGCAGAAAAATGATCAAGTCTATCCTACTTCCCGGTGGGGAGTCCACAGCTGATTTCCATACCATCCAACAAGAATTTGTCCGCGACTTCAAAGCTCGTTTCAGAGCCTCTTCGACCCCTGTTTCGGATCTGTATCCTGATCTAGCGGTCATTCCACCCTTAGTTTCACAAGCAGACAACGACATGCTCTCTGCTCCTGTAACCAACAATGAGATAAAAGCGGCTGTGTTTTCTATGAGCCCGGATAAGGCTCCGGGCCCTGATGGCTTCCCAGCTGGTTTCTACCAAAAGTTCTGGCCTATAGTAGGCCCCTCTGTAACAAAAGCCGTCAAAGCTTTCTTCACCAGTGGCAGACTACTGCGTCAGACAAACCATACATTCATTACGCTGCTACCGAAATGCGATGACCCGACTGCAGTAAACCACTATAGACCTATCAGTTTATGTTCTACAATTTATAAAATCATAGCTAAAGTAATTTCAGCACGGTTAACCAAAATTTTTGACAAACTAATACACCCCCTCCAGGGAGCTTTCACGAAAGGGAGATCTATCCAGGATAATATTCTGATTGCTCATGAAGCTTTGCATTCGTTTCGGCTGAAGAAAGGCAAAATGGGCATGGTTGCTCTTAAGTTAGATATGGAAAAGGCATACGATCGCATCGAATGGCCTTTTCTGTTCCAAGTTTTATCTAAGTTTGGTTTCAATGACCTCTTTATTAACAGAATAAAGGAATGTGTTTCAACTGTATCCTACTCGGTCCTCGTTAATGATGAACCAACCACAGTATTTCAACCCACTAGAGGTTTAAGACAAGGAGACCCCCTCTCCCCTTTTCTCTTTATTTTAGCCTCTGAGGTATTAGCACGTACACTGCATAACCAAGGGCTAGTAAGTAAGGACCTGGGTATCTCTTTCGGTCGTCCGGGTATCAAGGTTCCTTTTCTAGCGTTTGCTGATGATATTCTCATTTTCTGCAAAGCTTCCCATTCGGCATGCACAGCTGTACTGTCCATTTTAGACAGATACTGTTTAATTTCGGGACAAAAGGTGAGTCTGCATAAATCTAGCTTCCAAGCATCTCCTAACACGACTGCTACCGCCATAGCGTCTACTATTGCAGTGCTTGGCATTCCTCAGGCAAACAATTTCGACAAATATTTGGGCTGCCCTGTCGTTAACGGTAAGACCAATAGGGACACATTCGTTGATGTGGTTCTCAAGACTAAAAACCAACTCACAAAATGGAAAGCCTCGAATCTATCTGCCGAAGGGCGACGGGTGCTTATCAAAGCAAATCTTAGTGCCAAACCGATTTTTCTTATGCAAGCTTTCCTGCTACCTTCTCATGTTCTTCATGAACTTGACAAAGTGTATAGACAATTTTTTTGGAACAAAACATCTAAAGCACCACCGCTGATTAGTTGGGACAAAATCTGTTCGGACACAATGAAAGGTGGTTTGGGGATTCATAAGGCGGAGTCTATGAATATAGCTCTTCAGATGAAGCTTCTTTGGAAGATAATTTCTGAACCAGACAACATCTGGGTTCGTGTCATCTCACAAAAATACCTTAAAGGCCACGATCTTTCCAGTTATAACAAAAAAGGTAACACCTCATGGCAATGGTCCCGCCTTATGTCCATCAGACCTCAGTTCCTACCAGCTCTACAGTGGAGGGTCGGAAACGGGGATACCATTGATTTCTGGTCCCATAACTGGGACTTCCAGAAGCCGTTGAGTTCCAAAACACTGAGACCCATCCCGGATAATCTCAAGGGCGTTTCGGTGGCTCACTTCATCACCAACCGCCAGTGGAACAAAACATTTATAAATGACTCATTAACAAATGTTCTGAAACAAGATGATATCGACCACATCATGGGTTTAACTTTGCCTAGTAACCCAATCACGGATCGTCTATATTGGGGGCCTAGCAAAAATGGCTGGTTCTCAACCGCCTCTGCCAATTCCTTCTTATCAGATAACACCGGGTTGCCAGATTTCGATTGCGATTGGATCTGGTGTCTCGATGTTCCCCCTAAGGTTCGACACTTCCTCTGGAAAATCTCCCGTGATGGTCTTCCGACTAAAACCAGATTACAGAAGTCGCACGTGGCTGTACCTGCTTGTTGTGTTTTCTGTGGCAATACAAATGAATCGGGTGATCACCTTCTTCTTCGATGCCCCATGGCTACTGATTTGCTTAAAGCTTTACGAATCCACATTCCGCGGTATATCACTGCTTCTGTCGGCATGGGCAATGGAATTCCACTGACTGCGATAAAATGTGCGATTAGGTCCAATAAATTTGCCATTCTAGCCTCAGCTTGGTGGGCCATGTGGTTCTTTAGGAACCAACTCATTTTCGATCATACTAACAAGGTAACTATCAATGAAATATTGTTGCTCCACAACACAACTACACATTGTTGGAAACAATCAAAGCTTTTAGACGACGATCCGACTGGACCGTTGATCCCCAATCGTCGCATTCATAGCAACATACACAACCAGGCTCTTAGGGGTAGTACTACGACTGCCAAGTCTCAGAATCGGGCCGGGAAGTGGGATAAACCCCCCCAAAATTGCTATAAGCTCAATTTTGATGGTTCGGTTCTCCCGAGTGGGAACTCGTCTTATGGTTTTGTCATCCGTGACTCTGCTGGTTTAGTTGTCTCTGCTGGAAGATCTGTTTGCACAAATATCTCGGTGATTTATGCCGAAAATCTCGGACTCAGAATGGGTTTGTTACGAGCAAAGGAGCTGAAACTATCTACACTTCTGATCGAAGGAGATAACTTACTAGTGATAAAATCTCTACTGGGGGATTGGAAATGCCCCTGGACAATAGAGATGCTACAAGCTGATATTCTGTCTGATATCTCGTCCTTTACTTATGTTGCTATTCGTCATATTTTCAGGGAATCGAATGCTGTGGCTGACTACCTTGCTCGTAGTGCCCATGTATCCCCTGCCGACGTTTGCTGTGAGGATGATCCAGAACTGCTAGTTCTCGTCCGGAAGGATGCGCTAGGAAGGGCCTCTGTTGCGGCCGTCCCGACCTAATTCTTATCTTGCGTCAAAAAAAAATAATAATAAAACCCATTACATATATATATATATATATACACATTTTCTGTTTAGCGCAAGGTCATATTACTTTTTTAATTTTACCAATTAAACCAAATTCGACCAATTAAACCAAATTCGGATCCCAAGACTATCACTTTGACAACAAGATTTGGTTTGTATTATTTTTCAAGTTTTTTTTGGTGGGGAAACTGGGAGGAAGACCTCCCCTCCTCACAGAGGAGTAAAATAACAAAACAAGAACGACTTTACAAAACACACCTCCGGGGTTTAGAAACCCCGTTAACATCGTCCAGCAAAAGAGAAAAGGAGACCTCAGGCGGTTCTGACAGCAAGTGGAAACCTAAAGAAAATGAGAGAGCGAGACCGACAATAACATCCGCAACCGAGTTGGCCTCTCGATACACATGGCGGAATTGGATGGATCAATCCCTTCGAAGGAAGACATGGCAGCGATCCACCAGGCTAAAGTGGGGGTGCGAAGCCTTGATCTTCTTCGCGATAAGATTAACAATAATCTCCGAGTCGGTTTCAACAATGACTTTCCTGTGTCCCATCTCCCAATCTCCCAAGCGATTTCCACACCCTTCACGATGCCCCAACATTCCGCCAAGGGGATCGAGCAGGCACCCAAATTGTATGCAAACCCACCGCACCAATTGGCGTTGGCATCTCTAAAAGCTCCTCCCACAGCAGTCAGGCCTCCTTCTCTACGCGCCCCATCAGTATTCACCTTGATCCACCCCAGTTGGCGTTGACATCTCCATTAATTTTCAAGTTAAAAATGGGGTTTTTTTAGACAAAAAAAAGGGTTTGGTACTTGGGGTTTCAAGGGTGGATTTTTTCCCTTAGAATGAAGCGTTCAAACAACGCTAAATAGAAGTAGCATTTACAACCACGGTGGAGAAGCGGCGTCGACGAGAGGAGGAGGGCGTGGGTGTTGACGGCGGCGACGATTGTACCTGATATAGCTAAAGTAAGCCCATCAAGAACTTGAGGGCACAATTGTCTTTTATCAGGTACATTTATTGAAACCCTAATTCTCGAGAGGATTAGAAAGGGTTTAGAGAGGCTTCTCTGACAGCCGGCAAACTTTGACTTGAGCGTCGAAGGCTCCTCTGGGGGAGCGAGCCCCGCCTCTTCCTCTCCTTCTATGCAGGGTAGATCGATCGACGCCAAGAAGGATCGAGGTGCAGATTTCTCCCAAAACATTTGGCGCCGTCCGTGGGGAATTTCGATCAAAAAACTATGCAATCGAAGTTCCTAGTGAAGATGAATGGTGGATTGACCACCACATCGGATCTGATGAAGCACGACAATATTTGAATGGTAGCCACTGGAGTTATAATGTTATATATCGTCGGAGTCCTTCTCCGCCAAGGCCTTCACATCCTCACCACCGTCGTTAGACCTCCATGTGCTCTCTTCCCGATGTTACGCTCAGATCTGAATCCCGAATCTTCCTCCTCCTTTGGTGGTCGTGGCTGGATCCAGTGGATGACCCTTCGCTTGGATCTCTCACTTGGTGCGGATCTGAACCGGCGCCTTGCCATTGGTGCTTGATGAGATCCGCAATTGGCTGCCTCGCCTAGTCCGATTATTCCCCGATGGTTTCACAACCCTAGCCACATCGGCAACTTTGCTCAATTGCCGCTTTGTCATCTTTGTTTCGATCCAAAACACTCGTTGTTGGAACGATTGTCGCCCACCGAAAACAAAGTCATGTTTGATCCTGATGCGCCTGGTCGCTGATCCACTCATCTCAATAGGGACACACCTCATATCCATCGCCGAGGGGCACACCGGATTTATTGCTTGTCGGATCGCCCTCCTCGATCTCGCGAGAGTCGCTGCACCCACCAACATTCTCTATTACGAGCCCGCATCCGAGGCTCATCATCGCAGTCTTCTGAGCCCTAGGTAGGGAAGAATATTTGCAGGATTCGTCCAAAATCACGAGAATTTGCTGATATAAAAACTAGTGACGACTGGTAAGCGCAGGTATGCATGAATCATCTAACTTTATTCATGTGCTTTGAATTCCATGATTGATTTTCTAATTAAAGACTTAATTAGTTGCAATATATTCAAAATCTGCCGAGTTGGTGGCCAAATTGATCAATGTGAATTGTAGCTCCGTTTGTCTTGAAGAACTTGATGAAATTACCTATTTGATGTAATTTGATTATGAACTCTCGTGGATTGCTTGAGTAGTTAAGAGAACGATATTGGTAGTGGATTCTTGAGAACATATTAATAAGAAGTGAGACTTGCTGCTAAGACAAGTACTCTTTGGTGTTTATATTTGCTAGATTATATGTTATCACATACTCTTTCTACGCTCTAATGATTAATTGAGCTAGAGGTCGAATTAGACTCATATTTTATGCCTAATATCTGATGTGTGACCATATATCCACTTTTATACTGATTATTAGTGTTGCTTAGTTTCAAGAGATGAGTGCATAATTCTGTATATGCCTTGCTTTGATCTCACATGCTAATTTATCCTCCTTTAGTATCATTTGATCATCTATATATAAGTTTAACTTACAAGGCATGGACAATTCAAGTAGATACCTAGTTCAAGTACCAAGTGGGGCCAAATGAACGAACTGTGTGATGGCTCCCTAGTTCTTTGTAGTCTCCTTGACCTTACATGATTTGATTACATGCTTTAGATTTTGCCTATTTATACCAATAGAAGTAATGCTCACAATTAGGACATGCCTTGTTAACCTTCGTTCTTTATTTAAATATTGGCGCAATATGATTATATATTGCATTGGTGAGCTTTGATTGCACTTATTTGTACACTTGTTTCATTAATTTTGGCATACTTGAGAGATCATGGTCACTTTCCCCTTGTTCTCATCGCTTGGACAATGGGACATATCTCACCCTCTTTTGGTCTGGTGTGTTGCTCTTCTTGGGTTCTTGCATAGGTAACAATAGATCAACACTGGGGCACGATTCATACTTCGTGGGTAACCTAGGGATATATGAAGGAACACCAGAAGCAACGAACCCGAAATAGTTGAGGTTATCCTACATGATTGAGACGCCACCGGTTGACTCACACGCAACATATGAGCTAAGAAAACAATTAATAGAACGTCATTCAAGGCCAACAGAACGCCACTTATGGCCAACGAATCACCACTTATGGCCAAAGAATTGTCACTTACAACCAATTAAAGAAAATTTTCAGGCCATAATAACCCCATTAAGGGCCAGCGAAAGTCAAAATCGAGGGAAAAGAATGTCATTTAAGACGAAATGTTCAATCCTAAATGAAAACCACCAAATTGTCAATCATAAATAAAAGTTAAGCAAGAATGTCATCAACTAACACTGTCTCTCACTTATGGCCAAACATTTATCTCATCTCTTTCTATGTTATTCGGTTGAGAATGCTAAAGCTTGCAGGATACCACGAAGACAAGGGGCAAGCATTACTGGTGGTCTTCGATCATAACAAGTAAAGAGCATCAAATTATTCGTCTTCCCTCATCACTAGATCGTGAAAAGGAAACCCGAGGGGCAATTGATATACCTAAAGTAAGCCCATCAAGAACTTGGGGGCACAATCATCTTTTATCATGTACATTTATTGAAACCCTAATTCTCGTACGTTGTATATAAGAGAGGATTAGATAGGGTTTAGAGAGGCTTCTTTGACAGCCGACAAACTCTGACTTGAGCGTCGGAGGCTCCTCCGGGGGAGCGAGCCCCACCTCTTCCTCTCCTTCTATGCAGGGTAGATCGATCGACGCCAAGAAGGATTGAGGTGCAGATTTCTCCCAAAACAGTACCCAGGAGGGTGTGTGACCCACAATGTATTTATAACAAAGTTGGCCACGTTAGGAACAACCGATCCAAAAGAAGGTTAGCAATATTGATTTAATTAGCCTCTTCCATCCTTAGGTACAGAGATTTAGTAGCTTTATTTGGTGGAGCAGGAAATGGTTTTTGGGTATAGATCTACGGTGGGTGAGAAGTTGATGTCAGAGAACCCAAACCACATCAAAGCACCGCTGGAGAAGCTGAATCTCAAGTAGAGATCCAAATTCATTCGATCTAAAGCGATTTTGCAAGATATGAATTTTTAGATCTACATCTCAAGTTTGGAGAAATTGAGAATTTGGGGATAACACTTACTTTTTAATAGGGGTGGGCACAAATTCCGCAAATCCCGCAAATCCCGGTCCCGTCCCAGTGGGATTTATTGAAAAAACGTAAATCTCGTCCCGCAAAACTTGTGCGGGATGAGACTATGGGATCCCGCAAATCCCGGTCCGGTCCCGCATATATATATACATATTACAATTTTTTTATTTACATATTTAGTTACTGTATTTACATTTAAATTTTAAACACTTACATTTACTAATTACATATATACTATAAGATTAGGATTTAGGGCTACAGAAGGCAAACGAAATATTGTATGAGCGAGCCTCCAATCTGTTTTGCATTATTTAAGTGGCAATTTTTTTTTTATGAATGATATCATTGTATGTATGACCATGAATTATGAAAACACTTTTTTATTGTTCAAGTTTTTATAATATTTTATTTTTTTTTATTTGAGGGACAAGGCCCGTCCCGTCCCGGTAACGTGAGGGATAAGACCCGTGTGGGATTAAAAAAAAGGTGAATTCGGGACGGGCCCCGTCCCGGTCTCGTCCCGCGCCCACCCCTACTTTTTAATCCTCTATCCTTAAGGGATGAGTTATTCAATTATGCAAGATTGAGATGGTGGAGAAGTCCAGTAAGGACATGTTGATGTTTAGAGGTTTTTTGGTAATTTGCAGTGTTCTAAAAATCGCGCATAGGCACCGCCTAGGCGCCTCCTAGGCGCTAGATAGGAGGGGACCTAGGAATTTTTAAGGCTAGGCGGCCCTCTAGGCAGAAATCTGCCTAGGCACCGCCTAGACCCGCCTAGTCCGACGATTATTGAATTTTAGCTTTTGGGCATGTGATTAGTCAACTTAGGGTTTTTTATCCCCCAAGTCGAGATATATTTGCTTTTGAGTCAAACCTGTGATTTCAAATTTTAGGAGTTTTAAAGTCATTAGTCGGACGTGTACTTTTGCGTTTATTTACTTAAATGTTAGTTAAGCACCGCAAATTTGGGTTTATTAGTGATATTATGGATTATTATTACATTATATGAAGGTTGTCGAATGAGAAACGGGACCTCTTAGGTGAATGGTGTTGATGGGGAAGAGTGGTGGTAGTAGTTGAACCTCCAAAGATGTGTGGAGGTTAACCTAGATCTGATTTTTTTAAGAATTAATTTGCGGCACATGCCTTTTTTTGCCTTTATTGGGGGAGTGTCCCCCATGCTAGTTTAATTAGCTTTTTGTCCATCTCTATTTTTTTTACAAAATTGCCCCTGAGATCTAAACCTAATCTCAGATCTCTCTCGCTCTCTTCCCCTGCCGCTCTCTCGCTCGCTTCCCCTGCCGCTTCATCAAATCTTCATCCTCAACCTCTGATCAAATTAGCAGCCAACGCCAAATACTACTCCCTTCGATCAAATTAGAAATGGCGCGGTTGTTGGACGCTCCCTCGCTTGATCTTCCTGGCAATGGTAATGGAGTAATCGTCGGTGAATCTGCGAAGAGAAATTAGGTCTACGATTTATCGCAAATCTCCGATTAACTGTGAACACGGTAGCATTGTGGTGCGGCGAGGCCGAGGGCAGCGACTCAGAGCAATGGTGCGACCGAGGGCAACAACTCGGAGGTGGAGGCTCTGAAATGGTATTGAAGGCTGTTGAATGAGAAACGAGACCTCTTAGGTGAAGTTTGCACTTTCTATGGTCAGGTTTCATTCCAATTCGCTCAACTTTAAGCAATTCGCTCTTAACTCTCGCAGAACTGTCCATTGACGTTGTATTCGGCTAGTAGAAAATTACAAACCTTTCATAGAGAGGCTTATATTGGTTCCGCTCCAGTAAGAGAAAGAAGATTGATTTGCAGGTATTTATACAATCATTCATATATATTCAAATATTAATCCCAATTAATTATTCCAAATTCTCCCACTGATTAACGAGTATGCAGTAGTTAACTGATTTAATTGCTCTCTTGATTGGCTAGTCTGAATCATACGAGTTACACACTAATTCATTACGTACCTTTATTAGTATGAATCTGCAACAATGGAAATTTCGAAAAAGGGAAGGAAATAGGTAGCAATCGACCAACTTCTAGAAGATATTATAGCTGAGATTTTCTCAAGACTTCCCATAGACCCTCTCTTAGTTGCAGCGTTCCTTCACGATTCCTTCGACTGCCGGATGTGAAACAAAATTTGCAACCTGTCAATGACGATGATTGTTAAACGATCTCATGTTCTTTGCATCAATTTGACAGAGTACAGAAAGCTCATTGTGTTGCTGCTTGATCGAGGTCCATGTCCGCACTTTTTTTTGAACTCTAGATCTGTGCAGATCTTTCTGAAGGAGTAGATCTTGTGCAGGCTTTGGAGTTTCGACTGATTCATGAAGGACTACCTATTTGCCTTTCCAGCTAAAATGTTAACAACCAACTTGCTCTCTTCCTCTTCAAGAGTTGCATTGGATCATATTTAGTCCAATTATTGGTGTTGAAATGGGGAAAATTGATGTAATTTCTTGAAATTGCCATTGTAATTATTTTTGCCTTGCTGAAATGCGAACTGTAGTTTCAGCAATTGCTGAAATGCGGACTGTAATGAATTTTGATGTTCCTTTCTTTAAATCTCCTTTAAAAGCCTCTTAGCTCAATGGTAGAGCGATGTGCTTATGCGCAAATACATGGGTTCGAATCACGCATAGGCTGAAGTTTATATTAATGCTGAAATTGTTGAAATTGTTATTGTAATTTCAGCAACTCCTGTATGTGCTGATGAAAAAAAAAGAAATCTTGTTTTAGCAACACGGTTTCAGCATGCTGATGCGAAAAAAAAAGATAAAAAAAGAAGCAACTCATGTTTCAACAACACGGTTTTAGCAACTCCGGTTTCAACAACTCCGATGTCGAAGTGCTGATGCGGAAAAAAAAACTAATTTTAGCAATTACAACAACAATTTCAGCAACTTCGGTTTCAGCAACTCCGGTGCCGAAGCACTAATGCAAAATAAAAAAAAAACTAATTTCAGCAATTGCATCAATAATTTCAACAACTTAGGTTTCAGCAACTCTGGTGTCGAAGCGCTGACGCGAAAAAAAAACTGCTGAAACAGGGGTTGTTGAAACCGAATGTGCTGAAACAGGAGGGGGGCACAGGGGGTGCGCATGGGGGGCACAAGGGCAAAGGGGCAAAAGAAGGGAGGTGAACATTTTGTCAATTTGGAAGGATGGGTGAGCATTTTCCTAATAAAGACCCTAATTATGGCATATTTAGAAATCGCCCCTTTTTTTAATGGTTTTGGGGTCGAGAATAGATTCTTCGTTGTTGCCCGTTCAATGTTGTTGATGATGATATTGTAGAGGGTGTTTTTTGTAAACTTGTAGTCTTGGTGGTGATGAAAGTGGTGGATTGGCGGTGGAGGATTGGTGGTGCTTGGTGTAGGTTTTGAGATGAGGGGTGTTTTCTCCCTCTCCCTAGTTTATAGAGAGAGGAAAAATGCTTTTTATATGGGGAAGAAGTTTTGATTTTCAGCCATTGACGGGGAGATACTTTAAGTACACCCTCCATCCCCACCAAAAAATAAAAAAAAGATGATATTTAGTTTAGTGTGAATGGGTAAATTTGTCCTTCAAACAATGTTAACAAAATTTTCCTAGAATATACCACATGGGTGATGTTTTGCCGACAAAATTCATTTAATGGGTGGTCTTGTATAATTTTGATTTTAACATGTGGTTAAGTAAAAAGTAGTATATTTCGGATAAAAATCCTGGATCCGCCACTGAATATGTCGCATTCTAATATTTGCTCCACTCGCCATCGGTGACCTCATCCCCTTTTTGTCTCCCTGAATCACTAATAGTCTAAACCTCACAAATAGGCATAGAAAAAGAAGAAAAAAAACTTATAAGGTACTGCAAAAGTTGAAAAAAAAGAAGTTACTGCACAAGATCTTCTACTCCACTCCCTACAACACTTATTTATTTTAATATTTTTTTAATCTTAAAAAATTATAAAAAATATATTTATATTTCTAGCATCTATTTTTATATATTTATAAAATTTTATTTTGAGAAATCATGTATTAAAATTACAAAGCCAATATTTTACAAAATATAATTATTAAAAACTTGAAAACATGATTTTTTAAAATAAAATTTCATAACTATATTAGTAATATAAATAATTTTTATAGGTTTTTTGTAAGATTAAATAAATGTTAAAATAATTTGATGGAGTAGGGAGTGGGACTGTGGAGTAGGGAAGGGGGTAGAAGATCTTGGCTGGTACTGAAGACTTTTCTTCGGGTGTTTATTTCTTCCATCTCTTCTCCCAACCTCTGGGTTACTCTATTTCTCTTCCTTCAACCCCCAATTCAGATTTCCTGTTACAGAGCTGAAATGGCGCTTGGAAGGGATGAAGTTGGCCAGATATTGAAGCCTCGCAACGACAAGAGGGAGTACAAGAGAGTCGTCCTTTCCAATTCTCTCGAAGTTCTTCTCATTAGCGATCCAGATACCGAAAAGGTCCCGCTTTCGCTTATTCCAAGGAAATTTCTCTCGTGCACTTGCTTTTTTTCCTTGTTTTATATCGGCGTTCTTTGTTTTTTTCTATTCATTTTGGATCTTTTGTTGATTTGATCAAAATAGTGTGCGGCTTCGATGTGCGTTGATGTTGGTTCGTTGAGCGATCCTGACGGCTTGGAAGGACTCGCCCACTTTCTCGGTGATTCTTCTTATAATTTCTTTGTATCTCAGATAAAGATTTGGATAAGGTAGTTTCGTTTCACAAGTCCTTGTTTTTCAGCTCAGTGAATACGTCATGTCCAAATTTGATTGCTGATTTACTAGTATAAATTGGCATCCATCATAGTTTTCCAAACCTCAAGACTAAATTTAGCTTATAATGCAGCATAGCCACCAATTAGATGTTATGGGGTGTCTATTTCTACAATTACCTACTTTTAATGCTGAGCCTTTGGATTGAAACAAAGAACATTTAATGTGGATGATACTGTTTGGTGGAAAGGTCTTGACTTGAACTCCATACTAGTAGAAACTAAAGATCTTATTGGTCTCACCAGTGGATTATCTCTTCATTTTGTTATTTGTTTCAGACATATGATCACCACCCTGACATTCATTTTTATATGTGTGTTTTGTTTTTACCCAGAGCATATGCTATTTTATGCAAGTGAAAAGTACCCATTGGAGGATAGTTACTCCAAATTCATATCAGAGGTGCTTTTAACTTGCAAAGTCTTATTAGATACTCTAATAGTCTACATCTTTCTTACATTATGTTATCGAGTTAGAGCGTATGTTTTTTCACATTGACTCTTATAATTTTGTACCCTCTTTCTCTTTCTGGACAGCATGGGGGTAAGACAAATGCTTTTACATCTTCTGAGAAGACTAACTATTACTTTGATGTAAACATCGATTCTTTTGAGGAGGCACTAGACCGGTACGTGCTGTTTTCTCTTTTCATGTAACAATTATCTTTGCGTGTTTCTGTGAATTTTGATGTTAAATTTTAGCTCTATTTTTTGTTCCAGATTTGCACAGTTCTTCATAAAACCACTGATGTCGGCCGATGCAACCACAAGGGAAATTAAAGCTGTGGATTCTGGTATGAGTTAACTGTCTTTGTGGGAAAGTTCGTTTGGTATAAGGTTCTGTAAACAATTTTCGTATGGGAAAATACGTAGAAAAGCTTTGTGGGTCTAGAGGAGAGAACAATGCTCATTTTTTATTTTTGAAAAATAATATAATGGGGGTAACAATTAGAGGAGTATAGGGGATATGGTTACCATGCTCCTATGGGTGATTGAAATGTGGAAACGAAATAAATTTTGCATGAAAAGTTGGGAGATGGGATAATTATTAGAATTTTTACAATGGATCTTGAACTATGAATGGTTACATTCCTTTCATTTCCCTTTACTTTTCCTAATACAGTACTAAACATGCCCTTATTGCATAGAATAGACAATGTTTGAGTTGTTGGTGATTGTTGCTTGTTCATATGCAGAGCATCAAAAGAATTTGCTATCTGATAGTTGGCGAATGATGCAGGTATTAGTATTTCATGATTCACTCTGCATCTACATCATTTGGCAAGACCTTGCTTTTCCTTTTATCTTTTTTTTTTTAATCTTTTTTATTTATCTATGATGAGTAACATAATCTTAATCCCTTCTCTATTTTTAAATATATTTTTTTGGTAAGTTGGTAATGGAAAGTATATTTTATTTCTGGGACAAAGCTACAATAGTTTGGATTGAAAACATTTTTCCTGATATTGTTTTTCTTCTTCCCAATGTTTTTCAAACAATGTTAAATATTTTCTTTTTGGATCAAGGGAAAATATTGTTCTCAAGGAACTCCCTTGGAGATTGTCCCATATTCACTATAGAGTTAAAATCAACATATGAAAGGGTTTCCCATTGGGCTTTGCTTTTCTTACATGTTGATGTTGTACTCTATATGGTGAAGTAGGTCTTTAATGTTATCACTACTTTAAATTTGAAACTATATATGCAGCTTCATAAACACTTGAGCTCCACAATTCATCCATTCCACAAGTTCAGCACAGGTAAATAGTGACAATAGAATTTTTATGGCATTGAATATTGTTCATAATATGATTTAGGTTTTGTTTATGTACCAATAGTCATATATGTGATAATTCTCTGAGTTTTTCATATTTAGCTTATTTACTTTTAAGAAATTAAAAGGATTATATTGATTGGTCATTTCTATTGATGAAATGCAAATTACTTAATGCATAAGACAAATTGATTGCCTGAATGAATGTGTGAAGTGTAAGTTGTAAAGTTTAGAATTCATCAATATTTTATTTTGAGGATAATGATCACCATATGCATAATTATATATTAGGAATATACAAGGAAATCCTAAACTTAGTCTAGAAGGACTAAAATTATTTTCAAGAATACTAAATACCTCAATCATGGGGATTCACTTGTCTTATATACATGTATAATCTTGACACTACTTGTTGGTCAAAGTCTTTAACTGAATACATATGTACTGTATAATCTGACACCACATGTGTATTCAGGGAAAGAGGAATTAGTTTTATGTCAGTTGTAGTACAAATCTGTTACCAACCAATTTTTGTGATGTCTAACCTTTCTTAACTGTGAAAAAATCAGATTAACTGCTTAGCAGTTTAAGCAAAATTCTCTTTATAAAAGAGAGATTCTTCACTGAAGAAAACATGAATAAAAGACACACTAAGTGTGTTTGGTTTTTTCACATAATGAGAGGACCTTGCCCTAGTACGAGAGAACCGAGTAAGACACATCATGTCCTTGAAACTCTTCCAGATACAAGTGCTTGGAAAGAGAAAAGAGGGATGTCCAAGTTTGTAATGCATCAACCAAATGGCATCTTTGGTATTGGTGGCGTTTAAGGCATGGCAAAAGAGATGGTTAGGGCTATCCTTGGGAAAATCAAGGTAGTAGGACCATTCCTTTCTTTAGCATTACCAATTTCTCGAGCCCTGGACCTGTACAACACAATCAGAATCGGTGAATTGGATAGAGCAATGAAGGTCTTTGCAATGTTTTGCTTTTTTTTTTTTTTTTATGGAAATCAGGTTGGCTGAGAGGGTAGGAACACGGAGAACATTTTTTAGGCTGAGGTTTTCTTGGAGGTTTATAGTGCCTTGATCTTCAACTTGAGCTACTGCATTAGTATATTCTATCAATACTTGTTTGGGATTAGGACATTTTGGAGATGAAATCAATGTTTATATGTTTTCATGAACCTTCTTTTCATATTAAGGTTGTGTGTATTTTTCAATAACAGGAAGTTGGGACACTTTGGAGGTTCGACCCAAAGAGAAGGGGATTGATACAAGAGACGAGTTGCTTAAATTCTATGATGAGTATTATTGTGCTAGCCGAATGCATCTTGTTGTTTATTCTAAAGGTCTATCACTAATCTTATTGTTATTGTTTAGGTTTGACGAGTTAAAAAATAGTTTGCTTTCTTTTCTTCTTTTAATATTTGATGCATAATGGCAGATACCATTGATGAGATCGGAAAAATTATAGAGGAGAAGTTTCAGGGCATTCCAAATAAAGATAGAAGTCCACTTTGTTTTACTGGCCAGCCTTGTACATCAGAGCATCTTCAGGTCTGCACAATACTGAATTTATATACTTTACTGGGAGTTCTGTCTTAATCAGTGTTTCATGGATGTGTAAAAAAATTATTTGATCAACATTTTAGCTATGCAATATTTATATATTTTTATTTCATTCATTACAGATCCTTGTCAAAACTGTTCCTGTTAAACAAGGTCACAAATTGACTGTTGGATGGCCGATAACTCCAGCCATCCATCACTACAAGGAAGGACCATGCAGGTATCTTGGTCACCTAATTGGCCATGAAGCAGAAGGATCCTTGTTTTACACCTTGAAAATGTTGGGTGGGTTTGTCCTGTCTCTTAACATTTTTTATTATTTGAAAAAAAAAACAGGCATTATTGTTGTTGAAATAGTATACTCATGGATGGTCTTTCTTTATGGTTTGAGTTGATTCTTGATGCTCAAATTTATATATTTTTGGCATTTATCACTATGATGTAAATTTGTGGATGAACCCAATATACGATGCACCAAAGAGAACTGCATTTGCAACATTTGTTTCTCTTGACCATCTCTTGCTGTTAAATAGTAAGTCTTAAATGTAGAATAATTGTTTTCCTGTTGGAGGTTCTTGATAAATGAGATATTTTATCTGACATTTTCCTTTTCAATTTGCTTCTGTTATAAGTCTGTAGCTATTCATGTTTTGAAAATCATATATTCTTCCACATATTTGCTTATGTTTCCATTAAAAATACACTGTCTATTATTAAAATAATTTTCTACAGAATTTTATATCATTGAAGTTGTATAATGGCAGGGTGGGCAACAAGTTTGTCTGCAGGTGAAGCCGAGTGGAGTACTGACTTTTCTTTCTTCAAAGTAATGATTGAACTGACAGATTCAGGACATGGTAACGTTTATCTCCATGGAAACCTTTAGTTGCTTTTTTTAATACAAGGGTTTCATTGTTTGAGAGTAGGTATATTTTAGAATTCCAAGAACAGGGAAAAAGAGTATTTGCAACTCCATTAGCAGTCATGTTTAGTTTACTGTAGACTTAATTGTGATTCTGTTGCCTCACTAACCCTGGTTTTCTATGGCTTGCAGAGCACATGCAAGATGTTGTTGGACTGCTGTTCAAATATGTATCTTTGTTGCAGAAATCTGGTGTGCAGGAATGGATATTCAATGAGGTATGTTATGCAAGTCGAAATGAGGTGTTACTGGAAGATAAATATTGGTGCTGATTTTTTTTTTGCTGCGGCTGTTGCTTTCACTTTGTTTTTTTTTTTTGTTTTTTTCCCCCCAATTTTCTTGAAATTCTGGTTTGTTTGAGATCTTAATTCATTTCTTTTTAATGAAGCTTGCAGCAGTTTGTGAAACTGCATTCAATTTCCAGGATAAGATATCTCCGATTGATTATGTTGTTAATATCTCATCGAATATGCGGGTAAGTCCTACCTCCTCCACTCTGAGTAAAAGGTTAGAGCACCATTGCTCGAAAACATTGTTGTAATTGGAGTCAGTTTTTCCCTGATGTGGATTTAAGACACAGTACTTTACAGATTGAAATGTTAAGATCACAATGAGATTGCTGAGCTGAATTTGATTGTATTTGTAGGATCATCATTGGCTCTTTTTCTAACAGTATGGTGTGATAAATCTTGATGGACAAGTACAAGAGGAAAATATGTGCAGGAAATGATTTACTAAAATAATAAAGCGTGGAGAACTTATTAAAATGAAGCAGAATTATCTTTTACTGGCACTTGCTATTAGGTCCTCCTCAGTGAACTAGTAGATGACAGCATAATCCTAAGAAAATTGATAAAATTAAGCCATACATAACGATCTTTCACTTTTGGCATCTCCTATTGGGACAGTGGTGGAAATCATTTCTTGTCATTAATTAACTTGTTGTATTTCATGATTAATTTTTTTCAATCAAGTATAAGAATTTTGGAAATTCTATACTTACTGAGGGGTTTCTTATGCTTATTATTTTCAGTTTTATCCACCTAAAGATTGGCTGTCAAGATCGTCGTTGCCTTCTAAGTTCAACCCTTTGATCATTCAAAAGATACTTGATGAACTCTGTCCAAAAACTGTCAGGTATGATTTTCGATGCACTGAGGAATCGATGTTGTACCTTGCAGTGAAGGAAACTTGTTGCAGCCGCTCCTTCCACATTAAACTAAAATACGTTTTCTGCTTCTGCTTTAATTTTTTGTTTCTGTAGTTTCCAAGAGATTGATTTGTACATAATAGTCTATGGTAAACCACTTTGTCTCTGAAATGATTTTTTGTTCCAAGTAGCATTCATGTTGTACAGACTTGGATCATTTTGATCTGAAATCACGTTCCAAAAGGAGCATGAGATGCAACCATCCTCTTGCAGTTGGACATGTCTAATTTTTTTACAGGATGAAAACATATTGTTATTAGCAGATGCGAGACTGCGAGAGAGATTAACAAAGAACAGAATAAAGATAGATCAAACACAGAGATTAAACGTGGTTCACTAATGATGGTTTAGCGACATCCATGGACAGAGACATTTTATTATGGGGCAAAAAAATAAAATAGCCGGTTTACAGAATAACAA
Organism: Persicaria maculosa; assembly: GCA_963922045.1. Classification (NCBI taxonomy): domain Eukaryota; kingdom Viridiplantae; phylum Streptophyta; class Magnoliopsida; order Caryophyllales; family Polygonaceae; genus Persicaria; species Persicaria maculosa. Next base: position 52,556,507 of record OY998270.1, read on the forward strand.
GTACTGGGTAATATGTATATGGGACTTCTAACAAACTCTAGCGCAGACTGGACGTTGTCCATCCACCCCCCATGGTAGAGCCTCGTGGATTAGAGTCTACAGGTTACGCTAGGAGCTTACATATAGGTTCATTTTGGTAGCAAATGATCCCTATGGAACCTTGTTATCTTGTAAATTTCCTAAGTGTTCAATATATTTTAACCTTGGAAAAAAAAAAGCTCTAGCGCAGACTTCTTAGCAGAAAAGCTCAGTCCGACCCACTTATTCAGGGTATCTAAAGTTTCAACACATATATAAGTACTTTGTGTTTATCTCTATTGTGTCTCTCATTGTCACTTTGAAATATTTGGGTTCTCATAGAAACCTTTAATTCTGCAGGATATTCTGGGAATCCAAAAATTTTGAGGGGAAAACGACCTTGGTCGAGCCATGGTATGGAACTGTATATGCAACTGAGCATGTACCAAGCTCAATGATTCAGGTATTTTTCCTACTCTTGTCTGATTTGGGTTTCTTGCCAGTTGTGCCATGTTTATATTATAGATTAGCTTATGGGCTATAGCTGATCATAAGGTGATCATTGATTATTGTTGTTATGATTATGTAGGAATGGACAAATTCAGTTCTCGATGAGAATCTGCATTTACCTACAAAGAATGTGTTCATTCCTACTGATCTATCAATTAAACAGCTGGACAAGAAGGTACGAGAATTGTGGACGAGGATGTACTTGTGGTTTGTCACTTTGTCCACTGTATTCTGGCATGCCTGAAAAGTTAATTCACTTGTTATTAATTGCAAAATAGGTTACATATCCTACTTTGTTAAGGAAGTCACCATATTCAAGATTGTGGTACAAGCCTGATACGGCATTCTTCACCCCTAAGGCTTACGTGAAAGTTGATTTCAACTGTCCACACACTAGCAGCTCTCCAGAATCAGAAGTTTTGACTGACATCTTCACAAGATTGTTGATGGATTATTTGAATGAATATGGTATGGTTATCTCTTTTTCTGTGAATAGAGTTTATTTATTATTTTGTCCCTTGTGGAGGAAAGAGAAGGGAAAGACGTTTCTCTTTCATTCCCTTATTCCCTACCAATTTGTAACCCACACACTGAATGATCTGGTTTGAAATTTCTTATTTTACTTTCTTTGTTATTGTTGTTCTTTCATGAATGAATTCTCTGGCCCTTCATGCTAAAGAACTGAAATTATACTTTACATTATCTTTTTCAGCTTACTATGCGCAGGTTGCTGGTCTCTTTTATTCAACCGTCCATTCAGACACTGGTTTTGAGGTGTAATCCAAAGTTTTTTTTTTTCATATTTACTCATAGATTTCTTATTGCTTATATGATTTGCTATTTTGCTAATATTCTTTACTTACAGGTGACAATATTTGGTTATAATGACAAGTTAAAAGTTCTACTAGAAACAGTGGTTGAGAAAATCGCTAAATTTACCGTGAAACCCGACAGGTTCTCCATTATAAAGGTAATTTCTCATATGCTAAGAAAAGAATAAACCTATTGAAAGAGATTGAAGATGAAAAGCTTGATCTTATTCTTAGGCTAAGACTGGTATTTGTAATTACAATACAGGGAGATTAGGTAGACCCTTCAACATACTCTACAAACTCTACAGCTAATGAGAGTAAATAAATGCAGCAGTAATTAATTAATCTAGGGACTGATCTCACAATTGTATTGACTAACACCAGGGACTTTAACTAGCAGTTATATATCTAACACCCCCCGCGAGCTTGAGCCATTCTAAGCTTGGATGTGAGCCCTTGGTGAGAATACCAGCTAGCTGAAATTAGAGGGAACACGAGAGATTTGAATAATACCTGTGTCAATCTTCTCCTTGATGAAGTGTCTATCCATCTCAATATGCTTCATCTTGTCATGCCGAAGGAGATCAGGAGCTATATTCACGGCGATATGTTGTCACAATAGAGCTTCATTGGATCTTCCCACTGGATTCTTAAATCATTTAAAATGATTCTTATCCATAGTAATTCACAAATGTCATGCGCTGCTGCACGAAATTCAGCCTCCGCACTAGACCGTGCAAAAACTCCTTACTCTTTACTTCTCCATGCAAGCATATTACCACCAAGCTAGACACAAAAACCAGTTGTAGAACGTCGGGTAACATCCCTTGCATATTCAGCGTCAAAGCGAGGTTGGTTCAATTTGAGATGATTCAGAGGGCTGTTTGGTTCCTGTTGCTGATGTGGAGGGTTCAACAAGAATATAAGTTGTTGTAGGAAGTGTGTATGTGCTGATATCACTAGATGGAAAAGAATCATCATCATGGGCTTTAGTTTTGTTGATGTTGGCATCCAAAAGTGGGCTGATGGGGGCGACCAGCTCTCCTGAAATAGAGTCTTTACACTGAAGAGTGGGGTCTTGATTAGGAGTAGATGAGGTGTTGTAATATGGGGTATTTTCAGCAAAGGTAAGGTCTGTAGTAAAATAGGTGTGTTTGGTTAGAGGGCAATTGCACTTGTAACCCTTCTTAGTGTGGGAATGTCATATGAAGATGCACTTTTGAGCCTGAGGATCAAGCTTACCCCTACGTAGAGTATGAACATGAATGTACGCAGTACACCCAAAGATCTTGGGCTCTAACCCAGGTTTAATTTGAGAGTCGGGGAAAGAAGGATTTGAGGTGAGGAATTGGAGTTTGATACTTGAGGGTTCTAGGAGTTAGGTTAGTTAAGTAAACAACCGTGAGGACTACTTCTCCAGTTCTCCCGAGTAGAATTTTGGGACATTAGACTTGGACTTGATAACTCTAGTGACATTGAGAATATGCCCATTTTTTCTCTCAGCGACAATTGAGAATACGAACAATGCCTTTTGAGGTGAAAAAGGAGGATAAGGTTTGATTGAACTAATCCTTGGCATTGTCAAAATGAATGCATTTAATGGATTTGCCAAATTGATTGAGATGCATGGTATAGAACACAGGAATGGCAACACTTACTTCATCCTCGTGTTTAAGCAAGAACAACCAAGTAACTTGCGCGCAATCATCAATCAATGTAAGGAACCAGGTAGACCTATTTATATTTTGAGTTGTGCAGGACCCCAAATATCACCATGGATTAACTCAAAAGGAAGTAGACGTCTTTTTATCTCAAATAGGAAATGAATCAGGGTTGTGTTTGGCCTTTTCACATGTAGGATAAACAAGACTTTCGGACTCTAAGCCAACAAAAATACTAGGAGACAAGGGCTTAGGGAAACGGATGGATGACCTAGAAGGTGGTGTTAGAGCCAAAGCTGGGCTGAATTTGTTGTGCTCAAGTAGGTTGCCACATAAGAGGTTTCCAAAAAGTAAAGGTTCCTGTTTTCTCTGTCATATCCAATCACCGTGTCCAAGTCCTCATCCTGTATTACACAGAGATTGGACGAGAGAGTGGGATAAATAAACATTATTGAGGGGCAACGAAAAGGAATTAATGGTGCCGAAACCCAAGATGGGTGCCGAGGTCCCATTGGCAGTAAGAAGTTGCTTTTGATGAGAATGGATGATAGGAGGTGTAATGAGACGGATCATTAGTCATATGATCCGCTGCATTTCTGTCCAGAATATCCATTAACTAGAAAGATGACTCTTGGCATAATAGATGAAGGTTAAGGTTGGCAGAAAAGGTGGCGGCCAAGCTGATGGTAGCAAAGGCTAAGGTTGGTGGCAAAGGTGGTGGCCAAACGATTGGTGTTCAAGCCTTGAGCTGGCGCCAATGGTGGTGGCCAGAGATTTAAACAGTCAAATATCTCACAAGCTTTGATACCATGAGAGAGATTGAAGATGAAAGACTTGATCTTATTCTCAGGCTAAGCTTGATATTTATAATTGCAATATACGGAGATTTAGTAGACCCTTCAACATATCCTAGAAACTCGAAGAAAACAATAAATAGATACAGATAGTGAGAGTAAATAAATGTAGCAGTAATTAATTAATCTAGGAACTCATTCAATAGCTGTATTGACTAACTCTAGGGACTTTAACTAGCACCTTTAGTATCAGTTGTAGCTAGTTTACATAGTTTCCAATTAAATTTCCCGTGTTCTTATTTTCTAGTTGTTCCATTAGACCTTATGTCACAATCATATTTAAATTGTTACTTTATTTTAAAAAACCTACATTATACATTTAACCTTGCAATCTTCATCTGGTTTCCAAGTAAATGAAGGATTTATTCCATTCCCGATTGTTGTTTGTATATGGTGACCGTTGTGATTGTCTGAAGGTGCTTTTGAAAGATGAAAATGATAAAGAGCAAGATGTTTTAAGTTTTAACCCGTGTATTCTCTGATCCCAGGAAGCATTAACAAAGGAGTACCAAAATTGCAAGTTTCAACAGCCATATGAGCAAGCTATGTACTACTGCTCACTTATTGTGGAAGATAGAACTTGGCCCTGGATGGAACAGCTTGAAGTCCTGCCCCATCTGGAACCTGAGGATCTAGCTAAATTTGTCCCATTGATGCTCTCAAGGGCCTTTTTGGAGTGTTATATAGCTGGTTCTTTTTCAATCTCTCACATACTCATCTTGGGACATGGATCTTTTCATTCTATCTTATTGTCATTTTCCCCTGTTGATAGGTAATCTTGATACCAGTGAGGCAGAGTCAATGATTGAACATGTCGAACATGTGTTGTATGAGGGAAACCATCCTATTTGCCGGCCTCTCTTTCCTTCCCAACATCTGACAAATAGAGTTGTCAATCTTGAAAATGGCAAAAGTTACTTCTATTCTGCAAATGGATTAAATCCCAGTGATGATAATTCAGCTCTTGTTCATTATATTCAGGTAATTTTGAGAATGACGTGTACACATTGATATTGTTGATGTCAGTTTTGTTGGGTCACCGTATGTGGAAAACCTGTCAAAAAATGACCTGTTCCAGAATCCCTAGCCCAGCATTCATGTGACCCAATGGATCTCAATCCAGAACATGAAGCTTATAGCATATCTTATTCCTATCAGTAGCCAATTTAATGATTTCCTGGACTATCTATGGATTTATTTTGATATATTTATAAATTATAATTATATTGCTTATAAATTCTAATGACCGTATCATTTTGTTGCTATGTAGAATACGATCATGGCTCAACACCAAATTGATTCATTTATGATTTATTTGTTTCTTATATTTTTTTTATTATAATTTATTAGACATAAATCTGTGTATGTAACCTTTTAATTTTTTATGAACATACATCAAATTCTGACATTTTTTTTAATGATAACCTCTTTTCCTAGTGGTAAGAGTGATGTGTTTTCTAAGGTAAGGGTAAACTTTTTATAGTGACTGTCCCACCGCTTTGTGGCCCCATACCCCATAAACTCACTTTTTATAGTGATTGGACCTACCGCTTTGCGGCCCCATACCCCGGAAAACCCAACTTTGGCTTTGCCCTACGGATTATTTGTTTGCATTATCTTGAATCATATATTTAGTACTCCCTCCATTTCACAATATTTGTCGCTTTAAATGATACACATATTAATAAATTGTTATATAAAAGAAATTTAATTATGTGAATAGTTACTTTTTTTCCTTTACCAAGAGAGAAAAAAGTACAAACTTTATCTTGAAAACACAAATTATCTTTTAAATTTTCATTGTAAATTGAAATGTCATGATTAAGTGGAATAGTTTGGCCTAGAGAGTATCAAAACGTCAAATAATTTAGGGAAAAAAAATCTGTCAGAACGTCATTTATTTTGTGATGGAAAAGTGCAATTCTTTGCACAATATTCTCTTATCTTTTCTAATGAATGCAATGAATGGCTGGAAAAGTATTGACATAAAATCTTTGTTTTGTGAAAAACGTAGGTTCATATAGATGATTTCCTGGAAAATGTGAAGCTTGAGCTTTTTGCTGTAATAGCAAAGCAAGCAACATTTCATCAGCTGCGATCAGTTGAGCAACTAGGATATATAACCACTCTCATCAAGAGGTGAGTATTTCGCTGATGATAGACTTGTCATCTGCTATCTTCGGTCTTTACATATTTGAATTCTTGCAGGAAATATGGTGGCATCCGTGGGGTACAATTCATAATTCAGTCAACTGTGAAGGTATGTGTAGTGTTTCACTATTTTGCAACCTGTGACTGAAATGGAGATTGTAATTTTAACTAGAACCTGCTATTTGGGCTTGACAGGGGCCAGGACAAATTGATCAAAGAGTTGAAGCATTTCTAAAGATGTACGAGTCAAAACTTGGCGACATGACTGAAGATGAATTTGAGGTAATCTGAAGCTGTTACCAATGATCCAATTCGATCTATTTCTTGGATCCTTCACCATTATGTGAAGTTTGAATGCCTTTTACAGGTGTTATTGGAGGAAAATATAAATTAGGTGTTTTATGGTTCAAGAAAATGAAGTTTGCATCTTTTCCCTTTAGCTGTCCTGAGCAGTTAGTCAACTTGTTTGTTGTTGTAGAGTAATGTCAATTCACTGATTGATACGAAGCTGGAGAAGCACAAGAATTTAAGGGAGGAATGTAGATTCTACTGGCAAGAAATTGTGGACGGGACCTTGAAATTCGATAGGAAAGAAGCAGAGGTACAAAGCTCTCAAATTAATATAAAATCAAGAAGGGTGATATTTAGTATTTGTGAATAACACAAGTTGCTATTGTCATATGGCAGGTTGCTGCGTTGAAGCAGATAAAGAAGCAAGATTTGATAGAGCTTTTCGACAAGTTTATTAAAGTTGGCTCCCCACAGAAGAAGAGATTAAGCGTGTGGGTGTACGGGTCTTCACATTCATCAGAATGCGAAGCAGACAAGAACGGTCTGGACAGGTCACACTCTGCTTTGATCGATGATATCTTTGCCTTCAGAAGATCTCAGCCTCTTTATGGCTCTTTCAGAGGAGGCTTTGGTCAAATGAATATGTAGGGCAAAGATTTTTGTGTTTCATAGTTTCATTGTATTGGAAAACATTCAATTGTACGATCCACTTGGGGCTGTTGAAATTGGATCCATAATGAATTTGCACAAGGACCCAAGTATTACTACAAGTAAAATGGTTGGACTAAACATTTCATTTCTTTTCCATGGTTTTTGCTTGTGCAAAGCTTCTCTTGACAGTCTCTCTAGTGTTTCCCTCTTGCAAAAACCATAACATAACATGTTATGTTATGGTTTTTGCTAGAGGGAGAACAACCATCATAACATAACATGTTATGTGGAAGGATTGGATTACGCCTTTCGTGATTCGATTACGAATTGGTGAGGGTGATGAGTGAGGATAATGATAGTTTTGGTGTATAGGAAGAGGAAGGAGAGGTATGGATATCTTTTGGAAGGGGAGAAAGAGGATGATTTAGTAATGTCCATTGAGGATCTGAAGAGGAATCGAATTACAGATGGATATGGAGATGTTGGAGAGATTGATTGAAGGGTTCGACGAAGGAGATTCGCAAGCTGAATACCATGTTTCATGGAAACCCTTTGGACTTCTGCCTCAAAAGATGATGCGTCCGTGGATGTAGTCTATACTTTTGTCAGGAGTCATCGCCTGCCCCTGCTGGTGTTGATGAGTCCCCGGGGAGACCATGTTGCTTTGGTTTGGGCACGTTCGGAGGAGACTTCCTTCGGCACCGGTTCGTAGGAACGCGAGATTGGATCTAGGAGCTACCCATAGGGAGAGAGATAGACCCAAAAAGAGTTGGATGGAGGTCATCCGACATGAACTCAATCTTCTAAACCTTTTAGAAGATATGACTCTGGATAGAGACCACTGGCGAAGGTGCATCCGGGTGGCAGACATTTAATGTCCTTGGCTGTTGTGTGGCGTCTATTTTATCTATGCATCTGCGCTTCTTTTCTGACTCTTAATTTCCTTATTGTTCTACCTATTACCATTCTATTAATTTGCTTTGTTATTTCTGAGTCTATCGGAAACACTCTCTCGACTAGTTCGGGGAAAGAGTGCATACATTCTGATCAATCCCCAGGCCCCGCGTAATCGCGGGATATACATAGGTTATTGTTGTTGTTTTTTGTTTACTTGTAAAATCTTCTAGAAAATTGAAATCAGCTGCCAAGATAAGAACCTCCTAACTGAGCTATTTGTTCAAATGCATAGATGTTGAAACTCTAATGTGCATCTGAGGTCAAGGCATCAATTCCTTGAAGCCACTGATTGAGGTGTACACAGGTGGAAACAAGATTCTATTTGCAGAAGAACTGTTGTGATGAATTCAGCTCCCAATTTGTTGGCCAAGAGTGGATCGGATCTCTCTCTCCTGAATTGACAGATCAGATCAACACAAGACGAAGCTGTCGAGTAAAGAACAAGGCAGCGAAGCTCTCCGATTGAGCAAGATCCTGAACCCAAAGATAAAGGCTTCCAGAGTGGTTTATCAGGTATGACTTTAAATATTAGCATGATCCTGAATTGTTGATGCAGATGAATCTGCCAGCTATTGGTAGACCTCTTACACCCAATTGCATCCCATACATGACAGCCAGTTTAACAATTTGGGTGTGACTGTGATCTCACTCACATGTTGACATGTTGACATGTTGACATGTTGTTGTGTTATGCATAAATCACTGTATCAGGTTGCTTTAAATGCAACCAAATTAGCCTCCCTCACTTGAAACCTACTCAACTTGTGCCTCTTGCCTTCTCCTGCTTGCAATTTTCCATTTACACTGTTTCCATCCTTTGCTGTCATCTTTATTAGATTGTCGAGTTTTTTCTGCCTGTTTTATTACGCACTTTTCTGTATTCTGTTGCACGTTTTGACGGTTTTTCATCTGTCAACTTGTTATCGAGATTCAGGCTTGTCTGATCTCGAATTCTTACTTTATCAAAAAAAATAAAATTTGAAAGTCATTAAAACGTATACAAACTATTCCACATTAAACGAATTTCGATAGGAGAAAGTTTTGCCTAATTTTTCGTTCAATTTTTCAACGTGTCAACCTAATATTTGAAAATTTAATGATGTGACACTACATTATTAAGTGTTTAGTGTAATTTTTAATTTTGGGTGCAAATTAGATGACTAAACTAAACATAAAATCCAATTTGTATCGAAAATTAGGTGTTATTTTGAAAAATTACATTTGACCATTTAATATTTGGCTTGCTATACGCAAGATTCTATATCGCCAAATGCAGGGTGGTTTCACCGACTTTCTGTGCCGGCAAGTTTTTTCAGACAAAAAGAGTTTACCAACACCGAAAACCAATGAATGACCATTCATTTTGCGAAAATTTGACCGCAAATATAGTAACCTTTTCTTAATGTGGTGCCATGATTTTTTAATATTATGTTGCTACGTCAAAAAATTGAATGAAAAATTGCCCAATTTTTTTCGAGTATCAAAATTGGTTTAATGTTAAATAGTTTGTATACCTTTTAATGATTTTCAAAGTTCTTATTAATATTGATTTATTGCGGATAGTTTGTATTTTTTTTTTGTCATTTTTCCAAAAAAAAAAAATGTTGGTATAGTTGAATGAAAGATGTTCAAAACCTAAGCTAAAACTCACAAATTTGTGCACGTTGTGGAGATTACGGTTCAATGCATGATTTCAATCACAGTGATAATGTGAAATGCATGAAAAGCTTTTGGGGTGATCCATGAATGAATTAATCTTTGAAGATTTGGGACCCGTGAAGATGAAAGTAAATATTTTTGTTTAGAACTTGAAAGTAAATATTTGATCCACTTGAGACTTTTGTTTCTAAAAAAGCCCTGCGTGCGAGGGCATCCGAAACTCATGCATTTTTTCGATATAAGAAAAAAATTTAGATGGGATCATTAATTATTTTAGATAAGATCCTAGAGGATTGAATCAGTGAAGACTGAGGAAAGTGATCTTATCGATCATCATTAACTTCGCATAAAATGTTGACTTTGGAAACTATTGAGGAGGAAGCGGCAAGTGGATATGAGGATCTCGATCTCCCATCGTGGACACCAAAAGCCAAAAATGCAGTTAATGACCGTCAAACAGTGATCTTTGATGGCCACTCTCGTCCTCAATGGCTTTACTAACTCCTTAATAAAGGAGTGTCACCTTAGCAGCCACCAAAGGAGGAAGAGCCACGTACACTGAAAAACCATTGGGCACCATGTCCTCTCCCCAATGATTCTTAATGATGAGACCTGCAGAATTGTCACCGGAAGCCAACTTAGATGCATCGAATTTATATTTTTAGAGCAACCTTCAAGTGGTTTACTCTACCTAATGTTTTTCCTTCACCTTTGTCTATTATGTTTTGATATTTGTTGGCTCCCAAATTTTCATCATCGAAGCTGAGTTTCGTTAAATGATAATTTTATGGTGATTGTCTTGTGTAATGTTCCATATTTGAAAGTTGTCTTATTTTGGTTGAAGAGTCGTAATAGGTGATGTAAATAGAATAGAAAAACTTAGACAATTTTCGTAAATTTTCTGCAGAGTCGATTTCAAGGCCTTGAAATGAATCCCAAAGTTTTGAACCAGAACTCAAGGTCTTGAAATGATCCCAGAAACTTATCCAGCAGAACCTGTACGAAAATAAAACTTATCAAAGTATAATGCGGAAATTAAATATGAAAGTAAAATTCAAAGAACACAAGAATTGTTAACGAGGTTCAGCACAACTTGGCCTACATCCCCGCCTAGGGTTCTCCAACCCGTAGGATTCAAAAGCACTATTATTTCACTTCCTATGGATCTTAGATACAACCGAGAAGATCTTTCCTTCTTCTAAACTCTTGAAGCCTCACCCGCTTCTATCTAGTCAACTCAGATCCCTTAGAGTCCTAGATACAATTTAGAAGAACAACCCTTCTCTAAACTTGTAGCCTCACCCGCTACTATCTAGTCAACCCAAAACACTCGTGAAATAATAGCCTAGTGAATACGTTTGAGTAGATGTGTACTCTTAGTATAACACTTTAGACTTGTACAATGAAGCTCTAGAAACTCTCAAACTCTCAAAAGATAAAGCAAGGACAACAATGGAGAAAGAGAGAATCAAAGGGGATGATTGCAATGGAGAACGCTTTGCTTGTAGATTGAATGCTCGTGTGTCTTTTCCCTTCTCCGTTTGCACCGTCTCTTTTATAGGCTGCAGGGGCTGGGCTGATTTTTGAACGTTTGAATTTGAATTGTCAAATCTTTTCTTTCCACAAAATCATCCCACAATCTTCAACAAATCTTCTCCTTATCTTTATATCAACTCTTGCCTTGAATAGAAAATTTCAGCTCTTTCTAAAAGATTTTCCAGCCACTAAATCTTCCATAATCTGCATAAAAAATCTGAGCAACCTTTTCAAATATTTAATATAAAATCTGCACATAAAAATCTTTAACAAATAAATATATAAAATATTTGACGTATCCAATTCGTCCAATTTGCCCTTGCTGTCAAGACCTTGAAACCAGAGTCTTGTTTTGTCTTTCATCAACCTTTCTCAAAGACCTGTAGGTTAGCTCTCAAGATCTTACAATCAAGGTGGAGTCTTCATTGGTTTTCATAAATTTTCTCGTTTTCGCATGTCCACAAGCACTACCAAGTCATATATAGCTAGTTCTGTTGTCTGCTTTTTGTCAGTCATGTTAAGGATCTCACTTATGATATCTTTGAAAGTTTTGTTGTCATTGTTTATGTTTCATATTATCCTCTCTATCCTTGCATCAATTTGTTTGATGAGCTAAAGTGATTTAACGCATTTTGTGAATAGGTGAATCAGTCAATTCCTTTACAAATAAGCCTGGAAACTATTGAGGAGGAAGAGGCAAGTGGATATGAGGATCTCGATCTCCCATCGTGGACACCAAAAGCCAAAAATGCAGTTAATGACCGTCAAACAGTGATCTTTGATGGCCACTCTCGTCCTCAATGGCTTTACTAACTCCTTAATAAAGGAGTGTCACCTTAACAGCCACCAAAGGAGGAAGAGCCACGTACACTGAAAACCATTGGGCACCATGTCCTCTCCCCAATGATTCCTAATGATGAGACCTGCAGAATTGTCACTGGAAGCCAACTTAGATGCATCGAATTTATATTTTTAGCAACCTTCAAGTGGTTTACTCTACCTAATGTTTTTCCTTCACCTTTGTCTATTAGGTTTTGATATTTGTTGGCTCCCAAATTTTCATCATCGAAGCTGAGTTTCGTTAAAAGAAAATTTTATGGTGGTTGTCTTGTGTAATGTTCCATATTTGAAAGTTGTCTTATTTTGGTTTTCAGAAATTTTCTCGTTTTCGCATGTCCACAAGCACTACCAAGTCATATATAGCTAGTTCTGTTTTTTGCTTTTTGTCAGTCATGTTAAGGATCTCACTTATGATATCTTTGAAAGTTTTGTTGTCATTGTTTATGTTTCATATTATCCTCTCTATCCTTGCATCAATTTGTTTGATGAGCTAAAGTGATTTAACACATTTTGTGAATAGGTGAATTAGTCAATTCCTTTACAAACAAGCCTGGTTTAGGTTCGAAGTCCATCTAGCGTGATTTTCTATAAGAAATCTTAATATGTTAGTAATTATTTTCATAGCACTGGCTATGAAGGACCATCCATTTTTGCTTGTTCTCTAGTAAACTATATCGTCAATGTGATTTATTGAAATTCATATGTTTTTTGTTCACCTGTTATGTTGGAAGGACTCGTTTCAGAGCATCGATCTAATAATTGTTTTCAAATTCTAGCAATATCCATTAATTGTTTTCCATCTTCCATTCTTTATTTTGGTTCAGCAAGTTTTCCGACACTCATGCATATATTAATGTCGTAAATTGAGATAAATATTTGAACGGTTTTTCTATCTTATGCCCTTAAGGCATAGGATAAGATCCTAAATGGGGAAAGGTATCTTACCAAAAATAAGCGACCCTAAAAATCTAATTTAAAATTTGGCTAATGAAATTTAATTAAGGATGTATTTTTTCTAAAATGGGCATCTTATTCTATGCCCTTGGGGTATAGAATAGAAAAATCAATATTCGAATACTCTTGTATCATAAACTAGTGTAAGTCTCATCCAGTACACGAGAATATTCAAACATAATACTTTAAAATTACATCAATTAGTTATAAAAATCTACTAAAAATATGACAATAAACATAATAAATTTGAATTATTTTTTTATATTAATGAAGACAATCTATTCAAGTTTTATTTAATCTTTTTTTTATGCAAGTAGATTTTTTTAGTTGAATAATATATTAGTTACAAAAATTGTTGTAATAGAGTTATTGGAAAAACTTTAACACTAATTATGAAGTATCTGTTTCACCAATCTTATGTTTCATAAATTTATTTTAAACTTTTTATGTTTTTTTACCATGTAAAAATTTTAGCATGTTCTTTATATAAATAATTTTTTTTATTTTTATTATTATTAAAAAATAATTTATTTATCTCCAAAAGATGAAATAAAGTTTTTAAAAAAGTTAATCTCCAAAAGACTAGAATAATGAATAATCCTACTCCCTCCTATCAAATATGTTAGATGTTTGACTTACCTGCACATATTTTAATGTGTTAAAAAATTGTATAAAATATTATTTTTTATTAAATTTTTTTATAGTTTAATATTTATTAGTAAGAAGTATTAAATTGCAAAAAAAATTAATATAAAAATTATTATTTTATATAGCTTTTTGGCCTATTAAAATACGTGCCGAAAAGTAAAAAATCTTATATTCTAGGTCGGAGGGAGTATTACTTGGCGTCACATATAGCTCCATCGTCATTCTTGAAAAATCAATGTTTTAGTTAGTGGCGCAACCTACATGGGTTATTTTTTTTTTCAGTGTTTAACTTAGTTGGTAAAAAAAATAAGTGTTTAACTTAGTTGGTAAAAAAATAAGTGCTTAACTTGGCAAAAAGTGATTGTCACTAGGAGATCAAGCTAGTTGTATCTGATATCCTTGTACACTTTCATCATTTTATAAAGAAGTTAGAATCGATTACATTTTTAGAGAGACCAATTCAACTGCTGATCAAATTGCTTTCCTCTTCCATTTTCTTCCACTAACGTCAGCATCCGTAAGAATGTCATTTGACGATAATCTCTTCTTTTTTTTTTATTTTTTTTTAAATCTTTCAAAAAGTTGATTTTCGTCTCCGCTCTACTCAATCCTAAGGCCGATCATATTGTGTAGTTCAAGAATCAATCATGCAGCCTAACATCTTTCCCAAATCACCACATACATCCAAAGGGTAACCTCTAATTTAAACCTGAGTATGGCAATCACCGACAAACAAAATAAACAATATAATTAACGAGGCTGTATTTAATTTATGTGGGTGGAATTTGTGTTTGTTTGTTATATAAATACGTACGGCTACACCACACAAACAAACTATTCTTATCTTCATTTGACTTTACACCACCTTTTAATTTGTTTCCTTCCATCTCCAAGTTGCCCTCTTCACATCTGATTCTCATCTAACTAAAGGTACTTCTTCAACCTTTTCTTTATAATATATTCTTTCCTTTTTTTTTTTATATATATATAAAATCAAAATCAATTGCTAATGAAAGCTGATTAATTTCCTACTAATTGACTGATCTTCACCGTATTACTTAATTAATTAATTAACTAATCCTCGCTAATTTTCAGTTTTCGCCTCAAATTTCTGTTTGTTAATCTCTTCAATTTCTCTGGTTTTTTTGGAGGAAAGATCAATTCTCCAGCCATAATCTAATTCAAGGGATTTATTTATTTTTTTAATTTTGGTAAAGCAATCTTGTGTTAAAGTCATCTTGACGTCTGGAATCTAAACTCCCCAGCTGCAAATTTAATCAATTAAACTTAAATTAATTGCCAGCAGAGTAAGGTCATAGATGATCGATCATTAAATTCTCATGTGTTTTTTAATTACCAATATATTATTATTATTATTATCACGAGATCATCATTACAAGTAAAGTTTTTCTTGTAAATCCTTCCATTCAAACCTGTAATAGTTTATCAGTGACAAAATTACCACAGCATATACACTTTTGGTGCAAGGAAAAATTGCCAAACTAATAAGCAACAATGCATCACATTTTAAGAACCGCTCACACAGGATCTACCCTCTCTATATATTGGATCATTTGTACACAACTTTATGTATCATTTAACAGACATGGGTCATTAAATGAAGATCAAACAGATATGATTAAAATTAACTTGTAATTATTCGTTGGTACTAGGTGATTATTCATGTTATTAAATACGTACGAATAATTATACTTTTGTGGCTTGCTGGGTAAAAAATATGGAGTAGCTTTTTGTGCACAACCAAACAGAAAGGTGTGTAGTTTGATGCTTATTCAATAAGCAAATCACTGGCCTGTGACTTGTCAAAAAAAGTTGCTTCTCAAACTTAACTTTGCATTAACAGCTAGCTATAGCTAGCAACCAATATGGACTTCTACATATATATATATATATATATATATATATATATATATATATATATATATATATATATATATATCATACATATTGTAATTTGTAACACTTTCTACATTGTCTCATATACCATATAGGATCACTACAAAGCCAATACTAAGCTAAGATGCCTTGTGAGGGCTGCGGATCGTCGGACTGGGAGCTCTTCGTCGAGGTGGATCCGACAGGAAGGTATGGGCGGTACGAAGATCTCCTAGGTGCAGGAGCAGTAAAGAAGGTGTACCGAGCGTTCGACCAGGAGGAAGGGATAGAGGTGGCATGGAACCAGGTCCGGCTGAAGAACTTCAGCCAGGACCCGGCCATGTTGGAGAGGCTTTTCGCAGAGGTGCAGCTGCTGAGGAAGCTCAAGAACTCGCACATCTTGACGCTGTACCACATGTGGAGGGACTCGGAACACGGTACCCTCAACTTCATCACCGAAGTTTGCACTTCCGGGAACCTTAGGGAGTATAGGAAGAGGCACAGGCATGTCTCCATCAAGGCTATGAAGAAGTGGGCCAGGCAGGTCCTTAAGGGCCTGGACTATCTTCATACCCATGACCCTTGCATTATTCATAGGGACCTCAATTGTAGTAACATCTTCATCAATGGAAACATTGGCAAGGTATGATTAATATGTGTTTATTATATACTATTGATCTACTTACATGCTTGTTAATGTCTATAGCTTGCTTATATATCTTGCATTGTAGATTTGGTTGGATTAGTACTTGCTTAATTGGTCAGAATTTGCCACTAGGGGTGTTATATTAGTCAAGTAGCTCGAGCGTGGCTCATGCTCGGCTCGATAAAAGCTCAGCTCAAGCTAGTTCATTTTCTAAACAAGTCGAGTATGAGCACATTTTTAAGCTCGGTTCAAAGTTCGGTTTACTCGATTTAAGGTCGAATAGCTTGAATTTTGTAAAATTTCTAAAATTTCCTTTAAATCACTATGTTGTGAGCAAATAGAGATGCTTAATTCTCGGCTCGAGCTCGTTCATTTCCTAAACGAGTCGAATATGACCACATTTTTAAGCCTGAGTCCAAAATTAGGCTTGACTCGAGCTCAACTCGTTTTTAAACGAGCTGAATATGAACAAGCAATACTCGGCTCGTTCGATTCAAATACCTAGAATTTGAATTCGTAGAAGCGAGTTTTGTCATCAGTTTCACTTTAATCTTGAGATAGATAGATTCACAGTCATCTAACCAACATCGGAAATAATTATTAATAAATAAATTGAATGAGATATTAGGCTGATGGATGGAAACTACGTGCTCTTTTCATTGCCAATTGGTTTTGAGATTTGAGGATTTCATTTGGATTGGTCTGCCAATCATGAATTGAATGCAGGTGAAAATCGGCGACTTTGGGTTGGCAGCGATAGTAGGGAAGAGCCATGTGGCGCACACGTTACTAGGGACACCGGAGTACATGGCACCGGAGCTCTACGAAGAGGACTACACGGAGATGGTGGACATATACTCGTTCGGTATGTGCCTGCTTGAGATGGTGACCATGGAGATCCCTTACAGCGAGTGCAACAGCATTGCCAAGATCTACAAGATGGTTACCACCGGGGTCAGGCCAAGGGCGTTCAATAAGGTGGCTGATCCGGAGGTCAAGGCCTTCATCGACCGGTGCGTAGCCCAACCCAGGGCTAGGCCTTCTGCTTCCGACCTCCTCAAGGACCCCTTCTTCGATGATGTTGGAGAAGATGACGATCAGGACCAGGACGATGACAAGGACGAAGATGCAACTAACTAAGATTTATTAGCGTGTAAACATTTGTACGTATTTGAATTTATTGAATTTATGTGTTGCGAGCTATTTACCATGTCTGTATAAGAAGGTGCATGTTTAATTAATAGTACGGATAGCTATATATTATGACTTATAATACGTACACATTATAATGTAATATTGTGCATTATAAGTCATTATATATGGCTATGCAAACGAAGTACGTCATAGGTTTCGTTTGACATAAATTGTTAATAGCGTATAAAAAGCTTATTTATATTGAGGTGCTGACACCATGGAATTATCCAGGTAGTTATTCGGTTGTGTTGTGAGTAGTTATTCAGTTATGATTAATTATTTGGTTGGAGTGGATGTTACTCAATTGCAATAGTTATTTATATGCAGTGAGTAGTTATTTAGTTGTAGTAATTATTCAATTGGAATAGTAAGTTGGTTAATCATTCGCAGTAGTAATTTTGATATAGGGTAATTATTCGGTTATATTAGTTATTTACTTGTAGAGACAGTTATTTAGTTGCATTAAGTTATTCAGTTGTAATGGAATTATTCAAGTACAATGAGTACGTATTCAGGTGGATAGAGTGTAGTAAACACGTCTGTTTATCCTCGAATTCCATGGTAGGTGTGAAGTGTCCGCACTTGTGCTTTTTGCGTTACATTTTACTACGCATATAGGTAACGACTAACGAGATACTCGTAACTTCGATTAAGAATGTAAAATGGCGTCCTTAGTAGCTAAGGTTAAAGGAGTTTTGAGAATCAATATAAGTTTAAAACTATGGGGTTTTTTCAAGGCACTATTAGGCTAAATAGCTAGCAAGTGAAGGAATTGGTTGGCCTCTCTTCTCTGCAAGTGTTTTGGTGAAATTGTGCAAATTTCAAAACAAACAAGTTATGAACTTATGATTGCAGCGTTCCTGCTGAAGAGTCTGGGATCGATTCCACGGCCCATATATTACCCAACTGCCTTGTTGTCCAACAGGTCCAAAGATCAGCCTGTTACTTTGTGGCCCAAATTGCCCAACAAAATTGGGTTAGGTTTCGTTGTTTGGCAACAAGTATTTTTTTTTTTGGAAAAATGACTAAAAAATAATAGGAACTATCGTCGTGAACCAAAAATAATACAAATTTTACAAATCACAAATCTATATACAAACTATAACCTTTTAAACCAAAATTGATACAATGTCTAGAATTCAATAACAAAAAATTAATTTAAACCCAGAATATAATTAATAAGAAAGTTTGGTAACTTTTTGTAAAATGAAGAGGAAGGGACTGCTCATCTTCAAACTCAAACCCTTCCCTTCAACAATGGCAGCGCCGCCACAATCGTCGTTTGCCCTTGGTGACTGAGTCCAATCCCTGGAGTCGGGCATTAGCGCCGTCGTTGTAGTCACTGTTCGCGCCCTATCCAATCCCTGGAGTCGGACATGGGAACCGACATCCTAAAAGTACCCCCTCCGCCTCGCCATTGTCCCTGTCATCCACTCCCAAATCTTCTGTACCTCCCGCCTCGACATTGGCGTCCGAGCAAACGCCATTCTCTTTCCTTATCCTGTGAGGATTCAGTATGATGTAAAATTCAATTTCTCAATTTTTGTGGAGGTTTTCATATTCTAAACCACAGGGTGAAGGTTGGAGATTTTAATGGATGCAAAGTTCAATTTTCGAATTCGATAAGATGGATTAAACGAGAAAGGATTTGGAGATATTACTCTTGGAGATCGATGGATGCAAAGTTCAATTTTCTCTCTATTTTAGTCATAGTTTTAATTTGAAATTGAAGCTTCAATTGGCTCTGATTTTTTTTACTTGTTAATGATGATTTAATTACGGGTGTGTGAATTTGATTTTGCATCTAATTGCTAGGGTTTTAGGTCAGAAAAATCTGTCATTGTCCTCTACCAGGCCTTCGACTCCTTTAGATTCATGGAGTTTGTTGATGTAATTTGGAAGACAATGAACAGTCCCCCATTCCACTTCATTTTACAAAAAAATACCAAACTTCCTATTATTTTTATTTTGAATCTAGATTAATTTTTTATTTTTGAATTCTAGACATTGTATTAATTTTGGATTATTAGGTTATAGTTTGTATATAAATTTATGATTTTTAAAGTTAGTATTATTTTTGGTTCACCGGCGATAGTTCGTATTATTTTTAGTCATTTTTTTTTTGGAGTTTTTATTTTTAATATTATAAAGTCTTCAACGAGGTAAATATAATACTCCCTCCGTTCGGAAAAACTTGTCATTTTAGCTTATTTCACAAGTTTTAAGACAAGTAAAAAATTTACTAATTTACCCTCAATTATTACCCTCCTTTTTTACTTTATCGAAAACTAAAACTAACAAACCATCAATCATATCATGGACATTTTTGTAAAGTGAAGGGCAAAATACCTACAATGACAAGTTTTTTTGAACAAAAATAACACCCTAAAATGACAAGTTTTGCCCAACGGAGAGAGTATTTTAATTTAATTAGCTTTTACCTTTTTTTTCCATTCACAGATCTATTTATTTTTATTCATGCTCAACAATTAGATTGTACTATCAACTATCTTATCGGCTTAGGTTACCAATTAACTTACTAAGTTATGAATAATTAAATTTAACATATATTTAGTGAGCATATCCATCAGCTTCAACTACCCTATCAATTTTAGCTACCCTATCAACAAAGTGTTACCAAACTAACCCTTAATCGCATTAATCTAGCCTTAAACTTGGTTTATTTTTTTATATTTATTTTTTCCATCGAGTCCCAGTTTAACCATATTTTTATTTTTATAGAAACAATTAGGTATCAACACCCATATACAAATTAATATTTAAAAAAAAAGTAAAAAAAATATCTTCATATACTAATTAGGTTAGTTTTTAAGTGCAAAACAACAAAAATATTTGTTGAGTTTTTTTCTTTTAATTTCATTATTTTTTTTCATTTTTCAACCTATCTTCAGAGTAACATATATATAGCAAGTACACTATTTTTTTCCTTTTTCATAAGATAAATAGTGGAAAACTTTAGGCATACCTCTATCAAGCTAGTTTGCTAATATATTCTACTTGTAAGTAATTTTGTGTATATCAATGGAGTATAATTTAACATTTTTTTTTCATTTTTTTCTCTTTTTTGTATCAATGCATATACTTTAGGCAGACACGAATTGATTTTAATCATAAAAGAATAAAATACATTTTTCGACTTGGCCGACACGATTTTATTAATGTTCTTTATTTATCAAATAAATTAAAAACATTTTTTTAAGTTTCTTTTAAAAACTAATCCTTGATAGAATAGTAAACACACATGCATATATACATACATCCTCTGGAAATGAATAAATTAATAATAATAATAACAAAAAATAAATAAATAAATAAAATGGCAGTAGGGCGGGGGAGGAGGAGGAATGAATGATGGGGAGTCAAAGGAGAATGAGGAGACCGACGTGCCGTCTTGGGCGAACTCACCTCACCTCCCATCCCCTCCCTCTTCGGTCTTCAATAATAATAATAATAATAATAATAATAATAATAATAATCATTCATATATTTGTGATTTGTGAAACACCATAGCATGACTTGTTCCGCACTTCTTCTCCCCATCCCCCGAACCTCTTGAATTTTGCTCCCTCCATCCCCTCACCATTTCAGCCTTAATTCTTTTCTACTCTATCTATCCCAATGCTCTTCTTCATCAACCGGCCTAGCCCTAGTTCTTTTGAATAATGGATCGATTAGTGGGCCCCACACCACAATGTTTCATTATCCCGACTCACCAAACTATATGCTCCATCCATTACTCGTCTTGTCACTCTCTTCGTTCATTTGGAGGATTGTTAAATACACCGATAATTTATACTGGATACATCGCTAATGGGTCACCTATCCGCAATTTGTTGCAGATCCATTAGCGGGTTGCATATTCATTAGCGAGATCCACCCATGATTAAAACATTAAAAAAATACCATTAGTAGGTTCACAACTTGTTACGGATCTATTAGTGGTATATCTAGTAAAAATTACCGGTGTATTTAGCATTCTCGTTCATTTATATATGATATATCCATTCTTACACACGATCGAATTATATTGTAGGGTGGGTCGGTTCTAGTAGACGGGTGGACCGTGGCGTTTCAGGGTCTTTTTTCATCCAAATATGTTAAACACCTAAGGAATATTGTGAAAATTAAATTACAAAGTGTTTGACATTCACATTTAGGCCTTGTTTGTTTGAGTAGAAAGGAATAGAAGGAAAATTAATAAAAATTTATATGGAAAATTTGTATACTCAACACTTTTTTGTGAGTTTAGAGAAGGAGAGGGGGAAATAATTAGAACATCATATGCTCAAAGTAGGTAATCAAATGGGGGAAATGAAATAGATTTTGTATGTAAAATGAGAAAGAAGGGTGATAATTAGAATAATGATCAATAAATCTTAAATTAAAAAATGGACTAAATTCGGAAGGGTAACCATTACATTTCCTTACCTCAAAACAAATGAGAGGTCAATCTGATTCACCACCACCTAGATGAGTTTTCACTTGCTTTTTGGTGGGGTTGAGCTTTTCGTGGCCATATCCAATTTTTCAGTTTTAATGTGTTATCTGAAACCATGCTTAAAATCAGATGGCTATGATAGGCGTGGTCACGAGTCGGACATGTCGGGTTGACGGGTCCGACCCATCGGGTCAAGGGTCAAGGTTGGTCGACCAGAACCCTAGCCCGAGGAGACCACATGTCAACGGGTTCGAGTCGATCTGACGTGTTACATTATTAAAAAATGTTTTTTCTTAAAAAATTGACTATTAAATAAAATAATGATATGAAAAGATTTTATCTTCATATCTACTCCTTATCATCCAACTCATTTTAATATTAAGTGGAAATATGAAAATATATTTTTCTCAACCTTTATTTTCAACTTCATTTACAATTTAAGAAATGTAGGAAATAAGTGAAGGGGAGTCATTAGATAGTGAGATACATATATTTATAGCTTCAAATCTAACTCTATATTTTTAATATGGGAAGAAGCTTTTGTCCCACGTTGGAAATAAGGAATGGAACGAAGATTTCCAAATCTAAAAAGGGAAGAATGAGAATGTCTTTATCCCATATTACATATTGCATATTAGTTTATATATTATTATGAATTATTTTAAGAATAATATACATAATAATTATAAATTTATTTTTTTTAAAAACTTTTTTCAAAAAAAATAATTGGAAGGGCGGGTTGATCCAGTGGGCCCTAATTTGAACCCCTCCACCCGGGGATAGGGGCGCCGCACGCACGGGCTTCGTGCGTGCCGACTCGTGACACTAGTATGGTGTTTGGTAAACATAGCTGTTAGATTAGCTGAAGGAAACTTGTAAATAGAAAACAAAATCTCCGAAAAGCTTGGGCGAGTAACTATTGAAAAGTTTCGATTCCAAAAGCTAATTATAGTAGAATCTTATATTTATTTCATTTAAACTATATAATACTCCCTCCGTTCGGCAAAACATGTCGTTTACTATTCACGCACGTTTTTTTTATAATGATAAAAACTATATAAAATATTTATTTTTTTATAAATTTTTTTAACAAGTTTGTACTTATTAATAATAACTACGGAATTGTTAAAAAAAACTTATTAAAAATTCAGATATTTTATATAGTTTTTATCCCCTAAAAAAGCATGCGTGAATAGTAAAGTGACATATTTTGTCGAACGGAAGGGTATCAAAACTAAAAGTTCTTGAAAAATTAATGATTGTGCTAAACAAACGAAGGTTTACCAAATTAGGGTCTAGTGGATGAGCGCCTGAGTGGAGCTTGGCTGGGGCACGGATGAGAGCATCTCCAATAGTTTTTCTATTTTGAGGATTTTGAAATTTTAAAAAAAATTTAAATATTTTTTGTCTAATAGATTCTCTATTTCATTCTCCAAAATGGGAAAACAGTAGAAAATATACACAAGCTTCCCTAAATTTGCAATTATTCTCTAAAATTAAATGATCCTTCACATCTTTGGAATGAGAAAGTTATTGGAGTTTGAACAAAAACAATTTAGGGAATATGTATTTTGTTTTTCCATTTTTTGAGAAATTTTAAAGAAGTTGTTGAAAATGATCTCACAGACTTCATGTTTACTTTTTGAAAAAATTTCATTTAAAAAAACATATCTATATACTAACTTAAATAAGAAGACTTTGCTAACGTGTCATCTTCTCATTGATTTTTGTTAATTCAACAAATCCCCTATTTTCTACTCTTTTATTTTTTGTTCCCTCTCCTACCTTCCCTTTCCAATTCCCGCCCATCTAGACTCGACCGCTAGGGTTCCCAACTCCCCGAGCAATCGTAAGAGAACAATCCAAACTCATTCGAAGATCAACAAAAAATCGGATACCAAAACATTTTTTATATACAATTTCATCTATTCATATAACCAAACTATTTTTTTTCAGGAATCTTATGGACGAAGTCTAACGCAACGATTTCATCCATTCATATACTCCCTCCGTTTCTTTTTAAGTGACTTTTTCAAGTCATGCACGTAGTTTTAGAACGATCAAAACTATATTAAATATTAACATTTTAATAATATTTTTTTAATAATATTATACTTATCACCAATAAATATGAAATTATCGAAAAAAATATTTTAAAAAATTATTATTTCATATAGTTTTTCACACTTTAAAAAACGTGTCTGAATAGTAAAAAGTCAATTAAAAGGAAACGGAAGTAGTATTTGTTAACATAATTCACTATTTGTATATTTTTTTCATTATTTTTTTTTGTTCGTCCTTACTCCTCATTATAGATATTTTATATATTTTTTCCTCGTGCACACACCGGGGATTGTACTAGTTTAAATAATACTTGTAATTGTTTCCTACCAAAAAAAAATATTTGTAAATTTTTTGTTACTCTTAACAGTATTAAAATACTCCGTAAGAAACTGTCTCAAATTTTTTTTTTTGGAAATTTCGTCTAGTAGCCACAAGGTTTGACTTTTTTTGCATGGTGCCCAAACTTTTCAAAAATTTCTCATGGTAACCACGAGGTTTTGACCAATTTTGTATGATAGCCACGAGGTTTGGGCAAATTTCTTATGTTAATCAAATTGGTTGAAAATCTTTTAGAATATAGGTAAAATCACAAAATAATCATAAAAAATATATTTTTTCACACAACAATCCAAATTTGGTTTTTTATTTTTAACAAGTTAACTAAAACCATTTAAATATTTTATAGTGCTATACATTAATTGCATGATAAATGAATAAATTATACAAAAAAATAATGGTAGATTTTTTGAAAAAAAAAACTTTTAAATGTAGTTGGTTGTTTTCAAAGAGTCATTAATAACCTTTCTAATGTTTTAAAAAGATTATATACTCCCTCTATTAATTAAAACTTGTCGTTTACTATTTATGCACGCTTTTTGAGAATGATAAAAACTATATGAAATATTAACTTTTTTAAAAATTTGTTTTTATAAATTCATACTTAATAGTAACCAGTATGAAATTATTAAAAAAATATATTAAAAAAGTTAATATTTTATATAGTTTTTAACACCTCAAAAAGCGTGCGTGAATAGTAAAACGTCAAGTTTTAATTAACGGAGGGAGTATTAGATATATAATACAAATTTTATTTTAACCAAAATATTTTAGTATAGTTTAGAACAAATATGAATGAATAGTAATTTAAAATATGCAATTAATTTATGGATTTGAAAATAAATTAAGTATATATTTCAAATAATTTACTCATTTTTATGTACTTATTTTTTAAAATTTTTGGTGATTTTTTTTATAATTTACTCATTCTTTGGGTAAATAATTTAGTCTCCTTAAATACTAAAAGGGTTGTTGATGGTTTTTAAAAGTAAAACATCACAAATGAGTGATTAAGTGAGTAAATTATAATATATTTGTCATTTTATATAATTTTTATATGATTTTTAATAAGTTTGGTTATCACACGAAATTTGTCAAAAGCTTATGGTTACCATGCGAAATTCTTGAAACGTTTGGACACAATGCAAAAAAGACCGAACCTCGTGGCTACCAAGCAAAATTTCCCCCTTTTTTTTACACCTTGGAGATTGAAACCAAGGCTTGCAATGCAAGATTTAGAAAGTGAGTTTGAACCCAAAAAAACCCCAAATGGGCGTGCCTCTGCAACTCCTCCCACATTTTGAGATACGTCTTTCAAGCCTTAAAACTAGGCGGACTCTCCCTCTTACACTGCACTCGTGTGACATTTGACCCCTCCTTTCTTTAATCACCTTCCTGAATTTGAGAGCTCAATCTGACATTCATCCATTCATTCATTCATTCATTCATATATAAAGCTTTAATTGATTGAATATTGCTGAATTAAGCAAACTAATAATGGAAGTAGGAATGAGTCCAAAGGGATGTTCTTCAGTGTCTTCTTCAAGCCCTTACTCTTCCCCAAACCTCTCCGCCCTCCTCAAAATCAAGATCATTTCTTGGTATCAATCAATTCAATCTATCTCTTTATATGTATCTATGAATATGAATGAATGAATGAATGACTTATCTGTTGGATGATTTGATGATTGCATTTGCAGGAGCCAAGCTACTGGATTGCCTGTTGCTGTTCAAGTTCAAGTTGGTCACCGAATCTTCTGCCTTCACAAGCTGCCTTTATCCACAAGAAGTGGATACTTCAAGAAACACCTATTAGATCATGAGACTGAGTCAAGCACCACCACCACCACCATGATGATCGAGCTGCCACTCAATTTCCCGGGAGGATCGGAGACGTTCGAGATGATAGCACTCTTCATCTATGGCTCCTCCACCTTCATAGACCCTTTCAATGTGGCAGCACTGCGTTGCGCATCGGATCTCCTTGAGATGACATCGGAGTACGGCTCAGGCAACCTCATCGAGCGCACAGACCTCTACCTTAACCAAGTAGTCCTCCAAAACTGGGATGACACTTTGATCGTCTTACAGAAGTGCCAAGCTGTGCTCCCATGGGCTGAGGACCTCCTCATTGTTAGCCGCTGCATCGAATCCCTCGCCTTCATGGCTTGTATGGAGATCCTAGACCCCGAGGGGAGGCGCGACAGGCCAGGCCTTAGCCTTGACTCATTGGCTACTCAGCCATGGAGGTGTGACAAGGTCAAGGAGATTGTGTGCCAGCATCTCTGGATCAAGGACCTCGTCACACTCCCTTTCGGCTTCTTTAGGAGATTCATTGCTTCTTTGAGGCGGCAAGGGATGAAGGAGAAGTTCGTTAGCCCCATCGTCGTCTTCTACGCAAACAAATGGGTCCTCTCCTACAACAAAACTAGGAAGTTTTGGGAGTGCTTGTGTGATAGTAAGAATGATGATGATGATGATGGTGTCGTCGTCGATGCAAGTGAAACCGCCTTGGATGTTCTTCGCGGCATCCTTGATTTGCTCCCATCCGGAGGGAGGGCTACTAAACTCGTCCCTGTCGGATTCTACTTCGCGTTGCTTTCAAGGTCCATTCAGCTTGGACTGGAGACTAAGAGTAGAAACATGCTTCAAAACCACATTGTGCTTATGCTGCCATTGTCCCGGGTTGAGGACTTCCTTCTTCCTGTGGTTAGTGGAGGCGATCCTATTCATTCTACCGCCGAATTCAGTGTGATGATCAACATATTCGCTGCTTACGTTTCCTCAAATCCCGAAACAGATCAGAGTCCTCCAACAAGCTCTTTGGTTGTTGCGGAATTGTGGGACTCTTATCTTTCGTATCTCGCCTTGGATCCAACTATGGAGCCTCAGATGTTTCTGAGGCTTATTGAGACAGTCCCGGTGTCCTATAGGCAAAGCCATGATTGCTTGTATAAAGCAATCGCGGCGTTTCTTCAGGTGAGCTCCTAGGATCGGGATTCTTGAATCGGATCAGAAGTCATATACTAACTCTTTTAACACAATACATTGTTGACATTGATTGATTCAGGCACACCCGAGCATAAGCCAAGACGAGAAAAGTGCAGTTTGCCAACACCTGAACACCCATAAGATGACTCAAGAAGCCTGCATTGAAGCAGTACAAAACGAGCTGATGCCTCTTCGGCTGATAGTCCAGGCGCTCTTCGTCCAGCAACTGAACACGCAACGAGCCTTCAAGGACTGCTCGGACTCGTTCAGATACACGCAAGGTGGAGACTTATCCGGTAGCATTTCCAGCTCAAGGCATCTCACCTTCAAAAGCGCAAATCTCGGAGAAAGTCCTTACATGGATGGAGGTGAAACCGAGAGCAGGAATCTTAGCTGCTTGATCCACAAGGATTTGGCAACGGGAGGAGGAGGAGCAGAGATGTTATCAAAGGAGTACGAGTCCACGAGCTTCAGAATCCAGACACTCGAAAAGGAGCTGTTGTCGTTGAAGAAGAGCCTTAACTCGCAGAAACTCTCAAAGGAATCCGAACATGTTCTTGAAAGATCGTTGAGTAACAGGAGGAACACTATTGGACAAGTGACCGGCTGCATTGGTTCAGCGAGTTTCGCGTCCCATAGGAGGTATGCTGGTCGGATACTGAGGGTCTTCCGAAGGATGATCTTGCTCGGAAGGCCAAAACCGAAGAGGAGGTCAGTAGCTCCTGCTAGTTTATGGCCAAAATCTGTTTAACTCACTAGGAGTTAACACACTGTATTGCTTCATCTCAATGAACAATTTCAAGTTATATTGTCCATATACTCCATACTGAACTGAGCTATATGCAGCAAATATTTTTTGTTTACATTTTTTTTTGGATACAGGCAATAATTCGAAATAACAGACAACACCGATGTCTGATAAATCGAGAGGCTAAAATAAATGGCAGATGGACTAACCATCATGAAACAAAAAGGAAAAACAAGCCTAGTATAAACAAACGGGTCAAAAGATCCGAAAACAACTTAATACTCCATCCGTCTCAAAATACATGTCTTTTTAGCCCATAAAATTTTGTCAAAAATACATGTCTTTTTAGATTTAATCATTACACTTAATCTACTTTTACATCTAATCATTACTCTAATTTTTACATCACCCCTACTCTCCTCCTCACAAATTAAAAAAATTAAGCAAATACAAGTCTAATCATTACACTTAACCTACTTTTTACATCTAATCATTACATTTAACATACTTCTTAATTCGCGTGCTCCGTCCTAAAAAGACATGTATTTTAAGACGGAGGGAGTATAACCACAAGGAAACCAGCCCGATAAAAAGACCCAAGGAAGAACTGTGAATAGCGAGAACACGGGAGGCTACAAGCCACCACGACGTCTCACCGTCGGAGAGACGAGAGCAGAAACCCACAATCTGGAAAGTGACATCTCCTGGGGTAGTGTGGACCAGCGACGTTCACCCCACCTAGATGAGGGATCTTCGAAAGCCACAAACACGCCCACGGTCAACTTGATACTCAGGGCGCATGAGACTACAACCTCTACCGAAACTAAACCCAAACACACCTAAGGCAATGATTCCACCGGACATGAAAATTCGGCTCATAAACGAGAAGAATAGTCAAACATTGATTACTTATTTTTCACTACTCTATTCTTGGATTACATTTTCCTTTTAATTTTCAATATTTTTGTTTACTCAACTCAAAACAATTGCTTGTTTTGTTTTTGTTGAATTAGCCTTCAAATTGGAACACTACTCGTTGGATCCTGGGCCGGCCCGTACCGGCCCAACAAGGTGGCCTATAGCGGAGATGGCCCACTGAGCCTAGGATCCATTGGTGAGATAGCCCAAAGGTGATAGCATATTTATTGTATATTATACATTTTTAGAAAATTATAACAAATTTATGTTTTGGTTACTTGGTTAGTGGTTGAAGAATGCTGCCTATTTCTTTTGCATTCAATAAATATTAGTGTGGTACCGTACGCGACGCATTAGATTTATAACTCTTATTTTATTAGAGATAAACAATGTAAGCTAAATTGATTAACACCTAAAAGAGTTGGATATACAAGAAATTAAATCAAAGGTGTCATCATTTATGCAAAGGAACTCCTATTTGAATGAATCGCTAACAATACAGGATGGACACACAAAGGGATAGATTTTAAAAAATATTAGAATGCATGAAAACAAAGGAAAAAGATTAATATAAATATAAAAGAAGTTGTGTGTGTGTAAACTAACCACTAACCATATTTTTTAATTAATTTTTAATAAATAATTATTTATATGGAAAGAAAAATAAGTGCGGAGGTAGTGGGGAGTGGTGGTTACAAGCTACTAATTGTCATAAACAATACCTATAGAAATTTTTATTGGTAGTGAAACATGCTGAAACAACCATCAATTTAACATTTTTTCTACTTTAATAGGCTTATGACGCGGAGAAGTGAATAGCTAGTGGAAGAGGATAGTTATATGGAAAGGAAAATAAGTGGGGATGGTAGTGGGGAGTAGTGGTTACAAGTTAATAACGGTCATAAGTAACCATCAATTTAACATTTTTTCTTATAACATCTATTTTAGACTAATTTTAGGCATACATTTGCATATTAGTTTAAACCATTTTCTTTCATATTTATTATATTTTATACTTTATTTATTTTATTTTGCATTTCAAAGTCTACACCTCGTTTTATTTGTTTCAAACATTTTGAGGCTAATATTGAGAAAAATCAAGCTTTAATACGAAGCGGCGAGCATATTAGATTGGAACCGAGGAACTAAATTGCTAATTGCGGAAGTTGCTAAATTTTTGGGTATTTTGGTGGAGACGTGAAGTTAATTTACAATTGGGTGTTAGGCTGCAATTTAATTATATAATTTTATGGGCCAAAATTGTAATTTTCTTTAATTACAACATATGCATGTAATCGATTAGAATTGCAATGGGGGGAGTTCAGACTTTGGCCGCACAGTGGCTTCGGCAGTAGGTTTTTAGTTTTGATTTTGTTTTGATGGTATACGCTTTGAATCAAAGACGGAAATTCGGTTTGCATTTTATTCTAAACTTTGATCTATTTTTGTCTATAATCTACTTCATTGTTTATTATATTATGCTTTTCTGATTTCCCCGTTTTAGGGTTTGGGTAATCCCGACGATGATTTAGTTAGCGTTGAGACTGATATTCGTTTGTCTGATAATTTGTTAGATTTAATCTTATTGCGCCGACCCTAACTGATTTAGGGTTTGAAATCGAAAGACTAAAACCCTAAATTA
Source organism: Persicaria maculosa (assembly GCA_963922045.1). Lineage (NCBI taxonomy): Eukaryota > Viridiplantae > Streptophyta > Magnoliopsida > Caryophyllales > Polygonaceae > Persicaria > Persicaria maculosa. The sequence continues at coordinate 52,586,943 of OY998270.1, forward strand.
GAATTTAGATGGTGAATTTAGGCCGAAAAACTTTGATCCATCGAAACCATAGGATTAAACTTGAAGTTTGATTTATCGAAAGATAATCGAATTTTTTGAGGATTTATAGATTATCATAGATATTTTAGATGATTTTGATATTGATCGAGACCGAAAGGCGACGTTAATGTGATTATCATCTCAAATTCTAAGAACTTAAAGGGTCTAAATTGGTTGTTTGATACCGAAATGAGATTGTTAACCAATTTAGACACAATTGCTTTGAAACCGAAAGGAGATTTGCAATTACCTTAGACAATCTACATTCAACAAATTCAGGCAAGGTGACACGAATATCGATAATAATGTACTAAAACGTCGTTGTGGTGATCCTTTACCCTAGATTTACCTCGTATCCATTGTTTTAATACCAATTTTGTAAAGTTGTATCCTTTTAGTTGGTTACTCTCTCCATCCATATAAACATTTCTTCTCTCGTATTTTCTTGGCTTAGTTAAATCTGTTTGAATTGGTGATCGATACCACATAGTCCTTATGGATACGACACTCGATATACTACAACTGAGCCCGTACACTTGCGGTGTAGGTTTTAGCCTATCAAGTTTTTGGCGCCGTTGCCGGGGGCTATTGTTTGTATTGGTTGTTTATTTGGATTGATTTTTCTATGTCGTTCTTTTACTTTTGATTTCTTTTCTTTTTGTTTATCATTGACAGTTTGTGCTCTTGATATGAATTATGTTTATTATTGTGGAATAGAATTCTAAATCTGGGCCAAAAACTATCCAAAATCTTTTGTTACCAACTATTATCTGTTTCCCCGATTTAAGATCTTAGATCTTCTTTTCAGATCCCTTGGACTTGAATGACCTATTCAAACCATCCCCGACTTCAGATCAATGAAGCGATATGATGCAAACCACTATTTATAACCAATTTTTTTAATTGGAGAACCCAATCCCACTTCCTCCGTGATCCATAGATGCTTCACTGGTGCCACCCACTCGCTCCTCTGCTTCCTTGCCTAACCGACTAGAGGAAGTAATAAAAATAAAAAATGGAATTGATATTTAGACGGTGAAAATCTCACCAAACACACAAACATATGCCCATCGCGAAGTGTGACTGTGCAGATTCTGCAAACGCGCGTGCATTGCTAATTCTCATATTTTTTTAATTTGAAATCCACGTTCGCGTATTGCAAATTCATGCTTTACTGTTCACTTACTCTTCGAATTTTGTTTCAATGTCAACATAAAAGTTGTAGATATCAAAAAGAGTTTTTCAATGCGTACTCATAATAGTCAATCAAACCATTTATGCCTCCAAAAAGTGCATTACAAGATCAGTTTATTGAGCGGACCACTTTTGCTAACTTATTCTTCGTTTCGGCTCTCTTCTTCTTCTCGGGCCTCCTCTCTTGTCTCGTTTTGAACTCTTTTTGACGTCCATTCCTTAGTGCATTAGACTTCTTGTCCCAACTCGAATGTACTTGCACCTAAAATCACCAATCAAAACGTTTAGATTTTCAAATTGATAGCAATTCTCCCTCTCTTCTCTCTCCTCTCCGTTAGTGAAACCAAAAGTGAAACAAAGTGGAATCTTTTTTAATGGAATTAAAAAAAATCTAAGGTATATCGAGTATTTAGGTTTTAGATGATATTTTAATTTGGGTTTTCGGGTAGATACATTGATTATATTGGTGAGTTTCCTGGTGGTGGGAGATGAAATTGATTTTGAAGTTAAAACAAGCCGCTAGCTATTATTCGAAGAAATTGTTGATATATGTGGGTTTTTTTTATTAAGTAAGAATTCGAGATCAGACAAGCCTAATTTTTGAGAGGCCGACAAATCGACAAGTCAAAACCGCTTAAACATACAATGGAAATAGAAAAATGGCGCTAAGAAACAAGCAAAAATAATTCTACAACATGAACGGACCAAAGTACTCCTCCCTATTGTATATCATGCATTTAGATGATAACTAGTATTTGTTACCCGCACTCTTGTACATTTTGTTAATTAATTATGTTTTATTATATCTCATAATATAAGAATAAGTACTCGTATTTACATACACCTTATTATTTTTTCACTTATTTATCCAATAAAGAATACATAATAAAATAAAAGATTTATTTATTATTTGAAAATATAAAAGTATATAAATCATTTAATTGATTTTATCTCTTATAAATGAAAACGTTTATCGATTGTATTAGATTGAATGATAAAACTTATTTCAAAAAATATTAAATGATTACATTAGTTATATTTGAATAAGATTTTAGAACATCATATATGAATTAAACACAAAATATATCTATTCACGAGTTAAATCTTCAAATCAATTAACCAATATATACATAATAATAATAATAATATAAGTATTAAGAGAGATTGTTATCTATATCTCAAATGATAAAAGTTAATTTTAGTTATCAATTAAGGTAGACACACAGGATGACACGTGAATAAATAAATGAGGTTATTTTATGACATGACTTAAATATATTGGATCATTATTAATTGACGTGTTAAAATCATGGGTGAGGTTGCACTAGAAAATGACACATAGGCAAATCGCACAAGAGGGTACTCCAGGTCTCTTTTTTACTCCCTTCGTTCGCGAAAACATGTCATTTTAGAGGTTCGATTTTGTTCATAAAAACATGTCATTGTAGGTATTTTAGCTTTCACTTTACAAAAATGTCCTTGACATGATTGATGGGTTGTGAGTTGCAGTTTTTTATAAAGTAAAAAAGTAGAGTAATAAATGAGGGTAAATTAGTAAAAAAAGAAGTATATTATTGGTTTTCTTAAAAATTGTGCTAAAATGACATGTTTTTGCGAACAGAGGGAGTAATATATTATATAGATATTATGTCATATATAGCTTAGTTATATTACATATTGTGCGATCAATTAGGTGAAATTTGCATATTAGGGAATATTTAGCTTAGTTATAGTGCATGTAAATCTTAGGTATAGTACAAAGAGGCTAATGAATGAAGGAATGGTAGAAAATAGTTCAAAACAAAACAAGAGTGGAGGTCCAAAAAGAAAAAGAGAGTTGAAACGAAGAATAGGTTAGCAAATGTTGTCCGTCCGACAAGCTGATTTTGTAAAGCACTTTCAGGAGGTCTCGGTGGTCCGATCGACTATTATGAGTATGCGTTGGAAAGCTCTTTTCGAGATCTATAACTTTTATGTTAACGTTGGAACCAAATTCGAAGAGGAGGTGAGCATTAACCATTAATTACACATCTCATTGCGGTTGATTGTACATTCGAAAAAAAAACACAAATGCGCATTGTAAATTCACGACCGCAAAAAAAAAATTGCGAGCACGCATTACAAATTCGAGAATTTTCGCGAATTCACAATGCGTGTTCACCACCGTGCATCAGGCGATAATTTTACCGTGTAAATAGTAGCTCCCTTATAATAATGATGAAAATGAATGTGTTGATTGGATTGCCTCTCCTTGCATGGCAAGGGAGGATCCAATCAATTAACAAATTGTGCTATAGTGTTTATAAATAAATAAATAAATAGATCGTATGGGGCGGTGTTAATAAACTGACTAAAATTATAAACAGGGTAAAATTTATAAACAGATGGTAAAAGTAGTTAAAATTTTAAACAACAATATAATCTGCGTATGGGGAACAAGTGTTTTAATTTTGATAAATGAATTTAGTAATTGTGAAAAGGGTGTTTTGATAAACATTTTTTTGCTGCTTATTTTTTTAACACCCAAAATAAGCTTCAATTTGCTGCTTATTTTTAAACACTTTTTTTAACTGTTTAATGCTCATTTGTTGTTCCCATACACACATATAAGTAGTTTATTTTTTTAACAGCAAAAAATCTTTTAATTTTAACTGTTAAAAATTGGTGCCATACACACCCATATATGTGTATATACAGAGTATAGTTTTGTTTAAAGTGTTGTCACGTCAAAGTGAATGTTATATTATATTTTTGTACAACCCGTCCCTTGATTTATCGAGAATTGAAATCCTTGTTTTGCAAAGGTTTAATCCTTTTAGCGCACCTTGTTCGGGTTATTTGTGGTTGTGTTTTTAGTGATACTAAGCGTACTTCGACTTGGTTAAATAAGCAACGTCCAGAGTCGAGACTGACTGGGGTCGTGGTGGTGTGTTCAAGATACAACTCTGTTTTCGGGAGACACTTCCTTGAAATTCGTCTTCACTGCCCAAAAGTGTTTGTCTTGATGTATTGTTTACCATCGGTGCTACTTGGTGGTGCTTGACTTTGTTCTTCATCTGCGTCTTTGACTTGATGGTCTTTGTTTTGCCTAGTTTCTGTCTTTTGGTATAGTGCATGTAGCCTGTTTGTTGCGACTTTCTTTTTTGTTCTGTTTTCATTTGTTATGTATTATGACGGTTAGCTCATCTTTCGTTCCTTCGGCCTCTCGAGGATCAAGTTTGTTGCTTAAAATATAGAATTTTTCCTTGTACAAAAAAAAGGCGAAAAAAATCCTAGAAAATTAATTAATTAATTAGCAAAGAAAGAGAAAAAAAAGAAAAAAAAAAGCCTAGAAAATTAACTATGCAACCACGTGGAGAATATCTTTGCAAAGAGATGACTATTCTTTATTTTTTTATCAAGGTAAAGATTTAAAATACCCGACAATTGAGGCCATAACAAATGACAGATAGGATAACTGTCATGATACTAACAAGCTAAAACATAAATATCCTACCCTAATTCGAACAAATTAATGAAATGGCCAACAAATAAGGAAGTTGAGGGAGACTAGCTTCGGGATGAAATTGTGAATAGCGAGAACGTACACGGGGAAACCTATAAGTTTGCAAGATGTCTTGCCGCTGAAGAGACTGAAGCATAAACACAAGAAAGTGACGTCTCCTGCGGAAGTGTGGACCAACAACGTTCCTCCCATCTAAATGAGAGATCTTTGGAAGCCACAAACACTCTCACGATTCTCATGATCAACAGGTCGCACGAGAGTACAACCTCTTCTAAAACTAAACACGGGCACACCAAAATCATCGACTTGACCAAAGAGCAGATCGATCCATGAGTAAAAAAGCCGGATAAAAGGAAACCAGATCAATCGAGTTAAAAGTGTCAATTTTCTACCGCCAATTAATGATTTTGAGTTGTAAACTGTTCTATTTCAATTTAGCCTTACCCAACAAAGACTAAATTGCAGCCAATGATTCTGAATTTTCCTTTTTTATATAAAGTAAAAATTTGAGATCAAATAGGTCTGAATCTTGATAGGCCGACAAGTCGACAGATGGAATACCGTCGAACATAAAACATAACACATCAAAAGGTGCAGTAAAATAGGCAGCACACACTCAACATTCCCAATAATTTTGATTATTGGGAAGGTTTTGTAATTGAACTAATTCGAGTTAACTTGTGTCAAGTGTCTAGTGTACCTTATTGAGTTCATCAAATCAGACGTAATTCTAAATGAACCAACTTCATTTTATTTTGCACTTGTGGTTGGATCCGATGCATATATATATTACCTATATTTACATCGAATTTCTTATGTATCCACTTATATCGTGAAATCAAGTTATCGTATTTCTGACGTGAACATGAATTTGAATATGATCTTATGTTGTGACTGGACTCGATGAGTAATATCTTTTTAATGAGTTTCCTACGTAGTCTACACATGCATCAAATTATCATAGTTCGAATGCCTATCGGTTGCTTTAAGGTCATGTGTCTTAATTACTTGTGGAGTTGCAATGGGTCGCCAACTTGATTGTGATCTCTGGTTTTGTCGATCTTAGACCATATATGTTTATCAGTTACTATTCAAGATACTAAAATTACTGTTTTTTTATTCATCTCTCTCCGCCACATCAGTATAGCATCCCTTCTTAATTTTTTCCACTTTAACAATAGCATCCCACAATCCATCCATTTTTACCAATTCAATTTATGAATATACCCTTCTATACAATTATTTCCAACATGTTTATAATTCGTAATATGATTATAATATTATATTAGTATTTAATTAATAAATTTTAATTATAAAATTACACTATAATTATATCGAAAGAAATCATTTTTTTCAAAATACGTCAAAATATATTCAAAATTGATATCTATATGTAGAGAAAAATGAATCTAGTATTATGGTAATTTTTTTTAAAAAAAAATTACATTTTAAATGGTGAAAATGACGTCGTTTTGATTTTTAATTTTTGAAAAAAAAAAGAAATGAATTAACCGGCATTTATTAGGCTCGGTTAGCATCGATCGATGCTAATTTAGCATCGCCCAAGCATCCAAGTGCTCTGCTCTTTAATATTTTATTAATATTTTTATTACCAAGTATCTTGAATAGTGGGGCGTTAAATATGCTCTTAGGCACCACAACCACAAGCTTCTTTGAGGTGAGGGCCTTAACTTCATTGTGGAAATGCATTAGTCCTCGACTTGATTGTGGACATCTTAGGGCCTTCGAGGCTTCAAATATGGAGGTGATCTTGAACATAATCTTGAACATCATTGTCTTGACATCCAACTGGTTTTGATGTGTTTTGACAACAAATTGTTGACGACGAGGATGATACCAAGTTCGAGTTCTCCATGGAGAACAACGACCATCTCGAGGTTGGTGGTCATGATGTCGTCATGATCGCATAGTATGGCATGAAAGACATGGTGATGGCTCGTGCATAGGCCTCGATCCATACACGACATGAATGATCTAACCGGTCTTCGATTAATAAAATGATAGTAGATGAAGGCTTTTATAGGATTCGATCCATGGATCTTCCGTGATAAATACAATTGTTCGATCCATATATAGATAGTGATCTTCTATTATCCAGATTTAATTTAAAAAGCTTTAATGCCTCCATCCAATAAATAAAACCAAAAATATTATGCTAAGAAAATATGTCTGCATCTCCATAATTAGTAAGAAAGAGATTAGCAAAGAAGCTATTACTTTCCTCTCACAACTCACAATATGATTACCACAAGACACTCTACCGTATATATGCCTCTACTTTTATTTCTTTATTTATTTATTTATTTATTTATTATTGCAACCAACTAATTCAAGTATTCAACATAATTTTATGGCATTAGTTGAATCTGCTTATCCGGATTTACGTTTTGCCAACTCAAATGAATCTGACTATATATTTCAGGGGCGCCCAGTGGGGCGTGGGATTAGCAAGGCTGATTCTCGAGAGGTCGACGAGTTGGCAGACGGAAACCGCTTAAACATACAGTACAAATAGAAAAAATGTGCATCGAAACAAGCAGAAATAAACTCTATAACCAGACAACCTAGGCATAACTACTCCCAATAAATTGAGGACGCCGACGAAGAACGAAGCCAAGTGGGGGCGGTCCCTCTTTATGACGGAAAAACGTGGTTGTTTTAAAAAAAAGTTAAAAAATAAAAAATTATGAAGAAATTATAAGGAGTGTCTAGCTTAGTTGGTAAAAGGAAAAAAAATTAATGTAAGAGATCAAGGGTTCAAACACTATTTATTTTTGCATTCCCAAATATTTTTTACATTTAAAAATGACATATTTTTAAAAAATAATTTTTAGTTTTCTTTCAATAATTCTCAAAAAAAATATTCATCATGCTACACATATAAAAAATTCTATTAATTTTTATTCCTATGATTTTTACTATAAATGTCATATATATATATATATATATTTAAACCACAATTCATGAGTTTTTTCAATACTTTTTATTTTTACCAACTTTTTACATTTAAAAATGACATTTTAAAAAAAAAACTATAGTTTTATTTCAATATTTTTCAAAAAAATATTCATCATACTACACAAATAAAAAAATCTATTAACTTTTATTGTATGATTTTTTTTAACTAAAAATGTCATATTTAAACCAAAATTTATGATTTTCTTTCAAGATTTTAAAAAAAAATTCTTTATATACCAAAAAAAATTCTCCAAACCAAGGATTTCGACCCCCTATCTACAAAATTCTGCAACTACCACTGCATATGTTGCAAATTATCTCTATAATTTAGAGTCCTGATTTATCCGTCTATTATGGACAAATAAATAGCAACCAAAATCATTTGTGGGGCTGCATTCCATATCAAGAGGTTTGAAGTTCGAATCCTCTTGGAAACATGAAGTTGCTTGTGAGTGGGAGGGCCAACCCTTAAATGGGCTACATAGTAGCCGATCTAGATGTAGAGTGACTGAGTCGATCGAACTGGACTAAGATAAAAAAAATCATTTTTGAATTGGTAAAGAAATTACAACAAATTAAAAGAAATTAACCGATTAACCGATTCAAAATTTTATGTCAGGTAATTAGGTGGTAAATTACTCGACAAAAAAGGTAATTTTTTTATATATAAAAGGCAAATATTTGGGAATGGTCAACCACGGTTGAACCACCGCTTAAGAGCATCCTGTCGAACGATATCGTCGATCTCAGCTAGAAGGTGCTCCCAAATTTGTTCAAAGTCAACCCCATATGTGTCATCTTGTCAGCTGCCAGATTCCCATCTCTAAAGGTAAGGGAGAATGTGACCCTCTCAAACGCATTGCACAGGCCGAATGCACCCGAAATAGTCATTTTAATCACCCACGGGCACTTCCATTTCCCTTTTATGGCATTGATAACTGTCAAACAATCACCCTCCACCTCGAGACGAGAAAACCCCCTCCTCGCAGCTTCCAGTAAACCATCCCAAAGACCAAGACACTCCGCTTGTAAACCGAAAACCTTTCCATTGCCTTGCACACCACACGAGAGAATTGTACTCTATCCATTACGGATGAAAAAACCAGAAACGGCAAGATCAAAGACGACCTTAACTCCATCAAAATTAAGTTTCATAAATCCCTTCTTGGACTTTTCCCATTTTTTCAATTTTCTGCTATAGTCCGTTACCATGTGAGGTAAATGCTTTAGAAAGATCATCATATTGTCAAGTGAGATTCAACTCCTGTCAACATTATCCCTCAAGGGGTTAAAATCTTTTTGCCTTTCTACCAAAAAAAAAAAATATCTTAATCTAGATAATAACCGTTGTTCTTGAAAAGCCTAGACAAAATACTTCCACCCGTTGCATGCTTTGTCCACCCATAAAACTTTACTACTTCATCTAGTTAATTAAAACTTTGTCATTTTAGAAATCAACACATTTAAAAAAACAAATAGGAATACGCTTACACTCCTAATTATTATTCTACTTTAAAAACTACAACTACACATATCTAATCAGTACAAAGACAATTTTGTAAAGTGGATGACAAAATACCTAAAATAACATGTTTTTCTTAATAATATTTACATCCTAAAACGACATGTTTTAATTAATGGAGGGAGTATTATATAAGCTAGTTAATTTTTCCTTTGTGAAAACATACCATTTGAGGATGATTAAAAAAAAATCTTTTTTATAGTTTTAATCATTTTTAAAAAAATATACGTAAATAATAAACGATATGTTTTACCAGATGGTTGCATTTGGTGGCACGAGTATGCAAATATTCAAAAATAATTATCAACTTTAAAAGGTGGTTGCATCCATTGTTTTTTTTTTAATTATCACCCCTTATTAGTATTCTTTTGCAATAATTTTGGCACTAATATGACGGATCCCTCTACCAGGTGAGAATTAAGGATCAGTGGGTTCATCATTGACAAGGACGGAGAATGAGACGGTTTTGACACATTAATCAATCCAATTTCGGAATTCCTGACTGAATCCGAATGTTTCCATTACTTTGAATAAGAATTCCCACTGACCCATCTCGTATATTTTTCCATATCTAGTTTGACGGTTATCCATCCTTTTTTTCTTTTTTCTATTTTTAAATAAGTGGAAGATTTCATGGGCTATCAAAACTTTGTCTTGGATAGTCTTAGATTTCGTGGGCTACTTTTAAATGCGTATTCATAATTTGTATATGAAACGGTTTTATCTAATTTGTTTACATCTCTATTTGTCAAAAATGATTCTCACTCTTCTCATATGCTCTCTCCGATCCAAAATACATGTCGTTTGACTTTTCAACACGTATTTTAAGGAACAAAAACTATATAATATATTAACTTTTTTATTATTATTTTTTTACAATTTAATACTTATTATCAACAAATATTAAGTTGTAGAAAAATTATTAAAAAAAATTAATATTTTATATAGTTTTTAGCTTCTTAAAATACGTGCTAAAAAGTCAAACGACATATATTTTAGATCGGAAGGAGTATTGTCTTTCGACACAATTCAACAAGATTATCGATGTTTTTGGAATTTTGAGATTTCGATATAAATTAAAATCAGTCTCTTTTTTCTCTCAGGTCAAAAATAAAAATGAAAAAGACCCGAGTCTAATTTTTTTGTTAATTATCTTGTCAACAGACTAAAAGGCATGTTGACAATAGAGTAATAGACTTTCCCTCTATATAATGATGGTTAAGTTATTTGTTTTTTTTTTCAAAATTATCATTAATTATTTGAAAAAAGGGATTTCCACTTCCATTAATCGCGAAATTTTTTAATATATATTCTCTTTTATCTGGAAAAGTTTAAATTATACCTTCTTATAACTACCGCGATTATTATTATTGGTTTAACTTCTACGATGAATAAAAATAACCAAATCTAATGGTTTCTGTTGCCTGATTAGATTAATTAAGGGTAAACTTATGCATGATTTTCTAACCCACATGGCCCCATCACTCATTATAAATCTAAGTCCTAAAAAAGCCAACACACCCATCATCTCAAATTCACTATCCAACTCCAAAAGCAAAGAGAAAAAACCAAAGAAACCCACAATAATGAGTTTTCAAGTTGGTGCTGTCCTGTTTTCCTCTCAGCTAGTTCTTCTTCTCCTCCTTGGTCCTATGGTGGTGCTGACCTCCATGGGAGCCAATGCACAGCCACTGGTGCCTGCCATGTTCCTCTTCGGGGACTCGGTCGTCGATGCAGGGAACAACAACCATCTCCTCACCCTTGTCAAATCTGACTTCCCTCCTTATGGCAGAGACTTCCCTAAGCATAAGCCCACTGGAAGGTTCTGCAATGGCAAGCTTGCCACCGACTTTACCGGTAAGCCTTCAGCCTCAACGAGATCAAAAGAGTCTCACATCGAATGTATGAATTAAGAAAGCCTAGTATATAGGCTGGTGAGCTACTCCTTCTATAGTCAATTGGTTTTCGTTCAGATTTCTTGATCTAGACAGACACCTTTGCTGATGGAATTCAGTGTAATGCCATGTTACCTTGTGATTTCGTAGCGGAAAACATAGGGTTTACTTCATACCAACCGGCGTATCTAAGCAAGGAGGCGGAAGGGAGCAACTTGTTGATCGGAGCCAACTTCGCCTCTGCGTCTTCTGGGTACTATGATGCCACTGCCTTGCTTTATGTAAGTAACAGAAGCTAAGAGAATCCAATTTGATTCCCCACAAATTGCTCAAGTGTTGACACTCCTTCGGTATCGTTGCACTGTAAAGGGCGCGATTCCTCTCAGTAAACAACTAAAGTTGTACAGGGAGTACCAGAGAAAACTCAAGGCTATTGCAGGAGGGACGAATTCATCATCGACAATATCTGGCGGAATCTACCTGGTCAGTGCTGGAAGCAGTGATTTCTTGCAGAACTACTACATCAACCCTCTGCTTTACGAGATCTACACTGCAGATCAGTTCTCTGATATCCTCATCAACCATTTCTCTGAGTTCATACAGGTCTCAAACTAGCAAAGCTATCTGATCTGTGAATAGCTGATACATCCTGCAGAAATGAGGGCAAATAAACTGTGTTTTCGGTTGCAGGAGCTTTATGGACTTGGAGCAAGGAAGATCGGAGTTACTTCGTTGCCACCTCTCGGATGCTTACCTGCAGCAATCACGCTTTTTGGTCATGACAGCAATGACTGTGTCAAGTACATAAACAAAGATGCAATGGCGTTCAACAATAAGCTGAACTCTACATCACAGCAGTTGCAAAAGAAGCTTGCAAATTTGACCTTGGTGGTCTTCGACATCTACCAGCCCCTTTTTAACCTGGCCACCAAGCCTGAAGACAATGGTAATCATTTCTTTTACGGGTTTAATATGTCATCGATCAATGTCAGGTTATGGATGATGAACGCTAAATGCAGGATTTGTGGAAGCAAGGAGGGCTTGTTGTGGAACAGGGCTGATTGAGACGTCATTCCTGTGCAATGCCAAATCGCCTGGAACGTGTAAGAACGCAACTGAGTACGTCTTTTGGGACGGCTTCCATCCAACGGAAGCCACCAACGTCATTTTGTCGAATGACCTGTTAGCCAGTGGGATATCCCTGATCTCCTAGGCTCTGGCATCTCACTGCAACACAACTCTTTCATAAATGTTTGCTGAAATTCTCCTCCGGATATTCATTTGTTGTGTAAACTGTTGTAAGAGTGCTATAGTATAAAGCTGTTCGCGAGTGAGGTGAATAATTAAATTAAGCATGAAAAGATATGAACTTTCAACTGGTGCGATTTTATGTACGAAGTAAACTACTAGTTATGGCTGTATCAGATTCGAGATGAATGAATAAGCTTTCTGAATCCATCAAGGATAAGATCATTTAATACAATGAAAGAGTCGAATTGCGTTAGGAGGACATACAAGTACAGAAACTCGTTGAATGTAAGTGGTGTTTCGGTCTGATAACAGATCTCGCGAAACATTCTAGAAAAGACTAATCCAACGAGGGTTGGTAGAACATCTTGTAGGCCTCAATTACTTCAAGATACCACATTGCTTCTCGATCAGGATATGGAGAAAGATCGACAATCTTGTGAGCCTGCAATCAATTAACGGAATAGAGAAATGAGAACCGACAGAGATCAGCAGTATCAAGAAAGGGTCCTTCGTTCACAAGTTGCCTGCCTCCTAACCAGTGAGCTAACACTAATACAATGGTAACTGGTAAGAAACATGAATATGCAAATTCCGACTATATTATTCAACAAAGTCTGGGTAGATCTCTTAAGAAAACGGAGAAAGTTTTCATTTTGATCCTAGAGCGGTTTGTTTTGATTGCAGGCGTTCAGAGGCATTAGGTCGAACACCTGGTGTGCAAAACTAAACTCCAGTAATTAAGAGCACAAAATCAAAATCAATCAATCAATCAATCAATCAGTCAATATTTTGTAATCATCATTAAAGAGGCAAAATACGAAAATCAAACGGCATGCCTTGACCGTGGGGAGATTATCGTCGCTGAAATAGTAAGTTCCGACCACCATAACGTACATCCCTGAAAAATGGAACCGCCATTAAAAACGAAGGGAGGGAGAATGAAATGCAATTGAAAGAGGAATTAAGAATGTTAATTGAGGGGCGGGGGAAACCTGGATTCCAATCACGCTTGGAGATATCGGAATGGACGATAACATCGATGATGGCGGTGCCATCGTCGAGGAGGAAGCGAGAGGGGTCATGGGGGTGGGAGGAGACAAGAACGCCCTGCAACCAGACGCGTTGGAAGAGAACTCCGGCGAGAGAGAAGGCGGAGGCGGAGGCGGTGACGGTGGGCTTGGCGTGTTTAAGTTGCCGGCACAGCAGCTTCAGCGCGGCTAGATTGTAATCCATAAGTAACTGAACTTCACAGACGACACAAAATCCACAGATGGAATGCCAAATCGGTGAAATCTTTTTAAATGTTTTGGCGGCCAAATCTGCTCTAGTTTGGGTTAAGGTGTGTTTGGATTCTAAGTTCTAAGTTATCTATCTATTATATATACTATAACTAAAAGCAGAAGCAAACCTCTTTGACATGGCTTCACCAAATTACTAGAATTCACGTGTCAAAAGATGAGAGCCTCCCTTCCTTATTTCAATTGTTGGGGTCTCCATGTCACCCTCCAACGAATCAATTTTATACAAATGTTGCTAAGAAACTGCTTAAGGAGAAAGTGGGTTAGTGGCCCATGTCATCCCCACACCTGTACCATTCGATAACTTCTTTCTCTCACCTACGTTTTTCAGAGTGATTACAACCCACTTTCTCCATTAACAACTAATTCAGAGAGATGTTTCTTATTCTTCCTCCACAATTCACTCCCCCTGTTTCTCTCTACATCCACCTTCAATGGCGACTCTCTCCGACATCGGAGTCTCAGCCTTCGTCAACATCCTTGGTGCCTTCACCTTCCTCCTCGCCTTCACCCTGCTCCGAATCCAGCCTCTCAATGACAGGGTCTACTTCCCCAAGTGGTACCTCAAGGGCCAGCGCACCTTCCTCCTCGCATTCGCCTTCACCTTCATATTGTAGGAGTAATAATACATCTGTTTTCCATTATTTGATTCAAATATTTACTTTCATGCAAGAAGGAGAATGCAATATTTACTTTCATGCAAGAAGGTTGTATTTCAGTAAGTGAACATGTCTTCTGGTTACTATTTCTTTCACATGGTGATTGGTCATGAAATGCCATCTGCTGAGTTACTTGCTGCTGAGTTCAGGGGTCTCACTACTACTGAATGTGACTACCATGTAATGTTCTTATTGTTCTCACTAGCTGATTTTGTTTGAGGTGGTTAATAATGCTAGATAGATGAGGAAACTTGATGAAATAATGTATGATCAATTGAGAACTTGATTTTGTTTGAGTGTGTTGTCGTGATACAATATTTTTGGGGATGGCATTGATGTAATAAGAATTGGATTTGAATTTATTTTTGGTATTTCATCATGTATTTGATCCGATTTTGATTATTTGAGAAGTAGCCTATTAATTGATACAAACAGGAAATGAGACATCATTTAATATAATAAAAAGCGATTTTAAAATGTATTGAAACAAAACAAAATGACTAATAAAACTGACGTCTTTTGCGAAATTATACATTGTTATTCATAAAGAAAATGATGTTATGATCTTTTTAGACATCATTTCTTTCAAATATACAGAGTTAAATATATACATATAACATTGTCTTTATAAATATTGAATGTTTTATACTATTTTTTAAACGAAATAACAAGAAAAAATACAAAGGAAAAGTTAATAAACATGAAATGAATCTCGTATAACTGATGTAAATAAGATATTACAACATTGTTTTTGAAAAAAAATATCGATGTTATTGTGAATCTTTTTATTGCTCTACATATCTTTAGATAGCTAGAAATGCAAAACAACAATGTTTTAAAATTAGGTGAATCAATCAAAATGTAATTATATTCATGCATTTAAGTCGATATTACAAAGAGAAACGATGTTATAAATCATTATAGACATCGGTTATAAACCGATGTGTGTGGTAAAGTTTGGATTTTTAACGCCACCCACTAACACGTCGAATTTTTTTTATAAACATCGGTTTATACCCGATGTCTATGAACAAAATTCTAGTAGTGCATACATATCTGGTTACTAGTAGAAAAATTTATCCATTTAAATAATGAAAGAACCTCATCGTCGATCTTGCTAGCTCAAAGAGTTCCCGAGCACATCAAGTGGTATGGTCGGTCCCGCAAAAGTTCTCGAATCTACTTGGTTTTTCCAAATGGTACATTACACCCCTTTACATTGGATCTATGTAATGCACTTCAATGGCTGTTCTTGCGAAGGCTTTGATGGATTGTGCTGGATGATGGTGACGGCTACGCAAAAAGCCTGGGGAACCATTGTCGAAAGCTCTTGTGCTCGGGAACTCTCCAAGCTAGTAGGATCGACAACGAGGTTCCTTCATTATTTAAAGGGATAAAATTTCTACTAGTAACCGGATATGTATGGAAAAATTCACAGGTCTCCCACCCTTGAACCTCCCACACTCGATCTCAATCCTCTCGGAATCGCACTTCGAGAATCTTGACCCCTCAACACCTTCGCCTCTCACTAGGGTGTCTCCCTCAGCATCTCACTAAAGGATTTTATTTTTAGCTTCCTTAACCCGAAATCAAAGGAAGCAAATGTGATCAACTTTTAACTCCAAAATTCAACTTGTATTAGAAAATGGCAAGCCTTACAAAATATATAGGAGAAAAATTATTGCCTACTAAGTGTTTACAACCGATGTGGGACATTTTGTGATAGAAAAACGAAAGAAAAATCTATGAGCCTAGATCAGATCATTATTGGTCATCGAATCCAATTAAAGTTATTTTCTACGAATTTCTTTCATCTTAGTTTGAATGGGTTAAAGCACAACGAGCATACTACTATAGATAATACCTATTAATTCAATGTTTAAGACTCAAACTTCCTACTTAGTCTTGCTTCAAACTCAGAATCCACAATGCTACTATGGATTTTACGCAAATTTGATAGAATAAAACACTAGCAAGATACTATCATGGTAATTAATCATAACAATATCAGTAATAAGAACAAGGAAGTTGAAGGAGATTAAAGAGAGGAAAAATACTAACTTTATTAGAAACTCACAAACCACCGACCAAGTCTCAAAAGTGTAGGCGAAAACAATGGAAAATTAGTCAAGCATGGCTTACCTAGCTTCCTTCTCTTGGATGAATGCTCCTAAAATGCTTAATGGAAATATGAAATCTGAATGTGTTAATGTGTGTCTTATTAGGCCAGCCCTAGAGCCCTTTATATAGGCTTCATAAACCCCAATTTGGCCACCATAAGATAGAATGAAATCTCTTAAAAGATAGAATTATTTCATAAATAAATCATAAAATAATCCTAAAGAGATAAATACTCAAATATAATAATAAGATCTGAATAGGAGTGGATAATGTCGACATTGGATGGATAAAGACGACCTCAAAGGATAGGATTTTATTGCTTGAGGATCAAGGAAGAATCGGCGCAGACATCCCAGGATCGGCACTCACGGATCAACTACCGGTGCCCGCGGATAACATAGTGGCACCCGCGGGTCCAGTCGCATCGCTGGGCCAACAACTCTGACAGACTGAACTTGTAATGCACTTTCTGGAGTCCTCGTTCGTCTGATTGATGCGTATAAATATGCATTCGAAATCTCTTTTCGAGTACTACAACTCTCATGAGGACATCAGAACCTGAATTAAAGTTTTTGAAAGGGAAAAGAGGATGTTTCTCCATTTTCTTTGTTTCGGCTTGTTTCGATCTTAGCCTTATGATTTGGCTTTTAACCCTTCTTTCGCTTGTTCCTGCTCTTTGAGACTTCTTTCTTAGCTCTTCTAAGTCTTTCCTTAACCTTCTTAGCTCCGTTCCTCATGCTCTTCGGCTCGGATCTACAAATCTACATAAATAAATCGAAATAACATAGATTTTAAACTTTCCCACAAAAAGTGATTTATTTTAAATTAACTATAAAACATAGATATGAAACAATGAAATGTGCCTAAAACTAACATATAATGCCTAATAAAATACGCATTATCAGACAGATCACCAATCAACATGATAATTGAGACCATCGCCTTTGCACTTTGAAAAGGAATTAAAGAGGTTCATCAACTAAAGATACACAACTTGCACATAAATCGAAGGTGACAATCACTGTTCTTTTTATTTTTTAAAAGTTTATTTCCTCCTCTACTATCTTAACAGATTGTCATTGAGAAATTTGTAACATCCTTGCACCACATCAAATATAATAAGTATGTTGGGAGAGATTTATAAGTGATTTAAATCCTACTCATATCACAAGAGCTCTCCCTTTTTAGGCTTCAAGTGAGAACAATGGACCAAAAAGAGTTGTGGTATACACTGGCGCCTCTAAAAACCTCAGATCTTATAGATGGTATTAGAGCTGACTTCGGGCTTGGAGGTGCTTCGATAGTATAATCGGGTATGATCCTCCCGGAGAGCAATCTTGACAGTATGCTTAGGTACGCTCCTCCCCGAGGGCAATCCTTTGGGCCTAACGGGGTCGTTAGTGTCTTAAGTGAGGGAGATTATAACACCATTATCCCACATCGAATTTAATAACGATGTTAGGAGTGATATATAAGGGATTCAAGTCATACCCATATCAGAAGAGCTTTTTTTAATGCTCTAAATGAAGACAGCGGACCTGAAAAGACTATGTAACATGGGCTGATTTCGCTAAAGACCTTGGGTCTTACAAAATTAACAGTGGGTTGGTGTCTCTAAAGACCTTGGGTTTTACAAAATTAACAAAGAAGCATGACATGTAATTTTTCAAAATCTCGAGGATACTATGTGAACTATGTAAAAAATTTGCACACCTCGCGAAATAATTTTATTTTGCAACCGCTCGTGAAATAAGTCTTACTTCAAGGGTATCTCGTAAAATTTTCGTAAAAAAATAATTAAAAAATTGATATTTCATATAGGTTTTTTTGACAAAAATATTTTATATAGGTTTTAACTTCTTAAAAATTATGTAAAAAAATTAAGCAACAAGACTAGAGAGTATATAATAGTATAATTACCAAAACAACTCACTATAAAATAGAGTACTACGTACGATAGAGAAATGAAGAGAGAGAAAGCGATAGAGAGAGAAAGAGCCCGAAACGCTAGAAACCCTAACTCAGGCCCCTTCGACACCGCCAGAGACGTCTGCATGTCGCAGATCCACCCGAAAGAAGAGCCAAAGTTTCAAGATTGCTGATTGCGCGAACTCCTCCACAATCATTCAAGATCGGTGCCCTAAAGCAACGAAATCGACCGACGATGGCATAGCAAGCAAGAGCAGAATAAATGGCTATGAACTGTTCGTTGCCCCCCCCCCCCCCCAAATCTCAATCAGTGGATTTTGGGGCCTAAAATTTAAAAAAAAATTGTGGTAAAGTGGAAGACGAAATGGAAGATGAAGGCGGGATCTCAAGAATTCCTGAAAAGTGACATTCGATGGTGGCGTTTTGGGGGGTCTGGCGAGACTGGCAACGACTCTTTCCTTCCTCTCTCCCCCTTCTGGTTTTTCTGGATTGTCGGGCGCGGTTGTGGCTCCCTTCCGCCGGATTCTAGGTCTGATCCGTGTTTGGGGGACAGAACTCCCTGGTACTGGCTTTCGCTTCTTCTTGAACTTAATTATGTTTATTGCTTGGTTTGTAATTGCCTTTTTGAACCCTTATTTGTGCATGAATTATCTCAAACCCTTTATAAACTTTGTGAATCCGAAAATAAATTAGATGTTTATGAAATTCATTCTATCTGTTGGATGTGTGGCCAACTAAATATGATTTGGGATTGCTGGTTAATAGAAGATAATCTGAGGAATTTGGAAAAATACCGATGCTTGAATACATGTGAGGAGCACTTGAGTCCCAAACATGAAATTGGGTCTGAACAGACAAGTTATGTTGTACAAAATCGAAAACTGATCCCATCTAAAAAGTTTGACCCGCTGAAACTCGGGTCAAAGGTGAACACAAATGAACCAATTCAGGAGGATGTAGCTATTCTCCTTGAAGCATCGTCAAGGATCTATGATAGTTGGAAATCCAAACTATGTGTAGAATTATGTATCTATGGCTATAATGAATCTTTTTTGAAAAAACTCTCCATTAAAAATAGAACTAGAGAAATTTATGTTTTTGGGACCGTGTGCAGCATAACATTTTTCCATTATGTATATAAATAAGGAGGGAGATTGGGATGGACATGCAAACCCTCCACCATCCTCTTAGGGGTATGTATATCCGGGTATCCGACATAGGGTCGGCCCTTGAGGTAGGCTCAAGGGGTGGTCGTCTAGGGCCCCCTACCGAGTAGGGCCCCGAAAAAAAATTACATTATATATCTGGTATTATGTATTATTATATTTACATATAATAAAAGATTTACTAAAATTTATATATAAAAAAACTCATTTGTGATATGACTTAATTATTAATTTATTCAATATTTCGAATCAACGACAAAGAGTGTAAAAAAGTGTCCGTCTTTAAATTTTTGTTATAAATGAAAAAACGGGTGGTTTTTAAGTAACAACTTATGCTATTTTAATAAATTTATTTAAGTGATTATAATATTTTATTTGGATAAATTTGCAAAACAACGATATGTTTTTATGTGTTTAACTATACTGTTTTACATTCATGGGAAAAATAGAATAATAAAAAAAATTGTAGTCTTTTGTTGTATTATGGCGAGAGATTGTCGCATTAGTCATACTCATATACTACTGAAAGTCCATAAATTTTTCTTTTAGTGATAAAAATAAAATCCGAATTTAATAATGGTAAAATAAATAAAATTTTTGCATTGTTTGACAAATTTTTTCAAAAAAAATTATGAATATATTTATTGATCAAAAGACTTGTTTTTACCTCGTCTCGGGCCCTAAAATCCCTAGGATCGACCCTGTCCGACATGACACAATTAATCATGTCGGATACCCAAAACCTTTAAGGCCGAAACTTCCGATTCGAACACAAGACGGTTAGTCTCGGATACCCGCCACAAAACACTGTTTATATCAGAATCCTCAAACATGTTTCAACAAACACAATCTGGCATTCAAATAATCAAACCAAACATTCATTTTGTACAAAAATAATTTCATTTGCAAATAAATGAATTGCAACGATTTTGAGAGGAATGAGAAGACGATCAACCATTCAAATAAATCAAAATTTCATTTTCAATGGAAACAATTTCATTTTCAAATAATTACATTCAAATAGACTGATATTGTTCAACCATCGAAGAGAGAAAACCGTGAAGTCGGAGAGAGAATCAGACATGATTCAATTTGTCATGGAGATTGGAGAGAGAGGCCGGATCCGGAGATTTCGAAAAGATTAAAAGCCGGATCTAGAAGGCTCGATGGGATGGAGAGCCGGTTCAACAAAATTATGAGCCGAATCTAGAGGTTTCGATGGGATTAAGGGCTAGATTTGAAAGCAATTCGACATGGAGAGTAGGATCTGGAGACTTCGACGGGATTGAGAGAGAGAGAGAGAGAGAGAGAGAGAGAGAGAGAGGAGTCTCTGGCGCTGGGATTGAGAGACGGATTTGGAGGTTTCGATGGGATTGAGGGCTAGATTTAGAGGCTTCAATGGGATGCATGGAGGGTCGGATCTGGAGACTTCGATTGAGCGAGAGAGGATTCGTCGACAATGGGATTCAGAGAGAGAGGAGTCATGGTATTGTCGTGCTTGAGAGTGATAGGAGAGCAGGAAACTGAGGAGTCGCCTGCTTTAGTGTTAGGCTTTAGGGTTTGATTTAGGGAGAATCCAGATTTATTGGCACCATAAAAAATCCCTCCATCCTTAACCAAGTGAGTTGTGTAACATTCGTGACTCAAAAGGGATAATATAATACTAGTACTATATTACTTATTTATTAAAATTAAAAAAATAAACGGTTCGTATCGGATACCTGACAAGTGAAAAACTCCGATCCGAACACGATACGAATATTACCGTGTTTTACTGGTTCGTTTCATTTTCAAGTCGTATCTTATTCATTTTGTATTTTTTCGTGTCGTATTGTCATGTTTTCGTATCGTGTTGGCCGTGTCATATTTTTCTGTACACCTCTGCGTCCTCTACACTATTAAAAGCCAAAACAAGTTCTTTCTAAAAAAATTTGCCAGGTGGTCGACTTCATCTATAATTTTCTATAATTTGTTTTTTTAATTAATTTTATAATTAATTTTGTAACTCTCTCATTTTCTCACGCTTCTCTTCTTACCATTTAGAAAACTGCTTCTCAACTCCCCGGAACCAACTTTCCGGTGTAGAAAAGTCTTCTATTTATTCTTTGATAACCACTGTGATATTGCAATTATTATGATCATTGCGATTGATGCGGTCATTGCTTATACTCCTACTGTTTAGGTTGATTCAAGTTTAATTTGGATTATGATGTTATAGATAAATGATATGATGTTGAAGATATCTTACATAAAGGAAATAGAAAATGAGACACCAAGATACTCTTTTCTTCTTGATTTTTTTATTATGCCTATGCTTTTGAGCATCTTTTTTTGATGGGAAAATGGAACTGCATCATATTGAGGTATAACATTTCTATTTTTTTTGTCAAATATTCTTTGTTTTTAATTTTTAGTTTGCTTTGAATGAGTTTCAATATTCCGGTTCAGAACTCTTTTCTTCTCGAACATCTGTTTCTCACAACCTTTTTCACTGGTGGTATCATTTATCATTTTTTTTAAGTTCATTGTTTTTAGTTATTATTATTTTCATTTGTGTAATTGATTTACTTGTTAATAAATAATAATTATTCCGATGAAAAAATATAAGTGGGGGTGGTAGTGGAAAGTGGTAGTTGTGACAAAGTTGTATCGTGAGTTTTTTTTCGTAACTTCCTATACCTTTTGCCCCATTTAAGTTGATTTCAAGTTATGATTTTCTCTCTTTTTTTGGAAAATTAGCGACACCAATTTTTGTTTTCTCAAGATTGTGTACTTACCCAACGTTATATATTACTTCCATCAATTTTTCATATTTTTTCAATGTTTGGGGTTGTTTAGTCATGCCTTATATTTTCTATGTTTGTAGTGTAACAATGGTGCCCCCTCCTGCGATTTACGAGGACTACCATTTCTGTTGTGGCAACTTTGTTATAGAAGTTCATACTTCTTACCGACAAGTTTTTGGTCCAAATCACATTTACCTTATATATTACCCTATCATGTTATCAAATCTAGGGGACTAAATCAAGAAGATTAATGGATGAAATTAAAAGTAATTTGTGATCATTTGTTATAATTAAATTACATTTTCTTTGTACAAACAAATAATTACATTGGCATATATATAATCTTGCATGGTTTAAAATAATTTCACATAATGTTAATATGTGAGATTTATTATAAATAGATTTTTTATGTAATAAAATCATGGAAAATTTTGTTAAATGTCCATGTGGGAAATCATGTTTTAGTAAATGTCCATTTTCATTAGGGATTTAAGTAATTGTCCCAAATTGACATTTTTACCCTTACTCATATAATCCCTTTTTCTTTCTTCTCTAACGCGCTCCTTCTTCTAATTGAAGCCTCTATTCAGCAGCAACTCCGACGAGCGCTTCACCGAGCGTCTGCGGCATGCTGTAGGTTGATGTACGCATTTTAGTCATGTTTTATAGTGTCTAATTTGAGTCATTTTTATTAGCTTTTGTGTTGGGTTTAGTGTTGTTTGGGTAGATTTTCGTATTTTGCAAGATATGGAGGTCTATACAAGCTTTGACGGTGTTTTGTAGGATTTGGAGCCATTTTGGAGAAGATTTGACGCATTTTGGAGCTTAACAAAAAGTCATGAAGACATTGGAGAAACTAATTAAGGAAGAGCAAAAGTGTCAAAGCAAGGAGAAACCCCCTATTTTCGCACTTTGTCACAACAGATGAAGTTCTGACATCTTCATGAGAGTTGTAGTCCTCGAAAAGAGCTTTCCAACTCATATTCATATGCATCAATCGGACAAACGAGAACCTCGAAAAGTGTGTTTCAAGACATAGTTGGAAAAGCTGAAAATGGGTCGATACCGACCCTAGTCCTGAGAGAAAGTACGAGATACTGAATCACCGTCATTCCGACCCTCCTACCAACCCTGGTTGGGTCGGTACCAACCTTTGACGAAGAAAAAGAATTGGAAGAGAAGCAACTGGAATCCCACCGACTCCAACAAGGGTCGGTACTGACCCTGTTTGCCTCGGTATGGGCCTGCTTAGTCCAATTTTGGAGAGATTTTATCTCAATTCTTTTTTAGATTTAGATAGATTTTTTGAGATCTTATTTTCCTAATATAGATTATTAGTTTCTTCTATAAATAAGGCCTTTAGGGTCAAATCTAAAGGGGAGACAATTTTTAGAGGAGAATGATATATATATATATATATATATATATATATATATATATATATATATATATATAGAGAGAGAGAGAGAGAGAGAGAGAGAGAGAGAGAGAGGTTGGAGGCCATTTTGAGGGCGTGTTTGGGCGACGGCTTGGGTACGTTTCTAGAGGTCTTGTGTGATGTCACATATGTGTGCGTGTGATGTTTGGTTGTAATTTGAATTGAGAAAGGATAATTGTGAATGAAGATAGTTAACTAGGGTTTTACAACGAGAGGTCATGAATCCTAATTAAAGTTGAATAAGGTAGAAAAGCTAATTGAATTGCAAAAGTTGTTTGATTTGCTTGTTGGTTTGCAAAAGTTGTTCAATCTATGTACGTGATTCTTGGGTGCTTACATGCATGGATATTGTTGTAGCGGTCCCTAAATCTTAGAAGTTTTTTACCCATTGATTGAAATCCTGAATTTTGCAACCCTAAAACCCATATTATTCACTTCTTCTAGCTCTTTCTCAACCCTTCAGCAACTAGATTAGAATCGTTGACTCTCTCTCGTGAACGAACTTGAATCTGCTATACTATAGCGGGATCTTGATTATAAATTTATTTGCTGAATCAAGAACCCCTATCAACAAGAGGCTTGGAGGCACGGAGGGGCACGTCGTCCACACAAGAGATCCTTATAGGCGGAGGCGGTGCTGCTAGAGGTGGAGGCGGAGGCTATTTGTCATTGTTGTTCGTCGCTGCCCGCACCTGTTCGCCCTGGTGTTTGTCCTCCACCATCCACTCATGTTGCTGTTCCAGTTAAGGTATTGTCTTGTTTCAATTCAGTGTATATGCGCTTAGCGGGATGAATCAGAGATCATTTGATTTGGTGATTTTGAATAGGTGAAGTTGGGCAAATTTACTTGAATTTGGATGTAATTATCCAAGGAGTTGAAGGAGAGAAAGATACAATTGATGTGATGATCGACTATGTCACAACCAGCCTCATAGAAAGATTTGATCAAAGGGCTAGATCCTGCCATTTCTTTTCTTCTGTTTCAAGTTTTTATCTTTTTTTTGGGTTTGTAGTTTCCTTTTTTGGGTCGATTTGCATTATTAGCAGAAGTGCAACGTTAGTTATATTGGAAGGCTTAATGTAGCTGAAGTGCAAATTTAGTGCACTCAAGCATTTAACTGATTGATTTCCGGGGACTATGCAACTAGTTCATGAATGGAATACATCAGAACTAAGATACATGATATTAGCATAAGTTTTTCTTTATATATATATATAATCAAGTTGTTACAATCTATAAAACCATTTGTGATCATATTGGCATCTTCACTTATTTTCCAAAAATCAGTCCAATGTAAAAACTTTAAAATATGAAAGGTTTTTTTTTGGTGTGAATGCATCCCTAGCTTCCGAGCAATCGTCGGGTGTAGCTATTTCCCTGTGACAACCCTCGTAAAAAAAATTAAAAATAGTTGTCATTAAAAAAAGTTGTCACCACATGTGTCACTAATAGTGTGGTGACAACTTTTTTTTGTGATATTTTTTTTTACAATTTTTTTGGTGAAAACTTTTCATCAAAAGATTCAGTCACATCCAAAGTGTTATTAGTGGTGTCGCCATAAAAAAAATAGTGAAACCAAAAAGAAAACCATAATACAAGGGGAGAAAAAAAAACCTTATAAGGGCTAATGCGAAGCAAAAGAAAATGCGGTGTTCAATATAAATCATGACAAAGTTTAAATATAACTATCACCATCATAAAAAAAAAAGTGTCACTACTGTTGTCACCAAAGAAAAGCCTTAGGACAAGGTAAGTAGAAACTCTAGAGGGGCTAATTCTAAGCAAAAGACCATTTGGTGTTCAATATAAGTCATAAGTTCAAATATGAGTATCACCATAAAAACAGTGTAACCACTGTTGTCACCAGAGGAAACCCCTATAACAAGAGGAGCACAAACCTTAGAGGGGCTAATGTTAACCAAAGGAACATGTGGTGTTCAATATAAGTCATGACAAAGTTCAAATATAACTATCACCATCATTAAAAAAAAGTGTAACCACTGTTGGAACCAAAGGAAAACCCTAAGATACATTAAGAGATGAATAACAAAGTGTTATTAATGATGTAACCACCATAAAAACAGTGTCACCACAGGTGTACAAAGTGGTGTCACCACCAGTGTAGCAAGGGAAAGAATGGTCAAATGTTATTAATGGTGTCACCAAGGAAAACTAGTGTCATCACTATTGTCTCTAAAGAAAAACTCTAGGACAAGGGAAAATGTTATTAGTAGTGTCACCACAATTAAAAAAAAAAGTAATCAATATTGCTGTCACCAAAAGAAAAACTTTAGTACAAGGGAAAGTGTTATTAGTAGTGTCACTACAATATAAAAAAAGTAACCACTGTTGTCACCAAAGGAAAACCCTAGGATAAGGAAAAATGTTATTAGTAATGTCACCACAATAAAAAAAAATATCACCACTGCTGTCACCAAACGAAAACCCTAGGACAAGAAAAAGTACTATTAGTGGTGTCACCTCGATAAAAAAAAATGTAACCACTGCTGTCACCAAAGGAAAACAGTATTCCATTAATAGATGAATGGCTAAGTGTGTTAATAGTGGTGTCACCAACATAAAAACAGTGTCACCACGAGTGTACCAAGTGTTGTCATCACCAGTGTACCAAATGAAAGAATGGTCAAGTATTATGAGTGGTGTCACCAAGGTAAAAACAGTGTAATCATTGATGTCACCAAAGGAAAACCATAGAAAAAGGGAAGCACAAACCCTACCCTAGAGAGGCTAATGCTAAGCAAAAGAACGTGTGGTGTAAAGTATGGTTTAGGGTTTAGAGTTGAGTCTTTAGGGTTTAGGGCCTTGTGGAGAACAATAGTCCGTTAAGAGATGAATGACTAAGTGTTAATAGTGATGCCACCAACATAAAAACAGTGTCAGCAAAGGAAAACTCTAGGACAAGGAAAGCACAAACTCTAAAGGGGCTAATGCTAAGCAAAAAGATCATGTGGTGTTCATCATATGTCGTCAAAAGTTCAAATACCAGTGTCACCACTGTTGTCACCAAAGGATCGAAAAACCTAGGAAAAGGGAAGCACAAACTCTAGAGGGGCTAATGCTAAGCAAAATCATTCCTGTCACCAAAAGAAAAAACCTAGGATATAGAAAACACAAACCCTATAGGAGCTAATATCTTATGCTGCTTCCTTATTTTAATAAATGAGATTGGAGAATATGTTGGATAAAACAAAAAGTAACAACCATTCTCATTTCAATGTTGCATCCGTTCATGGCGCCGAGCAACTGCTCGCCGCCATGAACCATTTGCTCGCTCTCCTCTTCCACCAGATTCGTCTCGTTTCAACGCTGCATCCGAAATCGATCTTTATTTTTTGATGTTCCTCGCTCTGATTCGATCTCTGATCGATGCAGGGAGTTCTCGACGAGCACTTACTATAGCTTCAACAACTCGAGGACGAAACGACTCCAAGTTTCGTTGCGGAGGTTGTCAACATTTACTTTCGAGAGACCGAGAAGCTTCAGCGGCTTCTCTATGGATTCATGTATGTACAATCACTCAATTTCGCTTCCGGATCTGTAATGTGCGAATTGAAATCCAAACAATCTCAGGCAACTAAATGTGCGAGGTGGCGATTGACGAGGTCGAGGTCGTTTGAGGTGGACGAGGCCGAGGAGGTTGACGAGGCGTTAATGGCATATGGGGGGAAGGGGATTGGAATGGGAGTTCTGAGAGGAGGAAGAGGGGGATTGGAGGTAAAATTAAAACAAGGGTAAACTTGATATTATGAAAAAACAATTGGACATTTACTTCAAAATGGATTTATAGCGGACAATTACTTAAATAGGTTTATGTAAATGGACATTGAATCAAATTATTTCTAAAATCATTATCAGAATATAATATATTATTATCTTATTATATATTAGAGTATCAAAACCTGAATTTATATACGTATAGTAATAATTACCTTTATAAATAATAATTTACCTATCTCGTGTGTAACACGGGGTACTCTCTTAGTTTTCATCCCATATCAAGCATCCTCTTCCTCTTCATTTTTTACCCTTTTTCTCTCTCTTCTGGCCTCTACTTTCATTTTGCTTTCGGCTCAAAATTAAGGGCAAAAAGGCAAAATCCAAATAAAAACTGGAAAATAAATAAATTAAAAATAGATATAAATATATTTTTGATTCTTATTACCTAAATCTCTTTCACAACTGTGATAAGTTCTTCCACTCCCCTTGTCTCTCCCACCTCCCTCCCGGTGTAGCTTGATTTTTTCTTTTCTTGATTTTTTTTCCTAAATTTTGTATTTTGATTTTATTTTTTTTTGAATCGGGATTTATTGACTTAGATTGCAAAGGCTGAGAATTCGCATATATATACGGAGTTCAATTACATGTTTTGCTGTGTTGTCTATGTGGAGAGGAGGAGGAGGTTGAACATGCTCTCAATTCCTCCTCTCAGATCTTAGAAGCTTCACCTTTTCTCTCCTTGTGTCGATTACGGATCTGGGTCTTCTTCAATCGGTGAGTAATTTCTGCTGTGGAATCTGGATTCTGTTGTCTCCGATCTTCCCTTTTGTTGTCTGAATTCAATCTGATCTGATTGATGTTGAATTTTTCTGATGATCGGAATATTCAGGGAGCGTGTTTGGGGGTCAAAGTTCCTTAATTTTGCGATTGATGAAGGATCCGATGCTGTTTGTTTGAATCGGATTATAGTGGCATTTTTCTTATCTACTGCTGGGTTTTGATTGCTTGATTCACCAGATAAGGTATTTTTTGTTTGTTTCCTGACCATATTTCAATATAGTTTATCCCATTTTGATGCATTGCTCAATTGATTTGAATGGAGTGATGTTGTGTACTATCACACTCATTTGTGCTTGTGCTCAAATTTTGTTTATCTCAAATGGATTTGGATCTATACTCTGTCGAATTTCGATATTTGTTCTAATGCTAACATCAAGTGGGATGATTCAATTCATTTTATCTATTTATTTATTTGGGATTTATGTTTATGCATCGATGGATGATGACGTACTTTCTGAATGTACAGAAATATGCAATCTGACCTTGGCAAGCTCTTCATTGGGGGCATTTCGTGGGAGACGAATGAGGAACGTCTTAAGGAATACTTTAGCACCTTTGGGGAGGTTGTTGAGGCCGTCATTATGAAGGATCGGACAACTGGTCGTGCTCGGGGTTTTGGTTTTGTCGTCTTTACTGACCCCAGTGTTGCAGATAGGGTCACTAAGGAGAAGCACAATATTGATGGAAGAATGGTAACTTAGTTCCCCAATCTTGATAGTTGAATTGGCTATTTTCATTGTTTCATTCGTGTATATGGATGTCTATTTAACTTTTGCAAGTCATAAGATCTAGAATGAGAACAGTTTTAGCTCCTTATATGTTGCAACATACTTTCAATTGACATTTGAACTTCATTTCCTTAGCTATATTAGGTTAATGTGTTTTTAGTTTATGCATTTTGATCGTCTTAAAACAACGGCTTTGAGCCTGCATGTGTCTTTGAGCTCTTATGTGTTAGTGTATCAATACTTTAGGTTGAAGCAAAGAAGGCAGTTCCTAGAGATGATCAGAGCATTCTGAGTAGAAACAGTGGTAGCATTCAAGGTTCACCAGGTCCAGGTCGCACTAGAAAGATATTTGTTGGGGGTCTTGCATCCACAGTCACAGAGAACGATTTTAGGAAGTACTTTGAGCAGTTTGGAACAATCACAGATGTCGTCGTGATGTATGATCACAACACTCAAAGGCCGAGAGGTTTTGGGTTCATCACTTACGATACTGAAGAAGCAGTTGATATGGTTCTTGTCAAAACTTTTCATGAACTCAATGGTAAAATGGTAGAAGTCAAGCGTGCGGTCCCTAAAGAGCTATCACCAGGTCCAAGTCAAAGCCCGCTTCGTGGCTATAATTATGGTCTGAACAGGGTTAATAATTTCCTCAATGGCTACACGCAAGGTTTTAACCCAAGCAGTCTAGGAGGTTATGGGGTTAGAATGGATGGAAGATTCAACACAATTGCTAGTGGTCGGAGCGGGTTTCCTCCATTTGGTTCTGCATATGGAATGGGTGTGAACTTTGAACCTGGATTAAATGCTAGTTATGGGGGAAATGCAAATTTTACCAACAACCCTAGTTATGGAAGAGGCGTAAACCCCTATTTTGTCAGCAACTCAAATCGGTTTGGGAGTCCCATTGGCTATGAGGGTGGGAATGGAGGAAGCAGTTCATTTTTCAGCTCGGCAACAAGGAATTTATGGGGAAATGGCGGTCTCAGTTACGGGACAAATTCTTCTAATTCCAACAATTTTGCGGGATCTGGTGGTAGTCTTGGAGGGAGCTTTGCCAACAGCAATGTTAACTGGGGAACCTCAGCAAGCCTAGGTGGAGGAAATCCTAGTAGCAATGCTGGGAATCTTGGGTATGGGGGTGTTGATAGCAGCTATGGTTTGGGTGGAGGATCGTATGGGAAAAATAATGGAAACAATGCAGCACAAACATCGTCAGCATATGGCTCTCCAACGGCGGGTTACGATGGGGCATTTTCAGACTTTTATGGAAGTACTTCAATCTATGGGGACTCTACCTGGAGATCAGCAACCCCTGAGAGAGATGCTTCTAGTTCATTTAATTATGGGCTTGGAAATGCAGCTTCAGATGTTTCTGCTAAAGGATCTGCTGGTTATATTGGCGGATACACTATTAGTAAAACACAGCCAAATAGAGGTAAGATGTGCTTCAAAACTTTTTCCTTTTTTGGTGCTTACTGTGAAACAGAAGCAATATCCCCAATTATATGCGTCTGCATTGCTGGTGAGATGCGTAATTGGATTGCTTCAAAGGGCCAAGTCTTGTATTATATTTGAGCTGATTAAACTAGATATAAAAGTATGATACCTTGTACTAGTTAGATCGAAGTTCAAATTACATAGTTCATGGTAAAAAAAAAAATCTTGTATACTAGGTATAATAATATAGCAATGCATTCAGACCAAAAAGAAAATAGAGCAATGCATAGTGTGTAATTATTCTCGTAAGCCCCATTATTCGCATAATGTTGGATTTGTTGAACACTTTGACTCCAATTTGTTACCTGAAGTGGCAGTTATTTTTTGAAAGGTATGAAAGCATTCAGGAGGATTCTTGCACTAGCTTAAGGTTTTGGGACACTTCAGTTGTTTGAATCATGTGACATGCAGATTTTTCCTTTTTTCACCTGGGTTTTACCTGCAAACTCATGAAACTTAGCCAAATTGGTAGACAGACCCACTCCTAGAAATGTACTTTTAAAACAAACTCTTCTTTCTTTGTTTTTACCTTCTAAGGAGAGTTTCAAGCTTGGGCATGCCCTTCTGAGTTATTGTATTTAAGTTATATATAAAGGTAGCCACAGTTGATGCTCAGAAGACGGACAAGAAGAAAAAAGAATGAAAGAAAGAAAAACAACTGTCTATTGCTAATCTACTTTGATTGCTGCATAAAAAATGTCGTCTGTTAATTACCTTCTGATTTAGCTTTTATCATTTCAGGGATGCAGTAATGGTGGAGTCACCACAGACCAGTCTAGCCAACTTTTACAATCACGAATGCCAGGTTAGCTGATTACTCCATAGTTCCATCACTTGCGTCCTTTTTCTTCATCGTTATTGATATTGCGCACCATAATCCAGTAATCATGATTGAAATTTGGAAATTGGTACTGCATATATAACTGAATTGGAATATAATACATTACTATTTTTGTTGCTTGTAACTGATGAACTTAACCCTTTTTGTTCACTAGTCTATAACAAATATTGGCAAGGGCACAATACATTACTATTGTTGTTGTTGTCGTTGTTTGCCATATCGGTAGTGTCAACTCTCCCCAATACTGTTAACCTCTGATATGCATTCCAATCCCTTTTTGGAAGTATAAGGCTTTATCGGAAAAGAAATCAAGAATTCCTGTATCAGCTTAAGTGTTGACAACTTGACCTGCAGATTTGCTGCAAAAGTGTCCCTATTTTCAGAAACAGAAATAGAATTAATGCTGTCAGGTCATCCAAATAAAACATTTTTCAAACCAAATAATTAGTGGGAAAAAAATCCAGAACCTAGAAATTACAATTATCCCTTTGGAACTGACCTTAAATACACCTTCGTATCCTTAGATCCATACTCTGATTTTTATTTAAGAGTTGCCTGATTTCATCTGATGTTTTTTTTTTGGACAAGGTTGGAGTGACATTGTCTAGCAATAAATGTTCCTGTATGCATATTATTTGATAATTTTGCTTGCCACTACTTTTGGAAACAATTCATTAGAAATTCAGAAATAGTCCTACCAGTGAAATGAATCTTATGAGTCACTTGATTGTTAGTTCTTCAGCAAGATTTTTTTTTTTTTTTCGCTTCTCTGTAAGAAGACGCTGTTCCAGATTCACTCAAAATATTAGACCACATGCTGTCAACTTTACACATTATTTTCTATTTGTTTATGGTGTTTCAGGACATGCTACCTAGAGAGAAGGCTTGAGATATGAACATTGTTGTAGGTCAAAATAATTTCTGGTGGACGGAGAAGCGAACATCAGTATGAACCAATCACAGAAGTACAAGTGAATTACTTAAAAAGCTGAACTGACTGTTTTGGAATTTGCCTGTTTTTTAAACATTAAGATAGAGGTTAAAAGGACACGAGGTATTGTTTTTTTTTCCCCTTTTCTGTGTTGTGGCTTGAGGTTTGAGTTGCTGCTGTTAGGTCTTCATCTTTTCGGTGTTAATTTGGTAATTTCTTGCTGTGAGTGAGATGTAAAATGAATGCGGGATACTTAGTCGAGAAGTGTATCATGGCACAGTGTTGTGCATCTGGGTGATACATGACAGGTTAGACTACCGAAAAGAAAATCTCTTTTCCTTTTGTTTTTGTAATAGTTTTGGCTGCTGTTTTTTGTTTTTTCGCTGCAAGAGCGTGTAGTGAGAGCACAAGGTTGTGTTGATCTTTGTGTTCTTGTAGTTAATCATACTCTTGATCGTCGTTTTTACGGATTGTCTCGGGTACTTCTTTGTTGAACTTATTTACATAGTTTGAAACATTTGGAGGGAACTAACTAGGGTTCCTTATGAAATAAGTCAGGTTACCATTGTTATTCTTTTGCCCTTTCCAATGTAAAACCTTTGCAAGACGCGATTTGCTGTAATTTTGTTGATTTTATTATCCTTGCATTGAATTGAATTGATTTGTGTTAATGTAATTTCATACTGTCATCACTCCTTTTTGTGTTCATGTCATCATGTGAACATTTTGATGGATTTGCATTGTGATTCTGTATGCAAAGATTAACCCATAACCTGACCCATACCATATGACCTTTGCTCGGTTCTTGCAGCCATCGGCTGTGTTTGGCAAGTAACGTTTGGGCTAGTGGATAGCGTTTGGGAGCTACCCATTTTGGTAATTTTCATCACATTCATCTACTGTATCAGCTAGTTTTACCAAACACCTATCAAGCTTATTAAAAAATCTCAATCGCTACAGCTTCAGCTATCCAATCCGCTTCAGCTAACCCAAAAGCTTCGGTTGCCAAACACAACCCATAATACCAACTTTTCGGTTTTCATTACCGTTACCAACCAATTTCAAATCGGTTGGTAATGGTAATATCAACTTTTCAGTTTTCATTACCGTGACCGTAACAAGTTTCGAAACTTGGTTCGGTTGGCAAGTGTTGTTTCGGTTTGTCGTAGTACGTTTTACCCAGCCCTAGTTGGGCGATTGGGATCACCTGTCCCCAAAGGGACAGACCCCTACATTTGCCTCCTCACCACCAAAATTTAAAAAAAGAACAGAAAAGAAAAAGAAAAATAATTAAAATTAAAATAATAAGTTAAAAAGAAAATCAAATGAAGAGACTAAGAGAGGCGCGGACAAGGGACAACAAAAATGGGGACATCAGATCCTCGCCGCTAGTTGGGGCGATGAGAAGTATTAGTGAAAAGTCATTAAAATGCCACATTTATTAGGAGAAATAATTACTCCCTCCGTTCCAAAATAAGTGATTCTTTACTATTTATGCATGTATTTTAAGGTGATAAAAATAATATAAAATATTAATTTTTTTAATAATTTTTTTTGATAAACTCGTACTTATTAATAATAAGTATAAATTATTTAAAATTTTAATTAAAATTTTTAATATTTTATATAGTTTTTACCCTCTTAAAAATACGCTTTAACTTAAAAAAGTCAATTATTTACAAACGGATGGAGTATAAAATATCAATTTTAACCAATAAAAATAAATGAAGTAGAAGATCCTCGTGGATATTAAGGAAAGGAAGATCTGACTTCTCAAGCGCGTACCTAAAACACCATAAATCAGAGTAGCTCAGAGCCTCAGATTGCTATTGCTCAATCAATGTCAGTCAATAGTATTTACTGTATTTACTTTTCTATTATACTATTATGTAACATATAAAATATAAATGGTTGGTTAAGTAAACAACAATGTCAAGATGGCCGAGTTGGTCTAAGGCGCCAGTTTCAGGTACTGGTCCGAAAGGGCATGGGTTCGAATCCCATTCTTGACATTATTTTTTTCCCTTTAGATTATGGGTCAGCCACTTTATTTTGCAACACACCATTCTTGACATTACATACTTTTTTTTTTCTTTAGATTTCATTGTCAGCCACTTTATTTTGCAACACACCAAATGACCACACTCATACTTGTAAAAATGATCTAATCTGAAAATTAGTTGTCTTCTAAAATAAATCATTCCCAAGCACAAAAATAATCCTGATTTAACTTACAGGTGGGAAATTTAGTCAACTTGTATGCATTTTGCGTAGTCTGTTGTATGCAATTTTTTTTATCGGTATTTCTATCATATACCTAAATCAGATAGATTATCTACCTAGGAATCTAATTAAAAGAAAAGTTAAACTAATTAAATTTTGAAAAATGTTTCTAAGTTAGGACTCGATAGAAAAACCCATATTTCGAGATTTGTTTGAAGACATCCATTTAACTATTCGACAGGTATGAATTCAGCAGAAACAAATTGAAAATCTAAATTGATTAACAAAACTTTTTACAAATTCATACAGTATGTTTCTATTATGGTTTGTAATGAATGAAATGGCTTCCTAAATATCCCAAGGAGTGGAAAAGCAGCAGCAGTTTTTTTTTTGAGACAGGTTTGGCTTAACTTCTAAGGCCAGGTGAAGCCCCCCCAAAAAAATTTAAAAATTGTTGCTTAAGTATGATTTTCCAATGTTACAAATTTGATGTTGATGTATAAACTGATTGAAAGCTTCATTTACAAGACAAGTTTCTGCATTCAAACAAGCGCACTGTCAGGCCAAGACATTCGAAAGACAAATTCGAAACTGACAAAAGAACGACGAAAAAGAAGGCAATGCTTAGATCAAGTTCAAGGCCGGTTGGAAACATCAGAAAAAGATTAAATTGGACATGGTGAGTTCGGCAATGAAGTATCTACTCGATCTCAATGACGAGCAGTCACACAAAGAGAAAGTCGATGTTGTGAGACTTTAAATTGGACATGATAAGTTCAGCAATGAAGTATCTACTCGATTTCATACTAGGAAGAGGTGCCAAGTCTAAACAAGCAACAAGAAGAGAGGACTCTTAGCAGTAAAAATCATAAGCAGGAAAACAACTATACAGGGGATCAGCGTCAAGAAGGGTGAGTTCAACAAGATTCTTATTCTGTAGCTTCCAAATTTACAAGATTCCCGAAATACTAACCAATGAGAGAACAAAGATTACTACAATAGTTCTCTGAATCTAAATAACTCAGGTTTATGGCGCACAGATCAGGCATTCGCGTAAATAGACATTTATTCCTGAATAACTAACTTACCTCGCTGCTTCCATTATCAATGAGAATAACACGGAGCAGGAATGCCTTTGAAGGTTATTTAGCTGAAGAAGACAAGCAAACTTACAAATATTTGACATCCAGTGCAGACGGATCATCCTCTCTCAGAGCACTCTTGAGCGAGATGAAACTGAGGACATGAGCTATTGCAGGGAAGTCGAAACCCTCCCTGTTAACGAAGGTCCTTGATCGTGGATCATACGCCAGCACATAGCGGTGGCTACACAACAGTATAATGTCTCCATTCTTAAGAAAAGTCGTCACCTGGATCCACCGGAATGGGTCCCACCAATCCACAGCGGGGTCTCTGATAGAGAGCTTCTTGACCCAAGATTCGGGCACTCCATACTCGTCCATCACCCACACTTCCATATCTGGACGGAAGACCTTAGCATCAATAGCGCATATTGAGAGGCACCCGGCTAATATCCCCAAGTTAGACCAATGATACTTCTTCTCATCAAGAGAATACACGGGAGGTGGTGAGACGTATTTGAAACCTTCGTCCCCGAAATCAAAGGAGCATATCAATTGATTAGGGCTGGAACTGCTGGCATAGTCCAAGATCCAATGGAGCGAGCTGTTCACGAAGCACCCGGGTATCCTTGAAGGTATTGCGCATGGCGCGTCTCCGACTCTCCTCCATGTACTGCTGCTCACACCAAAATCATACATCTCAGCCATCCATTTCTCTGCAGGGGTTTCCTTTTCATGAAAGATCCGGAGTACCTTGTATACCTTCGTCCTTGGAGAAAAGCCAAACCCAGCTACAACCTTGCCATCTGAAACGGTGGCTGGTTGTGGTAAAATGACATACTGTCCCATGATTGGATTCCATATGGCAATCGGCTCACGAGAACTGAGCTCCCTCAGGCAAATGAGTCCATTGCATGAATTCCCAAGCTGGTACTTGAAGTTAGGATGATCGTCAGAAGACTCACTTCCTTCGCTGTCATCATCACTGTCATCTTCAGGGTCAAACTTTATGTGAACCTTGTGGGAATTAACAGAATCATCTGTTGACTCCATTATGTAAATATCCCGAAGGCGCTCCACACTCTCTCCTTTTACTTGAATCATGAGACATGTAGGTGCACACATTGAGTACAACTTGTAGAAGTAAATCTCAGACAGCATAGTGTACCAAGCTTTGCAGACATATCTGCACTGTACGAGCGTCTTTATTGGGAGCCTTCTCAGTATCTGAATAATAACGCTGCAAGGCAGCTCTGGTATTCTGGCCCTTTTCACATCCATATACTGGATTCTTCTAATCTCTTTTTGTGTTGTTGAATTTGAATATTCCAGAGTGCCCTTTTCTTGTGAGATACATCGAGATGACAATCAGATAACTGATCGTTTACCCTGCAGTTTTAACTCTACGTGAAAAAAGCAATATTTATACAAGAGAAGGGACTAAAGGGCTTGTTTCATATAGGAGGGACTGAATCATTAAAAGTAAAGGATCAACAAGTACAGATGATTAGCACAATCACAGCAAGGCATCTCTCGTGTAGAGATTAGATCAACAGAAAAAAAAATGCTCATATTGCTTAAAATGTGCCAGATGGTGTTAGACAAAGATGGTTAGAGCTAAGATTGCTAAAATTATGTAAATAGTTTCTGTTTATCACCATTTGGTTGTTAGTTACACAACTAAGAACAATGACTTTACGGGCAAACTTATTTATTTCATTTCTCATATAACGTCACTCCCAGCTAAAGCAAACGAGGTTGTTACACCAAGGGCATTCAGGTTAAACAATTTCAAACTAACAGGCAACATCTTAGGGCGTGCTTGATATGTAGGAATAATGAACCCGATACTCGTTTATTTTATATTAGAGTGCGAATCAGGGTATCGGAATGAGCTTACAACTGCATTTCATAGCCACCCCAACCATCCATGTTACTCCATTCGAGAAATATGCCAAACAACTCGATATCTGTCTTGAGATTCCATACCATACCAACTCGATACTTGTCCAACCCGGGTTCTTATTCCAACCCGATACCAAATTACCAATAATATCAATACCAAACAGGCCCTTTGTTACTACAAAACTGATAACTGAGGCACATAAAACTCTGAAGTCCTAATCCTTCAAAGCAAGGTGATCAGGAAAACACTGCAACTAGTGTTTAAGGATTCCATCTCCTTATCCACAGATGATGACCCCATTAAGGATAATCACAAACCCTACAATCAATCCATCACGACCAGCAAAGCAAATCAACCTCTTTGGCCTTTGAATCATTGTAAATTCTCAATCTTCCGAGCAAGTCACAGCCTTTTATGAGTAACAGGAGCAAAATTGAACCAGAAACATTCAAAACCCTAGCTGATCAGTATCTTAAAATTGACAATCTAAAAATCAAACTGCCTTTCACAAACAAACAATTTGGAGTGCAATTACCAACTTAACGCGTTGTAAAAGGAAAGAGGGGAATCAACAAAAGCAGAATTGGGAAGAAAAGAACGAACCTTGGGGTTGAGATTCAAATGAAGAAAGAGTCGTTTCAATTGAAGCCCTGCAGCTGAAACCGATCCACAAGGCACCCACAACCTGTTCAAGCAGACACCCGATGAGCCGATCGGGAGAAAAACTCGGAGATAACGTCAAGCAAATCTCGTAGGGTTCCCATTTCCAACCATCTCGTGTGCGGCCTGTTTGATTATGTAGGTAGGTGTGAATCTGACGAAATGGGGGATTGCCAAATAGAAATTGAAATTGAAACTCAAATCAGAGTGAATCGAGATTCCCAATTCAGAAAAGCACCCGGCGGAACGGAAGATTTGACAATCAATTTCACTATTTCAGGTATGAAGGTTTTCAGTTTTCGAAAATTTTAGGGGTATATGGAATGGGGCTTCTGGGTTTGTGAAAATTAATCGTATAATTAAGTAATTAAATAATAATAATAAAAAGTAATTAATTGGGATTGGAGGGTTAATTAAGAGGTGTCGGGGAAGGGATTCCTTTGTCAGAAAGGAGAACCGGTAAAGGGGAGTGTAATCATCAGAGTAACGGGTCTACAGCCGTCTTCTTAATTCGTTCCCCCTGTTTTCTCTTTCTTTATTTTTTGTTTAAAAAAAAAATACACCCCTTTGTTAATTAAAATTTGTCGTTTATTATTCATGCACGTTTTTTTAGAATGATAAAAAATATATGAAATATTAACTTTTTTAAAAATTTGTTTTTATAAATTCATATTTAATACTCCCTCCGTTTGGCAAAACTTGTCATTTTAGGGTGTTATTTTTGTTCAGAAAAAACTTGTCATTGGAGGTATTTTGCCCTTCACTTTACAAAAATGTCCTTGATATGATAGATGGTTTGTTAGTTGTAGTTTTCGATAAAGTAAAAAATGAGGGTAATAATTGAGGGTAAATTAGTACATTTGTTAATTGTCTTAAAACTTGTGAAATAAGCTAAAATGACAAGTTTTGTCGAACGGATGGAGTAGTAACAAGTATGAAATTATTAAAATATATATATATTAAAAAAGTCAATATTTTATATAGTTTTTAACACCTCAAAAAGCGTGCATGAATAGTAAAACGTCGAGTTTTAATTAACGGATGGAGTATTAATTTACACTCCCTCAGTTCTTTTTTTTTTAAATTTTTTATTATCAAAATTCAGTCTCCCTCCATGCGATCGACACCTGATGGCTCTGTTTAGCGTTCATAATCTGAAGTTTCCGCGAGTGATCTCCAGAATTATCTCTGTGTGTCTTCTTTTTGGCAAGTTGGTTCGTTGTTATGCTAATTTGTAATGTAGTTTACAGTGTAGGATGACATGTACTTTATTTTTGTATTTTCTTTTCCGTCAATTGCTTCATGTTATTTCCTTTCTATTATTTGATTAGGGTTGTACATGATGGTTAGTGTATCTACTGACTTATCTGGTATCTCAGTTTCTTTAGGTTTGTCTAGAAAATCGAATTTCTTTCTTTATATCAAATAATAATACTCCATCCGTTCAGAAATAAATGATGTTTGACTTTTGTGCACGTAGTTTTAGGAGCTAAAAACTATATAAAATCTTATTTATTTTAATTAATTTTTTTCATAGTTTAATATCTATTAGTAATAAGTATTAAATTGTGAAAAAATTAATTAAAATAAATAAGATTTTATATAGTTTTTAGCTCCTAAAACTACGTGCAGAAAAGTCAAACATCATTTATTTTCGAACGGAGGGAGTAATATTTTATTATTCAGGTACGTTTTCTTAAGATAATAAAAATTAGATAAAGTATTAACACTTTAAATGTTTTTTAATAATTTCATACTTATTAGTTGTTAATATTTTATCATCTTAAGAAAACATACCTGAATAATAAAAAACTTATACTAAAAAGGAATGGAGAGAGTATGTAGTACGAAATAATCTGTATATTTTTTATAAGGTAATAATATGAAATATCATACAAAAATCTGTCGTGACATAGATCTAGACGAACTAATCATCACAAAACAAACAAAGTGAAAAGAATATAAAGGGAGTTCCACAACTCAAACCAAAATAGCGCATTTGAGGCAGTCAAAAGTTGAAGATAAGGAAGACTCAAAGAATTCCATGAATAGCAAAATCACAATGGAGAGATGGAAAACAGAAATCCGCAAATCCATATTTAAAAATAAAATAAATTAAAAAAAAATTTAGTCGAAAAATAAAGAGTTTTGTGATTAGGGACAGAAAATGGGACAAGAACGGAGACAGATAATTTGAACCCCACCAAAAAACATTCTTCCAGACGAGAACATAAGTTCAAAATGTTAAACCAATGAATTCGAGCTCAATGAAAGCCATGGACAAGTCACAAAATTGGCCACTTGGTTGATTTTATGAAAAACGTGCACTAGAGAGTGAAGAAGGCATCAAAAATTATCATCTCAATCTCCTACAAATATATCCATACATATTTGATGGAGTTCATCACTGATTCACTAAAAGGTTGTCTCCCTCCGCCTCGATCTTCCTGATCCTTCAAACACGGTTCATTTGAATCCGATAGATGCCACCATCTAATCTTTGGTGGCACTCTAGAACTCCTCTTCCTACTGCAATCGAACAATTCAAACTCGAGATTAATATATAAAGGTTGAGATCTCCTAATCCGCAATTACAATCCATTATATAGTCCGTATCGCTTGATTGGATGTATCGAATTATTTTATTATTTTTCTTAATAAATGAAGTAATTTTATAGTAATTATTTTCAACCAATAAAAGAAAGCAAACTATAAAAGGAACTATGAATGCGGACTAGAGGATCCTCACCGAGTATATAACTATTGTGCCTTATTCTTATTCCCTTACAAAAATATTTGAAGTTGAAAAATCTTATGTATGTAGAAGAGGTAATATAATACTCCGTACTGATTTCAAATGGAGTATAAACTAAAAATGATGATCTAAATGAAAAAATTATTCCAGCAACAAAATACAGATCCAACAGTCAAAGAGGGTTGCAAAGATGAGCCACTCAATTGGCGAGAATAAACATAACTTGCCTGCACATTCACATTAGGAAGATCTTGAAAGAGGATCAAATTCTTCAGAGATTCAAATACAGAGGATTGGATATCGTCGAAGTGCTATGCTAAGCACCCGGTTCTACTTTTGATGATTGATGAAGCACAGGACGGTGAGGCTTCGGAGCATTGGGGTTCCCTTGCTCATAAAAACTTCTGAAAAGAGATACCGCCTCCTCTGCCATTATCCCTCCTGTGCATTGGAAGCCCTTCCCTCCTCCTCCAGTAGTTGCGCAATCAGAGCTGCTCGAGTGTAATGAAAGAATAGACCCACATCCACCAAACTTATCGTTTGCACACCCGTAATAGACTTCCTTTATACCAAGAAATGATAAGGCTGCAGCACACATTATGCACGGCTCACAAGTCACATAGAGCACCGAGTTGGAAAATCTCTCAGCAACTTCAGATTGCGAAAGCCCCTCTCTTTGCCACCGCAATAGAAGAGCGTCTATGGCCTCCATTTCAGCATGTCTTGTAGCATTCCTAGTCTCAGTGGTACGGTTGCTTCCTCTAGCAATGACCTCCCCATCTTTGACAATCACGCAGCCAACTGGTACTTCCAATCTCTGTATAGCACTTTTAGCTTCTTCTATTGCCAGCTCCATAAATCTGAGATCCTCGGGGATAAGTTCTAACTTAACTGATGCCATTTCAGGCAGCTGCAATAGAAACAACTTCCCCATCAGCACCGAAATAGCAAATTCTCATCAACTACACAACAGAGACATATATTTCTATGTTTATGGAATTAATTTTCATATTTTACAGTATTTTACAGTGTTTATGGAATTGTTTGTTTTATTAACTGTGCTAAATTACTTTGTTTTGAAATATTGCATACGGATGCATTATTATCATCAAATGGTATTTTAAATAAAGAATGAGCTTCCAACCCTAGCAGGAAAAGGAGGGAAACGGATACTAAATTTAAAGTGAGTAAACAGAATTAGCTTCTTAAAGGAAACCTAAACCTGAAGAAAGTGTTATATCTTTTGCATGGTCACTGATTTTCCATTAGAGGTATCAAAACCCAAACTTTCATAAGCAATAGAGTAAGAAACTATCATTATACAACCATTAAAATTAAGCAATTGTAAAACTAAGAACACCGAAGCAATAAAGCCCAAATTCACTTCAAAGTCAAATTCTCAACCACTCCTTTTTTCCATTTTTGGTGTTCCTTTTTTTTTTTGGTGGAGATCCTTTTTAGTGTTGCTAGGTGCTCAATTTATAACTTTATGACGCCGAATCGTTTTTTTTTAATGACTCTATGCTGATTCTATGGCTTTTTTCTAATTAAAGATTAACTTGCAATGTTCCATTCAGATCGCAACCAGAAAACAGCGAACTGAACTCTCACATAGAAGGGCAGAATGGAGATTCTGAACATACAGGTAGATCTGAAAACATAACTGGAACAAAAAACATGCTCAGCCTTTCTGTTTCTTGTCCTTCAAAGGTTCCATCTTTTCTGATATGAGGTGTGTTTATTGCTTGCAGATGCATCTGCATTAAATGATCCTATATCTATCTATATGAAGAAGCAATCCATCTCAACATCTCTTGATATATCTCAGTTGCATGGAAATTTGCAAGGCTGGTTCTTGATTTTGATAGTTTGAATAAGTTTATGAGTGTTATTTACACAAAACCACCTGTAAAATGCGAGTTGTAAGCACAAGACCACTTAGGGTGCAAATAGATAGCACATTGTTATTTTTTCTTTAGAGGAAAACTACAAGGCTTAAGACGGGGCTTTTTTATCCCTTCAAAAGAAATTAACAGTCAACTAACTTACTAACGGCATACTGGCCCTGGGTTGCCTTGTGCTAATGTGGCATATTTAAATAGCGGTTTCTTGCAGTTTTCCATATTTTACTGTGTTTTTGGATATATAATAATAACCCTTTCTTATTGAGTTGCTACTTCTAATGTCTTGAATATTTTTGCTTGTGGCTGCTTTCGCAAGGTGATGTCTCAATTTGTAACACGCATAGCTTTCTCAACATTCATCCTTATTGGCAAATATGTTACATTATTTTTTTTATAAAAGAAAAATTCTGAATTACCTTATTCAACTGCTTTAAAATGCAGTTTTGACATATAGGCATGAATTGGGAATGAATTTCAATTTCATTCGGCCAGACTTGATTGTTGGTTCATGTCTGCAGGTAGCATTTAAGTTGTTAATAAGTTCCGTACTGTTTTTGTATTCATAAAAGGATTAATGAAATCATGCATTTCTCTCAATTTAAGGTTCCAGAAGATGTTGACAAGCTACGAAGGATCGGAGTGAAAACTATATTCTGTCTGCAGCAAAATCCAGATCTTGAGTATCCTTAAAGCATGTCTTTTGTGTAACTTCAATTTGAATGAAAAGAGTTTCTAGAGCTTAAGCAGCAACATAATTGAACTATTGGATTTCTTTACTTGAATTTTAGATATTTCGGTGTTGATATTATTGCAATACAGAAGTGTACTGAACCCTATGATGATATTGAACACACCCGTGCAGAAATAAGGTTCTAAGTGTGTTCTGCTAGCTTGTTCTGAGTATGCTTTTTTGTGCTAAATTGATCTGATATGCCCTCTGTTTAAAATTTATACCTAGGTTGATATTGGAGTAGAAAAAGAAATTAAAAATGTGCTTTTGATTTGGTCTGAATGTTTTGACATAAATTCTAGTTTTGAGTTAGGAATATGTGCTTTTCAACCCATAGCTTGAAACTACGATCCCAAATGTGACATGACATGAGTTTGTCCTATTTGACTCAGTTAAGAGTTATACTTGTGTTTTGTGCAATTCTGTGTTCATGTATAACCTTGCTCTAAAAACAGAACAATGTCTCAGGATTTAGTGCCACATCTGAGAGTAGCGGCTTAGGACAAACCTATTTGAAATAATAATATGTTTCTCTGATTCAATGTTTCTTACAAAGTTCAATTGAACTGTTGGATAACCTGCTTTATATTTAACATAGGCGAGCTTTTTAGGGTAAAATATCCAGGTAAAGTAGGATGATATTTGTATTAGCTTATCCATGATTCAACAATGAACAATCTACTGGAACCACTACCAACATTTATGAAGGAATAGGTCAAACACCATTACCGCCATTGATGGAGGAATATGGCAAACATGCTAAACTATTAGAAAAAATTTCCTATTCGCAGACTTGCAGTTATATACTTGTTAAAAGCGCCGCTAGAATTCTAGATCAATAGAAGTAGAGTTGAAACCATTATATTGTATATATATTACTAACCTAACCTAGGACTTTCACTTTAGCTCACAACCTGGATCAGGTCAGTTATCAATCAACTAAGGTATATTTCTTTAAATAATTCATAATGTAT
The DNA here is from genome assembly GCA_963922045.1 of Persicaria maculosa. Classification (NCBI taxonomy): domain Eukaryota; kingdom Viridiplantae; phylum Streptophyta; class Magnoliopsida; order Caryophyllales; family Polygonaceae; genus Persicaria; species Persicaria maculosa. Next base: position 52,631,535 of record OY998270.1, read on the forward strand.
ATTAGCAGTAAGTTTAACATGTTATCATATAAATAAATTTACTGTAAATAGTACTACAATGTACTCATAGCTATTGTAGGCTTAAATTTAAAAGATCAAACAATTATTACCATATTGCAAGAACTTGTTTCAAATAGTTGGATTAAATCAATTAAGATTCATTTCTTAACTTCTCTAAAATCAAAAGGCGCCATCTATTTTCCTTTTGCAATGAAACTCAGGAATAGAAATAGAAGCTATATGGAGATGAATCCATGGTATTTCTTTGCAAATAATGTGAGAATTTTAACACATAAATTCATATCATGTTCAGTACCACAATCAATCTGGCTCGAAATCCAAAACTATCAGCAAAATAAGGAGTGATTTCAATTAAGCATTTTATCAAACACCTTATGTGCATTATGGTTAGTCATCAATGAAACTAAAACTAAACATTTTTTACCTCATAAATTTTAACATTCAATCAACAAAGCATTAGAATATCATCACAATTTCACAAAATTAATTAGTAAACCCTACATATAACTGATTCAAACTTTTATAACATATAATATGAAAAAATTGAACTTACAATTGTAACCAGGTGCAGTGGCGACAGGAAAATCACCCGCTTCTTGGACCTTGGTGACATTATTTAGGGTCCTCTTCAGGCCGCCACCTTTTCCCTTCTCTAACCTTTCCGGGCATAATAGAAAAGAGTTCTGTTTGTCGATCTTTCCTTGGAACCTATACGAATGCTGACTTCAAATCAATATTCCATATTAACATTGTCCAACTTGAAGAACACAAAGGTCGACGGAATGAACCATTTCCCTCAAATTTGAACAGACAATTAAAATCATTAATTAGCTAGATCCAAGTTCGTCCCCTAATCATTTCAACAAAACTGATTGAAATCTAATTCGAAGAAGTAACTGATAACACAAGATTAAAAAATGCAAACCTTTCCAAAGAGGTCGTCGAATCTGATGGCTTTGGCTGTCTTGAATCGAATCAGCGAATCCAGCCAATCGAACCTATGGGTTTCCAGATTCAGAATCCGATTGGAATTTGTTATTTGCCAGAAAAGGGTGATGACTGGAAATCAATCACGGTTGACTTTTATTCCAAAATAGATCAAAAATAGTGAAGTAAAAAAACCCTAGAAATAAAATCAAGGAGATAAGAAATTGAGAAAGAGGATAAAACCAGGTAGAGCGGATGTGGAAATTTTAGAAAGAACGTGGATAAAAAGATAAATTTACTGTTCAAGAGGTCTTTCTCTCTTTTTTTTTTTTAATATGGATATAGATATAGATAGAAGGGAACCCAATGCTCCGAAGTCTCACCGTCTTGTGCTTCGTCAATCATCAAAAGTAGAATCGGGTGCTTAGCATAGCACTTCGATGATATCCAACCCTCTGTATTTGAATCTCTAAAGAATTTGATCATCTTTCAAGATCTTCCTGATGTGACTGTGCAGGCAAGTTATGTTTATTCTCGCCAATTGAGTGGCTCATCTTTGCAACCCTCTTTGACGGTTGGATCTGTCATCTGTATTTTGTTGCTGGAGTAATTTTTTCATTTAGATCATCATTTTTAGTTTATACTCCATTTGAAATCAGTACGGAGTATTATATTACCTCGTCTACATACATAAGATTTTTCAACTTCAAATATTTTTGTAAGGGAATAAGAATAAGGCACAATAGTTATATATTCGGTGAGGATCCTCTAGTCCGCATTCATAGTTCCTTTTATAGTTTGCTTTCTTTTATTGGTTGAAAATAATTACTATAAAATTACCTCATTTATTAAGAAAAATAATAAAATAATTCGATACATCCAATCAAGCGATACGGACTATATAATGGATTGTAATTGCGGATTAGGAGATCTCAACCTTTATATATTAATCTCGAGTTTGAATTGTTCGATTGCAGTAAGAAGAGGAGTTCTAGAGTGCCACCAAAGATTAGATGGTGGCATCTATCGGATTCAAATGAACCGTGTTTGAAGGATCAGGAAGATCGAGGCGGAGGGAGACAACCTTTTAGTGATGAACTCCATCAAATATGTATGGATATATTTGTAGGAGATTGAGATGATAATTTTTTATGCCTTCTTCACTCTCTAGTGCACGTGATTTTTGATGCCTCCTTCATCTGTCTTCGTTCTTGCCCCATTTTCTGTCCCTAATCACAAAACTCTTTATTTTTTGGCTAAATTTTTTTTAATTTATTTGATTTTTAAATATGGATTTGCGGATTTCTGTTTTCTATCTCCCCATTGTGATTTTTCTATTCATGGAATTCTCTGAGTCTTCCCCATCTTCAACTTTTGACTGCCTCAAATGCGCTATTTTGGTTTGAGTTGTCAAACTCCCTTTGTATTCTTTTCAATGTGTTTGTTTTGTGATGATTAGTTCGTCTAGAGCTATGTCACGACATTCTGCTTGCACATCTCGCATGGCTGGCTCGAGTCATGCTGCTGCGGGATTTGTTATTCGTGATTCTCAGGGGTCGGTTATCTCTTGTGGTGCCCGGGACCTTGGTAGGGTGTCCGTTGTGCAAGCGGAATGTCGCAGTCTTCTGTTCAGACTCCATGTGGCTTCGCTGAGGGGTTTCTCCCGACTCGAGGTGGAGGGAGACTGCTTGATGCGGATCAACGCCTTAAAGGGGATCTGGCGGTGTCCTTGGGAGATTGAGATGGCGGTCTCGGATGCACTTGGTCTCTGTCGCACCTTCGAGAGTATCAGTTTTTTCGCACACTTTCAGAGAGGGGAACCAGGTTGCTGATAGGCTAGCACAAATTGGCTTCTCTTCGTCGTTTATCGCGGAGCGGATTCCTGCTGAGATTGACGACATCGTCCGTCAGGACGCTATTGAGCGATGGGTCAACCATGGTTGACCATCCCCAAATCCTCGCCTTGTATCAAAAAAAAAATTTAACCATTGTCATCCCTCTATCTCCACCTCCCTCAACCAGTGGCGCATCTGGAAACTATTAGTTGATGCCTAATGGGATGGAAAATTAAATCCCAAATTTTTTTTCCTAAAAAAATCATCAATGTGAAGAATATGTAACTAGAATAAAAACATAAATCGTGCATAATTTATTTCACGGTTTTCAAATATTTTAATATAACATATTAATTTGAAGTTTTCGAGTTTATTTATAGTGTTTGAGTTATGAAGTTTAACAACGATAAATATGATAGAAGTATTGGTAAATGATGTGGAAAATAATTTATATAGGTTCAATCCTGAAATGTTTATAATTTTTTACTCAATTGTCGGATTTGAGGTTATAATATATAAAATTCGAAACTATCGACGAGAAAAACATGTATATTAAATTTTATTTTTGATTGGAGGCGACTGCCACCCCAGCCCTAAATAAGACCAATCAAAATCCTCTACTTCACTCCCTACTCCACTCCCTACGATACTAAATTATTTTAATATTTATTTAATTTTAAAAAAATAAAATAAAAAATTAAATTCATATTCTACACGTCTATTTTAATATTTTATAAGTTTTTATTTTGAAAATTCATGTATTAAAAATTTTAAAAAATTAAAAAGGCATTATTTTACAAAATATAATTATAAAAAATTTTAAAACATGATTTTTCAAAATAAAAGTTTATAAACATATAAAAATAGATGATTAAAATAGAAATTTAATTTTTTTAATTTTTTTTAAATTAAATAAATGTGAAAGTAATTTAGTGGTGTATGAAATGTTGTAGGAAGTGATGTAGGTAATGTTCATTGAAATAAGACCCGCCCTGTCCTCAACCTCCCATCTAGACCTGGGCAAACGCGGGCGCGGGCCGGGCTTGGGACGGGTTTCAATCGAGATTTTGTCCCGTTGTTGCGGGTGCGGGCCGGGCTAAGCCCGCTTAACGGGTTGAAAGTCGTGTCCAAGTCCGGCCCTGTCCTCAACCTCCCATCTAGACCTGGGCAAACGCGGGCGCGGGTCGGGCTTGGGACGGGTTTCAATCGAGATTTTGTCCCGTTGTTGCGGGCGCGGGCCGGGCTAAGCCCGCTTAACGGGTTGAAAGTCGTGTCCAAGCCCGTCCACGAATGCGGGTGCGGGTAGCCCGTGGGTACCCCAAACCTAATCAATTTTTCTTATTAAAGCTATATTAAGCCTATTGTAATCAATTTTAATATATATATATATATATATATATATACTTACTGTTTTTATTTGTTTTTAAATATGTATATATATATATATACACTTACTGTTTTTTTATTTGTTCTTAAAATGAATACATTCATATATATAGTTATTGTATGTAATCAATTTTAATTTATATACTTACTATTTTTATTTGTTATTAAAAGGAATACATACACACACATATATATAGTATATTACACACACAGATATATATATATATATATATATGTATAGATTAGTTACTGTTTTTTTTTTTAAAATAATTAATATTATTTATTACATATAAATACATATATTTTAATTTTAATTTTAATATAAAAAAGGCAGGTACCCGTTACGGGCGGCCCGTAACGGGTTGATTGATATGTTCAATCCCGCGCCTGTTGCGGACACGGGCCGGGCCTAGCAGCCCGCATGGGCTTTTTCCCATGCCCAAGCCCGCCCGCATTGGGCCTACCCGCGTTTGTCCAGGTCTACTCCCATCCACTGGTTCGATACTTCGATCTCTGTAACTCCGGTCTGGTTCGATCTCTTTTTTTGGGTCGATACCGACCTTTAGGGGTGGGCACAAATCCCGCAAATCCCGGGCCCGTCCCGGTCCCGTCCCGGTCCCGATCCCGGTGGGATTTGAAAAAAAAATAGTGAATCCCGTCCCGCAAAAATTGTGCGGGACGGGACGCGGGACGAAGATTCTTCATCCCGCAAATCCCGTCCCATCCCGCATATATATTATATATATTTTTTATATTAATATGTTATACATTATATGCATGGGGAGAGTTCAAGTGAGAAGTCTTTGGTCCGGTAAGAAGGAAAGAAGCAATCTTATTGGCTAATGCAGATCTAAAAAAAAATATGTCTGGAGAAGAGCTCAATTGCCGCCTCCGCAAACAGATCTCCAAAATTGGTCGCACCTTCCGGTCCTTCCCCCAACGCCATCATCGTGCTCTCAGATTCCGGTGGTTTTTACGCTCTGGTGCTTGATTTTCACAAATGTCGAATCTCAACCTCATTGCTGTGAGGGATGGCACCACTGGCGGGGATAGCAATGGCGGATTCTACTCTCCGGCCAAGGAGAAGGCAGCAAACAGGTCTGCTTACACCAGCCGCTCGACGGTAGTTCGGCGGCTTCGGAGGGTGATCGGCACTGCTCTCAAGGTCAAGATCTTAGTCGCCGTTGTTTTTCTGTTTGCCGTTGTTCTGTTTGCTTCCAAAATTGACTCGCTGATGGGCTGGAAACTTGATGATTCCTCTTCTTTGTCCCCTCTAGCCAGGTCTTCGCCACACCTGTCTTTCTTCTTTAAATGCCTTTATTTTTAATTCTGTCATTTCTTTGACATTAATTAATTATCACACTCTTAATTTCTCGATCGAAGATTGGGCTTCTTATGGCCGCCCAATATTTCCTCCCACCTCCTTGTCTTAGCTTGTATGTATGTGTGCGTTTTAAAGATTGATTGATAACAAAGTTTTGTTTTGCACATGATCGAAGGTTTGGGTGCTATACATAAATTAAGAAATCGATCTACAGAATATCATTACGCCAATTAATTGAACTTGAATCTATTTAAATGTACATGTTGAGCAGTTCACGCCACTAAACACCAACATGGAATGACAGAAGCGCATTTGAGGAGGAGAAATTAAATGTATGATCCTCATATATAAAATCGATCGTATACTAAATAAGACCGAGTAAGATGTGGTAGGAAAAGGGTAGGTTAGTGGGAGATTTTCCAGATTAGAATTCACATCGATCCAAGTTGTCAAAATTAAAGCTGAGCAACTGAATCTTCGATCGATCTAAAGGCCCTTATTATACAAGGCATAATCATACACACCAATAAATTAAGACTTGATTAGATTAGAACAAGGTGATACTAACACCCATACACACACATAGCCGACTCAAGATTGGAATGGAACCAAATATTACAGAGGAAAGGTTACCAATGCAATACTAGAGCATAGACACAAGTACCCTAAATGCATAACAGTTTCTGACGACCTAAACTTGCATAGAACCAGTCGGACCACCCTCCATAACCATCACAGTACATAAGATCCTATGCAACAGGATGAATGATCTGCTACTATTAGCTCAATTTCAGGGGGGCATGGTCTTCAGTGATCTTGCTTTATTTGGAGTTACTTTGTTGATCGTGCATTAGGAACACACTTGCATTGAAGGTTGCAAGGTGTGACCTTGACTGATTTTTCAAGTGTATAACTTGAATTGACTGATTTTTCATGTGTACAGCTTGACTGGTTTTAATATTAAGTGGTTCGGGATTTTTATACCAAGTGGTTCAGAGGTTTATACCAAGTGGTTCAGAGGTTTATACCAAGTGGTTCAGTGACTAAATAGAGAGTGGTTCAGTGACTAAATAGAGATTGGTTCAGTGACTAAATAGAGAGTGGTTCAGTGTCTAAATAGAGAGTGGTTCAGAGACTAAATATAGAGTGGTTCAGTGACTAAATAGAGAGTGGTTCAGTGACTAAATAGAGATTGGTTCAGTGACTAAATAGAGAGTGGTTCAGAGACTAAATAGAGAGTGGTTCAGTGACTAAATAGAGATTGGTTCAGGGCTAAATAAAGAGTGGTTCAGTGACTAAATAGAGATTGGTTCAGGGCTAAATAAAGAGTGGTTCAGTGACTAAATAGAGAGTGGTTCAGTGACTTAATAGAGATTGGTTCAGTGACTAAATAGAGATTGGTTCAGTGACTAAATAGAGAGTGGTTCAGTGACTAAATAGAGAGTGGTTCAGTGAGAGTAAAAGGGTTGAACCACTGAGAGTAAAAAGGGCTGAACCACTATGAATAAAAGGGCTGAACCACTAAGAGTAAAAGGGCTGAACCACTTCTTGGTAACTTAATGAACCACTTCTTTATAGCTTGTGAACCACATTTTTTTCTTTCAACAAAACATATACAAAGTGGGTGTCTATGTGTAGATAAAATTAAAATACACCCAAAAATATATTTTTTATATTTTTTTAACAAGTGAAAATGCCAAAAAATAATTTTTAAAAGTCCATGTAAACACTTTTCATATGTACGTACATTGTCTAATTAATTAGTAAATTTTTTTGATTGGCGCGTGCAATTAATTAGCGTTACGTGTGAGAGTGTAGGTGTTACTAATTAATTTGGGTGGGTGTTACTAATTAATTGGGGGAATACGCTTGTCTCTTATTTTTAATTTATTTTTGGACACGTGGACCAATCAAATTACTTCTTTTCTTCTCATCGGTAGTACGCTTCTCACCCGAACCCAACCCTATATGCATGTATACATAAAGTATATACTCCCTCCGTCCCAAAATAGATGTCTTTGGACTATTCATGCACGTTTTTTAATGAGCTAAAAACTATATAAAATATCCACTTTTTAATTAATTTTTTAAAATAATTCTATACTTATTAGTAATATGTATGATATTATTTAAAAATATTTAATAAAATGTTGATATTTTATATAGTTTTTAACTTCTTAAGAAAACGTGCATGAATAGTAAAAGACATCTATTGTGGGACGGAGGGAGTATCATATATGCAGTGTATATGTATGCACAATGTCAATTAATGTTCTATGCAGTGTTAATGTATATATACAGTGTCTGTATACACACACTAAACTGTATACACACACTGTCAATACATATATATACATACCGTGTATATATATACAATGTCAAATGTATATATGTGCATATACAGTACGTATATATATTGAATGTATACACAATATATATATATATTAGAAACTATAAAATATATAAATATTATAAAATTATAGGTATTATGTCTTTTAAAAATTGAAAAATATTAGAGAATTTAAAATATTTTTTATTTGAGGGACAAGGCCCGTCCCGTACCGGTCCCGTCCCGTCCCGTCCCGTGAGGGATAGGACCCGTGCGGGATTGAAAAAAAAAATAGAGAATCCCGTCCCGATCCCGTCCCGCAAAAATTACGCGGGACGACCCCCATCCCGTCCCGTCCCGTCTCGCGCCCACCCCTACCGACCTTTGTATGCAAACCGTTTTATTTTATACACTACATTAATTAATGATTCCAGATTCTCTCTCTTTATGGTTCAGTTGACGACCACGTAGCTTAACAACAACAACTCCGATCGCCATTTCCGACTTCTCACCTTCTCTTCAATCGTTTTCCCATCTCGTTGCCTAATTCTCCTTCATCCATCCCACTACAAACAAAGCTGATTCTCATTCATCTACCGGGCCCACCCTCTTTCCCAAATCTTCCTCGATTTTTTCAACATTTCTTCTTCTCCGACCTTCAAATCGCTCCATCTCGATCTGCTGATCGGCCTCTCGAGTTGCTAAAAGCTTCGAGACATGGATGCTGCTACCGGATACGCACTGATTTCCCGCTCCAAATTTCCAGCTGCTCCTCTTGCAGATGTCATTTCATCCCCTTCCATGTAAGTTTTGCTCCGCTTTTAGGTTTCTAGGTCTTGGCGTTTCCTCTCTTGTAATCACTTGATTGTTTTGGTTTTGGCTGATCGTCATCTAAAATGCATTGTTTCCGATGCAAAATATTGGTCGCGCAACTTGTGAAATTAGGTTTTTGTTGTTTGATTTTTGAGAAACGCAAATTCGGAGCATTTTTCTGAAAGAACATATAGAAACAATGAATTGCTAGGCAATCTAGATTTCTCACTTTTGTATTTCATTAAGAAATTTGTTGATGGCCTTCAAACCTGACAGGTCATGCCCACCTTGTAAAGCTTTTGCCAGTTCCTATTCACCCGTAAGATCAGGATGTGTCGAAAATCATTCATCTGTGGCCTCCAAGTGTGCGACATTGCGGATCAGAAGTAGTACTGAAGGTGGATATATAAGCCAATTCAATCAAAATAGGGACCTTGTGGGGAGGTTGAAGTGTTCAGCAGCAGCAGGGGCATGGACTTATAATGAGGGTGACTTTAGAGCTCCGGCAGCACACGTGGAGGAGGAAAAGATCGGAGTGTTGCTTCTGAACCTTGGAGGACCTGACACACTTGATGATGTTCAACCATTTCTGTTCAATTTATTTGCAGATCCGGTAGGCTATTCAAATGATATGTTTATCTTTTCATTGTTTTGTCAGAGGAAGTAATGGAGCCCTTGTGTGACTTGGGATTGATCCTTACTCGTAATGGTGGTTTTGCTTTTGATAGGACATCATTCGGCTCCCCAGGTTGTTTCGGTTTCTACAACGACCATTAGCACAATTGATCTCTGTACTCCGGGCCCCTAAAAGCAAGGAAGGCTATGCTTCAATAGGGGGAGGGTCACCATTGCGAAAAATAACAGATGAGCAGGTACGTTTAGGGTCTCGTATCCATATTGTCTTGTGAATGTCCTCAATTTTCCAATCAGCGGTGATTGGGATGTCAAGAATTCTATTATCATATTGAGTTTCCTGTTCTTTATTTCCTTATTGTACAGGCACAGGCTCTTAAAATGGCATTGGAAGCAAATAATAGGAATGTAAATGTCTATGTTGGTATGAGATATTGGTATCCGTTCACTGAAGAGGCAGTTCAACAGGTTTGTATTCTCTCAGCTTTGTCACCCTAGTTTTCTGCGTGATGTTATATTTTCGAATTATTTTATCTTAGATTTATGGACTTTGATTTTCAAAATGCTCCTATTTATCCATGGGGGGATTGTGATTCCCAACTCCCAAGTGATACAAATGAACCCGTTACTTCTTACCTGTAGCTATCATAAGACAGTTCTCAATAGTTCCCTCTTCTCTTAGTCTAGTGATTGTTAATCTCTCTATGTAAATAGTAGAAAGGGGGAACCTTTTTTTGATCATTAATTTTGTACCGAGATCAATTGTTTTTGCTATAGAAGTTATGGATACTTTATTTGTTCATGGATTAGCTCTACCATCTTATTCATGTGATTAATATTGGTTTTTTCTTGTGTTGTGCTCTCCAGTTATTGTCTTGATTATTACAATGAATTATTGATTATTTGTTTGGCCCTTAATGATGGCTTCACATTGCCATGTAGATTAAAAAGGATAGGATCACAAAACTTGTTGTGCTGCCTCTCTATCCACAATTTTCAATTTCTACAACTGGCTCAAGCGTACGAGTTCTTCAAAACATGTTCAGGTAAGTTAATTGCTTTGAAAACTCAGTTTACTTGGCTTCCACAAGCGTTGTTCTCAATTTGGATTGTTGATCAGGGAGGATCCTTATCTTTCAAGACTTCCTGTTGCTATTATCAAATCTTGGTACCAGAGGGAAGGTTACATCAAGTCTATGGCAGACTTGATTGAGAAAGAGTTGCAGAGTTTCAAGCAGCCTGATGAGGTTTGTTTATTATATGGGCTTGTACAAATTATTATTATCGATGCAATGAAAATTATCAATAGTATCTGCAAGTTTGGAGGAGATTGTTTATCAGTGGTGAAAATCCGATCTTCAGGTGATGATATTCTTTAGTGCCCATGGGGTACCAGTTAGTTATGTCGAGGAGGCTGGAGATCCATACCGAGATCAAATGGAGGATTGCATCTCCTTGATCATGAAAGAGTTGAAAGCTAGAGGAGTCGGCAATGACCACACCCTTGCCTACCAGGTATCATGAAGTCTTATTCTCATTTCTAGCAATCAATGTACTTCCAGTGGGATGGAAACCGTGTTGATTTTCCTATTATGTGGCTGCTATTAATATGTCATGCTTATCTAACATCGCCTGGATATCTTGCTTGATTTGTCATTCTAGAGTCGTGTTGGGCCTGTCCAATGGCTGAAGCCTTACACCGATGAAGTCCTTGTTGAGCTTGGTCAGAAAGGTGTCAAGAGTTTGGTAGCTATTCCTATCAGGTGAGTTCAACCATTTTTCAGTGACTAAGCCAGTTCCGTCACGTTATTATCATTCTTGATGGTATACAAGGCTACAAGAACAAGCCTACAAAGATGGTTTTAGACTTTTAGTTAGTGAACTTTCTCAATTCTTGAATTGCCCTCCTTTATATGTTCTTCTATGGCTTGGTTTTAGTTAAGCATAAAAATTGCATGGGATTTCACATATGCATGTTTTAGCATTAGTTTATTTCTTAAAAACTCTAAACCGGATTGAAAGGAAACCGCATTTATTTTTGGATGGGAAGAAACCTCATGTTAATGATATTTCATTTGGATAACAATCTAAATTCTTCTTCATCTGAAACCGTTTATGTATCCATTTCGTTCATTCTATCTAAAGTTCTTCTTTGTTCTAAATCTACAGCTTTGTGAGCGAGCACATAGAGACACTAGAAGAGATTGACATGGAGTACAAGGAATTGGCTCTCGAATCAGGCATAGAAAACTGGGGACGTGTCCCTGCTCTCAACTGCACGCCTTCCTTCATTACAGATCTTGCTGATGCAATCACAGAAGCCCTGCCTTCGGCAACTGCTATGGTTACATCAAAAGACGGCTCCTCCTCTGAAGAAGAGGCGGATCATGACCCTGTCCAATACGCTATCAAGATTCTCCTCGGCTCATTTCTAGCATTCATTCTGCTCTTGTCACCAAAGATGTTTTCGGCACTCAAGAACAACTTTCTGTAGAAACTAAGAAGGGGGCTACAAGATAACCAAAGCAATAGCAATCCAGAATACCTAGCACAGCACAGCAAGCAAGAGTTGAATCATTTTGGCAGAAAGTAAAGATCATCTTGATACCTTATTTTTTTTCGCAATTTTTTAGAACAAATATTCTCCTTTAGCAGAATCTGATCCAGAATAGATGGTGTTTTTAGTACTTTTACACCATCATGTGGATTTTCTTTTTTTTTTTCGCTAAAAAATTGTCATCAATGGAAGGATCAACATTTAGGGCTTTCTGTTTATCGAGTGACACGAAGCTCAAACTCATATATGGGTAATTAATATACACAGGCTTGAGTCTTGACTACTGAATACTGATCCATGAACATACATGGCTCGAGTGCTTGACTGGCAGTGGTGTGCTGACTACTGATCCAACGAGCCTAAGTACACACTCACTAATTCAGTGATATCAGTAACCCACGTCTTCTACAAGTTAGAGCTGATTCCGTGAGTTGTCATTTCTTACTGATTTAAGTTTCGTAATTGTCAACTAAATCGAAAAATATTGTGTTGGTAAGCACTGGGCTCGTTTGGTATCGGTATCAAGATATCGATATCAAGTGATACCTCCTAAAAAATCAGTATACCAAATAAGACTAAATTTGATATCTAGATATCACTTGATATCGATATCTGTCGATACCAAACACAGATATCAGATATCAAATGATATCTGGGGGATACCAAACACTAGATATCGATATCATTTTAAGTGATATCGATATCTAGCCATACCAAACACAGATATTAGATATCGAGGGCTGATATCTGATATCTAGATATACCAAACGACCCCTAAATAATTGTGTTTTCAGTTGGGTGTATTGTTCACACAACGTTCATACTTCATGCTAAATAACAACACAGGAGATTTGGTGCACTCGTCAATTTTCAAATCTTAATAGGCGCAATATCAGTTAGTTTTACCTAAATAAATAAGAAAATCTAATATTATGAATAAGTAAACAAAATGGCCCATTAGCTCAGTTGGTTAGAGCGTCGTGCTAATAACGCGAAGGTCGCAGGTTCGAGACCTGCATGGGCCAATTTTTTGTTTTATTTTCAAGCTCTTAATGTTGATATAATTATAATGATATGTACGGGTCAAAAGTTAAATAACTAAAAAAAAGTTTTGCTTTGAACCTGGATGATTTTTCTCAAATTGATCATGCCATTGTGCTACTACAACTTATTTGCTACATCATTAACGAGAATTTAATTAAAAGAAATGTAGGTTTTTTTTGGGTAGGTAAACAATAAATGAAAAAAACTTTTCACCTGAAAGCTTTAGGTTGTTGATATTATGTGTATGTCCGCGGTTGTTGATCTCATATCAAATATGTTCGACTATCGAATCACTCTTCTTATACATTCTACAATAGTTTATTCTAGGATAATTCAAATTTCATAGAAAATAATCATATACTTCCTGTAACTTTTGAAAATATTAATGTTTTATTTTTAACTTTTGTGTATAAATTGTCCTGGCAGATGGGTATCTAATGACTTCCTCAAAATCTATATCTATCTATCTATATAAAATACTAAAGCAGGGGCCTGAAACGGGCTCTGGTGCGATCTCGCATCCACGTAATTTTCTGGATTAAAACGGGATTTTTTTTACTTAGGTGTCATTTTCTGGATTAAAGTGGTACTATCTTTTTGTTCTACATCAATTAATAAGCAATATAACCCACTTATTTTTATAAATATTCAACCTTATATCTTAATTAGTTAAAAAACTTATCCTTTTAAATCACATAATCTATCCAATATTTGATCAACCATTTTACATTTTAGATCAAATTGAATTATATATATATATATATTATTTTAAATTATTTTATCTTTTTAAGATTGATAAGATTTCAATATATAGTAAAATTAATTTTATCTTTGAGTCTCTCACACGGACACTTCAAGAAACACAAGGTAAAATTTAAAAGAGAATATTGTGCGATGTAGATTACGTAAGTTAGTTCATTTTCATTATACCATAATTTTTATTATTTAAGCATGCAAATTAACCGTAAATCCATAATGTATAATTTTATACTGATTTTACACCATGAACGACAAGGGGACGGGGGAATTCGCATAGTAACATTTTCTTCCCTTTTTGCCCTTATATTTGCATGTATTTGGTAGAAAAATTTAAGCTACTTAATTTTTTTATAATTTTATATATATCTTAATTTGAAAGATTTTGTTTAAATACAAATATATTTTAAGATTTCATAGGTTTTTAATTTAAGGTATAATTATTACTTTTCACGTTTTTAAAATATATAATTAATAATTTATAATAAAGATGAGTTTAGGACCTAATCTATTTATTTATCTGTCATCCTATGTGTATAAAACATTATTTTGTTTTTTTCAATGTATTTTCAATCATTTATTTTAGATATCAAATTCTAAGAAAATCCTATGTTGGATGAATATTAAGATGAATAAATGTATGGGTGGAAGGGTATTGATGAAAATCCACCATGATTTTTTTTTGAGATTTAGGTGTAATGTTTGTATATTTATATATATACACTTTTTATATTACAGTGTATTAAAATGTATGGGTGGAAGGGTATTGATGAAAATCCTCATAGATAGACTATTCCAATTAGTTCTTTTTTTTTAATATCATGATGAAGTTGTTGGTTTTAGTTTATTTTGATTAAAATGTTATATTAAATTTTAATATAAATATGAAATCTCATATCTTAAATTGTTACAAAATCTATTATCGATAGAATATTTTGTCTTAAGTTATTTTGTATAACCTTTTTATATTACAGTGTATTAAAAGATCCAAAGATTTCAACCAAACTATTATAACGTTTAAATTTCAGAAAGAAAATATAAATTAAACATCATTTTGTATATTAAGAAACCGCACAACGGGCGGGTAAAGTAAAACTAGTAAAATACTAAAGCAGAGGCCTGGAACGGGCTCTAGTGCGATCTCGCGCCCACGGAATTTTCTGGATTAAAGCGAGATTATTTTTGCTTACGTGACATTTTCTGGATTAAAGTGGTATTATATTTCTGGCCCACATCAATTAATAAACAAATATAGTTAGCTAAAAACTTATCTTTTTAGATCAATAATCTATCCAATATAACTTGAATTAGTTGTTATACATATTTATTATTTTCATGCTTTTGTTAATAAACTATATTATTTATTATTTTAAAAGATGAAGAAGGAATATTTGGTGCGTTATTCTACCTTTTAGATCAAATTGAATATAATATATTTATATATGGTTTTATTTTTGTGAGCCACGTCAATTTGATTTTATTTTTTTAAACCACGTCAATTAATTATCTAATATAATATTTTAATATAATTAATATAATAAAATATAATTTATTAACAAAACGCGCAACCGCGCGGGTAACGAATACTAGTCATTATATAAAAAACCCTAAAAAAAATCCCCACAAATCAATATATAAAGACATCAAGTGATATCGATATATTGGTATACTAAACACTAGAAATCATATCTAGATATCATATATCGATAGCAAAGGAGGACTAAAGGTGATCAAATTTGGGGTTTACATCATATCCAAAGTTGCAAACAATTCAAACTCAAATGATAAGATAAAATAGTGTTGATTGATCTTCATGTCATCGTACATGAACAGTTTTAAAGTTCATCTATTCAGCGAGCCTACGCACAGGAGGAAGCACAATCTACAATGGCCTTGTCCCTCGCAACTCTACGATGAGCACAAGTTTCCGAATGCTAAGCTGATGGCCTTCGAATTAACCGCAAAAAGGATTGAAGCACAACTAGAGTAGCACCACCTGAAATGGATACAACAAGATTCGATCTTTTAAGTGTAAGACAAAACTCCACGGAAGCGTCTCCTGTGACACCAAAATCATAGGAGTGTTTGCACATTTTTTAACATCCGGCCCTAAGGGCTCATCAGGCACTACTCGGCATGAGACTCGAATGGGGTCCCTTGAGGTAGGTGTGCCGAAGAAACGTAATAATCTTACAAGGGGCATTGACTTTAAAATCATTCATGAACAAATAAACCATATAAGCAGTCAAACCCCCTTAGACTTGGGGACTATGAAACTCGAACGGGGTACTCATGAGTCATGACTCAGCATGATTGCCCATGGACTGGTTGGAGGCTTCATCCGCGAGGTTGGTGTCTTCCTCGCCGGAAGGAGGTGATAACTCATTGGGTGAAGCCAGTAAAGACCCATTGGCTGGTGCCGGTGAGGAGTCATTGGCTGAAGTCGGTAAGGACCCATTGATTGATGGCGGTGAGGAGCCATTGGCTGGTGCCGGAGAGAACCCATTGACCGATGGCAGAGAGGACCCATTGGCTGAAAACGATAAAGACCCATTGGCTGGTGCCGGTGAGGAGCCATTGACTGGTGCTGGTGAGGAGCCATTTGCTGAAGCCGGTAAGGACCCATTGACTGATCGCTGTGAGGAGCCATTGGCTGGTGCCGAAGAAGAGCCATTGGCTGGTGCCGGAGAGGACCCATTGGCTGATGGCAGAGAGGACCCATTGGCTAATGGGGGTAAGGACCCATTGCCTGATGCCAGAGAGGACCCGTTGGCTGGTTCACCATTTTCCGAGAGAAGAATCTTCTGGGTAGGCTTGTTTCGGAGGGCCCAGTACATGATGCTAGCGGTTAATGTGAGCATCATCTTTTGGTTTACCTGCGACAAAATGCAAACTAAAACTAAATAACCAAAGGGTCACAAAAACCAAGCTAGCGCAGCCATGATAGAATCTTTTAAGGCAATGGAAACACA